>JAJHZJ010000026.1:0-1487500 GCA_023548195.1 Bettongia penicillata ogilbyi
AGACTGTAAAGAGAGAAGAGAAAAAAACTGATTGAAAAGCCTTGAGAAGCATTCACTTAAACTTACAGGGAAATGTTAGAAATGATGGAAGGAGAAAAAGAAAAAAGAGGATCAAAATCTGGGAGGATAATTAGGAACATTATGAAGTGACAGAAGCCAATGGAGAATAAAGGATCTGGTATGAGGACATGATACAGTGAACAGCAGAGGACTGAAAAGAAGCTTTGGGATGTAGAAGCTAGTGAATTTTTAGAATATTGGGAAGCCGAACACCTAGTGAAAGGGACTAAGGAGAGACTGTAGTGAAGTAAGTATAGACTACTTTTCTCCCCTCTTTTTAAAAAACTCTTTAACTCTTCTAGGAATTGCTGTTGGGCTTATATCTGATCTGCATTTTTATTTGAGCCTTTGATTATAGATGTTTTGGAATTATTCTCTTCTGTGGGTGTCTTGATTTTCCCTGTCACTACAGTATTTCTTTGTGGTTGGGTTCTTTTTTGGTTTGCTCATTCTCTCGGGCTACTTCTTGAGTTTGAACTTTATGTTTCAACTGGGCTGTACAAACTTCTGGGAGGATGGGGAGGTTATCTAACCTGAACTTCTGTCTTTTGCTTTATTCACAGCTCAATTTGGTGACCTTCAAGTGTTTAGTGCCCCCAAAGTGGTGTGACCCAGGGAGAGGTATGTTCACTGCTTTTGTAGTCTAAATTCTGCAACTTACAAATTAAGGTTTGGGTCTATACATAGCACACTGCTACTGGACTCAGTGAATGTTGAATCCCTGGGAGATTCTGCAGCTTCCAAGCAACTAAACTGCTGATCCCCCTTTTGCCTGGGACTTCTGCCCTAACTATTCTTCTGCAGGTTTCTGAGCTAAGCTCAAGGTTAGAACTGAGCTGCAGCTCTGCTCTTGGACTCAAATCCAAACTGCTTACATTACTGGAACTTGTTTCTTTCTCAGGACATACCTATGGCCCTGCTTGCTTGGAACCACTCATCTCCACCCTGGATCTATTACACAGAACTGGACAATGGACAAGAGAGATGCTAGATGGTACCATTCCTGTACCTAGTATTAGCACAAGGATTGCCAAGGATCTCCTCCTGCCCCCAGGAATCCCTGCCCTCATACTGTTTCTTCCCCTTTCTGTGTCCAAGGACAGACATGTACTCTAGCTTAAATTCTAATACTGCCCAGCTCCTGACTGGATACTACCAAGGGTCAGCAGACCTCTCTATCTGTCACTGGGTTGAAAAATTGATTTAGTGACTTGTTAGCTTGGCTTTCCTGATCATAATTCAGTCTGGCCTATTTTCAAGGTTGCTGTAGAGGAGGTATGCCAGGTGAGCTAGATCAAAGTCTTTCCTCTCACTGCACAACTTGACTCCATCTACACAGAGTATTTTTTTCTTAAGTTTGGTCTATAAAGGGCAAGAGAGAGATGAGTTTGGTTTTTGAAAGTTGATAACACTTCTTAGGGGTAATTCATTCCATGGCAATGAAACATTCAAGGACTTCTACAGCTAGAATTCTGTAGTTTCATATTCTCATATCCATGGAGGATATGGAAAAAATATATTTCCAGCCAGCCCAGCTTCCTGATAATAAGTACTAAATGAATGGGATCTTACAGATACAAGTGGGAGATAAAGAACCAAGCACAAGACAGCAGGAATCCATGGAGAAAACAAAGTGGTGAACAAAAGCAGAAGCCAGAGTTCAAAAAGAAGCATCATTTGTCTCAGTAGCAGACTTTTCCATCTGGCCCCCTCCTATTTCATACTTTGTCTTTCTATGCCTAGACAGATAGTGCTGTTGGACATTGCTATAATGGACAGTGAGCCTTTTAGCAGAGTCAGCTATAAGGATTTGGATCATTTTGTTGGTTGTGGTATTTTATTTTAGTGACTCTTCTCAGACCAACACAAGCTTTCTATTGAGCTTATTTGAGCTACTGGATGCCCACAGGTAAAAAGACACACACACACACACACATACATACACACACACACACACACACACACACACTATCAGGTCTAAGAATGGCTTTCTTTGCAATATCCACTGTCCCAATCAAGATTCTGAACCAGGAAAATTTCAGCATCTATGGTTCACTCAGAGCCCTAAAGATTCAAACAAACCATTCTTTTACTAACACATTCCATTATTTTCAGATGGAAGAAACTCACAAGGTGTTTATAAAAGCAGTCCAGGAAGACAGAAACAGGTGAAAGTCACTGGTAAGGAAAAGATGAGAGAGTACTTCTCAATTCCTCAAAGAGACACAAAATGTCAATCAAATAATAATTAGCGAATTTAATCATCCATTATAAACAAGGTATCAGCACTAGGGATAGCAAGGTAAAAACTAAATAATCCCGGCCCTCAAGGACCTTAATTCTATTGAGGGAAATGACAATTGTGTGTGCATACTCAATAAATGTACAAAATAATTGGGCATTCAGTGTTCTCCATTCAGAAGTGGTATTTAAGCCCGAGAACCCTGATTCAAAATCTATACATTGCTTCCCTGGAGCAATATTTGCAATGGACACTAGGGTGGCTTTTCCATAAAAGATACTGAAACTATCCTTGAGCTTAAGTGACTTAAGGACTCAAGCTATTGATAGAATATCAAAAACCATCAACAGCCCATAAATAGTCAACAGTAATTCCCTCGAGCTTCAGAGAGTCAGTCTCACATCCCCAATTGTCTACTGGACATTTCAAACTGGACATCCTGAAGACATCACCCATTAGAATATGACAGTGACAGGAACTGAATTTTGATTGTCTTTATATACCCAGAATTTAGCACATTGTCTGCTATAGAATAGATGCTTAATAAATATTTATGACTGACCAGCTGACATCTCAAACTCAACTTGTCTAAAATTTCCATCATCATCCCTCTCACATCCTCTTCGCTTCTAAAAAGTTAGATTTGCATTAAAGGCAGCACCATTTTTCTTATCTTCCAGGCTCATAACCTTCCTCATAACCTCATAATTTCATTCCCCCTAGCCCTTCATATCCTACCAGTTACCAGATCATGCCTTTTTTCCCCATTTGGTTCCTTGTTTCCACTCTCATAGCTACCACCTTTGTTCAAAGTCTCATCACCTCTCCCTTAATTTACTACAGCACCCTTCTAATTAGATTCTTGCCTCAAATCTCTCCACAGTCCAGTTCATCCTCCACATAGCTGCCAAAGCAAATTTCATTAAATACAGAAAAGATCATTTGATTCCACTACTTAATAAATTCCAATGACTCCCTATTGCCTCTAGGAAAAATAATAAACGTTTTTAATAATTTTTTTAAATTCACAACCTTACCCCAAATTATCTTTTCAACCTCATTGGGCTTTATTCCCTACACACGCTAAGATTCAAGCAAATGTACCTCTCTGTTCCACAACTCCTGGTTCCAGGTCTTTTCCTGGCCACTCCCTATTATTTCCCTTATCACTCCTTTATAAAATTCCTCTTTCTTTAAGATGCAGCTCAAGTACCACTATGAAGCCTTTCCTGATCCCACCAACTGCTAATATCATCCCTCCTGAACTACTCTTTATTTTACTATTTATGTATTTGTGTTTATTATATATATACATATATATGTATATATATTCTGTACGTATATATGAACTTGCTGTATTTTCTATCACAAAACAATATTCTTTGAGGGTAGGAGGTTTTTAATTCTTTTTATTTACATCCTCAATTCCTTCTGCAATGCTAGCACATGTTTACTATTTAAGTTTCTTCAAGTATAGCCCCTATTCTGATCAATTTTATGATCATAGGAAAAGATATTTAACCTGTCAGCAAGTCAGTTCTCTTCTTTCTGGGGTAGAGGTTGTTCCCTTTCACGGGGGGAGAGAAGGTAAATGAGTCTGAGATGCAGGTCAAACTTGGATATAAGAAGAACAGGGAAAGCAAGGTAACATAAAGAGACGAGGAGATAAAGAAGGAAAAGGCACATTTGCTGACTTCTGGAATGGGGCTTCCTTTTTCCTTTCTTAGTAATATATGAGGAAGTAAATGCTGAGTGGATGAGTTGTATGGCTCAAAACTTGGAAGATATAGTCAGCCATATATCCTGTAAAAGGCAAAAATCCAGAACAAGAGTCGAGAACCTCACAGAAAGCTCACCTCTCATTTTCCCCCCCCACCTTCACTCCAACTTCATTCATATAAATTATTAAAACTCGAAGACTGTTGAGAGACTGAAGTGACCTACAGCATTTCATACCCACATGGTCCTTTAGGTTTTGTTGATAATAGCCACAAAATTGTTTGAGGGGGAATAAAGGTTGTCAATCAAGAGATGATGCCTTGTTATCTGACTAACTGCACATCATATAGAGCCTTAGGGTCAAGAACATATGTCCTACTTGCAGAAGAAAGAGAGTTCTAAAGTACAGACTAGATGCCTATGAGTTCTAATTGGCTTACTTGCTGATCTACAAATTACCTTGGTCTTTAGAGGATAAGACTGAAAACTGACAAGTATCTCTCTTCCCAGGGAGATAAAGATATTTTTTTCTTAATCTAATGAGTGTATATGTATAAGCCCTACATGCCTAAAAGATATGAAGCCTTACCCTTGTCTTATGAGCCCTGAGAGAGGGTAGATGATATCTCTTCCTCTTACATGGAAGAGGTAGAATCTCAGGTGAGGATTCCAACTGAATCTCAGTTTGTACCAACATCAAGAGCAGTCCAGAAGAGAGATAAAGTCAGGGAGCATCAGAGATCTACATGATAACTTGCTGGAGTAAGAGTGATGGGAAAGCCCAGGTAACAAGTTTAGCAGAACAATTTGATGGCATTACTAGAATGTACTGGTGTCCCTGAAATGTCAGAGGTGTGAGTTGCCCCGGTGACTCAGGAATGCTGGATATGCTCCCTCATGCATGCAAAGCTATGAGTCCCAAGCGAACGTCATACCAAGTGAATTAGTCATTCTTGCTATGTGAATTACTTTAATCAAAACACATTCCTAAAATTTAGCTAACGGGAATAGAGATGTTGACAAAGGAGGTTGAATGGTTTTAGGAAAGAACAAACAGAAAATTTGGAGCATGCAAATTCCTGGAGATTTATGGAGAAAAGAGAAAATAAATCAGCAGGTAACAAGAGGTACAGAAAAAATGTACCAGAATACAGAGAAGAGGGGGAGGGGTGGTAAGGTCATAATGAACTTGCAAAGCAAAAAGGTTAAATTAACAAAGGTGTTGAGGAACCAAAAGGAAAAAAAAGACAGTCATGGAGTAGAGGGTGAGTACCACAGACAATTTTCAAAGCCTGGCCTAGAAGCAGTCTTACTGTTCCTTTCTCTGCCCTTTGAGAGCATCTCCACCAGACATACCTAAACTGTCATTTACCTTTGATCTGCAGCCAACACACCTCAGTCCCACTAGGGAAGGAATTCTATCCCTTAGCCCCAGGCCTGATGGAAAAGCCAGAGTGACACAACTTAAAGGAAGGTTACTCTCCCAGAAACTTTGCACTCACTACCTGAAATTCCATCTTTGACACTTTAATTCAAGTTTCCCATCAAACACTCCAGGAGACTTAAGGCATGGGTGACTCTTAATTGGCTATTCTATTAGATTAGGAGAATGTGCTCGTTAAATTAGTCCATTAGAATTACTAAGGAGAAGAGATAGACTGAGGCAGGGGAGACATTTGGGAGCAAGTATTCAATGTTGGAAAAGGAGATGAAGGCAGGGCTGGGTGGGTGGCAACAATAGAAGAGTTTGGAGACCTGAAGGGCACCACAAAGATGCTTAATATGGGTAAGTAATGAGGAAGTAAAAAAGGAGAAAATCAGAAACCAAGTCTAGTCATTATAATCTAGTCCTACCCTCAATCCCTAGACGGATTTTCTTGTGAGAGATAAGGGAAAATGAATTTCTCTCTTGTAGGAATGAAATATTCCTACCCTATTTCTACTGTCCCCATGCTTAAGTGAGGTACAAACCGGGTTGTTGTGAGTCTCAAATGAGGCAATGGCTGGAAAGTCGGTAGCAAACCTTAAAGCACTGGTCTGCTATTATTATCATTAGCCTCCAATCCCCAGGCCTCCAATCTGATGATGACTTCTTTCCCTGAGCCTTGTACTGCACTCCTGCAGAGTCCAAGCAGTGTTTATGAAGAATCACAAGTTTACTGTGAATGTTTAAAAAAGAATCTCCAAAAAATGTATCCACACAGGCTAATTTCATCTGAATTGTTAACACTTTTCTTAAATCTAAACAATCAACAAAGGCATCTATCAAGTCCTGATATATAAAGTTGTTCATTTCTGAGGCATAAATGCTCATACTGAAAATTTAATAGAAGGTGAGAGCTGGTTTGAGTTTTCCCCATCACACTTCTGAGTATAAGGCATGATATCACCCTCTTTTTTATCCCTACCCCAGATCTAATTGTTTGATCATTTTGTATATTATTGCCCTCTAATCTTTCCTAGGTTTTATAAACTGGTTCCTTAAATGAAGGGAAATACAAAATTGAAGATACTTCCGAGGGATGCACTGAATATAAGACTACTAGCATCAAACAGAAAGGATGTTCTAGGGGGCTTTCCCTAAGCAAAAACTACTATTTTTTATAATTTTTAAATAATATTTTATTTTTTCATCTATTACATAAAAAACATTTTAACATTAATTGGTTTTTTTTTAAGTTTTGAGTTCCAAATTCTATCCCTCCCTCCCTACTTCCTCTGACATGGTAAGCATTCTGATGTAGGTTATACATGTGCAATCATGAAAAGCATTTTCATATTAGTTACTCTACAAAAAACTTAAAAAATGAAAAGCAGTATGCTTCAGTCTCTATTCAGACAAAATCAGTTCTTTCTCTTGAAGAAGACAATATTTTGCATTATGAAACCTTTCGAATTGTCTTGGATCATTGTATTGAGGAGAATAGCTAAGTTATTCACAGTTGTTCATCATACAGTATTTCTGTAACTGTGTACAATATTGTCATTCTCCTCTCTCCACTTTGTATCAGCTCATGTAAGTCTAGGCTTTTCTGAAATCATCATGCTTGTCATTTCTTATAACACAACTTGTTCAGCTGTTCTCCAATTGATGGGGGTCTCCTCAATTTCCAACTCTTAAACATAATAAAATGAACTTCAATAAATATTTTTGTACAGATAGGTTATTTTCCTTTTTTACATCTTTTGGGATACAGACCTACTAATGGCATTGCTAAATCAAATGGTATGCATAGGTTTATAGCCCTTTGACTGTGCAACTGCTTTTTAAAAATTAGTTACAACTTTTGATGGGTTGATTGACCTCTGAATTTCAGTTTCCTCAGCAGTAAAATAGAGATAATGGTTCTTGTAGAGGAAAAGTAAAAGGAGTCAAAGCAGGAAGACCCTTTGTCTTACCTTTGGTGTCTATTGACTGACCCTGAGTTGGTCATTTACCTGGTCAGTATCCCAGGTAACTCTTCACACTAGAAGTTGCAGAGATGTATTGATCTTCACGGGTAGAAGCTCCCTCATTAGGAACTCCCTATGTTGATGAAAATACAGGATACTAGCATTTCTTGCCTCAAAGAGTCATAGTGAAGATCAAATTAGATCATGTGTGTATATATTAGCCACATAAAATTGTATGTATTACATGTGTTATATACTACATAATATATATAAATATATTATATATCAATCCTTAGCCATCAGTTTAGTATGACTATGGCATCCATCCCAATCCGGAACCTCTCCTACCATTTCTTCTCAAAGCTAGCTTCTTTATGTCCAATCACACTGAGGCACATTCCCCACAGCAATCTGGCCCCTCTATCCTCCTTCTTCCAGATACCACTCAGACAAGCAGCAAGGGCATCCTATGCCCATAGGATATGGGTCCAGTGCCAGACTGCCACAAGGCTTTAGTGCATTCAGCACAAGTGAATAGAATTGACTGAGCCACCATGAGCCATGCTGAGCAAACATTTACTGAGCATGTCTGTGAACTGCCCTGCTGAGACACAGGTAATACAAACATGCAAAAAAAGGCAGAATCTCATGGAGAGTTAGATGCACCAATAAAAATTCACATTCCATATAGTCCTTTCCTTTAAAATCCTCTATGTGGGAGATGGTGTACTTATGGATATTCCCATTATATAGGTGAGGAATTTTAGGCTTGTCCATGGATACAGCTAATAGGTGTCAGATTTAGGATTTAAGGCCAGTTACTCTTTCCACTACATTGACCTGCTTCTTCTGTCCCAGGTGGATGACTCAGAGCAAAAAACCTTAATTGTACTGTCTGTTTCTACCTCATGTTCTAGAAGTTTCCATCCAGAGTCTCCCAGCTCCCTTGCCCTCTGTTCCTATTCCGTCACAAAGGCAAACACTAAAAAATGTTCACCTCTCTCACAGGAGAATCCAGAAATGAACTCAGTTTCCCCACAAAGTGCTTGAACTCTATTTAAAATATTTTCTATCAAAACCTATCAGAGAGAAGAACATGATGTGAGGTGCTCAGAAGGATTCATCTAGTCAATAAATTGTGAGGTGGGAGATTTGAACTGGAACAGTATAAGAAGGCTTGCATTGGTCTGAATAATTGTAGCATTCCCCTAGGAGTTACCCATTCATTCAGGGGGAACGAAGGTAAGAATTAATAAAAGCTTTCTCCATTTCACAGCAAAATAAATATTTCCTAGCAGCTGACTGAGGCAAGCCAAGCTCTCCTCAGAAAAGCTTCTACTATTGATGTTGTCTCCTTAACTGACAGTGAAGAAGAGAATGAACCTCACCAAGGACCTTAAGCAAAAGTCTAGAAATAAGGATGATGATGACAGATTAGCTTTCTCTCCCTCTCTCTCCCAGTTACTCATCTATCCAGCCCAGAAGGATTCAGCACTGACATTCTTGTTCTGAGTGAGCCCAAGAGCAGGTATCCCTTCAGGACCTAGGCTAGGAGAAACAAACTTGAACTTCTTCTGGTCTGACCAATCAGAACCAGAGCTTTGAAAAGTCTTGTTTAAAGAGACTAATCTATTTTTCTAGTTCCACTCCACTAATCAACATGTGAGTTCATTGCTAGTGCCTTCCTTTTTCCATGCCCAAATGGAGTCCCCAGGGTAAGATACAGGGAAACAAGGAATGTAACATTTATTGATCCTAAGATAAAGCTAACTTGCTGTATGCAGGGTTCCCCAAATGGAAATAACCCCCCAAATTCAGGGCAATTATCCATAGAATTTCAAGACTAGAAGAGATGCCAGATGTCATCTGACCACAGACACCACCCAAATCATAAACTATCTACAACATTGGTGAAAGATTATCACTCTGTCTCTTCCTGAACATAGTGTGAAGCATGTCATTACTCCTCCAGCAATGTGCTCCATATTTGTCCAGCTCTAATAGTTTTTAATTTTGTTGAACTGAAACCTGTCTACTTATATCTTTTCTAAATATTTCCTAGTTCTACTACTCGGCATCAAACAAAACAAGTCTAATTTTTCTTTGACATGGTACCCATTGAAATATTTGATGATGGAGGTCATGTCTCTATAAGTCTACTCCAAGGTGAATATCTTCAGTTATTTCAACAGCCTTGTGTAGGGCATTATTTTCAGAGGCAGCTATATGGCAAGGGCACAGGCCCTTGAATCAAGAAGACCTGAGTTCAAATGTGACCTGAGACTCTTACTAGCCTGTGACCTGTGTGTGACCCTAGGCAAATCATTTAACTTCTGTCTGCCTCAATTTCTTCAACTATAAAATCTACATAATAAATCCCCCCACCTACCCTCCCCACCACCCCCCTTCTTCCCTGAGAAAGCATACAATTCTATATAGGATCTACAAATATATTCCTACTCAATACATTTTCATTATAGTCTTGTTGTATAGAAGAACTAAAATGAACGGGAGAATTCATATAACAAACCAAAACATAATACACACTTTAAAAAAATAATCTGCTACATTTTGCTATTGAATTCCATAGTTCTTTCTCGGGATGTGGAAAGCATTTTGCCTTGGAAGACCATTGGGAATTTTTTTATTTTTTTAATTTCTTGCATTGCTATGAAGTTTCACCTCTAACAGAAAAAACTCTCGCACACTGTGGTCGCTGTTATGCCCAAAGTTCTCCTGGTTCTGCTCCTTTGACTCAGCATCATATCATATAAGTCTTTCCAGGCCTCTCTGAAGTCTTCTTGTTCATCATTTCTTATAGTGAAATAGCATGTCATTACGTTCATGTACCATAATTTATACAGTCATTCGCCAATTGATGAGTATCTCTTTGATTTCCAGTTTTTGGCCACTACAAAGAGTGCTTCCATAAATATTTTTGGACATGTGGGACCCTTTCCCATTTTTATGATCTCTTGGGGATACAGTCCTAGAAGCGATATTGTTGGGTCAAAGGGTATGCACATTTTTGTAGCCCTTTGGTATAGTTCCAAATTGCTCTCCAGAATGGTTGGATGAGCTCACAGCTCCACCAACAATGTATTAGTGTTCCAACTCTCCTACATCCTCTCCAACATTTATCATTGTCCTGTTCTATCATGTTTGTCAATCTGATAGGTGTGATGTGGTACCTCAGAATTGTTTTCATTTGCATCTCTCTAATCAAAAGTGATTTAGAGCATTTTTTCATGTAATTCTAGATATGTTTAATTTCTTCCTCTAAAACTTTGCCTGTTCATATCCCTTGATCATTTATCAATTAGGAAACAATTTGTATTTTTGTACATGTTCATTCAGTTCTCTATATATTCTAGAAATGAGGCCTTTATCCCCAAGATTAGCTGTTAAAATTTTTTCCCAATATACTAATTCCCTTCGAATTTTGACTGCTTTGGGTTTGGTGGTGCAAAAACGTTTCAGTTTAATGTAATGAAAATTATCCATCTTGAACTTCATAATGCTATCTCTTCTTTAGTCAAAAATTCTTCCCTTCTCCATAAATCTGATAAATACACTACTGCTTGCTCCTCCAATTTGTCCATAGTATCAAACTTTATACTCAGATCATGTACCCATTTGGACTTTATTCTTGTGTGTGATGTCAGGCATTGGTCTATGCTTAGTTTCCACCACACTTTTGTCAAACAGTGAGTTCTCAACCCAGAAGTTGGGGTACTTGAGTTTATCAAATAGGAGAGTGCTATATTCAGTGCCTACTGTGTCTTGAGTACCTGGCTTATTCCATTTGTCTACCCTTTTGCTTCTTACCCAGTACTAACTGGTTATGATAACTGCTGCTTTATAATACAATTTGAGGTCTGGTAGCACTAGGCCACCTTCCCTAGCATTTCTTTTCATTAGTCCCTTTGATATTCTGGACCTTTTGTTCTTTCAGATGAATTTTGATATTATTTTATCCAGCTCTAGATAATAATTGTCTGATAGATTAAGTGGTATGACACTAAATAAGTAAATTGATTTAGGTAGGATTGTCATTTTTATTATATTGGCTCATCCTACTCATGAACAACTGATGTTTTTCCACTTACTTATATCTGATTTTAATTGTGCAAAACGTGTCCTGTAATTGTGTTCATATAGTCCCTGGATTTGTTTTGGCAGGTAAACTCCGAAATATTTTATAGTGTCTACCCTGGCATTAAATGGGATTTCTCTTTTTATCCTTTGCTGTTGGACTTTGTTACTAATATATAGGAATGCAGAAGATTTGTGTGGGTTTATTTTGTAACCTGCAACTTTTCCACAGTTGTTTATTATTTCAAGTAGTTTTTTACTTAAATCTCTGAGATTCTCTAAGTATATCATCATATCATCTGCAAAGGGCAATAACTTAGTTTCTTCTTTTCCTATTCTTATTCCTTCAGTTTCTTCATCTTGTCTAATTACTACAGCTAACATTTCTAGTAACACACTGAATAATAGTGGTGATAATGGACATCTATGTTTCACCCCTGATCTTATTGGAAATGCATCTAGCTTATCTCCATGGCATATAATGCTTGTTGGAGGTTTTAGGTAGATACTTCTTATTATTTTATGGAAAGTCCCATTTATTCCTATGTTCTCCAGCATTTTTAATAGGAATCGGTGTTGTATTTTGTCTAAAGTTTCTTCTCCTTCTATTGAGATAATCATGTGGTTTCTGTTAGTTCTATTGCTGATAGGATCTATAATGCTAATAGTTTTCTTAATATTGAACCAGCCCTGCATTTCTGGTGTGAATCCTATCTGATCATAATGTATTATTCTCATGATAAGATGCTATATTTGTTTTGCTAAAATCTTACTTAAAATTTTTCCACCTATATTCATTAGAGAAATTGGTCTATAATTTTCTTTCTCTGTTTTGTCTCTTTCTGGTTTAGATATGAAAAGCATATTTGTATCACAAAAATCATCTGGGAGGGCTCCTTCTACCCTAATTTTCCCAAATGGTCTATCTAGTATTGGAATTACCTGTTCTTTAAATATTTGATAGAATTGACTTGTAAATCCATCTGGCCCTGGAGATTTTTTCCTAGGGAGTTCATTGATGGCTTCTTCAATTTCTTTTTCTGAGATGGAGTTGTTTCAGTATTCAAATTCCTCTTCTGTTAATCTGGTCAATTTGTATTTTTAAAATAGTCATCCATCTCATTTAGATTGTCTAATTTGTGGGCATAAAGTTGAGCAATGTAACTTGAATTATTGTTTTAATTTCCTCCTCATTGAAGGTGAGTTCACCCCCTTTCATTTTTGATATTAGTAATTTGATTTTCTTCTTTCTTTTTTTAAATCAAGTTGACCAAAAGTTTATCAATTTTCTTAGTTTTTTCCTAAAACCAACTATTGTTTTTAATTATGAGTTCAATAATTTCCTTAATTTCAATATTACCGATCTCTCTTGTGGTTTTCAGCATTCCTAATTTGGTGTTTACTTGGGGATTTTCAATTTGATCTTTTTCTAGCTTTTTCAGCTGCATGCTGAATTCGTTGAGCTCCTCTTTCTCTACTTTATTCATGTAGGCATTCAAAGATATAAAACTTCCCCTAAGAACTGCTTTTCCAGTATCCCATAAGATTTGTCTCATTATTGTCATTCTCTCGAATGAAATTTTTGATTGTTTTTATGATTTGTTGTTTAACCCACTCCTTCTTTGGGATTAGATTATTTAGTTTCCAATTGATTTTTGGTTTATCTTTCTATGGCTTTTTATTACACATAATTTTATTGCATTATGATCTGAGAAGGATACATTGACTAATCTCTGCCTTTCTTCACTGAATTGTGAGGTTTTAATGTCCTAGTACATGGTCAATTTTTGTATATGTGCCATGTACAGCTGAAAAAAAGGGTATATTCCTTTCTATCTCCCTTCAGTATTCTCCAAAGATCTATCATATTTACCTTATCCAGAGTTTTATTTACCTCCTTATTTTGAGATGAGATTTATCAAGTTCAGACAGGGAGAGGTTGAGGTCCCCCACAAGTATAGTTTTAATGTCAGTTTCTTCCTTCAACTTCCCCAACCTCTCCTCTAAGAATTTGGATGCTATACCACTGGCAGCATACATGTTTAGTAATGATATTGCTTCATTTTCTATGATGCCTTTTGGCAGGACATAGTTTCCTTCCTTATCTCTTTTGATTAGATCTATTTCTGCTTTTGCTTTGTCTGAGATTAGGATTGCTACCCCTGCTTTTCTTACAGCAGCTGAAGCACAATATATTCTGCTCCAACCTTTGACGTTTATCCTATGTGTATCCCCCCATTTCAAATGTGTTTCTTGTAAACAACATATTGTTGGATTATGACTTTTAATCCATTCTGCTATCTATTTCCGTTTTATGGGAGAGTTCATTGCATTCACATTCACAGTTATGATTACAATCTGTGTATTTCCCTCCATCCTTGTTCTCACCATTTGTATTTTTAGCTCTCCCATCTCCCTTCCCCTCCTCAATAACTTTCACTTTTCACCACCACTTCCTCCAGCCTTCCCTTCCTTCTTTTAGCCCCCCTCCCTTTTTCTTCCCTTTACTCTTACTGCTTCTTCTCTCCCTTTTAGCTTCCCCTCCCCTTTCTTCCCCCTTCTCCTCCTAGTGCTTATAGAGCTAGTTAGAATTATGTACTTAAGTTTATTGTTCTCTCCTTGAACAAAATCAGATGACAGTACCTTTCAAACAATGATCATCTCCTTCCCCTCTTTCCCTCCACTATAATTTTGTACTTCTTCCTGCGATGTAATTTACCATTTTCTGTTTCCTCCTTTTCATACCTCCTGTTATAAATTCCTCCCCATGCTTACATCATATTTTTATTATCACATCATTTACTTTATACCCATTCCCCCTATGTATATCCCTTTTATATTTCATAATAGATGTATAATTCTCAAGATGAACAGGTATCATCTTTCCTTATAGGGAGGTAAACAGTTGGCCCAAATTGAGTAACAATTTGTTGTTGTTGTAACAGTGTTTACCTGTGTTTGAAGATTGAATTTTCTATTAAGTTCTGGCCTTTTTGTTAAGAAGATTTCAAAATCTCTTACTTCGATGAATGACCATATCCTTGCCTGAAATGTTATGCTGAACTTTGCTAGGTTGCTGATCCTTGATTGTAGTCCCAGCTCCTTTGCTTTATGGAATATTGGATTCCAATTCCTTTGATCTTTTAATGTAGAAACTGCGAGGTCCTGTGTGATCCTGACTGTAGCACCTCAGTATTTAAATGGTTTCTTTCTGGTTGCATGTAGTATTTTCTCCTTCATTTGTTAGTTCTGCAATTTGCCAACAATATTTCTTGGGATTTTGAGTTTAGGATTCCTTTCGGGAGGTAAACGGTGGATTCTTTCAATGACTATTTTGCCCTCTGTATCAAGCACTTCCAAACAGTTTTCCTTGATGATTTCCTGGCAAAATATTGTCCAGAATATTTTTTTCATCATGGCTTTCTGGCAGGTCAATAATTCTTAAATTTTCTCTCCTGGATCAATTTTCCAGGTCAGTTGTTTTTCCAATTAGATATTTTACATTTTCTTCTATCTTTTCATTCTTTAGATTTTGTTTGACTGATTCTTGCTGTCTCATAGTCATTAGTTTCTACTTGCCCATTTCTAATTTTTATAAAATTGCTTTCTTCAACTAACTTTTGCATTTTTTTCCATCTGTCCAGTTATTCCTTTTAAGGAATTATTTTCTCCAGTTAGTTTTTGAACTTCCTTTCCTATTTGTTCAATGTTCCTTTTTAAAAGAGATGTTCTCTTCATGGAATTTGTTTTCCTTCTTTTTCCTTCTTCAGCTGTTCCAGGAGAACTTTTTGTGTATGTGAGAAGTGCATAATCCCATAATCCCATAATCAGATGGAAGTACAGTCCCACTACTGTCCTCTTTGGTATTTGTGTTTTGGTCTTTATCCCCATGGAAAGCGTCTATGTTTTTTTCACCCTTGTTTTGCTTTTTCTTGCTCATGATGGTGATTGTGTGTTGTGGCTTCTGGTTCTTTCAGTTAGAAACTTCAGAATTTGGTGTTGAGCTGACTGGTGTGAAAAAACTAAGGGCTGGTGTCTTTTTATCTTTTTGTTTTGTGTTTCCCTGATGATTAGCCCTGGGGCTAGCTTGTTAAGAGTTAGGGACAGGTATTCTGTTCAAGGGAGATCTCCTCAGCTGAGCTGAGGCAAAGGCAAGCTGAGGGGTTGGTGATCCCAGCTGCCCTATTGTCTTCCCATTTCCATGCTGAGGCATGCCTGGATCCTAGTGCAAGTTTCCACCCCACCTGGGGCTCCTCTCCTAGCACTGAGGCTTGCCTGGGTCCTAGTGCGAGTTTCTGCCCCTCCTGGGGCTCCTCTCCTAGCACTGAGGCTTGCCTGGGTCCTAGTGTGAGTTTCTGCCCCTCCTGGGGCTCCTCTCCTAGCACTGAGGCTTGCCTGGATCCTAGTGCGAGTTTCTGCCCCTCCTGGGGCTCCTCTCCTAGCACTGAGGCTTGCCTGGGTCCTAGTGCGAGTTTCTGCCCCTCCTGGGGCTCCTCTCCTAGCACTGAGGCTCGCCTGGGTCCTAGTGTGAGTTTCCACCACCCTGGGGCCCCTGTCCTTCTGGTTTGCCTCTGCCACAGTAGGTGGAATCCTCCTTAGCTATTTTCCTAGCCTCAGGTATTATGAGATTGTTTGCTCCCTCAGCTGTTGCCACTGATCCAGGATTTTTCTGGGGAAATCCTTACGGTTCTTTCAAGGTCATCAAGTGGGGAGGAGAGTGCATTTACTGACCACTCCACCATCCTGGCTCCTGGAAGTTCAAGTAGGTGACTTACAGACTTTTAATCTGTGGGCTGAAAGTCTCAGGAGCTGCTGTACCTGACATCTGGGGCTCAACGGCTATCACTTGCTGGGCTCTGTTGGTGTCTCGCTCTGGGCTGCTGCTCTGCCATTCGGCCTGCTGCTGTCTCTGGTCTCTCCAAGGCTCTCCCACTCGGCTGTGCTGGACAAGCTGCACTGTGAGTTGTGAGATATGGACTCACCCCCATGGAACAGATCCTTCCCGTCAATCTTTAAGTCTGTCCTGGGCTGTGAATCTGCCACAGTCTGTCTCCTGTTAGATTCTGCACCTCCAAAGTTTGGTCAGATTCTCTCCTTAGAAGTATCTGAAGGAGTTTGTTTAAGAGCTTAGGTGAGTCATTTCTCTCACTCAGCCATCTTGACTTCACCTAGGTACTTATTTTTAATAAATATTTGTTTCCTTTCTTTCTTTTCAGTTCCATCACCACTTGGTCACTCTCTTTGAACTCTTTCCACCCTATAAATGTCCATCCCTAAAATCTGGCTCTCCAAAATGGACCCAATACTCCAGATTTCATCTGATTAGGTCACTGAGTATGACCTCATAACTATTGTCTCTCATTCTTATTCTGATCTGGTTGGATCATTTCTTTTCCATTTCTTCATCCTTGATGATGCCTTCACACCACTTCTTGAGCACTAGTCATCCTTGAGAACAAGATATACCTTTCTTTCACCTATCACGAATCTTTACATAAGGTAATTCAAATCATACCTGTTTAATATTTGCTGAATGCATAAATAACAACATAGATAACCAGATGAAAGGTAAAATAATTGAAGAGGATGCACAGGGTAAAGTTAAGTACTCTTTCCCTGAACATTCTAGATATTTGAAAATAGGGGTAATTTGTAGGTACTTCTTATGGGGAGGAGAAGATATAGGAGTAAAAGTAAATGAGGCATTGGGGAAGAGGTACAGAGGACTTAGATAAGACTAAGAGGTAGGGTATAATGAAATATAGACCCCAAAGATCTCTGAAACAAAAAATATCTTAAATAAGCAAAAAAAAAACCCAAAAGATATCTTAATCCACATTTGAGTTTCCTTTTCTGTTAAAATGTCTACAGACATCAGCCAAGATCTTAAGGGTTCTTTCTTCTACAAAGAGAGATGGGATTTAGACTATTGCCCTTATGTTTCTCCTACATCTCCAGAAAAAGAACAAACAGAGTCAACCATTTGGGGATATATAGATAGATAGATAGATAGATAGATAGATAGATAGATAGATAGATAGATAGATAGATAGATAGATTCTTCTGCTATTGTGCTAGAGAATCTTAAGAAACAAACTACTTACAAAATAGGTACATTAAAGAGATATATAGCCCTACATTACTAAAAGAGGTTGACATGAATTAAAGAAAGAATCAATCTGTTCACCCTCATTATTGATTGCCTTCTCCTATAACCCATCCTTTAGGCTTCCTCAGTAGTTTACCATTACCTTCTAAATCACTTTGAGGTTGTGCCAATTCTTGCAATTCCTTTAGTCACAAGAGAAACAAGTTATTTCTGTGTTTAGTTTTTCACTTTTTGATGTCCCCTTGGCTTCAGATCAAATGAGTCTTCAACAGAGCCAACAAAACACTCTTTCAATAGAGTTTCTTAAGCTATAAATTAGTGTCTCTTCTCAACATATCAACTGTTTTTTAGATGATCACAGTCATGTTCCCCCAAATTATTGTGTTTTGTTTTTCCTTTAGAGTAGTGACTTTTATTTCTTCTTTGTATCGCCAGTGTTTAGGACAGTGTCTAGCACATAGCAGGCAAGTCAATCACTCCTGCAATCATCCCTGGTATGTTGGCAGGTGGATGCAGAAACTTTGACAGAAAAATAAAATCAAAATTGGATTAAGAGGGGTGGAGTCAAGATGGTGGAGTAGAAAGACACATATACAAAGGCTCCCCAACACAGCCCAGTCTGGAGAGGGACTCTCAACAAATTCTGGAGCAGCAGAAGTGAAGAACAACAGAGTGGAGGAGATTTCCAGCCCAGGGTGACCTGAAAGGCTCATGGGAAACGTTGGTTGCACCAGGCACAGAGCACAGCACAGCCCAGCCTTGGCTGCCAAGCATGGCTTGTGAACAACCCTTGAGGGTAGAATCTTGAGTCACGGAATCCCCAGTCCCAGTAGCAGAGGTTTCACAGATCCCTGAACCCACAGGCTCCAAAGGTCAGTGATGGGTTTTTTTTTAGCTGACCAGGAAGGGAGAAGGGCCTTCCATAGCTCCAATCTTAGGCAGCCACCACACAGGCCACATTGGCAGGTGGCCACATCAGCAGGTGCAGCAGCCGCTTCCACTGTTGGATCATAAAACCCCTGGGAGCACAGAGGAGCTGAGTCTTGCCTCAGCCTTGTGTGGAGGCCCTAGGGGAGCTGGTCTTTGTCTCACACTTAATGGCAGCCCTGCCCATCCAGCTTATCTGAAAATCAGCCCCCAGTGCTGACTTGGCAGAACTGGAGGCCAGGTAGCTGTAGAGAGGTAACTGCTAAGATTCTGGACACAAAAATCTGTCTCTCCACCCAGACCAGTACACGCTTGATTGTGCCACCTTGGAGGAACTGAGATCTTACAGATTCCCAGAGTATACTCTACTCTTGACAAAGGACCCAAAAGTCAAGTAACTGGTTGGGAAAATGCCCAAAAAAAAGACTATAGAAGGTTCAGATACCTTCTCTCATCGTTTTGGGTGAGGAAGAACAATGCTTACCATCAGGGAAAGACATAAAATTGGATTAAAAAATGCTAAATACTTGTTAGCTTTACTTGACAAACACATTTCTAACAGACTGGATTTTAATAGCACTAATAGTAATGAAATATGTAAAAATATAATGAAGAGAAAAAAACAGAATGGAATGAAAAAACCATATGACATGTATTATCATATTATAGAAGTTAATATAAACATATTAAAATATTGTAGATTAAATTTGTGGTTTTATGTATATATTCATGTTTTTTATACTCAAGTTGTTTGATTAGTAGTTATTCAACTTATACTGTTTTGTTACAAACTTAGTAACCACTAATAAAAACATTCAAGTATTTCAAAATATACACAAACTTCCTTTAGATTAATAATATATAGTCACACATATATACATATGTAATATATGTACATATGTGTATATATGTGTGTGTATTATGTATGTGTGTATACACACACATATATATTAACAAATATCTGAGTAATGTGCACAAAATTTTGCATCCATAGTATCCTTGTCATGGAGAAACATGTTTATTCATTATTTTTACTATGGGAATAAGATTCTTCACTAGAAAAGTGCATAGCTTACACTACATCTACTCCATTATATGATATCATATAATATCATGTATCATACCTTATATGCAGAGACATTTGAAGTGGTATCTGGTAAAATATAAGAAGAAGAGAATAATCGAAGATGACACCAAGAGCATGGAACACTAAGTGAAACAGGATATTACTAACACACACAAAAATACAATCAAAAGGAGGAAAAAATTTGATAGGAAAGATAAAAACAGTTTTTTATATAATGATTTTAAAGTACATCCAAATGGAACTATCCCAATAGAAACTGGAGGCATGGGTTTGGAGTTTAGGAGAGAAATCAAGTTGGAAAAAAAGACTGAAAGTCTCTTGTGTGAAAGTGGTACCTGAAGTCAAGGGAATAAGTGGTATTCCCAAGGATCGAACTTTGGAAAGGGAAGAGAAGAGGATAAAGGCAGAACATTTATAAACCTTAAATTTTCATGATAGGAATTATATTTAAAAGGTCATTGTTATCTACAAATTCTTAGCCTACAAATTCTACTTTTTACTGCTTAATCACATGGATGACACATGATGAAAATTCTTACAAATGGACACAAACATAAACACATAATCCAAATATTCATAGAAAAGTGCAATCTGGCATTGGCTGAAAAAGTTGTGGTATATTGGAGTACTATTGCACTGTAAGAAAAGATGAACAAGATGCTTTTCAGAAAAACCTGGGAAGACTTACGTGAACTAATGCAAAGTGAAATGAGCAAAAACAATAGAACATTGTACAAAGTAAGAGCAATATTGTACAATGATCAACTGTTAATAACAGCTATTCCTAGGAAAACAAAGATTCAAGGTAATTCCAAAGGACTTAGTATGAAAAATGTTAGCCATCCCCAGAAAACTAACTGATCACATCCAAATGCAAATTTAAGCTTACTTTTAAAAACATTTTTATTGTTCTTGTTTGGTTTTTGTCTGCATTTTCTTTTACAACATGGTCAATATGAAAATGTTTTGCATGACTTCATATGCATATATCAAATTTCTTGACTTCTCAAAGAAGTGGGAGGTGAGGGAGGAAGGGAGAGAATTTGGAACTCAAAATTTTTTAAAGTGAATGTTAATTTTTTTTTTGTTTCTCTGTGAGAAAAAAAGAAAAAAATGTGAAGTGCAATACAAGGTTCCTGTGGTCTTATAAAATACACTCATTAGCCACAAAAAAAGTATCACAAAAGTTACAGAATCATAGCTTTAGATCTAGAATGGACCTTACAGGTCATTTCATCTAACTTACTTCATTTTATAGATGAGGAAACTAGAGACATGAGATGAGATGAGGAGATGACGAGACTAGAGATATTCAGTGTTTTGCCCAATGTGATAATTTAACCCAAGGCTTCTGATTCAAAATCTATATATCAGTTCCCTGGAACAATATCTACTATGTACATTATGGAATTCTTTTTTGGTAGCTTTTTCATAAAAGGTACTGAAACCATCCTTGAGCTTAATTGGCTTGCGAGGACTCAGGCTATTGATAGAGCTCATTAGAAGCTTAAGTACCAAATACCAATCCATAAGGAATCAGTATTAACTCCTTCAGACTTCTGAGGTTCAGTCCCACACCTCCAATTATCTATAGGACTTTTCAAATTGGACATCCTAAAGACAGCACCCACTAGGTTTCAAGCTCTTCAAGGGCAGAGTCTGTCTTTTGCTTTTCTTTGTATCTCATGAACTTAACAGTGTTTGGCATATATTAGGTGACAAATAAATGTTTATAACTGACTGACTGCCATCTCAAAATCAACTTCTCTAAATTTCACATTAGCCTTCATCCCCCACACCCTCCTCTGCTAAATATTTAAATATCATTTTAAATTTAAATAGCAGCACCATTTTCCTAATTTTCCAGGTTCCTAAGCTCACTTATAACCTCAAAAATTCACTTGCCCTCACCATAAATATCTAACCAGTTGTCGAATCATGTCTTTGCCTCCTCCATAGCATTTTTTCCATCTGATCTCTCATTTCCACTTACACAGCTACCACCTTAGTTCAGACTCTCATCACCTCCTCCTTAAATTATTGCAACACCCTCCTAATTAGATCCTTGCCTCAAATCTCTCCACAGTCCAATTCATCCTCCACACAGATGCCAAAGTGGTTTTAATTAAGTACAAAAAGGACCATTTGATTCCCCTATTTAATAAATTCCAATGGCTCCCTTATTGATCCTGGGAAAAAATATACCCTCTTCTATTTGGCATTTTTAAAAATTTACAATCTTGCCCCAAGCTATCTTTCCAATTTCATCGTACAATTATTCCCTAACCATCACTCTGGGATCTAGCCAAATATGCCTCTCTGTGGCCCTCTCTATTTCCTATCTCTAGGCCTTTCATTGTCCAATCCCTATTCCTGCAGTATGCTCCTTTCTTGTCTCTGCTTTATAATTTCTTTCATTCTTCACGATGCATCTCAAGCAATGATTTATTACATGAAGACTTTCCTAATCCCACCAAATGCTAATGCCACCCCTCCCAAACTACCCTTTATTTTACTCTTTATTTATTTTATTTATTTTCCTTTAATTTATTGTCTGTACTTATATGAGACTGATTGTATTCTCTATTATAAAGCAATCTCTTTTTGAATGGGGATTGGTTCATTTATTTTTTTTATATTTGCATCCTTAGTTACTTGTACATAGTCTAGCATATGTTCATTGATTGAATTGGTTCAAATTTTACCCCTGACACAAACTGGCTTTATGACCCAGGGAAAGATATTTAACCTCTCAGAATATCAGTACTCTTCCCCCTGGGATGGAAGTTGTCTCCTTCATTAAGGATGGGATGATAAGTGAGCCTGAGCTGCAGATTTCAAACAGGACCATAATGGGAGAAGAAATAAAGCAATGATTTAGCCCTCCCTCTAGCAGAAAAGAGAGTTGTAGGTATGGAGAGAGAGATAAAGAAAGAAAAAATGAATTTGCTGTCTCCTGGGCTGCACCTTCATTTTTCTTTTGTGAAGTCAGGAATATATAAGGGACTGGGCTGTGACTTAAGAACAGAATGACTCAAAACTTGGAGGAGGTTTAGGGGAGCAAGGAATAGTTTATCTGTCAGATTTATGGAGAATGGAGGAATTTATGACCAAACAAGAGAAAGAGAACATTATCAAATGCAAAGTGGATAATTTTGGTTACATTAAATTGAAAAGTTTTTGCACAAACAAAGCCAATGCCACCAAGATTTGGAGGGAAGCAGAAAACAGGGAAAGAATTTTTTACAACTAGTGTTTCTGATAAAGGTCTCATTTCTAAAATATAGAGAGAACTGAGTCAAATGTACAAGAATACAAGTCATTCCCCTTTTGATAAATGGTCAAAGGATATGAACAGACAGTTTTCAGAGGAAGAAATTAAAACCATCTAGTCATATAAAAAAATGCTCTAAATCACTATTGATTAGAGAGATTCAAATCAAAACAATTCTGAAGTATCACAGCACACTTTTCAGATTGGCCATCATGACAAAACAGGAAAATGATAAACGTTAGAGAAGATATGGAAGAGCTAGACCACTAATTCATTGTTGGTGGAGCTATGAGCAGATGCAATCATTCTGGAAAGCAATTTGGAAGTATGCTCAAAGGGCATACCCTTTCACCCAGCAATACCACTTCTAGGACTTAACTGAAGGAGATCACAGACATGAGAAAAGGACCAATATGTACAAAAATATTTATAGCAACTCTCTGGTGACCAAAAACTGCAAATCTAGAGGATGCTCATCAATTAGTTAATGGCTGAGCAATTTGTGGTATATGAATGTAATGGAATACTATTTCACTATAAGAAATAATGAGTGGTCAGACTTCGAGAAAACCTGGAAAGACTTAAATGAACTGATGCTGAGTGAAGTGAGCAGAACCAGGAGAACATTGTACACAGTAACAGTCATGGTGTATGAGGACTAATTCTGAAGACTTTGCTCTTCTCAGCAATTGCAAGGACCTAAAACATTTCCAAAGGACTCATGATGCAAATGTCATCCACATTCAGAGAAAGAACTATGGAGTTGTATTACAGAGTGAAGCAGGCTCTTTTTTGTTTTGTTTTGTTTTCTTTCTCATGGTTTCTGCCATTCATTTTATTCTTCTACAAAACACGACTCATATGAAAGTGTGTTTAATAGGAATGTATTGTAGAGTCCATATCAGATTGATGCCAACTTCGGGAGAGTAGGGAGAGAGGGGGAGAAATTTTAAAACTTAGGGAATTGAATGTTGAAAACTGAAAACAAATAAATTAATAAATTTGGGGCAAAATGAAATAAATTTAAAAAACTAATAAAGTTATGTGAAAGTTGGAGAGCAACGAGGTTAAATTAACAGAGGTGGTAAGAGAACAAAAAAAGAAATGAGCATACAGGAGAGAGGAAGAAAGTCATAGTGAGTCTTCAAAATCTGGCCTAGAGACAGCCTTATCCCTTCCTCTATCTTGGAAAGCACCCTCAGCCAAACCCAAACAGTTTTTCCCCCTCAGGTCTGTAGCCAACATACTTCAACCTCATTCTGTAAGGAATTCTTTCCTACCCTTTGGTTCTAGGCCTGCCTGTTAAAGAAACCTGAATGCTAAAATTTAATTTAAAATTTAATGCTCGAAATTTTTCTCATACTACCTGAAATTCTATCTTTTGAAATTTATTTCAAGTTAAACCAGGAGGCTTAAAAGTTTGTTGCTATTTGTTCTTTATTTTCAAAGAGGACCAATAACATCACAGATGACATCTTGACTTGTGAAATAAATTAAAATGAGTCAAAGTTGCAGAAGGTTGTCAGTCTCACTCTCTCTTCCTGAGTCATTGAAGTCTAGTGGCAGGACAAAAGTCAAGACAGCTGGTGATGGCCCAACATGCAGTGAATGACCTCGGTGTCTTCTACATCTGACCAAGCTCTAAGCTTTCCACAATGCCTGCTTCATCTGCCTTCATGGCCAATAAAACAAATTGTTTTCATCCACTCATTTCTTTAGGGAAAGTCTTCATGTTCTCGGAGTAGACATCCCCAACTCACTGACAGGTTTAATGACTGTCAGTTACCCTCAATGTGATTTAGCCCATCTGCCAAGAAAGTCTTCTGGCGTGTGACCACTGTACATGCTAAAGCTTTTTGGAGCCATAGGTAAGAGTTAGGTGAAACAGGTGGATACCAAAAGTGGATTAGCAGCCCTTAAAAGGCTTAGCAAGCCCTTAGACCAGAGGCTTAAGGAGTAGGTCACTCTTAATTAGCCATTCTATTAGATTAGGAGAATAAGCTAATTAAATCCATCTATTAGATACAGTAAGAGAAGAATTGATGGGGGGTGCATTTTGGAATATGCAATCAATCTTGGAAATGGAAGAGAAGATAGGGCTAGGTGGATGGGTGCAGTGAGAGGCTTTGGAGAGACAAGGAAACTTGATGTGGACAAGTACTGAGAAAATGGGAAAGCAGATAAAAATCAGGACAGAGAGCATCCTGAGTCAAATCTAGTCATTTTAATCTGATTCAGACCTCTATACTTCTACTGGTTTTCCTGTGAGGGACTGGGAAAAAAATGAATTTCATTCTTTTATAAATGAAATGCTCCTAACCTATCCCCACTCTCTCCCTGTACAAGTAAGATACAAGCTAGGGATGCTGTGAGTCTCAAATGAGATAATGGATGTAAAGCAGGTTGCACATCTTAGAGCATCATAGGAAGGTCTGCTAATATTATTATTGTTAATATTAGCTTGTAGTCACCATGCTTCCAATATGATGATGACTTGTTTCCCTGAGCCTTGTATTACACTTCTGCTGAGCTTAAGCAATTTTATAGAGCAGTATAGGAGTTCTGATAAATAGAAGATCTCAAAAAAAAGTATGCTCACACACTTTTAGATCTAAACTGAATTGTTAACACTTTCATAAGTCTTGACAATCAACAGCAATATTTCCAATTCTGTTATGTAGAATTGCTCATTTCTGAGGTGTAAATGCTCACACTGAAAGTTCAACAGGAGGTGAGAGCTGGTTAGAGTGGGTGCTACAACAGCCCTGGGGACAATGACCAATATTTCCCATCTTTTCTATCTTTACCCTATATCTCACTCTGTAATCATCTGGGCTGGGGTTGTGTAGCTTGTGTTATTCTATTCTCAGCACTTATCACAGTGATTAATATGAGGACTTTTAACAAATGCTTTTCATTGATTCATTTATTCTTCTATTTGTATCTTTGTGAGTTATCTCTTTCAGATATAGTAGCCTTTAATATCAAGTATTGAAATAAACTGAACTTAGATCATGATTTTTGAATTGCTGTGACAAAAGCTTTAAACCAAGAGTTCCAGAAATAATGAAAGATGGCAAATCACATTGTTTCATTGTTCATTATTTAAAATGACATTTTGCTGAGTTCGCTCACATTAATAAATAAAATATTCAAATGTTATTTCACATTTATCTCATCCATTTAAAGTTTTTAATTCATAATATACATAATTATAAATAAACAAATGCATTTATATAATTAATAAGTTAAAAAATATACACATATTAGGGGTGTCCACAAAATTTCATTAAGGAATTGTATGATTAAAAAAATGTTTGAAGACCATTGTTTTATGCAAGAGACATTCTGAAAAAGCACATAATCACACATGGCCACACATGCGCATGCACAGACACAGACACACACACACACACAAACACACACACACCTACCTCCTTTGTTACAAAGTAAATGACTGAAGCAGAAACCAACCAGTGAAGTTTTCCCACTTGACAGTGTATGCAAAATTCTTCTCCAATAATCCCTGATCTTTTAACTAAAAGAAGGCATGTGTGTTTCAGCATCTGTCCTCTAGGTATTGCCATTAAGTTAAGTTCAACTGTGTCTTAGTATTGCTTTGATTTGTGTATTATAGTCAATATATATGTTTTCCTCCTGGTTCTCCTTTCATGGCTCCTCATTGGTTTATCCAGGCTGAAATATTCATCTATCAAGGTCTTTCCAGGGACTGTAGCATAGGATTTGAAGGATTCGGAGTGGAAATGGTGGAGAGCTAATGGCCATTTACAACTTTGTGGTTCTAATTGTCAAGATCCTACATGAGAAATCAATTTGGGGAGGAAAAGAGACCAGTGCCTCAAACAAATCTGTCCCACTTCTTCCTAAAGACTTCTATCTTCCTACCCTTCTCTATTTCAGAATCTTCTTCAAAACTGAGTGCCATTTCAGCAAACACAAAGCAATGACAACTGTGCCACCTGGAACAAGATTCCTGAGAGAGTGAACCTTCCTATTAATTTTGCCTTAAATATTTCCAAGGAAAAGAAAACTCAGTAGTATTTAATAACTATGATAGGGAAGTAGCTAAAAGAATGAAGATTCAGAAGTACTCAAACAAATCCAAAATCTATACAGTCATCACTGAAACATCCTTTTGGAAAGTGCTTACCTTTAAAGACATCACAGTAGCGTTGCATCCTATCTCTCAGGCCTTCTTTGACTTTATCATTCCGTAGAGTGAAGATAAAGGGTGTCAGGAATGGGGTTACCACTGCAATCATCAAGGAGACAACGTTGTTATACTCAGCTGCCTGGGTCTGCTTGGGCTTTACATAAAGAAATAAGCAGATGCCATAACCAATTATCACAAAGGTGAAGTGAGAGGCACAAGTGGAGAAGGCCTTTCTTCAACCAGAAGCTGAAGGGATCTTTAAGATGGTGGAGATTATATAGGTATAGGAGATAACAGTGGAAAGTAAAGAACCAAAGAGAATAACAATGGCTACCAAAAAGAGAGTAATCTCAAGGAAAACTGGGTCATCACAGGAAAGCTTGAGCAATAGGCCTCTATCACAGAAAAAATGATTCACAAGAGTTGATCTGCAGAAGGAGAGTTGAAAAGTAGCATAGACTGGTCAGATTTCAAAAACAAATCCAAACACCCAAGACAAAATGACCACCCAGACACAAACTTGACTGTTCATGATGATATTGTATCTCAGGGGATGACAGACTGCTACATAACGATCTACCGCCATTGCTCCAAGTAATACAAATTCTGTTGTCCCCAAAGAAAGATACAAGAAGAGTTGAGTGACACAGGCTGAAAAAGACATGGTCAGGATTTCAGACATTAACAATTCAGCTAGCATGGGAGGAATGATAGTGGAGGTAATCAAGATGTCCAAGAGAGAAAGATGAACCAGGAAGAAATACATGGCAGAGTGGAGTCAGCAATCCACACAGACAATGACAATGATTACCACATTTCCCATTAAAGTCACAAAAAAGGAGAAAAAGAATATGGCAAAGAGTGTGGCGGAACACTGGAGAGCCCGAAAAACCTTCAATATAAAATGTGATGATTCCAGAGTGATTTCCCACCATTCAGTCCTCTGACAGCTAGGGAGCAAGAGAGAGAGAGAGTTAATGTTATCAAAGAGAAGTCCTACTTCCCAAAGGTATAGAAACAAATCTAGAGTATGTTATATCCTTCACCTGCTCACAGGATATATTTCAATATCAGGTTTCATTGGCAAGAGGCTGGTACTAAATCAATGTTTGTCAATCTGATAACCACAACCAAACGCCAATGAATGAATTTACCTTCTGGGCTGTGAATATGAACCAGTGACATAACAGAATAGTTGGCATAGCAATCACAAAACCCCACAGAAACCATTATATCTCTTTATAATTTGACTTTAACTTTCCACTGTGGCCAGACAACCCACCATTGTTGCCTTTACCCATAACAATAGCTTACTTATTATCATTTATGTTTTTTTCTATTACCCATTCCTATAACCCAAACTGAGAATTCCCCAAATTCTGTATTTTCAGTCATCCATATCTCCTTGTCTTCTAAGTCTTCCTTCAGAACCCCCCCAACTTAATAGAAGTAGAAAGACCACTCAGCTTTAGAATAATCTCTCTATATATTTCCTCAATAAGTAAGTACCTAGTTTATAACATTCATAAACATTTTAATTATGTTGCACCCAACAAATATGATCACACACACACACAAACACACACACACACACATCCGATAACTGCTTTAGGTCCTCAAATATTGTCTCCCTATATCAGTTCTGCCTTGGAATCTTATGATCAGAAGGAACTTCTGTGTCATGTCTCATTTATAGATGGGAAATCATGCTCAGATAGGTAAGATTTGTTATTCAAGGTCATATATCTTATTAGTAGCAGAGGTAAGAATAGAACCCAGATATCTTGACTAGCAGGTTCAACATTTTTCCCTCTTAAATCTATCTCCTCTTTTATTATTCCAAGGTTTAGATACTGTTGTCTCCTTTTCTTCCATATGTAGCCAGAACAATAGGCCACCAAGAAATTCTCATGCCTTCTTGGATGCTCTTAGGTGGGATCCTAATGTCAGCTTCCATATGTTCTATTTTAAATGTCTGCTTTAGTTACACTAATGTCTAGCATTAACATTTTACATTTAGTGCTAACAGTAGTTTTATCCAGTACATGGCTAAGTTCAGTATATGGAACCAGATAAAATGATCAATTTTCTCAGTAACCAAAGAAACTCCTGAGAAGTCAACTTTCATTCATAACAGAAAGAGGATGAACCTAAAAAGAAAATAGAGACAAAGAAAGAGATGTGACCTGGGAGCAAACTGGCATTGGGTGCCAAGACAGAGCTATAATCTATAAAATTGTAAGCCTTGGTATCCTAAATTCAAGACTTGTTGCCCAAATCTTCCTCATTTCCCACTCACTTCTTGACCCCTTAAAACTTGACTTCCAAAGTCTTAGTTCAACTGAATTATCTCCAAGGTAACCAGTGATGATCTCTTAATTGCTAAATTTTGTTCTCATTTTTCTTCCTTGTGCTCCCTAGTGCCTTCCTTTGAAATTATTCTCTACAACAACTCAGATTTTTGTGACACTCTTCAGTCCTGATTCCTATCCTATCTATGTAACCACCCATTCTCACTCTACTTTACTAAATCATTCGTCATTAAGTTGTCAGTCCAATCTCTCGCACCCCAACAAATATGATCACACACACACACACATCCCACAACTGTTTTAGGTCCTCAAATATTGTCTCACTGTATCAGGTCTCTTGTTGAGCTCATTGTCCCTTAATGGTTCCAAAATTATCTGAGCACAAATGATTCCAAAATACATGCATCTAGGTCCATTCACTGTTCTGAGATTCTTTCCTGAAACCTCAGCTGCCCACTAGAAGTCAACCCCTACATGTCATGTAGGTTCTCAAATTCAACACATTTCCAGTGGAGGCCATTATCTTTTCTCCCTAAAAATGTTCCTTTTTCAGTTGAAGGCATCACTCAGCTACACATACCACACCCTCAGAGTCATCCCAGTTGTTTCACTATCCCTCATCCCCAACCATTTGTCAAGACTGGTAGATTTTACCTCCACAGTCTCTCTTGCATCCACCCCCTCTCTCTCCATTCATACAATAAGCATACTAGATCAGACTCATACCCCCTCATTTGGACTATTGCAATAGACTCTAAATACATCTTACTTCTGCTTTCTCTCTTTTCTAATTCATGCTTTACACAGCTGCCAAAATATTCTTCCTTTAGTACCTAACTGATCATATCACTCCCCTGCTCCGAAATCTTCAGGGACTCTCTGTTTTGTCTTGAATAATGTTCAAAACCCAGTATGGCTTCTAAAAACTTGTACAATCTAGGGGCATCCTATTTTCATGATCATTTATTAGATATTAATCAACTTCACATAGTCTATGTTCTATCTCATCTGGCCTCTCTGTTGTTTCCAGTATTTAGCATTCTGTTTCCCACTTATGTGCCTTTGCATATAGCCTATGTTGCCTATCTAGAAATACACTCTTTTTTCATCTCAACTTCCTCAAATTCTTAGTTTCTTTCAAGACTTAAGTCATGGACTACTTTCTATTGGAAAGTATTTCCTGATAACCCAGAAATTATGTCTCCCCCTCCTCAAATTTTTATATAGAAAAAGAGCTGACTTCAGAAGGAGAAAGACCTGGGTTCAAGTACTCTATTTAGTATCTATTGACTTTCTGTAATCACTTACCTGTTCAGTGTTCAAAATGCTTTTGAAAGCATTCTTCTCCTCATTGGCTTTTTGAACCTCTTTTGCCAATTGAGTTAGCCTATTTTTCAAGGTGTTATTTTCTTCAGCATTTTTTTGGGTCTCCTTTACCAAAGTATTGACCCGTTTTTCATGCTTTTCTTGCATCTCTCTCATTTCTCTTCCCAGTTTTTCCTCCACCTGTCTAACTTGATTTTCAAAATCCTTTTTGAGCTCTTCCTTGGCCTGAGCCCACCAGACATCCACCTCAGATTTCTGGGATAGAGAGGCCCCGACCTCCACGTCTTTCCCTGTTGGCAAGCATTGTACTTCCTTATCAGAAATGAAGGGAGGAAGGAACATCTCTTCCCCAAGAAAGTAGCTCTCTATGGTCTCATTTTGCTTCCTTTTTCTGGGCTTTTTCCCTGCCAGTTACTTGACTTCTGAGATTCCTCTCCACCCCCGCCTAGATCTGCCCAGCTAGTGCTTGGGGTCTAAGATTCAAATGCTGCTTCCCAGCCTCAGGGCTTTCCATGGTGGGAGCGGCTGCTATTCAATGTGAGCTTAAGTTCTGGTGCTTGGGTGGGGGCAGGGCCACCTCCCAAGCTCAGTTCCCTCAGGGGGTTTATGCAGAGATCTTTGATAATGGCCCTGAGCCCCTGTCTGCTGCGGGAGTCCCGGGCCTCAGCTGCCTGCCTCTGCCGCTGCCTCTGCCACTGCCTCCCGAGGGGGACTGAGTTATGGAGACACCCTGCTCCCCTCTTGGCCAGCCCAGAAGTCTCTCTCACTGACCTGTAGTGCCTGTGGGTGGAGGGACCTTCGCTGTCGCCAGAGATTCCGTCCCTGAAGCTTGCTTGGATCAGCTCCTCTGGGGCCACATGGCCAGGGCAGCGCAGGGCTGGGCTCCGTGTGGGCTCTCTGGAACGGAAATCTCCTCCAGTATGTTTCTGCATGGGTTCCACTGCTCCAGAATTTGTGGGGAGTTCTTTTCACAGGAAATTTATGGGCTGTGGATTCGGAGCTAGCATACGTGAATCTTTCTACTCCGCCATCTTGGCTCCTCCCCATTAATGTTCATTTTTAAACAAATTTGAGTTCCAGATTTTTTCATCCCTTCCCTCCTCGCTGAGAAGGCAAGCAATTTGATACCAATATATATATGTGTGTGTGTGTGTGTGTGTGTGTGTGTGTGTGTGTGTGTGTGTGTGAAGTCATGTAAAACTTGTTGCAAAAACAAAGCAAAAAAAATAAAGTGAAAAAATATGCTTCAATCTGAATGCAAAGTTCATCTCACTCTCTCTCTCTCTCTCTCTCTCTCTCTCTCTCTCTCTCTCTCTTTCTCTCTCTCTCTCTCATTCTTCATTATAGGGCTTTTGGAATTGTCTTAAATCATTGTATTGATTGGAAAACTAAGTTGTTCACAAGATCATTTTTACATTATTCCTGGTAGTGTGTACAATCTTCTCCTAGTTCTTCTCTCTTTACTTTGTATCAGTTCATAAAAGTCTTCCCAGGTTTTTCAGAAGGACCCTGCTCATCATTTCTTATAGACAATAATATTCCATGATAATCATATACCAGAACTTGTTTAGCCATTCCCCAATGGATGGCATCCCTTCAATTTCCAATTCTTTGACATCACAAAAAGAGCTGCTGCAAATATTTTTGTACATATAAGTTCTTTTTACTTTTTCTTTGATTTCTTTGGGATACAAACCTAGTAGTAGTATTGCTAGGTAAAATGACAAGCACAGTTTTATAAGCCATTGGACACAGTTCAAATTGCTCTCCAGAATGGCTGGATGAGTTTATAACTCTATCAACAATGCATTAGTATCCCTATTTTTCCACATCTCTTCCAGCATTTGTTATTTTCCTGTGGTCATATTGAACAATATGCTATGTAAGGTGGTACCTCAGAGTTGTTTCAATTTACATTTTTCTAATCAATAATGATTTAAAGCATTTCTTTTTATGAGAGCAGGGAATTTGGATGAGAGTAGGTTTAAATGGAACCAGAGGAAGGAATAATTATGGATCATGGGGGAAATAGACTTACAGGGGGTGGTTTGGGAGCCTTAGGTTGCAGTTCTGGAATATTAGGTAACTTTAGGAAGAAAAAAGATACTAGGAGGGAAAGAGGGGGGGAAAATAAAAGGGAAATGACAGTTTAGTCTAAGTGTTTATATAAATAGGTACAACACAGACTCTCAGAGCTGCTGGCCGAGACTGAAAAATCATATAGTCCATTCCCCTGCTTCTGGAAACCATCACACCTTACAATGTTTTAAAGTCCTCCAGAGCAGAAATTCTTAACCTGGGATCCATGAATTTGTGTGGTTTTTTAAAAAATATATTTTGATAACAGTATTTCAAAGTCATTGGTTTCCTCCATAATTTTAGAGGTTTCATTTCATGCACTTTAAAATATTCTTTTAAGAAAGGGTCTCTAGACTTTCTCAGATTGGCAAAAGATCCATGACAAAAACGGTTATGAACACCTCCTCCAATTCATGGACACATATCTATGACCTCTTTTCCTTCAAGGATAAAGATATAAGACTAAAGCACTCCCACATCTAAAATCCATTTTTGTTTTCCAGAAAAGCATGAAGGGATATATTGGAGGAGAGAGGTCAGATCATATCATCAAAGTCTCCCAACAAGTCAGTAAAAAGCCTAGAAAGATTCTCAATGTCTTAATTCCTAGTCCTTACCAAAAAGAGAGAGTTTTATGAAATATGATCAAAGAATGATGACTCAGAAAATTATGTCAACTATCTTTCACTATTCCTCTCTTGGAGATTGTCCTTCAGGTCCTTAAGACAAAGGCCCTTGCCTATCACCCCTCCCAGTTCCAAAGCTTATTTCCCTCCATGGGTGAAGGCATTTCCACAATTGTTAAAGCATTTAACTGATGTGAATGGTAGTTTCCGTGTAGGAAGTGACCAAACACTTAAAAACAGAAACCTATCATTTTTTAAGTTGGACACTGAGCCACAGTGTCCTGCCTCCATATCTTTGTCTGGTATATCCTCAAATGTGCAAATCTTCTTTCCAAAATCATACCATCCTTCAAGAGTTAGCTCAGGTACTACTCATTGAGGAAATTCTCATCCTGGGTTCCTAGAAAGCCCAAACACCAATGGGGTGAGTAGGCTGGAAGTCACATTAAAGTGAGTAGTTTACCTAAAAGTAGTATACTTGAAGAGACAGCCTGCTGATAGCAGCCCCTGTCCCCTCATCCCTAGTATACAGATTCATTTTCTAGCTTGTTTCAGGCCTGCTTAGAGTACAGAGCCATAATGCATCTTATGACATGTAAGTGAAACTTACCTAACTAGTGAAGTGTTAAGTTCCAATGTTTGGAAGTGTGATTCCTGGAACCTCCAATACTTCCCAGATCTAATGGCCATACAGATATTATGAAAGAATGAACAGTTGAAGTGCTGCTGGTCACAAGCATATATTATAATAGATAAAAAGCCTCAAGTTACAGACCTAGATTATTTGAGATGGGTGCAAGCCCTTGTCAGTGCATTCCAGTCATAATGGTGGTCACAGGCAGTATATGACTAGGATAGCACTGTTTCCTCTCCACAAGCTTCCATGAAACTCTTCTCTGATTCCCTGATCTGGGAGTAATTTCTACCTTCTTGGGTCTCTCCCAGCACTTTGTGCCTTTCCTAGGACTTACAGAATATAATTGCATTGTACTTGCCTATATATGTCTTTCATTTCCCTAACTAATTTATTGGCTCTTTTAAGTCAAAAATCATACCTCATTTCTTTTTCTAATCCTAGCATTTAACACAGTGTGTAACAAATTGTTTTGGTCTACATCTATGATTTCATGAGTGTGTGAATGTGGAATCATAGATTTGAAAAAAGAAGGAAATTTCAAGGCCCTCATCCAGTCTCCTTTTACTGTTGAAGAAACTGAGGCTTGGAGATAAAGCAACTTGCTTACAATCATGAAGGTTGAAAAACACAAATTAAAATCTTGGTTTTTTAATACCAAGGTGACTATTCTTTCCACTGTACCAGGAAACTTGTTTTACTTTATTTTACTCATTTTACCAATGTACATCAAAGCTAGATGGCCATTTACAGCACTAGAGTTCCCTGAAACAATGAGAGTTTAAATTACTTGCTATAGATTTAAGTCAGTATGAGTCAGAAGCAGGACTGGAACCTGGGTCAATTAAAGCATGGAGAAACAGACTGGGGTAGAGGAGAGATATAAGGAGGGAAAGAAGTGCCAATGAAAGAGCTAGAGAGGCAGAGATGATCTCGGGAGGAAGAACCTAAGTAAAGTTTTTGTGCAGTCCCGGAAGGAGATAACTGTTTCCCACTTGTTTCTTCAGTGCTTTTTTTTTTTTCACTAAGTTTACAAAGAAGAGGAATAATTAGCCCCTTGGGAACCAAGGCAGAGAAACTTCAGAGAATGAGAAAATCACTGACTGTGCTGGACCCTTTAAATGAATACAGTAGACCAGACCCATTCAGGGCGAGTAGCAGGGGAGAAATGCCTTCTAGAGATCCCAACAAGTGGCTAATTTCCACCGATGCTCCCTATGACAGGTAGAGAACTCCCTCAGTTAAGAGGAAAACAGCCAAGTTTTAACAGAAAGAAATTAAGGGCTCTGGGTAATGAGTCTATAACATGGATTCTGTGGGTGACACCTATTGTCTGGATTCATGAAACCAAATATAGAGAAATGAAGTCAGGAGTTCTCTGTGCTCTACACATCCCTTTAAGAGAATCTGACCACAGCCTAACTCCCCAAAGAGAAGCCTTTTATATAGGAGGGGTGCCTTCTTACTTTCCATTTTTGGGGGAGGTCTCATTCCCTGGAGGTGCTATAACCTATATGAATAAGGAAGACCAAATCTCTGGATGTCTCCACTCTGTAATTCTGACTCTTCAGATCACAACATAACTTCTAGAACCCCTTCTTCTGTGCTGATCTCTGCCTTCTTGCCTTCTCTTCCAGAATATTTCCTCTCTACTCTCCCTCAGCCATCACCGCCATTTACATCCCTGTCTATACTACCAGCTTTTAAGACTTTTACTTTTAGTAAAACTTTTAAATAAATAAATAAATTTATAAAATATAAATAAAAAAACCTTTTAAATAAATAAATAACTTTTAGTTGCTTTTACTTTAAGACTTATACTTTTTAGACTAATGGTCCCCTATTCGAGCTGCATACAAGTCCCCCAGCCTCAGTGTACCTGATGTAAAGGGCCTAATTTACAGTAAGTTAAATAGATGTATCTACTTTAGGTTATGACTAAAGATTCCTTGGAAAGAAAGAGTTCTGTAGTATGGATAGTTAGTGTTGGGATGACTTGAGCATCTAGGCTCCCATATCCCATCTATATCTTGGGGCTACAGAAAAAGATCAGAGATTAGGCTAAAAGTGTACTACAGACTAATGAGACAGAAGAAAGAGGGCTGACATCAGTTAGACTTTGGATCCTGGCTCTACAAGACTGGGCAAGTGACCTATACCTTCTCTGCACCTCAGTGTTCTCATCTATAAAATAAGAAAGGGATCCAACTAAATGTCCGCTACAATCTCCTTCAGTTCTAAATCTTTCACCTGTGTGAAACAGGAATAATTGTCTTCTAAGTTGCTTGTGTTTTCGATGGGGACCGTGAAAGTCTGATACCTTCGTGAAATATCCTAATGGGAACTGAGATTAAAGAGATTAATTGGATGGTATGGAATTTCCATGAGGAGGTCATGGCATCCTGAGATCTCTAAGCAGATAGCCTTAGCCCTCAGATCAGATCTTTCCCATTTCGCTGCTGTGTTCTGCAGTGAGAAGAGTGGAGGCCAGATTACCAGATATCCATCAAGGACAAAGATCAACGAATCAATCAACAGGCACTTATTAAAGTGATTACTGGGTGCTAGGCACCAAAGATTCACACACACACACATAGAAGTTAAACCACTTCTTAGGAAAAGAACCAAGCTCCAATCTCAAAGAAGGCGATGAGAGCCTAAAATTCTCCTAGCTGAGGGATAGATGCCCATGTCTGGGAAGTAGCTAGATCTCAAGAAGAAGTTTGAGTAAAGACTCAGAGATGCAGAGGAGTTAGAGGCAACCTGGACTCACATCTCCCTTGAGTTGACAATTATCTTTTAATGTCCAGGCATTAAAATTATTCCTTCTGATTCTTAAATGGGATCAGCCTGCCTGCCACCTGGGTTTACCTTTACCTCATTTAGGAGTAACCTTACAGGGCTTGTCCAATGAGAAGCCATGGTCTCCTCTTAGCCATGGGTTACCTGGCCCTTTCTGCTATCCCACCTCCTCTGCTATACTCCTTTTCCTTTTTACTTCCTCCATTGTTGGGAACACTTACCACGTGATAATCTCTATCCTGGACACTGGAGCATGATACAGAGGATGGAATACTACCTGGAAAAGATGAAAGACATTCAAAGAAACCTAATTGAATGCAAATAAAGACACAGAAACCAAGTTGGGAGACAAGAATTTTTATAAAGCAATGAGGTTCCATTATTTGCTCTACAATCCCAGAGAAGTGAACATCTTATGGCTTTTTTCTGTAAGTAACTCTAAGTGACTAGCGAAATCCATAGTTAAAAAACAGCACAAAAGAAGAAAAAAGTTAAAAGTAGTATGGAAATAGTGACGTTAGAGATGCAGAGTGAGAAGAAGAATCCAAGGAAATAGTAGTCCTGAATAACATATAGGCCACTGAAGCTCCTTGAAATTTAGAACATGATCTGTGTTCTGCAGTCTTCTTATCTGAAGGCTCCAGAGTCTCTGGAGAATGTCTTTTTGACAATGTCCTCAATGACCTCCTTAACCTTTTCATTCCGAAAGGTGAAGATGAAAGGGTTGAGGAAAGGAGTCACCACAGATGTCATTAGGGCCACCCCCTTGTTGAGGTCTGTGGAGTGGCCCTTGCTAGGCCTCACATAGATGAAGATGGCACTGCCATAGCCAAGCACTACCACAGTGAGGTGTGAGGCACAGGTGGAGAAGGCCTTCTGGCGGCCAGAGGAAGAGGGAATGCGCAGCACTGAAGCCGCAATGAGGATGTAGGAGATCAAAATTAGCAGCATGGTAGTCAATACAAAGAGGAGAGAAAGGAAGAAATCCATGCGCTCAATGTGGTGGGTTGCTGAACAGGAAAGTTTTAGGAGTGGGGCAGAGTCACAAAAGAAGTGGTCAATGACATTGGGACCACAGAACCAAAGCTGGCTTTTTTGGATGGTGGGGGAAATTATGGAGAAGAAGCCAACCACCCAACATGCCACCACCAGCCTAACACAAACCTGGCTACTCATGATGGTTGGGTAATGCAGAGGGCGGCAGATTGCAACATAACGGTCAAAGGCCATGGCAGTGAGAATAAGGAAATCAGTAGAGCCCAGGGAAAAGTAGAAGAATGATTGGGTCAGACATTCACCCAGGGAGATGGTTTTGTGTGTGGACAGCAGATCAACCAGCATCCTGGGCACAACAGTGGAGGTGACAAGCATCTCCATGAGGGAAAAGTTGCAGAGGAAGAAGTACATGGGTGAGTGGAGGCGAGAATCAAGGTAGGTGATTGTGACGATGGACAGGTTCCCCAGCATGATCAGGACATACACCAACAGAATAAATAGGAAGAGAAGGACCTGGAAGTCTTGGAGATGAGAGAAACCCCAGAGCACAAAGTCCCTGACCATGGTGTAATTGTTCATCCTTCAGGACACCAGCTTACTGTACTAGCTGTGAGGCAGGACAAGTCCATTAAGAGGTCACCCAAGGCTAGTCATCTCACCACACACATACATGTATCCACTGGGTCTTTGGAACATTGGTCTTCTAGATACGAGTTCCTGAAAAACTTAAGGTGATAAAATGCAATTAGAGTTTCGAATGGAGGAAGGACAAGACTATCTAGTAAGAAATTTTCTTGGTGAGGTAGGGGTGGTTGGCATTGTCACTATATACTGCAGATCTTAGAAGAAAAGTTACATCCAATTACTTTGGGAATCTAACTATCCTAATCTCAACCACAGTCAACACTTGTTATAGTCAATATAGATATAATAAATAAACAAAAACATCAAACTTCACAGAAGATTAGCAAAGCACTAGAACTTCCTTCTAGAGAAAAACAGTAAATTCAGTAAGACTTATTTTCTGGATTCCTTATGTGTGGAGCTTATATAGCTTTTCATCAAACACTTTCTACAGACGTAATATTTGGCATGTGCCTCATGGCTCTGAATTCGTTGTTCACATCTCTGCTTATAGTAAGACGTTAATAAGTAGCCATTGAATCAATGAATCAGTGAAAGAATAAATTTCTCCTTGAAATACTCCCGCGACTATTGGCCACAATTATTTTGTCTCCAAAGATGTTTGGGATGGGAGGGGAGAAAAGGAAGCCTCTTTCCAGGTTGGGATAATAGAACCCCAAACTGGCATTATGACAGACATTTTGGAGGTCCTCAAACGCTCACATTATCTTCTCTCTGGCCCATCCCATATATGACTGCTAAAAAAACTTCTTAAGAACCCACAATATACTCAATGATCAAATAGTGGAGTTCAGATTCTTCATCTTGACCCTCTAATTTCCTCCCTCCAATAACCTGGTCCCATATAATTGGCCCACCTCATCTGATTCCACCACCCCTACTTGATCTTATTGAGAAATGTATAATTAAATGAATGTTAGAATTAGTGTAAGAGAACAAGGATTCTCATCCTAGTTCTGTCACTAACTGACTTTGTGACCTTACAGTCACTTATTCAGAGGAATCATCATATGATAAAGAGAGAATTGGACTTTAGGTCCAGAAGACTGAAGTTCAAATCCTGGGTATACAATTTATTAACTGTCGGATCTTAAACAAGTTACCTCACCTCCCTCTCATCTACAAAATGGAGGTATTGGACTAGCTGACCCTTTCAGCTCTAAATCTGGCAAGAGTCCCTGAATTTCTGTTTCCTCACCTGTAAAACCAGAATAGTATTTCATGGGATACTATTCTACCTTTCAAGTAGGTAAACAGTAAGGCATAAGTACTTTTGTGAAATAATAAATAGCATGATTACTTTTGGAAAAGTGCATTGAAAGCTAGAAAGTGAAATATAAAGATTATGCATAAATATCATCTCTTTACTCTTCAATGAAAGCCTTTTTCACCAGTAATAATTGTTCCATTAATATACTGTGAAAAGGGTGTGATCTTTCTATGTTTCTATGCTCATTATGTTCCCTCCACCTGGAATATCCTTCCCTCTCCTTTCTATCTAGTTTAATTTTTCAAGGTCCATTTAGCTCAAATCCAATCCTTCATCTTCCCTGTCCTGGTCGTTCCAATCCATGATGACCTCTGCTTTCTCTAGTCTTGACAGGACTTTGTGTCCCATTCTAGTAAAAACTTTCTCATCTTTTACAAAGACTTTATTATTCCTGGCTCATATTTACCACCTTTATACATGCATATACATATCAGCTACTGATTGATGTGAGCATCTCAGTGGAAGTCCCCATTTCATCCCCTATTCTTCTCCCCAAATACATCACCTCAAATACATCAAACACTCATAAATTCTCTGCATGAAACCTATTTTAATCTATCCATATGCACACAGGCAAAGATGAGTTTCCCAATATTCTGTCTTTGCTTTTGATTTCCTATTCTCTGTACATTTCATCATCTAAGCTGTTATCCCTTACAGACTTCTGACTCTGGCTCAGATAACATTGTTCTTCCCTTAATGCCCCTATTGTGCTGACTCCATCCTCCTCCCTTTCACTCCCACACCATTCCTCATTAAGAATACAAGCATCTTAAGCAGGGATGAAGGAAACTGCAAGCCATGGGCTATAGCCTGCCTTCACTTTGATTTCATCTAGAACATAGGGTGATAATGCAACAATCACAGCAGCTAAAGCCCAGAGAGTCATCTCTTACCTGGTAGACTTCTTTCTGTAGCTAGGCCATGCAGAGGGAAACCTTTTTAAGGATTTAGAGCATCTTGTGTAGAGGAGTTAATTAGCCAACAAATCAGTGATCCAGTGAACAGAAACAACTGGTAAAACTTATTCCAACGTTCTCCAAATCAAAGCTAACAGTGGAATGTGATAATACAAGTTATCTCAACTAACTCCTCTCCCTTTCAGATTCCCCTCTAACTCTGCCTCCCCTTGGGTCTTTCTTTATATATTTATCTCTTTCTGTGAGTCTCCCCCACCTCCCTTCTCTTTTTGTCCTCCACTCATCTTTTCCTCTTTCCCCATTTATTTTTCTCTGCCTCCTCCTTTTTCTCTCTTTATTCCTTTTTCCTCTCTTCTTTTCTTTACTCTTCCTTTTTCATAATTAGCCACAATATGGAATTACCTAATATATTTAATTACTTATTATGCTAATTATATACTTCTCTGTTCTCTCTTCTTAATTTAAGAAGTTTAAAGTCCTCTAAACAAAAACAAAAATTGTTTCATTTTGCATGTATGAGACTCACTAATTTCCCCCCCATGTAATAGAAAAGGAAGGTAGTATGGCAAACCACAAAAATCACTTCCTTTCAGTTCTTCTCCTCCTTGGCCTCTCTGCCCCTGCAATATGTTTCCCACTTCATACAAATGGCCACCTCACCTTTGCACACACGCTATGCTCTTCTGGAATGTTCTCCCTTCCCATGTTGCCTCCCAAGTCCCTACTCATCCTTTAAAGTCTAATCAAATGTAGCCTCTTCTAGGAAGCCTTCCCTGATTCCTCCTCAAAAGATTCTCCTTTGAGTTCCACAAAATACCATTTGGTTTCTCTTTAATGTACTTTCCATATGTGATTTTATAAAATTAGTTAGCTTCATATCTCCGCCATAGATTGAGTTCCATGATGGTGGTCTAACTTAATTTTTTATCTCCTCAATACCTAGCAGTTGTCCTCTCATCCCAGCAGGCACTTCTAAGTTTGATAAATTACAATGAATGCCGCCATAGACTCTAGTCCTAAATTATAATTAAAGATAATAGAATCTAAACTGTCTCATTTTATTCATGATTATTTATACACAATTATATATTTTATACATGAGGAAACTTAGACATAAAGGATTTAAACAATTGATCCAGGGTCCCATGTAGAAAAGTTCATCTGAAATGTGTTGAACTGACATAAAATCAGAAGTTGTATTCATAGCACTATCACTTAGTAACTTCACCTCTCTTGTACTCAGTTTCTTTATCTGTAAAATGAAAATCATTATATTATATTATATCCCTAACTCAAAAGATTATTATGGATTGTAAGTTCCTTCAAGAAATGAAAATTTCAAGTTTGTTTAACTCAGTGTCTTAAATGTAACAGTCATTCGAATGCTGTTTGCCCTTTGTTATTGAAGAGAAGCAAGACATCAGGAAGGTGATACCACGTCTTGCAATGAATTGTATTTAAGTGAGGAAGGGCTGTGCAAAGTCACCAGCCTCACTTTCTCCTCTGGAGCCATCTTTGTCCAGTGATCAGGTATAGATCAGGACAACTGGAGATGGCCCAATAGCTGTTGGATAGGTATTCAATAAATGCATATTGAATAAATGAATGGTTTTCTATCCTTATAGATAGGGCTTTCATGAGTCCAAGTAAGGTCATTTGTGCATCAGTTTATGGAGTAACCTCCAACCCTCCCTCCAGGATCTCCCAGCATCAAGGCTAATCTGAGACCATAAAACTCCAGACCACTAAAATCCCTAGGAACTGGGCCAGGCACTACCTGGGCTACTTACCATTTCAAGGTACTTACTCAGCAAATGATGTCACTTCTCTAGGTTTTTTTTTTTTATCTCTAAAATGAAGAGTGTGGATTAAATGGTGTCTAAAAGTCTTTCTAATCTTGTGTACAAAAACTTAAAAGACAGTAAGGAGCCAGGTTATAAAGTGCTTTACACACCAACGGAAGCATAGAGGTAACAGGGAGTCCCTGATGCTTAAGGAGTAGATTATTTATGATATGGTCATATATACGAGTAATTTGGGAAAACCACTTTATCAGTTTGGTGGAAGAGGTGGGGGAGAGGAGGTGGCTCGAAGCAGGAAAACAATGAGGAGGCTATTATAGCAGTCCAGGTAAAAGGGAATAACTGATACCCTGATAGAGTAATTGCCAATAAGAGTAGAGAGAAGGAGTGTGGGAAAGACTGGGAGATAGGAAGAAGATTTGACAACCGATAAGAAATGTGCAGTGAGTGGAAATGAAGAGCAGAGAATAACAGTAAGGTTGCCATCCCATGTAATGGAAGGAAGCAGTACTCTCAACATGGAAGCTATGAAAAGGAGTGGGTTGGGGGGAAAGATAATGTGTTCCCTTTTGGACATGGTTAACTTGAGCTTAATGAATAGGAGAAAGCCTACAGCACAAAGTCAGTGACAGTGCTTTCTATTTAGCCTAGTTATATACAACAGCAGATACATTTATTGTTCTTTAGTCATTTTCAGTCATGTGTAACTCTTTATGACCCCATTTGGTGCTTTTCTTGACAGAGAACTCCAGTTAATTTTACAGATGAGGAAACTGAGGCAAACAAGCTTAACTGACTTGCCCAGGGACACATAGCTACTAAGCGTCTGCGGTTGGACTTGAACTTAGGAAGATGAATCTTCTAAACTCCAGGCCAGGCACTCCATCCAATGTGTCCCCTAGCTGCCCTTATATAATAAATAGTACTTATATCATGATTTAAGGCTTGCAAAGCTCTTTACAGATTTATCTCATTGTATCTTCACAATACCCCTGGACTAATATTGTCCCCATTTTACAGATGGAGAAACTAAGACAGAAGTTAAATGACTTGCCTACATCCACACAGTTAATAAGTATCTGACATCAAATTCAAATTCATGTGTTCTTCATTCGAGGTCCACTGCTGTATCCATTGCAGCACCTAGCTGCCTATAATAGATAGATAGATAGGTAGATAGATAGATAGATAGATAGATAGATAGATAGATAGATAGATACATAAACATAAACATAAACTTTAAGAGCTGGTAGATATTGAGTGGTCATGCATCCAGTCCTCCTGTTTTAGGGTACTACCTCATCTTACTGTGCTTTAAAGTCTTCCAAAAGAGGGGTTCTTAACCTGGGGTCCATGAATAGATTTCATAAGGTCCATGAACTTGGATGCAAAAGTAATTACAGATTTATTTTCCCTCATTTCAAACTGATCTAGCATTTCTTTTAACTATTTAAATCATTATCCTGATAAGGGATCCATAGTCTTATCAGACTGCCAAAGAGATTGATGACAAAAAAAGTTTGAGAATACCCAAGCTTTTCTGTCACTCATTCCCATATTCCACCTCTGTCAGCAAGCTCTCTGGGGTGGCTGAATGGAAAAACTACCAAATTTGGTGTAAGATGATCAGATTCTAAATTCCCTGCTTCCTCATCTACTGCCTGTGTAATCATAGATAGGCAAGAAGATATTTGGGGTCTCAGTTTCCCTATCTGAAAAATAATTTCTGAAGCTTATTCCAACTTTCAAAAACATTAAACTCTTATCTGCATGTTTCCAAATTCCTCATACTCTAGAACTCCAATTCACAGTTAAATCACAGGCAATTTTTGATTAGGGTAAAGCTTTTCAGTGTTAGAAGGGCCTTCAGCTGTCATTGAGTCCACCCATACTTTAAAAAGAAGCTGCCTCCACCCCCTTACAAAATGTCAAGTGTCCATTATATGCTTACTAGGGAGTGGAGAGTTCTACTGTCTTCTGCCTTCGTCAGACAACTTCTGAACTATTATGTTCATTTGGGGCATCATATTTTGAGGCGTTAATAAGCTAGAATGAGTTCAAGGGAAGTCATTCAAGTTGGTGAATTGCCTCAAGATCATTCCAGATAGAGAACAAGTGAAGATGTGGTTAATAAATGCTGTTTCTCAAATAAGACACTCCATCTCCCCGCTCTGGGCATTTCCCTGGCTGTCTCTCATGACTGGAAGACTCTCCCTCCTCAGTTCCACCTGTTGGCTATCCTGACTTCCTTCAGATCCCAGCCAAAATCCTGCCTTCTACAGGAAGCCTTTCCCAACGCCTTTCATTCTAATGTCTTCCTCCTATGGATTATTTCCAGTTTCTACCGTATGTACTTTTGTTTGTACATCGTTGTTGGCATGCTAAACTTTGAGACCCTTGAGAGCAGGGGATGTCTTTTACCTTTCTTTATATCTGCAGTGCTTAACATAGTTCATGGCACATAGCTAGCATTAATATGTTTCTTGACTGATGCTTAGCCTAGAGGAGAAAAGATGTAGGAGGAACACAGCAATCGCCTTGAGTATCTGAAGGGCGATCATATGGAAGAGGGATAGGACTCATTTTGCTTGACCCTTGAAGGCAAAACAAGGAGCAATAGATGGGGTTTTGAGTGAGGCTGATTCGGGTTATATATGAGGTGGTGCCCCACAATGAGTGCAGCTGCTCTTTATTGCTCATCTTCCTAAATTCAAATCTGGCCTCAGAAACTTACCAGCTGTGTGACCCTGGGCAAGTCATTTAACCTTCCTTGCCTCCTTTCCTCATCTGGTAAAATGAGAAGGAAATGGGAAACCACTCCAGTATCTCTGCCACAAAAACCCCAAATGGGGGCACAAAGAGTTGGACACAACTGAAAAAAATGACTGAACAACAGCAAAGACTGCGGGGGGGGGGGGTGGAGTCCTAACAATTAGGGCAAAACAAAAGTTGAGCCCTGGTAGATAGTGGGTTCCCCTCACACTGAAGGACTTCAAATAGAAGGTAGAGGATTATTTGTCATTCGCTATTGAGGAGAATTGCTGTTAAATTCAGATTAGACAATATGGCTTTGAGGTCCCTATGAACATAAACATTCTGGGATAATGAGGGTAGTTAGAGGAAGATGTAAAAAGGTAGATCTTGCAAATAGGCTTATCCTCCTCACATTACCTCTGTAAGGTACCCAAGGGAAGCAGTTCAGACACGCCCTCCAAGCCTTTACCTTCCCTGCTTCACTGAAGACCTCCGGACCAGGCAGGCAGGCACTTGGGAAGCTCTATTCATCAATGGAAGGATGGAGCCAAAGTGTCACTCTTCATCTCGGGATGCTTCCTTCCATCCTGTATTTAGTAGTGCTTAACACGGTGTATAGCACATAGTAAGAACTCAGTAAGTGTTCTTTGTCTGTCTTTTGTCTTTGTCTGCCTTGATCTCTGTCTGTCTCTGTGTCTCTCTGTCTCTTTTTCTCTGTCTTACACACACACACTTACTTTCTCTCTCCCCCTTTTTCTTTGCCTCTCTCTCTCCTCCCTTGCCTCCCTCTCTCTCCTTCTGCCTTTCCCTCTCCCTGTCATTTTGCCTAGCTGGTGGAACCCAAGGTGATCAAGGATAGAAATCTGCATAGGATTAAGACTATTATAGGTCATCACTTTTTCCTTGTCTTTTCTATTCTACCTCACTAATCAGGACTCTCAAAGACAGGAGTTATATTATCTACTCACCTGGCTCAGCTGGAAACCACCATCTCCTCCCATCTCTGGTAACTGAATGGTATTTGTGGCAGCAATAAAAGCCTGTTATCAGTTTCCAGGTAGCTGCCACCACCTAGGGACACAGTCATTTCTCAGACACTGTCCCCAATTCTGAGGATAGAAGCCCCAGGGAGGAACTGTATCAGGCCCAGGACCTAAGCGAGGAACAGTGAACCCTGAGAGGAACCCAGGAGTGCCCTGCCTGCCTACTCACTCCTGTCTTTCTCTCTCTGTGGCAGAACCCTCTCTTGCTGTCCTAACACCTCCTGCACTCGGCATTCTAGGGGAGTGAAAGACAGCAGCTCTAGATTACAGCTATTTCAGGAGTATAGGTTAGTAAAAAAAAAAAAATGAGTCCATGCTTCCAACTCCCTGAAAGGAGAGGGCTGGGCTAACCAAGTCATTTGTTTTCTTTATATGCAACAGGTAAGAAGGCTAGGGCTTTGGTCCCCACAAAGGTAAGTCCCCTAGAGGTAAAGGGGGAGGGAGAAAACGTCTCCAAGGGCCTAGGAGCCTGGAAGTCAGTAAATCTGGATTCCTGTTCTCACACAACTGTCTGTTCGTGTGACTTGACCCCCCATTCACTCAGACTATTATAGTAAACACTTTGTGGTGTTATCTATACTACTTCCCTCTCTCCTCAAATATATAGTCAGTTAATGTCTTTTAAGATTATAAAGGAAACACTACTTCTAAAGTCTTTATAATTCTGATAAATACCATGCCATGGCACAATTCCAGGGGACTGAAGATGAAGCACTTTCTGACAAAGAGGTGATAGATGAAAAACGCAGAGCAAGACATATATCTTGGGACCTGGTTAACTTGGGAATTTATTTTGTTTTACTATGAATATTTGTTATTAAAGTTTTTTTTTTACTCAAATGGAAGGAATGAGAATAAGAGAAAATAAGTGATTATTAATAGTAAAACTAAATATATTTAAATTTTTAAAGTGAACCTTGTCAGTTCTATCTCCACAATGCCACCAGCATCTATCCCTCTTGTTTTCCTCTTTCCCCATCATGACCCTAACCAAATTTCACTACCACCTTCCTGCACTTTTATAATAACCATCTAACAGATCTCTATCCAATTAATCTTTTTATGCCTAAAATTGACTATATTCTCTTCTGCTCTAAACCCTTCAATGACTCTCCCTTATAGTTCAGCTTCCTAAACTAGCATTCAAGGTCCCCCTCACCACTCTTCCCTTCCTACTTATCTCATACCTGTAGCACAACAGGCAGATGGGCTAAACCAGGATGAAGGCAACCAACCAACAGGTCTCAAACCCATCGATGAGTTAGAGGACGTCTACCTCAAACGTGTGAAGACTTTGCCCAGTCGAATGAGAAAATGAAAACAATTTTTTCCAATGCCCATAAAAGTTGCTGAAGCAAGCTCTGTGGAGCACATAGAAATTGGTCAGACATAGAAGATGGCAAGGTCATTCCCTGCATCCTGGTCTATCCCCAATCTTCCTGACTTTTCTCTTGATGCTGACCTTCAATGACTCTGGAAGAGATAACGAGACTTTCGATTTTGTGCAGCCCTGCCTCACTTGAATCCAGTTCACATGAGAATCAAAACATCATCCCATGGTGCCATTGGTCCTTTTTGAAAATGAAAGATGAACAACATTTTATACTACTCCCCTCCATATACTTTATGCTTCAGGTGAACTGCACAAGTCACCATTTTAGTACTTTTCTCATATTTTTTCATTCATTTCTTTGTTACTTTGTATCATAGGTATATCTTTTTATTGTAGTGTTTCCATTAGAATACAAGCCCCATGAAGGACAGCTCTTGTTTTATATAAACATTGCATCTTTCCCAGAGCTTACAGATATTTGTTGAATCTTGGGGATATCACCTGAAAATACTTCAGTTTATTCATTTGTAGCTAATGAAAATAAGTCAAATTCACTTTTCCTAAGTTTCCTGGTATGCGTGTGGGATGGATGTGGAGAAAGAGTCAACCAGAGGTGTGGGAATCAAAAGTTATTATCTCCAGACACCAAAAAATCAAAAGGATATCAGAGAGAATTGGAGGACACATGAAGACAAATGTACAAGGTTGAAATATTGATGCAATGTGTTAGGCCTTAAAGGTATGTGTTAGTCATGACCATTCTTACTATATCTTGGAGAAGTTCAGATTTACAAAATGATGTAGAGACTGAGACCATTAATTATTTATCCCAAAGCTTTTTATTGCCAACCTGATACCAGAAAAGCTGAGAAAGAATTGGCACAGTTCAACTCAATTCAATTGAACATTTACTCGATATTTATTCTATGCAAGGCTTGATTCTCAATCATCATTCTTAATGCCAGAGGGGGGGAGAGAGAGAGAGAGAGAGAGAGAGAGAGAGAGAGAGAGAGAGAGAGAGAGAGGGAGAGAGAGAGAGAGAAACTCCTTCATTGGGCTCAGGGACTACAAAATATATACAGACCAGTATTTACTAGGATTTCAGGAACAACAGAACTCCCAGAACTGATGGGGATTACAAAAGTTTTCCAGTAGTAGAGGCCATATAAGTTATGACTAAAAGGGATTGCAAGAAGTAGATATAAAGAAGGACTATATTACAGGAATGAAGGACAGTTTCTGAAAGGTACAGTTGGGAGATGGTAAGTTGAATCCACAGAACATCTTGCTGTTAGAAAAGTAGGTGGGAGTCAGACTGTGGAAGATCTGATGAATTTGTTTCTAATTCTAGAGTCACTAGGTGTGCAAAAGGAATTCTTGATGAAGGCAAAAACCCATGCCTTTGACAGATTTATTTGGCAGCAGTGTGGAAGATAGATTTGAGAGTGAGAGATTAGAAATAAGTATGTCACTTATGAAACTGTTTCAACAGATTAGCCATGAATTTATCATTTCTTACTCTGAGGTGGATGAGAACTTGAAATAGGCTTGTAGCTAAATGAGTGAAAAGAAGGTAAAGGATGATATTATGGCAGTGGACTAGAAAAGACTTGACAACTGTTTAGAAATAGGAGATAAGATAAAAAAAAAATAGTCAAGAATGATTCCAAAATTGTGAAGCTGAATGAATAGAATGTTGTGAAATCAAATGACTTGCTAGTTTGAACAGACATTTTACAATAGATGAGAGCCAATGAAAGAATAAAGAGAGAATATCTGGGACAAAAAGTTCAAAGAAACAGAAAGGTTTAAAAGCTTTTAAAGGGTCAGAAGGAAGGAAGGAAGAAGAATTGAATTTTACTTTCATAAACTAAAATTAAGCGGGTCCACCATGACCTTGATCTCAAAATATAGTACAAAGAAATAATTATGAAAAGTACTAAAAGTTAGTTATAAATAATTATCAAGTAAATATCAAAAATACTTGATACTGGTTAAAAAATAGAAAAGTAGGTCAGCAGAATGGACTGGATGGGTAAGATTCAGATACAATTGAATGTAGAAGTGCAGTAACTGATAAAAAAAAGAACATACAGTACTTGGGGAAAAACCCTCTGCCTGACAAGAGCTTCATGAGAAACTGTAAAATAGTAAAATAGCAAAGATCAATTTAGACCAGTATATTACACCACATACCACAAAAGGTTCCAAGTAGATAAGTAATCTAAATGTGAAAGGTAACCTTTTTCTTCCAAAAAAAGAGGATGGAAGTGGATGCCTTTCAAAACCAAGGTAGTTGGACATTTCACAAACAAAAATGAGGGTAAAGACAATTGTAATGAACAAAAGAAATGACAGCTTATACACAATTTGGGAGCTTTTGCACAAGCAAATCATTTCAAATAGAATAAGACAATGTGATGAAAGGTAAAACAAATCCTCATATTATATATGTTGGATAAAAGTTGGAAGGCCAAGATACAGGAAAAGAACACAAATGTATAAAAACAAAAACCATTCCTCAATGAAGAAGTGGCAAAAGGATCTGAGTGGTTATAAAAAGAATTGCCAGACATCAACAATTATGTGAAACAATGCCCCAAATCCTCAATAAAAAAAGGGAAATTGAAACTAAAAGTCTCAGATTTTGCCTTATATCCACCACAAAACATAACAACAAAAATAGTGTTGGAGGTTAAGTGAGAAAACAATACACTGATACACTTTTTTTGGAGCTGTGATATATCCCAATTGTTCTACAAGTCAGTTTGGAATTTTATGAAAAAAAAAGTAGTTAAACTTTTCATACCCTTTGATTCAGTGAGCGAAATACTCAGAATGTACTCCAAAAGGGAAAGGTCCACTTATATTAAAGTATTCATGGACGTATTTTCATGAAAACAAAAAGAAATGGAAATAAAGGAGGTACTCAGTGACTGGTAGATGACTGAATAAACTATGGCATCCAAATGAAATGTAAGTATATAATGGCACTATAAGAAAGTATAAATAGGATTTCAAAGGAATATGGAAAGATTTGTAATGAATTGATATACAGTGAAGAAAACAGAAGCAAGAAATGAATACACACAATGACTAAAGAAGAAGAAAAGAAAAACACCAAAAGATACAATATTTTAATTAAATTTAATGAACATTATTCACTATGGATTACAGATGACAAAACACATTTCCCTCTTTTGTATATGCTTTTACTGTGTCAATTTATTTTACTTATCTACTTTTCATTGTTGTCATAAATTGTGCTATGAAGTAGGATATTGGAAAATTACTGTGATTATTTTTAAAAGGCAAAAAGTGACCAGGAACTCTCCTGGTTGTATATACATACAACCTCATGTCCTTTCTTCCTGCCTCAAAGTAGTTAATAATTTCTCCTGAGGCAGGAATCTTATCCCCTTATCCCCATTCTTCACTGTCCTTCTTACCAAGGTAGAAAAGAAAAGACAAAAATAAACAAAAAAGCAAAAAAGAGGCTAAGTAAGTCTGTCGGCTCCCTTTTATAAGCCTGCACAGAGTAACTACTCCTAACAAAATCAATCCACCCAAGGTTCTAAGTGAAACCTTTCATCAAGGAGGTAGCTCCAGTCACTACCACATAGTGGGCACCAAAGGACTCTTTGAAAGCATCTAATTTATCCTGATATAGTTCCAGCTGCTGAGGCTTAATGGAAAGTTATTTTTTTTCCTATTAATAAGTACATTTAGAGCCTCTTTGAGGTGATTTCAAACAAAAATGATTTCTTTTTTATTTCATTTAATTTTCTTTTCAAATTATCAAGCATTTATTTTTTTTCTTCTTCCCACATTTACCTTTGGAAAAACAAAGCCAAAGCCTTGTAACAGATATGGCCAAGCAAAATAAATCTCCATATTGTCCATGTCCAAAAATGAGTAACTCATCCTTCATTTTAGACCATCACCTATCTATCATGAAGTGGTCAGCTCTCTTTGGCCCTCTGGAATTATGTCTGATCCAAGTTCTTAATAAAAAGTCATTTTACAATAAGCTCATCAAATTGATCAGGGAATTTCTTTGATAAATCCATTATAAAACCATGTACTACATATATTCTTGTCATTTATGGAAAAGTATAAGATTATACATCACAATTGTGGAAATAACTTTTGCTATTTTACATTCCATAAGTGCAAAAGTGCATATACCCTGTTCCTTTAGTACAGCAGGCTGTTGTTCTCTATCATGTCAGACTCTTCATGACCCTGTTTGGGGTTTTCTTGGCACAGTACTAGAGTAGTTTGCCATTCCCTTCTCTAGCTCATTCTACAGAAGAGGAACTGAGGCAAACAGGGCTAAGTGACTTGCCCAGGATCACACAGCTTGTAAATTTCTGAGACCAGATTTGAATTCAGGAAGATGAGTCTTCCTGACCCCAGGTCCACTATTCTATTCACTACACCACCTAGCTGACCAGTAGGGCAAGATACCTTATTCTAAAAGCATGTTCCTGAGATAAACTATCCAACACCCCTTCCTGATATTAAGGGTAAACTTACTGTGATTTATTTAAATTATTCTTGATAACTGTGTAGAATGCAGTTTATAAAAGAATTATTTCACCTTACGCTTGTTGTAGATGCTTCCACATGTGAGTATCTACCTGGTCTGTCAAATAAAGTCCCTTTTGCTTTATCTCTGAGCTGTTGCTTACTTGCTAACCACATTCTCACAGACCCACTGAGACTGATAAGTAATGACCCCTGGGAGTCAGTTTCAAATAGAAACCACCACAGTAACATGCTCTAGAATTTTTCCAGGAATCAATAATAAAAGTCACTAATCTGTATTACAACTCTACCCTCTTTCTTTATTTTGCAAATTCATGAAAACATTTGCCAATCTTCAGTCTTGTGACACCTCTCTTATCTTTCATTATTTTCCCAAGATTACTAACACTGGCCCAGTGATTAAATTTTCTGGTTCTTTTAGTATCTTGTGATGCCTCAGATGTCTCAACGAGCTGTAACTGTAAGGAGCCATTATACATTGGCACAGCCACACCAAAGAGAATTGGGGAAACTTTCAAAAAGAATACTGTTAAAGATTGAGAGATACATGGAAAGACTCCTATGAACTGATGTAAAGTGGGTAGAACCAGAACAGTACATCCCAACACAATAAAAATGGGAGAGGAAACAACTCTAAAAAGCCTTAGAACTTTAACTAAAGAATCAACCAATCATGAGTTGAGAAGATTGATTTGAAAGCAATTCATTTTGCTCTTGTTAGAAAGGTGATAGACTACTGAGAGACAACCAGATGTTCATACTCACACTTGGCCAATAACTTTATTTGTTTTGCTCGACTATGCATGTTTGTTATGAGGCAAAGAGATAGGTGACAAGGGATAGATTTTTTTAAAAGAATAATTATGCCCAAAGGTCTATAAAACTGTGAATATCCTCTGGTTCAGGAATACTACTGCTAGGTCTATCTCCCAAAGACATGGGGGAAAAAAGAAAAAGGGGACTATTTGTACAAAAGTATTTATAGTCCTTTTTTGTGATGGCTAAGAATTGGAAATTGAAGGGATGCATATCAATTGGGAAATGGCTAAACAAGCTGTGGTATATAATTGTGAGGTAATATTACTGCACTGTAACAAATGACAAGCAGGATGATTTCAGAAAACTTGGAAAGACTTACATGAACTGATGCGAAGTGACATGAGTAAAACCAAAAGAACGTTGTGCACAGTAACAGCAATATTATACAATGAAGAATTGTGAACGACTTAGCTATTCTCAGGTAAGTCATTATTGGATCATTCAATGATCCAAGACAATCCTAAAGGATTAATAATGAAGTAGACTATTTGTTTCCAGAGAAAGATATTGCGTACTATTTTTCATTTTATTTTTTAATTTCTCTCTTTCCTTCTTTTCATTCAAGTCTTTTTGTACAAAATGACTAATATGGAAAAGTTTTACATGATTCAACATATATAACCTATATTATATCTGCTTACTGTCTAAGGGACAGGGAAATCAGAGACAGGGAGGGATAGAATTTGGAGCTGAAAAACATTTAAAAAGTTTTTAAATTGTTTTGATATGTGTTGGTGAAAATAAAATATTATATATTTTTAAAAGAGCATCGATAAAGCATTTTAAAAGTGGAAATGAAGGAAGGTAGGGGAGGTACAGAAGTAATTAAAAACAGAGCATTGTGTTAACACCTGGCTAAACTAGTGTTTGTGTGTGTGTGTATGTGTGTGTTTGAAAAAAATGAAGTACAACTTTAGTTTCTTGTACCGTTGTCTTCACTATTCTTTGTGTCTGGAAATATTTGAGATTGTTGATGGTTGCTTGCAAAATAAAAAATGACATTTTAAGAAGTACTGTCAAAAATACAGTTGTTTTGGCCTTGTGACATACATAGCATTGTCACTGACCAAGAAAACCTTTGATTGATGCTGCATCTTAAGACCTCAGACAACCTTCTGTTGAAGACTTTCCCCAAAAACACACATAATTCAAGAGAACATAAACAAAAATACAAACTGTGAAATCCATCCACCAGGGCTATACTCTACAAGCAGCCAGACATCACAGTAGATAGAGGGCTGGGCTTTGGAGTGAGGAAAACCCACAATCAAATTTTGCCTAATGCACTTTAGTTATGTGATCTCAGGCAAGTCATTTAACCTCCCTCTATCTCAGTTTCCTCTTCTACAGAATGGGAGTTACAACAGCACTTCTCTCACAGGATTAAATGAGTTAACCTATATATCTAAAGCACTTTGTAAACTTTCAAGTACTATATAAATGCTAGTTGTAATTTATTAGCACTGCTACCATGGCTACTACTGTGACTAATTCTATTTTATGGAGGTCTCACCTGGCTCCCTGGCTTTCTGGTTCTCTTATTCTCCCTCTTGACAGCCCAGTACACTGAGCACTGTGTGGTATAATTTAGAAACAATGTTCCAGAGTATGCAGGACTATCTGGCAAAATCTGAATGCCATTTCTGAAGAGAAGCTCTCCTGCGATCACCAACCACTTTTCTTCTCCTTTCATGACCCAAATATCAATTCCTCCAAGGCCCAGCTTCCTCTACCACCTGAGTCCCAGATTTATCCTGCCAGATTGGACATATGATATAATATCTGTTTCTTGGGTGATTTCATTTCCAATACGTTCTTCCTCTGTTTCTCATAACACTCCTATCTGTTGATGTCTCAAGGTAATCCTCTTCCCTTGTGGTAGGTAATAAAAGCCTACTGCTTTTATTACTTAATGGTTTTATTTCTTCTGTGAAAAGTTCCAAGCTTCCAATAAAGTAGTTGCAATAAACTGGGACAGATTTGAAAAGTATTTTACATACATTATCTCATTTGATACTCATCACAATCTTGTGTAACGAAGGTGTAAAGTTTTCCTACCACCCCACTAGCGACTGGAAGAAGTAATGTAAACGAGCTGTTAATGAGTTTTCCTGCGATTGCTTTATTGCCAGAGCAAACAAATGAGCTATGGCTCTGGGGACTTGAAATAGCTAAGACCTGCAGAGTTGGAGGGTGGCTACCAGCTTCTTTAAGTTTCTGCAAGAAATCTTTCCCAGTCCTGCTTAATCAGAGCATATTCCCTGAGGCTCTCCCCAGTCTATCTCACATTCATCTTGTTTGCATGACATCTCCCATTTACTTATTGAGAATAGAGATTGTTTTGTTTTGTTTGTTTTGTGTGTGTGTGTCTTTGTATGCCTAGGTGCCTGAAACATAGTAGGTATTTAGTAAGTGCTAGAGAATTGATTAATAACCACCAGAAAACAGAGGACACTGAAGTATAAAAGGTTTAGATTGTTTCTCCACATGTATGCACTGACTTACATACATTCCCTGTGTTTTCTCCCTATGTGTGCTCTCTGATGTGTCCACTGGTGGTTTGTGTAAAGGAAAAGTATGTCCTCTTGCCCCCTCTCACACAGATGTAGGCTACATGTGATGCTTGGGATGCTACAGTAGGGGAGGCAGGCCACATCATCCTGTGTGTTGCTTTACACAAACTTACAAAATACATAGTGCCATTTTATTAATGAACAATCAGTTAGGTGATATACTATATAATTTCTCTCCAGTTGATGCTATATTCAAGCTACCTACTATCAGCCTCCACTGAGTTTATTCTAATAAAGGAGACAAACAAAATTAGGTTGTGTCCATATCTTCAATTCTCTCAAGCTGGCGACATACATGCATTGCAAGGGAGTTACAGTCCATAACTGGCTTGATTTGGGGATTGGGGTACCCAGTTTTTATACCTTTTAAACAGGGGGTATCACCCCACCATCATTTTACCTCCAGACAGAAGAAATACCTATGAGAGCAACTCAACCCCTAACCAGACCAGACCACTTCCAACCTTGGGCTGTCTAAACAAAAGAATCTGTCTCCACCCAAGCCTGAGTAGAATACAATGCACTTTCCATACCTTTGATTAAATCAGTTCAGGCTTGGGTTGGGGTTTAAGCAGGATAGGACACAATGCAACTAGCATTAGCAGTAATGCCCTTCTGAAAACCTTTACAGAAGGGGACTAGCCGGGGAGGGGGAGTCTAGCTCTGAGTCTTCAAAGTACTGATTACTAAGAAAAGTCATTTTTCCCACTACCCTGTGGTCTTGTCAATCTCTCTCTGGTACATTCATAGGAAATCCCCTCTCTCCACCCCACCAAGCTGAGTCACACACTTCAGTCCTGTCTGACTCTTCAGACCCTATCTGGAGTTTTCTTGGCACTGATACTCAACTGGCTTGCCATTTCCTTCTTCAGTTCATTTTAAAGATCAGAAACTGAGGCAGAGTTAAGTGACTTGCCCAGGATCACATAGCTACTAAGTTGCTGAGATCAGATTTGAAAATAGGAAGATGAGTCTTCCCGACCATAGGACCAATACTTTATCCACTGAACCACCTGGCTGCCCCTAGTAATGTTATTCTACATTCATATGACACAATTTGTTCAGTCATTTCCTAATCAATTGGGTGCCCATGGCTACCATAACACTGGTCTTTTCCTACATTTTTAAATATCTGAGCATGCCCCTCTCCTACCACGTCTACTGTTATACTACAGAATCTAGGTGGGTTTGGGTATACTCTTATATACCATTGCTGGGGCTATAAATTGGTCCATCCATTCTGTAATACAATTTGGAACAATGTGAGAAAAGCCACTAGGCTACTGTACCTCTTGGCCCAGGGATAGCACAACTAGACTATTTCACAAAATATTCATAGTGGTACTATTTGGGGTAGCAAAAAAAACAAAAAAGGAAAAATGCCCAGATATTTAAAAAATGTAGGAAAAGGCAGTGTTATGGTGGTTAAGGATTATAACTGGCTATTCATCAGAATTATCAGAGGGTAGAATTAGGTAGATCTGACCAGAAGCTGGGTTGGATCCAAGAATGGAAAATGGGAAACTCATAAAATAATAGATTCAAAACAGGAAAGGATCTGAGAGGTCATCTAGTTTACCTCCCTACCCCATTTTACAGATGACACCCAGAAAGTGAGTGAGTTTACCAAAAGTATAATACTAATAAGTAGGACAGCTTAGATTTGACCCCTAGTCCTCTGACTGCAAACATAGCATCTTCATACTTTTAACTGCTCCATTGGTTTCACCTTTATCTTTAAGAAGGTATATTTCTCCTAAAAGTATTTTATCACAAGGAAAAATGAGATATAAGACAAATGGAAGGAGATATTTTGAAGAATCAGATACCATTGGGTGCCCCACTTCAGCCTGAGCCCCACGGAAGTGGGTAGTTGGATAATTGATAAACAAGAGTTCAAGATGTAAGGAAGCAGCAGGAGCTGAAAAGATGGAGATTTGGGCCTTCATTTTCTTAGCCTCCATGCTGTTTCTCTGTTCTGTCTCCCAGGGGCCCAATTACTCCTTCACCTACTGAAGTTGTTAAGAAACTAAAGAAATAAGTGGAAAGCAATTATATCCTCGAGATTTAATACAACTTTACTAAGCCCTTCCTCCTAAAATAATCTCTCTTCCACCTAGTCTCATTCAAATTTTGCCCTCTCCCTCCCTGACCTATCTGCACCTCTGGAGTGCAGAACTGGCATTCTTGACTCATATAAATGGATCATGGTTCAAGACTGAACTTTCAAAATAGGTTCCTTGTTCAACGCCTATGATACTCTGTTTAACCCCTATGTGAAAGCCTGAGAATTAACGTTATGTTGCCTCACCCTAAATCCAAATTTCTTATCCTGACATGTAAGCCCTTATAGTAGCTATCATTGTAAACCCCTTACCCCAACCCTCTTCACCCCATACTTACTTCTTTAGCCCCATTTTTTCTTCTTTTCATTTTTCCTTTCCTTTCAGTCCCATAGACCCTTGTTACTTTTATCATTACCACAGCATGGTTTGTTCAGTCTACTTGTGTATCTTTGTTTAGTCATTCCTCCTACCTGGAATACACCTCCTCTTCTCTCATTCCTCCACTTCCACTCTTGTCACTTAACTTCAGAACATGGCCCAAAATGCTCCTAAATTTACCTGGTTCTGCTCTTTCTTTCATTATTCAGTTTGTATTACATACAAATCCTCCTTTATGCTTTTATAAACACTATGGAGAAATTCCACAAAGAGCAAGAAAGCCCTGAGGGAAGTTAGTCAGCACCCTGGAATCTTTGGACTATGGTTGGTTCTACAAAACCTCTGGCATCCATTATCTTTTCTCTGTTCTCACAACTGCCACTACCCCAGTCTACAGCCTCATCTTCTCCATCTCTCACTTGGTCTACTAAAGTAGCAGCAGTAAAGAAGACCATCCATAATTGCTCTTCCAGATTCCAGTCTCTCCCCCTTTCCAAAGCTCCAAATATTTACTAGGGTGACCTTCCTATAGCCCTGCTCTGATCATTTCATTCCCCCTATCCAACAATCTCCAGTATCTCCTCATTGGCTCTAAGATCAAATACAGTTATCCCTTCCCTATCATGAGGTTTAGGGGTACAGTGTGCCCATGATCTGGAAAATCTGCTAAAAACTTTTGGCCCTCTCCTCATACCAAAGAAGTCTGAAGTTTTTCTTTTTCTTTTATGGGCCCCCATGTTCAAAATGCAGTCTCTCCTCACTTCAAATGTACTTTCTCATCATCTCTGACTCAGAATTAATACTTTCCCAGTTTGGAATTGTGCTCTTTAGAGTCAAGAACAATTTCATTTTGACTTTGTATCTCAAATTCCTAGCACATTTTTAAGGGGTGTTTATAGTATCTTCTCGTAAAATCTGGATTAAGTATTTAGGCTTTGTGTCATCTACTGGCCTTCACGTATCATCTACAGCTTCTGCAAAACTCCCCCAAATTCTCACTTGATTTCTTAGGCCAGCGCATGATACATCAAAATGGCAATGGGATAAGTCACAGTGTGGAAGGGGTAACTGTACAAACTTTTCTGCTGGACGTTTAAAGCCTTTCATAAACTGGCTTTTCTAGTTTTTTTAGGCATCACTCCTTTTCATTTATGCTTTGGGTTGGCTAGATTGGTTTTCTCCCTTCTCCTCACACTTGGCATAATTTCATATCTCCGTACCTTCTCATACGCTGGCCCCCATACTGGAAATGCAGTCCCTCCTCACCTCAAATGAACTTTCTCATCATCTCTGACTCAGAATTCCTGCCTTCCAATTTGGAATTGTGCTCCTTAAAGTCAAAGACAGTTTCATTTTGGTTTTGTATTTCAAATTTCCAGCACATGGCATATGTTTAATAAATGCTTATAGATTGATTCTCAGGTGTCTTCATTGGCTCCCTCTGGTCTTTAGGACAAAATACACATTTTTCAGTTTGCCATTTAAAGTTCTGCACTATCGAACTCTGGTCTCCCTGGTTAACTTATCTCATGTTGTTGGTCTTCCTTTTCTGTGAGTTTCAGCCAAACTAGCTCCTCGCTTTTTATTTATTTGTTCAGGTGTCATTCTCCATTAAACTGTAAGCTACTGGAGTTCAGGGGCATTTTTCACTTTACTCTTTGGGTCTGCAGATGTAGCACAAAGTCTTAACTACACACATCAGGAGGCACTACCACAGAGTGAGTAGACAGTTAGACTTGGAGTCAGGGGGACTTGAATTTAACTGAATTCCACCCTTGTAATCAACCTCCCAGGGGCCCCAGATATTTCAGATGGGAAATGATAGATAGAACTACCTAAAAATCTGCATCATTGGAGAGGATTTCTAGAATGGGAGTTCCTTACACCAGTGGTATTTTAGGTCCTAACTCAGAAAAGGTAAGAATTAATGAATAAATAAATTTAAAAGTCCAGCACTTAGCACAGTGCCTTGCACGTAGTATCAACTTAATTAATATTTATTGGCTGAGTGTGTACACATACACATATACACACACTTATTTATTTAATAGCAATAATATTAAATTATAATTGTGACTAAGATCATTAGTATATATTTTCATTATTTAAGGAAGCTACGTGGTACACTGGATAGAGTGCTGGGCATGAAATCAGGAAGATTCATTTTCCTTATCTCAAATCTGGCTTCTAGCACTTACGAGCTGTGTGACCACGGGCAAGTCACTTCACCCTGTTTGCCTCAGTTTCCTCATCTGTAAAATGAGCTGGAGAAGGAAATGGCAAATCACTCTGTGTCTCTGCCAAGACAACCCCAAATGGAGTCACAAGGCATCATAACTGAAAACCAACAGAATAATAAATTCTCACAGCTCATTTCACCTTATTAGCTTAGGTAACAGCTTAGTAACAATTTTTAAGTGTTAAACATATATTGTCACAATTTGTAGAGGACTTAATGGGACTGCTGTAGGAGTTCTTCAAAGGTGCTAAGCAATCAACAGAAACTTGAAAGGGAACTTCTGTCTTTTTACCTTGGTTTTACATTCTATATTAACCTAATGACCCTGAGTATGTGTTTTAGCCACTGAGGACTTCCAGACTACTGACAGATATAAGCCAAGTATAGTGATGAGTCAACCTGTAATCACCCGTAGAAACATATGTACTAGTGAAAAAAGAAATACCAAAGGGAAGGTTTACTCTTTAACAATCATTGTCTCTTGATATCTACCTCCTACCTATTCCTCACTTCCATCATCACCACCACCACCCCCAAAACAAAACAAGTAATTTGAGCCTTGAACTGCCTCAAGAAGTAGTTACTCACATAGTTCATTCTGTAGTTAACTGATATCTTTCTTAAATTTGCTGGGTGCTCCACTCTGCATCATCCCCATTTAAAAGTCTACATACCCCACATGTGGTTTGGAACTTTGACCTTGGAAAATGTTGACCTTTCTTTGTGTCTGGAAAGAATTTAATTTCCTTATAGACTCTACATAGGAGCTCCCTTTGTATTCCAATTCTCTCAGGAGTAAGTCAGACTAGTCAGCTTCACCAAAAGAAAAGTCAACCAGCACAAATAAGAGATGAAAATGTTTGACCCATAGCCTGGCATTTGAAATGTTAGCTATGCTGAGATCCTTCCGTTTCATCTAAAAGAACTGGGGAATAGGAATAAACATGAATTTATAACCTGTCATGATTGTTCCAAAGTCAACAACTTATAATTACTTATAATTCTTCCTTTATTAAAAACATTATAAAATGCTTTAAGGTTTAAAAAGTACTATACTTACCATGAAAGTTGAAATGACATCAAGTTTAGAGAGCTGGATTGATATCCTACCTGTAATACCTACTGGTTTTATGACCTTAGTCAAAAACTTGACATTTAGATATTAAGCAATTCTTTTAAGACTACATAATACCGTGCAAGGTTATTGTTGATATTATTATCTATATTTTTTAGATGAGAAAATTGAGGTTTGGAGAATTTTCCGTGGTCACATAGACGTCAGGGGTGAAATTGGAGCATGGGTCTTCTGACTGGGTCTACTTTCTACAATACCACAATGCTTCTCTAAGAAAATATGTCAAAGTGAGTGGAAATGGGCAAGTTGGCACTTTAGTTACATGGCTAACTTAGACTACAGATTCTAATGAACATAGCAACTTAACCTCATTATGGTGGGTTGTAAGGCATTTACTGAAAAGTATCTGTCTTGGTCACTAGGGCGATGGTACTGATTTTATTGTAGGATGCCTGTGCTTTTCCACTCTCAGGGTCCCCCTCTAAACTAACTAAGTCATTCATGTGGCATAAGCACATAAATGTAACCTATGTAGGGAATGATAAGTCATTATGTTACAGTACCAAAAAAAAGACATGATTGGTAATCAATGGTAGGAAGACTATTAAGGAAAATCCCAGTGCGCTCATCTACAGTCAGAGGCTGGCCATGTTCAATGTGATGCCCAAGAAAAAGAACTCTGGACCTGTAGACAGAGGTTGGATATGACCTCCAGCACTTAGCTATATGACCTTGGGCAAGTCCCATAGTCCGTCTGTGCCTTAGTATACATATCTGTAAGATGGAGATGATAATGTTTTCCCTCCACACTTTACAGAGTTGTTAGAAAAGCATATTTAATTCAACTTCTGTGCCATTGTCAGAAAACAGTAAAGATAATAATCTGATCTGGGATCCTACTGCCACGTTGTGGCCATCCTGAGGAATTACCTAATCTTACACGACTTCGTTTCTTTTCGTGTTGAAGAGGCAAGGCTCTCTATTTTTTCTCTAACTTTCGCCACTTAGTTAATGTCACGCCAACATTTTCTCACACTCTCACACATATTATCCCAGCTTCCTTCTCTTTCCTCTGTCTTCCAAGTTTTGTCCAGGTATCTTAGGAGAATGGTTTTCCCTCTTGAACTTCCTTCTCTTTGTACACCAAACTCTAATCAAGGTTGAAAAGTACAAACTAGTATTATTAATTATAAAGGAGAAGTGTAGACTTAAAGGATAAAGTAAAATAAGATGTGATAAGTAGCCCTAAAGTCCCTGAAAGTGCCCAGAAGTTCGTGTTTAATATTTTATCTACCTTTACTACTTAGCTGCCCTATTACTTCCCTATCCATGGAAGCTAAGCTTGTAGCCCAAGATGATATTCACTTTTTTTCTGAAGGAGGGCTGCCATATTACATTGCTTATATATTAAATATGAAATATGACTCACATATTAAATTAAATATAAATTTCATTCCACTAAAAAGCTTCCATGTGGTTTTTGGAGGGAAACTATTTGTCATCTAACTATGCTTTCTCATCTTGTATTTTTGCAGTTAATTCATTGAACAAGGTTTATTAAGTGTTTCCTATGTGCCAGCCCTGTACGAGGAAGTAGACCAAGGATGTGGTTTCTGAGCAAAGAAGCACCACTGAGTACCATGAGGTGGCAGCAGAAACAGTTTATATTGAATGGAAAAGAAGCTCCCATTTGAACATCCAGTAAAGACCCTGTCTTTGAAAATGTGTTTCACAAGCTTGATGTGTAGGCTTAGACAAACCCAATCAAGGAAGTTGCTTTTTATGTGGCCTGCCCTTGGGCATACAAGCAAAAAAATAATATAGGTAGCTGGAGATAAGGGAGCTTACCTGGTCAGAATAATGCTACCACCTGGTTGAGCAGTGTGGCAAAAAATGTGACTGTCCTGTATCTGACAGGAGTCAATACTATAATTGGAAATCAATAGCAAGTCTTTACTTGCTCTACCTTTCATATATAAAGTCTTTTGGTGAATTCTGTCTCCTCTATCATATTCTGCAAAGGGAGAAGTAAGACAATTCTTGCACTAAAAGAAATTGCATTCTGTTGGAGTGATATAGCCTGCATAAAGACGTGTAAATATCTCATGGTTTCTTTGGGCTGATCCTTCTTTTTATTGTGAAATTACTGGTGTTCAGCATCAGAATAGCAAATTTAGCTTTGATGTGGGGGAGTAAAGGTGTGCCAGAGTTGAGAAGCATCCTCAAGAATGAGGATCTTGGGGAAGTAGACCAACGTAGACTGAAGTAGAATTTTTCCAGCAATGACACAAGTTGAACAGCTGCAACTTTTCCCTAGTGGTTGAATTTTCTGGAAAAGTGTTCCTTTTCCACTGGTTGTATAAATCTCTGAGAGGTGCATGGGAGAAGGGGCTGGGGATGACTTCACAGCTTAAAGTCTCCTATATAATTTTCTTTATTATTAATTTATTCCATTTCATCCTTCTTTTCATGGTTTGTTGCTATTGTTTACGAATAGTCTTGCATGATTAAAAAGGCTGCTAAGAAATAAACGAATTCCTCTTGACTGAAAAATGTTTTTCTTTGGTAATGACCTAATGAAGATATTTCTGGCTAGGTTAAATTAAAAGTTCCTCTCTGACAAATGCCATACTATTTGTGGATTTGACAAAATGATAATAAATTATATTCAAGGTCCAGACTTTTACTCTGAATGTCATTACATATTAATTATGTTTTTTTTTTTTTATAGTGGGTAGTTCAGTAGTGCGGTAGACAGAATGCAGGCCCGAAATCAGGAAGACTCTTCCACCTGAGCTTAAATCTGACCTCAGACACCTTCTACCTGTGTGACCATGAGCAAGTCACTTAATTCTGTCTGCCTCAGTTTTCTTATATTTAAAATGAACTGGAAAAAGAAATAGCAAAACACTTCGTTGTCTCTGCCAAGAAAATCCAAATGGGATCATGAAGAGTCAGACACAACTGAAAAATGACTGAATAACAATTTTTATATGCAACAAATTATTGGATTCTGCTTTATTTGTGTTTAAAGACATTTTAAATTCTTTTTGGTGTTGCTATAAATTGTTCTGGGAAAATTAGACTACCTTCAAATCTTAACCACCATCTTAAAATAAAAGCTGGTTCTAGTTTGTCAGTTTCAGTCAATAAGGATGATCCTGTGAAGGAGACTTCCAACTAGCCCAGTCTGATCTTGTAAGTCTTGGCTGGAACCTCCTTCCCTGAAATACTTAAGAAAATATCCAATTAGGGTAGGGGTACTATCATGAAAAACAAAAGGTCCATTGTCTAAGTGTTTTTCACCTCATCCTCTCCCCTCAAAAGTCCTAAGTCAAATCTATCACTTGCAGAGAGAAAAGAAAGATTTTTCTTCTTCTAAGTTCAAACCCTGGATACAAGGATATTCCATTCTTCCACCATGGACTATTATATTCAGTTTGTACACATTTACCATCTTCTGACAGGGCTGCTAGACATTCAAAGATTATTACAGATAGTGAAAGGGCTTCAGGTTATAGAATGTTACAATTAATCTTGACACCATCTTAGTGACAACTTATTCAACATATTTTTAGTCTAGTTGTAATCTCCAGAACCATTTCTAGTAATCCAGTTTAATCCTCATTTATTTGTCCGCCTAGCCACTGGATAACAAGGTAGTTACATAGCTTCTCACATCATCACTTATTAACTTAGATTTTCAAATACCACTTCAATTCCTTCAGCTAGGGGGCAAAATAGGTAAAGTACTAGACCTGGAGTCATGAAGACCTGAATCCAGTACTGCCTCTGATACTTGATAGCTATGTGAACCTGGAGCAGTCACTTAACCTCTGTCTGCCTCAATTTCCTCATCTGTAAAATGGAAATAATAATAGTACCTACCTCCCAGGTTTATTGTAACAAGCAAATGAGAACATATTAGTAAAGTGCTTCACAAATCTGAAAGGTTTCTATAAGTGATAGCTATAAAAAATAAGTGTTAGCTATAATTATCCCTTCATTCAACCCAGTTTTCCTTTCTTTGGCCTCTGACAAGGTGCTGTGGTGGAAAGGGCTGAACTTAAGAGTTCCTGGATTCTAATCCTGTTCCTGGCATTTCTTCATTGTGGGACCTCCAGCATTTCCCTTCAATTCTCTTGGCTTCATTTTTCTCAAATAGAAAATGAATCAGTTGGAACCCACGATCTCCCAGGACTTCTCCAGTTCTGCATCTATGATTCTGTTAGACCTATTCTTCATCTTTTCCTCATCTTGGATGACTGAGTCTGCCATCTTCAAACCGATATGCTGGGCCCTTTCTTCTCATTTTTCGGTAATTTCAGGGTTTCACTCTCCCTGTCCCCTAAGCAGGTTTTTCTGTTTCTCATAATATATCTCATTATACTCGACAGTTATTTTCATTGCACCTTCCTATAAACACAGGCAAGGGTCCATATATACAATGGAAAGGACACCACATTTGGGGTCAGAGGACCTGGGTTCAAGTCCTGTTTCTGCCAGTCATTGATTATGTGAGTTTGTTTAAATAGATAACTTCTGTAAGCTTCAGTATTGCTAACCATAGAATGGGGATAAAACTTGTCCTACGTCACAGAGTTGCTGCAAGAATAAATTAAAATGGTGAATACAAAGTCTCCAAACCACAAAAAGACCGACAACACCACCTGGTTCTGTGTCAGTATAGCTACCTCATCTTCCAGTGTCATACGTTGAAAGGCTGGAGGAGACATTTCAAAGACAGCAAACATCAAAGATTACCTTCCTTTTCTCTCTCTTTTTCACAGCATGCTTTTTAAACTTTGATGTGTCCATCCCAAGACCTATGTTTGTGCTATCTGGAGTCACATAGGTTCTCTATCAACAATTTGTATTATCCTTATATTGAGGACTATAATTTTTATAAAACACAGTTCCTCTCCCTTCCCTGGAATCCTAATCCTCTCATCTCTATGGAAAAACCTTGTTCTTACTGGTTGCGTGGCTCTCTCTGCTTTCCAGGATAATCCTAGCTTAGCAGATACATAGTTAATTTTCTATACAAAATGTTTATGTCCTGACTTTTCCCCAAAACTACCAATTAGAATGAGGCTCTGTCATAAATAATTTGCTACAATTTTTCCCTGGCACTATCCCTTAGCCAGATGTTTTCTCTGTGCCTGAGGCATCCAGAGTCAGTATTCTCAAACATGACAGGTCAATGGACTAAACTCAGAAATGCATCCTGTACTCTAAACATAGGGACACACATGTTTATGAATACTCCTATGAGGAACATGCTCAGGCAATATGGCAAGGAGATACAGGATCGCAATAGGACAAGATGAATACATTAAAGGAATAAACATGGACAAAGAAGAAATAAAATTATTGCCATTTTTAGATGATACGATTTTGTACTTAGAAAGCCTTAGAGGTTCAACTAAAGATGAAGCAATAACTTTGTTAAAATAGTGAGATAGAGAATAAAGTCACAAAATTATCAGCCTTTCTGTATGTTGCTAACAAAACATGGCAGGAAAATGTAGAAAAAGAAATTCCATTCAGAGAGATGTTAACATGTGGGAAAAGCACAACCACATAGATGTATAGCATATTAGGCCAATACAGGTATACATGTATGCACAAATCTACCCTCCCCTTACCTCTCCAACTCCCCCAGAACAATATTCATAAAAGGATTCATATACATATAACCTAAAAGACTCTGGAGTTCTACAAAGGAGGACTCGGGTATACAAGTATTATATCTATCCCCAATCCTTACCCTTTCTACACTGAGTCATCTTTCTTTTAGCCACTGGTGCATAGCCTGGCAAAAGAGATACTTTTTTTTTTTACAATTATTTTATTCAACTTAAACTTAAATACAAAAAGAAATGAAAAAAAGCACATTTCCATGCTCACAACAGAACATAGAAGATTAAATATAAAACAATAAATTGCCATTTCAAACTGCTTGCTTTTTCAAAAAACCTGTGTAATAAATTTTACACATTGCTTTCAAAGCTATGTAGCTTTTCTGTGCTTCCTTCTAAGTTTTCTTCTCTGCTGTGCACATTTTATTTTATTTTTTTCTCCTTCCCTCTTCACCTCACCCTCACACACACAACCATACACATACATACATGTACATATATAAAGACATATACATATATGTGTATATACATAGTGTGTGCTTTAAAAAGAAGTAGCAGGGCTCATCTTCAATGGTCTTTCGTTCCTTTTCATGCTCTGCATGGAGGATCCTTTCGGAGGGTGGTCTCATGTGTCAGGCCAGTGTTGCATTTGCTCACAGGTTAATGGGTACATCAATGTCTTTTTGAAGCCTGGGCACAGAAGAGGTGAAAGAGATGATCAGAAAAAGTATGATGTGTCTCCCATCCAACCTAGAATGGCCTATTTAACCCTTAGTGATCAAGTCTGAGAAGGTGCCTAAGAGTGGTTGGGAAAACATTATACCCATTTAACTTCAAGACTGGAGATCAAATTTATTCCATATGCTTAGAGAAGATTGAGATGGAAAGTGCTACTGAGAGATTTATCAGCCAAGTTCCTTGAAAACCCAAGCAGAATCTCACCCACTAGCGATTTCATAATACTAGAAGTCAAATAATGTAAGTAGCCTACTGAAAGGAAAAGAAATGTATTAGAGCACTAGAAAAGATTGTGCTGGTACCAGCTTCATTTTCCTAGGATGCATATTTGGTTTACATAGCTTTCTCACACAGGGGCAGTGTGTCAACCAATCAACAGCCTTCTGCACGTTTTGAATAGACCAATGAGAGAGTGGGCAGGGGTAGGGGGAAGGGAGGGGGAGAGGAAGGGGAAGGGGAGGGGGAGGGAGAGGGAGAGTCTCTTCTTATAGAAAGGTCAGCCTGGAAAGTTCTTAGTGCCCTACTGGGTGTAACTTTTTTTTAGGGGGGCTCAAGTGCAGCTAAGGAATGATATATGCAGTAGGAATTGTGTCTTCAGTATAAGCAGGACTCAGCTATCTTTGTTCAATCTGCAGAAGAATTTTTGGGGAGTGGGAGTAGTAGAGTGTCATTTAGTGAAACAGAACATTTTGATAAAAAGACTGTTTTTCTTCTACAGTACCTCCATTCCACTCCCACAGAAGAGGTAACTCATGGAAAAAGGCTACAAAAAGACACCCGTGAACTGGTGGGTTCATTCTGTTCCCAGCATTCTAATGCTGTCAATTCAATTTCAAGTAATTCTTTTTTTTAACATGAAGCCTTAAGCTTTCATTTCTACCATTGGTTTTCCAAGACTTTTCAAACTCCTTTCAAATGAGTTCCACTCTAGGGCATAGCCTCTTATCCTTGAGGCAGGTGGCTGGAGCAGCCATCATGAGATAGTGGGCCACATTTAAGGACAAACAATAAATGCTTGTTGAAATGATGAATAGAACTGGGTAGTGTTAGCTTCCTGTTTCTTTACTTAACCTTCTACCTCCATAACAAGACTTAGAGCACATGATCCAAAAGGAGGAGGAAGGCCTTGGGTCACAATTACCTTGGGGTTTGTCAGGGATAGTGTGGAACACTGTGTAACTCCTTACACCCCAAGCTAATGCCTCAGAAGTTTTTGGGATGATCTGCAGCAGTTGGGTGTGGAGCATAGGAACACACCTGGGGCCATGCACATGTCTGTACCAGAGACAAGTTCTGACTAATGTACCTGCCCGGGGTTAGAAAGGAGAGTGATTTTATTTGCACTTAGCACAGATAACATTGCTAGCATTCATATGTCAGACTGGCAGGTCTTCAGTGATATACACACAGTGAATTACATAGAAAAATATGAGAACAAATTATCTAAATTGAGTTCCGGTGATCAGCATAACAGTTCAGCTGCAAAGGTCTGAGGCTTCTGTATGATCCTCTCTGTTTGTTTTATGTGACTGAATATCTGTGACAGACAGTCAATAGGTCATATAGCATGTTTGTGTTCCTGGATATCTGTAAGTGAGATAATAGCTAGTTCCAAGACCAGACAAAGAATATGGCAAAAAAAGAAATCTGAACAGTGATACCTACCCACCCACCCCCCAAAAAAAACTTGGTACAGACACATAATACGAGATCTTGTATGGACAAAGGCCAGATAAGCAGGAAGTTGCAGCATATTAAAGAAGTAAAAAATATTTTTTTAAGAAACATTTGTAACCAGGATATAAATAAGGAAAAGGATAAGGTCAGTGGCTATGGCCACAGTAAACTGGTCATTAGAGCTGGAGTCAGGAACTCATGTTAAAGTCACACCTGATACAATGACTAGCTACCTGGACAAGTCACTTAGGCTGTCTGTCCCTCAGTTTTCTCATATGAAAAAATAAAGGAGTTAGATGTGATGGTCTCTAGGTTCACTTCCGATTCTGCATCTATGATCCTATGACATAATGCTACATACTGGGCTTGGAGGCAAGGGGACTCATCTTCCTGAGTTCGAATGTGGCCTCAGACACTTGCTGCTGTGTGACCCTGTGAAAATCACTTAACCCTGTTTGCCTTATTTTCCTCATCTCTAAAATGAGCTGCAGAAGGAAATGGCAAACCACTCCAACATCTTTGCCAAGAAGACCCCAAATGGGGTCATGAAGAGTCAGACATGATTGAAAAGACTCATCAACTACAAACAATACTCAGTTTCACTATTTATTCTCTCACCTCTATCAAGGACAATCTCCAAATTGGAAAATATAGAACTAGCAGAGTAGTTTAATCAATAAGCATGTAATAAGTCAGCCTCAAGGGAAACAGAGAAAGGGGAAAAAACATCCCCTGCCCTCAAGGAGCTCATACTCTAATGTAGCAGAAAGAGTTATAAATTTGAAGGCAGGGAAACCTGGATTTAAGATCTTGGTTCTCTCCAGCTTCTAAGTTCCAGACTCTATTTTCTTACTTTCTTTTTTGAGGCAACATTTGTCCTTCAACATTGGATGGTGTCTCTTTTGTTCTCCGCAATCTTTCAAATATCACAGAAATGACATTTCGGAATTCCTTCATTAATCTAAGAATGTGATTCTTCTGGGTCAGGTGACTTGAGTTCATTAAAGACAACTGGGTGCTTTCTTAATATCTAATTACTTATTAGCTGCCTCTTCACAAATTTTGTATTATTCTATTTAGTCCAAAGATAATTTTCCTTGGTAGATTTATCATAATTTTCATGGTGACATCATCTCTATCCCTTTTTTCCCAACAGAGCATTGAAAGCCTTCCCCCATCCCCAATATCCCTTGTCAACCACAACTCATTCTGAGTGTGGTAAGATCCTTTTCATGGCACAAGAGAGGAAACATAAGGACAAACTGTCAATTACATGGACAAAAAAGTTAACATTGTGACTGGAACTCCCATGTTCTCTTTCCCATCTTGATTTCTTATTAGGAAGGGTTATGAACTGAAGGTTAGGGCTAAAGTTGCTTCATGAAGCAGTAGTTCAAAGACCCAGATTTGCTTCTCTGATTTCTTAAGAAGAATGAAATCTTTACAGGGCGCTGGAGAGTAGAGAGACCATAGACATCTGTCAAAATTAGAAAATTGGGTCTCAAATAATATGCTGCTGCGGTGAATTGATAGAGAGGAAGGGGTTAAAAATCCTGTCTAATTCTATTCAACAACTTGGTCTGAAAGCCAAAAAACACTTCCCTCAGATAAACCACACTTGATACTTGCACCAAAAAGATGTAAAGGGCATTTCAAAGTGACCCAGAGTAGTTTTATCTGAATGAGGAACAACTTTTATTCAAAACTTACTTTCATGAATGGGTTGTCCTGAAAACCATAAGGATGAAGGCAGAGAACATGTTGTTTGGGCAGCTATGGGTGGCTATGTTAGTTTGTCAAAGGCCCTAAGCATTGAATGCAGCACTTCAGGGATGTGGGACCAGAATGGCAGGGCACTAATGCGTATCTGCCCCCAGAATTAAGGGGTCAACCATAAGCTATACAGTATCATAGATTTAGAGCCAGGAGAGAATGTAGAAGTCATTTAGTCTAACATCTTCATTTTACAGATAAGGAAAGTTCTGTTACTGAGTCCTCTTTTTGCCGAAGTCCATACAAGGTCATCATGGCCCTCTGAATCACACTTACTCATAAGCCCTCAAAGCCTGGAAAGGCAGAGTGTAGAAATAAACAAAAGAGAACAAAATGATGAGTGAAACAGGTAGCTATCCTATAATGATTCTGTCCTCAAGGACAGTGCTTTCCCTTTCTCTTCTCTCTCTCTCTCTCTCTCTCTCTCTCTCTCTCTCTCTCTCTCTCTCTCTCTCTCTCTCTCTCTCTCTGTCACACACACACACACACACACTTTCTGCCTCTGCTTTTTATCTATCTCTCTACTTCTATGTGTGTGTCACTATCTATCTCTGTCTTTGTTTTTCTTTTATCTGTCTGTCTGTCATTCTCTCACTCATTTTCTCTCTCTATCTTTTCCCCCTTTCTCTCTTCTCCCTGACATCCATCCTCTACCACTATCTCCAAAGATAAAGAACAGGTAAAAAAGGAAATGAATGGAGGATCATATGGAGAAAATGCCCTCTCACCTAGCTCCACTTGAGTGATGTTCCTAATTCCCCCAATTGTTAATGCTCTCTTACACCTCTGTATAAAATTAGGTGAAAATGAGCATTAAGTTCAGCCTTCTAAGGAGATATGTTATCAAGGTGCACCATGTAGCTCCAGGAAAGCATGCAGGATAGTTCTGGGACTTTCTTTTGTCACCTCCTTCCTGACTGGCTGTCTCAAGTCGCTACCCAGTCAACTGATCCCCATAATAGGATGGAGCTTCTAAAGCTAGGAGAATGAGTGGCAATTCCTAAAAATGGCTCTATATTGGGCAATCCACCACCCTAGATATATGCAAAAGATTCTGGCAGCTAGAGTTGGCTATGGAGATTGAATTCAAAGTTGTAAAACATTAGTTCATTTCCCATGGTCATTGCCTTTGAAAATATGAAATATTCCCATCATCCTCTCAAGAACAACATTAGTTAGCTTCTATGTAACTTTCTATATATGCTAAGCACTGGGGATTCAAGGATAAAAACGAAAGAGTATCTGCCTTAAGGAATTTAAGTATACTCAGAAACCATAACATGTACAGAAATAATACAAGGAAAACTGAGGAGAGAGAAAGCACCAAAACAACTGAAGAGTCAAGGAAGGCTCCAAATGAGGTGCCACTTGAGTAGTCTTGGTTCAAGGCAAGCATTCCAAGAGGCAGAAATGATGAGGTAATGCTTTCCTGACATGGGGGAATTGTTTGTGAAACTGAACAAAGTCAGGAGAGGGAATGTTGAGCTAAGAGAATGGTTCCTAGAGCTTTCTTCACTAAAATATAAATTTGTTAAAGGAGAATAACATAATTTGAGAAGGCTGAGAAGGGGGAATGGGAGCCTTCCTACTGTTTTCGTTGCCCAGCTATTTTAATTGTGTCTGACTCTTCATGACCCCATTTCTTCACAAACTTGCTAAAGTGGTTTGTCATTTCCTTCTCTAGCTCATTTTACAGAGGAGGAACTAAACCAAATAAGATAAAGTGACTTGCCCAAGGTCATTCAGTTAGTAAGTGTCCGAGGCTGGGTTTGAAATAAGGAGGATAGTCTTCCTAGTTTCAAGTCTGGCACTGTATCTACTATGCCACCTAGCTGCCTTCTGTGGAAGGATTGAAATGCTAACCTAAGAAGTCTATATTTTGTCCTGCAGACAATAAGGAACCACTGAAGAATTTTGAGCATGCGAGTGACATGGTGAAATTTGTATGTATGAAGATCTGGCAGCTTGTGGAGGATGGATCGGAGAGTGGTAAGACTTGAAAGAGGAAGACCAATGAGGAAATGATCATGTTAGTTCCAGTGAGAACCCTGAACCTGAATAATGGGTATGTGCGAGGAAAGAAGGATATAGATGTGAGAATCATTATGGAGATAAATTTGAGAAACCTTGATGATGATGATGATGATGATGATGATGATGATGATGATGATGATGATGATTTCTTATGTCAAAGGAAATCCATGAAGGAATGGTCAGTCAGGTAATAGTAAAACCAGGAGAAAGCATTTGGGAATCATCTTGTTGAGTCCTATCATTGTATAACCAAGGAAACAAAAGCCCAGACAAGCAGGATCATGTAAGTACTAAGTATCAGAGACAAGATTTCAGTTCAGGTCCTATGACTCCAAAGTCAGTTGTCTTTCCACTTACCACACTTCCTTTCTAGGACCATGATTGATTGTTACAATTAAGCAACGTTCAGCTGCTTCTGGTTCCTAATGGGTAGTCGTCTCCAGGCTACTCTTCCTGACCCACCTTATCTCATCTCTCCCCACCTTGCATACTCCATCTCTCCACATAGCTTCTTTTCTTCTCACCTATGTGTTTTCTCTATGGAAGGAAGTTCTTTCCCCAGGTCAAAAAACTCGAGGAACACTGGGTAAAATGTGTAAACAGACACTGCTACCGAACCATCTGGATGGTAACATTCACATGGGAAGAGTTAAAATAAGAGTGATGTATATATTTTAATGGGCAACTAAATGTTGCAGTGAAAAGAGTGCTGGGTCTGAAGTCAGGAAGACTCATCTTCCTGAGTTCAGATCTGGCTTCAGATACTACCTGTGTGACCTTGGGCAAGTCACTTAACCCTATGTGCCTCAGTTTCCTCATCTATGAAATGAACTAGAAAAGGAAATGACAAACCAATCCAGTATCTTTGCCAAATGAGGTCACAAAGAATCAGACATGACTAAAATGGCTGAACAGCAACACTTCACCCTATTTTTATTTTTGTGCACCTTTATTTCTAAGATATACTTCTTATCTGCAAAAAAAAATATTGTACTTTGTTTTCTTACCCATTCTAAATTCTTTTTTTATTGGAGACTTTCACATTTAAGGTTATAATTATTAGACTTTTGTTTTCCTCTATTTGGTTCTTTTGTATTATTTCTCCCCATCCCTCCTCTTTAAAAAAAAAAAAGAGCATTTAATTCCTTTGATTAGCTGTGTTTATACTAATCTGATGCCATTTTTCTTCCAGAGGTACTTTCCATGCTAGAAAGTAAGAAATCCCTGCCAGTGTCAGAGAGTAGGGAATCCCTACTGTTTTTTATAAGCCTAAGTAAATATAGTGAATTTTGGTGAGGTGGGATGGGGGATGGAAGGGGAATCTCTTCTCTAAAGTCCTAAACTGAGGAGCCTGAGAAACCTTCCACTATTATGATAGGGTGCTAACTGCCAGCAGCAGGAATTTTACCTGACTTTTGTCGGGCTCTAAGGTGGGTGTTCAGCCAAGGACTTCTTGGGGTTCTGGTTGGACCTGGGGCTGGGAAGATGACTCACTTCCTCTTAGATAAAAAATTTCTGCCTCCAGGCTATAATCAGGATAGAATTGATTGAATGGCTCTGCACGGTCTGTACCATAAGTGGGATGTAACAGTAAATCTATTTTTAGTCACGTTATGCCTGATAAGCCTAAGCCAATGTGAGAGATGGTAAAACAATAATACAGTGAAAAGAGCCTTAACCCTGGAGCCAAAGTACTTGGCTTCAGATCTCACCTCTGACGCCTACTACCTGTGTGACCTTATGCTGTAGTTTCTACAAATGGGAAGGAAGAAGGGAAAAGTGTTGACTCTGAAATCCTTTGCAGCTCTAGATCAATGATCTATCAATGATCATGAGACACAAGACAAGAGAAAGCCTTGGCAGTTCATGGACCTACCCTAGATAGGTAGAAAGATAGGAAGTGAGAGAAGGTCTTAGCTGGGTTGCCAAAGTGGGGTGACACATTAGGGCAATTGGTGGCAGGGTCATAGAAACTCAAGGATGCTAGCGTAGCATGAGTGTGCCTCTATTTGCAGTGCTACAGGCAACATAACTTTCCTTTTTCAATTGAATTCTCCATTTATTTTCATTTTTTTGGTGAAAGAAGGGAGAGGGGGAAGACAAAGAAGGGAAGATTTATTTCTATTTTGTTGAGGGCATTTGAATGGAGTTAGTTCTCCTATCTTCTTTCTACTCTGCTATCTTAAAGGTTATGCTCACTTTACAGGTGAAGAAACTGAAGCCAATAGAGTTAAAGCAACAGCTAGTAAATGACAGAGCCAAGACTAGTACTCAGAATTCCTAACCTGCAATCTAGAATCCACTCTGCTATCCAACATTATTCTAGACTTTGATGTCAACAAGGAGAGATCCCTACTCATGTAGGCTAAGTGAGGAAACATCCTATTCTTTTATCTTTATTGTATTTTATTTTGGTCTTTAATCGCTATTGGCTTGAACACTCTCCAATGTTGCAAATTAAGAAAGAATTACTCATCTCCTCCCCTCCATAGTAGTGCCACTTCACCTATGCTAAATGCTGGCATTTTTGTACACAAAAACAAATCTTGTGGAGACAAGCATAGATAAGTAAGAGGAGGAGTACAAGGCTGGGACTGATTGGCTACTTGTCTGCCAACAGTTGTTCTACTATCCTTTTCTAGGTATAAATAGAGGGTACTAGGTGAGCAGCCTTATTCTCTTAGACATCATTTTCTGTGTCCTTCAGGATGTACTGTCTCCAGGCCTTGGGTTCTAGAATTGCTGTCATCTTCCTGGAACTCTGCCTACAGCTACTGACCCCTGGTGAAGGTGCAGGCATGTAAGCCACCCTTTCCCCAGTCACTGTCCCTTTAGTCTACCAGAAAGGATTTATCCTTACACCCAGGGATCCCCAGTCCCTCTCAAGATTATCCTTCATCTATGTTTCCATCCTTCAATAACAAGATGCCGTACATTCTACCTAGAAATCTCTCTTCCCCTCTGACAGGGGAAGGCTTCTCCTTCCCTGATAACTCTCCCCTAGTCCCTGGAGACCAGAACTGATCTTTCTTTATTATATAAAAATTTATTTATTTAACTTTTTACATACATTTTCACAAAATTTTGGGTTCCAAATTTTCTCCCCATTTGTTCCCTCCCCCCACCACAATACACCAAGCATTCTAATTTCCCCTATCACCAATCTGCCCTCTCTTCTATCATCCTTCCCTTCCCTTGTCCCCATCTTCTCCTTTGCCCTGTAGGGCTAGATAGCTTTCTATTCCCCATTGCCTGTATTTCTTATTTCCTAGTAGCAAGAACAGTACTCAACAGTTGTTCCTAAAACTTAGAGTTCCAACTTCTCCCCATCCCTCCATAGGCCATATCTGTGTAGTTTTGCAAATGACTTTGATAATAGTCATGTTGTGAAAGACTGACTATATTTCCCTCCATCCTATTCTGCCCCCATTGCTTCTATTCTCTCTTTTGATCCTGTCCCTCCCCAAGAGTGTTGATTTCAAATTGCTCCCTTCTCCCATTGTCCTCCCTTCCATCATCCCCTCGTCCCTGCTTATCCCCTTATGCCCCACTTTCCTGTATTGTAAGATAGGTTTTCATACCAAAATGAGTGTGCATTTTATTCCTTCCTTTAGTCGAATGTGATGAGAGTAAACTTGTTTTTCTCTCAGTTCCCCTCTTTTTCCCTCCACTAAAAAGTCTCCTACCTTCCTCTTCTATGAGAGATAATTTGCCCCACTCCATTTCTTCCTCCTTCCTACCAAGACATTTCTCTTTCACAGCTTAACTTCATTTTTATAAGATATGATCCCATCCCATTCAATTCACTCTGTGCTCTCTATCTCTGTGTGTATGTGCATGTGTGTATGTGTGAGAGCATGTGTTTGTGTGTAATCCCACCAACTACCCAGATACTGAAAAGTTTCAAGAGTTACAAATATTGTCTTTCCATGTAGGAATGTAAACAGTTCAACATTAGTAAGTCCCTTATGACTTCTCTCGCTGTTTACCTTTTCATACTTCTGTTCATTCTTGTGTTTGAAAGTCAAATTTTTCTTTTCAGCTCTGGTCTTTTCATCAAGAATGCTTGAAAGTCCTCTGTTTCATTGAAAGACCATATTTTCCCCTGAAGTATTATACTCAGTTTTGCTGGGTAGGTGATTCTTGGTTTAGTCCTAGTTCCTTTGACTTCTGGAATATCCTATTTCATGCCCTTTGATCCCTTAATGTAGAAGCTGCTAGATCTTGTGTTGTCCTGATTGTATTTCCACAATACTGGAATTGTTTCTTTCTAGCTGCTTGCAATATTTTCTCCTTGACCTGGGAATTCTGGAATTTGGCCACAATGTTCCTAAGAGTTTCTGTTTTGGGATCTCTTTCAGGTGGTGATTGATGGATTCCTTGAATACTTATTTTGCCCTCTGGTTCTAGAATATCAGGGCAGTTTTCCTTGATAATTTCATGAAAGATGATGTCTAGGCTCTTTTTTTGATCATGGCTTTCAGATAGTCCCATAATTTTTAAATTGTCTCTCCTGGATCTATTTTCCAGGTCAGTTGTTTTTCCCATGAGATATTTCACATTCTCTTCCATTTTTTCATTCTTTTGGTGTTGTTTTGTGGTTTCTTGGTTTCTCATAAAGTCATTAGCCTCTATCTGTTCCATTCTAATTTTGAAAGAACTATTTTCTTCAGTGAGCTTTTGAACCTCCTTTTGCATTTGGCTAATTCTGCTTTTGAAAGCATTCTTTTCCTCATTGGCTTTTTGAACCTCTTTTGCCAATTGAGTTAGCTTATTTTTCAAGGTGTTATTTTCTTCAGCATTTTTTTGGGTCTCCAAGCAAGGTGTTGACCTGCTTTTCTTGCATCTCTCTCATTTCTCTTCCCAGTTTTTCCTCCACCTATCTAATTTGATTTTCAAAATCCTTTTTGAGCTCTTCCATGGCCTGAGCCCATGGAATATTTATTTTGGATGTTTGGGATACAGAAGCCTTGACTTCTATGTCTTTCCCTGATGGGAAGCATTGTTCTTCCTCATCAGAAAGGAATGGAGGAGATATCTGTTCACCAAGAAAGTAACCTTCTATGGTCTTATTTTTTTCCCCCTTTTCTGGGCATTTTCCCAGCCAGTTACTTGACTTCTGAGATTCCTTTCCACTCCCAACTCACCTCCAGATCCACCCAGCTAGTGCTTGGGGTCTGAGATTCCAAAGCTGCTTCCCAGACTCAGGGCTTTCAGTGGGGGCAGGGCTGCTATTCAGTGTAAGATTAAATTCAGGTGCTCAGGTGGGGGCAGGGCTGCTATTCAGTGTGAGATTAAGTTCAGCTGCTGGGGTGAGGGCAGGGTCACATCACAGGGCTAGTTCCCTCAGGGAGTTTATATGGAGACCTTTGATAATGGATCCAAGCTCCTTTCTGCTTTGGGAGCCCCTGTCAGCTGCTGCCTCTGCTGCTGCTTCCCCAGGGGGCCTGAGTTATGGAGACACCCTGCTCCCCTCTTGACCAGCCATAAAGATTCTCTCACTAACCTTTGCACCTGTGGGTGGAGGGACCTTCGTGGCTGCTGGAGATTCTGTCCCTGAAGCCAGCTTGGATCTGCTCCTCTCGGTGCCTCACGGCCAAGGCAGGGCCAGGCTCTGCTCCGGGTCCAGTGCACTTTTGGTGTTGGTTTTTCAGGTCTCTCTGGAAGAGAAATCTCCTCCACTCCGTTGCTGTGTGACTTCCACTGCTCCAGAATTTGTTGGGAGTTCTTCTTTACAGGTATTTTATGGGCTGTGGGTTTAGAGCTAGCATATGTGAATCTTTCTACTCTGCCATCTTGGCTCCTCCCCCCAGAACTGATCTTTAGAGAGAGAAATTAGAATCCAGAATTGGTCCCTGATCCTACCCTGAATCTTCTTCTTTTTCTGTGCTTCAATTTTCCTCTTTGTAAATTTCTATTGGAGGGAGAAAATAGCAAAACTATGGGCTGAAGAGATAAGTCTGAAACTGTGACAAGGAAAGTATTCAAGACACTAGTTATTATACTGGGGCATCTGATCTAATTTTCCCAATGACATACTGACATAGGTCCTAAAATTGGGAGAAAATTGCACTTTTGGCCAACCTCTATTCCTTTTATGTGCACTAAGCTGAGAGACCTCATGTAGATCTCTGATCTGGGGCAAGTGTATGAGATAGGTAGAAACAAGGAAAAAGGAATCTTGTGATGTACTTCCCTACCTTCATCCTAGATTCTAGCATTCCTTCTGGGGAGATGGATAGATTAGATAGATAGATAGATAGATAGATAGATAGATAGATAGATAGATAGATAGATGATAGGTAGAAAAATGGATGGATGGATAGATGGATATTTTTAGTAGAAGAATACTCCCTGGTCTCTGTACTACATGAGCTGGAGTTAGGGAAGAGATTCAGATAAGGGCATAGAATCCATGAGTCCTGTTCCTCAATCAAATTATTAGCCCTTGTCCAGTCTCATTCTAGGGAAAGGGCAGTGGAAAACACACAAGTTCAGATTCTTGGGAAGAATAAAGCCTTTGTTTTTGAAATATCTCAGAAATGATTTATGCTCTGATTTCTAAGAGGAAGACAAGTCATGTGATTTGAAGAGTGGGAAGGTGACGTGTTGGAGATTGGAGGCAACACCTACTGAAGTTCAGGTGGGGGCTATTCAGAGAAAGAGAGAAAGGAAGAACTTAAAAAGAAATGTGCTAATGTCCCAGGCCATAAGGTGGGACCTAAGAATACAGGACGTTTGAGTTGTGTTTTTGGCTCTGTCTTATGAAAAGAAAAGAAATGAAATATTTTATTTTCGTGGGAATACTCTTGGTTTTATGAAGCTATAGTCAATGGATTGATGCCTTAGGAAATCCTAGATAGAGCAGATTCTATCCTAGCTTGCCTTGCAAAGTGACTAATTTTGCAAATAGCTATACCCATTACATTCAAGTTGAAATACACTGTTAAAAAATAAAAAATATTCTTTTTGAAGTTTGAGGCTGTGGACTCCTTTCCCTGAATACACGCACACACACACACACACACACACACACACACACACACACACACACACACACACCTCTTCTAGCACATTGTTTCCGATTTGCTTTGTATCAGGAAAATGAGCATTTAAGGGAATTTCAGGACCAAGAAGGTCCCTTGGAACCATAGGTCACTGAATCTCCTTGGGTCTTCATTTCCTACTATATAAAATAAAGAGGTTTAACTAGATAATACCCAAAGCTCCTTCCAGATCTAACATCTGGTGCTTTTCTTACCAGTCATGGTGCTTTGACTTAGGGCAATGGGAAATAAGAAGCTAATCCCTAACCTGGCCCTTTGGTAGACAGTCAGAAATATGACCACTTCAGACTGACAGCATTGCATACCTTGCCACCTCAGTCTCAGTTACCCTCTCATTTCTTGGGGTGGGGAAAGTGGGGCTTAAAGATAGAAAGTCTTTAGAAATGAAACATATGGAAGAAGTGAATATCTAGACCATATGATCACATTTCTCCTAAGTACCTCACCCCCGTTCCTCTTCATTTCACTCCTGCTCTCAACCACAACCTGCTTGTTTCTTGATCCATCCCTAATGAAGAACAGGGGAATTCTTTATTTCTCTCTTTTCCTTATCAGACAAAAGCTACTTGATGTGAATATCATCCCAATGGGGCTTGCAAAACCAGGAGAGAAAATCGAATTGGTCTGTTCTGTTCAATTATATTGGACAAACTGTGCTCCAGGAAGTGAGAGACAAACATTGATGAAAGGATAGGGAGAAGGGAATATAAAGGTTCATCAGGACACTTAGTTAATTAATTTGATTGGGGACCTCCTTTAAACAACCCTTTATAGAAGAAAGAAAAGAAGAGGGGAGAATAATGAGGGGAAAGGAAACAGGGCAGTCACAAGAGACAAGAGGGAGTGTGGGAATTCCCATTCCCATCCCTTACCGTCATTACTAAGAGTAGAGAAAGACAGGATATGAAGAAAAGATTCATCCCCTTTTCCACAGAATCAGTAAGTAAAGATTGATGTGTGGCAAATTGTATAAATTGGAAGGAAGAAAGTGTTCAGACTTTCATCATTCCTCATGGATAAAACAATGTGATCAATTGGAGGAGTTTGTCTCCTACTCTATATCGCTACGTCTCCCTCTTCCCAGGGTTAGGTAACCCACCAACAACCAGCAAACACAGTGGCACCCAGGACAAAACCCAAGGGGAAAAAGCTAAAGATGACCAAGTCCGTAATTTCAAATCAACCTTCTTTGGTGAATGTTCCTTTTCAACTATAATGCATTTCATCTATTATGAAAATTAACTCATCTCTGTAAGTCTGTCCTCACTGGTTTGGGGACTTTGTTTTACCATTTTCACTAGTCTTCAGGGATCCCAGTAGAATGATCAACCTGAAGCTGTCATGCCTGGGTGCCTCATGGCCAATCTCTCCTCTCCCAGAGTTTACTACTATCATGCACTCAATACCCTTCACTTACAATTCCCTGCCCCAGTATTCCATTCCTCATGGATCTTTTATCTCTGTTTTCATATTTAGTATCTGAAACAATGCCTTTTCCATGTGGCACCATGAAAAACTATCCAAGATAGAGTAGTACAAAACCAAAACTCACAAGCCCAACAGAGGTGTTTATTTTTACCACTTGTTCAAGAAGAAACTTTTGTTTAAGTAAAAAGCATTTAGTCAGGCAACATTGCAAAGAAAGTTACAAGACAGGATGCGTGTTCCCTTTACAGGAAGATTTCTTAGCAAAACTCAATCCCTTTATGGGAGAACTTCTAACATCAAACAGACATGAAATACTTGTTTCAGCTAGTTAGAATAGTAGATAGAGTGTAGGACTTGGAGTCAAGAGAATACCAATTAGCTGTGTCACCCTGGGCAAGTTTTTTATCTCTCTTACCTCAATTTCCTCATCTGTAAAATGGGGATAATAATAGTATCTACCTCCCAGGGTTGCTGTGAGGTTAAAATGGATTAACATAGGTAAAGTGACTTGCAAACCTGAAAATGCTATATTAATATTAGTGATGATGATGATGATGATGTCAACTTTTCTGAGATGAAGTCACAATTCAGTTGAAGGCCTCTTTCATATGATCTATCAGAGAAGAGATACACTGGTTGCTTGTTTCTTTTTTTTCTTTTTTTTGGTGGGTCTCTTCCATCTCTTTAGTCTCCAAAGAACAATGCCTCAAAAGAACAGCTCCACTGAGTCTTCTGCTCAGATTAGAACCACAACATGATTAAGAGTTTGTTTCTGAAACAATCAAGTTGAGCGCAGTATTGTGATGGTGGTTTAGGGGCCTGGATTCCTGCCTAGGCCGGTGCCTATTTAAGGAGTTTGCTTTCAAAGTTTCAACTCTCGTCAGAATAGATCCTGGTAGAAAAGTCATATACAGAGAAAATCTTTGCCCACGTCTTAGAAACAGTAAAAATGTTATTACTGACCAGATATTCCTATGCATGCCACATGGAATATCGCATCCCACAATTATGTTATTTATTCTTTTGTCATTTCATCCCAAAGAGGTTTCCAATATTTATAGTCTCTAATTATGTACCTGATATAATAATGCTTTCCTTTGAATATCGAACCTAGATCTCACAGAGGGAAAAGTAAAAATGTTTCTTACTAACTTAAGTGTTGTCTTCTGATCCAAGTATCCAAAGTTAATGTCTACTACTTTGTATTCCATAGAGGTAAAAATCTTGTGTAGCACCAGATGTTTCTTAGTACCATGTGAGGGGCATCAGTTACTGTCTCTCATAGAATCTAATGTGTAACTCCCATTTGTTTCTCCACAGTATGATGTTTTTGATAAACAAAACTTTTCTCCCAAAGTGCCATGCTTTCGCTTCTTGACTTCTATCTTTTTCATGGTTCTTCATCCCAGCATTCTTCTCTACTCCAGTAATACAAGGACAAACAAGGCAAAAAGTATTGGTTCAAAGCAATAAACTTTATTACTGCTATAGCTTCAGTGTCCATCACATGACCTACATAAGTAATATCTAATACTATATATTTCCCACAGTTGATACCATACACTCAACCTGTAGTTAATTAGTGACCCTACTTATCCCTTTCAAGTAATATCCCACTTTGTGATGGTAAAAAATGTCAGTGGATTGTGAATCTGAACTCCATACACGTACTCTCACAACTTTCCATTGACAGCCTCCTTCAACACCAAGAGTTCCAACTGGTACTGTCAATAAGAACTCTGCTAAAAAATACAATAACTTTCTGGTGACTCTCATTCTTTTGGCACAAGACTGGTGCTAAGCCTCTAATGTTTGCCCAGTTCAAAGGGTTAGCTTGGTCTCCATAAATCAACACTAGTACTTATGTGAGACAAATAGCCATGTTTTTAAAATTGTTGTCATAATTCTCAATACATGATCTCCAAACAATGATGAGGGAATAGTCCAGTCAAAAAGCATTTATTAAATGTCTACTATGTGCCAAACACTGTCCTAAGTTTTGAGGACACATAGAAAGGCAAAAAAAATAGTTATTGCTCTGGAAGAGATCACATTCTAATGGAAGAAATACCATGAAAGCAACTATGTACAAACAAGATATAGAGAGGTTAAATCAGAAATAATGCACAGAGGGAAAGCACTAGCACTAAGGGAGACCAGAAAAGACTTCTTGTAGAAGACGAGATTTCAGCTGGGTCTTTTTCTACCAAGTATAGAAAACTTTTCTTTTGATATCAAAAGCCATTGACACCAAGATAAACTATCAACTGATGCCCTCATACAGAAAAGACTTCTAGGGGTTATAAGAGTTGTCACAAAATATTTGAAGGGTTATTATACATGGGAGAGGTAAGTAAGATATATTTTATGTGAATCCATGTGGCAACACTCTGATAAACGGGTAAAAATTGAAATGCCATAGACTTTGCCTCAATATAAGGAAGAACTATACTCAAAGTGTGTCAAAAATGGAATGTGTTGTCTCTTTAGATAGTGTTACTGAAATTGTCCTAGCTATGGCTGGATAAGTATTGTTAGGGATATTTTGTTTATGTTTTTGTTTTCTATTGTTCTTATATCATAGAATAATATCTTTTGTCATGTGTTACATTTGTCAGCTGGTATTCCAGATGAAATACTGGGACAAGTTTAATAACAGGGAGGTTGGATTTTCTCTGTAACATTTTTGGTTGCCACTAGAGGGTGATAAACACACAGACATCACTAGTCCTTTTTTCCTCCACTATTACGGTAGTCTGGATCAGTTAGGCAATACAGTGAATAGAGCTCTGGGTCTAGAGTCAGTTAGACTTATCTTCCTGAGTTCACATCTGGTCTCAGATGCACACTAGCTGTGTGGCCCTGGGAAAGTCACTTTACCCTGTTTGCCTCTGCTTTCTCATCTGTAAAATGAGCGGCAGAAGGAAATGGCAAATCACTCCAGTATCTTTGCCAAGAAAACCTCAAATGGGTTCACGAAAAGTTGGGCATGGCTGAACAGTAACAAATAGCAATAACCTTCTGATTAGATTCACTCACTTCTCAGGTCTCTCCTAATGTCAGTTTATCCTCCACTCAGATGCCAAAGTGATTTTCCTAAGGCTCAGATATGACTATTTCCCATACATTCCTTCTGCAAGCTTAAATAACTCCCTGCCACCTCTTGGACCAATATAAATTCCTTTGTTTAGCTTTTAAAGTTCTTCACATTGAGGCACCTTCCTGTCTTTCTAGTCTTCTAACACAACACCCCCTTCCACACAGGAGTCAGTACGGTTATACTCACCAACATACTGTTTCTCCCACAGGCCACTTCAGCTCATCTCCAAGTCTTTGTATTAGTTCTCCTTTATACTCCCAGCAGTCTCCCTCTTCATCTCCATATCTTTAAATTCCAGGTTTTCTTTGTGATTCAGTTCAAAGGACACTCTCCTGCAGGAGACTTTTCCTAACCCCAGTGATTGAGTGAATCTTTCCTTCTAAGGCCAGGGTTCTTTTCTCTTTATTTAACTGTATGTATTTGTGTATCTGTGGTCCCCTCCATTAGACTAAAAGCTCCTTGAGGACAGGAACTGTTTTTGCTTTTTCTTTATCTCTCTAGTGGTTAGCAAAGTACCTGTAACAAAGCAGATCATCATTAGATGCCTGTGAGTGATCTCGCAGCTGTTTACCATTTTCCCTTTTTTGTTAAAAAAAAATGAAATTAAATATCCTCTTTTGCACTTTCTTCTATTCTCTGGTGTTAACATGCCCAACTCTTTATGATGCCATTTGGGGTTTTACTGGCAAGGATATGGCAATGGTTTGGCATTTCCTTCTCCAGTTCATTTTATAGATGAGGAACTTGCCCAGGGTCCCACAGCTAATAAGTGTCTGAGGCTAGATTTGAACTTAAGAAGATGACTCTTCCTGACTCTAGACCCAGATCTCTTATCATCTATGCCACCTACCTGCCCCTTGGTGGGAGTTAGTTAGCAGCATATTCAATATGACTCAACAAGGTGAATAAGGTACCATAAGAGTTAATGTGGTCTTAGGTTACCTAGAGCAATAAAATCAGTAAATGTCAGATATGGAGGACATCTAGTCCTGCATAAAAATAAGAATCCTCTCTACAACATACCTAACAAATAGTCATCAGTTTTTACTTGAAGATCTTTGGTGATGGGAAATTCAACTTGTACTTTAAGGCACTCAGTTCTTCTTTTAGTTTCTCTAATAATTTAGAAATTTTGCTATTTATTTAGCTGAAATGATGACTTCTACATTCTACTTCTAGTTTTGTTCTTTGGAGTCAAACAAAAACAAATATAATTTCTCTTCCATGTGACAACCCTTCAGTTAACATAAGACATTTGTCATGTCCAACAATCTCTTCCCTCCTTCTGCCCCCTCCCCAAAAAAACCAAACATTTTTCCTTAATGATTTCAGCTGATCATTACATATCATGGTGTTAAATCACATCACCATCAGGGTTGCCACTCTCTTCATACATTCCAACTTATAATTGAAACTTTTGAAACTTTAAATTGTGATATGCAAAAGTGAGCGCAAACTCTGAATATAATCTATTCAGATCAGAATATAATAAATTTATCAAGCCCTTTATTCTGGACATTCTACATCTATCAGCAATAAATTGAATTAGTCTTTCTTGGCTTTCACACTATTGATTCTATTGGCCTTGGTGTATTTATTCATCTAGCCATGTGTCCCCATCCTTGTTTTGTTTTTTTTTAATCCAAATACTGGACTTTATATTTACCTCCCCCAAATGGTTTGGGGCAATCATTCTATCTTATGTAATTTTTAAATTTTGATTCTGTCATCCATTGTGACAACTGTGCTCTTCAGTTTGTCACCTACAAATTTGATAAATTGATTATATCTCTACATTTACCCATGATAAGGATAAATAAGGTGAGACAAGATGGAATTAAGTACCGATATATGAGATCCTCCATTAGAGATTTCCCTTCTAGTTAACACAGATCCTTTCATTTAGTCACTCAGTCAATTCAATTCAACCAACATTTATTAAATGCCAATTACATATAAGGCTCCATTGTCTTGAAGGAACTTACTATATAGCAGAAACATAGATTGCTGTTGTCCTTTTAGAACTATGCACATCGTAAGTGCTGACCTGGACACAGGTGATCTAGGTACAATTTATGTCATTCAATAAGCATACATTAAGCATCTATTATATACCAAACACTTGTGCTGGGCAGTGAGGATATAAAGCAAAAAGGAAGCAGTCTTGTCCTCAAGGGATTTATATTTTGCTGGAGGAAAACCGTATGGCCACATAAAATTAAATACAAGGTACAGAAAAAGTGATTTCTAGGATTGTGGAGACCATAGTAGTTGGGGAATGGGGATAGAATGAGGTTTCCCATGATGTGACATATGAGATGAGTTTTGGAAGAAGACTCTGCCCAAAATCTTTCAATAGCTTTTTATTGCCTATAAGATAAAGTTCACTCTTTTTATATTCAGAGCCTTCCAAAATATCACTGTCAAGCTCCTGTTCTCTCTCACTCCAATCCATTCTCTCTTCAGCCATCAAAATAATTTTTCTAAAGCATAGGTACCACCGTGTCACTCCTTTACTCAATAAACTCCAGTTACCTCCAGGATTATATGTAAAATCCTGTTTGTCATTCAAAGCCTTTCATATTGTGGACCCCTTCTACCTTTCCTGTCTTCTTACATCTTAATTCTCACTATTTATTCTTTGATCCAGTGACACTGGCCTCCTTCCTGCTCCTCAAACATGAGTCTCCATTTTTCAGTTCTGGGAATTCTTTCTGGCTGTCTGCCATGTCTAAAATGTGCTCCCTCCTTATCTCCACCTTCTGGCTTCCCTGGCTTCTTTCACATTCCAGCTCTTCAAGTCTTTCCTAAACCCTTTTAATTCTAATACCTTCTTTCTCTTAATTGTTTCCTTTTTATCCTGCACATAACTCGTTTGCACATACCTGTTTGCTTGTCTGTCTCCCCCACTGGATTCTGGGCTTTTTGAGGGCAGGGATTGTCTTCTACTTTGTTTTTAATCGTAATGCTTAGCACAATAGTAGGCGTGCTGACTGAGACTAGCCATGCTAACTCCTATCCTTCCTCTCAGTACTTTGCTCTTGTCTTTCTGGATCTCCTTCTATATCACATCCCCACTTCAAGTATCTACCCTACCCCCATCACAAATACCTGTTACACCCTACTTGAAATTCTACCATTTGTACATTCTTTTCAGCTCACGTTCAGTTCAATTACTCCTGGAGGTTGTAAGGAACAGGAACAAGAGAAAGAGAATGAATATTCATACCGTACCTGCCAAACACCAGGCATGGCACTGAGCACTTTACTGGCATTTTCTCATTTGATCTTCACAGCAACCTCCAAGGTGTCTGCTACAATTTTACCCATTTTGCAGTTAAGGTAACTGAGGCAAACAGAGTTTAAGTGACTTGTCCAGGATTGCAAGTTAATAAATGCCTAGAACTGGATTTGAATTCAGGTCTCCCTGACTCCAGGCTCAATACTCTAATCTCTATACTATCTCACTGTCTAATAGTAGATACTTAAGAAAATAAACTAACTAAATTAATCCCTCATTTGAATGAAGAAAGAGAATATTGATGTCATGGAAGAAACAAAATTAGGGAGCATGTGTCACCATTCAGTAAATCTAAATAATGGAAGAGAAACAGGTCTGAATGGGCAGCCACAATGTGAACTTTTGGACGGCCAAATGAGGTCCCTAAACATGTGAGGAGATGGGGATAGAAGGAATCATGTTTTAAACCTAGTCATTTATGTCTTGATCTATCTCTTTCATTGATTTTCTAATGAGGGAGAAGAGTGCATTAATAATGCATTTTTGCTTATTGTTAATATATTTTTCTTCTTAATGGGAAGATCTTCCCCAGCCATTATGGGCCTGGTAAAATTTGTAGGAAGGCCCACACTTTTTGTTAATGAGGCACTGGTTCTCAAGGATTGTGATGCCTACTGGCTCTGAAAAATGCGTAAGTTCTCTAAGGTGAAGTATTACTTTGAGACTTACTCACTGGAAGTGTTTGTGTGGCCAGAGGAGACTCTGGGCAGCCACTAAGGAGGCTCCCGGCTTTGAAAACCCAGATATTGGTGCTTCTCTCTCTGGTAACTATGTATGTATGGTCAGGCAGTTAGATCTGTCTGATCTATAATGTATATATTGCTTAAGGGCAGCTAGGTAGTACAGTGGATAAAGCACCAGTGCAGGAGTCAGGAGGACCTGAGTTCAAATCTCACCTCAGACACTTGATACTCACTAGCTGTGTGACCTTGGGCAAGTCGTTTAACCCCAATTGCCTCATCCTGGGTCATCTCCAGTCATCCTGATGAAAATCTGGTCACTGGATTCAGATGGCTCTGGGGGAAAAGTGAGACTAGTGACCTGCACATCTCTCCCTCATTCAAAACAAAGTCAAGTGCAAGTGATGTCATTATTTCTCTGATGGCATGGTCTTCTTCAGCAATGAAAGATCAACACTATATATATATGTGTGTGTGTATGTATATATGTATATATATATTATCTATATATACATATATATGTATAAATATATGTATATTGCTTATATCAGACAGTTTGAAGCTGTGTCTGTTGATTTTGATTTCTCAAAAGAGATTGATGTACCTTGCATGTCATTTGAGCAGGGGAAAAATGGTGATGGGACAGGAAAATTGAATTTCTAAAATAGAGAAATTTGCTTACTCTTTGTAAAAGCAAGCACCCTGACATACATGGGAGGGCCTGCCATCACAGGTTCTTAGATCTGATTTTCTAAAAGAAAAGGCAACTTTTGAAGGGGTCAACAGTCACTTTAGAGAAGCACATTTATCATTCACTTAGTTTAGGGGAAATAGCACCTTGAACTTCAGAGAAAATACAGAGATGATTAAAGTGAATGCTGACCCCCTCAAAAGTGGTTTTTACTTTTAGAAAAGCAGATCTAAGAACCTGTGATAGCAGGCCCTGACATGTATGTCAGGCTGCTTGCTTTTACAAAGGGTAAGAAAATTTTTCTATCATAGAAATTAAATTTTCCTGTCCCATTACCATTTTTCCCCTGCTCAAATGGCATGCCAGGTACATCAGTCTCTTCCCTTTTTACCATATCCTTACTCATCCCCTATTCAATTTCTGAATTGACTTGAGAATTATCTCTCATCTCTTTCTCTAGGCTCTGTGAGCTGGCTTCAAACAGAAACCTGAAGACACATCCAAGGGCTACATCAAAGAAAAGACTCATGTTCTTGTTGAGTTGTTTCAATTGTGTCCAACTTTCTCTGATTCCATTTTGTGTTGGGTTTTTTTTTAGCAAAGATACTAGAGTGACTTGCCACCTCATTTTCTAGCTTATTTTACAGAGGAGGAAACTGAGGCAAACAGAGTTGTGAGTTGCCCAACATCACATGTCTAGTAAATATCTGAGGTTAGATTTGAATTTATGTCCTCCTGACTCCAGGGAAAGGACTCTATCCTCTGCCACATAACTGCTTCAAAAGAAAAGACTATGATATTCCAAGAGATGGTAGGCTCTGGGTTGCTTACATTATATCTGTTACATGCCCAGCCAAACAGGAACTGCCAGTGAAAATGAATGACAGGAAAGGGAATTAAGTTATAAGCATACGATCAGTGTGAGAGAAGAAATAAAATCAGATGTTTGAGACCTCCATGTTTTTTGGTGGTGTTGTTGCTTTATTGGTGTCCTTGGGCATCTAGGTGACACAGTGGATAGACCTGAGCCTGGAATCAGAAAGACTCCTCTTTCTAAGTTCAAATCTGGTCTCAGACACTTAACCGCTGTTTGACCCTGGGTTAGTCACATCACCTTCTTTGCCTCAGTTTCCTCATCTATAAAATGAGTTGGAGAAGGAAATGATAAACCACTCCAGTATCTTTGCCAAGAAAATCTCAAATGGGGTCACAAAGTGTTGGACATAACCAAAAACAGCTGAAAAACAATTCATGACCTTGGTTTTTTTATACCACGTTTGTTCCTATTATCCTCCCAAAACGTGTACATACATACATATACACATACATCCCTCTCCCTTGTTTCAAGGAAAAATGCATTTAAAAGTAAATAAAACTAAGAACATATCTGGAAGAATATGCAAAGTCAACACCCATCATATCTCAAATGAGAGAAGCATGGTTCAGAATTTGTCCTTTGGAAATAGAAGAGTCAATACTCTTCATCTGAGTTCACCTGTGTTTTAGTGTTGGTTTCCTTTACATTATTATAATCATTATACATGTTGTTTTACTGGCTTTTCCATCACTCTATATCAGTTCATGCAAATTGTCATCCACTTACCAAAAATTTCTGCAAGCCTAGTATAGGATTTGAGATTAGAAAAGAAAGAAATAGTTCACTGCCTCTAAGTTCTGATTGCCAAAGCCCAGCTCAGGAAATCAATTTAGGAAGAAATAAATACACCAAACAGATGAGCTTCAGTTCATACAGGACTCATTACACTCTCTTCTCCAGTTCAGAGTTCATTTCAAAGTTCTCCCACACACAACAAGCTCCCTGGAATCCAAATGGCCTTCAATAAACAAAATTGATGGAACTGGAACCAAATAGAACAGCTGAGCCCCAAAGACCAAGGAAGTTATCCATTAAACTTGCCTTCAACGTTTCTAAGAGAATCAGAACTCAGGACTCTTTAATGGTTACAATGATCATGACAAGGAACTAGTTAGAAACTATACTTTCAGGGACTTTATTCAGTTATTCAGTCACATCCCACTTTTGATGACCCCATGGAACATAATGTCCACGAGGTTTTCTTGACAAGGATACTGGAGTGGTTTATTTTGTTGTTCTCTAGATTAAGACAAACAGAAAAGTTAAGTGATTTGCCCAAGATTACACAGCTAGTAGTTGTCACAGATCAGATTTGAACTCAGGTTTTCCTGATGCAAAGTCCAGTGCTCTCTTCATTGATTCATGTAGTTGCCCCTTCAGAGACCTTAGAGATCATCTAATTCAACCCACTCATTTAAAGATTTAAAAACTGAGGCTCAGAAAGAAGAGCCCAAGATGGAACAAGAACCAATATCTCGTAATGTCTGATGTAGGGGTGGGGAACCTATAGGCCCTCAAGTGTGGCCTTTTGACTGAATACAAACTTCACAGAATAAATCATTTTATTAAGGAACCTGGTTCTGGTTCCTTTTTTTTTTTCTAAACCACATCACATGGCCCCTTTTATGTATGTTGGGTTGATTTTTTTTTTTCTGAACTTTTCCTCTGTGGCAGGCATGGGTGTAATTGCAATCTGCATCACTTGAGAGAACAGTCACTTTGATCATGTGACATGACAACTTTGTGAAGTACTTGGTGCACCTTGATGGAAACTGCAACAATATCATCAAATATATCACCCCTCTCATGATGTATATTGATACCCACTGTCTCTTTGAGTTGGCTTACTCACTCCAACCTACTCTCACAGTAAGACTAGCACATCTGCATTCCCAGAGATATACCACCAACACACAGTGACACTAAAGCTGTCTCTGGGGTCTAGGGATAACCCTCTTGAGGGAAAATACATCCCCCCCACTTACCACTAGAACTTTTGAGCCCCATCCCATGTATTTTCTATCTACACCCACAAGGTAACATTTATTTACACACAAAAGTAACTCACAATAGTAACACTTTAAGATCTTAAATATAACCATTCACTAAATAAAAAAGCAGAAAAAATTATCTTTGATACTAATACATTAAAGTCAATGCATAAATAACAAAATGTATTACAATACACACATAAACCTGGATCAAAATCTCCCACCAATGCCTTCAATACCTGCTATGAAGAATAGGGACATATTTATAGGAAGCTGACAGGGAAGTACATGAAGAAAAAATTTAGGGCAACTCACAGCTCTGACTATAGACTTCAGTGTTATTAGTTCATTCAAAAACATATACACAATAAGAGACTGGTATAGATTGTTCACTACACAAAGGGAGCTGGTGGCACAGTGGACCTGGAGTCTAAAAGACTGGTCTCAGACATTTACTAGCTGTGTGACCTTGGGCAAGTTCTTCTCTCAGCCTCAGTTTCTTCAACTGTAAAATGGGAAGAATGATAGTATTTACTTAAGGGTTACTATGAGGATCAAATGAGATAATATTTGGAAAAGCACTTAGCAGAGTGCCAGGCACCTAGTAGACACTATATCATTACCTATTCATTTCCCTTGCTCCCCCCATTCAGGAACAACTACTTGGTGCACTGCTCACTTCCTTGACTATTAACTTTTCTCTACCAGAACACTGCATTTATGAGCTCTTTCACTATATCATCATACTTAAAGGACATTTAGAAAGTGTTAGTATTAATGCAAATAGAAGTCCTCTTTAAGCTAGATTACTGCAATGCTTATCAGACTGGAATATCTCTGGGCTATGCAGACTAGCCTAGTCAGTTCTTACATCACGCAATCACAGCAGAATTCTCAGAAACACAGATAAGGTTTATAGGGACACTGAAGTAGCTGTGAAGCCTCCTTTGCTTTTTCTTCTCAAGCCTGAGGTGACAAAAGACATCAACAAGCTCTTATAAGATGCTTTGCCTCTCTCCAAAACAATTGTCAAATAAGAACCTCCTCTTAATGTCATCTCACTTTTCACTGGAAATCAAACCTAGAGTCCTGAATCATACCTTAGCCTCTCAATGTCTGTATAATCTATTTTTTAGGTTTGCCTTATATAGTCATAAATTATCTATCTGCACATTAGTTGAGATAGTTTAATGCTTTGTAGCTCTGAAAGCTCCAATACCATCTAAATTACCTTTGGTGTCCTTGAAACTGTTCCTTTATACTCCTATTTCTCCAATTTTTATAAATAAAAGAGCTTGCTCTGTTGCTTAAAATACTCAGCTGTACCCACACAAGCCAGATATCACCGTACATTGTTCAAAAGCAGTTTTGAGCCTCTATATTTATATCACAGATGATTTTCTGTCCAAAAGCTATGTTTTCAATTTATATATATTAGCAGTTTTTAAAAATTAAAACAAAGCTTTTGTTCTATTCCTTTTATTTACCGTGTTCAACCATGACAATGGAAAGAGCTTACATGTTTTGAAAATGAAAATAAATTTTTCCTTGAAAACAAAAATATTTTGCTGCCCTTTCCATTACTAGACTGCTCTCTATGAAAAGGATCTTAAAGCCACATCTTGCTTTAGACTGAAATCTCAGATCCATGGAGTATTGGAGTACGAATCATCTACATCCTTCAGATTTCCATTAACCTTCTTGGATAAGCTCTTTGGCATGTAGTAGGAAAATGTTGTCTTCCTTGCACTATATATTAAATGAATATTTAAAATATGCTCATTATCATAATTCAGCCATTAATAGTGATATAGTTAGACTAACAAGTATTTAGTACAATATGAACAATTAATATAATGAAGGCCAAAAAATGGTTATACCTAAGATAGCCAGAGAACCAGATACGGCCATAGTTTTCACAGTAACGAGCGAAGTTCATAAAAAATCAGCTAATGCTTACTGGAAAGATAACATAAAGCTAAGGAGAGAACACTTATGAACTGGAAATAGATTGGACTTGGGTGGCAAACAGAATCAAAATGGAAAGAACTACAGAGACATTTTTTTTCATAATATTAAGATTCATTGCTTCAATTTCCTTGCCTACCCCTCACTTCTCAATATTTTTGATCTGACTTCCAAATGCACCACCTAATTGAATTCCCAAGTTCAATAAGGATCTCTTAATTACTAACCTGGTGGCCTTTTTTGAGTCATCAATCTTCTTGACCTCCCTGCAGCTTTTCACGTTGCTGATTACCCTTTCTTTTCCTGTCTTCCCTTGTCCTTTGGTTTATGTGACTCTACGATGATTCATTTTCTACTTGCCTGACCACTGATTCTCAGTCTTCTTGACTGGAACATAATCTTCCCCCATCCTTAACAAGGGTGCCCCCTTAGGTTCTGTCCCAGAATTCTCATCTCTTTTCTCTCTTCATCTTGTCTCTTGGGAATCTTATCAGTTCCCATAGGTTTAATTACCATCTCTCTGCAGATGACTCCCAGATCAATATTCCCAGCCCTAATCACTCACCTGAGCTCCAATTCCACATCACCAGTTTCCTGCTAGATATCTCCACCTAACTGCGCTATAATGTTCTATCACCTTCCTATTCTTGGAAGCTATGTCTCTCTCAATGCAGGCCAAGGCTTCTTTAGCGTTTTTTGGTTGCCCCATCACACTACTGGCTCATCCTGAGCTTGCTGTCAACTAAAATTCCTAGATCTTTTTTCAGAACAACCACTGCCTATCCATAACTCTGCATCTTATATTCATGAAGATCATTTTTTGTACCTAAGTGTGAGACTTTATATTTATTACTATTGAAATTATCTTGCCTTTAAAGATCCTTTCACATCCAGATTCTGTCATCCATTGTATGAAGCTTAGTGTCTTCTGTAAATCTGATGAGCATTTCATCTATTCCTTTATCTCAAGTGAGCTGGATTCCATGAATTTGCTTTATAATATGTGTTTTGATAATGATTTTAATATAATTTAATTCCTTGGTATCCTGTGTATTTTATTTTATGCATTTAAAAACATTATTCTGTGAATATTCTATTAGTGTTATTCTCCATTTTGTAACTGGTCCTCTGTCTGGCTTCTACTCCTGGGAACAAGATGCCATCCCAGGATAAGTTCATTGTTTCTAAACTCATCACCTTGCTTCTGACTCCAGCCTTGATGGTCACCACCTCCCTCGGCTTCCTCTCCCCTCTGACTGGAGGGCTAGAAGGTGGAATACTAAATTCTTCCCAATACTTCCTTTAGAAGGGAGAACCTGGACTCAGCTCATTCCACTCTGCATTTGTTGCTCTCCTTAATTTCAGCTCAATAGAACCAGATGCACCTGGGCCCCTGTTTTCCTGCCTCCTTTTGTATATTTTCTCTCCATTTTCAATTTAGGGTCCTTGAAGGTAAACACTGTTTTTCTTTTTATTAACTGTATTCCCAGTGTTTACCACAATGCCTTACACATAGGCACTTAACAAACTTTTACTGATTTATATTGGATTGGATTGAAGGGGTCCATAGGCGTCTCCAGACTGCCAAAGAGGTCCATGACATGATGTAAGGCACTGATGAAAATGACAACAGCTCTGGGCCAAGAATAGATCCCTGGGGTACTGTACTGCAGACTTCCTGCCAAGTTGACTTTAGAGCATTAACTCTTCAAGTCTGACCAGCCAATTAGTTCCAAATCCATCTGCTATTATGTCCAATCAGTATGTCTTCATCTTCTCCACAAGAATAGTAGGAGATACTTTAGGAAAAGTTTTGCTAAATAGGTAAATTGTATTCACAGCATTCTCATCTGTTAGTTCAGTAGTCTTGTCAAAAAAAATGAAGTTAGAATAGTCTGTCATGACCTGTTCCTGATGAAGACATGATAGGTCTTTATATTCACCATTTCACTTTCCAAATGTCTGCCAATCATCTCTATTAATGCTGTATTCTATAATTAGTCCAAGAAAAGCTAAACTCATTGGCTTATAGTTTTCAGGCTTTATTTCTTTTTTTTTTAAATTGGGACATTTGTACTTCTCCAGTCTTATAGTACCTCTCCTGTTTCCCATGATCTTTCAGATATCACTGAAATCACATCTGCCATATTCTTCAAAAACCAAGGATGTAGTTCTTTCGGGTCAAGTACTTTGAATTCATCAAAGATAACTAAATAGTCTCTTACAAAGCCTTTCTCTCATGTCATTTTGAGTTTTTCTTTGGTATCATAAAGGAAACAATGACAAATGCTCACTTTTCACTGAAGAATTCACAAATGATGCCAGTCTTCCCACAAACAGGTAGGGCTCATCTCATCTCAGGATATCTCTGATATGCCTCATCAAGGAACTTATTAAGTAAAGGTCCAGAAATAAGCATACTGATAGCAATTCTACTCTCTTTCCCCCTTATCCCTGAAGAGGATTCAGGACTGATACTCTTGACTTTAATAAGCCTACATGCAGGGATCCCCTCACGACTCCTAGAGAAAGACACAGAAAGAAACTTGAACTTCTTCTCACCTAAGGTCAATCAGTATTTTCAGATTCTGAAAAATCTTACTTAAAGGGAAGAATAATCGCTTATTGTAGTTTCCTCCATTCCAGTGCCACTCATTTTTCAAGTCCAAAGGTGGGTTCTCAGGAGCAAGCACTGGGAAACAAGAAACAGGGGATTTCTTGTCTTATAAATAAAGTGTACTTGCTTTGAAGAGTATTGAGAGCATGATGGTGGTACATAATCAAGAGGGATAAAAGGTCAATATAAACCCCAAAAGTAGGATGTTCCAAAATATAGCCCCAGAACATCTCCCAAATCAGAGGGCTCCTTAACCTTGACCTGTTCCTCCTTCTCTAGCAGATTTGCTGCTGTCATCCCCATGCCAGGGCTTATTTCTCCTCCAGAGGAAATGAAAACCCATTATCCACTGTAGTAGTTTATATGTAGTTAGCCATTTTGTGATTTACAGAGTATTTCACTCTCAGAGAATCTTGGGGCATAAAGTACATACAAAACGATAAGTTACAGTAATATAATCCCATATTACTCATTAAAGTAGACTTGAATTAAAGCATTAATCAGTCTCTTTTCAATCATTCACCACCCCCACACATATTTTACCCAATATCCTTTGGGCCACTATCCTTCCTTAGTAAATTTGTCCTCAACTTCTAAATTCAATCCAAAGCTGAGATAATTCTTTCCCTCTCCGTGTCCATCTGAGAAACTGAGATTGAACCTTCTACCTTTAAGCCAATTGAACTATGACCCAGCAGGTCTCCTTAAATAGTGAACTGACTCTACACACAGCCTGTTTGGAAGCTTTTGGTGGTGATTTTTAATGAATGAATATATATAACATTAATTAAATGCTTACTATATCACACTGTACTAAGTTTAGAAAAGTAATAAAATCTCTACTGTCAAGGAATTCTTTCTAACGGGTAAGATTAACAGATACGCAAGGTTTCAAATGCAAGTGAGATGGAAAAGTCCCATGACCCTTAGAACATAGTGGCAAAGCAGATAATGCCTTTTCTTGAATGTCATTTGCATTGATAAAATCATATTCATTTCTGGTACATTTGCTAGGGCCAGGAACTTTGAGGACATGCACTTTCTTTTCTGACTCTTCAGTAGCTGTGACTGTAGCACCTGAAGAAGCACTTAGTTACCAAGGCATATCTCCACAAGGCTTGTTTCCCAGGACAGTGGCTGAGGTCTTATCAGGCTCTGAGGGGAGAGGTCAAACGGATAGTGGTGCTCTGATTTGTCTGACACCTACTGTCTTCTTTCTTTTCCTCAAGGTACCTTGCTGCCTCTGCTGAGCTGACTTTTCTGCCCTAGAGGTGGCAGTTGGCTGGTAGTGAGTGGGAATGGCTGGCCCCCTCTCCTCAGAAGTTGCTTTTCTAGATGATGGTTGTGAGTCTTGAAGGGCTGGAAGCAGGTCTGTAGTTGGAGGGGAGGATTTGGTGTTCCCAAAGTCATTAAGTTCAAGGTGATGATGTCTAAGAGCATGGAAGCATGGCTATTCCCATCAGTGTCTAAAAGGAGATGATGGACAAGGTGGTGCTGGTTGCTTGACCTGCATGGCACAGACTACCCCTAGTCCCTCCCTCAAGTTGCCTTTTATTCCCTCCACCTTTCTTATGTGTTGCTACTCTTAAATGCTTTCCTCCCAAATTGCTTTTATTTTTTTTTCTTATTTTATTAATATGGAAACCATAAAAATAAAATATACAAACATAAAAATAATATAAAAGTAAAAAACACATGTAGTACAAAAATATGAAATATACACAAAAACTTAATTAATATACTCACTTTTTAAAACTTTGTATTAACTCTAACATGATAGAAACAATTGTCTTGAGGCAGATAGGTGGCACAGTGGATAGAGTACCAAGCCTGGAGTAAGAAAGACTTATCTTCTTCAGTTCAAATCTGGTCTCAGGTACTTGCTAACTGTATGAACCTGAGCAAGTCACTTAACCATGTTTGCCTCAGTTTTCTCATTGGAGAAGGAAATGGCAAACTATTCCAATATCTTTGCCAAGAAAATGCTGAATGGTTCTACATTAAGAGATTGAAGGGTGTGGAATAGGATATTCCAGAAGTCAAAGGAACTAGGACTCAAACCAAGAATCACCTACCCAGCTAAACTGAGTATAATCCTTCAGGGGAAAATATGGTCTTTCAATGAAACAGAGGACTTTCAATCATTCTTGATGAAAAGACCAGAGCTGAAAAGAAAATTTGACTTCCAAACACAAGAATGAGAAGAAGCATGAAAAAGTAAACAGCAAAGAGAAGTCTTAAGGGACTTACCAGAAGTGAACTGTTTACATTTCTACATGGAAAGACAATATTTGTAACTCTTAAAACTTTTCAGTATCTGGGTAGTTGGTGGGACCACACATACACATGTACACGCATGCACGCACACACACATACACACATGCACACACACACAGAGACAGAGAGCACAGAGTGAATTGAATAGGATGGGACCATAGCTTAAAAGAAATTAAGGTAAATGGTGAGAGAGAAATCTAGTGGGAGGAAAGAGGGTGAAATGGAACGGGGTAATTATATGACATTTAAGAGGCAAGTAGGAGACTTTTTAGTGGAGGGAAAAAGAGGAGAGCTGAGAAAAAAAAAAAAACAATTAGTTTACCCTCATCACATTTGACTAAAGGAAGGAATAAAATGCACACTCATTTTGGTATGAAAACCTATCTTACAGTATAGGAAAATGGGGGAGAAGGAGATAAGCAATGGGGGGGGGATGATGGAAGGGAGGGCAAAGGGAGGAGGGAGCAATTTGAAGTCAACACTTGCGGAGGGACAGGATCAAAAGACAGAAGAGAAACAATGAGGGGCAGGGTATGATGGAGGGAAATACAGTTAGTCTTACACAACACGACTATCAGGGAAGTCATTTGCAAAATTACACAGATAGGGCCTATATTGAATTGCCTGCCTTCCCAAAGGGAATGGGTGGGGAGGGAGGGATGGGGAGAAGTTGGAACTCAAAGTTTTAGGAACAACTGTCTAGTATTGCTGTTGCTACTAGGAAAGAAGACATACAGTTAATGAGGAACAGAAAGTCATCTGGCCCTACAGGAGAAAAGAGAAAATGGAGACAAGAGAAGGGAGGGATGACAGAAGAGAGGGCAGATTGGAGATAGGGGAAATTAGATGCTTGGGGTATTGGGGTGGGGGGAGGGGATAAAAGGGGAGAAAATTTGGAACCCAAAATTTTGTGAAAATGAATGTAAAAAGTTAAATAAATAAATAAAAAAAGAAAATGCTGAATGGGGGCAACTAGGTGATACAGTGGATACAGTACCAGTCTAGGAGTCAGAAGAACCTCAGATGCTTACTAGCTGTGTGGCCCTAGGCAAGTTACTTAGCTCCAAGTGCCTCCAAAAGAAAGGAAGAGAAGAAAAGAAAATCCCAAATGTGGTCATGAAGAGTTGGACATGACTGAGCAACAACAAAAACAAGTTTCTATAGTCTATATAGTCCTTTCTGCCTTCAGTGTACTTTTCTGTATTTCACTGCTGGTGTTGTTCTTTCCGTACTGTAACCATGCGAAGGCATTGTATCAGCAAGGACCCCCAACATACACCGAAGGGTGGGATATACAGCTTCTTAGATTTGCTTTTCTAAAAGGAAAGCAACTTTTGAGGGGTCAGCAAGCCCTTGAATCAAGCACATATATTATTCACTTAGTTCAGGGGAAAAGTCAGCACTCTGAACTTCAGAGAAAATACAAACAGAAATAAAGACCAACAGACAGGGCTTCCAACTGTCTGACCATAAGCTATGGATCACACGTCAAAAGACAGATTCATCTGTCCAACTATTACATACATATGCAGTTACTAGAGAGAAAAGCATCAACTTCTGGGTTTTCAAAGCTGGCCCAGTCTTAAAAACTTTAAAAAAAAGTTTTTTTAACTGCCCAGAGTCTCATCTGGCCAAACAAACACTTCCAATGAGTAAGTCCTAAAGTAAAACCTCACCTCAGAGTATTTATATACTTTTCAGAGCCAGAGGGCATCACAGTCCCTGAGAACCAGTGCATTAGAAATTAACAAAAGGTTTGGACCTCCCCAATCAAGCTTTCCTTAATGGGCAGTCCTATTAATGGAGAAGATCTTCAACTCTCTGATTAACATTATAGGCAGTGAGTAGTAGACTAAGAGATGGCCTCAAAAGAGACAATAGTTCTTGTCCTACCTCTGATTCTGGAATCCCAAGCACAAAAATTACCTTTTGAGTACCTCATACAATTCCCAAAGTGTAAATTGCCAGTGTTCAATGATAAAGGAAATTCCTCACCAGGACTTTCAAAGTTTTATCCTCCCACCCTTATCTCCCAAAAATAAGAGTGTATTATTTTTTACTTCTGATAAGTTTTTAATTTTCTGAGGGTTGTCATTACACAACTTTTCCTTAACACCAGTCTTAAAAAAGGCACCCCTTTTTATAAAACAATTATTAAAATAGTTTTCTTAAATCATTTTTATTCAAATTAAACTGAGTTTATTACAATTTTCTAAAATAACATAAATATATCTAAAGTGTAAATTAAAATTTAGTGAAATTAAACTTGTTCTCCTTTGCCCCAGAAGCAGAACTAGAATCAGCAAATGTGGAACCTGCAAAGAGGAGAATTTAGGCTTAATATAAAGGAAAATTGGCTAACAATTAGAGCTCTTCAGATTAGAATGAGCTCCCTTGAAAGGTAATAGTTTCCCTTAAGATCAGTCGCATTCCTGATGGCCTTTAAAAAGCAAGTTTACATACCTGAAAGACCAGCAAAGCAGAGGAACCTCTGCTGGCATAGAGGAGAGAGTTATCTATGAAAGGAAAGACCCAGTTCTTGAGAGAGGATCATGCTCTGTCTTTCCTGTTGTAGCACTATTAGAGGGAAGTGAGAGAAAGGGGATTTCTCCCTCACCTTCAACCCTCATTGGTCATGGTATCATCATGAAGCTACTCTCCCAGTAGAAGATGCTGCACCCAGCAAAGAGCAGGCCATGGATTTAAGGAGAAAGTCAGTGGACATAACTCTAAGAAGAATGGCCATCAGGAGCCACAAAAAAAGTCAACTATTCAATGATTCAAGAGAGAATCAGCCCTGAATGTCAAGAGTTAAGCTTCAAAGAGGAAGATTTGTTGCTGACAGGAGTTGAGAAAAGATGAAGAGGTCCAGGAAGATTAGCTGAGTGACTGCGCATCAAAGTTGCTGCACCCAATAGAAAGCAACATGAGGATTCCACAAGAAGAGAAAGTAAATCTAGACACTGCAGTGTTAAAGATTTGAGTTGCTTCTATCATGTGTTCCCTAAATGTGTATTTGTGGAAAATTGTTACTCAGGGTTACTGGAAGAATTATGTGCAGCTATTGACCTTGCTATCTAATATTAATATTTTTTTTTATTTTGAGCTAATTGTATCTGCTGGCTGACTCTTAAAGGCAAGAATACCAGTGGGGGTTCATGAACTGCAATTTTAGAAGAAAAGATCCACAGAATATCTTGAACCTTAGAGCTATTTATCCTTATGGAAACTTGATGCGCAGGGATGAAGTAATGCCCTCAGAGGGTGCTACATTTTAAACTGGGAGGACACAGCTATATATAGGCTACAAGAAATATATACGTCTGTGTGTGTACACATATGTACACATATATACATGTGTATACATATGCATAGACACACATGCATGTTATATATATATATATATGTGTGTGGTGAATTTATTATCTATAGCTCTTTTTCATAAATGCAGTTATGAATCAGAGTATAAATTTCATGCAGTGATTTATTTAGATTATTCAGCTTTTAAAAATATTCTTCAAATGTACAAGTTTATCATAAAATGAATTTTTCAATCTAATTATTATCAGGAATAAAAATGGAAACTTCTTCATTCAAATCAAACATCCTTCTAAGTTCTTTGGCACAAGAAACCTAGCATGACTCACAATAACATATGTATCTAATTTCATTTGCAAAACTACATATCAAAGCCCCTGGGGGAACTGAGCAGCTGAACTGAACTTCTGCCCTAAGTGGTGGCCCTGTCCCTGCCTAAAGCTCCTGGGGGAATTGAGCAGCTGATCTAAATCTCAGCCCTGAGTATGATCCTGGGGAGTGGCTTAGCTGGAGGCCTCTGAGGAGTAAACACCTCTCCCTCAATTGTGCCATCTTGGAGGAACTGAGAACTTGGAGGTCCCCAGAGTATACCCTACTCTTGACAAAGGACCCAAAACTCAAGTAACTGGTTGGGAAAATGCCCCCAAAAGGGAAAAAAAGATAAGACTATAGAAAATTACATTCTTGGTGAACAGGTATTTTCTCCCATCCTTTTGGATGAGGAAGAACAGTGCTTACTATCAGGGAAGACATAAAAGTCAAGGCTTCTGCATCCCAAACATCCAAAATAAATATGCAATGGTCTCAGGCCATGGAAGGACTCAAAAAGTATTTTGAAAATCAAGTAAGAGAGATAGAGGGAAAACTTGGGAAGAGAAATGAGAGTGATGCAAGAAAATCATATTAAACGAGTCAACAGCTTGCTAAAGGAGAATCCAAAAAATAAATGCTGAAGAAAATAGACTAACTCAATTAGCAAAAAGAGGTCCAAAAAGCCAATGAGGAGAAGAATGCTTTAAAAAGTACTATTAGCCAAATGGAAAAGGAGATTCAAAAACTCGCCAAAGAAAATAGTTTTTAAAAATTAGAATGGAACAGATGGAAGCTAATGACTTTATGAGAAACCAAGAACTTACAAAACAAAACCAAAAAAATGAAAAAATGGAAGGTAATGTGAAATATCTCATTGAACAGACAAGTGACCTAGAAAATAGATCCAGGAGAGAAAACTTAAAAATTGTGGAACTAAAATCATTATCAATAAAAGAGCCTGGACATCATATTTCATGAAATTATCAAGGAAAACTGCCCTGATATTCTAGAACCAGAGGGCAAAATAAATATTGGAAGACTCCACTGATCACCTCCTGAAAGAGATTCAAAAAGAGAAACTCCTAGGAATATTGTAGCCAAATTCCAGAGTTCCCAGGTCAAGGAGAAAATTTGCAAACAACTGGAAAGAAACAATTCAAATATTGTGGACATACAATTAGGATAACACAAGATCTAACATCTTCTACATTAAGGTATTGAAGGGTGTGGAATATGACATTCCAGAAGTCAAAGAAACTAGGATTAAAACCAAGAATCACCTCCCCAGCAAAATTGAGTATAACACATTGGGGGAAAATGGTCATTCAATGAAATAGAGGACTTTCAAGCATTCTTGATGAAAAGACTAGAGCTGAAAAGAAAATTTGACTTTCAAACACAAGAATCAAGAGAAGCATGAAAAGGTAAACAGGAAAGAAAAGTCACAAGGGACTTATTAAAGTTGAACTGTTTACATTCCTACACGGAAAGATAATATTTGAAACTCTTGAAACTTTTCACAGTATCTGGGTAGTTGGAGCGATTATACCCACACACACACACACACACACACACACAGAGGGAGAGAGACAGAGACACAGAGAGCACAGGGTTAGTTGAATACGAAGGGATCATATCTAAAAAAGTAAAATTAAGGGGTGGGAGAGGAATGTAAGGGAGAAATGGAATGGGGAAAATTATCTCTTATAAAAGAGGTAAGAAAAGCTTTTTTCAATGGAGGTGAAAAGTGGAGAGGTGAGAGGGGAAAAGTGAAGCTTACTCTCATCACATTTGGCTCAAGGAAGGAACAACGTGTACATGCAATTTGGTATGAAAACCTATCTTACACTACAGGAAAGTAGGGGATAAGCAGAGTGGGGGTGATGATAGAAGGGAGGGTAAAAATGGGAGGATGGAGCAATTAGAAGTAAACACTCTTGGGGAGGGACATGGTCAAAAGAGAAGAAATGGGGGACAGGATAGGATGGAGGGAAGTATAGTTAGTCTTACACAACATTATGGAAGTCATTTGCAAAACTACACATATATAGCCTATAATGAATTGCTTGCCTTCTCAGTGGGGATGGGTAGAAAGTGAGGAAGGAGGAGAAATTGAAACTCAAAGTTTTAGGAACAAATGTTGAGAATTGTTTTTACATACAACTGGGAAATGAGAAATACAAGTATTGGGGTATAGAAATTTATCTTGCCCCACAGGACAAGAGAGAAGATGGGGATAAGGGAAGGGAGGGGTGTTAGAAGGTAGGGCAGATTGGTGGAAGGGATAACCAGAATGAAAGGTGTCTGGGGGGGAGGGAGGAGAAACATGGGGAGAAAATTTGGAACTCAAAATTTTGTGGAAATGAATGTTGAAAACTTAAAATAAATAAGTAAATAAATAATGAAAAGAAAAGAACAACTACGTGTTGCTCTCCAATCCTTCACTCATAATTCTTGATACCAGTATGTGAATCATTCAATGTATCCAAGTTGCAAGAGGAGCATTATTTTTACTACTACTTGTGAACCTGAATTTCATTCTAACATCAATTGAGCTCTGTCAGTATGGAATCCAAAATATTTTCCTATATATTACATTTTTATTTTTACATTTACATTTTTATTTCTTACCAGTCCATCAAATTTATTAAAATTTCTCTTGAACTGCCTTTGTGGAATAATAATTTAAATAGAAAGATCTTTCTCATTAATTTATAGGCCCATATGATCTACTTAAATTGCCTGGAAGCCTGGGTCACATGTGGTGGAAGGAACTTGCTGAAGAGATGGAGCAGGAAGGGTGGAGTGCAGCTGGGAGAAAGTGAGTGAGTGGGGTCAAGTCAGAGTGAAAAGAACATAGACCAACTGAGCAGGTCAACTGATACATTGTGATAGTTGATGGTAAGAAGGTCCTGACTGGGGGAGGGGAGGTTTGAAAATGGCTTTGCCCTCTGCTGTGATCATGGTTATTAACTTCTTTTTCACAATGACAAAATTTGCTTTCTGGTTGTGGGATTTGGCTTTCTGGTGTTTAAATAAATGTTTTTCTTCTGCCTTCTATATGGAGAGTCTTTATATTTTGCGATTGAGGACTACACTGGTATATTCACAGTGACCACCAGTGCTGTGAATATTGCCTTGGCTATATGTTTAGTGTGACAAACAGGATCACAAAGTAAAAAATCTCTATTTGGAAGCAAAAACGATTTAGAAGAAGACATTAATGTTCCAGGATGGGAAAATTTATCATTTTCCTCACTAGCAAGGGAGTGGGCTAAAACCATTGGACCCTGTGAAAACTGGGAAAAGAGGTTACAGGAGGGCAAGCATGGAGATTTGGAAAGGTGTTTGCAAGGAAAACAAATAAGACTAGGGAAAGATTTGGCAAGGGTAAGTAGGAGAGGCTGGATTTTACTGACTGCTTACCATATTATACGTAGAAACAAAAATGAGCTGTGTAAGGAAAAAATTCAGATGGAAAAAAGAGTACAAGAGCACTCTTAGGGGAGGAGGGTCTCAGGCAGAAGGAAAAGCTATTTATTTAGCTCAGAATATGCTGAAGGCTAACAAAAGAAATCCACATCTGACCTCTGTACAGATGCAGCCTACTTACCACAGTGACAAAGGAAGTGAAATAATTTGAGAGGATAAGTTTCTCAGTCAGGAGTATGCCCAATAGTGAGGTAGAAACAGGAGAACCAAGGAAGTAATTCAGTGTTAAGGTAAGTAATTGAGGATTTTACTCAGCAGGTCACAGAAATTTTGAGTAAATTCACTCAAAAGATGGGAAAATCATTAACATCTTGGATGGTGAGAATCAGTGATGATAGAGCTGGAGGAATAGCTATTGATCTCATCAATTGCCTGAAATTTATAGGTATTAGAATCCTTTTGTACAGCAAACTTTTAGAGATTACAATATGCAAGGAGTTAACAATACAACTAATCTGTTAGCTCTGGCCACAGAAATTTGCAGTAGGCAGTATCCTACTGACTCTATGTGGCCTAGTGGAGACAGACCCTGGCATTCGCTTAGGGACAGTATAAGAAGGTTAAAGGAGGAGGTAACGAAGACTGCCATAATAATCAGAAATCCAAATGCACACTATGATACTCCCTTTGCAGTTTACCATAGGAATATGATAGAATATGATAGTGAAGATGGCTCCTCCTACTTACAAGCACTTGATTTTGACTCTAATACTAGGGGAAATAGGGCACCCTCTTTCAAAGGTGCTGGACAAGATTTCATAGTTAGGTGACTTAGGAAACTGGGGAAAAGACAATATTGCTAGAGAGAGAAGAGTTAATAGCCAGTGGATTCAAAATCAGAAAAAAATATGACAATGAGAGAATTGTTTACTGCTCTATTGAGATCAGGGGTAGATTTTAGAAGCATTGATGGTATTTCAACTAATGAAGTATACAGAATGTACTGAGAAAAGGAACTTGATACTAGATGAAATAGTGAAGTAAGAACTGCCCCTACAGATCCTGTTGTTTCAACTTATGAAGTATACACAATGTACTGAGAAAAGGAACTTGATACTAGATGAAATAGTGAAGTAAGAACTGCCCCTACAGATCCTGTTGAACTCTTATATCCAAGTTTGTCACACATTCAGAGAGAATAGGAAGATGGCTGAGCCCCAACTCAGATTAAAGAAATACACAGATGGGATTACAGATTCCATATCAATCTGACCATATATTAGAAAAATGAATCAAATACTGTAACCAGGGCATTAATAGATACTAGGGTGGAGGCCTCCCTTATATATGAAAATCCTGATAAGTTTAAACATGAAACTCCTATCACCATCACAGAATTGGGAGGGGCTAAAATAGCCAGACAAGTTAATCTAAAGATCAAAATTCAAGAAAGAATATAGCATGGCAATTGTACCCATTCCTGAATACATCATTGGAATAGACATATTGAGAGGTGTGACTTTAACTTTACCTGAGGAGAAATACCAGTTTCAGTGGGTAAGATAAAAATGGACCCAATCACTTTACCTGAACCTTCTGAAGTGATTACTTTGAAGCAGTACTGTGGGCCAGGTGGACAAGATGAGATTACCAATACTATAAAGGAATATGTTGAAGCAGGAGTGTTAGTCCCTACAATCACTCAAAAGAATAATCCTGTCTGGCTAGTACAAAAGTCAGATGGGACATGGAGGATGATAGTGGATTATAGACAATTGAATAAAGTCACTTCTCCCTTGTATGCTGCTGTTCCAGGTACCATTACCTTAACAGAAAAAAATTCAGAAATACGATGGGACTTTATATACAGTTATTGATTTAGCCAATATTTTCTTTACTGTCCCAATAGATTCAAAACAATGGGACCAATTTGCTTTCACTTGGAGGAGCTGACCATATACTTTTGCGTGCTTGCCACAAGGATATCTACATAGCCCCACTATTTGTCATAGGATTGTGGTTGAGCATTTGGATGAATCAGAGCTACCTGATGTACAGCTTACCCATCACATAGATGATCTTATGATACGTAAAAGTAAAACAGTAAAAACTATAGAAGAAGTGGAAAAGAGTTTGACACTTTTAATTGAGCATATGAAAAGCAAAGGGTTGGAGATTAACCTACAAAGATTCAAGGGCCAGCTTGAACCATAAAGTTTTGGGGTATTGCAATGTAATCAGGGGCTGCAAGAAATTCTCCCACAAGCCCAACAAAAGATTTAGGATTTTCCTATCCCCACCAATAAGGAAGAGTCCCAAAAGTCTCTAGGATTATTTGGATATTGGCGACATCACATACAGCATCTAGGACAAATTTTGAAACCTTTATATAAAATTGCTAGGAAAAACTATGAATTTGATTGAGGACTTGAGCAGACCAAAGGTTTTGATGAAGCTAAGGCAGCTATTCAATTGGCCCCAGATTTATAGCCTGTGCAAAGTGACCCAGTGGAATTACAAGTGACTGCACAGGATGAATATGCAAACTGGAGCTTAGGGCAAAAACAACAAAGCCAAAATGTATCATTAGGACTTTTTTCTAGGAAACTCCCTTCATCTAGTGCTCAATATACCCCTTTTGAAAAGCAGTTCTTAGCTGTATACTGGGCTTTGGTAGAGACTGAACAGCTTACTATAGGCCATGAGGTAATACTAAGTCCTGGAATCCCAATTATGCCCTGGGTAATGAGTACCCTAGCTTATCATAGAATTGGACATGCACAGGAAGCTAGTATAATTAAATGGAAATGGCATATTCAAAATAGATCTAAAACAGGCAAAAGAGGAGTTTCTGCTTTACATGAATCTGTAACAAACATAGATACAGAGGGAAATGATATAGCTTCTGAACCACAGCAACAGTTGTTACAATCCTTGGAAAAGTGGAATGAGGGATACGATGCATTAACTGAAGAACAAAATAAACATGCATGGTTTACCGATGGAACAGCAAAATATTTGGGCCACAAAAGATATTGGAAAGTGGTAACGTATAACCCAAGAGGACTTTGGAAAGCACTGGGATAGGTGAAGGGAGTCAATATGCTGAACTTATAGCAGTACACCAAGATATCAAAACAGAACAAGGAGGACAGCATCATATATTCACTGATTCATGGGCGGTAGCTAATGGGTTAGCTACATGAATGCCAGTGTAGAAAAATCAAAATTAGGAAATTCATGGCAAACAAGTCTGGGACAAAGAATTACAGGAAGCTATATGGGACATGTCTTTGCTTAGTAATTTGTCAGTTTTTCATGTAGATACTCACATGGCCCTCACCACATCAGAACCTGAGTACAATGCACATGCTTATTGACTAGCAAAGATTGCTACTCAACATATTGTCCCTAGTCTGACACCAACTGCTAATCCAGTACTAGCAAAATGGGTCCATCAAATGCCCAGGCATTTAGGGGTCCAGGACATACACCACTGGACACAAGACCGAGGTATTAGTATCTCTTATTCATGGTTAAAATAAGTAGGTGAAAAATGTTATATATGTCAATTGGAAAAGAAATGAACTGTTGCTCAGATAGTAACTGGAAAGATAGCAAGGGGAAAAGTACCAGCCCAAATTTGGCAAATAGATTCTATTGGATGCCTACCCCAAGATAAAGGATGCAAATTTATATGTAATTGTGTTGACACTGATTCAGGTATACTAGTGGCTTGTCCCTATATGAATGTGACCTAGAAAAACACCCATAAAACTTTAGATATCATAAGTCTATATTATGGAACCTCAATGCAGATTCAAAGCAATAATGGGTCACATTTCAAAGGTAATGAAATGAAGAGATATTGTGTATTAAACAACATAGAATGGATATATCATATTCCATATTATCCACAAGCATCTGGGTTAATTGAAAAAATGAAAGGATTATTGAAAGAAAAGTTAAGGAATTTAAGTTATAATAATTCTTATCAACATTAGAAAGATAATTTGTTCATTGCATTATATAATTTGAATAATAGACTGTTGGGAGGCAGTACACCTCTAGCCAGAATGACGACCTCAGATCCACAAATTAGAAAACAACGAACACATAAGATGTGAAATATTAAGTATTGGACTGTGAAACCAGATGTTCCAGCACCATATCCAGGGACACCTCCTTCTATAGGATATGATTTACATTGTTTGGAGGACTTTTGGTTGGATAGGAAAGAAATAAGAGCAATCTCTACTGGAATATGTATGACAATCCCAAAACCTTATTTTGGATGGATATTACCTAAATCATAATTAGCAGCTCAAGGAGTACATGTATTAGCTGGAGTGATAGATTCTAATTATCAAGGAAAAACTACTGTAACATTCCAAAATTTAGGTGATGGACCTATACAGTTTTGTAAAAATGATAGAATAGTTGAAGTGATTATTATTCCTTGTGAAACAAGACCGCTTGTGAAAATTTATCCTCCCTCTGAAATAACTAGTAGAGGAACTGAAGGATTGCGTCTACTGATAGAATAAAATTGAGAGATAAAGTACAGGTAAAATGGAAGCCAGATGATGTTCCAAAGGCTGCAGAAATTATAGCACATGGGAAAGATAATGCCATAACTGTTGTTTATTCAGGAGAGGGTCATTACCAAACTGTGTCCTTAACTCATATATTCTACTATGAGTGAGGCTGTAATAGTGGGTTTATGGACTCCAGAACCACAGCTGAGCCTATATCTACCCTGCTTGTGGTTTTGTTTCCTTGTTTTGTTTGTTTGTCTATTTTTTGTCTTTTCATCTGTGAAACTTGTTTGCTAGATGTGTTTCCTATAGGCTTAGTACCCTCCACCTGCAGATGCCTGATGACTTAAGCCAGATGTCACCTCCTGTCCATGAGGGTGATATGTCATCTCTGGACCTGAAGTTAACCAAACTCCAGAGGCCAGCTAAAGAACTGATCTCTCAAATGGGACCTCTTGGGGCAGGGACAGCTCCATGTCCAATCTCAGTAGGAAGTAGTTGTGGAAGAAGAGACCTTCGCCCCTCACCCAAAGATTGTTGGCTCCATTTTTTGAGGGGGAATAATGGAGTGCTTGTAATACCAGTTGCCCCACTGACCTATGTAATGATTATGATATATCTTGGGGCCAAATGTAATAGTAATTTAAATGAAAAGATCTTTCTCATTAATTAATAAGCCCATATGATCTGCTTAAATTGTCACGTGTGGTGGGAGAAGCTTGCTGAAGAGATGGAGCAGGAAGGGTGGAGTGCAACTGGGAGAAAGTGAGTGAGTGGGGTCAAGTCAGAGTGAAAAGAACACAGGCCAACTGAGCAGGCCAACTGACACAGGCCAATGGATACATTGTGACAGTTGATGGTGAAAAGGTCCTGGCTGGGAGAGAGGAGTTTTAAGAATGGCTTTGCCCTCTGCTGTGATCATGGTTACTAATTTCTTTTTCACAATGACTGATTTTGCTTTCTGGTTCCGGAATTTGGCTTTTTGGTATTTCTGGTATTTCTCTTCTGCCTTCTATATGGAGAGTCTTTTCTATTTTGCTATTGAAAACAATGGTGGCATATTCATAGTCACCACCAGTGCTGCGATTATTGCCTTGGCGATACACTTTGCCAGACAAATATACTGTTTTTGTCATCTGTTTGAGTAAAAGTCCTCCCCCTGCTTCACTCTCCCAGTCACACACATGCATCCTCTCTTCATTAATATTTTAGGTGGACATTACAAAAAATACAATTTACATAAAAATGTTTTCATAGCAACCACCTTAGGCTCATCTGGTTGCCTTTTAAAAACACCTAGCTTCTTTCCAGTGACACTTTTAAAAGGTACTTTATTGTATTTAATGAGCTATCTAATTTATTTTCAAGAGTAATTTTGACAATTTTTTCTGGTTGACTTTAGAACCTAATCTCACCATAAAATGGAACTTTACTGTCCATCATTTCTCAATTATGCCTGCTCTCTACCTCCTATTCAACTGAGCACCCAGCTTATGGGCCATCTGCAGAGAAATATGAATAAATAATTATAATAAAACACGATAAGTATATAATAGACATTCAATGAAGCATTTTATAGTTTGTAATGAGAGAAAGTAATCATCAACTTGGCGAATGAGGAAGAAGAGGCATGGTTAGAGAGCTAGAAGTAGAACCAGAAAAGAGTTGATATCAGAAAAGAGTTGGTATCTGTGAAACTAAGGGAGAACAGTGTCTAGTATGAAGATATGCTCAGTGGTGTCAAATGCTTCCAAGAGATCCAGAAAGATGAGAATGGAAAAGGGCTATTAGATTTGGAAATTAGGATGTCTTTGGTGACTTTTTCTACAGCAGTTTGGGTAGAGTAGTGAGGACAGAGGATAGATAGATTGTAAGAGGTTAAGAAGGGGGTAGATGAAAAGATGGCGTCAAGTATAGATAACTTGTCAAGAAGTCTAGCCATTAAGGTCAAGAAAGAGATGGATCTATTCTAGCAAACTTTATCCTCCAACTCCTTTTCTGTGACAGTTGTTAACAACTCTTAAGAAGTTGTTAAAGTAATTAATCCCCTGAGTTTGAGTCATTCAGGGAATCCCCCTCTAGTTAAAATCGTGGGATTCCATTCTTATTTTTCCCCAGGAGGGATGAGGGTGGGTAGATAGTGAGTAGGAAAGATGGGTTCACTTAAAAAGTAATGTACACATATTCTGCTCCAGGCACAAGGGAAAAAGTATGACCTCAAAATTTGAGGGCTAAAATATATCCTGAGGCTTTTCCATTTAGTTTAATTGAAAGTGAAAGATGAGCCGTATTGTCCTATCTATGGTATACATAGAAAAATATATATTATAGCTAAATAGGCTTATAGAAACATAAACTATCCCCTGATCCAACAACTTTTGCTCAGCATTATACATCTACCTAGTGGGGTGGTGAAGAAGGGGAAAAACAGCTACAGAGCACTCTCTACTAAGTCTGATTAAAAACAGAACACCCCTAGCACTCCTAAAGTAGCAGGAAATGCTGAGACCCAGAGCTGGCTGCAGCTTTAATATTTTTCGCTAACTGCTCCTCATTTCTTCGTAGCTCCCAAACTGATCTCTTAGACATTTGACCTTTCTATTAGTATTTAGGTAGTAGATGACAATTTTCTCCAAACTCCAAGGGAGCCCCTAGCTTCTGACTCCAGCCCCACAGAGAATTCATTGAAAGAGTCAATATAGTTCTATCCAACTCTGTGCTAATGAGTGGTAAGTAATCAGTAGTTTCCAGACAGAAGTGGGAAGATATAGAACTAGACACAAAACATCCAAGGTAAAGGAGGGGTAGTTGTGGCCAGAAGTGGAAATAGAAGTTGCACTCAAAGAGAAGATGCATCTCTCAGGAGGAGTCACATACATCTGGCCTCCTACAGGACTACACTCTCTCTTCCAGTAGCCCATGAATGCTACCTGGGGATGGAAGGGAGAGGAAATGACCCTTTCTTCATGGCATCCACTGTTAGGATTGGAGACATTTTAACTGGGAGTGAGGGTAGGGAGTCAGATTCTTAGCTCTATGGAGTTCTAGTCCCTCACATTTGCCTAGCTTTCAGAGAAGCAGATTCACTTCCCAACCTCTGCCCTGCTGAAGACAAAGGCTTAGAGCAATGAACCCCCCAACTCAGAGATGGTAACCACAGTGAGCCACCCCAGTGGCATCAAAGGTAAGTCTTCTGATAAAAGCATATCACAGAGAAGGCAGTAAACTGAGGGATAGAAAGAGATCTAGCCAGGGAGGTGGACATTTGGGGTCTAAACCTTGGGGGAATCAGTCTACTTAAATGAAACCTCATCTTTTGCCCTAATCTTTTTCCCCATGAAGCCAAGACTATGTTCTGTAGGGACTTCATGTAGGAATGAATGGCAAGGTCAAGGATCTACCTCTCTAGAATGTTAAATGAAACAGTTCAATTCAATTTTCAATAAATATTGGACATTTTCAAAAAGTATCTTAAATATTTCGTTGAACATAAGGTCTTCAATTGTCTTCAAGCTGGTGTGTTTTATCCCAGAATTTTGGTCTCTTTTCCCCATACCACAAATTCTCTTCTCCATGATTTATAATTCTATTTGTACAGCACTTTATATTATAGTTCACAAGGTAAAGCATCTTCATATACATTATCTAATCTGAACCTCACAATGATGCTATGAATCAGGAAAGACTGGCATTGTCCTCATTTTACAGATGAGGAAATTGAACTTCACATTCATAGACTTCTAAGACCTGAAAGAACTTTGGAGAAAATCTAGGTTAATACCTTCCTTTTACTGATAGGAAAACAGAGGATGAAAATGGAAAGTAATAGAATAAATTCAGAGCAGAACATTCGTCCATATCTTGTGACTGTGGTTCTAAAGTGCTACTCTCAAAATCAGAAAGATTAAGATTCAAGTCCTGCTTCTGCCCAGTGATCAGTAAAGTTACTAACCCTTTCTAAACCTCTGCTTCCTTATCTCAAGTATGGAAAATGATACTTTTAATATCTACTTAACTTGATTATTAAATAATCAGATTAATTGGTATCTACTTAACTGAAGATCAGAGAAGTAGTACAAAAGGCACTTAACTGTCATTAAGGCACTTGATTAATATTATTAATAATAGTAGCTAGTATTTGTCTATCACTTTAAAGCTTGCAGAATTCTTTGCATGTTATCATCTGATTCTAATAACAACCCCACAAGGTAGACACCACTATAATCTCAATTTTCAGGTAAGAAAACAGCCTGAGAGAGGAAGGAAGGAAGGAAACAAGCATTTATTAAGAGTCTACTATGCGTAAAGCATTGTGCTTAACCACTTTGCAAACATTAGCTCATTTAATCCTCACAACAACCCTGGGAGCTAGATGCTAGTATTATTTTCTTCATTTTATAGTTGAGGAAACTAAGGCATCCAGAGTTTAAATGATTTGTTCAGGGTCATACATGTAGTAAGTGACTGGGGAAGGATCCAAGCTCGTTTTTCTGTCTCCAAGATCAGTGTGTTATGAATTGTGCCTCTAATTTTCATCCCTTTTCCGCTATACACTGTTGTTTCTCTAAAGCATCTGTGTGTGTCTTTGAGTCTGTCACAGAGTCTCTCATTGGTACTCTCTCATCAATCAAATGCATTCTTGCTGGCTCACTTGCTTCTCTGTTGAACTCCTACAGTCAGCAAGAAAAGCCTCTACATTATCAAAAATGTTGATGATTTTCTAAGCAGAATCTACATTCTCTTGTCAGTATCACAAGCACATACAAAATTGTTCTAAATACCAGGGAGGTCAGACTGAGGTTTTCCCAGATGCTATTAGCACAATTCAGTTGAGTTCCATATAACAAACAGCTTACTGGTACTTTCTATTTTCATATGAGACAAGGCAAGAAATTACTGAGGCCAGTAGGAACCTCAATCTCCCAGAATTCTATTCAATTCAACCCTATTAGCATGTCCCTTCTGTAAAGGCAGCCTAGTATCATTGACAGTAGGTGTACTGTTGATTAGAGGTACCTAAATATTGGGTGGTAATATGCATCTCAGGAGGTCTTCGAAGCAAGGCCATCCACCATCTGAACTGTGCTGAAAAGTGTCCTCCCTACACTTCAGGCAAAGGCAAGACCAAATAACCATTGAATATTCTTTCTACCCTCAGCTTCTAAAAACAGATAGCAGAGGGTCCAGTTACTGCTAACTCAGAAGCTGTAGTGGATTTGGGAGTTAACTGATCAGAAGCAAGAATAAATTTCCCAACACAAAAATAAAGGCATATCAAGGACCACCGCAGGTTGACAATAATCCCTAAGCTAATTCAAACAACAGGATACTTGAAAAACCTCTCTCTGTCCCCTGTGCTATCCTCTTTACTCATTTCTTTACCTATATGTTTCTTTTTTCTTCTCATCACTCTATTTTCCTTTCTCAGTTTCTGTTTATTTTATATATATATATATATATCTGTCTCTCTTTTACTGTCTATATGTTTCTCTGACTCTCTCTGTCTCCCTCTGTGCCTCTCGCCCCTCCCCCCAACCTCTCTCTCTCTCTCTTTCATTTCTTTTTCACTTTCTCTCTCTCTTTTTAATGGATCTCTTTCACTTTCTGTTTCTTCCTCCTCTTTTATGTCTCTCATTTTCTCTCTCTCTTCTCTCTGTCTCTCACCCCTTTCCTCTCTCCTTCCCTACCACTCCCTCCCCATCTCTCTGTGTCTCTATCTCTTTCTTGTGTGTGTCTCTATCTCTGTCTGTCTCTGTCTCTGTCTCTCTCATCTTTCATCTTTCTTTTTCCTTTCAGGTGACCCTGGTATAAGAATATGGCAAATCTGACCCACCCATCTGAATTTATCCTTTTGGGGTTCTCAGCATTTGGGGAGATTCAGCTGGCACTGTATGGGCCCTTCCTGGTACTTTATCTTCTGGCTTTCATGGGAAACATAATCATCATTGCCATGGTCTTGGCCAGCACACAGTTACACACACCCATGTACTTCTTCCTGGGAAACTTTGCCCTGCTAGAGATTTTGGTCACCATGACTGTAGTGCCCAAGATGCTTTCAGATCTCCATGCCTACACCAAGACAATTTCCTTTTCTGGATGCATGGTCCAATTCTACTTCTACTTTTCTTTTGGTTCTACCACCTTTCTGATCTTGGCAGACATGGCTCTGGATCGCTTCATGGCTATTTGTCACCCACTACGCTATGGCACCCTTATGAGCTCTGTAGTATGTACCCATTTGGCAGGGGCAGCCTGGGCAGCACCCTTTCTGGCCATGGTACCCACTGTCTTCTCCCGGATGCAGCTCTCCTATTGCCATGGTAACATCATTAACCATTTTTTCTGTGATAATGCCCCACTGCTGCAGCTAGCCTGCTCAAATACATCTCTGCTAGAGTTCTGGGACTTTATGATGTCCTTGGCTTTTGTCCTTAGCTCCTTCCTGATAACACTTGTCTCCTATGGTTACATCATAACCACGGTGTTGCGAATCCCCTCTGCCAGCGGCCGCCAAAAGGCCTTCTCCACATGTGGTTCCCATCTAACTCTGGTCTTTATTGGCTATAGCAGCACAATCTTTGTCTATGTTCAACCTGGCAAAGCACATTCCATAGAACTCAACAAGTTTGTCGTCTTAGTCACTTCTATCTTGACCCCTGTCCTCAATCCCTTTATTTTTACCCTTCGCAATGAGACGGTAAAGACCATCATCCGAGGACAGGTACAAAGACTAAAAGACCTAAAGAATTCAGCATGAGTTAGAGGGAAGGAGACAAAGTGAAATGGATTGAGGCAAAAGATAAAGCATTATGAGGCATAAAACATTAGGAAGTCTTTGTAAACGGATGAGACAGTCTACATTTAATGGGATAGCAAGGTACCTGCCTAGATGACAGGACCACTGAATGAAGTCCTGGGCTTCTACTTTTCCTTCTTCAGTGCTTTCCATGACCCTTCTACTACTGTAATCCATACTTCTCACCTGTAATTGAGGCCATCTAGATGACCAAAAGTGTGAGTATGCACTGTAAATGAATGGGATGGAGCAGACAGCAAAGAGAAATACAATGTGGTACAGTAGAAAGAGGACTTAATTTAGAGGTTTGATGATCTGAATATGTGTATGGGGCATAACTAAATATTTTTGTACACACAGCAGATAGGCATTTGTAGCAGAGTTACTGTGTATACATGTATTGTGTATGTCTACATGTCTTATATGTGTTTACATAACTAGGTGTGTCAATCAACAAGCATTAACTAAATGTTAGCTATGAGCTAGGCATTGTGCTAAGTGTTGGAGCTACAAAAGCAGGCAAAACCAGTCCCTGCCGTTGAGATACTGACACTAAATATGTGCTGTGTTAGTTGACTAAGGGCTCCATAAGAGGATTGGGGGACATAATGAAAAATGATTTCTAGAAACACTCTCTTCTCAGTAATAGAGTCCTCTCTTCTATGTTCATTTAATAGTCATATATTTAACATATATGTATATATATATGAGCAGATATATCAGCATTTTTATGCTCATCCATTAATCTACCATGAATGACAGTGCAATCACATATAAACACTGATGTTCCATATGAGAACAAAGAAGAAAACAAGGAGACTACCAGGCCAAGTATACATAGAAAAACATCTGGGTTAGAAGGAACATAATTTTTAAAGCATTCACACCATTTCTCAAAATATCTAAAAGAAGGAAAGATACCAAGAAATTGAACAAAAACTTAGAGGTCAAATAAAGGATATTAAGAGAAATTAAATAACAACCCATGTGCCTTCTTTCTGTATTCTATAAAATTCTTGTGAGAAAAAATGCATATTAAGGTCATATTTGATGGAAATTTTCTACAGCAAAAATCTTCACAATCAACAGTTAATTAAAATGTGAGGAAAATACAAGGTCTTACTTTCTATTATTTATCTTAAGTACTTCATATGGAAGAAAAAAATGCAATCTTGGGGTTTCTTATGCTTTCTTCCAATACATTATCTTATATGCTCATGTTAAGATTACACATGATTTTTGATAAATGCACTGGTTAAGATAACTGTTCAATGTTTCTCTGGTTATTAATGCAACCTGCAACTCAAAGTCCATTTGCATAAGGCTCTCCTTACTCAGTGGTGGAGATCCATTACTCAATGCTACTTGCTTCTTTGAGGGGTTGATCTGGCAAGAACTTTCAAGAACAGAGACCTTTTGAAGCTGGAAACTAGAAGACCAGGATCTTGGACAAATGGATTTATTTGATAGTCATTACATGTGTGTTCATTGCAAAACTGGCATTTCATGGGAAAGGAGTCAAGCTATGTATATATAGCCTAAGGCACTCATTGACTGCCAAACTATAAGAATCAGGAAGGAGCTCAGCTTGAGACTGAAAAGTATCTCCCCAGACCAAAACATTTAGTTGTTAGATAACTAGATAATTGTTATTATCTAGTTATCCAAATTCCCTTATCATAACATATTCTAGAATCTCAACAGATACAAAAACCAAGGTCACTGGTTTATATCTTCTCTTTTTTTGAAAATCAGGAAAATATTGACCTCTCTTTACTCCATAACTGATAGTAATTTAATTGATCACATCTGCCCAGGCTTTCTGTAGTCTGCAGTGCATCATGGTTCCCTTACTTTTGAGTGCAATAGTGCCCCATTCTATTTCCAGGCAAATCAAGGAGAATTGAAAAAAAGCCTCAGGAAGTGCCATCAAAGATGCAGCCCCTATTGCGGTGTGGCATAGCACCATCACTACCTAAACGCTGTGGTTTATGCTGTGCCCATGATCACACATCTAGTATATGGAATGAAATTCAAACATAGGTTAGATTCTGAGTTAGCATTCTATCCATTATGAATTACTATCTCAAATAAAACAAACAAAAAGATTACCATTATATGTAAAAAAAAAATTCATTCATTGTGATTCACTTAGATTTATAAGAATAAGTAATATAATATTAAGAAACAAGTATTAAAATCAATAACAGTAACATCAGAACAACAAAAACCATGTAATTCAATAAGATATAAAAAGTCTTTGATAAACTTTGGCATTATTATATATTAAAGACAACAAAAGCCATCAACCTGAAAAGACATTTCTATAATATTTTTTTTCAAAATCTATTGAAGACAAAGAATAAGCATCATTTCTAACAGACAAGCACTAGAAGATTCTCCAAAAATATCAAAGCAAAATAGTAATGCCTATTTTCACCACTTTTAGTTTATCTAATTTCAGAAGTACTGGTTAAGGCAATAAAATAAAGATAATAAATTATGGGAATACATGCTGCTAAAGAGGAAGCAAATATATGCAATGATGATTTATTTAGAAAACCATAGTGAATCAATGACAAGCAATGAATACTTCAGCAAAATAGTGAGAGAAAACAAATACTAAGTCCTAATTGATTCTCTATCCCAATTTTCACAGTGGTTACTACAAATATTCTCTTCTCTCCTAAAAATACTCACACAACCATTTCCCTTTCCTCTCACAGCTAAAGATATTCACTCATAGTTTATGGAGAAAGTATAGTTCATTTGCTTTGAACTCCCTCTTTTTCCCTAATCTTTCTCTCACAATCGCTTAATATAATTTCCTATTTGCTTCTTTCCTACAGTCTCTAATGCTGAGGTAGTCCTTTTTTTGCCATGGTCAACCCTCTGTATGTACCCTTGATGTTCTCCCTTCTTCAAATTGTCCCAACTGCAATCCTCTTTCCCCATCACGTTTCTTCTCTCTGTCTACTGATTTCTTCCTTATTGCCAGCAAATACATCAAAGTCTTCCCCAACTTTTAAAAAAATCCTAAAGCCTACCAGCCCCTCAACCTAGCTTTTGCTATCTCTCCTTTATTCCTCAAGCAAACTCTGTTAAAAGCCTGTCTATAAGCATTGCTTTCAATTCTCCTTATTTTCTTCTAATCCATTTACAATATGGCTTCCAACCTCATGACTCAACTGGAAGCATTCTTTCCAAAGTCAACGATAATCTCTTGATTCTTACATCTTATTTTCTTCTTCATTCTTATTCTTCTTCATCTCTCTGAAACATTTGACATTTCTTTTGTTTTGTTTTTTTTTAATCTCTTTGGAATACAGACCTAATAGTGCTGTCAGTGCTATCAAAGGGTTTTCACAGATTTATAGCCCTCTGAACATAGTTCCAAATTGCTCTCCAAAAGGGTTGGATCAGTTCACAATTCCACTAGTGCATTAGTGTCCCAATTTTTCCACAACCTCTCCGACATTTATCATTTTCTTTTACTGTCATATTAGTCAATCTGATAGATATGAGGTGGTATCTCAGAATTGTTTTAATTTGCTTTTCTCCAATCAATAGATTTAGAGTATTTTATGACCATAAATAGCTTTAATTTTTTCATCAGGACACTGCCTGTTTATATCCTTTAACCATTTATCAATTGAGAAATGACTCATATTCTCATGAATTTGATTTAGTTCTCTATATATTTGAGAAATGAGGACTTTATCAGAGACATTTAATATAAAGATTTTCCCAGATTTCTGTTTTCCTTCTAATATTGTCTGCATTGGTTTTGTTTGTGAACAAATTTTTAAATTTAATATAGTCAAAATCATTCGTTTTATATCTCTTAATACTCTCTCTTGTTTGGTCATAAATTCTTCCCTTTTATGGCCATTCTTCAACTTACCCAGTTGTGCAACCTCAGATCCTCAGTCTTCCCTGTCTATCGATGTAATGGCCAGATTTTGTTATTTCTACTTCCACTATACCTCTTCAATCTGTACACTTCTCTTCCCTTACATGTTAATCACCATATTTCAGTCCCTTATGAAATCTTGCCTGGCCTTTTGCAATATCCTCCTGCCTCAAGTGTCTCCCATCTCGAAACCATCTTTCCCCATAGCTGCCAAAAGAATTTTCCTAAAGCACAAATCTGACTATTGATTGTTAATTCTCTGGCAACTTTTACATAGCACACACCCTACCTATGAATATACAAGGCTCTATCTTTATCTTTTCTGTCAACACATTCACTGGGATTTAATTCTCTTCTCTATGCAAAAGACCTCAAGCCTCAGTCAATAATTCCTAGTTAATCCTTAGTCTACTCTCCTAGTCAACCAAATACAATGGCTTCCTATTTTATCAAGTATCCATATAAATTTCCCTTTTGGCATCTAAAGCCCTTTAAGATCTGGCTCCAATTTTCTTTCCAGTCTACATACACTATGGTCCAGCAGAACTTGACTTCTTACTGTTCCTCCTACATGGCATTCCATTTACCACCTCCATGCTTTCATATACATATCTATCTCCCATGCCTAGAATGCAACCACTGTTCACCTGCATCTTTCAAAAATCTCAATTTTTCTTAACAGCTCAGCTCAAAAACTAACATCTGCATAAGATCTTTCTTCACTACTAAGATATGAGCTTCTTCCTTCCCAAATAGTCTATTCTTACAATTGCCTGTGTTATCTCCTTCAGCTGTTCTATAAGTTCCATGACAGCAGAGTTTTAGCTATTATCTTTCTATCTCCAGTTTTTGCAACAGTCTAGCATATAGTAGGGACTTAATAAATACTCAATGACTTATTGACTAAAAATCAACACATTAGCATGTCTTTATATTTAAAAATAGAAAAAAATGATAAAAGAAAAAATACCTTAAAATAACAAAAAAATTCATTATATATCTGGGGATTCACCTATCAAAGACAAGTCAAGAGACTTGCCATCTGTAGTTAAGAAACCATAAAAGGCTAGATAAATACAACTATTAAATTATTTTTTATAAAAGTAAGAGATTTTAGAAATTAAAAAAAAGAACTTAGAGATCTACCAGTCTAACCTTTCAATTTTAGCAATGAAGAAACTGAAGGGCAGAAAAGTTTGACTTACCTATGAGTCAGGTTTTAAACCCATGTGCTGATTTTGAATCCATTCATCTGAATTGGTTCCATGCTGCCAATCTCAATAGGATATGCCACGCTAATATAGTAAAGATGAAACTATAAGCCAGATTAACCTAAGGTTTAATGGGGTACTAATCAAATTGCCAAGAGAATACTTATAGAACAAAAGAAAAAAATTAAAATTTCTTACAGAAGAGGAAAGGGTCTAGAAATTCAACTGAAACAATGGGGAAAATAAATAAATGGGAAAAACAAGCATTTATTAATGTTTACTACATGCCATGAACTGTGTTAAACATTATTAAGGAGGACAGATGGGTAATACTGAAAGATCTTAATACACATTATAAAGCAGTAATCATCAAAACTCTCTGGAGCTGTATTAATAAAAGGTGTAAAAGTACAACATTGAAACAGATTAGACAATCAATAATTAGACACAAACACATACAACAGTTTAGTGTTTGATAAATCCAAGATCACAAAATCCTCAGGATAGAATTCATTCTTCAACAAAATTTTCTGGGGAAAGAAGACTGTGGTTTGCCAGCCTGCCCCCAGTGGATTTCCTTAACCATCTTAAGATATAACGAATTAAATTATCTATAAATTAATAAATTGTCTGGATATAAAAGCCTCATAGTAAAAAAAATTTGAGGACAAGAGGTTACAGATTTCATGATGGTGGATGAGAGAAAATTCTCAATAAGGAATTTATAAATTATAAAATATGTTTCAATTAGCTACAAACAAACAAAAGTTATGGCATAAATAAAAGCAATATAATCAAAATAAAGCATATAGGAACAAACTGGGAAAATTTCTCATTAAATATTTCTAATAACAGTATCATGTCCAAAACCTAAGGGAAATGGCATAAATCTTTAAGTTCAAGGGACATTTTCTAGTAAATAAATGGACAAAATAGATGAACTTATAGGTTGTTTTTCCAAGACAAAACACAAACTATCAATAGCTATTTGAAAAGAGCTCATATTTTAAAAAGGAATACAAGCTAAAATAAATCTCAGGCATTATTTTGCTCCCGCTACGTTGGCAAAGACGGCAGAATGAAAAATGTGATGTTGGTAGATCTGTGGAGAAACAGATGTATTTATTCACTGCTGATGGGTTGGGTTGTGATTAAGCCCAAGTATTTTGGAAACTATTGTGTTTTATTATGCAATTAAAGCTCCAAGGTTGTTCATGCCATTAATTCAGTGGAAGAAAAAAGTGTATATGTACAAAAATGTTCATAGTAGTTTGTAACAGCAAAAAGTTACAAGCTATGTTGGTGACAATTGGGAAATGGCTAAATAAAGTGGCTTTTTGGTCGTTGTCCTTTAGTCTCAAAGAGGATCAAAATGATGTAACGACAATGAGGTCAAGGTACAGGGTTTGTCTAAATGTGACTGATCAAACAAGTAAGAGCTCAGAAGGCTCTACTACAAGGTCAGGCACAAGTAGTCTACATGAATATTTGGAATGGAGACATTTCTAAATTTGTGTATCTCCCATTTCCTTTGACCTACTGCAGTTTGCTTTGCTCACAGAACACAGCAACTCATCCTATGTAATAGCACATTATTCTGTTTAAGAAGCAACAAATATGAAAGAAATATGGAAAGACTCATGAACTGCATCAAAGGAAACACATTCAAAAAAACAGCAGCATACAAATAAAAATATTAAATAGAAACAAAAGAAAAGCTAATTAGAATGGAAGACGTATAATTCTTATTAAAAGGACAGCACACAGACTCAGAGCTCTATTTTCTTTTTAAAATGTCTATCTCCCACCCCTAATATACCATCCATTATAAAACAATAATAACAAACTTAGAACTCTTTGATAACTCACATGAAGTGTAAATTTTTACACTGAAGGACCTACAGCCGTGATCCCTACCTCCCCTTCTACCTGCCATTCCCTTGATACTCTAGCCTCATTTCCTATTTCCCAAAATGCAAATCTTCTTTTCAATCATTTATTAAGCACTTACTATAGCCAGGCACTGTTCTAAATGCAGGTCATGCTATCAATCAGTAAACATTTACTAAGAATCCACCATATGCCAGGCACTGTGCTAAGTTCCGAGGATACAAAAATAGGTCAGAGACAGTCTCTACACTGAAGGAGTTTTACATATATTATGAAACCCAGAATGACATTCAGTCTGCCTCCATGCATTTGCTCATGACATTCCTCCCAAAGCCTCCCAAACCAACATATAGATCAAAGCATATAAATGGTTTTCTACCAAAAAAAAATGTCACCTATCCATGTTCTCATGAAAGAATGTTCCAAATCACAAAAAATAAGAGAAATGAATATTCAATTGCCTATCCTATCCATCATCTTCAAAATCTGCCCCAAAACTAACTTTCCAACCTTGTGTTTGTGCTCATCCCCTCATTGCCTACAGACTCATTTTACAGGGACTGTGGGAAAACATTGCAAAAAAAAAATCCCAGGAAAACATCAATTGAGGAAAACCAATTGTAAGTAAACACATTATTTAGGGTCTTTTAGTACCTTAATAATAGTGATTTTAAAATCTCATTTTTATTATTGTATAAAATCATCATTATAGATTCTTTTTATTTTAGGAAACAAGAGAACAAGAGGCAAACTATCACAGCTTCCTTATCAACTTAGCTAAAGTATCACTTAGTACTAACTTGTAAAAGGGTTAAACAAACATTATCACTATTAGTAAGCAGCTTTATAGTGTTGCTATAGGGGAGCTAAGTATACATACATATTTAACACTGAAGAGCAGTTTAGCTTGGAACCGTTACTAATGTCTCTGTTTTGCAACCTAAATACTAACATATAGATCAAAGCATATTAATGATTTTCTAACAAAAAAGTCACTTATCTATGTTCTAATGAAAGAATGTTCCAAATCACTAAAAATAAGAGAAATGAATAGTCAAACAACTATGAGATATTTCAGGTTTAAATTAGCAAAAATGAGTTTTTAAAGGATGAGAATAGTCAGTGCGAAAAGAGTTGCAGGAAGATTTGCATACTGACTTAACCAATGTGTAAAACAATTTTTAATAGTTGATAATTATTTGAAAAGTCACTGAACTTTTCATTCTTTTTGATATTTGGCATATACACCAAAGAAGTAAATAATAGAAAGATTCCAGATTTATCAAAATTTTCAGAACAGTATTTTTTTAGTAGTAAAAAAAATTTGAAATAAAGTAGATATCCATCAGTTAAGGAATGGCTGCACAAATTGTACTACATAAATATGATGGAATATTTCACTATAGGAAATGACAACTAAAGAATTTGGAGCAAATGAGAAGGCATGGGAACTTATGCAGAATGAAGAAGGGAGAATAATACTTGCAATGACTACAAAAACATCCTTGCAAACAATACTCAGGTAATGTAATTCAGTTAACTTCAATGACCGATGTTGATTTCAGAAGATTCATATTAGAATGGATTTTCTTCTTGGCAGGGAGGTGGTAGACTATGGTAGCAGGATGGTGCATACTTCTGTCAGTTGTGAACATATTATCAGATGCTTTTTGAGGCAGCTAGGGGGCAACGTGAACAGAGCTCTGAGTCTGGAGTTAGAAGACCTGAATTCACATACAGCCTCAGACACTTATTACAATTATCCCTTCCACGTGGTGCCTTTCTCCAATGAAGTTTTGACCTGCCTCCTATCGCTAGGAATGTGGCTCTGCACATTCACCTCCTCCTCCAAGGTACTTTTAATTTTCAAATTTATTCCATACTTTTAAATTTCTTTTTGATTTGGTATTTTTTCCTTGACATTGACCTACATATAACCTATGACCAAATACTCAACCCAGATTTTACAGTAAGTTACTATAAACACGTCATAAAAGAAAAAGAAAAATTCGGACTTCTTCTCTGGCATGAAGGGAGAACGAAAACATTTTACACGGATTTTCCAGATTGCGTGGCACCATGCCCCTAACTCTGTGATGTGGAAGGGATAACTTCATGTGTGACTCTGGGAAGTTTATGTAACCTTTGTCTGCCTTCAGTCATACAATGGGAATGATAACAGCACCTACCTCTAAGGGTTGTTGTGAAAATTAAATGAGATAATAATTATAAAGGACTTAGCATAGCACCTGATATATAGTAGGTGTTTAATAAATACTTGTTCCTTATTCCTTTTAACTGTTTGCTTTTCTGGTCTCTTTACTTATTATAGGAACAAAAAATTGTCCCCAAGCCCATATTGGATAAAATTAAGAAAAAATAAAACAAAGATTTAGCAAAATAAAAAGAGGGAAAAGTGAAAAGCCTGAAGTCATTAAAAAATCTTTACTTAACAAAAACCATAGAAATTTGTTGCAAAGTAATTCTGTTGTAAAAACAAGATTCACCAATAAGACATTTTTAAACTATTTGGAAGACCCCTCAAGTGAGTTCCAGTGAGCCACTGGAATCATCTCTGGTCTGCTGTTGTTGTGGATCACATTGCTATTCAGATACAACTATTACTCTCTCACTGAGCCAATCAATAAAATTTCAGTAAGAAGGTCTCCTAATATTTTTTGCTTTTGTTATAATGACCCTATCTTTCTCCAGTCCTTTACTAGATTACTTTCCATTCACTCAGTGGTAGCTGGCAGCACTTGTAGGCTACTTTGGACATACCCTGGGATTTGGCCCCTCCCTATCCGCGGCTCTAAATTCTCAGACTAGGGTGGTGCACAGCATCAGATTAAACAAAAATGAAAGAAGAAATTGCTGCTCTTGTCATTGACAATGGCTCTGGCATGTGCAAAGTTGGCTTTGCTGGGGGTGATGCTCCTCGGACTGTGTTTCCTTCCATTGTTGGATGCCCAAGTCACCAGGGTGTCATGGTGGGAATGGGGAAGAAGGACAATTATGTTGGTGATGAGGTTCAGAGCAAGAGAAGTATCCTGATTCTGAAATATCCCATTGAACAGGGCATTGTTACCAACTGGGATGATATGGAGAAAATCTGAAATCATACCTTCTACAATGAACTTAGTGTAACTCCTGAGGAACATCCTGCTCTGCTTACAGAAACTCCCTTAAACCCTAAGGCCAAGAGAGAAGATGACACAGATCATGTTTGAGACCTTCAACATCCCAGTCACGTATGCTGCTATTCAGGCTGTATTGTCTCTGTATGTCTCTGGTCGTACCACTGGTATTGTTATGAACTCTGGTGATGGTGTCACCCACACTGTGCCCATCTGTGAAGATTATACCCTTCCCCATGCCATGCTTTGTCTAGATTTGGCTGGCTGTGACCTGACAGACTACCTCATGAAGATACTAACAGAAAGAGGATACAGCTTGACTACCACAGCTGAAAGGGAAATTGTTTGTGACATCAAAGAGAAGCTGTGCTACGTTGCCTGGATTTTGAGCAGGAGATAGCCACTGCTGCTTCCTCCTCTTCACTGGAGAAGAGCTCTGAACTTCCTGATGGCCAGGTGATCACAATTGGCATTGAGAGCTTCAAGTGTCCAGAGGCCCTCTTCCAGCCATCCTTCCTGGGTATGGAATCCTGTGGCATTCATGAGACCACTTTCAATTCTATCATGAAGTGTGATGTTGATATCTGAAAGGATCTATATGCCAACACAGTATTGTCTGTTGGTACTACCATGTACCTTGGTATTTCTGACAGAATGCAGAAAAAAATCACAGCCCTGGCACCTAGCACAATGAAAATTAAGATCATTGCTCCCCTGAACATAAGTATTCCACCTGGATTGGTGGCTCTATTCTGGCATCTCTTTCCACCTTCCAGCAGATGTGGATCAGCAAGCAGGAATATGACGAGTCTGGCCCATCCACTGTCCATTGTAAATGCTTCTAAATGGACTGCTAGCAGATGAGCAGCATTTTCTGCATGAGGATTCACAAAGTAAAAATTTTCCCTGGCAAATATACACCTCATGTTAGCCTCATGAAATTGGAATAAGCCTTCTTTGAAAAGAAACTTGTCCTTGGGGAAGTTTGCATCTGATTTTAGACAAATATCAGCACTTTTTAGATTTTTTAACTGTTACTGATTTGACCTCGTATTCAAGTTAACAGTTGTTTCCTTGGTGTACATTTTAACATACCTTGTACATATATTTGATCTAAACCCTAATACAGGTCACTTCATTTTGAGAGGTAAGGCTAAGAGTTAAGTTCAGTAGAGAACTGACCTGATAATATGGCAATATAGTAGTTGATTGGTTGACACTCAACAGCAGTACAATTTAGTTCTACAACGCATCAGACCTGTACAGGGTATCTAAAGGTCAGATTTCTAGCATCTAAAAGAGCTGACTTGCAGAATTTCTCTCCTAAGCCTGGCAAGAGTTTATTAAATGTATGTTGCATCTTGCCAACATCCCAGCAGGAATACATATTGAATCCAAGCCTTAGAAACCAGTTATTTTTTTCCTTAACCTACTGTTTTCCCCCAATGTCATGGGGCTAAGTTACTCAACCTTGAGTTGCAAAAAAGTTTGCATTTACAACCTGCAAATTTGTGTATCTAGTTAATTTATGTAAGGTTTTCGTATGTTGCCTATTTTTCTCACATGGCAGTAGAATACCAACATTTGTAAGTCATCCTAAGAGTTGAGAGTTGCAATGCTTAACACAACATTGCGTAAGGAAAAATAAAAATGCTGCAAGTAAACTGAAAAAAAATAGATTACTTTCCATTGCAGTTGCACTAATGGACCCTACTTCATCTTCATATAGGAATCTGTGTATCCTTCTCTGGACTCGGAGCTTAGACCTCTAGTATTGGACAGAGTTGCTTTGTCTGCCAAATGCTTCTGAGAAATGAGTGAAAAACAGTCATGTTGGGAACAGCATTTGCCTTACACCACTGTCGTTGCATTTACTTTGCTTTTCTTGCAGTGGCCCTGCTGGAGTCCATGCTCCAGAAGCTTCTGCCTTCCAAGATGAAGCCTCTTCCTCCTCCATTTCCATTTCAATTCTTTATTCCTTTCTACTGTCCTTTCTCCCTTCTCCTTGAAGGCACCTCTCAGTGTGTTGTATACTGGGCAACAACTCTAGTGTTTTGTGCTGGACTGGTACTTTAAAGGTTCAAGAAAGCAGTGTGGCAACCTTTCTACCTAAAGTTTAAAAAAGACTATTAGTCAAATGGTAATTGGCATCAGAAACTGAATTGCATTAATTTCTACTCCACCACAACCCCTAACACCTATAGAAATAAAGAAGTGGCAAAAACAACGCAAGTATCTCAGATTATTTTCAAAAAAAAAAGGAATGTACTTGGATAGGAATTTTGCAAAGTATTTTTTTTAGTTTTATGGCATGAGTTCAACTAGTAGACGAACGATATCAAACAGAGTAATTTTTTTAAGCTGATTTTTCAGTAATAATCATAAACAACTTCTTGCCACAATATTTGATGGAAAGTCTAAAAAACATTTCAGGAGCTGAACATAAGTTTGAAGGCTTCAAGCTTGAATGTAGAGCTCAAATTGAAAAAAAATGGAGACAATATTTAAAATAACATTTTCTTATATAGGCTAGACAGATTTAGCATATAACTATCAGGAAAAAAGCCATGAATATTTTAATAAGTTTTATTGCTAACCTGAAATCAAAAGCTTAATAGAAAATACATGTTCAAAACCACTAATACCTATATTATGAAAATAATAGGATATATGTCAGATGGTACTACAGAAGGACCCATGAAAAGACTACTTCTAGGGATAGGCATCAAATACTACCCAAGCAGAAGAGACTTAGGAGCCCTATTTAAGATGTGTGGAAAGACACTGGAAGACTACATTAATATCTCGGTGGTATATGCAGTAGAAAATATGAATGACATTATTCAGTTAGAAATAGAATAAACAAAGAAACTTTTAGCATAATCCAGAAAATAAAAGTATATCAGAAGTCCTAGATTCCCTAATTAGTAATTAAAAGCAAAAGTTAAAAGGCAAAAATCTAAGGAGTCAAAGCAGCCTAAAGAACAAAATATTTCAAATACCACAAAAAACTTTAATATAAAGTTTACAAAGTAAGGAAAGAAGGATATAAGAAATACTTGTACATCTGTACAACTGAAGTCCAGCACAATGAAAATGCAAGTTAGACCAAAGAAGAGACATAAAGCTTACACTTCGTTCATATAAAGAATGATAGGACAGGTGAATCAAAAGAGGTGATTCAAACTTTACCTCTTTGCATAACTGAAAAGCAGTGAAACCAGAATAGGATTCAGAAAAATTGAATTAAATGCTTCACAATAGCACATGAATTACAAGCAAATCAATTGCTACCTTTCCTTTAGAAATAAGTCTGATCTCATCTTTCTGCAGTAGGTATATATAGCTCATACCAAACGATGAGAACACCAGTGACCTCTATAAATATAGCCCAATGATGATTTTATATACTCATCATATAGCTTTCGCAGATTACTTTAAAATTCTATGTACATTTTTAAATGGTGACTGAGGAGTAAAAAGCACATGCCAAAAAGTCTCAGGGGTACAGACAGAAATTTATTATGGAATCAGTAATATTTCAACAAACTGCCCTGGAACAAACTAACAATCACGGTGGCTTTATTGATCATTTCTAAAACCTTTTATTTAGTTCTGCACACATTAGCCTTCTTAAGTTCTTCTCTACCCCCACCCCCTCTTTGTCTTTCTCTTCTCCCTTTCTCTCTGTCTCTGTTCTCTCCTTCATTCCTTTCCTCCTTCTCTCTCTCTGTTTCTCTCTTTCTCTCTCTCCCCCTTCTCTCTCTTTCCATATTATAATATGGTATAATGTATAATGTATGATATACCTGTTATACTATGTACATATGTTAGCATATTATATGTATATTATACCTGTTCTACATATGTACATATGTTAGCATATTATATGCATATATAATAGTCCCAAATATCATGAGAATCTTTTTATGTCTTTACTGAAAACTGTTCTCTAACATATACTACTGACAATGTCATCAAGAACAATTAATATAAAACATGGCATTTTTAGGGAGACAGTTTGACCCCCACAGTCTTTCTTAGTTTTAAATATGTGATTAGCCTCTTAAATAGAACTAAGTATGTCTCTCAAGGTAAGGAAAGAATTGAACCAGAATATCTTAATTGCTTGACATACATAAAAGAAATCAAACAATACGACTCCATTTAAATCATGTTAATTAACTCTTATCTCAGAAAATCTTCAAATGACATAAAATATAATTTAAACTCAAGAAATGCAAAATTCTTAATGTATGCCAAGGACAGATAGAGGTTAAAGTCTTCAAGCTTGAATCCAGACTTCAAATTAGAAAAAAAGGAAGCAATATTTAAAATATCTTTTTCTTAACATAGGTTAGACTCATTAAACATAAAACTATTAAGAGGAAATCTATGAATGAATATATGGAGAGACTTCATTGCTATCCTGAAATCAAAATCTCAATGAAAAGTACATGTTTAAAACAACTAGTATCTCTGCAATCCCAGTCTTAATGTACACTTTAGGAAGTATATGACAAAGCATAAAAGACTTGGAAAATACTCTAACAAAAATCCATACAGTATTAATGAAAAACCTCAAGGGAGCAATAAAAAAATTAGCTCTTCCTGATCAAAAATGAGAAAGAGGATATATAGATATTCTCAGCATGCATTATAGTAAAAAACCTGCACACACTTTTGAAACAAGCTATTGAAATATTGCTACTCCAAGCAGTAGCAAAGGCTAACAACAGGTAAACACCATTAGGTAAAATAAACAAAGTCAGCTCATCTAGAAGAGGTTTCTGAAGTGGGAAACATTCAAGAGAAGAATCAAGAATGGAATCAAAAGCTCCTCTGTGGGTGACGTCCTCACGAACTTAGTCAATGGCTGTTGACAAATAAATATTGAACAAAAGACCAAGTCATGTGGATTTGTTTCTGGAAACGGGGCTTCATGCTTACAATAGAGGACTAGTTCATCATCCTTAAATTCCATGGAAGGAGTATCCTTAGGAAGGTCCATATTGATTGAGGGAGATGATGTAAGGAAAAAAAATAGAAACTGTGCAAGCCATCACTGCAGCCTATAAAAATTGAATTCATATCAAATACCTAGCACAATATAATGTAGCAGCTAGAATTATACATCAGAAGCTAGCAATATTTTATGTACTGACAGGTGAGGAATTCCCTTACAGGCATCAAAATATCCTTGAGAACTCAACCATTAAACTCTACTCAAACTGTACCATTATCATGGATTGAACTGTGGCTCACAATTTGCTAAATATCAAATTTTTCCTTAAAACTTAGAAATAGTATTTTAATAGATACTGACTTATCAAGGACTCAAAACCTCTGAGGTGGCAAAGAATGAAAACTTTTCAACGTTTGGAGTTCCAACAGAAGAAATCAAAGTCATGTAGGAATGAGAGAAAGAGATAGACAGAGAAAAAGAGAGAGAGAGAGAGAGAGAGAGAGAGAGAGAGAGAGAGAGAGAGAGAGAGAGAGAGAGAGAAAGAGAGAGTGAGAGAGAGAGAGAGAGAGAGAGAGAGAGAGAGAGAGAGAGAGAAAGCTAGTAGCCCCATCATTCTTCCTTCTACTGGCATTGCACCTAAGATTCCTTTCTGTGAGCCTACATAAGACGAGTTTATAACCCAATTTTTATTCAAGTATAAAAAGCAGTTATTAAATCTACGTGTGCAACAGTCTTCAGAACATTAAATAAAACAGAATTGTAGCAGCATAGTTATTTGCACCAAAGCTCTTTCTATCAGAACATTTCTATCTTCTATCAAGCAAGATGAAAAGAATGAGATAATAACAAAGACATTAATAAAGTGCTTTAAAGTTTACAAAGCACTTTACATACATTACCTACTTTAAATCTCACAGCAAGCAGGAAGGCAGGCACAAGTAATATTGTCCCCATTAAGCAGAATTAAAAACTGAGGCCCACAGAGGGGAAGTGATTTTTTCATGATCATGTCATTTGTGTCCGTCATGGAGGGAATGACACTGCAGATAGGAGGGGGAAAGGGAAGAATAAATATTTATATACTATTTACTATGTGTCAGGCACTGCGCTAAGCACTTTTTAAAAATGTTATGTAGTTCTTACAACAACTCTGCAAGGCAGGTGCTATTATTATCTCCATTTTATAGTTGAGGAAGCAAACAAAGGCTAAATAATTTGCTCCAGGTCACATAGCTAGTAAGTGTTTGAGACCAGATCTATCCACTGTGCCACCACTTCTCTCTGCAGGGAGGGAGTTGTGTGAAATATATGATACAGGTAAACCGGGTCTACAAGATAATCAGTGCTTGTCACATACCTTCTATTGCTACATTGCTTGTAATGCTCTATTTAATATGTCTACTGAGGAGATTTCCCTATTTTCTGCCCAATTTAGTGATTGGACATTGGAATTCAGTCTGCTGAAGTGCAAAGGTGTGTCAGCAAATAGGTAAATTGTAGTGTTTGAAAATAAACAGCTAATGTTTACATAGAGCTTTGAGGTTCAAATGACTGAAAGTTACTACAGTTTCCAGAACGAAAACCACTCACTGACTGGATGGCCTTTTTGAGATGTCTAGCCTTGAATCCCAACTGCTAGGAATCAGGTTTATCTCCAGTAACAGGCACAAGCTAGAGTCCAACCTTGCTATGTAGGTAAAAAAAAAAAAAAAAAACAAGCAAAAAAAACCATTACAGAGACATAGAGAGAGAGAAAGGGGGAGGAGGGAGAGAACAAAACAAGAGAGGAGAACAGAGGAAAAGAAAGGATGGGAGAGAAGAGAGGAGAGGAAAGGCGAAGACAGGGAAAGAGAGAAAGGAGAGAGAGAGAGAGAGAGAGAGAGAGAGAGAGAGAGAGAGAGAGAGAGAGAGAGAGAGAGAGAGAGAGAGAATAAGTATAAGTTTGAGAGAGTACTTACTTTGTAATGCTACAGAAGCAAAATCTTTTCTCCAAATAGAACATGCTTTTGTTTTAGTCTCCTGGAATGATATCCACATTGATAAGGTCTCAGTATTATAGAATATATACTTGCTTTACTATAGCCTTTTTATGCAGTTTCTCAGAACTATCCAACTTTTACGTTTGTTATTTTCATGCCTGCCTCTAGTGATCTATCTGAACATCTACATCTATATATGTGGTCCAGACCTAGGACTTCATTAGTATGAGAAGTTCCCAAGGTGAAACTCCCTCCATCAATACAGATCAGTAACTTTCCAAATAGTATCTTATTTTATCCTCACAACCATCCTAGAAGGTAGGTCCCTTTATTATCACTTTATAGATGAGGAAACTGAGACAGACAGAAATTAAGAGACTTGACCAGGCCACACAGTTAATAAGTGTCTGAGGCCAGATTTAAGAAGATGAGTCTTCCTGACTCCAGGTCCAGCATTCTATGCACTGTGCCACCTAGCTGAGTCACTAGTCTTAGAGAGTTACCAGGGGCACTGAGACATTATGTGGCATGGTCACCCACCTAATAAATGTCAGAGGAAGAACTTGAACCCAGTTCAGGTCCGATTCGAAGGTCAGTCTTCTGTCCATGGTACCACACTGCCTGTCATATTTTTATTTTTATATCTACATATATATATATATATATATATGTACACATGCATATATAAGTATATATATATATTTTTATATACACATATATACATGCTTGGAAAAATACTAGCTGAAAAAATCAGGTTAATCAATATTTAGTACCTGCTGTGGGCCAAGCAATGTGTTGGATTCTGGGTATACAAGGCAAAAAAAACTGAGCCATCCCTTGTCCTCAAAAAGCTTGCATTTCAGCAGATTTAAGCATGAATTCACTTGTTACTTCAGAGCATAAACCTAAGTAAGTGCTAATGAACCAAAACACCAAACAAGATAAATAAACAAAATACCAAATCAGCTTTTTCAAAACCCTTTGTTTCAGGAGTAATGAAGCAGACAGTCTGCTCACATTACTGGTTCCCAGGCTCCCTCTCACACACAAGCAGGACAAGAGGGACGAAATACAGGAAAATCCAGAACAGAATTTTCCTCACTTTCCCTTTATGGGTCTTTGTCTGTGTTTCGCTGTTGGCAGAATATTAAAGATTGAAACTTTGTCAGCATTCTCTTCCCTGGAGTCCTGGACCCTTGAGTCTTAGGGAATGATCCTTCTCTTAATGCAATTGTGGTTATCTCTGTCCTGTTAAGGCTATTCAGCCTAGTAGACACAAGGTTAATTTTTTATCTAGATATCTCATACCCTTACTCTTTTCCAAAATCAACAGTCTTGAGGTTGGGACCTGTTACAGATTGCTCACTGGAAAGAATCTGTATCCTCCCCTAGCCAGATGTTCCTCCTATGACCAAGGCAGCCAAAGGCACCATCCTCAAATATGACAGGACAATGAATTAAATAGATGGGTACATGCAGGTTATGAAACCCACTTGAACTGAGGACATGAAGAAACAGACATATATAAACATACATAGAAGGAAGGAATAAGCATTTATTAAGCACCAAATATATGCCAGACACCATGTTGAGCATGTTATTTCATTCTCTGTAGGTAGTATAGTAGAATATACTCTGGATTTGAAGTCAAAGACACCTGAGTTCAAATCCCAGTCCTGATACTTGCTACCTAAGGAACTTGCTAGTCTGGGCCTAAGATGACTAATATAGAAAATGAAAGTCTTAGATACAATGATCTATAAATCCCTTTCCAACTCTAAATTTAAGATCCAATTGCTTCCTTAATTCATTCACACTCCTATGGAAAGATTGAACGGATAGGAGGAAGGACTCAGGAATACGAATGGATATCAACCACCCCTATCCCTAGACTTGGCTCTTTGTTCATTGGACCAGGTTTGGAGGCTCATGTCCAGTGTTCCATGTCACCTTTATCTTTCCTGTCTCTCACTCCTGGGGCAAGACATTGAGTCTGCCCCTTCCTTCTTCTCTTTGCTTCTATGAAGTTTCTCTTAGGCACATGTCCAGAACCTGCCATGTCCAGGGGTCCCTGAGTACTTTTACCCACAAATAAGGTGTTCAAATCTCCTCTGGGATCCTAGCTGTCTCTGTACTTACTCTTTGAATAGTGGAGATTATCCTCTTTCTCCACTGATGCAGTTAAAAATAACCTTTGGATATGCCTGTAGAGTCAAGGTATGAAATTCTATGACAAAAAGTTATCTCTTTCCTCCAGAGGTGATTGTTGAGATCCCAGGTGAATGAAAATAAGTCATTGACTCTTGTTTTGCTTTTGACTCCCCTCCTTGTGTTGCCTTGGCTTTCCAAAGTTCATTATATCTATTCCCCCAGCCTCATAATAAATGGTAGGACATATTCTCGATCTCCAAGTTTTAGTTCTTTTCCTGCAATATCTCTTCCAAGTTGCCTAGGAGCTAAGAAAAAGAAACAATAATGAGAGAAACTCTCCTGGATTTGATACTGATGATTGGCATGGCAATGCTGAGAACTAAAATCAGGCCCAGATCAAAATGACTCCACTGTGAGAGTTTTGATGCCAAAGGTTTAGGGCATTAATCATAGCTAAGAACAACAACAATAATAGTTAGCATTTATATAGCTCCTACTGTATGCCAGGCACTGTATCCAGTGCTTTACATATATTAACTCATTTGATCCTTACAACAACCCTGGAAGGTAGGTGCTATTATTATCCCCATTCACAGATGAGGAATATGAGGCAGATAGTAAGCTACTTGTCCAAGGCAATTAATGTCTGAGGCTGAATTTGAACTCAGACCTACTGAATCCAGGCCCCGTGCCATCTAGTTGCTTCATAATAGACCAAGCCAATGGCAGTCCTAGGGCTGAGATGGATAGACATTTAGGACTGAGTGATTTTGTTGGGTTTTTTTTTTTCTGTATTATCTCCATGTTCACACTTCTACCTTCTCCTCACCAAGGCTACTACCTACATGCTCCTCTGGTACCTTCCCTGCTGCCTATAAACAAGTCTTTAAAAAATCCTTATTAGAACCAATCCCCAATTAATATGATCCTCTATATCTCTTTTTCTCAGCTAAACTCCTTTTAAAAAGTCTCTACTTGGGGCTTTCATTTATTCTCCTCTGTTTCTCCTTAACACCCTGCAATCTGCCTTCAGACCTTATCACTCATCTCCTCATCTCTATTTATTGGAGTCTAAATATCCTTTGAGACTCAGATGAAGATCCAACTTTCACCTGAAGCTTTTTCTGACATCCCCAGCTACTGGTGACCTCCTTCCTAGGACCACTTTGTATGTACTTTTAAATACTGTCTAAGGTTGAATTCTATAAGCAAGGGTTAGGTACTCACCTCTTTTCCATGGAGGATTTGGGACAGGAGAAGCTGGAGAGGAAAGGAAGCATAGGATCAGAAATATAGAACTGAATGAGATCTTAGGGGTTCACTGAGTAACAGAGGGGGAGGAGTCTATTCAGAAATTTAGGTGATATAAAATCGAAGCGTATCAATATAAGATATATTCTTTTGGGGGGGCTAGGGTTAAGTGACTTGCATGTGGTCACACAGTTTGTAAGTATCCACCTAGCTGCCCCTAGATTCATTCTTTAAAAGTGTTCATGAGAGAGTCAGAGTCAGAGTCAGAGGGAGGAAGAGACAGATCAGTGATGGATGAAAAAGAAATTTGAAGCTCGAGGGATGGAAAGTATTTGGATAAGTCAAATGGAGATGAGAGGAAATGTCACTCAAGGGCAACACAAGCAAGGACATGGAGCTAGAAATGAGTATGTCGTGCTTATATGACAATGAGTAGACTAGTGTGACCATAGAAGAGATTTCATGTTATAGCAGAGTGGAAAATATTGTCACATATGTAAGATGGGGCCTTGCAAACTTTGTGAAGGAAATAATTTTGTGGTAGAAAATAGGGATTCTTGAGAAATGGAAAAATATTAAAAGTCATAGCTAAAGACACTAATCAAACAATAGTATGTAGTATAGTTTAGAAGGAAAGAGAATGGAGTCTGGGAAACAATCTAGGAAACTACTCTAATATTAAAATGGACCATTCAAAACCTCCAGATTAGGCCAGTGAAAGTGAGAATGGAAAGAAAAGGTAGATGACAGAAATCTAGAACAGAGTGGAAAAGATGAATCATTTGAAATAAGTCTGGCAAGGTAAAAAAGCATTCATTCTAAAGAATTTAAGATTTCATCTTATTTTCAATTCAGTGTCAGTAGGAAACCACTGGAGATTCTTGCACAGGGGGAGTGGCAGGGCTGAGTCTCTGCATTCAGAACATTGTTTTGGAACATAGGTAGAATAAAAGAAGGAAAAGAGAAACCAGAAACAAGGAAGCTATTTATGTAGTTCTCACACTAGGCTAGGTAAGAATGATGAGGGTCTAAACCATAGGAGTAAATTATAGAGGGAAAGGAATAGATGGAAGAGGTACTATGGGGGTAAAATCAACAAGGTATCAACTGATTGGATAGGGGAATATTAGGAGATTTAAAAAAAGATTAAGAAGGGGAAAGCATAAGTTTAGAAGAAGACCTGAGGAAGAAAAAAAGATGTTCTATTTTATATACCTGGAGTATGAAAGGCCTATGGGACATCAAAATATAGTTCAAGAGAAATATGGGCACCGGACACATAGATTTGAGAGTAGATGATAATTTCACAAATGGGAGTTGACAAGATCACCAAGACAGGATGTAAACAGAAAGAACAAGAGGGCAGATACTCTGGCACACCCATGATTAAGGACCAGAACATAGATAAAAAGACAGCCAAGGACATCAATAAGGAGCCAATAAACAGTCAGCAAGACAGTATTTGAGGCCAGATTTCAAACTGTACCTTCCTGACTCCAGCCTCAGCCCTCTTTCCACTGGGCCACCCAGATGCCTCCTTTAAGATGTGACAGTATGGTGACTGAGAAGAAAAGATAAAGAAGGAAGAAGGAATAGAACCAGAAGACTGCTGCCCAATGAAAGGAGAGGGAAGAGAAGATATCCATGAGAGGCAAGTGGTAAGCAATGCCAAAACTAGCTTAAGGTCAAGAAGGATGTGTTCTTAGAAATGTCATATGGATTTTGTTAAAAGAACTTTATTAAAAGTAAAGACAGGGGCAGAACCAAGACGGCAGAGTGACTCACCTAAGCTGTTAGAGAAACTCCTTCAGATACCTCTAAAAAGAGAATCTGACCAGATTTCAGAGGGGTAGAATGCAATAGGAGACAGACTGTGGGAGATTAACCACCCAGGACAGACTGGAAGGTCGATGGGAAGGATCTGTTCTGTGAGGAGGGAGGAGGACACAGTGCATAGCATTGTGCTATACCAGCATGTCCTTGTCACAGCAGGGCCAAGCAGGAAGCCCTGGGTGGCCTGAGGCAGTGACTGCACTGTGGAATCTTGGGCATATCAGGCCAGGATGGGAAGTCCAGTGGAACCCAGCGAGTGAGAGCCCCAGAGCCCCAGATATCTGCAGCAGCTGCTCCTGAGACTATCAGCCCACAGATTAAATGTCTGTAAGTCACCTACTTGAACTTCCAGGAGCCAAAATGATGGAGTGATTGGTAAATGTTCTCTCCCCCTTCCCTTGTTGACCTTGAAAGAACTATAAAATATTTCCCCAGAAAAAATCCTGAAACAGTGGGATCAGTAGAAAGGGCAAACAGTTTCTTAGCACATGAGGCTAGGAAAATCACTAAGGAGGGTACCTTTTACTGTGGCTGAGGGCGACAAGCACAGGATGAGAGTTGTCCCAGACAGCAAATTTCAGCAAACCAGGAAGAGATCAGAGCCCTATGGTGGCACAACACTGCAACCACCAACACCAGGGCCCCAGGTGTGTCTCAGCACCCCAGGGGAAATGGGAAGACACTAGGGTAGCCAGGATCACCAACCACTGAGCTTGCCTATGCTCTAGGTCAACAGAGGCGACCTCCTGTGGCCAGACCACCCTTTTAGTCCACACTTAACAAGTTAGCTCCAGGATGAATCTGGAGGAACAAAAAAAGAATTCGCCTGGCTTCTGCTTTCTCACTCTGGCCAATTCAGCACCAGGTAGGTTGCAGTACTTTACCTCCTGAATGACAGAGCTAGAGGTCACAATGCACAAAGTCTGAAGTTCAAGGCACAAGAACTGTGAGACAGAGCCATTCGTGCCCTGGAGGCAAGGATCTATTTTAAAAATCAGGAAAGGGGTGATTATCATTATCATGAGCAAGAAAGAAAGCAAGAAAAAAAGACCATAGAATCTTTCTGTGGGGACAAGGACCAAAACAAGAATACCAATGAGGTCAGCATTGAGACAGTACTCCCATTGGAAACTTCAGAAGGGACTATGACCTGATTGGAAGCACAAAGAGCACTCTTGGAAGAGCTAAAGATGAATTTTAAAAGCCAAATTGGAGAAATAGAAGAAAAATTGACCAATGATTTTAAAAGTATGTAAAAAGAATGCTCTGAAGAAAACAGCTCCTTATAAAGGAAAATAGGACAAATGGAAAAGGAAGCACAAAACCTAAATGGGAAAATTGGAAAATGAAAAAGGAAGCACAAAAACTAATTGGAGAAAGTAACTCTTTAAAAGGAATAATAGGACAGATGAAAAAGGAGATTCACAAGTTACCTTAAGAAAACAATTTGATAAAAATTGAAATTGGGCAAGTAGAAGCTAATGCCTCTATGAGACATCAAGAATCAGTCAAATGAAATCTAAAGAATGAAAAGATAGAAGACAATGTAATCTATCTAATTGAAAAACAATTGACCTGGAAATACATCCAGGGTAAGAAATCTAAGAATTATTGGTCTACCAGAAAGCCTGAACAATATCTTAAAAGAAATCATCAAGGAAATTTCCCAGAAGTCCAAGATCCAGGGGGTGAAATAGTCATCTAAAGAAGCCACCGTTCACCTCACAAAAGGGATCTCAAACTAAAAACACCAAGGAATATCCTTGCCAATTTCCAGAACTACCAAGTGAAGGAGAAAATACTACAGATAACCAGAAAGAAACCACTCAAATAATGAGGAGCTACAGTCAGGATCACACAAGACCTTGCAGCTTATATATTAAAAGACAGAAGGAATTGGAATATGATATTCTGCAAGGCAAAGAAGCTGAAACTACAACAAATGATCAATTATCCAGCAAAACTGAACATAATATTTCAGGCAAGGAGATGGACATTCAATGAAATAAGAGATTTCCAGACTTTCCTGATGAAAGGGCCAGAACTCAATAGAAAACTCGATCTTCAAATGCAGGTCTCAAAAGAGGCATAGAAAGGTAAATGGGGGGAAAAACTTGTTACTCAATATAAGCAAACTGTTTCCATCTCTATAAGGGAAGATGATACTTGTTAATCTTGAGAATAGCACATTTACTATGAAATGTAAAAGGGATATACGTAGATAGAGGGAGTGGGTATAAAGTAAATGATGTGATGATAAAAATGTGATTTAAGGGTGTAAAGATATTGTAAGAGGAGATGTGAAAAGGAGGAGACAGAAAATGGTAATTGCATCACAGGAAGAGGCACAAAAATTATATCACAGTAGAGGGAAAGAGGGGAAGGAGATGAGCATTGTTTCATACTCTCATCTCATTTGGTTCAAAGAGGGAAAAAGAAACTTAATTAAGCATATAAATCTAAATAGCTCTATAGGCAGTAGGAGGGGAAAGGGAAAACAAAAGGCAGGGGAAGCTAAAAGTGAAGGAAGAAGTAGTAAGGGTAAAGGGGGTAAAAGAGAGGAGGGCTGGAAGAAGGAAGGGGAGACTGTAGGAGGTGGTAGTCAAAATTAAATCTCAGTTGCAGAGGGGAAGGGAGAACTAACAGCGCAAATGAGAGGAAAGAGGATGGAGGGAAAGACACAGAAGGTAATCAAAACTGTGAATATGAATGGGATGAACTCTCTCATAAAATGGAGATGGATAGCAGAATGGATTAAAAAACATAATCCAACAATATGTTGTTTATAAGAAACACATCTGAAATGGGGGCATACACACAGGTAAAGGTAAAATGTTGGAGTAGAATATACTGTGCTTCAACTGATGTAAAAAAAAAAAAAAGCAGGGGTAGAAATCCTAATCTCAGACAAAGCAAAAGCAGAAATAGATCTAATCAAGAGATAAGGAAGGAAAGTATATATCACTAAAAGACACCATAGACGCCGAGGCAATATCATTATTAAACATATATGCTCCAAGTTTGGCTCACTAATTCATATAGAGAGAAAACAATAGGTGAATGAAAACACCTGCTGTATAGGCAAGGATAAGAAATTGGATTGAAAGCCAATTGAGTTGATCTATCAGTGCCTATAACTCAAACAGAAACCACAGATGAAAAATTAGCTAAGCCAGCGATTGAATAGGAGGAAGGCAGCAGGATAGGTTCCATTTGGAAAACTATTTAATATTTTACATAATCCCAAGCTACCCCTAGAAAGAAACAAAAATGAGCCTTTTATAAATTATAGTCCTTCATGGCCATAAATCATGGGATACCACAAGCAACAAGCAATATATTGTAGATGATAGAAATAGCAAGAGATATATTATGAATGTAAATGGCCTACAGTCTATTCTTAATGACATATGCATAAAGTGGCATAAAAGATATGGTATTTCATGAGAAAAGGAGATGATCCAGTCAAATACTGAGAATGAAGAATAACAAATGGATAGTATGAAGGTTACATTGTTATTCACAACAAAACCATGGTAAAGGCATTAAGAGTGAGCATTCAACAAAGAACTCTTGGCAAGACAAGCACACGATATTTACCAAAAGGCAAGTATTTGCAACGAACAAGAAAATATGGATGAATTTTGACATAATGAATTTGACATAAATGAGATCATATATCTGCCAAAGTAGAGAACTCAGTACAAAGAGAGAGATACTGGTGCCCTTTCTTGCACCTCTGAACACATAATCTGGGGCTACAATTCTGATATCCCAGTATCCCCTGAGCTAGAAAACAACACACCTCTTGGGAGACTGAAGTGAGAGTTTGAGGGTGAGCAAAATAAACAGACAAAAAATAATAAAAGTCATTATATTTAGTAGGATTCAGAGTGACTCCATGAGGATAATGGTGAATGTCAAGACATCTTCCAAACTTGTCACTGCCTAGGATTGGAAGTTCTAGGGAAAAAAGCAGAGTTTGTATCTACACAGAGGCTCACAGCATGAACATATACATGGAAAAGAGAGTAGGCACAGGTCTCTGGAAGCAGCTCCTCATAACTTAAGAACAGGATAAGAAAGGAATAGTATGCATTATAATAGCACAGTTTCCTAAAGATTAACACATTATGGGAATAAAGAAAAAGAAAATGTTGTAACATAGAACATCTGCAGAGCTTCCCTGTGTGAAACTCAGGAATAGATGACTTAAAGAAGGCAGAAAAGTCTCTCCCTGGAAGAAAAATTGTAGTATATAAGAAATGAAAGAAATCTTAGAATTTAGGTAGTCCAACTTCCTCATTTTATAGGTAAGGAAACTGAGGCTCAGAGAGTTCAATATCACACAATGAGTAAATGGCAGAGTAAGAACAAAAATCCAGATCTTCAAATTCCCAGTCCAGCAATTTTTCTACTCTTCCATTTCTACTCTCCCATAATTGACAAAAGGAGAAAAGCTCTACTTATATGAAGTAGTTGAGTAGCTGTCCTCTTTCTCAAGGTCTCTTATAGCCTGAGGACTCTCTGATACTGAGAAAGGACAGTGCTAATCCTTACCAGAATGGTACCATTCCAACTACAGTGTATGTTGACTTTTTTTTTCCTACAGAAAAACAAAGCTGATGCCAACAAGGGTAGAACAGGAGGAGTCAAGGTAGAAGTGCAAGCCTGATTTGCTCTTTATCCTACCCAACTACTGGTCTGCCTTCCTCCTCTGACTATAAGGAGTGGCCTCATCTGGCAACCCAGTTATGTTGGACATCACTCATTTGATGCTACAAGATGCCTCTTCTCCAAGCACTAGTGAGATGTAGCTTTACTGCTTTGTTCCTGGGTCTCTGTCTGCAACTAGTCATTGGGTAAGATGATGAATATGATAAGTAAGCTACTCCTTAAACTGATACCTTTTCCTTGTCTGTCAGGAAAAACCCACATCCCAACCTGGGGAATTCACATGCTCTCCTCTGGGGAATCATTTCATCCACAGGATACCTATTTTCCAATGCCCAGATTCCATACATTCCCACTGGGAACTTTTTCTCCCCATAGATGGGTGAATCATTGCCCAAACCCCAGAAATTCTTTGTCTAGTTTCTGATGGCCTCAATAGTCTCACATAGAAACAGGATTTCCTGGATAAACTCTGAAGTTGGCTACAGGTCTGTTCTTTATTCTCAGACTTCTTATTTCTACCCTGTGCCTTAATTTCCATCCTGCCTGGGACCCCTTCAAGTGTCCTTTCTTGTCTCCAGGAGAGGAGAGGCAGAAGGGCTATGGAAAGAGAAATTCATTGCTTTCCTTACTCACTAAATCTAACATGTGGGGTGAATTTACCTGGAGCCTGAAACTGGGAGAAAAGAGGGCACTCTCATACAATCTCTGATTTGTTTGGTTTCGTTCATACATTATGACCTGGGAACCATCTCAGTTCCTTGGCCTGAGGATGGTGCCTAATAGCACTACTCTTTGATTGAGGGAATTCACCTCAGGATTCAGGGTTGCGTTTAGTAGGACTAAAGAAGAGGGTTAGACATCAGAAAAGGACTCAGGAGTCTTGAACCTTATTCAACAATTGTCTTTGGGCTAGCATAGCCACAGAGAAGGATTATAGAAAACATGAAAGTATAGTTTCTTGGGAAGTAAGGAAATGATCAGGTATAAAGTAACTATTATTAGACAGGCACTGTGAGAATATTATGAATATAAATAAATAGATATTATCTCCTTTAATCCTCACAACAACCTTAGAAGGCAAGTGCTATTATTATTCCCATTTGAGGGACCTGAGACAGACAGACATTAAGTGACTTGCTCAGGGTCACTAGTCAGTGTATGAGGCTGGATTTGAACTCAAAATCTTTTTGATTTCATTCTCAACACTCTATCTACCAATAGACAATTAGCTGCCTCTGGTGAGAACCAGGTCTTTGTTTCTGATGAGGTGTCCCTGCCTTTGTGGGAGGCAGATGAGGAGAAATGGGTGGACTAAGTAAGTTGGAATGGAATGAGACGGAGAGATAATAACTACTAAGTGCTAAGGTCCTCTAGAATGGGAGGGAGAAAGACAGAATGTAAAGATTCAAACTGACGCACTGTCATGATTGAAAGCTAAGAATTTTGAACTCCTAGGTAATATTTTGGGTGTTCCTTCATGTGGAAGAACCAAATAATACCATTTTAGAGTCTTTGTGTGTGTTTTTTTCTGTTTTGTTTTCTTTTTAAAAAGCTTCACCAATCATGTGTACTCAAGTGTCGGAAGAGTCTGGGCTTAGAAGGCTGTTACAGATCACTGTGGAAAGTGAAGTAGGGGAGTTTGGGAATTTCCATATCAAAGCTCAGCTGAAGCTATCTGTCCACTTTAGAGTGGTAAGTGAGGACTGGAGGTTGGGAGATTGAATCCAAGGACTCTGACTTTATTTCTTTCTCTATGAAACACATGCCCCAAGTCAGTGACCTGAATTGGTTTGCACAGCTGAGTGTATAGGAAAGGAAGCAGGTGTGAGTACTGCCTTGTCCTCTCAATATCTAACTCTAATGTCCAAGTTAGTATAGTTACTCATTGCCAGGAACTCACAAAGCCTTTCAAAAATTTTTAAAGTTTCTCAAAAGTTGAAATTTTTAGACACTTTCCCAACAACATTAACCTGACACAAGGAAGAATAAAACCATGCTTCAGATGCACACTTTCTAAGTCGCTTTCTGTCAGGAAAATGGATATTGAAGGAATATGGAAGGCTTAATATGTCCTTCTTGTGAGCTCCTCTTGCCTCATCTGTAAAAATGAGAGCATGACAAGGTGATCTAGTGTTCCATCCACCTTTCAAATTCTAGGGCATCTCACTTATTTTGTTTCTTTCCCAAGATACTATGGGCACAGGTTGGGAGATATAGAGAAAAGAAAAAGAATTACTCCATGGCCAAGGTATTCACTATCTGGTCGACAACTGAACAATCATCTTGGTCCAACAATGACTTTCCTCTCTGGACCTCATTTTCCTTCTAGTGCCTCAGTTTAAGGAGTCAAAGAGTGAGAGTCGCACTCTTGAGATCATTTTATTTATTCTTTGAACTTTCACCCTCTCCCTCCTCTATTCTTCAGATTTATTTACCCCTTGACATTTTCTGAGGCCATAGGTAATCAGAGATTATAAAGATTATCAGAGAGATGACATGTTTCTCTATTTCTCCATCGCTAGCCAGAAACCACTTATTGTGCAGATGTCTCCATTACCAACAGGTAAAGTAAATGAAATGAAGGAAGGCAGGTGTAATGTGTCAATTCAAATGAGAAATTGTGTGGAGGTGGGTATGGGACAGACTTTGTGCAGCTTCAAGGAGGGGGATGAAAGAAGAATGTAGGAAAGGGAGAAAAAAGGAGAATGTGAAAGATGAATGAAGATCTATAGGGAGAGAAAAGAGAAGGGAGAGGGAAATCTCAGAAGTCAAAGGAGTAAGAATGAAGAGTCCATACATACATCCATGCCAGAGAGGTGGAGCGAACCTCACGGTCTAAAAAAAATCATCACACTTTGTCACACCATGAAGGTGGAAGCAGATGAAGTGAAGGGTGGAGGGACATGAATTTGGAGGGGGAGGGAAGGATATGAAATGTATTTTTGAGTAGAAGGACTTTTTCTTTTCAGAGAAATATTTTTCCCCCTCAGTGATACTAGTAAGCCAGCCTTCCTTTTCCTTTCTTCCTAGTCATAGGGGCAGAAAAACAGCAACCAACCACACTGATGCCTAAAATATTATCAGGAAAAATTAAATAGGGCCAAATTTTTCTATGGAAACCTTGTGCTGTGTTAGATATTTCCCATGTCCTTCATGTCTTGAAAGATACCTCATCACTGTGGGGTATTAGCAGATACTGCCCATTTCTCAGTGATAATTATTTTTCTGTATTCTTCCACCTCAAAGAATTTTCTCTCTGTTGTTCAATTGTTTCAGTCATTTTTGACTCTTCATGACCAAATTTGGGATTTTCTTGATAAAGATACTGGAATGGTTTGTCATTTCCTTCACCAGCTCACTTTGTAAGAGAGGAAACTGATAAAAACAGGGTTAAGTGACTTGCCCAGGATCACACAGCTAGTGAGTGTCTGAGTCCAGATTTGAATTTAGGAAGCTGAGTCTTCCCAACTCCTGCCCCAGCACTCTATCCACTGTGCCACCTAGCTATCCCAATAAAAGACAGTCTGGAGCACTCCCCAGATGTCAGGGACAGTTTCACAGTGGATTTCCAGAGACTGATTCTAGTAACTTCAGGTCTAATGCAAATAAGTGAAGAGCACTGGATTTGGAGTCAGAGGCCATGGACAAGGGTTCAAAGCTTGGTTTTGATACTTAGCACTTCAATGGATACGTACGTATGTGTTTGCATGTTTGTGTGCATACATGCACATGTGCATGCATGTGTATGTGTGTGTGTATGAGAGAGAGAGAGACAAAGACAAAGTCATGACCAACTTTAGGAAGTTACTTAACCTCTGTACTCCTCATTTTCTTTACCTGTAAAGTGAGAAATTTGGATTAAATGATCTTTAATTTCTTATGTAAGCCAACTTTGAAAGAGATGGGAACTGTGATCAACAAGATGATCCAACATAACTCCAAAGGACTCATGATATCAAATACCATTCACCTCCAGATAGAGAGCTGATAGACTCAGAATGCAGACTAACTCATTTTTTTCATTTGCTTTTTTTTCTGGTTATGGCTGATGCAGAAATTTGTCTTTCATGACTTCATATTTATAATGTCTTTGTATTTATTGCTTTCTTAATGGGTGTGGAAGGAGTTGGGGGTATTTGCAGCTGAAAATAAAATAAAAGTGAATTACAAAAAATAAATTCTCACCTAGTTCTATTCCCATCAAAGCTTTTATCTACAGGGAAAGAGATGACACAAAGGTGCCTAGGTCACCCAGCAGATAGAGCATTGGACCTAGAGTCAGGAAGACCCAAATTCTAATCTGGCTTCAGATACTTGCTACCTATGAAACCTTGGGTAAGTCAGTTAACCTCTGATTGCTTCAGCATCTCCAACTGAAAAATAGGGACCATAATAGCATCTCCTTCTCAGGGTTGTTGTAAGGATCAAATGAGATAATCTTTGGAAAAGTGCTTAGCACCATGTCTGGAATATAATAGGTGTTATCTAATATTTTATTCCCTTTCCTTCTCCTAAAACAGAAGTGTGATTCTAGTGAGAATTTGAGGCCTGGTAGGGAAGAAAAGAGGTTTCATTGATGATAAGTCAATTTCTACCCATTACATACCAATGGAGTTCCTGTCCTTTCCCATCCTTACATGACTTCTTCATGGATGTCTTTTCATTCCCTTCCCTCCCTTCATGGACTGTCAGCCTGCCAATTTTCAGAACTCTTTATTCTTCTTCTCATCTCTTCCTTCCTACTTAACATGACATTTATGCATTTTTCCCCATTTCTTTATTCCCAGGTAAAATTCTCTATTGTGACCAGCCAAAAAAAATGATTGTTCTCAGTTTTTGTGGAAGGCAGCCTGTATATGCCCAGGGGACCCTCCAAGGAATTTCTTCTGGAACATATGCAGCCAACATAAGATAAGATTCATAGAGGCTGGGTCAGAAACAGAGAGAGAGCGAGAGAGAGCGAGAGAGAGTGAGAGAGAGAGAGAGAATCAAAGGAAATCTGGGGCAGAGGGCTACCCAAAAAAAGGGAGGAGATAGACAGGAGATATCCCAAGGAAGGAAGATGACCATTGATTGGTAATGTGGAAGAACAGCTGTGGCAACCCATTCTAAAGAATAGGATCTAGGCTGGGGGCTCAATTAAAGTTTGCATATGAAGTTTCAAAGGGGTGTGGGTGGTTGGGATTTGAGAGACCAAAAAATGTGAACCATTTTGGGGGAACTGAATTTGGGAATGGCTAAATGGAGGTAAGCAGAGACTAACAAAGTGTTTAAAAAATGGATTTTGCATGAAGATTATCTCAAAAAGTCATACAGTAAATTGGGTTTTGACTAAGAGATGTTTCTGAAAGTTTTCAAACACCATCTCTACCTCACTTCTCCTAGGGACTACTGTAATCTGCAAAGCTGAAATTACTGGAGAACATGAAAGGTGTGATCCAAACATAAGTGTTGTGCATACAGTTGCCAGCCAAGCTTATGCAATAGGACTTTTCAAAGTAATGAAATAAATTGGAATCCTGTTCTCCCACTCTCTGGCTGGTACCTCTATGAAGAGATGCCTTGGGAATGAGTACATGAGGCCAATGTGGTTGTGAAATAAACATTATACCAACTACTCTGCCAGCCTGGTTATTCTAATCATGTTTTATTTTGTTTTGCTTCCTTTTTCCTCATGATACCTACACTTACACTTATACCTTATAATGAAGTTAATAGATCACAAGAATGTTTTTCTTTCTCATAACACTGTGGATTTGCAGAATCTTTTCCTTTAAAAATACTTTCATAACTGGGTGCAGTACCCTCTTTCTGTATTCCCTGCTGCTAGGTAGACCGAGGCTGGTGAATCTCTTTGAGCTCCTGGGTTTTGAGCTTCAGTGGGCTAAGCAAATGGAATTGACTTAGATCAGAAAAATGGAGCAAATTAAAATGCCCAAGCTGATTGGTATTAGAATCAGGTCAATGTACTTTCACCTTGGGCAAGATAAGGACAGGGAAAGGATAGGGAAAGGGAAGGGAAGAGAAGGGAAGTGAAAGGAACAGAAAGGAAGGGAAAAAAGGTAGAGAAGTGGAGGGGAGAGGAGGGAAGAGGGGGAAGAGGAGATGGAGAGAGGGAGGGAGAGGGACAGGAGGAAGGAGAGGGACAGGGACAGGGACAGAGAGAGGGAGGGGAAGAGGGAGAATAAACCTGGGAGAGTACCTACCTTGTAGAGTTACATAAACAATATACTTTCAACATATAGATCATGCATTTGTTTACCATATTGTAATTATCAATGCACTGATAATGTCTCCCTATTATAAAGAATATATACTTGTTTTAGGGTACTCTTCCTTCTATTTATAGCATACGACAGATGATTATTTCTATGTCTGCATATACGGAGTGATTTATCTGAACATCTATATCTATATATTTGGTTCAGACCTAGCATTTCATTAATATCAGGAGTTCCCAGGATGAAAACTCCCTCCAACAATACTGACCAACAACTTAATAGTAGCTAGCCTTTATATAATTTTTAAGGTTTTCAAGGTACTTTCCAAATATCACATTTTATCCTCCCAAGAACCCCGGAAGATTGGACCTTCTATTATCACTTTACACATGAGAAAATTCAGGCAAATAAAAATTAAATGACTTGCCTATGTCACACAGCCAGGTTTAACTCAGGAAAAGGAGCTTTCCTGACTCCAGTCCCAGCACTCTGTCCACCGCATCACCTAGCTGCCTGGCTAGTCTTAGAACATTGCCTGGGGGTGTGGGGAGTGACACTGAGACAGGATCACCCATCCAGAAAATGTCGGAAGAACTTGAAACTAGCTCATCACTGCACCACACTGTCTGTCATTTTTTAAAATGCTTATATCTACATATATATTCAGATGCATAATACATGCTGGGGTACTTGAATCAATCAGTTGGCTTAATAACTAAGCACCTGCTCTGATGTGGAGAAGAACCTCTACTTCACATATCTCAAGGGGATAGTACATGTATAAAAAGCAAATTATGATAATCTAAAGTACTAAACATTCCCTAGAATTGAGTGAAGTGAGCAGAAGCAGGAAAGCATTGTGCATAGTAACAGCAACAGTGCGCAATGACCAACTTTGATAGAATTAGCTCTTCTCAGCAATGCAATCATCTAAGACAATTCTATAAGAATCATCAAGGAAAATGGCATCCACACCCAGAGAAAGAATCAGGGAGTCTACATGGAGTTTGAAGCATGCTAGTTTCTCTTTTTTTCTTTCTTTTTCTGATTCTTCTTTCACAGTACGACTGATTTGGAAATATGTCTAATACGATTGTCCATGTATCACCTATATCAGAGTGCTTGTCATCTTGTGGAAGGAGATGGGGAAAAAGGGAAAGAAAGAAGGGAGAAAAAATGGCACTCAATCTTATAAAAGGGAATGTTGAAAACTACCTTTACTTGTAATTAGGGGAAAAAATAAAATACTACTGGGGGGGCGGTGTTAACGCATTGCCTAGAATCACTCAGTTTAAGCTCAAATGATCCTCTCCTGCTGAGACTGTTTGTGTCTAGATCCCACAAGAACTCTTCCCTCAATATCCAGCTCCCCGTTCTGGTTGCCAGGAGCCTGTTGGCAAGTGATGCTACTTGCTTTATCCACTTTCCTGTCCTCTCCACTTTGCCCTCTTGTCTGTCCTTTCTACTGTCCTCAGCTGATTTCTACTACATAGTGTTTTTTTATCATGAAAAGAACATACGGTTGCTCTTTTTGGGTGCTCTAGGGGCAATAGGGGAAAGTCCTACTCAGAGTCTAGCCGAGGTTTACACCTCTTTCCTTCAGAATTTGTAACCCTAAGAATGAGATTCCAGTCTACTCTACAGGGTCATCTTCCTAGACAGCTGTATAGACACAAAGAGATTCCCTCAGGAAGGGGGCCTCTCAAAGGAAGCTCTGCCCCAGTACCCTCCACTTCTCCAACTATATGAAAAGCACATGGCACCGATCTTCTTCTAAGAATGAATAAAATTCACCTCCACTCTGTTGGTAGCCTAACTCCTGAACTTCCTGGAAGAAAACCATGTTTTAACAAGATTCCAAAGCAAGAGGCCCCATCGTTTGAGCTATATGACACTTCATACCACATTCACCCGTCCTATGAGTCATTTCTAGTTGTTGATATTAAATCTGACCATACTTTCCAGAAAAATAGCAATATGTCCCTGTGATAGGACCAATGTCGATAAGCATCTTCCTCCTCCCACTCCCACCAAGATAAGTGATGCTAGATTTTCCCTAAAAGGCAACAAATCTGGGACTTCATTCCCTCTGGGGTGGGGCAAGGTCAAACTGTGCCTCCCTTGGCATAGCGTCCTGGTAACCTCCAACTATGTTGATGTAACTTCCAGGTCACGTAAGGGCATAGAAAGACCCATCCATGTGAGCACCTTTCATGTTGGTAAAAGAGGGGGATTTCAACCCAGGTACTCACTTGTAAAATGGCACTATGTCCAGGACCTTTCCTTTTCTGGAAGGTGCTTTTTTTCCCCAAGAGATAAGATTATATAATGAAATGGTAAGACATCAGAGATGCCAAAGTGATCCGCTGTATCCTGAACCATCAACATACATTATCATTTCTGTCTTACCATAGGACTCTGATGAGCCTGGAAGAGAGAGTGAGGCCAAAAATTTCACACAACTCTGTCTCACTTACATCTAATTTACGTGTCAGACAAAACACATCATCCATGCAATTTACTCATTTTTATCTACCTCAAAGTCCTGTGGCAAGAGGCAAGTGACAAAGCAGCAGGTGCAGATACTTTGGAAGTTGTAATCACAACCCTGCACACAGGCAGCCCAGGGCAAGAGTGGATAACTTGAAACCTTGACGCCACATGTGGCCCTCTAAGACACCCAAGTGCAGCCCTTGGATTGAATCCAAACTTCACAGAATAAATCCTTTTATCAAGGGGAAAAAATGCTTTTATTAAAGGGATTTATTCTATAAAATTTGGATTCAATCAAAGTCTTGCACTTGAGGACCTAGAGGACCATACAAATGTTCTTCACCCTTGCCATAGGGTTACACTCTCACAGGACTGAAGAAATAGTCAAATTCAGCAGCCCCCTGGATGAGAGCAGCCTTTTTTAAGGTGCTCTAAAATTTATGTGGAAAGAACATTGACCTGCTTATCATGGTGGACATGAATTGCATCCTATGGTTCAAACAAAAAAAAGTGTACAAAAACATTTGTAAAGATGATTCCACTGACTATTGGAATATGGAATATGTGCATACTTAAGGACAATATGAAATCCAGTAGTTGACCTGAAAGATGAACATCTCTTGGTGCGAGAGAATTCAGAAGGTCTTTAGCTGACCAATGAAGGTCAACTTATCAAAGTCAGAGATGGACACACATTTTTCTGGAGAGGCCTCAGTGATGGGGAGAGCCATGATGCTCTCATCAAATCTAGTCAACAAGTTTTTAGGCCTCCCAAAAGAAGTGAATGACAGACTCATGACAAGATGATTGCACTTGCAAGAAAATGAGACACCACCATCAGCAGTCCATACATTCCCCCCCATCAAAATCCCTGATGAAGTCAAAGAAAAATTTTATAAGATCTGGAAACCCTCACTATCAATGTGACAAAAGAAGGACAAACTTGTAATTCTGGTTGACTCTAATGCTAGAGTAGGCATAGATTATTGGATCTGACAGGGAGTCCTTGGGAAGATTAGAGTCAGAAACAGTAATGGTCACTTACTACTGAAGACTTGTATATCTCATGACCCTCCCACCACCAACACTCTTCTCCGTGCCTAAAAACAATAAAACTTCATGGATGCACCCTTGCAGCAAATATTGACATTTGATAGACTACATCATTGAAAGAAGAAGAGACAAGCAGTATATGAGAGTGACAATGTGCGGTAGGGGGTGCTGGAGTGATCACAGACTTATCTTCTCCAAGCTAAACTTTCACATCCAACAAAAGCAGTGATTCCAAGAGAAAATGACCATCAGAAGACTTAATACCTCAGCTAATGTGAAGAAACATGTCAGAGTGCAGTAACAGTTTATTGCTAACTTGGAGGGAAAGAAGAACCAAGACATGGTGGGCAACAGAAGAGCAGAAAAGGAATGAACAGCTTTCAGACATTTAATGTGTAGCATCAAATTTACTCATGTGGGCCAGAATATTTTCAAACATCAACATTGCTTTGACAAAAATGATAGGAGAAATCAGAAGCTAAATGAAAAACAAGAATTCCACAGGATTTAGTAGCAAGATAGTTCATCTGTCTCTAAGAAGGCTGTATTTCATTCCATCAAAAGTAAAATACAAGCAAAGCTTAGAGAGATACAAGGTTTTGGGCTCAGTAAGAAGGCAGATGAAATCCAGCTTTATACTGACACTAGCAATTCAAAATGCCTTTATGGTGCCCTGAATTTTATTTATGGGCCAAAGACGTATGGTACATCTCAACTACCCACTGTTGATGGAGCTGCATTGATTAATAATAAGGACATCATCCTGGAGAGATGCGTTGAATACCTCCATAGTGTTCTCAACAAACCATCAACCAAGTCTGAAGCCATTAATCATATACTTCAGGTTGAAATCTATCCCTCTCTAACTGAACTTCCAACTGAAGAAGAGGTTTTGAATGCATTAGGTTTTGAATGCATTATGCTCTTTTCATGTGACAAAGCACCTGGTGTTGATTCTATTCCAGCTGAGATTCACAAGGTGGGGGAAACCTGTTCATTCAAAAGTGATGGAAATTTTCCAGGTTACATGGCAAGAAGAGGAATGTTCCAGGAGTTAAACAATACCTCCATTGTCTACCTCTATAAAGGAAAAAGAAACAGGTTGTCCTGTGTCAATAACAGGACAGGTAGTGGGGTCCTGTCTCTTAGTCATTGTTGGCAAGATTCTTAATCAGAATTCTCCTTAATAAACTGATCCTACATTTGGATAATGTTCACCTCCCTGAAAGCCAGTGTGGCTTCAGAAAGGACCAACTAATTGTTGATATGGTGTTTCCTGCCTGACAATTCCAAAAGAAATGCCAAAAGCAGAACTGAGTCTGAACACGTTGATCGATCTGCTCAAGGCCTTTGCTACTGTCAATCCTGAGAGCTTGTGGAAAATATTGGTAAAATTGTCTTGAGAAATTCATCAGTATTATAGATTTGTTTCATAATGGCATACTTGCATGAGATTTGGATAATGGACAATGCTCTCATGCTTTCCTAGTTACCAATGGAGTGAAGCAGGACTTGTTTCCATGTTGTTTAGCATGATGTTTTCAACAATGTTGTCAGAAATACTCAATGAGGAAAAAATGGCATCAAGATCAGCTACTGCAGTGATGGTCATTAAACTTGAAAAGGACATAAGCCAAGTCTAAAGTGGAGGGAGAGCTAGTGCATCACTTTTTGTTAGTAGATGATTGTGCACTCACTGCAACCAATGAGGCTGAGATGCAACAAACTGTAGATCAATTCTCTGCCACTTCTCCTAATTTTGACCTAACAGTACCAAGAAAAGAGAGGTTCTTCACCAACCAGCACCGTACCATCCATACCTGGAGCCATATATAGCAAATGGAGAAATTTTGAATGCTGTACATAAGTTCAATTGCTTTGGCAGAATAATTTCTAGGGATACACTGAGGTTGACACACATATTGCTAGTTTGCTCAGTGTTTGGGAAGCTCCAAAGAAAAGTGTGGGAAAGAAGAGGTATTATTGCTTACTACACTGACAGTCTACAATCTCAGCTACAATCACTCTTCTGAAGGAAACCTTTCCCAGTTTCTTAATTCTGAGGCATCCCCTCTTTTAATTATTTCTTGTTTATCAAGTCTGTAGCTTATTCGTGTTTGTTTAATATCTCCTCGATTAGATTTTTGAGCTTCTTGAGAGCAGGGACTCTTTTACCATTTTCTTTTGCATGCCTAACACTTAGTTCAGTGCTTAGTATCTAGCTGGTGCTGAAAGATATTTCTTGATTGACTAATTAATTTCTTGATTGCCTACTACACTGACAGACATGTAGTCTACTGACAGATGTGCTAACATCGTTGTTGTATGCCAGTGAAGTCTGGACAGTGTGCAAATGCCAGGCTAGTAAAGGGGATTGCTTCCATTCCAATTGTCTTAGAAAGATTCTCAAGATCACCTAGCAAGACAAAGTCCTGGACACTGAGGTTATTTCTCGAGCTGAACTTTCAAGAATTCAAACTCTACTGCAGAAAGTGTAACCCCAATAGGCTGGCCATGTTATTTGAATGCCAAAAATTTGTTATAACAGACTTCTACCTTATACATTGCTCTTTCAGATCTTCTTCCCTCCTGAAAGCTCCCATAATTGGTCTCTATGATAGTCCCTCTCCCTTTAATCCAGACATTCTCTTTTTATCTCTTCCTGCCTCCTAACCATGGAACGATCATGTTAATACCGCTATTCCTTCACAGGCCTCTAAGGCATGTCTTTGTTGGCTAGATCTTCTCAAAACCATAAACTCTTCTCTAACTCTGGAATATCCTTTCTTTTCCTTCTACCTATGATTAAATGTTATGTATGTCTTTCCTAGGTCTCTCCCCACCAGTGAATTCTCTGTGCTGTTGGTAAATTTAAGGGATTAAACTTAGAAATGAAGAAGAATTTCCTGAAAAAGAGGACCACAGAAAACTACTGATTGAGGAAAGTGGTAGAATCTCCTTTTCTAGTATCCCAGAAGAGCTTCACAGATGCCTGATAAACTGTGAGAAAGATAACCCTGGGTGGTATAGTGGAAATTATTTGTAGCCAAGAGACTTGGATTCTTGAACAAAGAATGACATGATCTTGGCCTTACTTTACCCATCTATAAGAAGAAAGCATTAAACTAGTTTATTTAATGGTCCTTTACCATACTAACATTCAATGATTCTATAAATGCAGGATGATATAAGACAATGTCTAGGGAAGTGGTTTTTGAGTTCTTTGTAAATAGGAGGGCCCATCAACTGATGGTGATAAGGATCTTTCTCTGAGCTCTGAGGAGACCAACATATGCCATGAAGTGGGGTAGCAGAAGGCTCCTTTGTACTCACAGAGAAGCAAGAACGACAGCAGAGAGAGAACGAGCTCACTCTATCCCAGTAATTCCAAAGGAGACTCTCCTAAGAGCTTTGCTATTTCCTCTTGTCCAAGGACAAAGCCAATCAGTTGGTCAAACAATTAACCAACCAATTCACATTTAAGTACTTGTGATGCCCTAGGTATTACTCTAAGTTCTGAAGTTACAAAAACCAGAAATTGTTCCCCACTCTCAGAGAGGTTTGGAGGCATTCTAATGGAGGCAACATACACGGATATAGGTATATACAAGATACATGCAAAGTAAGTCCAAAGTCATCTTGTAGAGATATCTCTAGCTTCTAGAGGGAATCAGGAAAATCTCCCTGAGGAAGAGAGTTCATAAACTGTATTTTGAAGGAATTTAGGAATTCTAAGGCCCAGAATCAAATAGAGAGAACACTCCAGGCATGATGGGAAGGGAGAAGCTTGTGCAAAGGCAAAGAGATGCAGAATTGTGTATGACAAAGAAGTAAGTCAAAATGACTGGAGGAAAGTAATGTATAAGAAGAATGAAAGGATATAAAGGGACCAGTTTTTTTAACAGTTTAAAATGCCAGACAGAAGCGTTTATACTTGATTGATCTTAGAGGTGACCGGGAGCCCTGGGGCTTACTGAGAAGATGGTTGACAGACTTCAGTTGTTGTTGAGTCATTTATCAGTCATGTCTGACTCTTCATGACCCTTTTGGGGGATTTTCTTGGTAAAGATACTAGTCATTTGCCATTTTACAGATGAGGAACTAAGGCAAACAGGGTTAAAGGACTTGACCAGGGTCACACTATCTGAGGCCAGATTTGAACTTGGGAAAATAGATCTTCCTGACTCCAGGATTGGCATTCTATCCACTGCACCACATTGTTGTCCCCCTAGGAAAATCATCTAGGAAATGCAATTTCAGATGATAGTTTGGAACAGAAGGAAATGAGGCAAGGAGATCAATGAAGAAGTCCAGGAGGGATAGGATGGTGCGTGGAGAGAAGGTAACATATGTGAGAGACATCCTGAAGATAGAAACAATATTTGGCCAATAGATTAACTATATTGGGCAAATGAGAGTGAGGAGTAAAAGATGATGCTGAATTTGTGAACCTGAGCAAATGAGAGGATGAGGGTACTCTGAACAGTAATTTAGACATGGGATTTGGGGGAAAGATAATGGACTTACTGAGTTTGAGATACCTGTAGAACATAGAGTTTGGAATATCCAGTGCGGAGATGGTGATTCAGGACAATAGCTCATGAGAGAAAAAGGTTGGATATAATAATCATCTGCATGGAAATGGTAATGGAATCTATGGAATCTGATAAGAGTATGGAGAGAAGAGAGAAGGTCTAGGACAGGATTTAGGAGTGTACCCATAGTTTGTAGCTGTGACATAGATGAAAGAGATTGAGACCTGGTTAGAGACGCAGAAGGGGACCCAATAGAAAACAGTGTCATGAAAACTCAAAGAGGAAAGAGTATATCAGAAGAGAAGGTTGTCAACAGGATCAAATACTGCAGAGAGGCCATGAAGAGTAGAGCCTCATAAAATATCATTAGATCTGAAAATTAGATCATTGATATCTAGAACAGCCTCAAAGTCACAGGTTTCCCACTGCCTGCTCCAGAGAAATCAGTTTTATTGGAATGATGGGGGTCAGAATGTAATGGGTTTGGCAGACTGTGAAAGGAGAGAAAATATAACCATATATTTCAAGAATTTGGGTGTTGGGGAGAATTTGGGAAATTTGGAAGTGGGAGGGAGGATATACTTCTCCTGATACAGGCAAAGAGGGGCAGAATTCCAGTGAAGAAGGTGATAACTGGGGACCCTTCTGATATTGCAGATCTTTCAATTCTGTCATTCCCACTTAACATACTAGATCTATCCTCATTCTGGTCCCGGTAGGACTCCAGGTTGTCCAGGACATATATGACTCACTACTGTCAGGAGGGCACTGCAGCTTGGCACATCTCAGCTCAAGAAGCTGGAAAGATGGGATCTAGGCACATCCTGGGATAGCCCTGTGCTCAGGGTCTTCATGTGCTCAACATTTACATGCATTTGAGGTCATGGTCTTTATTTTATCTTCACTCATTGGATAAGCCAATGTTGTGAAAGGTATGCCTCAGTGGGGAGGAGTGGAAGGGGAATGGGATAGGTTGGGGAAATATAAGTGGAGAACTTTTCATTAAATGTGTATATAAGAAAACAGACCCAGAAAGGAGAAGTGACTTACTTTCAGAGTGATCTGTGGCAAGGGGTAAAGTCAGGATTTGAATCCAGGTCCTCTGAATTCAAATCCAATGATTTTTATGCTAAACAGCAGGATTATATGGACCTGGATTGGTTCCCTCCCCAAATCTCCCTCTTCTTCTTCTTTTATATGTCTCAGCTCTTATAGGAGAGTGCCATCCACTACAGCCCAAGCTTGTCCCACTACACTGTACTCTGGGTGAGACATAATCCTTTAGTTCTATATGACTTGTTGGGTGGAGGGATGTAGAACCTAGAGGTACCAGTATCTTGTCTTTCCCAACCACTCCTGTTTTCTTTCATAGTCAATAAATAATGAATAACCTTCTGTTTCTATATCTTTCATTCAATTGCATGTCTCTAATGATGTGGTTTTGCTTTTGCAAAAGTCTCCCTCTTCATTTCTTAGGCTGACATCTAGGCTACTCTTAGTACATGGGTAAATTAGTCTCATAAACCATTTTAAAGAAAATATAGATATATGAGGTGTGTGTTCAGATGTCCTCTTGGACCCTTTCCTTACTCCCATCCCATGAAGACTTTCTAATTGTTTTGGAATTAACATTATCTCTATAGACAAAATGTAAAAGTTTTCATTGTCATCCATGGATAAGAGGTTTTTTTATCCTATCATTGAATAATTATAGCTAGCATTTATATAGAAATTTCAGGTTTGCAAAGTGCTTTACATATGTTAATTTACTTTGTCTTTGCAACATCTCTGTGAGGTAGATGCTATTAATATAATCATTTTATAAATGAAAGTGGGGCTGAGAAAGTTGCCTAGAAGTACATAGATAAATAAGTGTCTCAGACAGAATTTGAACTCAGGTCTTCCTGACTCTAAGTCCACCACTAGATGTACCCCACCATCTAGCTGCCTCCTAAATGATAGGTTCCTATACAAAATATAGATATGCCTAGTAACACCACACTTAAGGGTTATTGATTCTTTCATGTGTAGTCAGGGACCTGAGCTATGCTTTCAGTCTTGGTCTGTAATAGAGAAAGTAGAGATATAAAGAGGTAGAGGTTCCAGAGAACTTCAAAAGGGAGATTATAGCAAGACATACTGGTGGGTGGTGGTTTTTAATAATATAAATTGCTCATTCAACAAGTACTTCATGATTAAATGGATAATTGTAGGTAACCGAAAATCTGTGATTTTTCTGTCTTTTTGCCCTTATTTCCACCACTTGGTTGTTATCACTGCAATGGTTACATAGTACCAAAGTTGGTTTTTCATTATTTCATGAATTGTGATGGCAAAAGGATTCATCCCATCATGGCCAACCTACATTTGTTGAACCATGTTGTATTTTTGGTAGTTTATTCCTTAGGAAACACACATTCTTTCACTTCAAACAATTATAAAAGCCTTTTCCCCAAATAGAATCTTTCAGTCTTGGAGTCTGGGAGCATACCATGGTATGAAAATTAATTGGAACAAGTAAAAATTTCATTATGATTTCATTTTGTGATGCTTGTGCATGTATAGGTCAACATAGGTTGACCCAGAATAGCTGATCGTTTTATAAAATAGTTTTATTTATTTATTTTAGAATTCGACATTCCCCACAAAATTATGAGTGGTAATTTTTCTCCCCATCTCTCCCATCCTCCATCCCATAACACCTTGCATTCTGATTACCCCTTCCCTCAATGACCCTCCCTTCTATCACACCCTACCCTTCCCTTTTCCCCACCTTCTCTTTTTTCTTGTAGGGCAAGATAAATTTCTATACCCCATTACCTGTATTTTTTATTTCCCAGTTATATGCAGTAAAAGTTCTCAACATTCGTTCATACTACTTTGAATTCCAACTTCTCTCCCTCCTTATCTCTCCACCCATCCCTGCTGAGAAGGAAAGCAATGCAATACAGGCTATAAATGTGTCATTTTGCAAAAGATTTCCATAATGGTCATGTGATATAAGATTATCTATATATCCCTCCATCCTACCCTGTCTCCCATTTATTCTATTCTCTCATTTGACCTTGTTCCTTCCCAAAAGTGTTTACTTCTAATTACTCCCTTCTCCCATTTGCCCTCCTTTCTATCAGGCTTCTCACCCCATTTGTCCCCTTCTCCCTTACTTTCCTGTAGTGTAAGCTAGATTTTCATACCAAATTGAGTGAACATATTATTCCCTCCTTAAACCATATGTGAAGAGAGTGAGCTTCACTTTTCCCCTCTTACCTCCTTCCTTTTCTCCTCCATAAAAAAGATTTTTCTTATCTCTTTTATGAGTGATAATTCACCCCATTCCATTTCTCCCTTTCTCCTCTCAATATATTCCTCTCTCACCCCTTTGTTTTATTTTTTATAGATATCATCCCTTCTGATTCAACTCAACCTGTGTTCTCTGTCTTTATGTGTGTGTGTGTGTGTTTGTGTGTGTGTATGTAAAATCACTCCACCTACCCAAATACTGAGAAAAGTCTGAAGAGACTTATATTTCCATATAGGAATGTAAACAGTTCAGCTTTAGAAAGTCCTTTATGATTTCTCAACTCAGTGTCCCATGGGACAGACCTTTCCTGTTGGTCTTCCAGGTTACCTTTGGCTTGAAATATCTTCACTTTCTTGTTCTGTGACTTCTACTGCTCTAGAATTTGTTGAGAGTCATTTTTTTACAGACGTTTTTATGGGCTGTGGAGGAAGAGCTAGCATATGTGCTTCTTTCTACTCCGCCATCTTGGCTTTGTTGCCAGAATAGCTGATCTTGATCAGAATTGGACTGATCTGGTTTCTCCACCTTTACTTAGTTCTCGATCTGTTGAATTCTGGATTTCAGGCCATTCTCTGGTGTTTCATCACTTTTTTGTTATAGTTTTAGTTCTGTGACTTTTAAGAATAGCTATTCCTCTAAGGACATGAGAAAAGTTGTCGTTTGCATATTTTAATAACTGTTATAAATATTATAGTTGTTGTTAGTGTGAAATCAAATATTTTAAGGGTAGTTATTCCTCTGACCTCATTCTCTCAAATAAAGTCAGCTGTTTTTCCATCTCAGGGATCTAGAGGTACCTCTGAGTGACAGTGGAATGCGTTTTTCTAAAGTTATTTGCTTGAGCCCCCATTTGGTGTGTTTCCCCAACTGTTAGACCAACCCTCTAGTGTCATTCATCTAACAAATTAATATAACCTAATAATTATAACAAATTATCTTTCTACAAAGGGATATTTATTTTCAAGATATGTTGGTAATATAGCTTAAGTTGTATATCCAAAATTTTCCCCTAACACCTGGGAAATGGCTGTAGTTTCTCCAAAGTAGTAATTTTGGTATCTGGAGATGTGGTCTGAACACAATTTCTAGAACTGCTCACATCAATTTCACTTCCAAATGCAACATTGATGAAGGATGAGTTTTTGTTTCATATCCAAATAGAAGGAGCTTAAAGCCCTTTCTTTGATTATTTACAGAATTATAAGTATTTATTATATACTGTTATTGTATAATGCAAATTTCATTAGTTTACTTTGTTTCATTTTTTGGCACACCTGTGTAACCCTCGATCCAGCTGACATTATAATCAGGTGTTGGAATAGTTTTTGTGGGGGATACCAAATATTTTTATATTTCTATTATCAAAATAATTTAATTTAAAACATTCACTTCCTAGATTTTTTCAAAATTAATATTAACAACTTATACTTCATTGCTCCAATATCAAAATGTGACAGTGAACATAGAGAATGAAGAATTTATGTTAGTAAATATATTCAATTCTGTTGTTCTTTAAAAAGTTATATTATGTACTTTCTTATTTTTGATGTTTTTATTTTGTATTTTAATAACTAATATATTTGCATTACCACATTGTACCCTCTCTCCTCCCAACTTGCAGGATAGTCTCACTGGGAAGGCTATCTCAGTTTCAAGGTACTTGGTGGATCTTTATTTACTAAAACACAATAGCTCATAACCTTCCACTGAAGGGTAAACCTCTGACAAAGGTTTCTATCGTAGTTCAAAGAGGACAAAAGCTTCTATCAAAGTTCAAAATGAAAAAAAAAAAGTGTGTTTTCTAAGGAATAGCCTACCTAAATATTGTGACCTACAAAAGTCAGTTGAACATTAAGTGATGAATCTTTTTGCTATTACAGCTCATGAATTCTGAGCTAACACAATTTGTTCAAAACAAAGACAATTAAAGAAACAGCCTAGTAAGAAAAGTAGCAATGAAACATTTATCCCAATAAAACTGAGGTACACTCTCTAACAAGTTTATGCATCTGTGGGAAGATTTCTCATGCCTAATGAAAAGGTGTGAACGTGCACACTGACAGGAAATGCATGGCCAGGGTGCACATTTAGAATGACATCAACTCACGCTATCATTAGATTCGATAATATGTGCAATATTTATCCTTACCTGGAGTTCTGAGGCGGAGGTGCAAAGTCTCATATAATTGCAACATGAGAAATATAGGCTGAGTTTTCTCTGAAAGGTATCATCACCACAGGGTCATTTGTGCCAAAGGCTGATGCTTCATTTACCAGGAAAGGTGAAGTATAGGCATAATACGCAATGCACCCAGGATGAGGGAAAATGCAGATGTAACACACAGTTGCCTTTTCTGCCTTCACATAGGTTAATGTACCAAATGACTGTGTACATATCTATATCAAGACTGTCTTCTCAGGACTCCAGACAATACAATGTGCCGAAATCTTTCCCAGGTCCAAATCTGCTTCAAGAAACAATAAATATGCCCAAAACTTCACAGTTGTGGCCAGCCTAATTACTACCACAAGCAGACAGCATTATTCTTGATGCTCAAAGCTCTGTGCTACACTGTACCCACACTCCCACTCACAATGGCAACACAAGGCAGCCCCGCTGTGGCTTGCTCAAATGCTGACTAAGCTTGCTGCTATTAGTTCTGCCTCTGTTCCCAGCCTTGGTGCTGACATGTAGAACATAAAATATAGCCAGGTGTGTACATACCATGCAAGATGAAGATGTTCTTGAAAATAATATGTAAATGAGTCACTGATTACTGATAGCAAGCAACAGAAGTCACTTTGGAGCTCCTTTCCAAGGATACTTTTATAAAGTTAGCCAGTCATTTGACTATTGGGAATAATAAATTGTATGCAAAAGTTGGTGTCATTTCAAATATGATGACTTTAATATCATGTTTAACATCTTGGAGAGTCAACATGAAATAACAGAGGACTTGTCTTGGAGCCAGGAAGATCTGAGCACACATACCTGTGACATATACTGACAGAGGCGGTCCCTCTCGGTGATCTGGGCAATTCCCTCAAACTATGAATTGTAGAGAAGATGTCTTTGATCTACATTAATAGAGGAAATTTCCACACTTAGGGGTTCCCTAGAGCAATGAATTCACAGGCCTAATATGGTTCATTATTTCTTAGGTGCATAAAGTGATAATATTTTATTTTAAAATAGGACCAAGATCCTTCACAAAAATTCTATTCTGTTTGATTGTGGTGGGGGAGTGACACTGTGCTCTCTAAAACTATGCCAGAAGGTGACAAACACTGGTAGCTTTTATGAAGCTTTAGAGGAAGAACCTAGTATTAGAACTACTGTACTTAACCTCACTAAGTTCATAAAAACTCATCATCAAAAGGTTGACCCACTGATGAATTATTTTGACAATATCAGCTCATGAAATGGATGGAGGAATTACAATTTTTACTGTCTGGAGGATGAGCCACAGTGATGAAATAACAAATTTTTTTTAGTAAGAAGAAGTAATGGTATTAAGGTAATTCTTTAAAGGATATTTTTTTATATCAAAGAAACTTTGTAGCCCTTTGAACCTGGGATCTCTGGGAAAGTTCCTTTTTCTTTGTGTTAATCAGACTGTTGCTCAATGCACTTGGTTATTTGGGTTACTCATTCTATTTATCTATTTTCTCTTGATCTTGCATTCTTTTACTTCATGCTTCCATGCCACCATTTTTTCTCTTTTTTCATTTCATTCTTTTCTTTAAGTTAAATTTTATTATTGTCAAAAAACATCATTTTATCCTATCAATTTTGGAGGTCTGGAGCCTTTGTGTTTGTTTCAGAAGAGCCAGAAAAATAACCTTCTGATTGTTCATTAACAATTACCTCCTGAAACTTAGGAATAAGCTTTAGTAGCTTAACAGATATAAGACAATCATTCCTCATCTTAGACACTGGATCTTCTTGGCACATATTTCTCACTCTCGTCCCTCCCCACATAAATATTTCTCATCCCAAAGGAAAGACTGCAGGGCTCAGAAAATGTAGATTTATATAGATGGTATGAGAAAGAGCAGTAGGATTCCAAATTCCTCGTCACATTCTTAGTCTCATCTCCCCCCCCCCAATATGCATGATGACTAGCATCTCTTGGAGGCACCAGTGGGAAATATCTTCCATTGAAATCTATGCAATCAATGGTAAAACTGAAATTGTTGTGTTGTCAGTGAGATCTGCTGGGATCTCAACTCTGGCTTTAGACTGCCATTCCCATAGAGAGACAATAAGTGTAGGCAGCAATGGCAGTATCCCTGGTTCAGCAAAATGCTTCCCATAGCATCAGGCAACTCTTGCTGTCTGCTCTCTGTTGCCAGTATGTTCTCCACAGCCACCAAAAACTCAGTGGAGCCAGATTCTTTCCAGTCTTCAATCATCTCACCATGTCTCAGTGGTCTTCTTCTTCAATGAAGTCCACATCTCTAATGCAGCAGCCCCACTGGATTACATCTGAAAGGATTCTGATATTTTGAGGCATCCCTCAGTGAACAGTGGATCTCCTGATCTATCATGGCATTAGACAGGACAATCAGGGAGCACACTGGATAGAGTGCTGCACCTGGAACTCTTCCTCGGTTCAAAGCTCGCCTCAGACACTTTCAAGCTGTGTGACCCTGGGCAAGTCACTTAACCTAGTTTTCCTCAGCTTCCGCATATGCAAAATGAGCTGAAGCAGGAAATGGCAAACCCATCCAGTATCCTTGATTAGAAAACCACAAATGAATCAGATTCAATTGAAAAATGACTAACCAACAAAACAAAATGATATTAGACAAAACAGTGAACATATAGTAATCCTATTACATTCTCCTTCCAGGGAAAAAATAATTGAAGTCTCTGCAAATCTCACCAAACAGTTACTTATGGAGGCACACATCATAAACATCCATTAATGTGCATATAACCTAGTTATAGAAAATTACCCAAGGCACAGAGGCTGCTACGTATGATATGATATGATATAATATGAAATGATATGATACAAAATAATATAACACAATATAATACAGTACAGTGCAATGTAATGTAATATAATGTAACACAATATAATATGAAAGATATGTTAAGATATGATATAGCATGACATAATTTAATATGATGTGATATGATATAATTAATATAATATTGATATAATATAATTAATATATAAGGTAACATCATAATATAATGTAATATAATATAATATAGATCAGCATCACAAAATCTCATAATTGAAAGGGAACACAAAGGTTGTATAGTTCAAATAACGTTTGAACAAGAATTTACTTCATAACGCAGTGTCGAAGTACCACAGATTTTGAGAATAATAAGAACCTAAATGTCATCTTATTTTTCCTACAATTTTACTGTGAGTAAAATGAGGCCAGAAGTGGTTAAGTGACTTGCCCAAGGTCACAAAGAAGAACTGAGGCATATATGAATATTCAACTTTTATTTGAAGGTCTTCAGCAAGTGATATATCCAATTGTCCCTTTAAATCATTCTGTTAGAAAGTTCTTCCTTATGTCAGACTTAAACTTTTTCCTATCTTCCACACTTTACTCATATGTCTAAGCTCTGAGAACAAACAGTACAAGTCTACTCCCTCTTGTGATTGTCCCTTAAATACTTGAAGACAGCTGTCATTCATGTGTGTGTCCCTCCTTCTATCTCTCCACCTCAATAAATCTTTGTTTTTCCAGGTCAGATTGTCTAATAAGAAGGATATCAGCAGCCTTATCTTGAAATGAAGCCCTGAAGAAAGCCTGTGTCATGTACTGGCTGACCAGGAAATCCATGCCTTGTGAATTGTTCATTCAGCTTTTCTGCTGAGGTAAATGAGAAATAGCAGTATGTCTGTATAGCAGTTCCACAAAAAGCCTTTGTCTTCTGGGGGAATGTAATGAGTATAATGGCCTATCTGTGATTTAAAACTTATGTATGCTTTAACAAACATATGTGAGTCTTTTGGATTTTATGCAGTTTCTGTGATCAATACCATATATTTGGGTACATCTAGTACCTTCCCTTGAAGGGACCCTGTTACCCACATTGTGGGGAGACATGAGACAGAAACCATGTCTAAGTTTTGTTTTAGAGATATCTCTGTTGTTTTTTGGGTGAGGGGAGAGAGAGAGAGAGAGAGAGAGAGGGGGTGGGGAAGGAGGGAGGGAGGGAGGTGATAAAGCATAAGGAGACACAGAGAAAGAAAACCTGACCCTACTGGAATGAATCTAAATCCTGTTTAAGCCCAGAGCCAGACATTTTTTGGAGGAGAGTACCTCCTAGGTCATAGGTCACAATGATCTATGTCTTCTTAATTTGTTTACAAGCATGAAGCTAATAAGGCATGAAGGAGAAAACAAATTTATTATACAAAACAAAGAAAATAGAAAAAATCCACAGACCATCAAGAAAACTTTCCCCTCTTCAGGGACTTTTCTCCTCTGGAAACTTTTATAATAATTTTAAACTTATGTTATCACTCTACTGTTAAAGTCCTGCCAAATAGGAAAGAACTCAGGACCAAAAGTCAACCTCCCTCCTCCAGGTCCTCTTATGAACATAACTTAACAGTGACTAAAGGTTCAGTTTTATTCTTCCACATTGTGACTCTGGGTCTCTGTGTCTCAATTCTAGTTCCCAAAACTTCTGCCTCGAATCAAGGATTCCTCCATCCCTCCCTTACACATGTTCATTGAGGTGTCACTTTGGTGCAACAATTCTTTGACACTGTCCAACATCTGCTGCCTCCCTCCTTCATCAACGTCACACTTCCCAGCAAGAGCTGCGGCTCATATTGAAACAGCAAAGACAATATTCACCTTGACTGGGTAGCTCATGCCCAGTTCTTTTTTTTTCTTTTTGGATAGCAGGATTAAAATTCATTTTTAAAAATTCACCTGGTCCATAGTAAGTTCTGTTCCAGCCCCTCATTTTTATTCTTTACAAGTCTTTGCTTTCTATGTGTGTTTCTTATAAGCAAAAGATTCGAGGGGTTTCAACTCTTTATCCAATCCGTTACTCTTATTCCTTTTATCATATTGCTTAACCAATTCACATTTAAAGTAATGCAAGTTAGGTCTACATTTTCCTTAATTTATATCTCCAGCACTGTTTTTATTTTCTAAATTGGGATTTTTCATTTCTCTCCCTCTTTGAAATACTTTGTCCCTACAATTTGTTTAATCTGCTTTAAAACAACCCTATCCCACAGGTTTGCTTTGTTTTACCTTCAACATTCCTCACTTCCGTTTGTCATGCCTTTTCCTAATTTGGGAGTTTTCATTAATTTATTGATTCCCTTTTCTTTTATTACTTTTATTCAGTAATCTAGTCCCTCCCTCATTTTTCCTTTCTTTTTTTCAATCAGTTAAGTAGTTAATTAAATTTCTTCTCCAGCTTCTTTTATTTCTTAGGGTTTTTGTTGATTTTTTTTCACATTTTCTTTACCTTATTCTATTCATTAATTCTCTTCTCTTTTTAAACTTTTATTCTTTGATTCTTGATCTTTATGCATATTTATGCTTTCTTTAGTCTCTTTGCCATTCCTCAAGGAAATTCAGAGTTTAAAGTCCCAATTTTGAGTTTCCTCTTCTAAAATATTTCTATCTTATTGCCTTGCAGATTTTGTTCTCTCCCCACCCCTCCTTTTTTGATGACTCACTCTTAGAAATATCAGTTCCTGTTGGAGGTAGTGAGAATTGATACATATGAGAAATGTACCTGCATCTCTGATGATGTGGTCTAATTTTACTCACTGCCCTCATGATCCTTCTTTCCCATTTATCCTGGAACTGCCTCTCTTGGTCCATGATCTCCTACCCTTCTGGACACTGTTTGCTCCCCCAGAAGCTCTGATTTCCCTTTTTGTGGGGCAGAATGTTGTCCATAGAACCACACCATTCTTTCAGAAGTTGTGTCTCTGAGTATCAAATCTCTACAGATTTTACTTATTGTAAGGTCCCCATGTATCCTTACAGAATACATCTCTCTCCCCATGGGGTTCTTCAGTAGCACCCTTTCCCACAATTAAGTTATAATCCAATCCTATCTTTTCCCCTACTTCAATTAGTCCCTTGACCACTTCCCCCATTTCCCAGTCACCTCTCTACTTTCTGAGAGACTTCATAGGAGATATTTTTCCCTTCATTGGTTATTACTGGCTTGATCACATACTCCCCTCTATCTTCTCCTTCTCTTCTCCGCTTTTAGGCATTTCAGTCACACATTTTGTGTTTCAGTCACACAACAGTAATCTGGCTCTTCCTCCATCATCACTCCTTCTATTTCTTGAAATTCTTTCATTTTTATTTCTTTGCATTTTGAGGTTGAGGGGAGAGATTTTTGTCCCTTTTATTCCCATGCTTCTCACTTTGTAATGTATTTCCCTTTGATAACAGATTCCCACAGAGGCTGGATCTCAAAGCTTTGTCAGCCTTCTCACGCTTTCCTTAGCCTCATTCCCTGCCTGAAGTGACGTCTTGAGGGATAGGCGTGATCCTAGTTAATGGTAATCCTCTTTTCCTCACACATATACTAATGCCCTGCTCCAATCTCCTGACTGAGAGAAGTACATCCGCAGGCAGAATGCACTGACATACACACACACACACACACACATATACACACACACACACACACACTCATACAGAGAGGAAGAGAGAGAAATAGGTATATAAAATTACTTATTATGATGTGACAAGGAAATCCTCCTAGCTCTTTTGAACTCATCCTAGATACCAGATTGCTCATGGAAGGACCTCTCATGGGGCTGTGCAGACTTCTCTGAAGACCTCTTGCCTTGCTCTTTTTAACTGAGGATCCTTAGTTCCCCAGAATAATTGGGGAAACTGCCTATCTTTCCTCTTCAGCTTCTGGAGGAGAAAAAAATTGGTGGCCCTGACATGACAACATGGACCAAGTACTCATTATGCTTGTTTTAATAAAGTTTTGTATTTGGTAATTAATTTTAAAAGCATAATATGTCTGAACACAGCAACACTAACAAAGTGGAGGAAAGAGGAGATATGATTAACATAGATGATTTAGCAGCTTTTGAACTTCTCATGTCCCATGACATGGACTCTGAATTCAAATATACTCAAGCTTTAGATAGCCACTGCTTTTTTCTTCAGAGCGCTGACTGTAAGGGACTTCTGATTGCTTCTTGCTTCAGATGATGCAGAGATAGACTGTCTCTGCCCTGCTTATTATCTCCTCTTCTTTATTTCCTCCCTCTGTTTTTTGACCCTGATCCCTTCAGCTCAAGTTTCCAGTGACTGAGGGGTAGGTCACATTATCCCTGCATCACTAATGCATTCATTTTGTCTGTAAAACCTCTTGGTTGCTTCCACATTTCATCATTTTTAAAATTTCTTAGTTGCTCCCCATGAAAGGTCAAATCCCTACTATACCACAGAAGTGGAGGAAAGGACAAACAGAGTAAGAGGGAAACTATAGTGTGTTGTTTTCATCCATACTATTCTATAAACCCTCCACAAAGGATCTACTTAGAAGCCCAAGAGCTTTCTCTAGATCCATTAATGTTTTGAGAACACAGGAGAAATATCTTCTTGTCCATAGGTTACTTCTCCCTCCTATTTTTAGATGAGGGAAATAGGGATAAGAGATGAAGTGAGTTGCCCTCAGTTATTCAGCTAGTAAAAACCAGAGCCAAGACTTGTCCTTGGGTTTTATGATGCCAAATCCAATGCTCTTTCCTCTATACCATGCTTCTTAGGTTCAACCACATATCATAGTCTTTCTTTTTCAACTTTGATCATCGAGGATAATCGAACTAATTATATAGACAGATACCCTTAGGTTCAGGTCAAAGGGCTTCCCTGAGAAACTCCCAAACACTAAGTGATTTTCTGAGTCTTTCCTGGTTCCCACACTCAGAAATATCTTGAACTTCCTAGGTGTCTGGCTTAGGTAATTTTCTCCAAGTGTCTTTGTTCTAACTTAAAACTGTTCCCTGTAGACTCAGTTCCCCCATCACTTTGTTTTTAGCTCTTTCCCTGGGTTATTTCTTTCATGGAAAGGTAGGATTTCATAAGGCTGAGGTGTTAGATCTAGAGCATGAAATCAGAGTCAAATAAACCCCTTAGAAATCTTAGTAACCTAGCTGTGTGATCATGAGCCAAACACTTAACCTCTGAGAGTTTAATTTCTTCATCTAAAACAATGGGTACAATAATAATATCTGCTTCATAGGGCTGTTGTGAAGAGCAAAGGACATGATTTATAAGGTGCTTTACAAACCTTAAATGTGAACAATTAAATAGAACTCTTATAAAATTAGTTTCCCCTTTCCTTTCTGTCCTCTAGTTTTCCTACTTCCCTTTTTCCTGATATCCTTGAACATGGATTGAGCATTGTGCAATTCTTCTGCCTCTTGCATAGAAATTTCAGCCTCATGCATGGAAATCTACATTTTTCTTTTCATCTAACGTTCACAATTTAGCTCTGTCTGCATCTGATAGGTGCCCAGTTAGGTTATATGCACAATGGGGAGGGGCACACTCATATCACATTTGCCACTACATCTTCCAACTTTTCCTTCACCAACTTTTTCATAATTGTCTCTCTCTCTATTTCTAGGGCCATGAATTCAGGATTTGAAGGCTTTCATCTATGCCTTACTTATTGTAGCAATAACTTCTTAACTGGTCCAATTTGGGTTACAAATACATAACAAAAAGGTTTGGGGAGGAATGGTAGTATTCTTTAACATAATAGTACCTATCATTTATGCAATACATTAAGGTATGCAAAGTCTTTTATCTATAAAATTTCATTTGATATTCACAATAACCCTATGAGGTACATGTTATTATTAACCTCACTTTATAGATGAAGAAATTGAGGTTTTAGAGGCATTAAATGACATACCCAGGGTTACATAGCTCATGTCTGAGGTGGAATTTGAAATGTGGTATTCCTGACTCCAAATCCAACACTGGAATCAATGAAGCACTTAGTTGTCCAACTACTGAACCATATTTTCCCCTGAAAATAAAAACAAATTAAGGGATTATAATTTTAGTATCATGAATAAAATATGTAACATAAGATGATCATTTCTTGCTGCCTGGCCTTTACCCTTATCAAATTAAATTTTCAAAAAATACTTTCAATTGTAAATTTATTTTGGTCATTATGAATAATTAAATTAAAGTTTTTAAATTACCAAAACTCATGAAATTCACATAATTTATGCTTTGATAATTTTTTAAAAGAACTTTTACAAAACACTAACAACTTTTTTGCCATGATCTCTTTGGATCTCAGAGACATTTTTAAGGTGTTGTTGATACCCTTTGCTTTTATATGCTCATTATTTCTAGATACTGTCACTTTCTCTTAATGAGCTCCCTCCCTTGTAATAAAGAAAAAAGAATAAAAACCAAATAAAATGAATCACAGTGTACACATTTCACATCTATAACACCCCCCACCCTTCTGGAAAAGTAATGAAGCCAAAGATTTGATTCCCACAATTATTTGTAAGGGCACTGTAGTAGGAGGATGTTTTTATGTGAAACCACTTTGTCATTAGATTATATTGCTATAATTTCTTCATAAGCAGTATAGTATAACTCTCAAGATGCATTCCTACCTCTAGAAGGCATTTTCACTAAAGCAGAATTACTGAATCCTTTGCTAATGGACTTCCTTTTGTTGACTTTTGGCCTAGAAATAAGTGTCTAGCAGTCAATCAACACATAAACATTTATTAATTTCCTACTATATGCCAGGAATGGTGTTAGGCATCGAGGATATATGCATGTAGATTTAGAGTTTGAAAGGTCCTCAGAAATCTTATGGTTCAATCCCCTGGAATTGCCGCATCCCAAGAAGCATCTACTTTATTTACATTGGCACTAAAAATTAGATTATGGTAGTGGGAGGCTGGAGTTAGTTACTCAGCGTATAACATCTGTATCAGCCACCAGATGGCAATCCAATCTAGAGATGCTTCAGTTTCCTCTGGTCTTAACTCTGATCAAATTACATTTTTAAAGTTTAAAAAATAATTTAAATAATACATTTAATCTTGATCACTTTGGATTATTAAATTAAGATCATAAAATTGTCAAAATCAAGCCTCACAAATTCTTTACTATTTAGAGACTGAGACCTGCTAGTTCTTAAGAGAAAAAGTACAGAGTAGACACTAGCAGTAGCTTCCAGTGTCTTCCATTTAAAATGAGAAACAAGATATTTATTGAAAATATACTTAAGTGGAAAAAATAGCATTGTTAAAAATGCTACAAAGATAACCAAAGACACTCTCCCTCAGAAGTATCCTGTTGACGTTAACAATTCCTTTACAATTATAAGGGAGGTGATGAGGAACCAGGTATAAGCAACTCTTTCCAGAGTTTGGATGCCACTAGGACTAACACCACTTCTGCAGCAGCAGCGTTATCACAGAGAATTGTGACCAAAGATTTCAGCATCTTCAAAAAGGAAAAGTCCTCCTTCTGATTCCTTTTGCCTTGCCCCTACTTCAGATCCCTCCCTTTTCTTCAGTAAGTAGCAATAGCTATGTTCAGAAATACTATCCTGGACCAAGAGATAAACTTAACATTTTAAGGAAGGAGCATGTTCCAAATGCATGCAAACCTTTAGTTTTCAGAAGGTCATGAAGATAATTAAAACAGGAAACTCCTGTAGAAGATGCTGTTGATAGTACCATCATAGAAAATGGAAACAAGTAGAAGGAGTAACACTCAGGGGGGAAAAGTGATATTTGTTGAGTTTGTGTACTCCCTTAAATATTTTGCTTGACGTCACTTGTATAATGGGTATAATATTTCTTGCCTTCTTATTGGGTGGAAGAGGAGAATTTGGAACTGAAAATGAAAATTTTAAATTAAAAAAAGAAAATAGGTATTACTTATATATCTTTTTGACACATGCTTATTTCAGAAAGCACCCTCCCTTTCTTTGTCCTACTATAACAATTATTTGTTTTTTTCATTGCTCAGTCATTTTTGCAATCACATCTGACTCTTGATGACTCTATTTGGAATTATCTTAGCAAAAATACTGGAGTTATTTACCTTTTACTTTTCCAGATCATTTTACAGATGAGGAAGCTGATGCAAGCTGGGTTACACGACTTGCCCAGGGTCACACAGCTAGTAAGCGTCTGAGGACATTCAGATTTGAACTCAGGAAGACGAGTCTTCCAGACTTCTGCCCCAGCCTGTGATGTGCTATGGCACCACCTAGCTGCTCCATTATTTCTTTTATCCCCTAGTTTTCCCTTGCTTCTCATGAACTGGAAAGCCCTGAGGTGCATTTTCCATAAAATTCATCCTTTTCATTACATTCATGATCACTGTTCTAAGTCAGGTTCCTAGCACCTCCTGACAGAACTGTTTATTTTAACAGCCTCCTAAGTAGTTCCCCATCTTCCTGTTTTCCCTGTCCAATGTCTTTCCTTCCTGAAGGTACCAAAGTAATCTTCCTCTGTCACAGGTCCGGCCATGTTACTACAGTGCTCAAAAATCCTCAGTGACTGTTGACTCAAGGACACAAATAGAAACTCCTTAGTCTAGCATATAACTCCTCTGCAATCTTCTTCCTATGTACCTTTCTAAACTTATTTCATATTACTCCCCTTCTCATACTTTATGTTCCAACCAAACTGGACTATTAAGTTCCTTCAATGTTGCCTTATATTTACAACTATACTGGCATATCTCCTTATGGCCTCTAGGAACAAATATAAGTCCCCCTCTTTGACATTTAAAGCCCTCCACATTCTGGCTCTAGTCTACATTTCTATTTTTTTTTAACATTTAATGAAAAAAATCAATTTTCTTTACTTCCCATTTCTTACCTCCACCAATGAAAAAAAGAGAGAGAATTAAAACCCTTATAACAAATATGCATAGGCAGGCGAAAAAAAATTCTACAATGTCCATGTTGAAAAAAATATATACCTTAATCTGCACCATCACATCTCTGAAGAAATTGATAGCATTAGTCTTCCGGAATCACAGTTGGTCATTGCCCTGATTAGAGGGTGCAAATGTTTCAAAGCTGTTTGTTTTTAAGTGTTGCCACTATTGTGTAAATTGTTCTCCTGCATCTCTTCATTTCACTCTGTATTAGATCATACAAGTCTTCCCAGGCTTCTCTGAAACTGTCCTTTTGATAATTTCTTATGTCACAATAGTATCCTATTACATTTATGTACCGTAATTTGTTGAGCTATTTTCTAATTCATAAGTACTCCCTTGATTTTCAGTTCTGAACAAGAAGTATTAAAAGTCTGGCCTACTTTTCCAGATTTATTATACAAAATAAGGTATAGAAAAGTCTTGGGATCCTATCTCAGCCATAATACACTGACATCAACGCTGATCCCAAATATCTCCTATGAAAGCCAAGTCATTGGTTCCTAGGCCCAACAATGACTTGTCATAGGACATAGTTGTGGTAGTAAAAAAAGGGCAACCCATACCACAGACTCTGTACCCCAGTGACATGACTGATGATACTCAACCCCTGACCTCTCTGCTCCCTCTCTCTCACATACATAAAAATCCCTGGGAAAAGTCACAGGAAGAGAGAAAGCATAGAAGCCACAACCTTGGGACATGTTTGGTATATCATGGCAAGGGAACTCAAAGTGTGTGTCCCAGTGCCCTTGAAAGCAAAAAGAGGACAGTGGAGGATCATGGAATATGGGAACAGCTGGAAGAACACCTAATAGACTCATGCCCCTAAGATGGCAGTGCCCTGGAAAAAAACATGCTTATCTGACTCTAGTTAGAGTTCTACGTTTTCCCCTCATCCTTCTCTCTCTGTTCACATCTTACTCTTTCTTCTAGCCTCAGCTCAAACTTTCTTGTCTTCCGTGAAACTTTTCCTGAATAATTTCAACCAGCTGAACTTCACTATCACTTTTGTTCAATAATATTTATTTTCTATGTCACACAATTCATGACAACACATTTATCTTGTACAATTTCAATACATATTCATGTTGCATAGTTTTCTGATTCACATGCCCATGTCTTACCTTCATTAGCTTCCTTTCTACAGTGACACAGTGGCAGTCAAATAAGTGTTTGCTCACTCAAATGATTAGTCTGCTTTCTAGACTTCACCAAAGGGTCCAGACTGGTGCCATCTCCAAACAGAGACAAAGAACAAAGGTATCTTGATCTAGTAGTAATCTTAATTGTTCCTGTGTGCTGGCACTGCAGCTGCTTTGACTCAGCTTTGATCTCTACCTTTGTTTTTTACTTCTGTTAACAGCTCTAACATCACAGGTATTGATAGTTGGCTTAATCTCTTTCCACTTTGTTGATTTGTGTCCAGGAAGAGGACTGAGCATGAGATAAGAAGAGGTGGGTGAATGTTAACATTGGGATCCAGGTCTCCAATCAAGTTTCAAGTAGGTAGTTGGGGATAAGAACTGGAAATCTGAGAGTGAATAGAGGGAAAACCCAAGTTGGAAACCAGGGGATAGATGCCCAAAATAACACAGAAGAAGACAGAACAATTCAAGAGATTGTCAGTAAAATCAACAATACTTCTCTTGTTTTAACTAAAGGTCAGAATGTGGTCCTTAAGTGTGGACAATCTAGAAGGCCTGCTAGGTGCACTGGGGGTCAAATACTGGCTTTACCCATTTACCAATTGTGTAATCCTGGCCAGGTCCTGAACAAGAGTGCTGGACTTGGAGTCATAAAACTATAAGGTCAAATCCAACTTCAGATGAGCTATGTGACCCTGAGCAAGTTACTCTCTTAGCCTCAGTTTACTCATCCATTAGATGGTCGTAATAACAATACTTAGCTCCTAGGGTTGTTATGAGACTTAAATGAGATAACATATAGAAAGCATATTTTAAATATTACAACACTATATAAATGCTAGTTTTTTATTAATATACCATACATGAACAAGTTGGATACAGCCATCTTTCCCAAGAAATGATTTGTCCAAGATCATTCAGTCACTTAATGAAAAAACTAGTTCTTAAATCCAGGTCTCCTGACTCCTACTTCCTTGGACTTCTTGTTCTCCACTCTGGACAAGTTCTTCTCCTTACCTCCTCTGTAAGTCATATATTGCCTTATCTGTGGATTGATCACCTCCCTTAAATGAAATATAAATAATTTCTGATGGAAGAAAACCTTTGCCTAAGTTGCCAAGGTCCATCTTTGTTGGTGGACTTCCAAGCTCACATTCTCTCCTATTTGTTTTGCCTTGCTCTTTCAGTTCCTGTAATTCTCCTGGCTCCTGACTGCTTACTCAACTTTTCCATCTCCTACCTTGCTTTGGCCTGTAACTGACATACATCTTCTTCACAATTGTGAAACAGTGGAAAGAGGACTGAACTTGGAGTCAGAGGACCTGGTTTCAAATCCTGGTTCTGTTATTTACCAATTGTATGCTCCTGGACTAGTCATTTAAGGTTCTGATATCTGTTTCCACTTCTATAAAAAGGGGCTGCTGGTAGCTGTACTACCTATCTCACAAATTTAGGAGTCTGAGATGAAATAAAATATATAAAAGATTTTATAACCATCACCCACACTTTTGATAGCAGGCTATTATCATTATTATCCATCTACCTGACTATTTTGTTATCTATCAGTTTGATTCACCTCCCTGGTTCTAACTTGAGGCATTGTTGTGACCCCTGAAATCAGACTATATTTTTCAAACTGGTAGTTCAAGTTCTTGGACAATGATAGTTCAAATAATAATCAGCAACCAGAATTTGACAATACAGGTAACCAAGAACAGACATGGTGATCCATGCACCACACTTTCTATCTTAGTGTGGAATAGCTACTTATATTTTAAAAGTCCTTTTAAGTTACAAAATATTCGATCATTAAATTCAACATATGTTTTAAATGTCTTTTATATGTAAAGAGGTGGTTTGACTTAGACAGCTGATGTTAGAATAATAAAGACATAAATTCACATCCTGTATCTTATGTGTACTGTCTTTGTGACTTGGGAATCACTCAGTTCTCCCAGAAACTCCTTAAGACGCTAAGTTTAGGAGTAGATGTCAACCTTCATTGGTAGAGGGACATTTCTCACTAAGAATTCTCAATACCAGTGAAATCATAGTCTAGTTCCCCAAAAATATGGCCAAGGAACCTTTGTTTGCTGTCCTTCATTCTCAAAGAGGACCAAAATGACATCACTATGCTAGAGTCAGGTTACAATGTGTCCAACTGTGGCTGATCAGAATAATACAAGCCCGAAATGCTCCACCACAGATTAAGTACAAATGACATATTTTATCCCCATTTCATAAAGGAAACAGCTCAGTCTCAGAGAGATTAAGTGACTTGTCCCAAGTGTCCAAATTCAGTACTAGTTCCCTTTCTCCACACTATTTCTGGATGTTCAAGACTGCATTGAAGGAAGTCTTAGATTTAGAGCTAGGAAAAAACCTTCCATTTTACAAATGAGGTAACTGAGGCCCTGAGAGTTTAAGTCATTTGTCCAAAGTCAGACAAGTAGTAAGTGACAGAGTTGTGTTTGGAATATAGCTGCTCAGCATCCAAATCCAATGCATTTTTCCTCCACTGCACCATACTATTTCTTAAGGAAAAGAGATGAAATAAAAAGCATATTATCATCTAATACACAAAGAAAAACAGCAAGAAAGAGACAGTCCCATAATGTGCTACTTTAATCAAGTATTAATAATAAGAAATTAATGACATTTTTATATATACGTTTATACATTTTAGCTTGTGGGAGAGTTACTTGTTTGAAAACTTTTTTTTCAGTGTTAATGTTTATGCCGATGTGATTTGTTGCCATGGGACCCTGCCCTCGAAACATCTACTTTTTTAAGAAATGACTTAATCGTTTTAACCCATCTATGAGAGCCTGTTTGACTTGGTCATTCCTGAGAGTGAAGATAAAGGGGTTCAGCAGTGGAGTTACCACTGATGTCATCAGGGAAATCATCTTGTTATACTCAGCTGCCTGGGTCTGCTTGGGCTTCACATAGAGAAACAGGCAGGTGCCGTAGCCTATCACCACCACAGTGAAGTGGGAGGCACAGGTGGAGAAGGCTTTCTTCCTACCAGAAGCAGAAGGGATCTTCAAGATGGTACAGATGATGTAGATGTAGGACATGATGATTGGAAGCAAAGTGCCAAAAAGAATGAAAGCTGCCATCAGAAAAAGGATGAACTGCTGAAATCTACTGTCACCACAAGTGAGTTTGAGCAGCTGTCCTCTCTCACAGTAAAAATGATTCAATGTATTTGGCCCACAGAAGTAAAGGTGATACGTTGCAACAATTGGCCAGATTTGGAACAGAAATCCAAATGCCCAGCATGTGATAGCCATCCAGAGGCAGACATGATGGTTCATGATGAGACTGTACCTCAAGGGATTACAGATAGCTACATATCGGTCTACAGCCATTGCTGCCAACAACACAAACTCTGAAGTCCCCACAGAAAGATAAAGGTAGAGTTGAGCTATACATGCACCAAAGGACATTGTTTGAATCTGAGTGGTCAATAACCCCTCCAACATGGCAGGAATAACAAGCGTTGTGATGAAAATCTCCATAGCAGAGAGGTTACTGAGAAAGAAATACATGGGAGAGTGGAGATGACAGTTCACACACACCATAATAATGATGACTGAATTCCCAAATATTATCACCATATATAGGAGGAAGAATATGGAAAAGAGCATGTGGCGGAAATCTTGTGAACCAGAAAAACCAAGCAGTCTTAATTCCACTGTGATGTTACCAGTCATCCTACTGTCTACTGCAAAAGTAGCTGGGAAATAAAGAAGGGTTAGCCTGTTTACTTTGGTGAAAAGAGTAATGGGGTTGGAGATCAAAGACTAGGGTTTGAGTCCCACCTTTAACCCTCATTAGATTGTTATATAAATGCTATTATTATCCTTTCTCTTGTCCTAGATTCCTACATTATAGGACAAGTCCACTCAATGTCCTGTTGATGAATGAAACAATATGACTATTACCCACATAACCAGTGGTTTCCCCCAAACTTGTACTCATTACCTATGCCACCATTCCTTATAAAGTGAGCATTTATTCTGAATCTTTTCATTCCTTCCCCTCCTCACATTTCTATATACACCTACTCCAAACACCAAATCATCACAATGCACTTAACCGTTTTGTTCCATTTCCATAACTTATGAATCACCACATTAGCCTATCTAACCCATTCAGTTTCTTTCTATTCAAGATTTTCTATGTTACTGCCAAACTATTTTTCTTATGAAGCCTCTTATATCCTATCATTCTTCTTAAGGACATCTCCTTTAATGATGTCATTATTGACATTTTTTGCCTCTATTCTTCACTTAGGACTACTGGTATGGTCTACAGGTGGCAATGGTTTCTTGAAGGATGTCTAAGTGAAACATAACATGTATTAGGTGTTAAGAACCAGGAAAAACCTTCATTACAGACTGAAAGACTGTCTATCTGTCACTTCAGGATCAGCCTAACTATTGTTAAGAGGGTTATCATGGGAAGTTTGGGCAGTGGGGGATGACTTCTTGTAGGTACAGAAACTCATGAAAGGGTGGAGAGTTTAGGAACTTTGTCAGTGGAAAGAGCACCCTTCCTAACAGTTTCTTGGATTACTTCATAACAAACTGCCCTCCAGTTTTACTTCAATCCATGAATGACCAAATATTTGAACTAATAATTCAGCCAGTTTCAAACAAACTTAACTCTATCCATTTCCTCAGAATTACCAGGAGATTCCATTACTTCTTTAACTGACTTCCTTACTTTCTTATCTGTGGAGGTCCATTATTGGTTTTGGAATCATTTATAATGGGAAGTTTGTAACATTTTTTTCTGGTCATTTAATTGCTAATTCATACATAACCTGTTATACTACTAAAACACAAAGCTTAGTCAAGGGGAAGAGGGTATACAAAGGAAAGAAAAAAAATATTGTCAGAATAATTCACACTAAGTAGAGAAGAGAGTAGAGTAGAGAATGGGGAAATAGCATTCTCATCTGGGATAATCAGAAAAGGCTTTTTGAAGGAGATAGCATTTGAGTTATGTAGGAAATTAACAGGTAAACTTTGAGAGAGAGAATACTCATATGGGATAGTATCAGCATAGTTTGAGGGACAGCAAAGCACTGAATGTGCGCAGGTGCCAGTGAGCAGTCCAAATTTCAAGAGTATAGCATATAGAGAAGGACATAGTGATATGACATTGAAAAGGAGATCACTGGAAGCCATTTAAAGGAGGTTATACTCTAGCAACAGGGAGCCATTGATGATATTTTAACAGAGGACTGCTGCAAGCAGATCCCCTGTGAAAGAAAATCAAATAGGCTCTAGTCTGATGGATAGATTTGGGAATGGTCGGTGCAGAATACAAATAGTAAGGCTGCTTAGGAGTTGCAAAACTTCATTGAAGGAATCAAGGGAGACCATGGGGCAGAGAGTTTCAAGGTTAGACATAAATGCATCATGGAAATGATTGAAAGGTTGCAGGGGCACCTATCAAAGTGGCAAATAGAAAAGTATTGAGAAGTCATGATGAAGGACAAAAATAGCATCACTAGAAGTGACATTTGGAGAACATTAAAGGAGATTGTAGTCATGAAAGGGAATATTAAGGGTTTAAAATCTTAGAAATAGAGAAATACTATATGATGAAATAAGGTGTCTAGGTAGGAAGATGAGTGACTAAAGAAAAAGAGAGATGATAGGAAAAGGTAACTGTGACTCCACTGTATTAGAAAGTGTCTTCAACATGAATGTTAAAGTCATGGGGGATGGTGGTGTAGAAGAAAGCAGAAAATAATATGTATACTCAAGTCATAGAAGAAGGCAGAAGAGAGTCCTGGAGACCAGAAGATATCAACAAGAAAAATTAAGAGAGGGTGAATAACAGTTACAATTACAAGATTTGTCAGAGATAGAGTATTTTTGAGGAAGAGCTAAGTCTCAAAAAGATGGAAGGAATGGAAGAAAAGACTGAAGATGAATGGAAGTTAATTTACAGTAGAAGAAGGTTTCTAGACAGCACCATATTTCCAATAAGCAGAGCAGGGAATACAACAGTCCTGAAATAGGACTAAGATGGAAAAGGGTAAAAATATTTTTTGTTCTGATCCTCCAGTCTTCCTTATTCCTTTCTTATCACTTGACTGTTAAGCAGGAACATCCTCCCTGAGGGCAGTGTTCAGTGAAGAACTAAATTAAAAGAAGGGAAAAGACCTGGACTTTGGTTGCTCACTAAACATGTGACCCAGGAACAAGTCATTTATACTCAGCATGGATGCTGGCAATACCTGCCTAACCTATTGTGAAATAATGCATAAAAATGTCATTCATAGAATCAACAGTGGCAGCAGCAATGGCTCCTTCTGGAGCTCTCAGTCCACAGATGGTAAGGGGACCATCAAACAACTGATCAGAAGGAGATTACAGGGGTCTTTTTGCTAGTACTGAGGCAAGTTTCTATTGCTTTGCCCATACTTGAATCTGGATTTCAGTCCTGAGTGATAGTCCCAGGGTGAGGAGGAGTACTAGCATAGCAGAGCTTACAGTCAAAGTGATAGGGTAGAAAAGAGTGTTGGTGGTCACTCCCAGACCAGATCATAGGCCAGGAGGGTAGTAAATGCCTGTCCTTAGATCATACCACTTCAAAAACTTATAGGTCCATAGAAATATCTCTGAAAACAGCTGCACAGAAGCCTTGAAACTTGGACACTTCACCCTCCACTGTGGAATAAAGACTTAAAAGTCAAGTCATAGGCTGGGAAAATGACAATGGGGAAAACACTCTGACTACAGAAAGTTATCATGGTGACAAGGAAGATCAAAACACACACTCAAAGAAGACAACAAGGCCAACGCTCCTACGTCCAATGCCTCTAAGAAAAATATGAATTGGTCAGATCTCAAAAAGGATTTTGAAAATGAAGAGATTTTAGAGGAAAAATTTGGAAGAGAAGTGAGTGTGATGGAAGAAAACCATGAAAAACAAGTCAACAGCTTAGTAAAGGAGATGCAAAAAAAATACTGGAAAAGTAACACCTTAAAAAACAGACTGAGCCAAACAGTAAAAGAGCCAACAAGGACAAGAATGTCTTTAAAAAGAAGAACTGACCAAATTGAAAAGGAGATCCAAAAGCTCATTGAAGAAAATAATTCGTTAAATTAGAATGGAGCAAAATGGAAGCTAATGACTTTATGAGAAATCAAAAAACAATCAAACAATCCCAAAAGAATGAAAAAAATGAAGACAATGTGAAACATCTCATTGGAAAAGCAACTGACCTTGAAAATAGATCCAGGAGAGATACTTTTAATATTATCTGACTACCTGAAATCCATGGTAACAAAGAGCCTGACATCATCTTTCAAGAAATTATCAAGGAAAACTGCCCTGATATTCTAGGACCAGATAGTAAAATAGAAATTGAAAGAATCTATCCATCATCTCCTGAAAGAGATCCCAAATGAAAACTCCCAGGAATATTATAAAATTCAATAATTCCCAGGTCAAGGAGAAAATATTGCAAGAAGCCAGAAAGAAGCACTTCAGGTATGGTGGAGTTATACTCAGGATAACACAAGATTTATCAACTTCTACATTAAAAGATTGAAGGGCTTGGCATATGATATTTCAGAACACAAAGTAGCTAGGATTACAACCAAGAATCATCTACCCAGGAAAACTGAGTAAAATTTTTCATGGGAATAAATAAACATCCAATGAGACAGAGGACTTTTAAGCATTCTTGATGAAAAGACCAGAACTGAATAGAAAAATTGACTTTCAAATACAAGACTAAGAGAAGCATAAAAAGGTAAATAGGAAAGGAAAATAAGGGACTCAGAAAGATTAAATTGTTTACATTCCACATGAGAAGATGATATCTGTAGCTCATAAGACCTTTCTCATTATTGGAGTAGTTAGAAAGAGTATATTATATATAGACAATCACAGGTGTGACTTGAGCATTCAGGGATGATATCTAAAAGTTAAAATTTAGGGGTGAAAAAGGAAGGCACTGGGAGAAAGAGAAAGGGAGAGGTAAAATGGGGTAAATTATCTCACATAAAAGAGGCAAGAAAAAGCTTTTACAGTGGAGGCAGAGAAAAGGGAAGATAAAGGGGAATGAGTGCATCTTACTCTCATCATAATTGGCTCAAGGAGGGGATTATATACACTCATTTAGGTATAAAAATCTATCTTACCTATGGAAAAGTAGGAGGAGAAGAGAATAGGACAAAGTGGGGTGATAGAAGGGAGGGAAGATTGGAGCAGGGGGTAGTCAGTAGCAAAATATTTTTGAGGAGGAGTAGGGTGAGAGAGAGAATAGAATAAACAGGGTTAAGTAAGTAATAGTAATTGTGAAAACAATTTTGAAGCAAGTTTCTCTGATAAAGTCTCATTTTTCAAACAAATAGAGAAAGGAATCAAATTTATCAAAACAAGAGCCATTCCTCAATTGATAAATGACCAAAAGATATGATCAGTTTTCAGATGAAGTAATTAAAACTGTCTATGGCCATATGAAAAAATATATATACTCTAACTCACTATTGATTAAGGAATGTAAATTAAAACATTTCTGAGGTAATACCTGATACCTATTAGATTGGCTATTAGGACAGAAAAGGTAAATGACAAATTTTGGAGGGATGTGGGAAAAATGAGACATTAGTGCACTGTTTATGGAGTTGTGAACTGTTTCAATCATTCTGGAACTTGTAACTATGCCCAAAGGGTTACATATTGCAGATACTCTTTGACCTAGCAATACCACTACTAGGTCTGTCTCCCAAAAGTGTTAAAAAGCAAAAAGGAAAAACACCTATATGTATAAAAATATTTATAGCAGTTCATTTCTGGGGGCAAAGAATTAGAACTTGACAGGATGCCTATCAATTAAGGAATGACTGAACAAACTGTGCTATGTGATTATGATTGAATATTATTATACTATAAGAAATGATGAGCAGGATGCTCAAAGAAAAACCTGAGAAGACTTGCATTGGCTGATGAAAACTGAAATGTGACATGTACAAAGCAATAGCAATTTTGTAGGATGATCAGCTGTGAAGGATTTAGCTTTTCTCAGCAATATAGTGATCCAAGACAACTCTGAAGGACTTTTTATGAAAAATGCTATTCATCCTCAGAGAAAGAACTGATAGTGTCTGAATACAGATTGAAGCATAACTTTTTATTTACTTCCTTTATTTTTCTTGAGTTTTTTGTCTGTTTTCTTTCACAACATGACTATATTTTGCATAACTACACATGTAAAGCCTATATCAAACTGCTTGCTTTCTCAATGAGGGGGTGGGGAGGGAAGGAGATAACTCGGAACTCAAAGTTTTGAAAATGAGTGTTAAAATTGTTTCTACATATAACTGGGAAAAATTAAAAATTAAAAGAAATTACTCTTTAAAAGTACTTCGTAAAATTCTATACACATTCAAAGTGTCAGTAGTGTGATACTTGTTCCTTCCAGCTACTGTCTCATTCTTCTCCAAGTTACTTTTCTCCCTCTCTCTATGTTGCCTGTTCCTCACTTAAGATGTATCTGCCATTGCTGTCCTCATGCTTAGAATGTTATCTCCTTTTAGTTTCCCTGGCTTTTAGCTTCTCTGGCTTCCTTAAAGACTCAACTCAAAAAATCACCTTCTCCTAGAACTCTTTCCTAGTCCCCCACCCCTACCCTATTTCCTAGTACCTTCCCATCTGGGACTATATCCTATCTACCCTATATATATCTATATATGCATATGTGTGTGTACATGTGTAGTTGTTTATGTATGTGTGTATAGCTAATGCATATATATCTACCCAGTTTTTAAATTTTTGTTTTATATATATATATATATACACACACACATTATATATGTGTATATATGTGTGTATACATACATTTAGATATAGATATACACATATGCATGCATGGACTTAATTACTTACACATTGTCTTAGTCATATGAATGTGAGATACTTGAGGGCATAGACTACTTTTATCTATCTATCTATCTGTATGTATGTATGTATGTATGTTTGTCTGTGTATGTGTGTGTGTTACAGTTGCAATACCATGAGTAGATTGTAGAGCTAGTATCAGTGTAGTTTCCATCAAAGAGGAGTACATGTAGGATACACCCAGTTATTATAACACATACCTGCAGCAACATGGCTTTGTATCCTCTAATCATGTATGTATGTATGTGCATCATCTCTTACTACCCTTCACACAGGAGAAAACTAGTGTTGTCATCTCACAATAGGGATGATGGGAGACCCAGAATGGAAGAACATTGTCTCAGCCCTATCCAAAATTAGACCTAGGGCTTCACAAATTGATCTTATTTCATAGGAATCTTATTTCACAAAGGAAGTTAGTGAAGAAAATACTTACCCATCATAAGAAAAAACAACAAATGGTCCAAGACTTTCTAGAAAACATTGAATCTCAGGGTAGGGTGTGTCCTGACTGGTTAGTGACTCATCCAGGTGTCTGGTCTGGTTTGGGCACAGTTAATACTGATGACAGCTTTTTATGAAACTGGCTACAGCAAAGGACTCAAGAAAAAAGTCCACTAATAAGAGTGCTGGAGACAGCCCTCCTCTCTTCCTTACCCTGTCTCTATTTCTGTCTTCCCAAGAGGATTTCTGGCTGAGATTTGTTTTTAATGAGCCCAGGGACAAGAATGCCCCTCAGGACCCTTTCTGAGGAAAGTAGGAGAAACTTTAGTTCTTCCCACTTGTGGCCAATCCATTGTCACTTTGGAAAAGTTGCTTATAGTAAAGAAGCATGGCAGTGAATGTTAGGTACAATCCAGGCCCAGGTCTACAAGGGTTAGCAGCATGGCCCATCTCACAATGATCAGTTGGCTCATCAATACTGGGGAGTCCAAACTGAAACTCGGATATTGCAGAAACTCGGATATTGCAGATAACTTGGGGAACATAGATGACTCAGGACTGGAAGTTTAGTTATCAGGGATGATTTGAACTATGCCATCTAGCATAGAAAATCAAATCAATTCATTATTAAAAGCTAAGTAATTTGAAATGCTCTCAGAATTTTTAGGTCTCCAAGGATTGTATAGTAGTCTAAGGATTTAGAGTGGTTAAATCAAAAAGTAAGTAAACTACAAATTACAATTAACAGGATTTAATTACACATATTCTATATAACTCCAGAGGGTGGCATTAGGAACACAGTGTAGCAGATTTTGCAGGGAGAAAGATTGACTAAGTACAAGAAAAATGTTCTGGCAGTCAGTTGTTAAAAAATGTGATCTTTTGCCTTCTTAGATAATGGGGTTTTTGTCTCTGGGGGTATCAGGCCATAGTTGGATAACCACCAATTAGGAATATTTTATAAGGATTTGTGAATGGTTCCAAATGATCAAGTAATCAAGAGCTCCTTACCTCAAGATGCTTCCCTTGTAAAATACTTTTATTTTAATTTTTTTTCCAATTACATGTAGAAAAAATTTAGCCTTTGTTTTTTTACAATTCTGAGTTCCAAATTCTCTCTCCCCACACTCATTGATAAGACAAACAATTTGATGAAGGTTATATCTATTCAGTCATGCAAAAGATATTTCCATATCAGTCATGTTGTGAAAGAAAACACAAATGAACAAAAAACAAGAAAAATGAAAAAAAATTTGAAAAAAGTATGCTTCAATCTGTATTCAGATTTCATTAGTTATTTCTTTGAAGGTGGATAGCATTTTTCATCATAGGTTAAGTCATTCACAGTTAATCATTATACAATATTATTGTTACTATGTATAATATTTTCCTGATTCTGCTCACTTCACTTTGCATCAATTCATGTAAGTCTTTTCAGGTTTTTATGAAAGGAATCTACTCATCATTTCTTACTCCACCAGAATCATATACTTCAACTTCTTCAGCCATTTCCAAATTCATGGGCATCCCCTCAATTTTCAATTCTTTGGCACCACAAAAAGACCCGCTACAAATATTTTTGTACATATTTTATACATAGATCCTTTTCCTTTTTTATCTCTTTTATAAAATTTATTTATTTTAAGTTTTCAACATTCATTTCCACAAAATTTTGAGTTCCAAATCTTCTCCCCATCTCTCCCCTCCCCACAATCCAAAGTGTCAAGCATTCTAATTGCCCATACCACCAATCTGCCCTACCTTCCCCATCTTCTCTTTTGTCCTATAGGGCAAGATAAATTTCTATACCCCATTACCTGTATTTCTTGTTTCCCAGCTGTATGCAAGAACAAAACTCAGCAGCAGTTGTTCCTAAAACTTTGAGTTCCAACTTCTCTTCCTTCCTCTCTCCCTCCGCAGCCCCATTGGTAAGGCAAGCAATTCAATACAGGCTATATATGTGTAGATTTGCAAATGACTTCCATAATAGTCATGTTGTGTAAGACTAACTATATTTCCATCCATCCTATCCTGCCCTTCATTTCTTCTATTTTCTCTTTTGACCTTTTCCCTGCCCAAGAGTGTTGACTTCCCATTGCCCTCTCTTCCATCATCGCCCCCACCCTGCTTATCCCCTTCTACCTCACTTTCCTGTATTGTAAGATAGGTTTTCATACCAAAAGGCGTGTGAATTTTATTCCTTCCTTGAGTCAAATGGGATGAGAGCAAGCTTCACGTTTTCGCTCTTACCTCCCCACTTTCTCCCTCCATTGAAAAGTCTTTTTCTTGCCTCTTTTATGAGAGATGATTTGCCCCATTCCATTTCTCCCTTACTCCTCCCAATGTATTCCTCTCCCACACTTTAATTTCATTTTTTTAGACATTCAACTTCCTTCCTGTTTAACTCACCCTGTGTGCTCTCTCTCTCATATATATATATATATATATATATATATATATATATATGTATGTATGTATATATACGTATATATACATATATATGTATATATGTGTGTGTGTGTGTCTGTGTGTATGTATAATCTCACCAACTACCCAGATACTGAAAAAAGTTTCAAGAGTTGCAAATATTGTCTTTCCACATAGGAATGTAAGCAGTTCAACTTTAGTAAGTCCCTTATGACTTCTCTTTTCTCTTTACCTTTTCATGCGTCTCTTGATTCTTGTGTTTGAAAGTCAAACTTCCTTTTCAGCTCTGGTCTTTTCATCAAGAATGCTTGAAAGTCCTCTATTTCATTGAAAGACCATTTTTTCCCCTGAAGTATTATACTCAGTTTTGTTGGGTAGGTGATTCTTGGTTTTAGTCCTAGTTCCTTTGACTTCTGGAATATCATATTCCATGCCTTTGTTCCCTTAATGTAGAAGCTGCTAGATCTTGGGTTATCCTGATTTTATTTCCACAATACTCGAGTTGTTTCTTTCTAGATGCTTCCAATATTTTCTCCTTGGCCTGGTAACTCTGGAATTTGGCTACAATGTTCCTAGGAGTTTCTTTTTGGATCTCTTTCAGGAGGTGATTGGTAGATTCTTTCAATATTTATTTTGTCTTCTGGTTCTAGAATATCAGGGCAATTTTCCTTGATAATTTTATGAAAGATGATGTCTAAGCTCTTTTCTTGATCATGGCTTTCAGGTAGTCCCATAATTTTTAAATTGTCTCTCCTGGATCTATTTTCCAAGTCAGTTGTTTTTCCAATGAGATATTTCACATTACCTTCCATTTTTTCCATTCTTTTGGTTTTGTTCTGTGATTTCTTAGTTTCTCATAAAGTCATTAGCCTCCATATGTTCCATTCTAATTTTTAAAGAACTGTTTGCTTCAGTGAACTGTTGAACCTCCTTTTCCATTTGGCTAATTCTGCTTTTTAAAGCACTCTTCTCCTTATTGCCTTTTTGAACCTTTTTTGCCAATTGAGTTAGCCTATTTTTAAAGGTGTTATTTTCTTCGGCATTTTTGGGGGTCTCTTTTAGGAAGTTGTCTTGTTTTTCATGATTTTCTTGCATCTCTCTCATTTCTCTTCCCAATCTTTCCTCCATCTTTCTTATTTGATTTTCAAAATCCTTTTTGAGCTCTTCCATGGCCTGATATGACTAAATATTTATTTTGGATGTTTGGGATACAGAAATCTTGACATTTATGTCTTTCCCTGATGGTAGGCTTTATTCTTCCTCATTTGAAAGGATGGGAGAAAATACCTGTTCACCAAGAAAGTAACCTTTTATATTCTTATTTTTTTTTCCTTTTTTGGGTATTTTTCCTGCCAGTTACTTGACTTTTGGTTCTTTGTCAAGAGTAGGGTATACTCTGGAGATCTATAAGATCTCAGTTCCTCCAAGGTGGAACAATCAAGCGTGTACAGTGGTCTGGAAGCAACAAGAAACTTTTGTGCCTAGAATCTGAGTAGTAGTTTCCTTTCCACAACTGCCTGACTTCCAGTTCCAGCAATCCAGTACCTGGAGCTGAGATTCAGATAAGCTTTTGATTTCCCCAGGGGCTTTCAGCAGGGGCAGGGTTGCCTTTCAGTGTGAGATAAAGATCAATTGCTCAATTCTTCCAAAAGCCTTAGGTGGGGGCAGGGCCACCACACAGGGCTGAGGTAAGGATCAGTTGCTCAGTGCCCCCAGGGGTGTTATGATCCAACAATGAATGCCAACAACTGTGGGAGCTGCAGCCACCCGTAGGAGGCAAGAGCTCCTTTCTCAGCCAGCTGAAAAAACCCTCTCACTGATCTTTGGCACCTCTAAGTTGAGGGATCTGCAAACCCCTGCTACTGTCCCTGGGGACTCTGCTCCTGAGGCCTGCTCACATCCTCCTCCCAGTGTCCTGCCACGTGGCCAAGGCTGGGTTGGGCTCTACTCCTTGTCTGGTGCAACAGACCTTTCCTCTTGGCCTTTCAGGTCACCCTGGGCTGGAAATCTCTTCCACTCCATTTTTCTGTGGCTTCTGCTGCTCTAGAATTTGTTGAGAGTCTTTATAGGTATTTTGTGGGCTGTGGGGGAAGAACCAGTGTATGTGCATCTTTCTACTCCCCCTTTTCTATCTCTTTGGGAAATAGACCTAGTAGTTCTGTGTCAAGAATATGTACAGTTTTGTAGTTCTTTGACTATAGTTCCAAATCATTCTCCAGAAAGATTGGATCAGTTCACAACTCCACCAACACTGCATTAGTGTACTAATTTTAACCATATTCTCTCAATCATTTGTCATTCTGATTTTCTGTAATATTAGTTAATCTGATAGGAGTGAGATAGTACCTCAAGAGTTGCTTCTATTTGCATTTCTCTAAATAATAGTGATTTAGGTCATTGTTTCATATGACTATAAATAGCTTTGGTTTCTTGTCCTTTGACCATTTATCAATTGGTGAATGACTTGAATTCTTATAAATTTGACTCAGTTCTCTATATATTTGAGAAAGGAGGCCTTTATTAGAGAAACCTACTATAAATTTTTCCCAGTTTTCTGCTTTTCTTCTAATCTTGGCTATATTAATTTTGTTTGGGAAAACCCTTTTTAATTCAATGTAATCAAAATTGTCTATTTATATCCTGTAATTCTTCTTTGGCAACAAAGTCTTCCCTTATCCACAGATCTGACGGGTAAATTATCCCCCACTCCTCTAATTTGCTTATGGTACAACCCTTTATATTTAAATCATGTACTCATTTTGGCCTTATCTTCGTATACAGTTAAAGATGTTGATCTATGCCTAGTTTCTGCCAAACTGTTTTCCAATTTTTCCAACCGTTTTTGTCATATATTGAGCTTTTGTCCCAAAAGTTTGGCTCTTGCAGTTATAAATCACAAGATATTGTGGTCATTTAATACCATGTATTGTATAGAGTCCAAGCCTTTCTTCATATACTCTACTCTTCATGGTACACAATATTTCAGCTTAATAAGATTTTGTGGGTCTAAGTTATCAATATCTTGCCCTTATCCATTAGTCATAATGTTGTTTTATAGCCAATGAACAATTAATCCACTTTATGATCTCATCACTTTTCAGTCAATTATGTGACTCTAAATATATAGTTGAATATTGTTTACAATATACTATACGTTGAATTCTAATACTTGTTTCAGTACATGTGTAAAACAGTCTCAAATATCTTAAAGAACATTTGTAGTGTCTTGGATCATTATGCTTCTACAAAGAACTGAATCTTTCATAGTTGATCATCACACAATGTTGCTGATGCTATGTACAATGTTTTCCTAGTTCTGCTCATTTCACTTTGCATCAGTTCATATGTCTTTCCAGTTTTTTCTGAAGTCTCCCTGTTCATCATTTCTTATTGCACAACAGTATTCCATTATACTCATATACCACAATATGTCATATACCACAACTTATCAGTTAAGGAATGGCTATTTTTCTTAAAAATTTGAATCAATTCCCTATATATTTTAGAGATGAGAAATTTATACAGATCTGTTGTGAATTTTTTCTCATTTGTAAAATTCTCTTATAATTTTAGCTACATTGATTTTGTTACTTTTATTAGGTAATAAATTATTAATTTTATTACGTTATAAAATTGTTCATTAATATGTTAACACTAATTCTGAATCTTATTGTTTCTTTTTTCATTTCTGCCATTTGAATAACATTATAACATAATAATGTTATTATAATATTATATTATATATATTATATTATATATAATGTTATAACATAAATAACATTATAATATAATAACAAAGCACTCTTTGTCGTGATGGCATGTACCAGATATACTAAACTGGGACAGTTTATCTGTAGCTCAACTAAGGTACCTGCAGAAACCCTGTGAGATACAGCTTTCTCTATGATTCTTTTTATCTTTTGCTTGATCATGAAATCTTCACCTACTTATAGATCTGACAGAGAATTTCTTACTTCTTTAGTTTGTTTATAATATCTCTATGTCAAAGTCACATACCAATTTAAAATATATATTGGTATATGGTGTGAGAAGTTCGTCTATGCTTATTTTCTGCCAAAGTGTTTTCCAGTTTTCCTGAGAGATTTGGTCAAATAGTGAGCCCTTGCCCCAGTAGCTGAGAGTTGGGGATTTATCAGACACCTGGGTACTCACAGAGTCAGTTGTACCAAAAGGTAATTTCCACTTAACAAGAAACTATGAAGTCATAACATTCAAGGCTCCTAAGATGAGGGAAAATGTACATGCAACACACAGCTCCCTTTCCTGCTTTCATGTGGAATGGTATGCCAAGTAAGGAATACATACATAGCTATATGTGGGAAGCTTTCCCAAGATATAAAACAACAACAAATAGGTATTCTTCCAATTTTCAAAGCTTTTACTGGGTCTGAATCTCCCTCAACAAACAATCAAATTTGCCAAAAGCTTCACAGTTGTGGCTAGTCTAATTGCTACTGGTAACAGACAACATTCTTCCAATGCTTAAACCTCATGCTACCCACTGTGAGACACCCTCACTCACAATGGCAACACAAGACAGCCCAGCTGTGGCTTGTTCAGCTAATTATCCTAAGTGCAATGCTGACCAAGCTTGCTACTACCAGTTTTGCTGCTATTCCTAGGCTTGGTGCTGACATGTACAACATAAAATATAATCATCTGTGTACTTATCATGCAAGATATCCTTGAAAATAATATATAAATGAGTCACCAATTACTGATCACAAGTAGTAGCAGACACTCTTGTCATCTATTTCAAGATTGCATTCATGAATTTGGCCAGTCAATTATTTGACTATCTGGAATAATAAATTACATGCAAAGTTGGTGTTGCTTCAAATATGACACGGATATCATATCATATTCAACATCTTAGAGAGTCTATGTGGAGTAGTAGAGAACCAGCCTGGTAGGCAGGAAGATCTGAATATTCATATATTTAATATATACAGACTGTATAATCATGGGCAAGTCATTAAACTATCAATGATCTAGGGAACTCCCTAGGATTATAGTTGCAGATAAGATGCCATTGACCCACATTGGTAAAGGAAGTTTCCATACCTGGGAATTCCCTAGAGCAATGATCTCATAGGTCCAGTATTGCTCATTACTTTAGTGTGTAATGAAATAATATTTTATTTTAAAATATGAGTAAGATCCTTAACAAAAGTTCTGTTCTACTGGGAAAGTGACCATGAGTTCTCTAAAACTATGGCCAGAAAAAAAGACAAATGCTCATAGCTTCTATGAAGCTTGAAAGGATGGACCTGGTGATGGGGCTATTGTGTTTAATCTCTCTAAATTCAGAGAAGTTCATCATCAGAAGACTGGTCAGCAAGTGAATTATTTTGATAGCTGTTCATGAATTTATATATTAAGAGGTAGAGGGATAACAATCTTTCTTGACTAGGGGACTTCCCATACCAATAAAAATACAGATCATTTTTAGTAAGAAGTAATAGAAATAAGATATTTCTTGAAAGAGAATTTTTTTAATAAATAAATTTTCATAAAATTTTTTAATAACAAAGGAAGTTTATGGGCCATTCACACCCAAGACTGATTGGGAAATGTCTCTTTTTCCTTATGTTAATCTGACTGCAGTTCAATGCAATTAGGTTTGGGCTTCCCCATTCTACTTGTCCCTTTTATGTTCATCTTGATATACTTTGCTTCCTATTTTCATAATTCTCTCTCTTTTTGTGTTTCATTATTTTAAAATTAGATTTTTTTTCCTATTAAGAAGCATTTATGGGTTCTTTTTTATCAGTTCTCCTCTGAGATGTAGAGACAGGTTGTTTTCTCAGATGAACTCAGAAAAATAATTTCTGGATTACCCATTAATAATTGCCCCTCCTTAAAAAATAACTTTAGATGTTTAACATATATAAGCAAAATATTACACCCATGTTCCAGACACTGGATCTCTTTGCCATACTTTCCTTCTGCCACTCCCTCAACTTTTTCTCTACTAGCAAAGACCAATAAAATGCAGATTCATACAAAATGACACTAAGATTCATAATTCCATATCAGAAGGGATATAGCAGTTTCCAACTTTTTCCTACTACTCACTCTATCAAAATTCACTGGACTGTGGGCAGGGGTGGGGAATTTATACCCTTGAAGCCACATGTGTCCCTCTAGGTTGTCAGATGCCACTCTTTGACTGAATCCAAACTTCACAGAATAAATGCCCTTAAAAAAAGGATTTGTTCTGTAAAACTTGGACTCTGTCAAAAGGCCACACCCAAGGACCTAGAAAGTCAGAATTTCCCTATTCCTGTACTATGGCATCATAGCTCATGGGATCATAGAGTTAGAGGTGTTAGTGATCTTTTAAACTATCAGATCCAACTCCTATATTTTATGCGTGAGAAATATGAGGCAAAGAGAGGTTAAATGACTTGAGGACAGTCACTTACTGAGTATCTGAGGCAAGATTTATACTCAGGTCTTCTTCACTCCAATTCTACAAATCTTTCTACTATACTACGTAGCTCAACCTTCAAATTAAACTTTTATCCTTCTCCAGAGTTCCATATCAACCTTTCCACCCCTTGAGTTCCAACCAAGAGCACTGCCATCATGCTGTGAGTACTGTATCTCTTCCTCAACTCCATATTAACTCTGTACTGTTCACGTAGTAACTTCACAAATAGAAAGGCTAGTTTCCCCTTCGAGAATTTCTCTGACACCAATTTATCCTGTTTCTATTTTATTTGCACATAGTTATTTATATATCGTCTTCCCAAGTAGACTGTTAGATCCTCAGGAGAAGGGACTGTTTTTGGTCTTCCTTTGTATACCCAGTGCTTAGCACAATGCACCATATATAATGGATGCTTAATAAATACTTGTTAAAAAATAAATAAAAACTTGTTGATTTGACAAGTGCCAAGAGTAGTTGCTTCTCGACTCTTAAATAACTAATATTGTTTGATATAATAAATATAATAATTGGTAAAATTGGATGCTATGGATAGCTATTCCCCATGAGACTCGTACAGAGATCCATATGAGTCCAGACTAAAGACATCATCATACATTCTACCAAATGAATAGAAGGTGATTTCCCAAGATAGTACATGATCTTTGTCCTTTTCTCTCTTTGTTCAATATCTTCTTCCCTAACTTTATCATTGTATGGTTTTTTTTCTTTCTGTCTCCTAACTATGGGAATTCTTCAAGGCTCGATCATTTGCTTCTATACACCAAAGGAGGAAACCATCCAAAATCTGACTCTAACTTTAAATTCATTCAGATTCTGAGTTTTCTTAAATAAAATATCTATGGAATGATCTTTTATAAGCTGTTCAAAGCTATTCAAGTTTAAAGTTCTTTTGTTGCCTCAGTCATGTGACTTATGAAATTCTGCACCATGCATTACCTTAGTTTCAATGTGAGGAGGATTGAATAATAGTAATTTTGTAAATATGACTTAAAACTCCAATGTGGTATACAGTCTCTATTTCTAGATCATTTAGAAAATAGTTAGTCAATAACAATACGGTCAATAACAATGTTTACAAGGTACTGCTTGATATACTAAGTACTGGAAATACCAAAAGAAATGTACAAAATGTGTGGGACCTCTGAGAGGCATCAGTTAGGAAATATCTTTCTTTGAAATTCACACAGTCAATGGTGAAATTGAAGTTTCAGTGTTGTCATTAAGATATGTTGAGGTCTCATGGGTGGAGGTATTTGTCTCAACTCTGGCTTGAGGCTGCAGCACTCTCCATGTGGAATCCATCTTCTGGTGTTCCCTTTCTGCCAACTTTCTGATGCAGAGACACAGTAAGTGTAAACAGCAATCCCATCATTCCTGGTTTTGCAACTGCTTCTCATGGCATCAGGCAACTTTTGCTGTCTGCTGGCAGTATATTCTTCACAGCCACCAAAAACTCAGTGAAACTAGATTCTCTAGTCAATGACATCATCAGTTATCTTATCCACATCTCTGTGGTTCTCTCTTTTAATATAGCCCATATCGCCAATAACTGAATCCAGGTATATATCAAAAGAACTCATATACCTTGAGGCTTCCCCCAAGTGACCAGTGGATCCCCTGATATATCATGGGCTATGATATTAAACAAGACTCAGATTGGGGTGACCCCATTACATTCTCCTTCTAGGAGGAGGAAAAAGTGTTTGTCTCTGCAAATCCCACTAGACTGCTACATATGGAGGCACACATTATAAAACATCCAGTAATTTACGGATTGTCCAGTCATAGAAAATCATCCAAGATACAGAGGACATATTGTACAATACATCCCAAATCACAAATCTCATAGTTAATAGGGAACACAGAGACTGCCTAGTTCAGAAAATGCCTGAACAAGAATCCCCTTTATAACACAAGATCAAAGGACCACAGGTTTATAGCTTGAAGGAACTTTAAAAGTCATTTTAACCTATCATTTTATATAGAGGAAACTGAGTTCAGCAAAGAGCCCAAGGTCACATAATACAAATGGAACACATGTGATCTTCCAGCTTTTACTTGAAGGCCTGAAGGCCTTTAGGGAGTAGAAGTCTACCACCTCCCAAGACATCCAATTATACTTTTGAATCATTTTGTAAAGAAGTCCTTCCTTACATCAACCCTAAATTTGTGATTTGCATCTTTCATCCCTTACTCTTATTTCTACCCTCTGTGGACAAATAGAGTAAATATTCCTTTCCTAGCATGATGGAGCTGTTTTATTTAATGTTTGGGGGCAACTACTGTATTGTTGGGTGCATGTGCACTTCTTGTACCCTATCTCCATAAGTCTTTATTTCTCTAGGTCAGTTATTTTCAATGCATTCAAATGAAGTATACATAGCATGACATGGAGATCTTTCACCATCCTGTAGCCCTCTTCTACCTAGCATTTGGCACCCATCACTGAATATATCACTCCAGATGTGATTTGAACAAAGAAGAGTCAAGTAAGATTATATTACCTTCCCAGTCCTGGAGAACCTGGAATAGTGGATAGAGTAGTGGGTATGAAAATCAAGTAGGCCTGAGGTCAAATCTTCTTTTAGTTATTTATCTATATGACTTGAGAGAAGTTACTTCACATTTCTTAGCCTCATTTTCTAAAATGGGGAGGTATTATTAAATAGCACCTACCTCTCAGCACTATAATGAGAAGTAAGACGATCTATATAAAGCAAGTCATGAATCTTAAAGTGCCACATAAATGCCAGCTTTTGTTTTTGTTCATCATTCCTTTCTGGGCTCTATTTCTGACTATCTAGAGCAAGGACCTTCCTCCCTATTTCCTTTACAGCTTCTTTTTAAGTTTATCTTCCCTCACTAAAAAGAAAGTTGCTTGAAGGCAGGGACTGTCTTTCTTTTTGCTAGCATTTTTTTAATATTTGTTATTTTGAGGGAGGGATATTTACATCACTATAGTTTCCCCCAGTATCCTTTCATATATATATATATATATATATATATATATATATATATATATATATATATATATATATATTATTTCGAAAGACAAAAAAGAAAAGAAAAAGAAGAGGGAAAAATCAACAGAATTGATCATTACCTTGAAAAATAACTGAAAATATATGCACTATGCAACACTTATGAACCTCCAACCACTGCAAATGGGTGGAGTTAGGAGTATCTTCTTATATCTCTTCTTTTGAGCCTTGCGTGTTCTTTACAATTTTTTGTTTATGTGATTTTTATTTGATTTTCTATTATGGTAGTCATGATTTATACTGTTTTCATAGTTCTGTTTACCTCATTCTGCATCAGTTCATGTATCTCTCTCAATGCTTCTCTATATTTGCCACATTTATCACTGCTTACAGCACAGTAATATTCCATTATTATAACACTAAAAGATAACATATTGTCCACGAAAGACACAGTGATCTCAAAGACAGAATACATAGAGACAGCCTAGGGATCATAGATCTCCCATCAGGATATGGCATGATAAAAAACCTGAACATCATAATGCAAAAAAAAAAAGTGAGAACTACCCAGAACTTCTGGACACAGAAAATGACACAAATTGAAATAATTAATAAATTGTCTTCAGAAAAAAAATGCAGACTCCAAGATACGAAGTGATTAAATTAACGATTCAGAAATAAAAAAAATTCTGAAAGGAATAGTTTGAAAGACCTTCAAAAGCATAGAAAATGAAATTCACATAACAAGGCAATTCTGAATCCAACAGAAAGCACAAGAGGGAATGCAATAATGTATTCCAAAGATTAATAGAGCTCATGAGGCAACATAGGGTGCTTTTAAGCTTAACCATAAATAGAAAAGATGGACATGCAATAATAAAGTGGTGTTGAATAATTCTTAGAAATAAAACCAGAATTGAACAGATTATTTGCTTCTTGAAAATCTCAGACAACAGAAATGCAGGAGCTGATGAATAAAGGCATCAGCCAAAGATAGCAACCACGAAAAAGTAACAACAAAGAAACCCGTAACAGTCTTCCTTCTAAATATACACAAGGAGACAAGGGTGAAGGCAGAAGTCTGGTGGAGGTAATAGTGAAGAGGTAAGACTATGGCAGTAAGAACAGAACCTGGCCACACTTTCCCTACAGGTGAATCAATGATTTGGTACTTGAAAAGACCACTCCTTCTCAAGGGAAATAGGAGTTGGAACTCCCGAGGGGAACTAGTACCTGGGGAGTGGAAAGATATGGAGCCAGGGAGAAGATTTTGAGTGGGGGAGGGGGGAGGAAGTGGGGAAAGGTAACTAAAGGGAAAGTATAGAACAGTGGTGGGCTGCATAACCAGGAATGGAGTGGGGAGAGCACTGACAGGGCACTGACCTGTCTGAAACCTGTAAGTGTTGCATTGTTCTGAAAGTGAGGTATAATGGAAAAGGGAAATGCACAGAGCAAACTACACAAGGTAGAGGCACAAATTGCCACGAGTGTGGAGTCCAAAATAGAAACCTTGGAAGTTTGGGTTTCGTGAAGAATACAGAGAGTAGAGAAAGAATAAGAAATTGTAAAAGTCATGAATGAGAAAAAAGGTCTAGAGTAGTCAGGAAGGTTGTAATGATGAGAGTCATAAAAATTGTCTCTGGACAGAGGTGAAAAAATGAAATTTGGAACAGTAATGAACAATACTAGTTGAAGGAGAGAGGGGAAAATCTATTTGACTGAGAGTAAAAGGAGCGAGGGAAGAATTATATAACACCAATGGAATGTATTCCAAAGATTAATAGAGCTCATATGTGTTAATAAAACACATAACAACAGGACAGGGAAAGGAATCAATAAGCAAAACCCCAAAGGGGAAGAAGCAAAAAATATAAGGGAGAATCAGAGGTGAGGAGAAGGAAGGCAAAAAGAACAGTTCCACCTTAAAAAAAAATTAAAGTTAAGTAACTGAAAAAACATAGTACTATTTACAGCAAAAGAGGAGCATAATCATAAATTAGACAAAAACAAATAGGAGACCAATAGAGGAAAACATAAATTTAACTCTCATAACTCTAAATGTAAATGGATTTACCAAACCAAGAAAATGAAAAACAGTGACAGTTTGGATAAGAAAACAAAAGCTTATCATCTGTTGCTTCCAAGACAACCCATTTAAAAAAACGAAGAAAAATAAAACAGAGGGCATTTATGAAGTGAATTGGAAAAAAAGTAGGAGATATAATTATGCTATCTGACAATGTAGTAACAACCACTCAAAAATAGACACAAACAAGAAAATACATTGTAGTGCAAAGTATCATAAACAACAAACTAAGCCAGAGGCTTTTTTCCCTCTGCACCACGCTAATTCTTAAGGAAGAAAGATGAGGTATAAAAGATACTGTAAACTGACATACACAGAGAAAGACAGCAATAAAAGAGACAAAAGCATAATGTGCTACCACAGTCAAATACTAGCAATGGGCAATAACTGATATTTTAATGTGATAGTTTTACATTTTGGCTCTGTGGGAAGGGTTACTTGTTGGAAGATTCTATTGGGGTTATTTAAATTGTTAATGTTTATGTCCTGATTTGAATTGTTCCCACTAGAACCTGTCCTGGAAACATCTACTTCTTCAAGAGATGACTCAACCGTTTTACTGTATCTCTCAAGACCTCTATGAACTGATCATTCCTCAGAGTAAGGATGAAGGGATTCAGCAATGGAGTCACCACTGATATCATCAGGGAAATAATCTTGTTGTACTCAGTTGCGTCACACTGGGCTTCACATAGAGAAACAGACAGGTGCCATAGCCTATTCCCACCATAGTGACATGGGAGGCACAGGTGGAAAAGGCCTTCTTCCAACCAGAAGCAGAAGGAATTCTCAGAATGGTACAAATACTATAGATGTAGGAAATGGTGGTTGGGAGCAAAGAACCAAAAAGAATGAAAGCTGCCATCAGGAAGAACTGCTGAAATCTGTTGCCACCACAAGTGAGTCTGAGCAACTAACTTCTCACTGTAAAATTCATCAGTGCATTTGACCCACAGAAGTAAAAATGGTATGTTGCATCAATTAGCCAGATTTGAAACAGAAATCCAAATACCCAGGACACAATGGCCACCCAGAGGCAGACTTGAGGATTCATGATCAGACTATATCTTAGGGGATTACAGATAGCTACATATCGGTCTACAGCCATTGCTGCTAACAACATAAACTCTGAGGTCCCCGCAGAAAGTAAAAGGAAGAGTTGAGCCATACATGCACCAAAAGACACTGTTTGAATTTGGGTAGTCAGCAAACCTCCTAGCATAGTAGGAATAACAAAAGTTGTAGTTAAAATATCCATAGCAGAGATGTTACCAAGGAAGAAATACATGAGAGAGTGGAGGCAATGGTCCACACGTATCATAATGATGAGTGAATTTCCAATAAATGTCATCATGTAAAGAAGGAAGAATATGGAAAAGAGCATGTGGCAGTAATGTTGTGAGCCAGAAAACCCAAGCATTTTCAATTCCAGAATTACTGAATGATTTCCAAACATTCCACTGTCTGTTGCAGAGGTTACTGAAAAGTAAAGAATCATTAATTTGTTCACATTGGTGAAAATGTTAATGGATTTGGAGTCAAAAGAGTGGAGTTTAAGCCCAACATTAAAATTATGTACCATTGGACTTTATCTCTCTTGTATCGATTTTCTCATCTGTAAAATGGGAAAATAATACTTGCCCTTTTCCACTGATGTTCAATCCATTATAATATGCAAGTGTCACTGGTTCCTTGAAATCTGTATTAGGGCAAGTTCTCTGTCAGGTCCTGTCAAAGAAGTACTGATGACAGAGTATGTGTCTGTCATTCAAGAACTAAGCTAGGTCACTTCAGAGAGGCTCATCATCAGAAAACTGGTTATAGTAACTCTGTAAGATAGCCTACTTAGGTTTAGAGAGGTTGTGACTTTGGAAGAAGAGGAAGGACCCACATGAACCAATCAAAGGCCTTGGAAGGAACACTTATATACACAAAATTGTCATGAGAAAAGCTTTTTGTGAGCCTTAAAATGCCTGACAATTATGAGCTCTTATGACAATACTGAACAACTTCACAGAGGGAGAGCATACACCTCTGAAAATAGCAGATTATCTGAAAGAATATGTAACTATCATCTTATGTTTTCCCTCTACTTCCTTGAAGCTGAGCTTCTAGAGAAAGGTATGTCTGCTCATTTTTTACTATAAACTTCTCATATATGTAATACCATGCACCTTTTCATCTCCTTTTTACTTTTCTGTGTTGTCTTTCTTCCATATACTGCAAACGCCTTGAAGGCAAGGACTGTGTCTTTTTTGTTTGTATTTGTGTCCTTACCACTTAGCATAGGGCCTAACATATTTTAAGTGCCTAAGAAAAGTTTGTTGCCTCACCTTAACTCATAAGTTTGACTGAGATTTCCTTAAACATTCATTTTGAGCTTACTTTAAATATTTATTTTGTATCCTTCTGTGATAACACAGGAGTTTCCCTGTTTTGACTGCCACCAATCTGTAGTCCTTCTCTCCCACAGTGGCCCTTGTATGATGTCATATTGCATTAAACCTTCCAACCAGAAGTACTTAGGAAAACAGAAATTCTGTCCTGAGAAATTAAGATGTATCAAGATACTCAACATGCAAAGGAAGGCATAAGCCAGGACAGAATTTCAGAGCTAGAGGGAAATTTAGAAATAATTTGAACTGACTTCTTCCCCAACTTCAATTTTACTGAAGAAGAAATTATGGCCAAGAGAAAGGACCTTGATAGTGGAAAACAATAATATAAGTTAGTGGCAAAACCAATCCTACAGCCCAAATCTCCAGCCAACAGGCTTAGGGCTTCCTCCATCTTACTGCATGTCCTTCTTATGCTTCTACTGCACATCTACAACCGGGTGGAGCCACTGCTTCTGAACTCTGCAAATTTTGCCTAAAAAGGATACTTTTGGCGGGGGGGGGGGGGGGGTGGAGCCAAGATGGTGGAATGAGAGCAACAACTCACCTAAGCTCTTGAACAAACTCCTTTGGGTACCTCTGAAAGGAGAATCTGACCAAATTTCGGGGGTGTGGAATCCAGTGGGAGACAGACTGTGACAGATTCAGAGCCCAGGACAGATTGGAAGGTCCACGGGAAGGATCTGTTCTGCAGAGGTGAACCCCCAGCACACAGTGCAGAGCGCCCCACACAATGGAGCAGAAGGGGCTCAGGAAACCCGAGAGTGGCGGGCAGAACTGGCGGAGCACCACCCAAGGGCAGGAGACAAGCTTAGTCAAGTCAGTGAGAGATGCTGAGTGCCAGATATCAGTGCAGCAGCTCCTGAGACTTTCAGCCCAAGGACTAAACATCGGTAAGTCACCTACTTGAACTTTTGGGAAGCAGGATGGTGGAGTAATCAGTAAATGATCTCTCCTCCCACCCTGATGACAATAAAAGAACCATAAAATATTTCCCCAGAAAAATCCTGGATCATCAGAAACAGCAGAAGGGGCCAATAGTCTCATAACACCTGAGGCTACAGAAAATAGCTAAGGGGGATTCCTTCTACTGTGGCGGAGGCAAACTGGAAAGACAGAGGACCCAGGGCAGAAAAAACTTGCACTAGGACCCAGGCAAGCCTCAGCACCAGGAAAGGAGTCCCAGGAGGGGTGGGAGCACACATTAGCATCTAGGCCTGCCTCAGCACTCCAGGGGAAATGGGAAGACAATAGGGCAACTGGGATCACCATCCCCTGAGTTTGCCTTTGCCTCAGTTCACCTGAGGATATCTCCTGTGACGAGACCACCTCTCCCCCACACTTAACAAGCTAACCCCGGGGCTGATCTGGAAACACCAAACAAAAACCTGCTCTTAGCTTTTTCACACATTAGCTCAGCACAAAGCTCTGTAGCTTCTGACTGAAAGAGCCAGAAGCCACAACACTCAATCAACATCATGAAAAAGAAAAAGCAGAAGGGTGAAAAAACCATAAAATCTTTCTATGGGGATAAGGACCAAAACACAAACACCAAAGAGTCAGAGTTGAGACTGTACTTCCATCTGAAACTTCAGAAGGGACTATAAACTGCTAGTAAACACAAGCAACTCTCCTGGAACAGCTGAAGAAGGAAATAGAAGAAAAACTGGCCAATGATTTTAAAAGTATAAAAAAAAAGAATTCACTGATGAGAACATCCTTTAAAAAGGAAAATTGAACAAATGGAAAAGGAAGTTCAAAAACTAACTGGAGAAAATAACTCCCTAGAACAGTTGGTCAAACTGAAAAGGAAACACAAAATCTAACTGGGAAAATAGGTCAAATGGCAAAGGATGTAGAAAAATTAACTGGAGAAAATAGCTCCTTAAAAGAAAAAATTGGACAGATGGAAAAGGAGATGAAAAAGTCAACTGAAGAGAACAATTTGATAAAGATTAGAATTGGACAAGTAGAAACTAATGACTCAATGACACAGCAAGAATCAAACAAAATCTAAAGAATGAAAAGATATAAGAAAATGTAAAATATCTAATTGGAAAAACAACTGACCTGGAAAATAAATCCAGGAGAGAAAATTTAAGAATTATTGGCCTGCCAGAAACCCATGATGGAGAAAAGAGTCTGAACAATATCTTCCAGGAAATCATCAAGGAAAACTGCCCAGAAGTGCTAGAGTCAGAGGGCAAAATAGTCATCGAGAGAATCCATCATTCCCCTCCTGAAAGGGATCCCAAACTCAAAACCCCAAGAAATATCATTGCCAAACTCCAGAACTATCAAGTGAAGGAGAAAATACTACAGGCAGCCAGAAAGAAACAAGTCAAATATCAAGGAGTTACAGTCAGGAACACACAGGACCTTGCAGCTTCTACAATAAAAGACTGAAGGAATTGGAATCCAATATTATGTAAGGCAAAGTTGTGGGGACTACAACCAAGGATCAACTACCCAGCAAAGTTCAGCATAACATTTCAGGCGAGGAGAAAGTCATTCAACGAAGTGAGGGATTTCCAGAGCTTCCTGACCAGAACGCCAGAACTCAATAGACAATTTGATCTTCAAATGCAGGACTCAAGAGAATCATAAAAAGGTCAACGGGGGGGGAAAAGGAAGAAAAAACTTCTTACTCAATTAGGGCAAACTGTTTACCTCCCTATAAGGGAAGATGATACCTGTTACTCTTGAGAATTGTGCAGCTATTATGAAATATAAAAGGGATATCCATAGAGGGAATGGGTATAAAGTAAATGATGTCATGTTAAAAATATGATTTAAGTATGAGAAGGGATTTTAACAGGAGGTGTGAAAAGGAGGAAGCAAAAAATGGCAAATTACATCACAGGAAGAAGTACAAAATTATAGTAGAGGGAAAGAGGGGAGGGAAATGAACATCGTTTGAGAGGTACTCTCATCTGATTTGTTTAAAAGATGGAACAATAAACTTAAGTAGGTAATCCTAACTAGCTCTATAGGCAGTAGGAAGAGAAGGGGGAAGAAAGGGAAGGGAGACTAAGAGGGAGGGAAGAGGCAATAAGAGTAAAGGGGAATAGAAAGAGGGGGGTTAAAAGAAGGAAGGGAAGGCTGCAGGAGGAGGTGGTGAAAAGTGAATACTATTGAGGAGGGGAAGGGAGATGGGAAGGCTAACAGCACAAATGGTGGAAAAGAGGATGAAGGAAAATACACAGATTGTAATCATAACTGTGAATGTGAATGGAATGAATTCTCCCATAAAGTAGAAATGGATAGCAGAATGGATGAAAAGCCATAGTCCAACAATATGCTGCTTAAAAGAAACACATTTGAAATGGGGGGATACACATGGAATAAAGGTCAAAGGGTGGGGCAGAATATATTGTGCTACAGCTGATGTAGGAAAAGCAGGAGTAGCAATCCTAATCTCAGATAAAGCAAAAGCAGAAATAGATCTAATCAAAAGAGATAAGGATAGAAACTATATCCTGCTAAAAAGCACCATAGACAATGAAGCAATATCATTACAAAACATGTATGCTCCAAGTGGTATAGCATCCAAATTCTTAGAGGAGAGGTTGGGAGAGTTGAAGGAAGAAATTCACAGCAAAAATATACCAGTGGGGGACCTCAACCTCCCCCTCTCTGAACTTGATAAATCTAACCTCAAAGTAAACAAGAAAGAGGTTAAGGAGGTAAATAAAACTCTGGATAAGGTAGATATGATAGATCTTTGGAGAAAATTGAATGGGAATAGAAAGGAACATACTTTTTTTCTTAACAATACATGGAACATTTGAAAAAAATGACCATGTACTAGGACATAAAAATCTCACAATCCAGTGCAGAAGGGCAGAGATAATCAATGCATCCTTCTCAGATTATAATGCAATAAAAATTATGTGTAATAAAAAGCCATGGAAAGATAAACCAAAAATCAATTGGAAACCAAATAATATAATCCTAAAGAAGGAGTGGATTAAAGAAGAAATCATAGAAACAATCAACAATTTCATTCAAGAGAATGAAAATAATGAGACAACCTACAAAATCTTACAGGTTATTGCAAAAGCAGTTCTTAGGGTAAGTTTTATATCTTTGAATGTCTATATAAATAAAATAGAGAAAGAGGATATCAATGACTTGGGTATACAGCTGAGAAAGCTAGAAAAAGAACAAATTGAAAATTCCCAAGTAAATACCAAATTAGAAATACTGAAAACCAAAGGAGAGATTAATAAAATTGAAATTAAGGAAACTATTGAATTAATAAATAAAATCAATAGTTGGCTTTATAAAAAAACTAATAAAATTGATAAACCTTTGGTCAATTTGATTAAAAAAAGAAAGAAGAAAATAAATTGCTAATATTATAAATGAAAGGGGTGAACTCACCTTCAATGAGGAGGGAATTAAAACAGTAATTAGAAATCACTTTGCCCAACTTTATGCCCACAAATTCGATAATCTAAACGAGATGAATGAGTATTTTTAAAAATTCAAATTGCCCAGATTAACAGAAGAGGAAGTTGAATACTTTAACAACCCCATCTCAGAAAAAGAAATTGAACAATGAACTCCCCAGGAAAAAACCTCCAAGGCCAGATGGATTCACAAGTGAATTCTATCAAACATTTAAAGAACAGTTAATTACAATACTATATAGACTATTTTTGAAAATTGGGGAAGGAGTCCTCCGAAATGCTTTCTGTGATACAAATATGGTTTTGATACCCAAACCAGGAAGAGACAAAACAGAGAAAGAAAATTATAGACCATTTTTTTCTAATAAATATATATGCAAAAATTTTAAATAAGATTTTAGGAAAATGAATACAGCATCTTATCATGAGAATTATACATTATGATCAGGTAGGATTCATACCAGGAATGCAGGGCTTGCTCAATATTAGGAAAACTACCAGTATTATTCACTATATCAACAAAAAAAACTAACAAAAACCACATCATTATCTCAATAGATGCAGAAAAAGCTTTCAATACAACACCCATTCCTATTAAAAAATGCTGGAGAACATAAGAATAAAGGGAACTTTCTATAAAATAATAAGCAGTATCTACCTAAAACTTTCAGGAAGCATTATATGCAATGGGGATAAGTTAGATGCATTTCCAATAAGATCAGGGGTGAAACAAGGATGTCCATTATCACCACTATTATTCAATATGGAACTAGAAATGTTAGTTGTAGCAATTAGACAAGATAAAGAAATTGAAGGAATAAGAATAGCCAAAGAAGAAACTAAGTTATCACTCTTGCATATGATATGATGATATACTTAGAGAATCCCAGAGATTCAAGCAAAAAACTACTTGAAATAATAAACAACTTTGGTAAAGTTGCAGTTTACAAAATAAACTCGCACAAATCTTCTGCATTCCTATATATTAGCAACAAAGTCCAACAGCAAGAGATAGAAAGAGAAATCCTATTTAAAGGTAGGGTAGACACTATAAAATACTCAGGAGTTTACCTGTCAAAATAAACCCAGGGATTATATGAACACAAGACACTTTTTGCACAAATAAAGTCAGATTTAAGTGGAAAAGCATCAGTTGCTCATGGGTAGACCAAGCTAATATAATAAAAATGACAATCCTACCTAAATTAATTTACTTATTTAGTGACATACCAACTAAACTATCAGACAATTATTATCTAGAGCTGGATAAAATAATATCAAAATTCATCTGGAAGAACAAAAGGTCTAGAATATCAAAGGGACTAATGAAAAGAAATGCTTGGGAAGGTGGTCTAGTACTACCAGACATCAAATTGTACTATAAAACAGCAATTATCAAAACCACTTGGTATTGGCTAGGAAACAGAGGAGTAGACAAGTGGAGTTGACTTGGCATTCAAGACACAGCAGGCAAGGAATATAGCAACCTCCTGATTGATAAACCCAAGGACTCTAGCTTCTGGGATAAGAACTCACTGTTTGACAAAAATTTCTGGGAAAACTGGATAACAGTGTGGTGGAAACTAGGAATAGACCCATGCCTGATACTGCACACAAGAATAAAGTTCAAATGGGTACATGATTTAGGTATAAAGATTAATACCATGAACAAACTGGAGGAGCAAGGAATAGTGTATTTATCAGATTTATGGAGAAGGGAAGAATTTTTGACTAAAGAAGAGAGAGAAAGCATTATGAAGTGCAAGATGGATAATTTTCATTACATTAAACTGAAAAGTTTTTGCACAACCAAACCCAATGCAACCAAAATTCGGAGGGATGTAGTAAATTGGGAAAGAATTTTTATGGCTAAGCTTGGGGATAAAGGCCTCATTTCTAGAATAGAGAACTGACTCAAATGTATAACTATGCAAGTCCCCAACTGATAAATGGTCAAAGGATATGAACAGGCAATTTTCAGGGGAAGAGATTAAAGATATCTATAATCATATGAAAAAGGGCTCTAAATCACTATTGATTAGAGAGATGCAAATCAAAACAACTCTGAGGTACCACATCACACCTATAAGATTGGCCAACATGACAGAACAAGAAAATGATAAATGCTGCAGAGGATGTGGGAGAGTTGGAACACGAATTCATTGTTGGTGGAGCTGTGAGTTCATCCAACCATTCTGGAGAGCAGTTTGGAACTATACCCAAAGGGTTACAAAAATGTACATACCCTTTGACCCAGCAATATCACTTCTAGGACTGTATCCCCAAGAGATCATAAAAATGGAAACGGGTCCTACATGTACAAAAATATGTACTCTTTGTAGTTGCCAAAAACTGGACGTCATGGGGATGCCCATCAATTGGGGAATGGCTGAATAAATTATGGTATATTAATGTAATGGAGTACTATTGTGCCATAAGAAATGATGAACAAGAAGACTTCAGTGAGGCCTGGAAGGACTTATATTATCTGATGCTGAGTGAAAGGGGCAGAACCAGAAGAATGTTGTGCACAGCAACGACCACAGTGTGCGAGAGTTTTTTCTGGTAGACATGGAGCTTCGTAATAACACAAGAACTTATTTTTTTAAAAATCCCAATGGTTTTCTAAGGCAAAACACCTTCCACACTCAGAGAAAGAACTATGGAATTCATTCATAGAATGTTGCAGATCATGTTTGTGTGTGTGGGTGTTTGTGTATTATGTTTTGATTTGCTATATGATTTCTTCCATATATTTTAGTTCGTCTACATACACATGACTATAGTGAAAATGTATTCAATAGGAAAGTATGTAGAACCTATACAGAATTGTATGCCATCTTGGGGAGGGAGGGGGGTAGTAGGAGGTAGGTGTAAGGGGGTTTAAATCTTAATTTTATGGTAGTGATTGTAGAACATTAAAATAAATAAATAAATAAATAAATAAAAAAGATAATCATCTCAACATTTTCAAAAAAAAGGATACTTTTTCCTAGGATATCAGAGGATTTTCTCTATGCTTTTTCCGTATATGTTCTTATTTTTCTTTTTTTATATGTTCTTATTTTTTTCTTATTTATTTTTGTCTTATATAATCTTTTTTCTTTTATGTTCAATCACCTTCAATGACCTTGATTAACCCCATCAAAGTCACAATTGGAATGTTTCAAATCTTCTACGTTTATATAAATATTCACATATGTACAAATATATGTGTGGGGCAGCATGATTGTGGTTATTTGTCCTTCATTCATGAAGTAGACCATGACTTCAGGAAGGTGGTGCCATGACTGGCAAGTGAATTGGATTAAGTGAGCGAGGGTGGTGCAAAGTCACCAGCCTCATGTTCTCCTCTAGTACCATCTGAATCCAGTGGCAACATATCGATCAGGACAACGGGAGATGGCCCCTGTGGGGTAGGTAGATGCTTCAGTGAATAGAGTGTTGGTCCTGGAGTCAGGAAGACCAGAGTTTAAATGTGGCCCCAATACTTAACTAGCTATGTGACCCTGTGCAAGTCATTTAACCCTCTTTGCCTCAGTTTTCTCATCCGTAGAATAAGCTGGAGAAAGAAATGGCAAACCTGACTAGTATCATTGCCAAGAAAATCTCAAATGGGGTCACAAAGGGTTGAACATGACCGAACGATAATAACAAATATATGCATGTGTACATATATGTGTGTGTATACATATATATGAGTACATTCATAATGAGTGAGACATAAATGCAAAAGTGTTTCCTATTCTTATGGCAGATGTTCAGAACTGAGTCCAAATGAATGAGTTTCTTCTTCTAGATGATAAAGTCTGCTCAATGATCTTAGCACTTCTCCCCCTGAAACAGTCAATAGTGAAAGTGGTGTGTTTTTTTTTTCCAAGAAATGATGAAAATATTAAGTAGAGTAACATACGCCTGCCTCTAGTCTATGGCCCCAGGAGCATTAGAATTCAGTAAAGAGAATGCAGGAATTTAATTTTGGTGCGATCCTAACCTAACCTCCTACCTTTCCAGTATTCTTACGTCTTACTCCCTGACATGTACTCTTTGATTCAATGACATTGGCATCGTGGCTGTTTCATGAACAAGACACTCCATCTGGGTCCTAGGCATTTTCTTGGCTATTCTCCATACCTGGAATGTTTTTCCTGTTCTGCTCTAAGTACTGATTTTCCTGGTTTCCTTAAAGTCCCTACTGAAATCTCACCTTCTAAAAGAAGATTTCCCTAACTCCTCTTAATTTCTGTGTCTTCCTTCTTGTAATTATTGACTATAAATATATACGTATACATAGTTCTCCTGCCAACTTTATTTTACTCAACTTTGTACTTCCCTTACCTATAATTGCCATCAAGATATTCTAGCACTTTCTATCCCTATGGTATTTACAGTCAGAGAATGAAAGAATCTCAGAGATGGAAACAGACTTCAAGAAATCATCTAATCTGGGCTATCTTTGAATTGGGATTCCCTCAGCAATATTTTAAAGAAATTTCTATACACTCTAATCTAGAAGACTGCCCAAGATAAAGAAATCACTACTTCCTAAAGTAACTCTTTCACTTGTAGAGGAATTCCAATTATTAGGAACTTTCCCTTATACCAAAATTAAGTGAACCTCCTGAAACTTCCTTGTACAATTCCTTGTTTTGTCCCCTAGGTTGAAGCAAAGCAAGTTTAATTCCCTTTCTATATGATGACATTTCAAATATTTGGAGCCAGAAATCTTAACCCTCTAAGTCTTACCTTGAAAGGTAAACCATGTCCAAGATCACTCAACTGTTTTTTATTCTACTGGATGTTTTTCAGACCTCTTGTCATTCCTGTTACAGTCCTCTGGGCACATGCCCATTTGCCAATTTTCTGCAAAAAGAGAACTTCTAAAGTTGAACTCCATATTCTAGAAGTGATCTAATCAGGGTAATGGCAATATCGTTGCCATTTTCCTAAACATTAGACTTTTGTTAATACAGTTTAAGTTCACTCAGTTTTGGTGGACCCTGAAGTCCATTAAAACCCTAGGTCTTTTACATATTAACTGTTGCCTACCACCATTTCTTTCAATATCTGTATATACTGATTTTGTTTTTAACTCAAATATAGAATTTTTCATTTGTTTTTAATAAATACCATTTCATTAGATGCATCATTCTAGTTTGTTAAAGATCTTCTTTTCTAATTCTGCCTAATTCTAGCATCCAGTATCTTAACTCTCTCTTACAGCTTAGTGCCAAATGCAAATTCAAAAGAATGACATATATTCCTTCATTTAACTAATTCATAACACTGATGAATAAACAAGATTCTTAAGTAGATTGTCCTGCAATAGAATTTGTCTTTAGATACCTTCTTGGGTTCCTCCACTACAGACCTTTCTCCATGGTTTACTTCAATCCATTAATTACCATACATCTAAATTAATCATTCAAACACACCTAACTTTAAGTTTCAGTTTCTTTATGTATAAAATTAAATATTTGAATTAGATGATATGTAAGGTTTCTTTGAGCACTAAAGTTTTTCATTCATTTTACTTATTTTTCATCCTACCCCAGGGCAATTGTCAAATGCTTTTTCAAATGGTTTGCAGAAATCTACACGTAATATGTATGACATTTCCCCAATCTCTTAGTCTAATAACTCTGTCAAAGAAGAAATGCACCTTGTCTGACATGACTTGCTCTTGATGAAACTATGATGGCTTTTAATGATCACCATTTGTCTTCCTACATAAAACAAAGGCCTTTGTCAGGTCTGGCTTTCAATATACAACATCAAGTTAGCTTCTATGGTTCACACAAAATCTCAACCTGACCCACTGCTGTCTGCCCCAAACTTTGATATTTGATAGGTCCCTGGTAGATCTTGAGTACCAAGAGCCCCTTGCTGCCTTAGTCCATGAGTGATCATCTTAGGTTTTATCATACATTGCCCTGTTTTGTTAAATATGATCTTGAGACTCATAGGTTTCTCCTTTCCTAGTTTTTCTCTGAGAAATTTCTTATGAACAGGAGCCATTTTGTAAATGGAAGGCTAGCCATCTTGATCTGTAGCCATTGGCAAATTAAGATTCCTTGAAATCCATATGCACCAAGGCAGGTGCCCCACCTTTAGCCCATTCCCAGCCACCTGACTGAACTAGCTGGCAGAACCAGAAAGATAAAGAGTCCTCCCTAATTTTACTTACCAGAAATAACTCATGGGAGACAAGAAGATGAAATATTTCTGTTTGCATTTCTCTACCATTTACCTCTTAGCCTTACCTCTTAGTCTCATGAATTTTTCTGTGGGGCTAGGTCATCCTCCTGATATTGACACATTGAATTCTTTATGTTTACTACCTCTTACTTTGGTACTGGCAGTGAAAAAGTCTAATCTCCAGAGGAGAGATTCAGGAACGAACTAATAGCTGGATTTTTCCACTTGAGGACTTCAAGACTATAAATTGGAAAACTATCCACTTGGGAAGAAAGTTAATCAAGCAAATCACTTCTACTAATATTAGAAGTCCTTGGGACATAGAGGACATTAATAATGTTCTAGATCACATATACTGATCAAGAGTTCCCCAATTATGGTGAAATTTTCTTCTTTGACTCTGTTTTGCAAATGTTGCTGGATATTTTGAGTTAGACTGTCTTTAGATCACTCTAGATATTAGTTACCATGTGCACTAATAAGGAAACATGGTACAGTGGTAACAACGACAAACTTATAGTCAGAAAACTCTCAAGTCCAATCTCTGTCATCATGTAGTGAGGGACTTCGGTGTAAGTTATTTTATATTTCTGCCTTTACATGCCTCATCTTTATGATCAAGGTCCTGGATAAAATGATATTTCAAGTGCTTTTAAACTCTGTAATAGGGGTTGGGATAGAGATAGAAATAGAGATAGAGATATGGATAAAGATAGGTATAGGGACAGGAGGAAAGGGAGAGGGATAAAATCAAGGATAGAAATTAGACTTGTAATTTCATTGGTTCTGGGAGGTTCCTGGTTAACACCTGCTCTGCAACTTTTATAGAGCAGCCCTGGACACTGGGTGGAAGTTAATTAACTGAATTCACACATCCATTCTGCATTGGAGGCAGGCCTTTGACCCTAGGCTGCCAGACTCCTGGGACAATAACCTCTAGAAATAAATAGGACCATATCTAAAAAACTGTACTTGAAAGAACAATTGTGTGGGGGGGCGTAGCGGGTAACATGTGTTCTTAAGCTTTTCTTCGTAAATAGGAAGTCAAACAATCTTTTCAGAATGCTAGCTATCTCCTTTCCATCCCTTTCCTGACAATTACCAGGAAATTCTACTATTTCTCTAGCTGACTTCCTTATGTTCTCATCTATGGAGACCCTCTATTTGGCTTAAGTACAAAAAAAAAAACCAGCCTGCATGGAGTCAGCAACAATCCCTCAGGCATGCAAATCTCAGTATCCCATCCCTGATTGTTTATTGGATATTTCAGAATTGTATGTCCTGAAGGTATCTCATATTAGATCATGAACTCCTCAAGGGCAGGGACTATCTTTTCCTTTTCTTTTTATCTCTAGAGGTTAACATAGGGCCTAGTACATAGTAGGTGCTTAATAAACATTTATGACTGACTAATAAAAATATATCTCAAATTTTCATTATTATTCATCCCACACCCTCCTTTCTTCTAATCTTTTTCATTTCTGCTGAAAGCAGCATCATTTTTTCTAATCTCCTAGGTTTATAAGCTCAGCACTATCTTCAAAATTTTGCTCCTTTACAATATTTCTTCCATCCGATCCCTTCTTTCCAACTTATACAGCTACCACTTTAGTTCAGGGTCTCATCATCTTTCACCTAAATTGTTGCTACATCCCCAATATTAGGCTACTTAACCTCAGGTCTCTTGACTTTCACACAGCTGCTAAAGTGATTTTCATCAAGTACAGATCTGACCATGTGACTCCCCTACTTAATAAATTCCAATGGTTCTCTATTGCCTCTAGGATAAAATATAAACTCCTTGGTTGAGCTGTTAAAATCATTCATCAACCTGCCCCAACCAATCTTTCCAGCTCATTGTACTTTTCTCCCTGTCCCTCCCTCAGGGATGCAGCCAAATGTCCTTCTCTGTTCCCCAAGGTATTTCCTGTCTCCAGGCCTTTTCAATTCCTCTCCTCATCTCTGCTTTAGAGAATTCCTTTCTTCAAGATATAGTTCAAGCACCACCTTATACAAGAAACTTTTCCTGATCCCACCAACTGCTAGGGCTGAATCTCCCAAATTTTTATCTTACTAATTATCTATTTTTATTCATTATCTTTATATTTATTCTGTCTACCCTGCTAAATTTTCCGTTACAAAGTAATCCCCTTTTTAGTGGGGGTTGTTTCATTCTTTTTATTTATATACCTGGAACATGTTGACTATTTAAATTGGCTCAAATGTTGCCCCTGACACAAACTAGCTTTATGACCATGGGAAAGATATCTAACCTCTCAGCAAGTTAGTGCCCTTACCTTTGGGGTAAGCTTATCTACCTTCATTAAGGATGAAAGATAAGTGAGCCTGAGTTTCAGGTTCCAAACAGGAACATAACTGGAGAAGGGGAAGCAAGCCAATAATTTAGCTCCCTCTGCATGGGAAAATAAAGTTGGAAATATGGAGAGAGAGAGAGAGAGAGAGAGAGAGAGAGAGAGAGAGAGAGAGAGAGAGAGAGAGAGAGAGAGAGAGATGGAGAGAGGGAGGGAGAGAAAGGGAAGACAATTTTTTTTCCTTCCGGGCTGCAGTTTTCTTTTTTTCTTTCTCAAACCAGTAACATATAAGAATAACTACTCTGTGCTCATTAGATGTCGTAGCCAGCCATATGTCCTGTAAAAGGCAGAAATCTGGAACAAGAAACTAGAGCCTGACACATGCTCTCACCTCCCGCTTTTTTCCCCATCCCTCCTTCACTCTCAATCCATTCAAACATACATATTATCAAAACTCCAAAGATCTTGGGGGACTGAAAGAAACTACAGTGTCCTGGGACCATACAGCTTTTTAGGATTTTTTAATGATTGCTCCAAAATACTTTAAAGGAAAGTTCAAGTTAGCAGTTAGGAGATAACGCCATTCTAGCTGACTAACTGTAAGTCAGATAGAAGCTTAGGGTCATGGTTGTAGACCCTGCTTACAGGAGGAAGAGAGTTCAAAAAGACAGACTGAATGCCTATGAGTTCTAACTGGCTCACTGGATGATCTGCAAATTATCTTAGCCTTTGGAAGCTAAAAGTCTGGAAACTGACAAATATTTTTCTTCTTGTGGAGGAACACATTCTTAATCTAAGGAATGGGCATATGTTGACCTTATGTATCCAAAAGGGTTGAAGCTTTGTCCTTGGTTTACAAGATATAAAAGATAGCAGCTATTATCTACTCCTCTTATAGTGAGGATTCCACTTGAATCCTAGTAAATGGAAATGTTCAGAGCAAGTTCAGGGATTCTTAAGTTTCTTCCACTCATGACCTATTCAGCATTTCTTAAACTGCGGTTTTCGAAGGATAAAGTTAGCAAGCAGCAGAGATGCTATGTGATACCCAGTTGGGGCAATAGTGATGGAATATTTCCAAGGGAGCAGGCCTAGAAGAGTCATTTGATGACATTACCAGAACATGTTGGTGACCCCACAATGTCAGAGGTGTGAGTTTCTTCATGATGCATCTGTGCTTAATTTGTAACCTAATGCCATACTCATTCTCTCTCTCTCTCTCTCTCTCTCTCTCCCCGTCAGCTGACCATTGCTCCCCCATTGATGGTTTTATATATATATATATATATATATATATATATATATATATATATATATATATATATATATATATATATATTATATATATATATATATATGAATGTATGTATGTATATCCATCTTCGTGAAAGTTTGTGCCCCAAGTTTATGGTATAAATTTTCTATTTCTACTTTTCTTTCTATGTCATTTCTTTAAATGTGTTTGCTTTGAACAAGCTGTGTCTTCTGTTTACTAATAAAAGTAAATATATCACCAAGGCATTATGAGCTGTTTCTAAGGGGCATCCTACCGTAAGCCTATGGTTGCTGGGAGAAAGGAGAAGTAACAGTTGTAAAAGGTGCTTGCTAAGTGCTAAATGAGGATAGGCCTTTGCACCAGAATATTTCCCTTATGCTACCTTAAATTTATTTAATTAGTAATTCAGTTAGGTTAATAAGCAAACATTCTCTGAGAATGCTAATGGAGAAAGCTATTAGTCATTCATACCAAGTGAATTAACCATTCATACTATGTGAATTACTTTCATCAGATTGCATTCCTAAATGTAGTCTACATGAATGGAGATCTTAATGAGGGGAGTTGGATGGTTTAGTGAATGGTGAGGAATTAAAAGAAGGACACGGAAAAATGTACCAGAACATAGTGAAGTTGAGGTAGAAAGGTCATACATAAGATGGAGAGCAAAAAGGTTGAGAGATCAAATGAAAGAATGAAAAAATGTTGAGTGGGGCTAGAGTGCCAAACAGACTTCAGGCTGGGAATCAGAGTCAGCCTTATCCCTTTCTCTGCCCTTGGAGAGCTCTCCCAGCAAATCAGATTCAAACTGTCATTTTCCTCTGGTCCCCAACCAAGGCATTCAGTCCAATTTGAAAAAAAATCCTTTCCTATCCATTAACCTTTGGCTTGATGGAGAAGAACAGATGGTAAAACCCAAGGGGAAATATTCTGCAGATATTTCCCTCACCCTGCTTGAACTGTCATATTTTACATAGTTATTTTAAGTTACTGATGATACTCCCAGGAAGTTTAAGACATAGATGAGTTCATTAATTATTCTGCTAGATTAGGAGAATGAGCTAATTAAATTAATACCTTAGGTGCAGGAAGGCAAAAGAATTAATGTTGGTATGGTGGGGTGGGGGTGGAATGGAGATTTTGGAGCATGCAGTCAATCTGGGAAAGGGAGGTGAAGGCAGGGCTATGTGAGCAATTGCAGTGAGGAACTTTAGTGTCAAGGAGTACCATAAAGATACTTGATTTGGTTGGGTATTGGGGAAGATGGAAAGGAGATAAAAATCAGGACAGAATATACCATAAGCCAAGGCTAGTCTTGGTCAGGCCTCAACCCCTCTACTCTTTTTCATGTGAAAAAGAAGGAAAAAACAATTTCCCTATACAAGGAATGAGATGTTCCTACCCCATCTCCAAGTGGGATAAAAAATAACATTTCCCCTCTTTTCTATCCGTACATCAGAACTAACTACAGACTCAGCTTGAATATTATCCTTTAAACTTCTCTTAGCACTAAAAACCAATTCTTTGATGAAAGAGTACAAAAACATAAAGGTACTTTCCAAAGATACTCTGAAGACAAGGGCATTAGCATCAAACACATAGGATGCTCTGGGTTCCTTCCATTACACCCACAATGTCTGTGCTTAGGCAGAAACTACTATTATAAAATAAGTAAAAGAAAAAGAGACATGAGTTAAAAGCACAGAGAGGAATTGTGAGAGCAGATACCAAGTCAAGTGGTTGAGCTCAACTTTTACAAAAAGTTGTATTTTTCCTTTTGATTTTTATGGCAGTGTTCTCTAATATGAAAACACCATTCTATTCTCAAGAAAGCTATAACCTGACCCCAAGAGGTCAGCCAATCAGCAAGTAAAGAGACAAGTTACATTGTATTCTCTGAGCAATAGCTAATCATTGGGATTATTCTGAACTATTGTTTGAACTGTCACTTCTTCCACTCATTATAGCTCAACACTCCTCCAGCCTTCCCTGTTTCTTGTATTTTTTCCTGTGGGGAGAAATGAACACAACAGGATAAGTAGGAAAGGATGGGTTTTGATGAGCATCTTAGATCTCATTACATCCTCCTTCCTCAAATCCACCCATCTTCTCAACCTTCCTATTTCCATCAAAGACATGGTCATCCTTCCATCCTCCCAGGTTCTCAGCCTTTTCATTAAACTTGACTCCTAAATCAACTAAACCTGCTCTCTCAACAGGTACCAATGATCTCTTAATTGCCAAAGCTGATGCTTTTATCTCAATCTTCATCCTCTCTACAGCATCGTTTGCTATTGACCATTGTTCTAAGAGAAATATTCTTACATCTACCCTGACAGAAGTTTTAGGCTTTGATATCTGATGCTTCAAGATCCCATTTGGGATTTTCTTGGCAAAAAAAAAAAAATTACTGGCATGATTTGTCACTTGCTTCTCCACCTCATTTTACAGAGACTAAAGCAAACAGGGTTAAGTGACTTGTCCAGGCTCACAAAACTTGTAAATGTTTGAGGCTAGCTGTGAACTCTAGGTCTAGCACACTATCCACTGAATCACCTAGCTACTCCAACCTTTAGGCTAGTTTTTATCTTTAAAAAGTAGTGAAACTCTACTCAAGACTTAAATAGTTGAGAGGGCCAAAGGTTTAGGCTGTTGGCATCAATTCTTGAGTACAAAATAGCCATGAATAGAATTATCTAATGCTTGATTGGAAGAAAGTGATGGGCAATTTAGAAAGAATCTGACCCACCTGAATTCAGGTGTCCTCAACACATATCTTTGTTGATTGTCTTTCTCCTATTATGGATGAATAAGTCCCCAGTGTTGAATGACCTAACGATCTACAAATGTCTCATTTCAGTCCAACACTGAATCTAAACAACCAGGGCACTGGCTTCAACCAAACCTAGCCTAGAACAAGCAACCTTTCTTTCCAGATTCTTCCTTTCGTTTCTTTGGGTTGCTAAAAAACAATCTCAGTGTTTCTTTGGGTTGCTAAAAAACAATCTCAGTGTTTTGCCTTTCAAACTCCTATATGTGTGCATTCAAAAACTTGGAAAAAAATTCTAATCTATTTCACAGTCATCTAATTGAGTCTCAATAGGTTCTGAATTCATTTGTTAAATATATAAAAATGCAATACCTTTGATTAATCTGAAAGAACAAATGACTGCTGTCAGGAAAGACAGGAATTTAGTACTCAAAATTCAATTTAAAAAACACCTTAAATGATTGGCACATGGGATTTAAAAGTGACTATCTCAGCTTAGTATGTACAGCTGATAAAGTACATACTATTTTGAAGGGTAGAGCAAAAGGAAGAGAAAGGCAGAAAAAGGCCAGTTTGAAAAGGAAGATGGATAGATACAGGGAGTGCTCAGCCCAGTGGCTTATCCGATCTAATAGTCTCATTGGGGAAATGGCAAAACAGTGGCAAAACAGCCACTCTGTTTTGCATTTCCTGACCACGGAATTTTTTTGTTTTTGGTTCCCTGCTATTACAATCCCACACAACAGTTGCTGGAAAGGAAATGAGTCATTCAGCTCTGGGTTCCTGGGATTAAAAATACTTATCTCAATTTCGAAAACTAAAAAATTGGTGTAGAAAGAGTCCCCCATAGATTCTGGGTGAGTGCAAGGTGTGCAGAGGCAGAGTGGAGGAGATTTCCGTTCCAGGGAGCCCTGAGGACCCGTCCCCAGGGTCCGGCACGCCCCAGAGAGTAAACCCGACCCCCAGCGCTGCCCTGGCCGAGGCCTCAGAGAAGCGGATCCGAGCAGGCTTCAGAGACGGAAGCTGAAGCAGCCGGGAAAGTCCCTCCGCCCACAGAAGCAGGTCAGTGAGAGAGGCCGGGCTGAAGGAGAGGGGAAGCGGGGCATCTCCGTGACTCGGGCCCCCTCGGGAGGAAGCGGCGGGGACGGGGCAGGAAGCAGCGGAGGCAGAGGCGTGGGCTGGGGCTGAGGCGGCAGCGGCCCAGGACTCAGGAATCCCCCAGCAGCAGGCAGGATCTTCATTACGGAAGATTCCCGCATAAAACCTGATGGAGCTGAGCCTGGGAGACGGCCCTGCCCCCACCCCCGCTCTGTTGCTGAAGGCTTCTGCTCGGGACCCCCCCAGGGGAGCTGAGATTGGGAGGCGGGCCCCCCCCCCACCCCGCCCCCCACCCGCTCCATTCTTGAGAGTCTCTGCATAAAGCCCCCCCCGAGGGATCAGAGTCTCGGAGGCAGCCCTGGCCCCACCCCAGCACCTGAACTAAAGCTCACTGATTGACAGCTGGCAGGAGGAAAGCCCATTTAAATCTCAGAGGCCAAGCACTAGATGGGCGGATCCAGGCGAGGGTGGAAAGGAATCTCAGAAGACAAGTTAACTGGCTGGGAAAATGCCTAGAAAAGGGAAGAAAAATAAGACTTTAGAGAGTTTTTTCCAACAAATGCAAATGATCCCGACCTTCGGATCTGACGAAGATGAGGACGTATTCTTGCCATCAGGGAAAGACGTGGAGGGCGGGGCCTCAGTACCCCAGACACCCCAGGGGGGTGGTGGGTGGGCTCAGGCCCTGGAAGAGCTCAAAAAGGATTTTGAAAAGCAAGTTAGACAGGTGGAGGAAAAACTGGGAAGAGAAATCTCAGAGATGCAACAAAAGTATGAAAAACAGGTCAATACCTTGGTAAAGGAGACCCAAAAAAATGCTGAGGAAATTAACACCTTGAAAAATAGGTTCACCCAATTGGCAAAGGAGGTTCAAAAAGCCAACGAGGAGAAGAATGCTTTCAAAAGCAGAATGAGCCAAATGGAAAAAGAGGCTCAAAAGCTCACTGAAGATAATAGCTCTCTCAAAATTAGAATGGAACAGATGGAGTCTAATGACTTTACGAGAAACCAAGAAATCACCAAACAAAACCAAAAGAACGAAAAAATGGAAGAGAATGTGAAATATCTCATGGGAAAAACAACTGACCTGGAAAATAGATCCAGGAGAGACAATTTAAAAATTAGACTACCTGAAAGTCATGATCAAAAAAAGAGCCTAGACATCATTGAAATTATCAAGGAAAACTGCCCTGACATTCTAGAACCAGAGGGCAAAATAAGTATTGAAAGAATCCATCGATCACCACCTGAAAGAGATCCAAAAAGAGAAACTCCTAGGAACATTGTGGCCAAATTCCAGAACTCCCAGCTCAAGGAAAAAATCTTACAAGCAGCTAGAAAGAAACAATTCCAGTACTGTGGAAATACAATCAGGATGATCTAGCAGCTTCTACATTAAGGGATCGAAGGGCGTGGAATAGGATATTCCAGAAGGCAAAGGAACTAGGACTCAAACCAAGAATCACCTACCCAGCTAAACTGAGTATAATACTTGAAAATATGGTCTTTCAATGAAACAGAGGACTTTCAATCATTCTTGATGAAAAAACCAGAGCTGAAAAGAAAATTTGACTTTCAAACACAAGAATGAGAAGAAGCATGAAAAAGTAAACAGCAAAGAGAAGTCTTAAGGGACTTACCATGAGTGAACTGTTTACATTCCTACATGGAAAGACAATATTTGTAACTCTTAAAACTTTTCAGTATCAGTTGGTGGGACCACACATACACATGTACACGCATGCACACACATACACACATGCACACACATACAGAGATAGAGAGCACTCCACCATACCTTAAAAGAAACTAGCCCAACCCCAGTCACCGATAATTCTCACTTTTATCTCTGAGAACTATAATCAAGTCAATACTCTCTGCCTCTGGAGAGCTCGGTGGACTGTCCTATAATTTCACTCATCTTCGTAAATTCCCAGACCATAACTCCCTTCCTACGTAACCATGCTACTATTTGTACTGAGTCCTTGACAGAACAGAAGGCAAACTAAATGAGGACTGGGGTGGTATAGCCTTTCTTATTGTATCCTCAGTACTTAGCACGATGCTTTGTACATATTAAGGGCTTTTCATAAATGCTTTCCTTCATTCATGCTCCTATATAGATCTTTGTGAATGATCTTTTTCAGGTGTAGCAGTCTTTAATATTAAGTACTGAAATAGGCTAAACTTAGAGCTAGACTTTCATATTGCTGTATCAAAAAGAGTAAAGTCAAGATTTTCAGAAGCAATAAAGCATATTCTTGAGAAAAAAAAATTAATTAACAGTTTGAGAGCTGAATGGTAGGGCTTTGTTTCTAGATCTAAGAAGTCACCAGGAGCACAGATGGTTTGGAATGACCCTCGCTGTGGTTTTTTTCTCACGTGTGATACAATGTAAATAATTATTTTTATGTGGTGATTTTTTTTGTTTCTTACACTACTGCTTTATTTTGTTTGAAACTGTCTCTCAACCTTACTCAGTATGCAAGTTAAGTAGACAATCATTGGCTTGACTCTAGGAGAGATTAGTGCAGAAGTGTTAGCCTGCTACATTTTTCTGACCTGGGCTATCATATCCAGCTTGTTACACTGTTCATAAATTGTATGTCCAGTAACTTCGATGTTTATTAAGTTTAGGAGATGAGGGATTATGTTTTTATATATATGGGAAAAGAGGTTTCTCCAACTAACTTAATAAATCACTTTTTATAAACTGGGTATTTATGCAAAGTTAGTTGATAAAATGAGAGACATGTTGGATATTTGGTAATTTATGAGGAAACATCAAAATATACCCCTTTATTGCCTTAGAATCCAGCAAGAGAATGAATAAAGAATAATCATTTGTAGATGGAGAGGATCATCACTCACAAATTCTATACATGAAATCCACCCATTAATCTTGTTTCATAGAAAAGCAACAAATATTTGTGACCAGACAAAAATAGCAAAAGATAAAATAAAACCCAGAGAAATTATGACACCTCCGTATTGAGAAAGCAAAAGGTGGTGTTGATTTTAACAGATTGTGAAATTTAAATTTATATGTATATTTACTGCGGAATAGTCAAATTTTTTCTTCTCTTTTGTTCTCTCTTGTTATAGTTATAGCTTTCATGGAAAATTTACTTTTTTCTTTCCTCTACTTCCAAAGGAACTCAGAGGGCATTCCTTCTCCCATCATTTATCAGAGCTTTCTCATTTGTCCAAGAGGCTGACTCTCATAAATTTTCCTGCTTTTAAAATTTCATTGACTTCCCAGGTGCTACTCCTCCCTGTCAGTCAGAATTTAATGTGGTCCAACAGGGGAAAGAAAGAGATTATCTTTCTCTTCCCTATTTTCTAAGATTTATCTTCAGTGCAAAGTGAAACCTATACTTTTGCCCCAATATCATATCTGTGTTCATGTCTTTTAACTTTTTGAATCCTAGCCCTACATATCTGCCTTCTACATATTTCAGTCCACATTCTACCACTACACCCCATCATCTACTAACTCTATGGTGAACAGCTAAAGAGGGGTTTTTTTGGAAACAGAGAAAGAAAATCATCTTTGTATAATAATGCATATACCTTTGGGAAAGTTTTAAGTTCCTGCATTGCTGTGAAAGGCTAAGTCTACCAGAAAAATGCCTCACACACTGTGGTTATTACTGTGTACAATGATCTCCTGGTTCTGCTCCTTTTACACAACATCACTTCATATAAGTTTCTCCAGGCCCCTCTGAAGTTTACTTGTTTGTCATTTCTTACAGCAAAATAGTATTCCATTACATTTATATACCACAACTTGTTCAGCCAGTTCCCCAACTGATGGACATCCCCTAGGTTTACAGTTCTTGGCCACTACAAAAAGAATTGCTGTAAATATTTTTGTACACATGGGACCCTTTCCCATTTTTATGATTTCTTTGGGATACAGTCCTAGAATCAATATTACTGGGTCAAAGAGTATGCACATTTTTGTTGCCCTTTGGGCATTGGTTCAAATTGCTCTCTAGAATGACTGGATTACCTCATGGCTCCACCAACAATGAATTAGTGTTCCAACTCTCCCACAAATTCTCCAGCATTTATCGTTTTCCTGTTTTGTCATGTTAGTCAATCTGATAGGTGTGATGTGGTACCTCAGAGTTGTTTTGATTTGTAGCTCTCTAATCAACAGTGATTTAGAGCATTTTTTCATATGACTATAAATATGTTTAATTTATTCCTCTGAAAACTACCTGTTCATATTCTTTGACCATTTATCAAGAGCAGAATGACTTGTATTCTTGTACATTTGACTCAGTTCTCTATATATTTTAGAAATGAGGCCTTTATCACAGACACTAGTTGCAAAAATTCTTTCCAGGTTTTCTCCTTCCCTACTACTCTTGGATGCTTTGGTTTTGTTTGTACAAAAACTTTTCAACTTAATGTTATCAGAATAATTCATTTTTCACTTCCTAATGTTCTCTGTCTCTTGTTTAGTCATCAACTTCTCCATTCTACATAAATCTGACAAGTACACTATTCCTTGATCCCCTAATTTGTTAGGGACTCTTGAGGCAAAATGCCATCCACAATTAGAGAAAGAATTGTGGAACTGGAAAGCACAATGAAGCAGAATATTTTCTCTTGTTCTTTGTTTTGTTTGGGTCCTTCTCATGGTTTCTCTCATTCATTTTAATTCTTCCATGTAACATGACTAATGTGAAAATGTATTTAATAAGAATGTATGTGTGGAACCCATATAAGATTACATGCTGTCTTGGGGAGGGAGAGGAAGAAAATCTAAGACTTATAAAAGTGATTGTCGAAAACTGAAAACAAATAAATTAAAAATAAAAAACAAAAATAGAAAAAATAATACTTATACCTTTTCTGCCAGGCAGTAGTGTGGTCACAGGCAGACATTTTCTGTACTACTGCTACACTAATGTTGCTTGAACTGTTATGGACTTTGGCAATCATCTAGTCTGATTTCCTCATTTTTTTAATTAAGGAAACTGAAGTTCAATCAAGAAAAATAAATTTTACGTAGTTATATAACTAATTAGAAATTGGGGACTGGGAGATGATTAGAAATTTGGCCTCCTGAGTCCAGGCATCTTCCCACTATGCAATACTGAAAATTGAATTGAGAAGCAGAAACCAGTACTTCTGTTCTAGGGTTAACAATTATCAAGCTAATGTTCTCTCTATTGAGTGCTTCCTTGGAGTACTTAAAATAATGGCATATCGATGCCCTTTCGATTTTATATGACTTTTATCTGCCAATATCCATAATCTTATCCTCCAAAAAACCTTTTCTCCTAACAAAAGAAAACAAGTTAGTAAAACTGACAAACATATCAACAATGTCAAACAATGTATCCAAAATTCTGCACCTATAATGTTCTACCTCTTTGTCAAGAGGAAGGATGTTTCATAATATCTTCTTTTTTAAATGTTTATTTATTTATCTATTTTTAGTTTTAGACATTCATTTCCACAAAATTTTGAGTTCCAAATTTTCTCACCATCCCTGCCCTCCCCCCACCCCATAACTCCTTGCAGTCTGATTACCCCTTCCCTCAATGAGCCCTCCCTTCTATCACTCACCTCCCTTCTTTTATCCCCATCTTCTCTCTTTTCTTGTAGGGTAAGATAGATTTCTATACCCCATTACCTGTATTTCTTATTTCCCAGTTGTATGCAAAAACAATTCTCAACATTCATTTCTAGTACTTTGAATTCCAACTTCTCTACCTTCCTCCCTCCCCACCCATCCCCACTGAGAAGGCAAACAACTAAATATAGGCTATATGTGTGTAGTTTTGCAAATGACTTCCATAATCGTCATGTTATGTAAGACTAACTATATTTGCCTCCATAATATTCTGCCCCCTATTTATTCTATTCTCTCTTTTGATGTCCATCCCCAAAAGTGTTTTAGTTTTAGACATTCATTTCCACAAAATTTTGAGTTCCTTGCCACATTCTTCCCTACTTTCCTGTAGGGTAAGGTAGATTTTCATACCAAATTGAGTGAGCATGTTTTTCCTCCTTAAGCCAAATGTGAGGAGAGTAACCTTTTTCTTGCTTCTTTTATGAGTGATAATTTGCCACATTCCATTTCTCCCTTTCTCCATCCAATATATTCCTCTCTCACTTCTTAATTTTATTTTTTTAGATATCATCCCTTCTTATTCAATTCACCCTGTGCCCTCTGTCTGTGTGTGTGTGTATGTATAATTCCTCCAACTACCCAAATACTGAAAAAGTCTCAAGAGTTACAAATATTATCTTTTCATGTAGGAATATAAACAGTTCAACTTTAGCAAGTTGTTTATGATTTCTCTTTCCTGTTTACCTTTTCATGTTTCTCTTGATTCTTGTGTTTGAAAGTCAAATTTTCTATTCAGTTCTGGTCTTTTCATCAAGAATGCTTGAAATTCCTCTGTATCATTGAATAACAATTTTTTCCCTTGAAGTATTTTACTCAGTTTTGCTAGGTAGATCATTCTTGGTTTTAATCCCAGTTCTTCTGACTTCTAGAATATCCTATTCCAAGCCCTTTGATCCTTTAATGTAGAAGCTTCCAGATCCTGTGTGATCCTGATTGTATTTCTACAATACTCAAATTGTTTCTTTCTAGCTGCTTGCAATATTTTTTCTTTGACCTGGGAACTCTGAAATTTGGCTACCATATTTCTAGAAGTTTCTCTTTCCAGGTCTCTTTCAGGAGGTGATTGGTGGATTCTTTCAATATTTATTTTACTCTCTGGTTCTAGAATATCAGGGCAGTTTTCCTTGATAATTTCATGAAAGATGTTGACTAGGCTCTTTTTTTATCATGGCTTTCAGGTAGTCCCATAATTTTTGAATTGTCTCTCCTAGATCTATTTTCCAGATCAGTTGTTTTTCCAATGAGATATTTCATATTATCCTCCATTTTTTCATTCTTTTGGTTTGGTTTTGTTATTTCTTAGTTTCTCATAAAGTCCTTAACTTCCAACTATTTTCTTCAGTGAACTTTTGAACCTGCTTTCACATTTGGCTAATTTTTCTTTTTGAAGCATTCTTCTTATTGGCTTTTTGGACATCTTTTTCCAATTGAGTTAGCCTATTTTTAAAGGTATTATTTTCTTCAATATTTTTTGGGTCTCCTTTAGCAAGCTATTGACTCACTTTTAGTGATTTTCTTGCATCACTCTCATTTCTCTTCCCAATATTTCCTCCACCTCTCTTACTTGATTTCCAAAATACTTTTTGAGCTCTTCCATGGCCTGAGACCATTGCATATTTATGTTGGAGGCCTCTGATAGTAAGGATTGTTCTTCCTCATCTAGAAGGATAAAAGAAAATACCTGTCCGCCAAGAAAGTAAACTTCTATAGTCTTATTTTTTTTTCCTCTTTCTTGAGCATTTTCCCATCCAGTTACTTGACTTTTGAGTCCTTTGTCAAGAGGAGGGAATACTCTGGGGACCTGTAAGTTCTCAGTTCCTCCAGGGTGGTTCAATCAAGAGAGAGGAGTTTACTCCTCTCCTGGCCTGTGCTCTGGTCTGGGAGCTACCAAAGCTTTTCTGCCTAGGATCTGCAAATTCCATTTTCAGAGCCTCCACGAGCTCCACCACACCAGCCAGCACTTTTCGTCACCTCTGAACCATGACTCAGGACTGAGACCCCAAATCAGTGGCTCAATTCCCCCAGGGACTTTAGACTGAGGGCTCCAAAAATGGATACTGCTGCTGCTGCCACCACTTTCACCACCACTGCTGCCTGGGGCCAGGGTTAGGGGAGTTCCTTGCTCCCTTTTCACTCAGTTGAAAAAGCTTTTTCACTTACCTTTGAAGTGTCCTTGGCATTTGTGGGTTGAGGGATCTGAGAACCCTCACTACTGCTGAGGATTCTGCCCCAGAGGCCTGTTCCAGTCCTGTCCCTGCTGCACCATGCAGCCAAGGCTGGTCGAGGCTCCTTGGGCTTCAGTTTGCTCCATGTTCTATGCAATAGACCTTTCCTGTTAGCCTTTCAGACTACCTTGGGCTGGAAATCTCACTCACTCTGTTGTTTTGTGGCTTCTGCTGCTCTAGAATTTGTTTAGAGTCATTTTTATAGGTACTTTATATGCTGGGTGGGGAGAGCTAGAGTATGTATCTTTCTATTCTGCCATCTTGGCTCTGCCCCCTCATAACACCTTCTGTGGTAATAAGATTCTTCAGTAGAGAATTCCATAGCTTAGACTATAGTTACTCTACAATGTGATATGATATGATATATGTTATAATATGTTATAATAACATATGATATGGAGATACAATGTAATTGGTTTCTGGTAAGATAAGAGAAGTAGAGGATTATAAAAGATGGCACCAAGAACACAAGAGATTGAATGAGCAATGATATTATTGATAGAAATAGTGGAATTCAAAGGAGTTCAGGGTAAAGGTAAAAACTGTTTTATAAAGAGTGATTTTAAAGTACCTTCAGATAAAACTATCTCATAGGAAACTGAAGCTATGAGTCTGTAGATTAAAAATTGAGACTCCTCTATGTGGAAGTGGTGGTTGAAGTCAATGGAATAAGCCATGTTTTCAAAGGAGAGACTGTAAAGAGAGAAGAGAAAAAACTGATTGAAAAGCCTTGAGAAACATTCACTTAAACTTACAGGGAAATGTTAGAAATGATGGAAGGAGAAAAGGAAAAAAGAGGATCAAAATCTGGGAGGATAATTAGGAACATTATGAAGTGACAGAAGCCAATGGAGAATAAAGGATCTGGTATGAGGACATGATACAGTGAACAGCAGAGGACTGAAAAGAAGTTATGGGATGTAGAAGCTAGTGAATTTTTAGAGACAAATTTCAATAGAATATTGGGAAGCAGAACACCTAGTGAAAGGGACTAAGGAGAGAGTGCAGTGAAGTAAGTATAGACTACTTTTCTCCCCTCTCTTTAAAAAACTCTTTAACTCTTCTAGGAATTGCTGTTGGGCTTGTATCTGATCTGCATTTTTATTTGAGCCTTTGATTATAGATGTTTTGGAATTATTCTCTTCTGTGGGTGTCTTGATTTTCCTTGTCACTACAGTATTTCTTTGTGGTTGGGTTCTTTTTTTGTTTGCTCATTCTCTCAGGCTACTTCTTGAGTTTGAACTTTATGTTTCAACTGGGCTGTACAAACTTCTGGGAGGATGGGGAGGTTATCTAACCTGAACTTCTGTCTTTTGCTTTATTCACAGCTCAATTTGGTGACCTTCAAGTTTTTAGTGCTCCCAAAGTGGTGTGACCCAGGGAGAGGTCTGTTCACTGCCTTTGTAGTCTAAGTTCTGCAACTTTCAGATTAAGGTTTGGGTCTATACATAGTAGACTGCTATTGGACTCAGTTAATGTTGAATCACTGGGAGATTCTGCAGCTTCCAAGCAACTAAACTGCTGATCCCCCTTTTGTCTGGGACTTCTGCCCTGACTATTCTCCTGCAGGTTTCTGAGCTAAGCTTAAGGTTAGAACTGAGCTGCAGCTCTGCTCTTGGACTCAAATCCAAACTGATTACATTACTGGAACTTGTTTCTTTCTCAGGACATACCTATGGCCCTGCTTGCTTGAAACCACTCATCTCCACTCTGGATCTATTACACAGAACTGGACAATGGACAAGAGAGATGCTAGATGGTACCATTCCTGTACCTAGTATTAGCACAAGGATTGCCAAGGATCTCCTCCTGCCCCCAGGAATCCCTGCCCTCATACTGTTTCTTCCCCTTTCTGTATCCAAGGACAGACATGTACTCTAGCTTAAATTCTAATACTGCCCAGCAGTATTAGACTGGATACTACCAAGGGTCAGCTGGGTGGGGAGAGCTAGAGTATGTATCTTTCTATTCTGCCATCTTGGCTCTGCCCCCTCATAACACCTTCTGTGGTAATAAGATTCTTCAGTAGAGTATTCCATAGCTTAGACTATAGTTACTCTACAATGTGATATGATATGATATATGTTATAATATGTTATAATAACATATGATATGGAGATACAATGTAATTGGTTTCTGACTGGATACTACCAAGGGTCAGCAGACCTCTCTATCTGTCACTGGGTTGAAAAACTGATTTAGTGACTTGTTAGCTTGGCTTTCCTGATCATAATTCAGTCTGGCCTATTTTCAAGGTTGCTGTAGAGGAGGTATGCCAGGTGAGCTAGATCAAAGTCTTTCCTCTCACTGCACAACTTGACTCCATCTACACAGAGTATTTTTTTCTTAAGTTTGGTCTATAAAGGGCAAGAGAGAGATGAGTTTGGTTTTTGAAAGTTGATAACACTTCTTAGGGGTAATTCATTCCATGGCAATGAAACATTCAAGGACTTCTACAGCTAGAATTCTGTAGTTTCATATTCTCATATCCATGGAGGATATGGAAAAAATATATTTCCAGCCAGCCCAGCTTCCTGATAATAAGTACTAAATGAATGGGATCTTACAGATACAAGTGGGAGATAAAGAACCAAGCACAAGACAGCAGGAATCCATGGAGAAAACAAAGTGGTGAACAAAAGCAGAAGCCAGAGTTCAAAAAGAAGCATCATTTGTCTCAGTAGCAGACTTTTCCATCTGGCCCCCTCCTATTTCATACTTTGTCTTTCTATGCCTAGACAGATAGTGCTGTTGGACATTGCTATAATGGACAGTGAGCCTTTTAGCAGAGTCAGCTATAAGGATTTGGATCATTTTGTTGGTTGTGGTATTTTATTTTAGTGACTCTTCTCAGACCAACACAAGCTTTCTATTGAGCTTATTTGAGCTACTGGATGCCCACAGGTAAAAAGACACACACACACACACACACACACATACACACACACACACACACACTATCAGGTCTAAGAATGGCTTTCTTTGCAATATCCACTGTCCCAATCAAGATTCTGAACCAGGAAAAGTTCAGCATCTATGGTTCACTCAGAGCCCTAAAGATTCAAACAAACCATTCTTTTACTAACACATTCCATTATTTTCAGATGGAAGAAACTCACAAGGTGTTTATAAAAGCAGTCCAGGAAGACAGAAACAGGTGAAAGTCACTGGTAAGGAAAAGATGAGAGAGTACTTCTCAATTCCTCAAAGAGACACAAAATGTCAATCAAATAATAATTAGCGAATTTAATCATCCATTATAAACAAGGTATCAGCACTAGGGATAGCAAGGTAAAAACTAAATAATCCCGGCCCTCAAGGACCTTAATTCTATTGAGGGAAATGACAATTGTGTGTGCATACTCAATAAATGTACAAAATAATTGGGCATTCAGTGTTCTCCATTCAGAAGTGGTATTTAAGCCCGAGAACCCTGATTCAAAATCTATACATTGCTTCCCTGGAGCAATATTTGCAATGGACACTAGGGTGGCTTTTCCATAAAAGATACTGAAACTATCCTTGAGCTTAAGTGACTTAAGGACTCAAGCTATTGATAGAATATCAAAAACCATCAACAGCCCATAAATAGTCAACAGTAATTCCCTCGAGCTTCAGAGAGTCAGTCTCACATCCCCAATTGTCTACTGGACATTTCAAACTGGACATCCTGAAGACATCACCCATTAGAATATGACAGTGACAGGAACTGAATTTTGATTGTCTTTATATACCCAGAATTTAGCACATTGTCTGCTATAGAATAGATGCTTAATAAATATTTATGACTGACCAGCTGACATCTCAAACTCAACTTGTCTAAAATTTCCATCATCATCCCTCTCACATCCTCTTCGCTTCTAAAAAGTTAGATTTGCATTAAAGGCAGCACCATTTTTCTTATCTTCCAGGCTCATAACCTTCCTCATAACCTCATAATTTCATTCCCCCTAGCCCTTCATATCCTACCAGTTACCAGATCATGCCTTTTTTCCCCATTTGGTTCCTTGTTTCCACTCTCATAACTACCACCTTTGTTCAGTCTCATCACCTCTCCCTTAATTTATTACAAAACCCTTCTAATTAGATTCTTGCCTCAAATCTCTCCACAGTCCAGTTCATCCTCCACATAGCTGCCAAAACAAATTTCATTAAATACAGAAAAGATCATTTGATTCCACTACTTAATAAATTCCAATGACTCCCTATTGCCTCTAGGAAAAATAATAAACTTTTTTTTATAATTTTTTTAAATTCACAACCTTACCCCAAATTATCTTTTCAACCTCATTGTGCTTTATTCCCTTCACACTCAAAGATTATCTTTTCAACCTCATTGTGCTTTATTCCCTACACACTCAAAGATTCTCTGATCCACAACTCCTGGTTCCAGGTCTTTTCCTGGCCACTCCCTATTATTTCCCTTATCACTCCTTTATAAAATTCCTCTTTCTTCAAGATGCAGCTCAAGTACCACTATGAAGACTTTCCTGATCCCACCAACTGCTAATACCATCCCTCCTGAACTACTCTTTATTTTACTATTTATGTATTTGTGTTTATTATATATATACATATATATGTATATATATTCTGTACATATATATGAACTTGCTGTATTTTCTATCACAAAACAATATTCTTTGAGGGTAGGAGGTTTTTAATTCTTTTTATTTACATCCTCAATTCCTTCTGCAATGCTAGCACATGTTTACTATTTAAGTTTCTTCAAGTATAGCCCCTATTCTGATCAATTTTATGATCATAGGAAAAGATATTTAACCTGTCAGCAAGTCAGTTCTCTTCTTTCTGGGGTAGAGGTTGTTCCCTTTCACGGGGGGAGAGAAGGTAAATGAGTCTGAGATGCAGGTCAAACTTGGATATAAGAAGAACAGGGAAAGCAAGGTAACATAAAGAGACGAGGAGATAAAGAAGGAAAAGGCACATTTGCTGACTTCTGGAATGGGGCTTCCTTTTTCCTTTCTTAGTAATATATGAGGAAGTAAATGCTGAGTGGATGAGTTGTATGGCTCAAAACTTGGAAGATATAGTCAGCCATATATCCTGTAAAAGGCAAAAATCCAGAACAAGAGTCGAGAACCTCACAGAAAGCTCACCTCTCATTTTCTCCCCCCCCACCTTCACTCCAACTTCATTCATATAAATTATTAAAACTCGAAGACTGTTGAGAGACTGAAGTGACCTACAGCATTTCATACCCACATGGTCCTTTAGGTTTTGTTGATAATAGCCACAAAATTGTTTGAGGGGGAATAAAGGTTGTCAATCAAGAGATGATGCCTTGTTATCTGACTAACTGCACATCATATAGAGCCTTAGGGTCAAGAACATATGTCCTACTTGCAGAAGAAAGAGAGTTCTAAAGTACAGACTAGATGCCTATGAGTTCTAATTGGCTTACTTGCTGATCTACAAATTACCTTGGTCTTTAGAGGATAAGACTGAAAACTGACAAGTATCTCTCTTCCCAGGGAGATAAAGATATTTTTTTCTTAATCTAATGAGTGTATATGTATAAGCCCTACATGCCTAAAAGATATGAAGCCTTACCCTTGTCTTATGAGCCCTGAGAGAGGGTAGATGATATCTCTTCCTCTTACATGGAAGAGGTAGAATCTCAGGTGAGGATTCCAACTGAATCTCAGTTTGTACCAACATCAAGAGCAGTCCAGAAGAGAGATAAAGTCAGGGAGCATCAGAGATCTACATGATAACTTGCTGGAGTAAGAGTGATGGGATAGCCCAGGTAACAAGTTTAGCAGAACAATTTGATGGCATTACTAGAATGTACTGGTGTCCCTGAAATGTCAGAGGTGTGAGTTGCCCCGGTGACTCAGGAATGCTGGATATGCTCCCTCATGCATGCAAAGCTATGAGTCCCAAGCGAACGTCATACCAAGTGAATTAGTCATTCTTGCTATGTGAATTACTTTAATCAAAACACATTCCTAAAATTTAGCTAACGGGAATAGAGATGTTGACAAAGGAGGTTGAATGGTTTTAGGAAAGAACAAACAGAAAATTTGGAGCATGCAAATTCCTGGAGATTTATGGAGAAAAGAGAAAATAAATCAGCAGGTAACAAGAGGTACAGAAAAAATGTACCAGAATACAGTGAAGAGGGGGAGGGGTGGTAACATCATAATGAACTTGCAAAGCAAAGAGGTTAAATTAACAAAGGTGTTGAGGAACCAAAAGGAAAAAAAAAGACAGTCATGGAGTAGAGGGTGAGTACCACAGACAATTTTCAAAGCCTGGCCTAGAATCAGTCTTACTGTTCCTTTCTCTGCCCTTTGAGAGCATCTCCACCAGACATACCTAAACTGTCATTTACCTTTGATCTGCAGCCAACACACCTCAGTCCCACTAGGGAAGGAATTCTATCCCTTAGCCCCAGGCCTGATGGAAAAGCCAGAGTGACACAACTTAAAGGAAGGTTACTCTCCCAGAAACTTTGCACTCACTACCTGAAATTCCATCTTTGACACTTTAATTCAAGTTTCCCATCAAACACTCCAGGAGACTTAAGGCATGGGTGACTCTTAATTGGCTATTCTATTAGATTAGGAGAATGTGCTCGTTAAATTAGTCCATTAGAATTACTAAGGAGAAGAGATAGACTGAGGCAGGGGAGACATTTGGGAGCAAGTATTCAATGTTGGAAAAGGAGATGAAGGCAGGGCTGGGTGGGTGGCAACAATAGAAGAGTTTGGAGACCTGAAGGGCACCACAAAGATGCTTAATATGGGTAAGTAATGAGGAAGTAAAAAAGGAGAAAATCAGAAACCAAGTCTAGTCATTATAATCTAGTCCTACCCTCAATCCCTAGACGGATTTTCTTGTGAGAGATAAGGGAAAATGAATTTCTCTCTTGTAGGAATGAAATATTCCTACCCTATTTCTACTGTCCCCATGCTTAAGTGAGGTACAAACCGGGTTGTTGTGAGTCTCAAATGAGGCAATGGCTGGAAAGTCGGTAGCAAACCTTAAAGCACTGGTCTGCTATTATTATCATTAGCCTCCAATCCCCAGGCCTCCAATCTGATGATGACTTCTTTCCCTGAGCCTTGTACTGCACTCCTGCCGAGTCCAAGCAGTGTTTGTGAAGAATTACAAGTTTACTGTGAATGTTTAAAAAAGAATCTCCAAAAAATGTATTCACATAGGCTAATTTCATCTGAATTGTTAACACTTTTCTTAAATCTAAACAATGAACAAAGCTATCAAGTCCTGATATATAAAGTTGGTCATTTCTGAAGTGTAAATGCTCACACTGAAAATTTAATAGAAGGTGAGAGCTGGTTTGAGTTTTCCCCATCACACTTCTGAGTATAAGGCATGATATCACCCTCTTTTTTATCCCTACCCCAGATCTAATTGTTTGATCATTTTGTATATTATTGCCCTCTAATCTTTCCTAGGTTTTATAAACTGGTTCCTTAAATGAAGGGAAATACAAAATTGAAGATACTTCCGAGGGATGCACTGAATATAAGACTACTAGCATCAAACAGAAAGGATGTTCTAGGGGGCTTTCCCTAAGCAAAAACTACTATTTTTTACAATTTTTAAATAATATTTTATTTTTTCATCTATTACATAAAAAACATTTTAACATTAATTGTTTTTTTTTTAAGTTTTGAGTTCCAAATTCTATCCCTCCCTCCCTACTTCCTCTGACATGGTAAGCATTCTGATGTAGGTTATACATGTGCAATCATGAAAAGCATTTTCATATTAGTTACTCTACAAAAAACTTAAAAAATGAAAAGCAGTATGCTTCAGTCTCTATTCAGACAAAATCAGTTCTTTCTCTTGAAGAAGACAATATTTTGCATTTGAAACCTTTCGAATTGTCTTGGATCATTGTATTGAGGAGAATAGCTAAGTTATTCACAGTTGTTCATCATACAATATTTCTGTAACTGTGTACAATATTGTCATTCTCCTCTCTCCACTTTGTATCAGCTCATGTAAGTCTAGGTTTTTCTGAAATCATCATGCTTGTCATTTCTTATAACACAATAACATTATACCACAACTTGTTCAGCTGTTCTCCAATTGATGGGGGTCTCCTCAATTTCCAACTCTTAAACATAATAAAATGAACTTCAATAAATATTTTTGTACAGATAGGTTATTTTCCTTTTTTACATCTTTTGGGATACAGACCTACTAATGGCATTGCTAAATCAAATGGTATGCATAGGTTTATAGCCCTTTGACTGTGCAACTGCTTTTTAAAAATTAGTTACAACTTTTGATGGGTTGATTGACCTCTGAATTTCAGTTTCCTCAGCAGTAAAATAGAGATAATGGTTCTTGTAGAGGAAAAGTAAAAGGAGTCAAAGCAGGAAGACCCTTTGTCTTACCTTTGGTGTCTATTGACTGACCCTGAGTTGGTCATTTACCTGGTCAGTATCCCAGGTAACTCTTCACACTAGAAGTTGCAGAGATGTATTGATCTTCACGGGTAGAAGCTCCCTCATTAGGAACTCCCTATGTTGATGAAAATACAGGATACTAGCATTTCTTGCCTCAAAGAGTCATAGTGAAGATCAAATTAGATCATGTGTGTATATATTAGCCACATAAAATTGTATGTATTACATGTGTTATATACTACATAATATATATAAATATATTATATATCAATCCTTAGCCATCAGTTTAGTATGACTATGGCATCCATCCCAATCCGGAACCTCTCCTACCATTTCTTCTCAAAGCTAGCTTCTTTATGTCCAATCACACTGAGGCACATTCCCCACAGCAATCTGGCCCCTCTATCCTCCTTCTTCCAGATACCACTCAGACAAGCAGCAAGGGCATCCTATGCCCATAGGATATGGGTCCAGTGCCAGACTGCCACAAGGCTTTAGTGCATTCAGCACAAGTGAATAGAATTGACTGAGCCACCATGAGCCATGCTGAGCAAACATTTACTGAGCATGTCTGTGAACTGCCCTGCTGAGACACAGGTAATACAAACATGCAAAAAAAGGCAGAATCTCATGGAGAGTTAGATGCACCAATAAAAATTCACATTCCATATAGTCCTTTCCTTTAAAATCCTCTATGTGGGAGATGGTGTACTTATGGATATTCCCATTATATAGGTGAGGAATTTTAGGCTTGTCCATGGATACAGCTAATAGGTGTCAGATTTAGGATTTAAGGCCAGTTACTCTTTCCACTACATTGACCTGCTTCTTCTGTCCCAGGTGGATGACTCAGAGCAAAAAACCTTAATTGTACTGTCTGTTTCTACCTCATGTTCTAGAAGTTTCCATCCAGAGTCTCCCAGCTCCCTTGCCCTCTGTTCCTATTCCGTCACAAAGGCAAACACTAAAAAATGTTCACCTCTCTCACAGGAGAATCCAGAAATGAACTCAGTTTCCCCACAAAGTGCTTGAACTCTATTTAAAATATTTTCTATCAAAACCTATCAGAGAGAAGAACATGATGTGAGGTGCTCAGAAGGATTCATCTAGTCAATAAATTGTGAGGTGGGAGATTTGAACTGGAACAGTATAAGAAGGCTTGCATTGGTCTGAATAATTGTAGCATTCCCCTAGGAGTTACCCATTCATTCAGGGGGAACGAAGGTAAGAATTAATAAAAGCTTTCTCCATTTCACAGCAAAATAAATATTTCCTAGCAGCTGACTGAGGCAAGCCAAGCTCTCCTCAGAAAAGCTTCTACTATTGATGTTGTCTCCTTAACTGACAGTGAAGAAGAGAATGAACCTCACCAAGGACCTTAAGCAAAAGTCTAGAAATAAGGATGATGATGACAGATTAGCTTTCTCTCCCTCTCTCTCCCAGTTACTCATCTATCCAGCCCAGAAGGATTCAGCACTGACATTCTTGTTCTGAGTGAGCCCAAGAGCAGGTATCCCTTCAGGACCTAGGCTAGGAGAAACAAACTTGAACTTCTTCTGGTCTGACCAATCAGAACCAGAGCTTTGAAAAGTCTTGTTTAAAGAGACTAATCTATTTTTCTAGTTCCACTCCACTAATCAACATGTGAGTTCATTGCTAGTGCCTTCCTTTTTCCATGCCCAAATGGAGTCCCCAGGGTAAGATACAGGGAAACAAGGAATGTAACATTTATTGATCCTAAGATAAAGCTAACTTGCTGTATGCAGGGTTCCCCAAATGGAAATAACCCCCCAAATTCAGGGCAATTATCCATAGAATTTCAAGACTAGAAGAGATGCCAGATGTCATCTGACCACAGACACCACCCAAATCATAAACTATCTACAACATTGGTGAAAGATTATCACTCTGTCTCTTCCTGAACATAGTGTGAAGCATGTCATTACTCCTCCAGCAATGTGCTCCATATTTGTCCAGCTCTAATAGTTTTTAATTTTGTTGAACTGAAACCTGTCTACTTATATCTTTTCTAAATATTTCCTAGTTCTACTACTCGGCATCAAACAAAACAAGTCTAATTTTTCTTTGACATGGTACCCATTGAAATATTTGATGATGGAGGTCATGTCTCTATAAGTCTACTCCAAGGTGAATATCTTCAGTTATTTCAACAGCCTTGTGTAGGGCATTATTTTCAGAGGCAGCTATATGGCAAGGGCACAGGCCCTTGAATCAAGAAGACCTGAGTTCAAATGTGACCTGAGACTCTTACTAGCCTGTGACCTGTGTGTGACCCTAGGCAAATCATTTAACTTCTGTCTGCCTCAATTTCTTCAACTATAAAATCTACATAATAAATCCCCCCACCTACCCTCCCCACCACCCCCCTTCTTCCCTGAGAAAGCATACAATTCTATATAGGATCTACAAATATATTCCTACTCAATACATTTTCATTATAGTCTTGTTGTATAGAAGAACTAAAATGAACGGGAGAATTCATATAACAAACCAAAACATAATACACACTTTAAAAAAATAATCTGCTACATTTTGCTATTGAATTCCATAGTTCTTTCTCGGGATGTGGAAAGCATTTTGCCTTGGAAGACCATTGGGAATTTTTTTATTTTTTTAATTTCTTGCATTGCTATGAAGTTTCACCTCTAACAGAAAAAACTCTCGCACACTGTGGTCGCTGTTATGCCCAAAGTTCTCCTGGTTCTGCTCCTTTGACTCAGCATCATATCATATAAGTCTTTCCAGGCCTCTCTGAAGTCTTCTTGTTCATCATTTCTTATAGTGAAATAGCATGTCATTACGTTCATGTACCATAATTTATACAGTCATTCGCCAATTGATGAGTATCTCTTTGATTTCCAGTTTTTGGCCACTACAAAGAGTGCTTCCATAAATATTTTTGGACATGTGGGACCCTTTCCCATTTTTATGATCTCTTGGGGATACAGTCCTAGAAGCGATATTGTTGGGTCAAAGGGTATGCACATTTTTGTAGCCCTTTGGTATAGTTCCAAATTGCTCTCCAGAATGGTTGGATGAGCTCACAGCTCCACCAACAATGTATTAGTGTTCCAACTCTCCTACATCCTCTCCAACATTTATCATTGTCCTGTTCTATCATGTTTGTCAATCTGATAGGTGTGATGTGGTACCTCAGAATTGTTTTCATTTGCATCTCTCTAATCAAAAGTGATTTAGAGCATTTTTTCATGTAATTCTAGATATGTTTAATTTCTTCCTCTAAAACTTTGCCTGTTCATATCCCTTGATCATTTATCAATTAGGAAACAATTTGTATTTTTGTACATGTTCATTCAGTTCTCTATATATTCTAGAAATGAGGCCTTTATCCCCAAGATTAGCTGTTAAAATTTTTTCCCAATATACTAATTCCCTTCGAATTTTGACTGCTTTGGGTTTGGTGGTGCAAAAACGTTTCAGTTTAATGTAATGAAAATTATCCATCTTGAACTTCATAATGCTATCTCTTCTTTAGTCAAAAATTCTTCCCTTCTCCATAAATCTGATAAATACACTACTGCTTGCTCCTCCAATTTGTCCATAGTATCAAACTTTATACTCAGATCATGTACCCATTTGGACTTTATTCTTGTGTGTGATGTCAGGCATTGGTCTATGCTTAGTTTCCACCACACTTTTGTCAAACAGTGAGTTCTCAACCCAGAAGTTGGGGTACTTGAGTTTATCAAATAGGAGAGTGCTATATTCAGTGCCTACTGTGTCTTGAGTACCTGGCTTATTCCATTTGTCTACCCTTTTGCTTCTTACCCAGTACTAACTGGTTATGATAACTGCTGCTTTATAATACAATTTGAGGTCTGGTAGCACTAGGCCACCTTCCCTAGCATTTCTTTTCATTAGTCCCTTTGATATTCTGGACCTTTTGTTCTTTCAGATGAATTTTGATATTATTTTATCCAGCTCTAGATAATAATTGTCTGATAGATTAAGTGGTATGACACTAAATAAGTAAATTGATTTAGGTAGGATTGTCATTTTTATTATATTGGCTCATCCTACTCATGAACAACTGATGTTTTTCCACTTACTTATATCTGATTTTAATTGTGCAAAACGTGTCCTGTAATTGTGTTCATATAGTCCCTGGATTTGTTTTGGCAGGTAAACTCCGAAATATTTTATAGTGTCTACCCTGGCATTAAATGGGATTTCTCTTTTTATCCTTTGCTGTTGGACTTTGTTACTAATATATAGGAATGCAGAAGATTTGTGTGGGTTTATTTTGTAACCTGCAACTTTTCCACAGTTGTTTATTATTTCAAGTAGTTTTTTACTTAAATCTCTGAGATTCTCTAAGTATATCATCATATCATCTGCAAAGGGCAATAACTTAGTTTCTTCTTTTCCTATTCTTATTCCTTCAGTTTCTTCATCTTGTCTAATTACTACAGCTAACATTTCTAGTAACACACTGAATAATAGTGGTGATAATGGACATCTATGTTTCACCCCTGATCTTATTGGAAATGCATCTAGCTTATCTCCATGGCATATAATGCTTGTTGGAGGTTTTAGGTAGATACTTCTTATTATTTTATGGAAAGTCCCATTTATTCCTATGTTCTCCAGCATTTTTAATAGGAATCGGTGTTGTATTTTGTCTAAAGTTTCTTCTCCTTCTATTGAGATAATCATGTGGTTTCTGTTAGTTCTATTGCTGATAGGATCTATAATGCTAATAGTTTTCTTAATATTGAACCAGCCCTGCATTTCTGGTGTGAATCCTATCTGATCATAATGTATTATTCTCATGATAAGATGCTATATTTGTTTTGCTAAAATCTTACTTAAAATTTTTCCACCTATATTCATTAGAGAAATTGGTCTATAATTTTCTTTCTCTGTTTTGTCTCTTTCTGGTTTAGATATGAAAAGCATATTTGTATCACAAAAATCATCTGGGAGGGCTCCTTCTACCCTAATTTTCCCAAATGGTCTATCTAGTATTGGAATTACCTGTTCTTTAAATATTTGATAGAATTGACTTGTAAATCCATCTGGCCCTGGAGATTTTTTCCTAGGGAGTTCATTGATGGCTTCTTCAATTTCTTTTTCTGAGATGGAGTTGTTTCAGTATTCAAATTCCTCTTCTGTTAATCTGGTCAATTTGTATTTTTAAAATAGTCATCCATCTCATTTAGATTGTCTAATTTGTGGGCATAAAGTTGAGCAATGTAACTTGAATTATTGTTTTAATTTCCTCCTCATTGAAGGTGAGTTCACCCCCTTTCATTTTTGATATTAGTAATTTGATTTTCTTCTTTCTTTTTTTAAATCAAGTTGACCAAAAGTTTATCAATTTTCTTAGTTTTTTCCTAAAACCAACTATTGTTTTTAATTATGAGTTCAATAATTTCCTTAATTTCAATATTACCGATCTCTCTTGTGGTTTTCAGCATTCCTAATTTGGTGTTTACTTGGGGATTTTCAATTTGATCTTTTTCTAGCTTTTTCAGCTGCATGCTGAATTCGTTGAGCTCCTCTTTCTCTACTTTATTCATGTAGGCATTCAAAGATATAAAACTTCCCCTAAGAACTGCTTTTCCAGTATCCCATAAGATTTGTCTCATTATTGTCATTCTCTCGAATGAAATTTTTGATTGTTTTTATGATTTGTTGTTTAACCCACTCCTTCTTTGGGATTAGATTATTTAGTTTCCAATTGATTTTTGGTTTATCTTTCTATGGCTTTTTATTACACATAATTTTATTGCATTATGATCTGAGAAGGATACATTGACTAATCTCTGCCTTTCTTCACTGAATTGTGAGGTTTTAATGTCCTAGTACATGGTCAATTTTTGTATATGTGCCATGTACAGCTGAAAAAAAGGGTATATTCCTTTCTATCTCCCTTCAGTATTCTCCAAAGATCTATCATATTTACCTTATCCAGAGTTTTATTTACCTCCTTATTTTGAGATGAGATTTATCAAGTTCAGACAGGGAGAGGTTGAGGTCCCCCACAAGTATAGTTTTAATGTCAGTTTCTTCCTTCAACTTCCCCAACCTCTCCTCTAAGAATTTGGATGCTATACCACTGGCAGCATACATGTTTAGTAATGATATTGCTTCATTTTCTATGATGCCTTTTGGCAGGACATAGTTTCCTTCCTTATCTCTTTTGATTAGATCTATTTCTGCTTTTGCTTTGTCTGAGATTAGGATTGCTACCCCTGCTTTTCTTACAGCAGCTGAAGCACAATATATTCTGCTCCAACCTTTGACGTTTATCCTATGTGTATCCCCCCATTTCAAATGTGTTTCTTGTAAACAACATATTGTTGGATTATGACTTTTAATCCATTCTGCTATCTATTTCCGTTTTATGGGAGAGTTCATTGCATTCACATTCACAGTTATGATTACAATCTGTGTATTTCCCTCCATCCTTGTTCTCACCATTTGTATTTTTAGCTCTCCCATCTCCCTTCCCCTCCTCAATAACTTTCACTTTTCACCACCACTTCCTCCAGCCTTCCCTTCCTTCTTTTAGCCCCCCTCCCTTTTTCTTCCCTTTACTCTTACTGCTTCTTCTCTCCCTTTTAGCTTCCCCTCCCCTTTCTTCCCCCTTCTCCTCCTAGTGCTTATAGAGCTAGTTAGAATTATGTACTTAAGTTTATTGTTCTCTCCTTGAACAAAATCAGATGACAGTACCTTTCAAACAATGATCATCTCCTTCCCCTCTTTCCCTCCACTATAATTTTGTACTTCTTCCTGCGATGTAATTTACCATTTTCTGTTTCCTCCTTTTCATACCTCCTGTTATAAATTCCTCCCCATGCTTACATCATATTTTTATTATCACATCATTTACTTTATACCCATTCCCCCTATGTATATCCCTTTTATATTTCATAATAGATGTATAATTCTCAAGATGAACAGGTATCATCTTTCCTTATAGGGAGGTAAACAGTTGGCCCAAATTGAGTAACAATTTGTTGTTGTTGTAACAGTGTTTACCTGTGTTTGAAGATTGAATTTTCTATTAAGTTCTGGCCTTTTTGTTAAGAAGATTTCAAAATCTCTTACTTCGATGAATGACCATATCCTTGCCTGAAATGTTATGCTGAACTTTGCTAGGTTGCTGATCCTTGATTGTAGTCCCAGCTCCTTTGCTTTATGGAATATTGGATTCCAATTCCTTTGATCTTTTAATGTAGAAACTGCGAGGTCCTGTGTGATCCTGACTGTAGCACCTCAGTATTTAAATGGTTTCTTTCTGGTTGCATGTAGTATTTTCTCCTTCATTTGTTAGTTCTGCAATTTGCCAACAATATTTCTTGGGATTTTGAGTTTAGGATTCCTTTCGGGAGGTAAACGGTGGATTCTTTCAATGACTATTTTGCCCTCTGTATCAAGCACTTCCAAACAGTTTTCCTTGATGATTTCCTGGCAAAATATTGTCCAGAATATTTTTTTCATCATGGCTTTCTGGCAGGTCAATAATTCTTAAATTTTCTCTCCTGGATCAATTTTCCAGGTCAGTTGTTTTTCCAATTAGATATTTTACATTTTCTTCTATCTTTTCATTCTTTAGATTTTGTTTGACTGATTCTTGCTGTCTCATAGTCATTAGTTTCTACTTGCCCATTTCTAATTTTTATAAAATTGCTTTCTTCAACTAACTTTTGCATTTTTTTCCATCTGTCCAGTTATTCCTTTTAAGGAATTATTTTCTCCAGTTAGTTTTTGAACTTCCTTTCCTATTTGTTCAATGTTCCTTTTTAAAAGAGATGTTCTCTTCATGGAATTTGTTTTCCTTCTTTTTCCTTCTTCAGCTGTTCCAGGAGAACTTTTTGTGTATGTGAGAAGTGCATAATCCCATAATCCCATAATCAGATGGAAGTACAGTCCCACTACTGTCCTCTTTGGTATTTGTGTTTTGGTCTTTATCCCCATGGAAAGCGTCTATGTTTTTTTCACCCTTGTTTTGCTTTTTCTTGCTCATGATGGTGATTGTGTGTTGTGGCTTCTGGTTCTTTCAGTTAGAAACTTCAGAATTTGGTGTTGAGCTGACTGGTGTGAAAAAACTAAGGGCTGGTGTCTTTTTATCTTTTTGTTTTGTGTTTCCCTGATGATTAGCCCTGGGGCTAGCTTGTTAAGAGTTAGGGACAGGTATTCTGTTCAAGGGAGATCTCCTCAGCTGAGCTGAGGCAAAGGCAAGCTGAGGGGTTGGTGATCCCAGCTGCCCTATTGTCTTCCCATTTCCATGCTGAGGCATGCCTGGATCCTAGTGCAAGTTTCCACCCCACCTGGGGCTCCTCTCCTAGCACTGAGGCTTGCCTGGGTCCTAGTGCGAGTTTCTGCCCCTCCTGGGGCTCCTCTCCTAGCACTGAGGCTTGCCTGGGTCCTAGTGTGAGTTTCTGCCCCTCCTGGGGCTCCTCTCCTAGCACTGAGGCTTGCCTGGATCCTAGTGCGAGTTTCTGCCCCTCCTGGGGCTCCTCTCCTAGCACTGAGGCTTGCCTGGGTCCTAGTGCGAGTTTCTGCCCCTCCTGGGGCTCCTCTCCTAGCACTGAGGCTCGCCTGGGTCCTAGTGTGAGTTTCCACCACCCTGGGGCCCCTGTCCTTCTGGTTTGCCTCTGCCACAGTAGGTGGAATCCTCCTTAGCTATTTTCCTAGCCTCAGGTATTATGAGATTGTTTGCTCCCTCAGCTGTTGCCACTGATCCAGGATTTTTCTGGGGAAATCCTTACGGTTCTTTCAAGGTCATCAAGTGGGGAGGAGAGTGCATTTACTGACCACTCCACCATCCTGGCTCCTGGAAGTTCAAGTAGGTGACTTACAGACTTTTAATCTGTGGGCTGAAAGTCTCAGGAGCTGCTGTACCTGACATCTGGGGCTCAACGGCTATCACTTGCTGGGCTCTGTTGGTGTCTCGCTCTGGGCTGCTGCTCTGCCATTCGGCCTGCTGCTGTCTCTGGTCTCTCCAAGGCTCTCCCACTCGGCTGTGCTGGACAAGCTGCACTGTGAGTTGTGAGATATGGACTCACCCCCATGGAACAGATCCTTCCCGTCAATCTTTAAGTCTGTCCTGGGCTGTGAATCTGCCACAGTCTGTCTCCTGTTAGATTCTGCACCTCCAAAGTTTGGTCAGATTCTCTCCTTAGAAGTATCTGAAGGAGTTTGTTTAAGAGCTTAGGTGAGTCATTTCTCTCACTCAGCCATCTTGACTTCACCTAGGTACTTATTTTTAATAAATATTTGTTTCCTTTCTTTCTTTTCAGTTCCATCACCACTTGGTCACTCTCTTTGAACTCTTTCCACCCTATAAATGTCCATCCCTAAAATCTGGCTCTCCAAAATGGACCCAATACTCCAGATTTCATCTGATTAGGTCACTGAGTATGACCTCATAACTATTGTCTCTCATTCTTATTCTGATCTGGTTGGATCATTTCTTTTCCATTTCTTCATCCTTGATGATGCCTTCACACCACTTCTTGAGCACTAGTCATCCTTGAGAACAAGATATACCTTTCTTTCACCTATCACGAATCTTTACATAAGGTAATTCAAATCATACCTGTTTAATATTTGCTGAATGCATAAATAACAACATAGATAACCAGATGAAAGGTAAAATAATTGAAGAGGATGCACAGGGTAAAGTTAAGTACTCTTTCCCTGAACATTCTAGATATTTGAAAATAGGGGTAATTTGTAGGTACTTCTTATGGGGAGGAGAAGATATAGGAGTAAAAGTAAATGAGGCATTGGGGAAGAGGTACAGAGGACTTAGATAAGACTAAGAGGTAGGGTATAATGAAATATAGACCCCAAAGATCTCTGAAACAAAAAATATCTTAAATAAGCAAAAAAAAAACCCAAAAGATATCTTAATCCACATTTGAGTTTCCTTTTCTGTTAAAATGTCTACAGACATCAGCCAAGATCTTAAGGGTTCTTTCTTCTACAAAGAGAGATGGGATTTAGACTATTGCCCTTATGTTTCTCCTACATCTCCAGAAAAAGAACAAACAGAGTCAACCATTTGGGGATATATAGATAGATAGATAGATAGATAGATAGATAGATAGATAGATAGATAGATAGATAGATAGATAGATTCTTCTGCTATTGTGCTAGAGAATCTTAAGAAACAAACTACTTACAAAATAGGTACATTAAAGAGATATATAGCCCTACATTACTAAAAGAGGTTGACATGAATTAAAGAAAGAATCAATCTGTTCACCCTCATTATTGATTGCCTTCTCCTATAACCCATCCTTTAGGCTTCCTCAGTAGTTTACCATTACCTTCTAAATCACTTTGAGGTTGTGCCAATTCTTGCAATTCCTTTAGTCACAAGAGAAACAAGTTATTTCTGTGTTTAGTTTTTCACTTTTTGATGTCCCCTTGGCTTCAGATCAAATGAGTCTTCAACAGAGCCAACAAAACACTCTTTCAATAGAGTTTCTTAAGCTATAAATTAGTGTCTCTTCTCAACATATCAACTGTTTTTTAGATGATCACAGTCATGTTCCCCCAAATTATTGTGTTTTGTTTTTCCTTTAGAGTAGTGACTTTTATTTCTTCTTTGTATCGCCAGTGTTTAGGACAGTGTCTAGCACATAGCAGGCAAGTCAATCACTCCTGCAATCATCCCTGGTATGTTGGCAGGTGGATGCAGAAACTTTGACAGAAAAATAAAATCAAAATTGGATTAAGAGGGGTGGAGTCAAGATGGTGGAGTAGAAAGACACATATACAAAGGCTCCCCAACACAGCCCAGTCTGGAGAGGGACTCTCAACAAATTCTGGAGCAGCAGAAGTGAAGAACAACAGAGTGGAGGAGATTTCCAGCCCAGGGTGACCTGAAAGGCTCATGGGAAACGTTGGTTGCACCAGGCACAGAGCACAGCACAGCCCAGCCTTGGCTGCCAAGCATGGCTTGTGAACAACCCTTGAGGGTAGAATCTTGAGTCACGGAATCCCCAGTCCCAGTAGCAGAGGTTTCACAGATCCCTGAACCCACAGGCTCCAAAGGTCAGTGATGGGTTTTTTTTTAGCTGACCAGGAAGGGAGAAGGGCCTTCCATAGCTCCAATCTTAGGCAGCCACCACACAGGCCACATTGGCAGGTGGCCACATCAGCAGGTGCAGCAGCCGCTTCCACTGTTGGATCATAAAACCCCTGGGAGCACAGAGGAGCTGAGTCTTGCCTCAGCCTTGTGTGGAGGCCCTAGGGGAGCTGGTCTTTGTCTCACACTTAATGGCAGCCCTGCCCATCCAGCTTATCTGAAAATCAGCCCCCAGTGCTGACTTGGCAGAACTGGAGGCCAGGTAGCTGTAGAGAGGTAACTGCTAAGATTCTGGACACAAAAATCTGTCTCTCCACCCAGACCAGTACACGCTTGATTGTGCCACCTTGGAGGAACTGAGATCTTACAGATTCCCAGAGTATACTCTACTCTTGACAAAGGACCCAAAAGTCAAGTAACTGGTTGGGAAAATGCCCAAAAAAAAGACTATAGAAGGTTCAGATACCTTCTCTCATCGTTTTGGGTGAGGAAGAACAATGCTTACCATCAGGGAAAGACATAAAATTGGATTAAAAAATGCTAAATACTTGTTAGCTTTACTTGACAAACACATTTCTAACAGACTGGATTTTAATAGCACTAATAGTAATGAAATATGTAAAAATATAATGAAGAGAAAAAAACAGAATGGAATGAAAAAACCATATGACATGTATTATCATATTATAGAAGTTAATATAAACATATTAAAATATTGTAGATTAAATTTGTGGTTTTATGTATATATTCATGTTTTTTATACTCAAGTTGTTTGATTAGTAGTTATTCAACTTATACTGTTTTGTTACAAACTTAGTAACCACTAATAAAAACATTCAAGTATTTCAAAATATACACAAACTTCCTTTAGATTAATAATATATAGTCACACATATATACATATGTAATATATGTACATATGTGTATATATGTGTGTGTATTATGTATGTGTGTATACACACACATATATATTAACAAATATCTGAGTAATGTGCACAAAATTTTGCATCCATAGTATCCTTGTCATGGAGAAACATGTTTATTCATTATTTTTACTATGGGAATAAGATTCTTCACTAGAAAAGTGCATAGCTTACACTACATCTACTCCATTATATGATATCATATAATATCATGTATCATACCTTATATGCAGAGACATTTGAAGTGGTATCTGGTAAAATATAAGAAGAAGAGAATAATCGAAGATGACACCAAGAGCATGGAACACTAAGTGAAACAGGATATTACTAACACACACAAAAATACAATCAAAAGGAGGAAAAAATTTGATAGGAAAGATAAAAACAGTTTTTTATATAATGATTTTAAAGTACATCCAAATGGAACTATCCCAATAGAAACTGGAGGCATGGGTTTGGAGTTTAGGAGAGAAATCAAGTTGGAAAAAAAGACTGAAAGTCTCTTGTGTGAAAGTGGTACCTGAAGTCAAGGGAATAAGTGGTATTCCCAAGGATCGAACTTTGGAAAGGGAAGAGAAGAGGATAAAGGCAGAACATTTATAAACCTTAAATTTTCATGATAGGAATTATATTTAAAAGGTCATTGTTATCTACAAATTCTTAGCCTACAAATTCTACTTTTTACTGCTTAATCACATGGATGACACATGATGAAAATTCTTACAAATGGACACAAACATAAACACATAATCCAAATATTCATAGAAAAGTGCAATCTGGCATTGGCTGAAAAAGTTGTGGTATATTGGAGTACTATTGCACTGTAAGAAAAGATGAACAAGATGCTTTTCAGAAAAACCTGGGAAGACTTACGTGAACTAATGCAAAGTGAAATGAGCAAAAACAATAGAACATTGTACAAAGTAAGAGCAATATTGTACAATGATCAACTGTTAATAACAGCTATTCCTAGGAAAACAAAGATTCAAGGTAATTCCAAAGGACTTAGTATGAAAAATGTTAGCCATCCCCAGAAAACTAACTGATCACATCCAAATGCAAATTTAAGCTTACTTTTAAAAACATTTTTATTGTTCTTGTTTGGTTTTTGTCTGCATTTTCTTTTACAACATGGTCAATATGAAAATGTTTTGCATGACTTCATATGCATATATCAAATTTCTTGACTTCTCAAAGAAGTGGGAGGTGAGGGAGGAAGGGAGAGAATTTGGAACTCAAAATTTTTTAAAGTGAATGTTAATTTTTTTTTTGTTTCTCTGTGAGAAAAAAAGAAAAAAATGTGAAGTGCAATACAAGGTTCCTGTGGTCTTATAAAATACACTCATTAGCCACAAAAAAAGTATCACAAAAGTTACAGAATCATAGCTTTAGATCTAGAATGGACCTTACAGGTCATTTCATCTAACTTACTTCATTTTATAGATGAGGAAACTAGAGACATGAGATGAGATGAGGAGATGACGAGACTAGAGATATTCAGTGTTTTGCCCAATGTGATAATTTAACCCAAGGCTTCTGATTCAAAATCTATATATCAGTTCCCTGGAACAATATCTACTATGTACATTATGGAATTCTTTTTTGGTAGCTTTTTCATAAAAGGTACTGAAACCATCCTTGAGCTTAATTGGCTTGCGAGGACTCAGGCTATTGATAGAGCTCATTAGAAGCTTAAGTACCAAATACCAATCCATAAGGAATCAGTATTAACTCCTTCAGACTTCTGAGGTTCAGTCCCACACCTCCAATTATCTATAGGACTTTTCAAATTGGACATCCTAAAGACAGCACCCACTAGGTTTCAAGCTCTTCAAGGGCAGAGTCTGTCTTTTGCTTTTCTTTGTATCTCATGAACTTAACAGTGTTTGGCATATATTAGGTGACAAATAAATGTTTATAACTGACTGACTGCCATCTCAAAATCAACTTCTCTAAATTTCACATTAGCCTTCATCCCCCACACCCTCCTCTGCTAAATATTTAAATATCATTTTAAATTTAAATAGCAGCACCATTTTCCTAATTTTCCAGGTTCCTAAGCTCACTTATAACCTCAAAAATTCACTTGCCCTCACCATAAATATCTAACCAGTTGTCGAATCATGTCTTTGCCTCCTCCATAGCATTTTTTCCATCTGATCTCTCATTTCCACTTACACAGCTACCACCTTAGTTCAGACTCTCATCACCTCCTCCTTAAATTATTGCAACACCCTCCTAATTAGATCCTTGCCTCAAATCTCTCCACAGTCCAATTCATCCTCCACACAGATGCCAAAGTGGTTTTAATTAAGTACAAAAAGGACCATTTGATTCCCCTATTTAATAAATTCCAATGGCTCCCTTATTGATCCTGGGAAAAAATATACCCTCTTCTATTTGGCATTTTTAAAAATTTACAATCTTGCCCCAAGCTATCTTTCCAATTTCATCGTACAATTATTCCCTAACCATCACTCTGGGATCTAGCCAAATATGCCTCTCTGTGGCCCTCTCTATTTCCTATCTCTAGGCCTTTCATTGTCCAATCCCTATTCCTGCAGTATGCTCCTTTCTTGTCTCTGCTTTATAATTTCTTTCATTCTTCACGATGCATCTCAAGCAATGATTTATTACATGAAGACTTTCCTAATCCCACCAAATGCTAATGCCACCCCTCCCAAACTACCCTTTATTTTACTCTTTATTTATTTTATTTATTTTCCTTTAATTTATTGTCTGTACTTATATGAGACTGATTGTATTCTCTATTATAAAGCAATCTCTTTTTGAATGGGGATTGGTTCATTTATTTTTTTTATATTTGCATCCTTAGTTACTTGTACATAGTCTAGCATATGTTCATTGATTGAATTGGTTCAAATTTTACCCCTGACACAAACTGGCTTTATGACCCAGGGAAAGATATTTAACCTCTCAGAATATCAGTACTCTTCCCCCTGGGATGGAAGTTGTCTCCTTCATTAAGGATGGGATGATAAGTGAGCCTGAGCTGCAGATTTCAAACAGGACCATAATGGGAGAAGAAATAAAGCAATGATTTAGCCCTCCCTCTAGCAGAAAAGAGAGTTGTAGGTATGGAGAGAGAGAGAGATAAAGAAAGAAAAAATGAATTTGCTGTCTCCTGGGCTGCACCTTCATTTTTCTTTTGTGAAGTCAGGAATATATAAGGGACTGGGCTGTGACTTAAGAACAGAATGACTCAAAACTTGGAGGAGGTTTAGGGGAGCAAGGAATAGTTTATCTGTCAGATTTATGGAGAATGGAGGAATTTATGACCAAACAAGAGAAAGAGAACATTATCAAATGCAAAGTGGATAATTTTGGTTACATTAAATTGAAAAGTTTTTGCACAAACAAAGCCAATGCCACCAAGATTTGGAGGGAAGCAGAAAACAGGGAAAGAATTTTTTACAACTAGTGTTTCTGATAAAGGTCTCATTTCTAAAATATAGAGAGAACTGAGTCAAATGTACAAGAATACAAGTCATTCCCCTTTTGATAAATGGTCAAAGGATATGAACAGACAGTTTTCAGAGGAAGAAATTAAAACCATCTAGTCATATAAAAAAATGCTCTAAATCACTATTGATTAGAGAGATTCAAATCAAAACAATTCTGAAGTATCACAGCACACTTTTCAGATTGGCCATCATGACAAAACAGGAAAATGATAAACGTTAGAGAAGATATGGAAGAGCTAGACCACTAATTCATTGTTGGTGGAGCTATGAGCAGATGCAATCATTCTGGAAAGCAATTTGGAAGTATGCTCAAAGGGCATACCCTTTCACCCAGCAATACCACTTCTAGGACTTAACTGAAGGAGATCACAGACATGAGAAAAGGACCAATATGTACAAAAATATTTATAGCAACTCTCTGGTGACCAAAAACTGCAAATCTAGAGGATGCTCATCAATTAGTTAATGGCTGAGCAATTTGTGGTATATGAATGTAATGGAATACTATTTCACTATAAGAAATAATGAGTGGTCAGACTTCGAGAAAACCTGGAAAGACTTAAATGAACTGATGCTGAGTGAAGTGAGCAGAACCAGGAGAACATTGTACACAGTAACAGTCATGGTGTATGAGGACTAATTCTGAAGACTTTGCTCTTCTCAGCAATTGCAAGGACCTAAAACATTTCCAAAGGACTCATGATGCAAATGTCATCCACATTCAGAGAAAGAACTATGGAGTTGTATTACAGAGTGAAGCAGGCTCTTTTTTGTTTTGTTTTGTTTTCTTTCTCATGGTTTCTGCCATTCATTTTATTCTTCTACAAAACACGACTCATATGAAAGTGTGTTTAATAGGAATGTATTGTAGAGTCCATATCAGATTGATGCCAACTTCGGGAGAGTAGGGAGAGAGGGGGAGAAATTTTAAAACTTAGGGAATTGAATGTTGAAAACTGAAAACAAATAAATTAATAAATTTGGGGCAAAATGAAATAAATTTAAAAAACTAATAAAGTTATGTGAAAGTTGGAGAGCAACGAGGTTAAATTAACAGAGGTGGTAAGAGAACAAAAAAAGAAATGAGCATACAGGAGAGAGGAAGAAAGTCATAGTGAGTCTTCAAAATCTGGCCTAGAGACAGCCTTATCCCTTCCTCTATCTTGGAAAGCACCCTCAGCCAAACCCAAACAGTTTTTCCCCCTCAGGTCTGTAGCCAACATACTTCAACCTCATTCTGTAAGGAATTCTTTCCTACCCTTTGGTTCTAGGCCTGCCTGTTAAAGAAACCTGAATGCTAAAATTTAATTTAAAATTTAATGCTCGAAATTTTTCTCATACTACCTGAAATTCTATCTTTTGAAATTTATTTCAAGTTAAACCAGGAGGCTTAAAAGTTTGTTGCTATTTGTTCTTTATTTTCAAAGAGGACCAATAACATCACAGATGACATCTTGACTTGTGAAATAAATTAAAATGAGTCAAAGTTGCAGAAGGTTGTCAGTCTCACTCTCTCTTCCTGAGTCATTGAAGTCTAGTGGCAGGACAAAAGTCAAGACAGCTGGTGATGGCCCAACATGCAGTGAATGACCTCGGTGTCTTCTACATCTGACCAAGCTCTAAGCTTTCCACAATGCCTGCTTCATCTGCCTTCATGGCCAATAAAACAAATTGTTTTCATCCACTCATTTCTTTAGGGAAAGTCTTCATGTTCTCGGAGTAGACATCCCCAACTCACTGACAGGTTTAATGACTGTCAGTTACCCTCAATGTGATTTAGCCCATCTGCCAAGAAAGTCTTCTGGCGTGTGACCACTGTACATGCTAAAGCTTTTTGGAGCCATAGGTAAGAGTTAGGTGAAACAGGTGGATACCAAAAGTGGATTAGCAGCCCTTAAAAGGCTTAGCAAGCCCTTAGACCAGAGGCTTAAGGAGTAGGTCACTCTTAATTAGCCATTCTATTAGATTAGGAGAATAAGCTAATTAAATCCATCTATTAGATACAGTAAGAGAAGAATTGATGGGGGGTGCATTTTGGAATATGCAATCAATCTTGGAAATGGAAGAGAAGATAGGGCTAGGTGGATGGGTGCAGTGAGAGGCTTTGGAGAGACAAGGAAACTTGATGTGGACAAGTACTGAGAAAATGGGAAAGCAGATAAAAATCAGGACAGAGAGCATCCTGAGTCAAATCTAGTCATTTTAATCTGATTCAGACCTCTATACTTCTACTGGTTTTCCTGTGAGGGACTGGGAAAAAAATGAATTTCATTCTTTTATAAATGAAATGCTCCTAACCTATCCCCACTCTCTCCCTGTACAAGTAAGATACAAGCTAGGGATGCTGTGAGTCTCAAATGAGATAATGGATGTAAAGCAGGTTGCACATCTTAGAGCATCATAGGAAGGTCTGCTAATATTATTATTGTTAATATTAGCTTGTAGTCACCATGCTTCCAATATGATGATGACTTGTTTCCCTGAGCCTTGTATTACACTTCTGCTGAGCTTAAGCAATTTTATAGAGCAGTATAGGAGTTCTGATAAATAGAAGATCTCAAAAAAAAGTATGCTCACACACTTTTAGATCTAAACTGAATTGTTAACACTTTCATAAGTCTTGACAATCAACAGCAATATTTCCAATTCTGTTATGTAGAATTGCTCATTTCTGAGGTGTAAATGCTCACACTGAAAGTTCAACAGGAGGTGAGAGCTGGTTAGAGTGGGTGCTACAACAGCCCTGGGGACAATGACCAATATTTCCCATCTTTTCTATCTTTACCCTATATCTCACTCTGTAATCATCTGGGCTGGGGTTGTGTAGCTTGTGTTATTCTATTCTCAGCACTTATCACAGTGATTAATATGAGGACTTTTAACAAATGCTTTTCATTGATTCATTTATTCTTCTATTTGTATCTTTGTGAGTTATCTCTTTCAGATATAGTAGCCTTTAATATCAAGTATTGAAATAAACTGAACTTAGATCATGATTTTTGAATTGCTGTGACAAAAGCTTTAAACCAAGAGTTCCAGAAATAATGAAAGATGGCAAATCACATTGTTTCATTGTTCATTATTTAAAATGACATTTTGCTGAGTTCGCTCACATTAATAAATAAAATATTCAAATGTTATTTCACATTTATCTCATCCATTTAAAGTTTTTAATTCATAATATACATAATTATAAATAAACAAATGCATTTATATAATTAATAAGTTAAAAAATATACACATATTAGGGGTGTCCACAAAATTTCATTAAGGAATTGTATGATTAAAAAAATGTTTGAAGACCATTGTTTTATGCAAGAGACATTCTGAAAAAGCACATAATCACACATGGCCACACATGCGCATGCACAGACACAGACACACACACACACACAAACACACACACACCTACCTCCTTTGTTACAAAGTAAATGACTGAAGCAGAAACCAACCAGTGAAGTTTTCCCACTTGACAGTGTATGCAAAATTCTTCTCCAATAATCCCTGATCTTTTAACTAAAAGAAGGCATGTGTGTTTCAGCATCTGTCCTCTAGGTATTGCCATTAAGTTAAGTTCAACTGTGTCTTAGTATTGCTTTGATTTGTGTATTATAGTCAATATATATGTTTTCCTCCTGGTTCTCCTTTCATGGCTCCTCATTGGTTTATCCAGGCTGAAATATTCATCTATCAAGGTCTTTCCAGGGACTGTAGCATAGGATTTGAAGGATTCGGAGTGGAAATGGTGGAGAGCTAATGGCCATTTACAACTTTGTGGTTCTAATTGTCAAGATCCTACATGAGAAATCAATTTGGGGAGGAAAAGAGACCAGTGCCTCAAACAAATCTGTCCCACTTCTTCCTAAAGACTTCTATCTTCCTACCCTTCTCTATTTCAGAATCTTCTTCAAAACTGAGTGCCATTTCAGCAAACACAAAGCAATGACAACTGTGCCACCTGGAACAAGATTCCTGAGAGAGTGAACCTTCCTATTAATTTTGCCTTAAATATTTCCAAGGAAAAGAAAACTCAGTAGTATTTAATAACTATGATAGGGAAGTAGCTAAAAGAATGAAGATTCAGAAGTACTCAAACAAATCCAAAATCTATACAGTCATCACTGAAACATCCTTTTGGAAAGTGCTTACCTTTAAAGACATCACAGTAGCGTTGCATCCTATCTCTCAGGCCTTCTTTGACTTTATCATTCCGTAGAGTGAAGATAAAGGGTGTCAGGAATGGGGTTACCACTGCAATCATCAAGGAGACAACGTTGTTATACTCAGCTGCCTGGGTCTGCTTGGGCTTTACATAAAGAAATAAGCAGATGCCATAACCAATTATCACAAAGGTGAAGTGAGAGGCACAAGTGGAGAAGGCCTTTCTTCAACCAGAAGCTGAAGGGATCTTTAAGATGGTGGAGATTATATAGGTATAGGAGATAACAGTGGAAAGTAAAGAACCAAAGAGAATAACAATGGCTACCAAAAAGAGAGTAATCTCAAGGAAAACTGGGTCATCACAGGAAAGCTTGAGCAATAGGCCTCTATCACAGAAAAAATGATTCACAAGAGTTGATCTGCAGAAGGAGAGTTGAAAAGTAGCATAGACTGGTCAGATTTCAAAAACAAATCCAAACACCCAAGACAAAATGACCACCCAGACACAAACTTGACTGTTCATGATGATATTGTATCTCAGGGGATGACAGACTGCTACATAACGATCTACCGCCATTGCTCCAAGTAATACAAATTCTGTTGTCCCCAAAGAAAGATACAAGAAGAGTTGAGTGACACAGGCTGAAAAAGACATGGTCAGGATTTCAGACATTAACAATTCAGCTAGCATGGGAGGAATGATAGTGGAGGTAATCAAGATGTCCAAGAGAGAAAGATGAACCAGGAAGAAATACATGGCAGAGTGGAGTCAGCAATCCACACAGACAATGACAATGATTACCACATTTCCCATTAAAGTCACAAAAAAGGAGAAAAAGAATATGGCAAAGAGTGTGGCGGAACACTGGAGAGCCCGAAAAACCTTCAATATAAAATGTGATGATTCCAGAGTGATTTCCCACCATTCAGTCCTCTGACAGCTAGGGAGCAAGAGAGAGAGAGAGTTAATGTTATCAAAGAGAAGTCCTACTTCCCAAAGGTATAGAAACAAATCTAGAGTATGTTATATCCTTCACCTGCTCACAGGATATATTTCAATATCAGGTTTCATTGGCAAGAGGCTGGTACTAAATCAATGTTTGTCAATCTGATAACCACAACCAAACGCCAATGAATGAATTTACCTTCTGGGCTGTGAATATGAACCAGTGACATAACAGAATAGTTGGCATAGCAATCACAAAACCCCACAGAAACCATTATATCTCTTTATAATTTGACTTTAACTTTCCACTGTGGCCAGACAACCCACCATTGTTGCCTTTACCCATAACAATAGCTTACTTATTATCATTTATGTTTTTTTCTATTACCCATTCCTATAACCCAAACTGAGAATTCCCCAAATTCTGTATTTTCAGTCATCCATATCTCCTCTTCTTCTAAGTCTTCCTTCAGAACCCCCCCCAACTTAATAGAAGTAGAAAGACTTAAACCACTCAGCTTTAGAATAATCTCTCTATATATTTCCTCAATAAGTAAGTACCTAGTTTATAACATTCATAAACATTTTAATTATGTTGCACCCAACAAATATGATCACACACACACACAAACACACACACACACACATCCGATAACTGCTTTAGGTCCTCAAATATTGTCTCCCTATATCAGTTCTGCCTTGGAATCTTATGATCAGAAGGAACTTCTGTGTCATGTCTCATTTATAGATGGGAAATCATGCTCAGATAGGTAAGATTTGTTATTCAAGGTCATATATCTTATTAGTAGCAGAGGTAAGAATAGAACCCAGATATCTTGACTAGCAGGTTCAACATTTTTCCCTCTTAAATCTATCTCCTCTTTTATTATTCCAAGGTTTAGATACTGTTGTCTCCTTTTCTTCCATATGTAGCCAGAACAATAGGCCACCAAGAAATTCTCATGCCTTCTTGGATGCTCTTAGGTGGGATCCTAATGTCAGCTTCCATATGTTCTATTTTAAATGTCTGCTTTAGTTACACTAATGTCTAGCATTAACATTTTACATTTAGTGCTAACAGTAGTTTTATTCAGTACGTGGCTAAGTTCAGTATATGGAACCAGATAAAATGATCAATTTTCTCAGTAACCAAAGAAACTCCTGAGAAGTCAACTTTCATTCATAACAGAAAGAGGATGAACCTAAAAAGAAAATAGAGACAAAGAAAGAGATGTGACCTGGGAGCAAACTGGCATTGGGTGCCAAGACAGAGCTATAATCTATAAAATTGTAAGCCTTGGTATCCTAAATTCAAGACTTGTTGCCCAAATCTTCCTCATTTCCCACTCACTTCTTGACCCCTTAAAACTTGACTTCCAAAGTCTTAGTTCAACTGAATTATCTCCAAGGTAACCAGTGATGATCTCTTAATTGCTAAATTTTGTTCTCATTTTTCTTCCTTGTGCTCCCTAGTGCCTTCCTTTGAAATTATTCTCTACAACAACTCAGATTTTTGTGACACTCTTCAGTCCTGATTCCTATCCTATCTATGTAACCACCCATTCTCACTCTACTTTACTAAATCATTCGTCATTAAGTTGTCAGTCCAATCTCTCGCACCCCAACAAATATGATCACACACACACACACATCCCACAACTGTTTTAGGTCCTCAAATATTGTCTCACTGTATCAGGTCTCTTGTTGAGCTCATTGTCCCTTAATGGTTCCAAAATTATCTGAGCACAAATGATTCCAAAATACATGCATCTAGGTCCATTCACTGTTCTGAGATTCTTTCCTGAAACCTCAGCTGCCCACTAGAAGTCAACCCCTACATGTCATGTAGGTTCTCAAATTCAACACATTTCCAGTGGAGGCCATTATCTTTTCTCCCTAAAAATGTTCCTTTTTCAGTTGAAGGCATCACTCAGCTACACATACCACACCCTCAGAGTCATCCCAGTTGTTTCACTATCCCTCATCCCCAACCATTTGTCAAGACTGGTAGATTTTACCTCCACAGTCTCTCTTGCATCCACCCCCTCTCTCTCCATTCATACAATAAGCATACTAGATCAGACTCATACCCCCTCATTTGGACTATTGCAATAGACTCTAAATACATCTTACTTCTGCTTTCTCTCTTTTCTAATTCATGCTTTACACAGCTGCCAAAATATTCTTCCTTTAGTACCTAACTGATCATATCACTCCCCTGCTCCGAAATCTTCAGGGACTCTCTGTTTTGTCTTGAATAATGTTCAAAACCCAGTATGGCTTCTAAAAACTTGTACAATCTAGGTGCATCCTATTTTCATGATCATTTATTAGATATTAATCAACTTCACATAGTCTATGTTCTATCTCATCTGGCCTCTCTGTTGTTTCCAGTATTTAGCATTCTGTTTCCCACTTATGTGCCTTTGCATATAGCCTATGTTGCCTATCTAGAAATACACTCTTTTTTCATCTCAACTTCCTCAAATTCTTAGTTTCTTTCAAGACTTAAGTCATGGACTACTTTCTATTGGAAAGTATTTCCTGATAACCCAGAAATTATGTCTCCCCCTCCTCAAATTTTTATATAGAAAAAGAGCTGACTTCAGAAGGAGAAAGACCTGGGTTCAAGTACTCTATTTAGTATCTATTGACTTTCTGTAATCACTTACCTGTTCAGTGTTCAAAATGCTTTTGAAAGCATTCTTCTCCTCATTGGCTTTTTGAACCTCTTTTGCCAATTGAGTTAGCCTATTTTTCAAGGTGTTATTTTCTTCAGCATTTTTTTGGGTCTCCTTTACCAAAGTATTGACCCGTTTTTCATGCTTTTCTTGCATCTCTCTCATTTCTCTTCCCAGTTTTTCCTCCACCTGTCTAACTTGATTTTCAAAATCCTTTTTGAGCTCTTCCTTGGCCTGAGCCCACCAGACATCCACCTCAGATTTCTGGGATAGAGAGGCCCCGACCTCCACGTCTTTCCCTGTTGGCAAGCATTGTACTTCCTTATCAGAAATGAAGGGAGGAAGGAACATCTCTTCCCCAAGAAAGTAGCTCTCTATGGTCTCATTTTGCTTCCTTTTTCTGGGCTTTTTCCCTGCCAGTTACTTGACTTCTGAGATTCCTCTCCACCCCCGCCTAGATCTGCCCAGCTAGTGCTTGGGGTCTAAGATTCAAATGCTGCTTCCCAGCCTCAGGGCTTTCCATGGTGGGAGCGGCTGCTATTCAATGTGAGCTTAAGTTCTGGTGCTTGGGTGGGGGCAGGGCCACCTCCCAAGCTCAGTTCCCTCAGGGGGTTTATGCAGAGATCTTTGATAATGGCCCTGAGCCCCTGTCTGCTGCGGGAGTCCCGGGCCTCAGCTGCCTCTGCCTCTGCCGCTGCCTCTGCCACTGCCTCCCGAGGGGGACTGAGTTATGGAGACACCCTGCTCCCCTCTTGGCCAGCCCAGAAGTCTCTCTCACTGACCTGTAGTGCCTGTGGGTGGAGGGACCTTCGCTGTCGCCAGAGATTCCGTCCCTGAAGCTTGCTTGGATCAGCTCCTCTGGGGCCACATGGCCAGGGCAGCGCAGGGCTGGGCTCCGTGTGGGCTCTCTGGAACGGAAATCTCCTCCAGTATGTTTCTGCATGGGTTCCACTGCTCCAGAATTTGTGGGGAGTTCTTTTCACAGGAAATTTATGGGCTGTGGATTCGGAGCTAGCATACGTGAATCTTTCTACTCCGCCATCTTGGCTCCTCCCCATTAATGTTCATTTTTAAACAAATTTGAGTTCCAGATTTTTTCATCCCTTCCCTCCTCGCTGAGAAGGCAAGCAATTTGATACCAATATATATATGTGTGTGTGTGTGTGTGTGTGTGTGTGTGTGTGTGTGTGTGTGTGTGAAGTCATGTAAAACTTGTTGCAAAAACAAAGCAAAAAAAATAAAGTGAAAAAATATGCTTCAATCTGAATGCAAAGTTCATCTCACTCTCTCTCTCTCTCTCTCTCTCTCTCTCTCTCTCTCTCTCTCTTTCTCTCTCTCTCTCTCATTCTTCATTATAGGGCTTTTGGAATTGTCTTAAATCATTGTATTGATTGGAAAACTAAGTTGTTCACAAGATCATTTTTACATTATTCCTGGTAGTGTGTACAATCTTCTCCTAGTTCTTCTCTCTTTACTTTGTATCAGTTCATAAAAGTCTTCCCAGGTTTTTCAGAAGGACCCTGCTCATCATTTCTTATAGACAATAATATTCCATGATAATCATATACCAGAACTTGTTTAGCCATTCCCCAATGGATGGCATCCCTTCAATTTCCAATTCTTTGACATCACAAAAAGAGCTGCTGCAAATATTTTTGTACATATAAGTTTTTTTAACTTTTTCTTTGATTTCTTTGGGATACAAACCTAGTAGTAGTATTGCTAGGTAAAATGACAAGCACAGTTTTATAAGCCATTGGACACAGTTCAAATTGCTCTCCAGAATGGCTGGATGAGTTTATAACTCTATCAACAATGCATTAGTATCCCTATTTTTCCACATCTCTTCCAGCATTTGTTATTTTCCTGTGGTCATATTGACCAATATGCTATGTAAGGTGGTACCTCAGAGTTGTTTCAATTTACATTTTTCTAATCAATAATGATTTAAAGCATTTCTTTTTATGAGAGCAGGGAATTTGGATGAGAGTAGGTTTAAATGGAACCAGAGGAAGGAATAATTATGGATCATGGGGGAAATAGACTTACAGGGGGTGGTTTGGGAGCCTTAGGTTGCAGTTCTGGAACATTAGGTAACTTTAGGAAGAAAAAAGATACTAGGAGGGAAAGAGGGGGGAAAAATAAAAGGGAAATGACAGTTTAGTCTAAGTGTTTATATAAATAGGTACAACACAGACTCTCAGAGCTGCTGGCCGAGACTGAAAAATCATATAGTCCATTCCCCTGCTTCTGGAAACCATCACACCTTACAATGTTTTAAAGTCCTCCAGAGCAGAAATTCTTAACCTGGGATCCATGAACTTGTGTGGTTTTTTAAAAAATATATTTTGATAACAGTATTTCAAAGTCATTGGTTTCCTCCATAATTTTAGAGGTTTCATTTCATGCACTTTAAAATATTCTTTTAAGAAGGGGTCTCTAGACTTTCTCAGATTGGCAAAAGATCCATGACAAAAACGGTTAAGAACACCTCCTCCAATTCATGGACACATATCTATGACCTCTTTTCCTTCAAGGATAAAGATATAAGACTAAAGCACTCCCACATCTAAAATCCATTTTTGTTTTCCAGAAAAGCATGTAGGGACATATTGGAGGAGAGAGGTCAGATCATATCATCAAAGTTTCCCAACAAGTCAGTAAAAAGCCTAGAAAGATTCTCAATGTCTTAATTCCTAGTCCTTACCAAAAAGAGAGAGTTTTATGAGAAAAATGACCAAAGAACGTTGACTCAGAAAATTATGTCAACTATCTTTCACTATTCCTCTCTTGGAGATTGTCCTTCAGGTCCTTAAGACAAAGGTCCTTGCTTATCACCCCTCCCAATTCCAAAGCTTATTTCCCTCCATGGATGAAGGCATTTCCACAATTGTTAAAGCATTTAACTGATGTGAATGGTAGTTTCCGTGTAGGAAGTGACCAAACACTTAAAAACAGAAACCTATCATTTTTTAAGTTGGACACTGAGCCACAGTGTCCTGCCTCCATATCTTTGTCTGGTATATCCTCAAATGTGCAAATCTTCTTTCCAAAATCATACCATCCTTCAAGAGTTAGCTCAGGTACTACTCATTGAGGAAATTCTCATCCTGGGTTCCTAGAAAGCCCAAACACCAATGGGGTGAGTAGGCTGGAAGTCACATTAAAGTGAGTAGTTTACCTAAAAGTAGTATACTTGAAGAGACAGCCTGCTGATAGCAGCCCCTGTCCCCTCATCCCTAGTATACAGATTCATTTTCTAGCTTGTTTCAGGCCTGCTTAGAGTACAGAGCCATAATGCATCTTATGACATGTAAGTGAAACTTAACTAACTAGTGAAGTGTTAAGTTCCAATGTTTGGAAGTGTGATTCCTGGAACCTCCAATACTTCCCAGATCTAATGGCCATACAGATATTATGAAAGAATGGAAAAGTTGAAGAGCTGCTGGTCACAAGCATATATTATAACAGATAAAAAGCCTCAAGTTACAGACCTAGATTATTTGAGATGGGTGCAAGCCCTTGTCAGTGCATTCCAGTCATAATGGTGGTCACAGGCAGTATATGACTAGGATAGCACTGTTTCCTCTCCACAAGCTTCCATGAAACTCTTCTCTGATTCCCTGATCTGGGAGTAATTTCTACCTTCTTGGGTCTCTCCCAGCACTTTGTGCCTTTCCTAGGACTTACAGAATATAATTGCATTGTACTTGCCTATATATGTCTTTCATTTCCCTAACTAATTTATTGACTCTTTTAAGTCAAAAATCATACCTTATTTCTTTTTCTAATCCTAGAATTTAACACAGTATGTAACAAATTGTTTTGGTCTACATCTATGATTTCATGAGTGTGTGAATGTGGAATCATAGATTTGAAAAAAGAAGGAAATTTCAAGGCCCTCATCCAGTCTCCTTTTACTGTTGAAGAAACTGAGGCTTGGAGATAAAGCAACTTGCTTACAATCATGAAGGTTGAAAAACACAAATTAAAATCTTGGTTTTTTTAATACCAAGATGACTATTCTTTTCACTGTACCAGGAAACTTCTTTTACTTTATTTTACTCATTTTACCAATGTACATCAAAGCTAGATGGCCATTTACAGCACTAGAGTTCCCTGAAACAATGAGAGTTTAAATTACTTGCTATAGATTTAAGTCAGTATGAGTCAGAAGCAGGACTGGAACCTGGGTCAATTAAAGAATGGAGAAACAGACTGGGGTAGAGGAGAGATATAAGGAGGGAAAGAAGTGCCAGTGAAAGAGCTAGAGAGGCAGAGATGATCTCGGGAGGAAGAACTAAGCAAAGTTTTTGTGCAGTCCCAGAAGGAGATAACTGTTTCCCACTTGTTTCTTCAGTGTTTTTTTTTTTTTCACTAAGTTTACAAAGAAGAGGAATAATTAGGCCCTTGGGAACCAAGGCAGAGAAACTTCAGAGAATGAGAAAATCACTGACTGTGCTGGACCCTTTACAATGAATACAGTAGACCAGTCCCATTCAGGGAGAGTAGCAGGGGAGAAAGGCCTTCTAGAGATCCCAACAAGTGGCGAATTTCCACCGATGCTCCCTATGACAGGTAGAGAACTCCCTCAATTAAGAGGAAAACAGCCAAGTTTTAATAGAAAGAAATTAAGGGCTCTGGGTAATGAGTCTATAACATGGATTCTGTGGGTGGCACCTATTGTCTGGATTCATGAAACCAAATATAGAGAAATGAAAGCAGGAGTTCTCTGTGCTCTACACATCCCTTTAAGAGAATCTGACCACAGCCTAACTCCCCAGAGAGAAACCTTTTATATAGGAGGGGTGCCTTCTTACTTTCCATTTTTGGGGGAGGTCTCATTCCCTGGAGGTGCTATAGCCTATATGAATAAGGAAGACCAAATCTCGGGATGTCTCCACTCTGTAATTCTGACTCTTCAGATCACAACATCACTTCTAGAACCCCTTTTTCTGTGTTGACCTCTGCCTTCTTGCCTTCTCTTCCAGAATATTTCCTCTCTAATCTCCCTCAGCCATCACCACCATTTACATCCCTGTCTACACTACCAGACTTTTAAGACTTTCACTTTTAGTAAAACTTTTAAATAAATAAATAAATTTATAAATTTATAAAATATAAATTAAAAAAAACCTTTTAAATAAATAAATAACTTTTAGTTACTTTTACTTTAAGACTTATACTTTTTAGACTAATGGTCCCCTACTCGAGCTGCATACAAGTCCCCCAGCCTCAGTGTACCTCATGTAAAGCGCCTAATTTACAGTAAGTTAAATAGATGTATCTACTTTAGGTTATGACTAAAGATTCCTTGGAAAGAAAGAGTTCTGAAGTATGGATAGTTAGTGTTGGGATGACTTGAGCAACTAGGCTCCCATACCCCATCTATATCTTGGGGCTACAGAAAAAGATCAGAGATTAGGCTTAAAGTGTACCACAGACTAATGAGACAGAAGAAAGAGGGCTGAAATCAGTTAGACTTTGGATCCTAGCTCTACAAGACTGGGCAAGTGACCTATACCTTCTCTGCACCTCAGTGTTCTCATCTATAAAATAAGAAAGGGATCCAACTAAATGTCTGCTACAATCTCCTTCAGTTCTAAATCTTTCACCTGTGTGACCCAGGAAATATTGTCTTCTAAGTTGCTTGTGTTTTTGATGGGGACAGTACAAGTCTGATACCTTTGTGAAATATCCTCATGGGAACTGAGATTAAAGAGATTAATTGGATGGTATGGAATTTCCATGAGGAGGTCATGGCATCCTGAGATCTCTAAGCAGATGGCCTTAGCCCTCAGATCAGATCTTTCCCATTTCACTGCTGTGTTCTGCAGTGGGAAGAGTGGAGGCCAGATTACCAGATATCCATCAAGGACAAAGATCAACGAATCAATCAACAGGCACTTATTAAAGTGATTACTGGGTGCTAGGCACTAAAGATTCACACACACACATACAAGTTGAACCATTTCTTAGGAAAAGAACCAAGCTCCAACCTCAAAGAAGGCGATGAGAGCCTAAAATTCTCCTAGCTGAGGGATAGATGCCCATGTCTGGGAAGTAGCTAGATCTAAAGAAAAAGTCTGAGTAAAAGCTCAGAGATGCAGAGGAGTTAGAGGCAACCTGGACTCACATCTCCCTTGAGTTGACAATTACCTTTTAATGGTCCCAGGCATTAAAATGATTCCTTCTGATTCTTAAATGGGATCAGCCTGACTGCAACCTTTGTTTGCCTTTACCTCATTTAAGAGTAACATTACAGGGCTTGTCCAATGAGAAACCATGGTTTCCTCTTAGCCATGGGTTGCCTGGCCCTCTCTGCTATCTCACCCCTTTTCTAACCTCCTTTTTACTTCCTCTATTGTTGGGAACATTTTCCAGGTGATAATCTCTATCCTGGACACTGGAGCATGATAGAGAGGATGGAGTACTACCTGGAAAAGATGAAAGACATTCAAAGAAACCTAACTGAATGCAAATAAAGACACAGAAACCGAGATAGGGGACAAGAATTTTTATAAAGCAATGATGTTCCTTTATTTGCTCTACAATCCCAGAGAAGTGAACATCTTATGGCTTTTTTCTGTAAGTGATTCTAAGTGATTAATGAAATCCATAGTTAAAAAGAATACAAAAGTAGAAAAAAGTTAGAAGTAGTCCAGAAATAGTGAAGCTAGAGATGCAGAGTGAGAAGAAGAATCCAAGGAAATAGTAGTCCTGAATAACATATAGGCCACTGAAGCTCCTTGAAATTTAGAACATGGCCTGTGTTCTGCAGTCTTCTTATCTGAAGGCTCCAGAGTCTCTGAGAATTTCTGTTTGACAATGTCCTCAATGACCTCTTTGACCTTTTCATTCCGAAAGGTAAAGATGAAAGGGTTGAGGAAAGGAGTCACCACAGATGTCATTAGGGCCACCACCTTGTTGAGGTCTGTGGAGTGGCCCTTGCTAGGCCTCACATAGATGAAGATGGCACTGCCATAGCCAAGCACTACCACAGTGAGGTGTGAGGCACAGGTGGAGAAGGCCTTCTGGCGGCCAGAGGAAGAGGGAATGCGCAGCACTGAAGCCACAATGAGGATGTAGGAGATCAAAATTAGAAGCATGGTAGTCAATACAAAGAGGAGAGAAAGGAAGAAATCCATGCGCTCAATGTGGTGGGTTGCTGAACAGGAAAGTTTTAGGAGTGGGGCAGAGTCACAAAAGAAGTGGTCAATGACATTGGGACCACAGAACCAAAGCTGGCTTTTTTGGATGGTGGGGGAAATTATGGAGAAGAAGCCAACCACCCAACATGCCACCACCAGCCTAACACAAACCTGGCTACTCATGATGGTTGGGTAACGCAGAGGGCGGCAGATTGCAACATAACGGTCAAAGGCCATGACAGTGAGAATAAGGAAATCAGTAGAGCCCAGGGAAAAGTAGAAGAATGATTGGGTCAGACATTCACCCAGAGAGATAGTTTTGTGTGTGGACAGCAGATCAGCCAGCATCCTGGGCATAGCAGTGGAGGTGACAAGCATCTCCATGAGGGAAAAGTTGCAGAGGAAGAAGTACATGGGTGAGTGGAGGCGAGAATCAAGGTAGGTGATTGTGACGATGAACAGGCTCCCCAGCATGATCAGGATATGCATGAATAGTACAAACAGGAAGAGAAGAACCTGGAACTCTTGGAGATGAGAGAAACCCCAGAGCACAAAGTCCCTGACCATGAAGTGATTGTTCATCATTCAGGATACCAGCTTACTGTACCAGCTGTGAGGCAGGTCAAGTCCATTAAGAGGTCACCCAAGGCTAGTCATCTTGCCAAGCACCACACACATACATGTATCCCTGGGGGTCTTTGGAACATTGGTCTTCTGGATATGAGTTCCTGAAAAACCTAAGGTGATACAATCCCATTAGAAATTCAAATGAAGGAAGGACAAGACTATCTAGTAAGAAATTTGGTTGATGGGGTAGGAATGGTTGATATTTTCCCTATATACTGCAGGTGTTAGAAGAAAAGTTACATCCAACTACTTTGTAGTATCCTAATTATACTAATCTCAATCACAGTCAACCCTTGCTATAGTCAATATAGATAAAATAAATAATCAAAAATATTAAACTTGGCTCCGGTTTGACCTACAGCCACCACAGGAGAAGATGGCGGTGCTCGGTGTGCCCAGGATGTTCCAGCAGGTACGCCACTTCACCACTTCAGTGAGCAGACCATTTGCTAAACTCGCTAGGCCTCCAGTTCAAGTATCTTGTCTAGAAGGTTGATATGCCACTGCTCTTTATTCTGCTGCATCCAAGCAGAATAAGCTGGACGTGGTAGAAAAGGAGTTACTCAGAGTCACAAAACTTATGAAGGATCCCAAAATGATTGACTCTATTATGAATCCCCATATAAAGTGTTCTGTTAAGATAAAAGCCCTTAATGATGTAATAGCAAAAGAGAAGTTTTCCCCTATCACAACCAACCTCATGAAATTGCTTGCTGAAAATTGTCATTTAAACAATACCCCGGAGTCATTTCAGCATTTTCTACCATGATGAATGAGTGTGCATCGTGGAGAAGTACAGTGCTCAGTTACTACTGCATCTGCTTTAGATGATGCAACTCTTTCAGAATTAAAAACAGTCCTGAACAGCTTCCTAAAGAAAGGTCAAGTCCTGAAAATGGAGGTTAAGACTGACCCTTCAATCATGGGAGGAATGATTGTTCGTATAGGAGAGAAATACGTTGATATGTCGGCAAGAACCAAGATCCAGAAGCTAGGCAGGATTATGAGGGAAGCTGTTTGAAAGTAACATTTTTCCATAGCTCATCAATGAAACTTTCAAAAATTGTGGAAACAATAAAGTATTTGGAAAATTTTGTTGTGTTAAAAAAATATATTAAACTGTACAGTAGATTAGCAAAGCACTAGAACTTCCTTCTAGAGAAAAAAGGTAAATTCAACAGGACTTATATAGTTTTCCATCAAACACTTTCTATAGATGTAATATTTGGCACATGTCTCAAGGCTCTGAATTCGTTGTTCACATCTCTGCTTATAGTATGCAGTTAATAAGTAGCCATTGAATCAATGAATTAGTGAAAGAATAAATTTCTCCTTGAAATACTTCCCACAATTATTGGCCATAGTTTTTCTATTTCCAAAGATGGTTGGGATGGGAGAAGAGAAAAGGAAGGCTCTTTCCAGGTTGGGATAACAGAACCCCAAATTGGCATTATGACAGACATTTTGAAAGTCCATAAACACTCACATTATCTTCACTCTGGCCCATCCCATATATGACTGCTAAAAAAACTTCTAAAGAACCCACAATATACTCAATGATCAAATAGTGGAGTTCAGATTCTTCATCTTGGCTTTCTAATTTCCTCCCTCCAATAACCTGGTCCCGTATAATAAGCCTACCTCATCTAATTCCACCACCACAAGTTGACCTTATCGAGAATTGTCTAATTAAATGAATGTTGGATTTAGAGTAAGAGAACAAGGATTCTCATCCTAGTTCTGTCACTAACTGACTTTGTGACCTTAAAGTCACTTATTCAGAGGAATCATCATATAATAAAGAGAGAATTGGATTTGGGGTCGACAAGAGTGAAGTGCAAATCCTGGTTATGCAATTTATTAACTGTCAGATTTTGAACAAGTTACTTCACCTCCCTCGTAATCTACAAAATGGAGGTATTGGACTAGCTGACCCTTTCAGCTCTAAATCCGGCAAGAGTCCTGGAATCTCGATTTCCTCAGCTCTAAAACTGGGATAGTATTCCCTGGGATATTATTCTACCTTTCAAGTAGGTCAATAGTAAGGCATGATTACTTTTGTCAAATAATAATAAATAAGGTGATTACTTTTGGAAAAGTGCTTTGAAAACTAGAAAGTGAAATACAAAGATTATGTTTTATATCATTTCTCTTTATTCTTCAATGCAAACTTTTGTCATCAGTAAGAATTGTGCTAAAGGTGTGATCATTTTCTATGCTCATTATGTTCCCTCCACCTGGAATATCCTTCCCTCTCCTTTCTACCTAGTTTAATTTTTCAAGGTCCATTTAGCTCAGATCCAATCCTTCATCTTCCCTGTCCTGGTCGTTCCAATCCCTGATGATCTCTGTTTTCTCTAACCTTAACAGGGCATTGTGTCCCATTCTAGTAAAAATTTTCTCATCTTATACAAATATCTCATTATTCCTGGCTCATATTTACCACCTTTATACATGCATATACATATCAGCTACTGATTGATGTGAGCACCTCAGTGGAAATGTGCATTTCATCCCCTATTCTTCTCCCCAAATACATCACACATCAAATACATCAAACACTCAGACTCACATAAATTCTCTACATGAAACCTATTTTAATCTATCCATATGAACACAGGCAAAGATGAGTTTCCCAATATTCTGTCTTTGCTTTTGATTTCCTATTCTCTGTACATTTCATCATCTAAGCTGTAATCCATTACAGAGACTTCTGACTCTGGCTCAGATAACGTTCTGTTCTTCCCTTAATGCCCCTATTGTGCTGACTTCATCCTCCTCCCTTTCACTCCCACACCATTCCTCATTAAGAATACAAGCATCTTAAGCAGGGATGAAGGAAACTACAAGCCATGGGCTATAGCCTGCCTTCACTTTGATTTCAATGCAACAATCACAGCAGCTAAAGCCCAGAGAGTCATCTCTTACCTGGTAGACTTCTTTCTGTAGCTAGGCCATGCAGAGGGAAACCTCTCAGATTTAAGGATTTAGAGCATTTTGTGTAGAGGAGTTAATTAGCCAACAAATCAGTGATCCAGTGAACAGAAACAACTGGTAAAACTTATTCCAACCTTCTCCAAATCAAAGCTAACAGTGGAATGTGATAATACAAGTTTTCTCAACTAACTCCTCTCCCTTTCAGATTCCCCTCTAACGCTGCCTCCCTTTGGGTCTTTCTTTATATATTTGTCTCTTTCTGTGAGTCTCTCCCACCTCCCTTCTCTTTTTATCCTCCACTCATCTTTTCTTCTTTCCCCATTTATTTTTCTCTGCCTCCTCCTTTTTCTCTATTCCTTTTTCCTCTCTTCTTTTCTTTACTCTTCCTTTTTCATAATTAGCCACAATATGGAATTACCTAATATATTTAATTACTTATTATGCTAATTATATATTTCTCTGTTCTCTCTTCTTAATTTAAGAAATTTAAAGTCCTCTAAACAAAAACAAAAATTGTTTCATTTTGCATGTATGAGACTCACTAATTTTCCCCCCATGGAATAGAAAAGGAAGGTAGTATGGCAAACTACAAAAAATTCAGTCCTTCTCCTTCTTGGCCTCTCCATCCCCTGAATATGTTTCCCACTTCATACAAATGGCCACCTCACCTTTGCACACACTCTATGCTCTTCTTGAATGTTCTCGCTTCCCATGTTGCCTCCCAAGTCCCCACTCATCCTTTAAAGCCTAATCAAATGTTGCCTCTTCTAGGAAGCCTTCCCTGATTCCTCCTCAAAAGATCTTCCTTTGAGTTCCACAAACCACCGTTTGGTTTCTCTTTAATGCACTTTCCATATGTGATTCTATAAAATTAGTTAGCTTCACATCTCCTCCATAGATTGAGTTCCATGATGGTGGTCGAACTTAATTTTTTATCTCCTCAATACCTAGCAGTTGTCCTCTCATCCCAGCAGGCACTTCTAAGTTTGATGAATTACAATGAATGCCGCCATAGACCCTAGTCCTAAATTATAAAGATAATAGAATCTTAACTGTCTTATTTTATACATGATTATTGACACATGATTATATATTTTCTACATGAGGAAACTTAGACATAAAGGATTTAAACAATTGATTCAGGGTCCCATGTAGAAAAGTTCATCTGAAATGTGTTGAATTGACATAAAATCAGAAGTTGTATTCATAGCACTATCACTTAAGGAGATTCATGACTTTGGATATGTAACTTAACCTCTCTTGTACTCAGTTTCTTTATCTGTAAAAAGAAAATCATTATATTAGTACTCCTTAACTCAAAAGATTATTGTGGATTGTAAGTTCCTTGAAGAAAGGAAAATTTCAAGTTTGTTTAACTCAGTGTCTTAAATATAACAGTCATTCGAATGCTGTTTGCCCTTTGTTATTGAAGAGAAGCAAGACATCAGGAAGGTGATGCCACGTCTTGCAATGAATTGTATTTAAGTGAGGAAGGGCTGTGCAAAGTCACCAGCCTCACTGCCTCCTCTGAGCCATCTGGGTCCAGTGCTCAGATATAGATCAGGACAACTGGAGATGGCCCAATAGCTGTTGGATAGGCATTTAATAAATGCATATTGAATAAATGAATGGTTTTCTACCCTTATCCCAGAGCTTTCATGAGTCCTAGTAATGTCATCTGTGTGTCAGTTTATGGAGTAAACTCCAACCCTCCCTCCAGGACCTCCCAGCATCAAGGTTAATCTGAGACCATAAAACTCCAGACCACTAAAATCCCTAGGAACTGGGCCAGGCACTACTTGGGCTACTTACCACTTCAAGGACCTCAGCAAATGATGTCACTTCTCTAAGTTTTTTTTATCTGTAAAATGAAGAGTGTGGATTAAATGGTGTCTAAAAGTCTTTCTAATCTTGTGTACAAAAACTTAAAAGATTGGGGGGCGGAGCCAAGATGGCGGAGTAGAAGGACGCACATTTACGAGCTCCGAAACCAAAGCCCATAGAATTAATGTAAAAAGAGTCCCCCATAGCTTCTGGGTGAATACAAGGTGTGCAGAAGCAGAGTGGAAGAGATTTCCGTTCCAGGGAGCCCTGAAGACCTGTCCCCAGGGTCCGGCGTGCCCCGGAAAGTAAACCCGACCCCCAGCGCTGCCCTGGCCGAGGCCACAGAGAAGCTGATCCCAGCAGGCTTCAGAGACGGAAGCTCCAGCAGCCGGGAAAGTCCCTCCGCCCACAGAAGCTACAGGTCAGTGAGAAAGAAAGCCGGGCTGAAGGAGAGGGGAAGCGGGGTGTCTCCGTGACTCGGGCCCCCTCGGGAGGAAGCAGCGGCGGGGACGGGGGCAGGAAGCGGCGGAGGCAGAGGTGTGGGCTGCGGCTGAGGTGGCAGTGGCCCAAGATTCAGGAATCCCCCAACAGCAGGCAGGATCTTCATTACGGAAGATTCCTGCATAAAAACCGGACGGAGCTGAGCCTGGGAGACGGCCCTGCCCCCACCCCGCTCTGTTACTGAAGGCTCCTGCTTAAAGCCCCCAAAGGAGCAGGATTTGGGAGGCGGGCCCCCCACCCCGCCCCCACCCGTTCCATTCCTGAAAGTCTCTGCATAAAGCCCCCGAGGGATCAGTCTTGGAGGCAGCCCTGGCCCCACCCCAGCACCTGAACTAAAGCTCACTGATTGACAGCCAGCAGGAGGAAAGCCCATTTAAATCTCAGAGGCCAAGCACTAGCTGGGCGGATCCAGGCGGGGGTGGAAAGGAATCTCAGAAGTCAAGTAACTGGCTGGGAAAATGCCTAGAAAAGGGAAGAAAAATAAGACTTTAGAGAGTTTTTTCCAACAAATGCAAATGATCCCGACCTTCGGATCTGACGAAGATGAGGACGTATTCTTGCCATCAGGGAAAGACGTGGAGGGCGGGGCCTCAGTACCCCAGACACCCCAGGGGGGTGGTGGGTGGGCTCAGGCCCTGGAAGAGCTCAAAAAGGATTTTGAAAAGCAAGTTAGACAGGTGGAGGAAAAACTGGGAAGAGAAATCTCAGAGATGCAACAAAAGTATGAAAAACAGGTCAATACCTTGGTAAAGGAGACCCAAAAAAATGCTGAGGAAATTAACAACTTGAAAAATAGGCTCACCCAATTGGCAAAGGAGGTTCAAAAAGCCAATGAGGAGAAGAATGCTTTCAAAAGCAGAATGAGCCAAATGGAAAAAGAGGCTCAAAAGCTCACTGAATTTAATAGCTCTCTCAAAATTAGAATGGAACAGATGGAGTCTAATGACTTTATGAGAAACCAAGAAATCACCAAACAAAACCAAAAGAACGAAAAAATAGAAGAGAATGTGAAATATCTCATGGGAAAAACAACTGACCTGGAAAATAGATCCAGGAGAGACAATTTAAAAATTATGGGACTACCTGAAAGTCATGATCAAAAAAAGAGCCTAGACATCATCTTCCATGAAATTATCAAGGAAAACTGCCCTGAAATTCTAGAACCAGAGGACAAAATAAGTATTGAAAGAATTCATCGATCACCACCTGAAAGAGATCCAAAAAGAGAAACTCCTAGGAACATTGTGGCCAAATTCCAGAACTCCCAGCTCAAGGAAAAAATCTTACAAGCAGCTAGAAAGAAACAATTCCAGTACTGTGGAAATACAATCAGGATAACCCAAGATCTAGCAGCTTCTATATTAAGGGATCGAAGGGCGTGGAATAGGATATTCCAGAAGGCAAAGGAACTAGGACTCAAACCAAGAATCAGCTACCCAGCTAAACTGAGTATAATACTTCAAGGGAAAATATGGTCTTTCAATGAAACAGAGGACTTTCAATCATTCTTGATGAAAAAACCAGAGCTGAAAAGAAAATTTGACTTTCAAACACAAGAATGAGAAGAAGCATGAAAAAGTAAACAGCAAAGAGAAGTCTTAAGGGACTTACCATGAGTGAACTGTTTACATTCCTACATGGAAAGACAATATTTGTAACTCTTAAAACTTTTCAGTATCTGGGTAGTTGCTGGGACCACACATACACATGTACACGCATGCACACACATACACACATGCACACACATACAGAGATAGAGAGCACAGATTGAACTGAATAGGATGGGACCATACCTTAAAAGAAACTAGGGTGAATGGTGAGAGAGAAATGTAGGGGGAGGGAAAGGGAAGGGGGTAACTATATGTCATTTAAGAGGCAGGTAGGAGTTTTTCTTAGTGGAGGGAAAAAGAGGAGAGCTGAGAAAAAAAAAACAAAAAACAAGAAGTTTACCCTCATCACATTTGACTAAACGAAGGAGTGAAATGCACGCTCATTTTGGTATGAAAACCTATCTTACACTATAAGAAAGTGGGGGAGAAAGAGATATTGCAAGGGGGGGGATGATGGAAGGGAGGGCAAGGGGAGGAGGGAGCAATCTGAAGTCAACACTTGGGGAGGGACAGGATCAAAAGACAGAAGAGAAACAATGAGGGGCAGGTTAGGAGGGATGGTAATCCAGTTAGTCTTACACAACATGACTATCAGGGAGGTCATTGGCAAAACTACACAGATATGGCCTATATTGAATTGCCTGCTGTCCCAGGGGGAGTGGGTGGGGAGGGAGGGATGAGGAGAATTTGGAACTCGGAGTTTTAGGAACAACTGTTTAGTATTGTTGTTGCAACTAGGAAAGAAGACATACAGTTAAGGAGGAATGGAAAGTCGTCTGGCCCTACAGGAGAAAAGAGAAGATGGAGACAAGAGAAGGGAGAGATGACAGAAGAGAGGGCAGATTGGAGATAGGGAAAATTAGATTGCATGGGGTATTGGGGTGGGGGGAGGGGATGGAGGGGGAGAAAATTTGGAACCCAAAGGTTTGTGAAAATGAATGTAAAAAATTTAAATAAATAAATAAATTTAAAAAAAAAAACAAGAAAAAACAAATAAAAATAAATAAATAAAAAAATAATAATAAAAAAAAACACTTAAAAGATTGTAAGGAGCCAGGTTATAAAGAGCTTTATACACCAAACAGAAACATGGTGGTAATAGGGAGTACCTGGTGCTTAAGGAGTACATTATTTATGATATGGTCACACATACGAGTAATTTGGAAAAACCACTCTATCAGTTTGATGGAAGAGGTGGGGGAGAGGAGGTGGCTCGAAGCAGAAAAACAATGAGGAGGCTATTATAACAGTCCAGGTAAAAGGGAATGAGGGCTTGATAGGGTAATTGTCATTAAGAATAGAGAGAAGGAGTGTGGGAAAGACTGGGAGATAGGAAGAAGATTTGACAACCGATAAGAAATGTACAGTGAGTGGAAATGAAGAGCAGAGAATAACAGTAGGTTGCCATCCCATGTAATGGAAGGAAGCAGTACTCTCAACATGGAAGCTATGAAAAGGAGTGGGTTGGGGGGAAAGATAATGTGTTCCCTTTTGGACATGGTTAATTTGAGCTTAATGAATAGAAGAAAGGTTACAGCACAAAGTCAGTGACAGTGCTTTCTATTTAGCCTAGTTATATACAACAGCAGATACGTTTATTGTTCTTTAGCCATTTTCAGTCATGTGTGACTCTTTATGACCCTATTTGGTGGTTTTCTTGACAAAGATATTGACAGAGAACTCCAGCTAATTTTACAGATGAGGAAACTGAGGCAAACAGTCTTAACTGACTGGCCCAGGGTCACATAGCTACTAAGCATCTGAGGTTGGACTTGAACTCAGGAAGATGAATCCTTCAAACTCCAGGCCTGGCACTCCATCCAATATGTCCCCTAGCTGCCCTTATATAATAAATAGTACTTATATCATGATTTAAGGCTTGCAAAGCTCTTTACAAATTTATCTCATTGTATCTTCACAATACCCCTGGACTATTATTGTCCCCATTTTACAGATGAAGGAATTAAGACAGAAGTTAAATGACTTGCCTACATTCACACAGTTAATAAGTGTCTCACATCAAATTCAAATTCATGTGTTCTTCATTCCAGGCCCACTGCTGTATCCATTGCAGCACCTAGCTGCCTATAATAGATACATACATACATACATACATAAACATAAACATAAACTTTAAGAGCTGGTACATATTGAGTGGTCATGCATCCAGTCCTCCTGTTTTAGGGTACTACCTCATCTTCCTGTGCTTTAAAGTCTTCCAAAAGGGGGGTTCTTAACCTGGGGTCCATGAATAGATTTCATAAGGTCCATGAACTTGGATGAAAAAGTAATTACAGATTTATTTTCCCTCATTTCAAACCGATTTAGCATTTCTTTTAACTATTTAAATCATTATCCTGATAAGGGATACATATGTCTTATCAGACTGCCAAAGAGATTGATGACATAAAAAAAGTTTGAGAAAAAAAGTTTGAGAAAAAAGTTTTTCTGTCACTCATTCCCATATTCCACCTCTGTCAGCAAGCTCTCTGGGGTGGCTGAATGGAAATGGATTTGGTGTCAGAGGGTCAGATTCTGAATTCCCTGCTTCCTCACTTACTGCTTGTGTAATCATAGGTAGGCAAGAAGATATTTGGGGTCTCAGTTTCTCTATCTGAAAAACGATTTCTGAAGTTCTTCCAACTTTTGAAAACATTAAACTCTTATCTACACATTTCCAAATTCCTCATACTCTAGATCTCCAATTCTCAGTTAAATCATAGGCGATTTTTGATTAGTGTAAAACTTTTCAGTGTTAGAGGGGCCCTCAGCTGCCATTGAGTCCAACCATACTTTAAAAAGAAGCTGCCTCCACCCCCTTACAAAATTGTCAAGTGTCCATTACATGCTTATTAGGGAGTGAATAGTTCCACTGTCTTCTGCCTCCATCAGATAATTTCTGAAATATTATGTTCATTTGGGGCACTATATTTCGGGGCATTAATAAGCTAGAATGACTTCAAGGGAAGGCATCCAGGTTGGTGAATTGCCTCAAGATCATTCCAGATAGAGAACAAGTGAAGATGTGGTTAATAAATGCTGTTTCTCAAATAAAATACTCCATCTCCCCACTCTGGGCATTTCCCTGGCTGTCTCCCATGACTGGAAGACTCTCCTTCCTCAATTCCACCTGTTGGCTATCCTGACTTCCTTCAGATCCCAGCCAAAATCCTGCCTTCTACAGGAAGCCTTTCCCAATGCCTTTCATTCTAACGTCTTCCTCCTATGGATTATTTCCAGTTTCTACCGTATGTACTTTTGTTTGTACATCGTTGTTGGCATGCTAAACTTTGAGACCCTTGAGAGCAGGGGTTGTCTTTTACCTTTCTTTATATCTGCAGTGTTTAACATAGTTCATGGCACATAGATAGCATTAATATGTTTCCTGATTGATGCTTAGCCTAGAGGAGAAAAGATGTAGGAGGAACACTAATCGCCTTGAGTATCTGAAGGGCGATCATAGGGAAGAGGGATAGGACTCATTTTGCTTGACCCTTGAAGGCAAAACAAGGAGCAATAGATGGGGTTTTGAGTGAGGCTGATTTGGGTTATATATAAGAGGTGGTGCCCACAATGAGTGCAGCTGCTCTTTATTGCTCATCTTCCTAAATTCAAATCTGGCCTCAGAAACTTACCAGCTGTGTGACCCTGGGCAAGTCATTTAACCTTCCTTGCCTCCTTTCCTCATCTGGTAAAATGAGAAGCAAATGGCAAACCACTCCAGTATCTCTGCCACAAAAACCCCAAATGGGGGCACAAAGAGTTGGACACAACTGAAAAAAATGACTGCACAACAGCAAAGACTGGGGGGAGGGGTGGAGTCCTAACAATTAGGGCAAAACAAAAGTTGAATTAACTGTCCTGGTGGATAATGGGTTCCCCTCACACTGAAGGACTTCAGATAGAAGGTAGAGGATTATTTGTCATTCCCTATTGAGGAGAATTGCTGTTAAATTCAGATTAGACAATATGGCTCTGAGGTCCCTATGAACATAAACATTCTGGGATAATGAGGGTAGTTAGAGGAAGATGTAAAAATATAGATCTTGCAAATAGGCTTATCCTCCTCACGTTACCTCTGTAAGCTACCCAAGGGAAGCAGTTCAGACCCGCACTCCAAGCCTTTACCTTCCCTGCTTCACTGAAGACCTCCGGACCAGGCAGGCAGGCACTTGGGAAGCTCTATTCATCAATGGAAGGATGGAGCCAAAGTGTCACTCTTCACCTCAGGGTGCTTCCTTCCATCCTGTATTTAGTAGTGCTTAACACGGTGTATAGCACATAGTAAGAACTCAGTAAGTGTTCTCTGTCTGTCTCTTGTCTTTGTCTGCCTTGATCTCTGTCTCTCTCTGTCTCTTTCTCTCTCTCTCCCTTTCTCTCTCTCTTTCACATGCACACACACACACACACACACACACACACACTTACTTTCTCTCTCCCCTTTTTTCTTTGCCTCTCTCTCTCTCTCCTCCCTTGCCTCCCTCTCTCTCCCTCTGCCTTTCCCTCTCCCTGTCATTTTGCATACCTGGTGGAACCCAAGGTGATCAAGGATAGCAACCTGCATGGGATTAAGACTTGTAGATCATCACTTTTTCCTTGTCTTTTCTATTCTACCTCACTAATCAGGACTCTCAAAGACAGGAGTTATATTATCTACTCACCTGGCTCAGCTGGAAACCACCATCTCCTCCCATCTCTGATAACTGAATGATATTTGTGCTAGCAATAAAAGCCTGTTATCAGTTTCCAGGTAGCTGCCACCACCTGGGGACACAGTCATTTCTCAGACACTGTCCCCAATTCTGAGGACAGGAGCCCCAGGGAGAAACTGTGTCAGGCCCAGGACCTAAGCGAGGAACAGTGAACCCTGAGAGGAACCCAGGAGTGCCCTGCCTGCCTACTCACTCCTGTCTTTCTCTCTCTGTGGCAGAACCCTCTCTTGCTGTCCTAACACCTCCTGCACTCGGCATTCTAGGGGAGTGAAAGACAGCAGCTCTAGATTACAGCTGTTTCAGGAGTATAGGTTAGTAAAAAAAAAAAATGAGTCCATGCTTCCAACTCCCTGCAAGGAGAGGGCTGGGCTAACCAAGTCATTTGCTTTCTTTATATGCAACAGGTAAGAAGGATAGGGCTTTGGTCCCCACAAAGGTAAGTCCCCTAGAGGTAAAGGGGGAGGGAGAAAACGTCTCCAAGGGCCTAGGAGCCTGGAAGTCAGTAAATCTGGATTCCTGTTCTCACACAACTGTCTGTTCGTGTGACTTGACCCCCCATTCACTCAGACTATTATAGTAAACACTTTGTGGTGTTATCTATACTACTTCCCTCTCTCCTCAAATATATAGTCAGTTAATGTCTTTTAAGATTATAAAGGAAACACTACTTCTAAAGTCTTTATAATTCTGATAAATACCATGCCATAGCACAATTCCAGGGGACTGAAGATGAAGCACTTTCTGACAAAGAGGTGATAGATGAAAAACGCAGAGCAAGACATATATCTTGGGACCTGGTTAACAGGAATTTGTTTTGTTTTACTATGAATATTTGTTATGAAAAGTTTTTTTTACTCAAATGGAAGGAATTAGAATAAGAGAAAATAAGTGATTATTAATTGTAAAACTAAATATAATTAAATTTTTAAGTGAACCTTGTCAGTTCTATCTCCACAATGCCAACAACATCTTTCCCTCTCGTTTTTCTTTTTTCCCTGTCATCACTTTTACCAACAGTTTCACTACCACCTTCCTGCACTATTATAATAACCATCTAACAGAACTTTGTCCAATTAATCTTTTTTATGCCTAAAATTGACTGTATTCTCTTCTGCTCAAGACCCTTCAAAGACTCTCCCTTAAAGCTCAACTTTCTAAACTAGTATTCAAGATCCCAATCACCACTCTTCCCTTCCTAGCATACACAGAAGGCACACCCTGGTGAAACCATCTTGGCGGATGGGCTAAACCAGGCTGAAGGTAACCAATAGGTCCTCAGACCCATCGGTGAGTTAGGGATGTCTACCTCAAACATGTGAAGACTTTGCCCAACTGAATGGGAGGATGAAAACAATTCATTCCAATGCCCATAAAAGTTGCTGAAGCAAGCTCTGTGGAGCACACAGAAATTGGTCAGACATAGAAGATGGCAATGTCATTCACCGCATCTTGGTCCATCACCAGTCATCCTGACTTTTCTCTTGACACTGGACTTCACTGACTCTGGAAGAGATAATAAGACTGATGACATCTTGCAGCTCTGACTCATTTTAATCCAATTCACATGCAAATCAAAATATCATCCCACGATGTCATTGGTCCTTTTTGAAAATGAAAGATAAACAATACTTCATACTACTCCCGTCCATATACTTTATGCTTCAGGCAAACTGCACAAGTCACCATTTTAGTACTTTTCTCATACTTTTTCATTCATTTCTTTGTTATTTGGTATCATAAGTATATTTTTGTATTATAGTGTTTCCATTAGAATACAAGCTCTATGAAGTAGTGCTCTTGTTTTATATAAACATTGCATTTTTCCCAGGGCTTACCCCAGTATTCTACAGATATTTGTTGAATCTTGTGGATATCACCTGAAAATACTTCAGTTTATTCATTTATAGCTAATGAAAATAAGTCAAATTCACTTTTCCTAAGTTTCCTGGTACGTGTGTGGGATGGATGTGGAGAGTCAGCCAGAGGTGTGGGAATCAAAAGTATTATCTCCAGACACCAAAAAAACAAAAAGGACATCAGAGAGAATAGGAGGACACATGAAGACAAATGTGCAATGTTGAAATATTGATGCAATGTATTAGGCCTTAATAGTATGTGTTAGTCATGACCATTCTCAACACATCTTGGAAAAGTTCAGATTTACAAGATGATGTAGAGACTGGGACCATTAATTATTTATCCCAAAAACTTTTATTGCCAACCTGAACCCAGAACTCTGAGAAAGAATTAGCACGGTTCAACTCAATTCAATTTAACATTTGCTCAATGTTCATCCTATGCAAGGTTTGATTCTCGATCATTATTCTTGATGCTAGAGGAGAGAAAGAGAGAGAGAGAGACAAGAGAGACAGAGAGAGACAGAGAAAGAGACGGAGAGAAACACAGAGACAAAAACTCCTTCATTGGGCTCAGGGACTACAAAATATATATAGATCAGTACATATGAGTATTTGAAGAACAAGAGAATTTCAAGAACTGGTGGGGATTAAAAAAGGTTTCCAGGAGTAGCGGACATTTAATTTATGATTCAAAGGGGTTAGCAGAAGTAGATTTAAAGAAGGAATGTATTACAGGAATGGAAGACAGTTTGTGAAAGGTACGATTGGGAGATGGTAAGTTGAATCCACGGAACATCTTGCTGTTAGAAAAGTAAGTGGGAGTCAGACTGTGGAAAGCATCAACCTGATGAGTTTGTATATAATTCTAGAGTCACTAGGAATGCAAAGGAAATTCTTGATGAAAGCAAAAACCCATGCCTTCAACAGATTAATTTGGCAGCAGTGTGGAAGATGTATTTGAGAGTGAGGGATTAGAAATAAGAATATAAATTATGAAACTATTTCAACAGACCACCCATGAGCTTATCATTTCTTACTCTGAGAGCTGGATGAGAACTTGAACTAGGCTTGTAGCCAAGTGAGTGAAAAGAAGGTAAAGGATGACATTATGGCAGTAGACTAGAGAAGACTTGACAACCGATTAGAAATAGGGGATAAGAGAAAAGGAATATACAAGAATGATTCCAAGGCTGTGAAGCTGAATGAATAGAATGTTGTGAAGCCAAATAACTTGCTTGTTTGAACAAACATTTTACATTAGTTGAGGGCCAATGAAAGAATAAAGAGAGAACATCTGGGAATAAAAGTTTAATGAAACCGAAAGATTTAAAAGCTTTTAAAGGGTCAGGACGAAGGAAGGAAGAAGAATTGAATTTTTCTTTCATAAACTAAAATTAACTGGGTCCACCATAACCTTGATCTCAAAATATATCACAAAGCAATAATTATAAAAAATACTTGATGTTAGTTATAAATCTTTATGAAGTGATAATCAAAAATACTCATCACTGGTTATAAAATAAAAAAGTAGGTCAGCAGAGTCTGAATGAGCAAGATCCAGATACAACTGAATGTAGGAGTCCAGTAACTGATAAACTAAAGAACATAAAAGTACTCAGGGAAAAACTCTTTCCTGACAAGAACTTTGTGTGAAACAGTAAAATTGTTTAACAAAGACCAATTTAGACCAGTATCTTACAACACATAGCACAAAAGGTTTCAAGTAGATAAGTAAACTAAATGTGAAAGGTAACATTTTTTTATTGTATTTATTTATTTTTAGATTTCCACATTCATTTCCACAAAATATTGAGTTCCAATTTTTCTCCCCATCTCTCTCCTCCCCCACCACATAATACCTTGCATTCTGACTACCCCTTTCCTCAATGTACCCTCCCTTCTATTATACCCCAACCTTCTGTTATCCCTATCTTCTCTCTTTTCTTGTAGGGCAAGATAAATTTCTATACCCATTACTTGTGTTTCTTATTTCCCAGTTATATGCAATAATAATTCTCAACATTTGTTTCTGATACATTGAATTCCAACTTCTCTCCCTCCCTCCTTCTCTCCCTAGCCATCTCCACTGAGAAGGCAAGTACTTCAATACAGGCTCTATATGTGTCATTTTGCAAAAGACTTCCATAATAATCGTCTTGTGTAATACTAACTATATTGCCCTCTATCCTACCCTTTTTTAATTCTCTCATTTGATCTTGTCCCTTCCCAAAAGTGTTTACTTCTAGTTACTCCCTTCTCCCATTTTCCCTCCCTTCTATCATCCCCCTCACCCTCCTTGTCCCCTCCTCCCCACTTTCTTGTAGTGTAAGATATATTTTCATATCAAATTTAGTGAGCATGTTATTCCCTCCTTAAGACCTATATAAAAAGAATAACCTTCACTTTTCACCTCTCACCTTCTCCCTTTTCTCCTCCATTAAACAAGATTTTTCTTCTCTCTCTTATGAGTTATGCCTTCCCCATTCCCTTTCTCCCTTTCTCCTCTCAGTATTTTCCCCCCTCACCCTTTGATTTTTATTTTTTTTTTTTTTTATGGATATCATGTCTTTTGATTCAGCTCAGCCTGTACTCTCTGGCTATATAGTTAGATGTGTGTGTGCGCATAATTCCTCCAACTACCCAAATACTGAAAAAAGTCTCAAGAGTTATAAATATTATCTTTTCATGTAGGAATATAAACAGTTCAACTTTAGGAAGTCCTTTACAATTTCTCTTTCCTGTTTACCTTTTCATGTTTTTCATGTTTCTCTTGATTCTTGTGTTTGAAAGTCAAATTTTCTATTCAGTTCTGGTCTTTTCAGGAAGAATGCTTGAAATTCCTCTGTATTTTTCCCCTGAAGTATTTTATTCAGTTTTGCTGGGTAAGTGATTCTTGGTTTAAATCCCAGTTCCTTTGACTTCTGGAATATCCTATTCCAAGACCTTTGATCCCTTAATGTGGAGGCTGCCAGATCCTGTGTTATCCTAATTGTATTTCCACAATACTTGAATTGTTTCTTTCTAGCTGTTTGCACTATTTTCTCCTTGACCTGGGAACTCTGAAATTAGACCACAGTATTCCAAGGAGATTCTCTTTTCAGGTCTCTTTCAGGAGGTGATCAGTGGATTATTTCAATATTTATTTTGCTGTCTGGTTTCTAAAATACCAGGACAGTTTTCCTTGACAATTTCATAGAAGATAATGTCTAGGCTCTTTTTTTTGATCATGGCTTTCAGGTAGTCCAATAATTTTTAAATTGTCTCTCTTGGATCTATTTTCCAGGTCAGTTGTTTCTCCAATGAGATGTTTCACATTATCATCTATTTTTTCAAACTTTTGGTTTTGTTTTTTAACTGCTTGGTTTATCTCATAGTCATTAGCTCCCCTGAACTCGATTTTCTCTTTTAAAGAACTATTTTGTTCAGTGAGCTTTTGAACCTTCTTTTCCATTTGGCTAATTCTGCTTTTTAAAGCCTCCTCCTCACTGGCTTTTTGGACTGCTTTTTCCAACTGAGTTAGCCTCTTTTTGAAGGTGTTATTTTCCTCAGCATTTTTTTGGTTCTCTTTTATCAGGCTGCTGACAAGCTCTTCTATAGCCTGAGGCCATTTTATATTCATTTTGGAGGTACTGGAGGCAGAGACCTTGACTTCCTCTGACAGTATGCCTTGTTCTTCCTCATCTGAAAGGAGACACCTGTTCATCAAGAAAGCAACATTTTATGGTCTTATTTTTTTCCCTTTTTGGGGCATTTTTCCAGCCAGTTACTTCTGAATGCTTTGTCAAGAGGAGAGTCCTACAGCTCCTTTTCTCCACAGTACCTTGCTCAAGGTTGGGGTTCAGATCAGCTGCTCAAGTCCACCAGAAGCTTTAAGCTGAGCTGCCTGGACAATGGACCCATGCTGCTTCCACATAGTTGCCCTCTACCCGCTACTGCCACTGACTGGGGCCAGTGCTGGGGGAACCCTGTTCCCCCCTCTCCCAGCTGGGAAAGCCCTTCCACACTGACCTTTGGATCTTTCTTTGTTGCTTATGGGTTGCTGGGACCCTCCCTCCTGGGAATTCTGCCCCAGAGGTCTGCTCAGGTCCTGTTCCTCCCAGTGCTGCATGACCAGCCCTGTGCTCCACTCTGCTTAGCATCCCACGAGATAGACCTTTACTATCGGCCTTCCGAGTTACCTTTGGCTGGAAATCTCTTTCACTCTGTTGTTCTGTGGCTTCTGCTGCTCTAGAATTTGTTGAGAGTCATTTTTTTCAGGTATTTTGTGGGCTATGCAGGAAGTGCTAGAGTATATGCATCTTTCTAATCCACCATCTTGGCTCTGCCCCGCCTGGAACTATTTTGTCCAAAATAGAGGATGGAAGTGGATGACTTTCAGAACCAAGATAGTTGGACATTTCACAAACAAAAACAGGGATAAAGATGATTACAACAAACAAAAGAAATAACAGCTTATACATGATTTGGGTGCTTTTGCACAAACAAAATCATTTCAAATAGAATAAGACAATGTGATGAAAGGTAAAACAAATCCATATATTATACATGTTGGATAAAAGTTAGAAAACCAAAGTGCAGGAAAAGAATATAAATATTTAAAAAAAAAACATTCCTCAATGGAGAAGTGGCAAAAGGATCAAAGTAGTTATCAAAAGAATTGCCAGACATCAACAACTATGTGAAACAAAGCTCCAAATTCTCAATAAAAAAGGTGAAAGTGAAATTAAAAGTCTCATATTTTGCCTTATATCCACAACAGAACATGACAACAAAAGAAATTTTGGGAGTTAAGTGAGAAAACAATACATTGATACACTTCTTTTGGAGCTGTGAAGTATTGCAATTGTTCTACAAGTCACTTTGGAATTTTATGAAAAAAAGTAGTTAAACTTTTTATACCCTTTGACTCAGTGGTCAAAATACTCAGAATGTACTCCAAAAGGGGAAGGATCCACTTATATTAAAGTATTCATGTAGCAGGCAGAAATGGTGGAGTGGCAGCCCAGGGTGAGAGACCAGCTGAGCCAAGGAAGTGACAGCCACTGAGACCCAGATATCAGCCACAGCAGCTCCTGAGACTTTCAGCACCAAGATTAAATGTCTGTAAGTCACCTACATGAACTTCTGGAAGACAGGATGGCAGAGTGATCAGTAAAGGCTCTTTCCCCCCCACTTGATGACCTTGAAAGAACCATAAAATATTTCCCCAGAAAAATCTTGGATCAGTGGAAACAGCAGAGGGGGCACATAGTCTCATAACACCTGAGACTAGGAAAATAGCTAAGAAGGATTCCTCCTATTATGGCAGAGGGGAGTCAGAAGGAGAGGGGACCCAGGGTGGTGGAAACTCACACTAGGATCCAAGCAAGCCACAATGCTAAGAGAGGAGCCCCAGGAGGGGTGGAAATTTGCACTAGGATCTAGGCATGCCTCAGCACTCCAGGGGAAATGAGAAGACAATACAGTAGCTGGGATCACCAACCCCTGAGCTTGTCATTGCCTCAGCTCAGCTGAGGAGATCTCCCTTGACCAGAGCACCCCACCCCCACATTTAACAAGCTAACCCCAGGGCTGATCTGGGAAACATAAAATAAAAAGATAAAAAGACACCTACCCTTAGCTTTTTCACACCAGTCAGCTCAACACAAAGTTATGCAGCTTCTAACTGAAAGAACCAGAAGTCACAACACACAATCACCATCATGAGCAAAAAAAAGCAAAACAAGAGCAAAAAAACCATAGAATCTTTCTATGGGGAGAAAGACCAAAATAATAATACCAAAGAAGTCAGTAGTGAGACTGTACTTTCATCTAAAACTTCAGAAGGAATTGTGAACTGCTCGCATGCACAAACAGTTCTCCTGGAACAGCTGAAGAAGGAAATAGAAGAAAAAGTGGTCAATGATTTTAAATGTATGGAAAAAGAATTCACTGATTAGAACATCTCTTTAAAAAGGAAAATTGAATAAATGGAAAAGGAATCACAAAACCTAACTGGGAAAATTGGGCAAACGGAAAGAAGGACAAAACCTAACTGGGAAAATTGGACAAATGGAGAAGGAAATACAAAAATTAACTGGAGAAAATAATTCCTTAAAAGGAAAAATTGGACAGATGAAAAAGGAGAAGAGAAAGTTAACTGAAGCAAACAACTTGATCAAAATTAGAATTGGGCAAGTGGAAACAAATGCCTCAATGAGACAGCAAGAATCAGCCAAACAAAATCTAAGGAATGAAAAGATAGAAGAAATGTAAAATATCTAATTGGAAAAACAACTGACCTAGAAAATAGATCCAGGAGAAAAAAATTTAAGAATTATTGGCCTGCCAGAAAGCCACAATGAAAAAAAGAGTCTGGACAATATCTTCCAGGAAATCATCAAAGAAAACTGCCCAGAAGTGATAGATCCAGAGGGCAAAATAGTCATCAAAAGAATCCTCTGTTCACCTCCCAAAAGGTATCTCAAACTCAAAACCCCAAGAAATATCATTGCAAATTTGCAAAGTTGCAGGTTACAAAATAAACCTACACAAATCTTCTACATTCCTATATATTAGTAATAAAGTCCAACAGCAAGAGATAGAAAGAGAAATCCCATTTAAAGCTACTCTAGGCACTATAAAATATTTGGGAGTTTACCTGCCAAAACAAACCCAGGGACTATATGAACACAATTACAAGACACTTTTTGTACAAATAAAGTCAGATCTAAATAGGTGGAAAAACATCAGTTGCTCGTGGGTAGGCCGAGCCAATATAATAAAAATGAAAATCCTACCCAAATTAATTTAATTATTTAGTGCCATGCCAATCAGAAAATTATTATCTAGAGTTGGATAAAATAATATCAAAATTCATCTGGAAGAACAAAAAGTCCAGAATATCAAAGGGACTAATGAAAAGAAATGCTAGGGAAAGTGGCCTGGCGCTGCCAGATCTCAAATTGTATTATAAAGCAACAATTATCAAAACCACTTGGTACTGCCTAAGAAACAGAAAAATAGACAAGTAGAATATGTAGGTACTCAAGACACAGTAGACAATGAATATAGCAATCTCCTGTTTGATAAACCCAAGGACTCCAGCTTCTGGGATAAGAACTCCATGTTCGACAAAAATTGCTGGGAAAACTGGATAACAGTGTGGTGGAAAGTAGGCATAGACACATGCCTGACACCATACACAAGAATAAAGTCCAAATGGGTACACAATCTAGGTATAAAGATTGATACCATGGACAAACTGGAGGAGAAAGGAATAGTGTATTTATCAGATTTATGGAGAAGGGAAGAATTTTGGCTAAAGAAGAGATAGAAAGCATTATGAAGTATAAGATGGGCAATTTTGATTATATTTAACTGAAAAGTTTTTCCACAACCAAATCCAATGCATCAAAATTCAGAGGGATGTAGTATATTGGGAAAGCATTTTTATAGCTAATCTCAGGGATAAAGGCCTCATTTCTAGAATATATAGAGATCTGAGTCAAATGTATAATAATACAAGTCATTCCCTAACTGATAAATGGTCAAAGAATATGAACAGGCAATTTTCAGAGGAAGAAATTAAAGATATTTAGAATCATATGAAAAAAATGCTCCAAATCACTTTTGATTAGAGAGTTGCAAATCAAAAGAACTCTGAGGTACCACATCACACCTATCAGACTGGCAAACATGACAGAACAGGAAAATGATAAATGTTGGAGAGGATGTGGGAGAGTTGGAACACTAATTCATTGTTGATGGAGCTGTGAGCTCATCCAACCATTCTGGAGAGCAATTTGGAACTATGCCCAAAGGGTTACAAAAATGTGCACACCCTTTGACCCAATAATATTGCTTCTAGGACTGTATCCGCAAGAGATCATAAAAATGGGAAAGAGTCCCACATGTGTGAAAATATTTATAGCAGCACTCTGTGTAGTGGCCAAAAACTGGAAATCAAGGAGATGCCAATCAATTGTGGAATAGCGGAATAAATTATGGTATTTGAATGTAATGTAATACTATTGCAATGCAAAAATAATACAAAGGAAGGCTTCAGAGAGGCCTGGAAAGACATATTATCTGATGCTGAACAAAAGGAGCAGAACCAGGAGAACTTTGTGGACAGCAACAACCACAGTGTGCAAGAGTTTTTCTGGTAGACTTGGAATTTCTTTGCAATGCAAGGACTTCAAAAAATTCACAATAGTCTTTTAAGGCAAAATGCCTTCCACATCCAGAGAAAGAATTATGGAATTCAATCGTAGAATGTATCAGATCATTTTTGTGTGTGTGTGTGTATTATATTTTGGTTTGTTATGTGATTTCTCCCATTTATTTCAGTTCTTCTACACAGCATGACTATAGTGAAAATATATTCAATAAAAATGTATATGTAGATCCTATATAGAATTGTATGCCATCTTGGGGAGGAAGGGAGGTGATGGGGGATAGGTAGGGGGAAAAAATCTAAGTTTTATGGTACTGTTTGTACAACATTAAAAGTAAATAAAATGAATATTTAAAAAAGTATTCATGGAAGTATTTTTGTGGCAACAAAAAGAAATGGAAATAAAGGAGGTACCCAATGAATTAGGAGGTACTCAAAGAAGATAGACGACTGAGTAAACTGTGGCATACATAATATATAATATATTATATATTAACATATAATATATTATATAATATACAACAATACATTGTATGTACTATTATATATAATATTATTATATTATATGATGTGATAATATATAATATATGTATATAATGACACTATATGAAAGTATAAATAGAATTCCAAAGGAATATGGGAAGATTTGTAATGAATTAATGTACAGTGGAGAAAACAGAAGCAAGCCATAGTGACTGAAAAATAAGAAAAGAAAAACACCAAAAGATATAATTTAATTTAAATTTAATGAACATTATTGATTATTGATGACAAAATACATTTCCCTCTTTTGTATATGCCTTTACTTTGTCAATTTATTTTGCTTATCTACTTTCCATTGTCATAAATTATGCTATGAAGTTGGATATTGGAAAATTACTGTGATTATTTTTAAAAGGCAAAAAGTGACCAGGAACTCTCCTGGTTATATACACATACAACTCTCATGTACTTCCTGCCTCAAAGTAGTTAATAATTTCTCCTGAGGCAGGAATCTTATCCCCTTATCCCCATTCTTCACTGTCCTTCTTACCAAGGTAGAAAAGAGAAAAACAAAGCCAAAAGGCAAAAAAAGAGGCTAAGCAAGTCTGTTGACTTCCTTTTATAAGCCTACACAGAGTAACTACTCCTAACAAAGTCAATCCATCCACCCAGTGTTCTCAGTGAAACCTTTCATCACAGAGGTAATTCCAGTCGCTACCACATAGTGGGCACCAAGGGACTCTTTGAAAGCATCTAATTTATCTTGATATAGTTTCAGCTGCTGAGGCTTAATGGAGAGTTACCTTTTTTTCCTCTTAATAAGGACATTTAGAGCCTCTTTGAGGTTATTTCAAGCAAAAAAATCATTTCTTTTTTATTTCACTTAATTTTCTTTTTAAACTGTCAAGCATTTATTTTTTTTCCTTCTTCCCACATATACTTTTGAAAAAACAAAATAGAAACCTTGTAACAAATAGATATGGCCAAGCAAAATAAATCTCCATATTGTCCATGTCCAAAAATGAGTAACTCATCCTTCATTTTAGACCATCACCTATCTATCATGAAGTGGGCAGCTCTCTTTGGTCCTCTGGAATTATGTCTGATCCAAGTTCTTAATAAAAAGTCATTTTACAATAAGCTCATCAACTGATCAGGGAATTTCCTTGATAAATCCCTTATAAACTCACAAACTACATATATTCTTCTCCTGTATGGAAAAATATAAGATTATACATCACAATTGTCGAAATAACTTTTGCTATTTTACATTCCGTAAGTTGAAAAACGCATATATTCTATTCCTTTAGTAGGGCAGGTTGTTGTGGTTTAGTCATGTCAGACTCTTCATGACCCTGTTTGGGGTTTTCTTGGCACAGTACTAGAGTGGTTCGCCATTTCCTTCACCAGCTCATTCTGCAGATGACGAACTGAGGCAAACAGGGATAAGTGACTTGTCCAGGGTCACACAGCTTGTAAATTTCTGGGGCCAGATTTGAATTCAGGAAGATGAGTGTTCCTGACCCCAGGTCCAGCACTCAGTTCACTGTACTACCTATCTGACCAGTAGGGCAAGATACCTTATTTTAAAAGCATGTTCCTGAGATAAACTATCCAACACCTCTTCCTGATAATCAGCTGATATTAAGGGTTACCTTACTGTGATTTATTTAAATTATTCTTGATAACTGTGTAGAATGCAGTTTATAAAAGAATTCTTTTGCCTTATGCTTGTTGTAGATGCTTCCATGTGTGAGTATCTATCTGGTTTCTCAAATAAATCCCCTTTTGCTTATCTCTGGGCTCTTGCTTACTTACTAACCCCATTCTCACAGACCCACTGAGACTGATGAGTGATGACCCCTGGGAGTCAACTTCAAATAGAATAGCACCACAGTAACATGTTGTATAATTTTTCCAGAAATAAATACAAGTCACTAATCTGTATTACCACCCTACCCTCTTGCTTTTTTTTGTAATTTATGAAAACATTTGCCTATCTTCAGTCTTGTGACACCTCTCATTCTTCATTATTTTACCCAAATCACTAACACTGGCCCATTGATTAAATTTTCTTGTTCTTTTAGTACCTTGTGATGCCTCAGATGATGTCTCAATGAACTGTAACTAAGGAAACATTGGGGAAACTCTCAAAAAGAATACTGTTAAAGATTGAGAGACACATGGAAACACTGCTATGTACTGATGTAGAGTAAAGTGGGTAGAACCAGAACAATACACACCAAGATGATAAAAATGGAAGGGGAAACAACTCTGAAAAGCCTTAGAACATTAACTAAAGAATCAACCAATCATGAGTTCAGAAGATTGATTTGAAAGCAATTCATTTTCCTCTGGTTAGAATGATGATGGACTACTGAGAGACAACCAGATGTTCATATTCACACTTGGCCAATAACTTTGTTTTATTCGACTATGCATGTTTCTTATGAAGCAAAGAGATAGGTGAGCAGGGATAGATTTTTTAAAAGAATAATTATGCCCAAAGGGCTATAGAACTATGCATATCCTCTGGTTCAGCAATACCACTTTTAGGTCTATCTCCCAAAGACATGGGGGAAAAAGGAGAAAAGGGTGATTTCAGAAAACCTGTAAAGACTTACATGAATTGTTGCGGTGACATGAGTAAAACCAGAAGAATGTTGTACACAGTAACAGCAATATTACACAATGAAGAACTGTGAATGACTTAGCTATTCTCAGTTAAGTCATTATTGGATCATTCAATGATCCAAGATGATCCTAAAGGACTAATGATGAAGTAGACTATTTGTCTCCAGAGAAAGATATTGTCTGAATACAGACTGGAGCATGCTATTTTTCACTTTCACTTTTTCTTTCTGTTTCTTTCCTTCTTTCTTTCCATTCAAGACTTTTTGTACAAAATGACTAAAATGGAAAAGTTTTACATGATTGCATATATATAATCTATATCTGCTTAGTATCTAAGGGACAGAGAAAGAAGGGACAGAGGGAGGAATAAAATTTTGAGCTGAAAACAATAAAAAAAGTTTTTTTGTTTTAATATGTATTGGAGAAAATAAAATATTACATATTTTTAAAAGAGAATCAATAAAGCATTTTAAAAGTAGAACAGAAGGAAGGGAGGGGAAGTACAGAAGTAATTAAAAATAGAGCATTGTGTTATCACCTGGCTAAACTAGTGTTTGTTTGTGTGTGTGTGTGTGTGCGTGTGTTTGAAAAAAATGAAGTACAACTTTAGTTTCTTGTACCGTTGTCTTCACTGTTCTTTGTGTCTGGAAATATTTGAGATTGTTGATGGTTGCTTGCAAATTAAAAAATGACATTTTAAGAAGTACTGTCAAAAATACAGTTCTTTTGGCCTTGTGACATAGCATTGTCACTGACCAAGAAACCTTTGATTGATGCTGCATCTTAAGACCCCAAACAACCTTCTGTTGAAGACTTTCCCCCAAAACACACATAATTCAAGAGAACATAAACAAAAACACAAACTGTGAAATCCATCCACCAGGGCTATACTCCATAAGCATCCAGACATCACAGCAGATAGGAGGCTGGGCTTTGGAGTGAGGAAAACCCGCAATCAAATTCTGCCTAATGCACTTTAGCTATGTGATCCCAGGCAAGTCATTTAACCTCCCTCTATCTCAGTTTCCTCTTCTACAGAATGGGAGTTACAACAGCACTTCTCTCACAGGATTAAATGAGTAAACCTATATATCTAAAGCACTTTGTAAACTTTAAAGTACTATATAAATGCTAGTTGTAATTTATTAGCACTGCTACCATGGCTACTACTGTGACTAATTCTATCTTATGGAGGTCTCACCTGGCTCCCTGGCTTTCTGGTTCTCTTATTCTCCCTCTTGACAGCCCAGTAAACTGAGCACTGTGTGGTATAATTTAGAAACAGTGTTCCAGAGTATGCAGGACTATCTGGCAAAATCTTGAATGCCATTTCTCAAGGGAAACTCTCCTGCAATCACCAACCACTTTTCTTCTCCTGTCATGACCCAAATATCAATTCCTCCAAGGCCTAGCTTCCTCTACCACCTGAGTCCCAGATTTATCCTGCCAAGTTGGACATATGATATAATATCTGTTTCTTGGGTGATTTCATTTCCAATATGTTCTTCCTCTATTCCTCATAATACTCCTATCTGTTGATATCTCAAGGTAATCCTCTTCCCTTGTGGTAGGTAATAAAAGCCTACTGCTTTTATTACTTAATGGTTTTATTTCTTCTGTGAAAAGTTCCAAGCCTCCAATAAAGTAGTTGCAATAAACTGGGACAGATTTGAAAAGTATTTTACATACATTATCTCATTTGATACTCATCACAATCTTGTGTAACAAAGGTGTAAAGTTTTCCTACCACCCCACTAGCGACTGGAAGAAGTAATGTAAACAAGCTGTTAATGAGTTTTCCTGCGATTGCTTTATTGCCAGAGCAAACAAATGAGCTATGGCTCTGGGGACTTGAAATAGCTAAGACCTGCAGAGTTGGAGGGTGGCTACCAGCTTCTTTAAGTTTCTGCAAGAAATCTTTCCCAGTCCTCCTTAATCAGAGCATATTCCCTCTGAGGCTCTCCCCAGTCTATCTCACATTCATCTTGTTTGCATGACATCTCCCATTTACTTTTCACTCCTTGAGAACAGAAATTGTTTTGTTTTATATTTTTGTCTGTCTTTGTACCCCTAGAACTTGTGATTGAAACATAGTAGGTACTTAGTAAATGCTAGTTAACTAATGTCCACCATAAAACTACGAGGACCCTGAAGTATCGGTGGTTTAGATTGTTTCTCTACATATATGCACTGACTTACATAATTCCCTATGTTTTCTCCCTATGTGTGCTCTCTGGTGTGTCCACTGGTGGTTTGTGTAGTCAAGGAAAAGTATGTCCTGGATTTATGAAAAGAATGTCCTCTTGCCCCTCTCACATAGATGTAGGCTACCTGTGATACTTGGGGTGCTACAGTAGTGGAGGCAGGCCACATCATCCTGTGTGTTGCTTTTCATAAGCTGACAAAACACATGGTGTCGTTTTATAAGTAACCAATCAGTTAGGCGATATACTATATAATTTCTCTCCAGCTGATAATATACTCAAGCTACCTACTGTCAGCCTCCACTGAGTTTATGCTAAGAAAAAAGACAAGCAAAATTAAGTTGTGTCCATGTCTTAAATTCTCTCAAGCTGGCAACATACATGCATTGCATAGGAGTTACAGGCCAAAACTGGCCTGATTTGGGGGTTGGGGTACTCAGTTTATACACTTTTCAACAGGAGCTATCATCTCACCATCATTTTACCTCCAGAGAGAAGAAGTATCTGTGAGAACAGATCAAACCCTAACCAGACCATACCACCCCCAACCTTGGGCTATCTAGACAGAAGAATCTCTCTCCACCCAAGTCTGAGTAGAATGCAATGCAGTTTCCATACCTTTAATTAAATAAATCAGTTCACGCTTGGGTTGGGGTTTGACCAGCAAAAGACACGATGCAACCTCATTAGCAGTAATGTCCTTCTGAAGAACTTTAGAGAAGGGGACTAGCCGGGGAGGGGGAGTCTAGCTCTGAGTCTCCGAAAGAAAAATCGTTTTCCACACTATCTAGTGGTCTTGTCGATCTCTCTCTGGTACATTCATAAGAAATTTCTTCCCTCCCCACCCCACCACATTGAATCACACACTTGTTATTGTTGTCTGGTCACTTTTCTGTCCTGTCTGACTCTTCAGACCCTATCTGACTTGCCATTTCCTTCTTCAGCTCATTTTAAAGATGAGAAACTGAGGCAAACTGAGAAAACTGAGTTAAGTGATTTGCCCAGGATCACATAGCTAGTAAGTTTTTGAGGTGAGATTTGAAAACAGGAGGACGAGTCTTTCAGACTATAAGCTCAATACTCTATCCACTGAACCACCTAGCTGCCCCTAGTAATATTATTCTACATTCGTATACCACCATTTGTTCAGCCATTTCCTAATCAACTGGGTGCCCATGGCTACCATAACCCTGGTATTTTCCTACATTTTAAAATATCTGAGCATGCCCCTCTCCTACCACGTCTACTGTTATACTACAGAATCTAGGTGGGTTTGGATATTATATACCATTGCTGGGGCTATAAATCAGGCCATCCATTCTGTAATACAATTTGGAACAATGTGAGAAAAGCCACTAGGCTACTGTACCTCTTGGCTCAGGGATAGCACAACTAGATTATCTAACAAAATATTAATAGTGATACGCTTTGGGGTAGAAAAAAAAATGGAAACATGTCCAAATATTTTAAAAAATGTAGGAAAAGGCAATGTTATGGTGGTCAAGGGCTGTAACTGGCTAGACATCAGAATTATCAGAGGGTAGAATTAGGTAGATCTGGCCAGAAGCTGGGTCTGGTCCAAGGATGGGAAATGGGAAGCTCATAAAAAAATAGATTTAAAACAGGAAAAGGTCTTAGAGGTCATCTAGTTTACCTCCCTACCCCATTTTACAGATGACACCCAGAAGCTGACTGAGTTTACCAAAATTATAACACTAATAAGTAGGAGAGCTTGAATTTGACCCCTGTTCTCTGACTGCAAACACAGCATCTTCATCCTTTCAACTGCTCCACTGGCTTCAACTTTATCTTTAAGAAGGTATTGTATACCCTTTGCTCTTAAAAGCATTTTATCTCAAGGAAAACAATGAGATACAAGACAAATGGAAGGAGTTACTTTGAAGAATCAGATACCATTGGGTGCCCCACTTCAGCCTGAGCCCCACAGAAGTGGGCAGATGGATAGTTGATAAACCAGAGTTCAAGATGTAAGGAAGCAGCAGGAGCTGAAAAGATGGAGATTTGGGCCTTCATTTTCTTAGCCTCCATGCTGTTTCTCTGTTCTGTCTCCCAGGGGCCCAATTACTCCTTCACCTACTGAAGTTGATAAGAAACTAAAGAAATAAGTGGAAAATAATTATATCCTTGAGATTTAATACAACTTTATTAAGCCCTTCCTCCTAAAATAATCTCTCTCCCTCCTAGTCTCATTCAAAATTTGCCTTCTCCCTCCCTGACAGCATACTTGACTCATATAAATGGATCATGGTTCAAGATTCAACCTTCAAAACAGAATCCCTCTTCAACCCCTATGATACCCTGTTCAATTCCTATGCAAAAGCCTGGGAATTATAGCATGTTTTCTCACCCTAAATCCAAATTTCTTATCCTGACATTTAAGCCCTTATAGTAGCTATCACTGTAAACCCCTTACCCCAACCCTCTTCACCCCATACTTACTTCTTTAGCCCCATTTTTTCTTCTTTTCATTTTTCTTTTCCTTTCTTTCAGTCCCATAGACCCTTGTTAATTTTATCATTACCATAGCATGGTTTGTTCAGTGTTGTGTATCTTTGTTTAGTCATTCTTCCTACCTGGAATACACCTCCTCTTCTCTCATTCCTCCACTTCACTCTTGTCACTTAACTTCAGAACATGGCCCAAAATGCTCCTAAATTTACCTGGTTCTGCTCTTTCTTTCATTATTCAGTTTGTATTACATACAAATCCTCCTTTATGCTTTTATAAACACTATGGAGAAATTCCACAAAGAGCAAGAAAGCCCTGAGGGAAGTTAGTCAGCTCCCTGGAATCTTTGGACTCTGATTGATTCTACAAAACCTCTGGCATCCATTATCTTTTCTCTGTTCTCACAACTGCCACTACCCCAGTCTAGAGCCTCATCCTCTCCATCTCTCACTCAGACTACTAAAGGAGCAGCAGTAAAGACCATCCACAATTGGTCTTCCAGATTCCAGTCTCTCCCCCTTTCCAAGCTTCCAGATATTTGCCAGAATGACCTTCCTATAGCCCTGCTCTGATCATTTCATTCCCCCTATCCAACAATTTCCAGTATCTCTTCATGGGCTCTAAGATCAAATACAGTTATCCCTTCCCCATCATGAGGTTTAGGGGTACAGTGTGCCCATGATCTGGAAAATCTGCAAAAAACTTTTGGCCCTCTCCTCATACCAAAGAAGTCTGAAGTTTTTCTTTTTCTTTTATGGGCTCCCATGTTCAAAATGCAGTCTCTCCTCACTTCAAATGTACTTTCTCATCATCTCTGACTCAGAATTAATACTTTCCCAGTTTGGAATTGTGCTCTTTAGAGTCAAGAACAATTTCATTTTTACTTTGTATCTCAAATTCCTAGCACATTTTTAAGGGGTGTTTATAGTATCTTCTCGTAAAATTTGGATTAAGTATTTAGGCTTTGTGTCATCTACTGGCCTTCATGTATCATCTACAGCTTCTGCAAAACTCCCCCAAATTCTCACTTGATTTCTTAGGCCAGCGCATGATATATCAAAATGGCAATGGGATAAGTCACAGTGTGGAAGGGGTAACTGTACAAACTTTTCTGCTGGACATTTAAAGCCTTTCATAAACTGGCTTTTCTAGTTTTTTAGGCATCACTCCCTTTCATTTATGCTTTGGGCTGGCTAGATTGCTTTTCTTCCTGCTCCTCACACTTGGCATAGTTTCATATCTCCGTGCCTTCTCATACGCTGGCCCCCATACTGGAAATGCAGTCCCTCCTCACCTCAAATGAACTTTCTCATCATCTCTGACTCAGAATTCCTGCCTTCCAATTTGGAATTGTGCTCCTTAAAGTCAAAGACAGTTTCATTTTGGTTTTGTATCTCAAATTCCCAGCACATGGTACATGCTTAATAAATGCGCTTACAGATTGATTGACTTGCCATGTTATTCCTTCTCAGGTGTCTTCATTGGCTCCCTCTGGTCTTTAGGACCAAATACACATTTTTCAGTTTGCCATTTAAAGTTCTGCACTATCGAACTCTGGTCTCCCTGATTGACTTATCTCGTGTTGTTGGTCTTCCTTTTCTGTGAGTTTCAGCCAAACTAGCTCCTTGCTTTTTATTTATTCGTTCAGGTGTCATTCTCCATTAAACTGTAAGCTACTGGAGTTCCGGGGCATTTTTCACTTTGCCCTTTGTGTCTGCAGATGTAGCACAAAGTCTTAACTACACACATCAGGAGGCACTACCACAGAGTGAGTAGACAGTTACACTTGGAGTCAGGGGGACTTGAATTTAACTGAATTCCACCCTTGTAATCAACCTCCCAGGGGCCCCAGATATTTGAGATGGGAAATGATAGATAGAACTACCTAAAAATCTGCATCATTGGAGAGGATTTCTAGAATGGGAGTTCCTTACACCAGTGGTATTTTAGGTCCTAACTCAGAAAAGGTAAGAATTAATGAATAAACAAATGTAAAAGTCCAGCACTTAGCACAGTGCCCTGCACATAGAATGAACCTAATTAATACCTGATGAGTGAGTGTGTGTGTTTACGCAAACACACACACACATACACACATAGACATTTATTTAATGACAACAATATTAAATTGCAATTCTGAACTAAGATCAATAACACATTTTTTTTTTTATTTAAGGAAAGCCAGGTGGTACACTGGATAGAGTGCTGGGCTTGAAATCAGGAAGACTCATTTTCCTGAGTTCAAATCTGGCTTCCAGCACTTACTAGCTGTGTGACCATGGGAAAGTCACTTTATCCTGCTTGCCCCAGTTTCCTCATCTGTAAAATGAGCTAGAGAAGGAAATGGCGAATCACTCTGTATCTCTGCCAAGAAAACTCCAAATGGAGTCACAAAGAGTCATGACTAAAAACCAAGAGAATAATAAATTCTCACAGCTCATTTCATCTCTTTAGTTTAGGTACTAATTTCTAAAAGTGTTACAGTTTAGCACCAATTTCTAAGTGTTAAACATATATTGTCACAATTTGTAGAAGACTTCGTGGGATTGCTGTAGGAGTTCTCCAAAGGTGCTAAAGTCTTCTGTCTTTATACCTTGGTTTTACATTCTATATTAACCTAATGACCCTGAGTATGTCTCTTAGCCACTGAGGCCTTCCAGACTGCTCATAGATATACACCATGTATAGTGATGAGTCAACCTGTAATCACCCATAGAAACATATGTAATAGCAAAAAAAGAAATACCGGAGGAGTCAAGATGGCGGAGTAGAAAGACTCACATATGCTAGCTCCGAATCCACAGCCCAGAAATTTCCTGTAAAAAGAACTCCCCACAAATTCTGGAGCACAGAAAGCTGCGCAGAAACACAGTGGAAGAGATTTCCATTCCAGAGAGCCCTGGAAAGCCATCCCTAGGGGTCCATCGCACTCTGGACAGCAGAGCCCAACCCTGCGCTGCCCTGGCCGCATGGCCCCAGAGGAGCAGATCCGAGCAGGCTTCAGGGACAGAATCTCTGGCAGCCACGAAGGTCCCTCCACCCTCAGGCCCTACAGATCAGTGAGACAGACTTCTGGGCTGGCCAAGAGGGGAGCAGGGTCTCTCCGTGGCTCGGGTCCCCTCAGGAAGCAGGGGCAGAGGCAGCAGCAGCCCGGGACTCCCCAAGCAGGCAGAAGCTCCATTACTGAAGGTCTCTGCATAAACCCCCTGAGGGAACTGAGCCTGGGAGGTGGCCCTGACCCCACCCAAGCACCAGAACTTAAGCTCACTTTGAATAGCAGCTTCTCCCAACACGTGGAAAGCCTTGAGGCTGGGAAGCAGCATTTGAATCTCAGACCCCAAGCACTAGCTGGGCAGATCTAGGCGGGGGTGGAGAGGAATCTCAGAAGTCAAGTAACTGGCTGGGAAAATGCACAGAAAAAGGAAGCAAAATAAGACCATAGAGAGCTACTGTCTTGGGGAAGAGATGTTCCTTCCTCCTTTCATTTCTGATGAGGAAGTACAATGTTTGCCATCAGGGAAAGACGTAGAGGTCAGGGCTTCTCTATCCCAGACATCCGAGGTGGATGTCCAGTGGGCTCAGGCCATGGAAGAGCTCAAAAAGGATTTTAAAAATTAAGTTAGAGAGGTGGAGGAAAAACTGGGAAGAGAAATGAGAGAGATGCAAGAAAAGCATGAAAAACGGGTCAATACTTTGGCAAAGGAGATCCAAAAAAATGCTGAAGAAAATAACACCTTGAAAAATAGGCTCACTCAATTGGCAAAAGAGGTTCAAAAAGTCAATGAGGAGAAGAATGCTTTCAAAAGCAAAATTAGCCAACTGGAAAAAGAGGTTCAAAAGCTCACTGAAGATAATAGTTCTCTCAAGATTAGAATGGAACAGATGGAGTCTAATGACTTTCTGAGAAACCAAGAAATCATAAAACAAAACCAAAAGAATGAAAAAATGGAAGAGAATGTGAAATATCTCATGGGAAAAACAACTGACCTGGAAAATAGATCCAGGAGAGACAATTTAAAAATTATGGGGCTACCTGAAAGCCATGATCAAAAAAAGAGCCATCATCTTCCATGAAATTATCAAACAAAACTGCCCTGGTGTTCTAGAATCAGAGGGCAAAATAAGTATGGGAGGAATCCACCGATCACCACCTGAAAGAGATTCAAAAAGAGAAACTCCTAGGAACATTGTGGCCAAATTCCAGAACTCCCAGGTCAAGGAGAAAATATTGCAAGCAGCTAGAAAGAAACAATTCCAGTATTGTGGAAATACAATCAGGATAACACAAGATCTAGCAGCTTCTACATTAAGGGATCAAAGGGCATGGAATAGGATATTCCAGAAGTCAAAGGAACTAGGACTCAAACCAAGAATCACCTACCCACCAAAGTGAGTATAATACTTCAGGGGAAAAAATGGTCTTTCAATGAAACAGAGGACTTTCAAGCATTCTTGATGAAAAGACCAGAGCTGAAAAGAAAATTTAACTTTCAAACACAAGAATGAGAAGAAGCATGAAAAAGTAAACAGCAAAGAGGATTCATAAGGGACTTACCATAAGTGAACTGCTTACATTCCTACATGGAAAGACAATATTTGTAACTCTTAAAACGTTTCAGTATCTGGGTAGTTGGTGGGACCACACACAGACCCACACACACACACACACACACACACACACACACACAAACACATGTACATGTGTGCATGCACACACACATGTACACGCATGCATGCACACACAGAGACAGAGAGCACAGAGTGAATTGAATAGGATGGGACCATATCTTAAAAGAAATTAAGGTAAATGGTGAAAGAGAAATGTAGTGGGAGGAGAGAGGGTGAAATGGAATGGGGTAAATTATCTCTCATTCAAGAGACAAGCAGGAGACTTTTTAGTGGAGGGAAAAAGAGGAGAGCTGAGAAAAAAACATGAAGTTTACCCTCATCATATTTGACTAAAGGAAGGAGTAAAATGCACACTCATTTTGGTATGAAAACCTATCTTACAGTACAGGAAAGTGGGAGAGAAGGAGATAAGCAGGGAGGGAGGGATGATGGAAGGGAGGGCAATGGGAGAAGGGAGCAATTTGAAGTCAGCACTCTTGGGGAAGGACAGGATCAAAAGACAGAATAGAAACAATGGGGGGCAGAATAGGATGGAGGGAAATATAGTTAGTCTTACACAACACGACTGTTATTGAAGTCATTTGCATTGAATTGCCTGCCTTCCGAAAGGGAACGGGTGGGGAGGGAGGGATGGGGAGAATTTGGAACTCAAAGTTTTAGGAACAACTGTTGAGTATTGTTCTTGCTACTAGGAAATAAGAAATACAGTTAATGGGCAATAGAAAGTCATCTGGCCCTACAGGACAAAAGAGAAGATGGGGAGAAGAGAAGGGAGGGATGATAGAAGAGAGGGCAGATTGGTGAGAGGGGAAATTAGAATGCTTGGTATATTGGGGTGGGGGGAGGGGATAAATGGGGAGAAAATTTGGAACCCAAAATTTTGTGAAAATGAATGTAAAAAGTCAAATAAATAAATTTATATTTAAAAAAAATACCAAAGGGAAGGTTTACTCTTTAATAATCATTGTCTCTTGACATCTACCTCCTACCTATTCCTCACTTCCATCATCACCACCCCCCCAAAACAAAACAAGTAATTGGCATTTTGAACCTTGAACTACCTCAAGCAGTAGTCACTCACATAGTTCATTTTGGAGTTAACTGATTTCTTTCTTAGATTTGTTGGGTGCTCCACTCTGCATCATCTTCATTTAAAAGTCTACATACTCCACTTGTGGTTTGGAAATTTAATCTTGAAAAATGTTGACCTTTCTTTGTGTCTGGAGAGAATTTAATTTCCTTATAGATCCTATATGTAGCTCCATTTGTATTCCAATTCTCTCGGGAGTAAGTCAGACTAGTCAGTCAGTTTCACCAATAGAAAAGTCAAACAGCATAAATAAAAGACGAAAATGTTTGACCCATGGCCTAACATCTGAAATGCTGTCCTGAAATCCTTCCATTTCATCTAGAAGAACTGGAGAATAGGAGTAAACACGAATTTGTGACCTGTCATGCTAGGCTAGCTTCAAAGCCAACAACTTATAATTAGTTATAATTCTTCCTTTATTAAGGAAATATTATAAAGTGTTTAAGGTTTAAAAAGTACTATGCTCACCATGAAAGATGGGGTGACATCATGTTTAGAGAGTTGGATTGACATCCTATCTCTAATACCTTTTGACCTTCAAAAAAAACTTGACATTGAGATATTAAGCAATTCTTTAAGACTACATAATAACAATTTGAAGTTATTGTTGATATTATTATCTATATTTTGTAGATGAGGAAACTCCATAGTCACATAGGTGTCAGGGTTAAAATTGGAGCATAGGTTTTCTGACTTGGCGGCTTTCTACAGTATCACAACACTTCTCTAAGAAAACATATCTTAAAAATGAGTGGAAATGGGCAAGTTGGTACATTAGCTACATTGCTAACAGACTACAGATTCTAATAAACAAAGCAACTTAACCTCATTATAGTTGGTCGTAAGGCATTTACTGGAAAGTATCTGTCTTGGTCACTAGGGCTATGGTACTGATTTTATTGTAGGATGCCTGTGCTTTTCCACTCTCAGAGTTCCCCTAGACTAACTGACCCATTCATGTAGTATAAGCACATAAATGTAACCCATGGAGGGAATGATGAGTCATTATGTTACAGTACCAAAAAAAAAGACATGGTTGGTAACCAAGAATAGGAAGACCATTCAGAAATATTCCAATGCACCCATCTACAGTCACAGGTTGGCCTCATTCAGTGTGGTGCCCACGAGAAAGAACTCTGGACCTGTAAACAGAGGTTGGATATGACCTCCAGCATTTAACTTGGCCAAGTCCCATAGTTCATCTGTGCCTTAGTAGCCACACCTGTAAGATGGAGGTGATAATATTTTCACTCCACGCTTTACAGAGTTGTTAGAAAAGCATATTTAATTCAAATTCTGTGCCATTGTCAGAAAGCAGTAAAGATGATAATCTGATCTGGGCTCACACTGCCACCTTGTGGCCATTTTGAGGAATTACCTAATCTTACACCACTTCGTTTCTTTTGGTCAACCGTGTTGAAGAGGCTAGACTCTATTTTTTCTCTAACTTTAGCCACTCAGTTAATGCCACGCCAACATTTTCTCACACCCTCACACATATTATCCCAGCTTCCTTCTCTTTCCTCTGTCTTCCAAGTTTTGTCCAGGTATCTTAGGAGAATAGTTTTCCCTCTTGAACTTCCTTCTCTTTGTAAACCAAACTCTAATCAAGGTTGAAAAGTACAAACTAGTATTATTAATTATAAAGGAGAAGTGTAGACTTAAAGGATAAAGTAAAATAAGATGTGATAAGTAGCCCTAAAGTCCTTGAAAGTGTTCATGTTTAATATTTTATCTACCTTTACTACTTAGCTGTCCTATTACTTCCCTATCCATGGAAGCTAAGCTTGTAGCCTAAGATTGTATTCACTTTTTTTCTGAAAGAGGGCTGCCATATTACATTGCTTATATATTAAATATGAAATATGGCTCACATATTAAATAAAATATAAATTTCATTCCACTAAAAACTTCCATGTGGTTTTCAGAGGAGGAAACTATTTGTCATCTAACCATACTTTCTCACCTTGTACTTGTCAAGTTAATTCTTTCAACAAGGTCTATTAAGTGTTTCCTATGTGCCAGCCCTGTGCAAGAAAGTAGACCAAGGCCGTGGTTTCTGAGAAAGAAACAACATTGAGTACCATGAGGTGGTAGCAGAAACAGTTTATATTGAATGGAAAATAAGTTTCCATTTGAACATCCAGTAAAGACCCTGCCTTTGAAAATGTGTTTCACAAGCTTGATGTGGAGGTGTCAAAAAACCCAATCAAGGAAGTTGCTTTTTATGTGGACTGCCCTTAGGTATACAAGCCAAAAAATAATATAGGTGGCTGGAGATAAGGAAGCTTACCTGGTCAGAATAATGCCACCACCTGGTTGAGCAGTGTGGCAAAAAAATGTGACTGTTCTGGATCTGACAGGAGTCAATACTATAGTTGGAAATCAATAGAGAGTCTTTGCTCTGTCTTTCATATAGAAAGCCTTTCAGTGAATTCCATCTCTTCTACCATATGCTGAAGATGCAAAGAGAGAAGTAAGACAATTCATTCACTAAAAGAAACTGCATTGTATTGGAGTGATATAGCCTATATAAAGATGTGTAAATATCTCATGGGTTAAATGGCTTTTTTGGGCTGATTATTCTTTTTATTGCAAAACTATTGGTGTTTAGCATCAGAATAGCAGGCTTCTTAGCTTTGATGTGGAGGAGTAAAGGTATGGCAGAGCGGAGAAACACTGGCATCCTTGGACCAGAACAAGCAACTCAGAGAGGTAGATATACATGGACTCAAGCAGAATTTTTCCAGCAATGACACAAGCAGAACAGTTGAAATTCTTTCTCTAGTGGTTGAATTTTCTGGAAAAGTATTTCCTTTTCCACTGGTGTATAAATCTCTGAGAGGTATATGGGAGAAGGGCCTGGGGATGACTTCACAGCTTAAAGTCTCCTGTGTAATTTCCTATATTATTAATTTATCCTATTCATCCTTTTTTCCATGGTTTGTTGCTATTGCTTACAAATAGTCCTGCATTATTAAAATGGTTGTTAATAAATAAACTCATTCCTCTTGATTGAAAGATTCTTTCTTTCTAATAAAGACATTTCTAGCTAAGTTAAATTAAAAGTTCCTCTCTGACAAATGCCAACCTATTTTTGGATTTGGCAAAATCATAATAAATTATATTCAAGCTCCAGACTTTTACTCTGAATGTCTTTGTATATTTAAGTATGTTTTCTTATAGTAGGCAGTTCAGTAGTGTGGTAGACAGAATGTCAGGCCTGGAATCAGGAAGACTCTGACCACAGACACCTACTAGCTGTGTGACCGTGGGCAAGTCACTTTGTCTGCCTCAGTTTTCTCATCTGAAAAATGAACTGGAAAAGGAAGTGGCAAACCACTTCGTTGTCTCTGCCAAGAAAATCTAAATGGGGTCATGAAGAGTCAAACGCAACTGAAAAGTGACTGAACAACAATTTTTGTATACATCAAATCTTTGGGTTCTGCTCTATCTTGAAATGTCTGTCTTTTATAAGGTTAGTTCACTAACATTTAGGTACATAATTGTGAATTTCACTTTCCTCTTCCATCAAATACTTTTACCTTTAAAAAGCATGCTTAAAACAATATGATCTGAATATACCACCTACAACATAGTCACTTCTACCCATACCCCCAATCAAGCCCAACATCTAATCCCTGAATATGTCCTCTTCCTTTTATTTTGTTTGTTTCGAATGAGCAGTAAAGATTTGTTTAGTTTTTTTGTTTTTTTTTTTACTTTCATGCATGTGTGTTTAAAGCCATTTTAAATTCTTTTTGGTGTTGCTATAAATTGTTCTGGGAAAATTAGACTACCTTCAAATCTTAACCACCATCTTAAAATAAAAGCTGGTTCTAGTTTGTCAGTTTCAGTCAATAAGGATGATCCTGTGAAGGAGACTTCCAACTAGCCCAGTCTGATCTTGTAAGTCTTGGCTGGAACCTCCTTCCCTGAAATACTTAAGAAAATGTCCAATTTGGGTAGGGGTACTATCATGAAAAACAAAAGGTCCGTTGTCTAAGTGTTTTTCACCTCATCCTCTTTCCTCAAAAGCCCTAAATCAAAACTGTCACTTTCAGGGAGAAAAGAAAGATTTTTCTTCTTCTAAGTTCAAACCCTGGATACAAGGATATTCCATTCTTCCCTCATGGACTATTATATTCAGTTTGTACACATTTACCATCTTCTGACAGGGCTGCTGGACATTCAAAGATTATTACAGATAGTGAAAGGGCTTCAGGTTATAGAATGTTACAATTAATCTTGACACCATCTTAGTGACAACTTATTCAACATATTTTTAGTCTAGTAGTAATCTCCAGAACCATTTCTAGTAACTCAGTTTACTGAGTTTCATCTATTTGCCTCCCTAGCCACAGGATGACAAGGTAGTTACGTAGCTTCTCACATCATCACTTATTAACTTAGATTTTCAAATACCACTTCAATCCCTTCAGCTAGGTGGCAAAATAGGTAAAGTACTAGACCTGGAGTCATGAAGACCTGAATCCAGTACTGCCTCTGATACTTGATAGCTATGTGAACCTGGACCAGTCACTTAACCTCTGTCTGCCTCAATTTCCTCATCTGTAAAATGGAAATAATAATAGTATCTACCTCACTTAACCTCTGTTTGCCTCAATTTTCTCATCTGTAAAAATGGAAATAATAATAGTATTTATCTCCCATGTTTATTGTAACAAGCAAGTGAGACCATATTAGTAAAGCACTTCACAAATCTGAAAGGTTTCTATAAGTGATAGCTATAAAAAATAAGTGTTAGCCATAATTATCCTTTCATTTAACCCAGTTTTCCCTTCTTTGGCCTCTGACAAGGTGCTGTGGTGGAAAGGGCTGAACTTAAGAGTTCCTGGATTCTAATCCTGTTACTGGCATTTCTTCATTGTGGGATCTCCAGTATTTTCTTTAAATTCTCTTGGCTTCATTTTTCTCAAATAGAAAATGAAGCAGTTGGAACCCACGATCTCTGAGGACTTTTCCAGTTCTATGATTTTGTCAGACCTGTTCTTCATCTTCTTCTGATCTTGGATGACTGAGTCTGCCATCTTTATACCAATATGCTGGGCCCTTCTCATATTTCAGTAATTTCAGGGTTTCATTCTCCCTGTCCCCTAAGCAAGCTTTTCTGTTTCTCATAATATATCTCATACTTGAAAGTTATTTGCATTACACCTTCCTAAAAACACAGGAAAGAGTACATACAATATATATACAATAGAAAGGACATCAAATTTGGGGTCAGAGGACCTGGGTTCAAGTCCTGTTTCTGTCAATCATTGATCATGTGAGTTGGTTTAAATAGATAACTTCTGTAAGCTTCAGTATTACTATCCATAAAATGGGGATAAAACTTGTCCTATGTCACAGAGTTGTTGCAAGAATAAATTAAAATGGTGAATACAAAGTCTCCAAAACATAAACATCAAATTGGTATAAAAAGGTGACCTATTTTTCTAGATTTGTTTACCACAGATGACCACTTGATGTGCCCCTATCAAAATTAGTGAAATGTGTGGGAGCTCTGAATCTCCGCTTTCTGGCTTCTATGCCATATAAAAATAGTCAAGGTACCACAGTTACAGATTGAACACCAAAATCTGCAAATCTCTTCCCATCCAAAGCTATGAAGATATCCATATCAAGTCTGGAGGAAAGGATAAAGGGTATTCTTTTGCACTAATTCGTAAATTAGTTGATTTCTGTAAATCTGATTTCTGTAATTTCTGTAAATTTCTGTAAATCTAAAGTAAATTCTGATTTGTAAAGATCAGAGAAAAGAGAATGATATGAGAAAGGTCTGCTAGCTTGAGAAACATGAATTCTAGGTTCTTGTGGGTTTGTCTTTGATTAGAAGTCCTGGAGTAATCCTGGGCTTTGGTCTCTCTATCATTCATAGACAGGTACATCAATTCTTGAGGAAAGGCCTATGATCATGATGGAAGAAAAGAGCCAGAAAAAGGGAGAGAGGTGCAATGAATGACCAAAAGTTGGCTTTCCAAAGTCATCAACCTCAGAGAATTCAAAGACCTACTTACCCAGTTTCCTCATTACAACTACCTAGAGCAGGAAGACAAATTTTAGGGGTGAGCAGAGGATAATCTCCCTGCCTCTTACTATGCAAGTCTTTTCCCTATATTCCTGAATGATAAGATACTAATATAACATGTTCCTAGAAAGGCAGACTGCTCCATTACTATATTCCTGTTATTTCCCAAGTGATAACAGGTTTTCAGGTTCTTTACAATATCCTTCAGCTCAGCCCTTATTCTCACTCTGAATTCTCTCCTGAAATGACCAAGCAGTTTTGCCTTTATTTATGGTACATCACAGCGTAACGAAAATGAGAAAAATTCATTTGGAATAGTATCAGGAAAATGTATCATCAGCAAATGCTTCTAAGTAAGCCATTCTCCAAGTTTCCAAACAAGATCTCCTACATCCCCCTAACCTCATCAAGAATGAAAGGTTATGAGTCCAGAATAGTCCTGAACTCATACTCTGATCTTGGCCCCAGGATAAATCCAGGAAAGCCATTGGGATTACCTCTTGTCTATCACCATAGGAACACTTTGTTTTCACAAGTGGGAAATCACCACTGTTTAATACAGGAATATACTAACTTGCAAAAGGTGAAGTCATTCTAAATGAAGATTGTATCAGATCTAAAAATCAAACCACAAAAGGACTGATGACATCACCTAGTTCTGTATCAGTATAGTTACCTTATTTCCCAGTGTCATACGTTGAAATGTTGGAGGAGACATTTCAAAGACACCAAATCCCCTGGCAAGACTACCCTGAACCTTCCTTTTCTCTCTCTGTTTCACAACACTTTTTTTAAAACTGTGATGTGTCCATTCCAAGACTTATGTTTGTGCTATCAGGAGTCACATAAGTTCTATATCAACAATTTGTATTATCCTTTTATTGAGGATATTATAATTTTTATAAAACACACTTCCTCTCCCTTCCCTAGAACCCTAATCCTCTCATCTCTATGGAAAGACCTTGTTCTTACTGGCTGCGTGACTGTCTCTGCTTTCCAGGATACTCCCAGCCTAGCAGATACATAGTTAATTTTCTTTACAAAATGTTTATGTCCTGAAACTACCCATTAGAATTTCTATTTTCCCAAAACTACCAATTAGAATGAGGCTCGGTCATAAATAATTTACTACAGTTTTTCCCTGGCACCATCCCTTAGCCAGATGTTTTCTCTGTGTCTGAGGCATCCAGAGTCAATATTCTCAAATGTGGCAGGTCAATGGACTAAACTCAGAAATGTGTCTTGTACTCTAAACATAGGGACACACATGTTTATGAGTACTCCTATGAGGAACACGCTCAGGCAATATGGCAAGGAGATAAAGGAAAACAATAGGACAAGATGAATAAATTAAAGGAATAAACATAGACAAAGAAGAAACAAAATTATTGCTATTTTTAGATGATATGATTTTGCACTTAGAAAGCCTTAGAGGTTCAACCAGTAACAATGTTCTTCAACAAATAACATTGTTAAAATAGTGAGATAGAGAATAAAGCCATAAAATTATCAGCCTTTCTATATGTTGCTAACAAAACATGGCAGGAAAATATAGAAAAAGAAATTCCATTCAGAGAGATACTAACATGTAGCACAACCACATATATAGCATGTTAGCATGTACAGCATGTTAGGCCAATACAAATATACATGTATGCACAAATCTATCCCCCTTTACCTCTCCAGCTCCCCCAGAACCTTTTTCTATATACCAATATTCATAAAAGGATGTATGCATAGATTCATGTACATATAACCTAAAAGATTTTGGAGCTCTATGAAGGAGAACTCGGGAATAGAAATATTATATCCATCCCCAAACTTTACCCTTTGTACACTGAGTCAAGTAAGCAAATTTATTTCCAGTATCCCATGTCACTTTCATCTCTGTTGTCTATCCCTATATGCAAAAAGTACTGAGAGCTATCACTCAAATCAATTTAATCATTTTATCTTTCTTTTAGTCACAGAGATACTTTTTTTTACAATTTTTTTAATTCAACTTAAACTTAAATACAAAATAAGAAAAGAAAAAAGCACATTTCCATGCTCACAACAGAACATAGAGAATTCAGTATAAAACAATAAATTGCCATTTCAAAATATTTTCTTTTTTTAAAAAACCTATGTAATTGTTTTCAAAGCTACACAAATTGTCTGTGTTTCCTTCTAAGTTTTCTTCTCTGCTGTGCACTTTTTATTTTATTTTTTCTCCCTCCCTCTTCACCTCACCCTCACACACACACAACCATACACATACATACATGCACATATGTAAACACATATACATAAATGTGTATATACATAGTGTGTACTTTAGAAAGAAGTAGCAGGGCTCATCTTCAATGGTCTTTCGTTCCTTTTCATGTTCTGCATGGAGGATCCTTTCGGAGGGTGGTCTCATGTGTCAGGCCAGTGTTGCATCTGCTCACGGGTTAATGGGTGCATCAATGTCTTTTTGAAGTCTGGGCACAAAAGAGGTGAAAGAGATGATCAGAAAAAATATGATGTGTCTCCCATCCAACCTAGAGTGACCTATTGAACCCTTAGTGATCAAGTTTGAGAAGGTGCCTAAGAGTGGGTGAGAAAACATTATACCCATTTAACTTCAAGACTGGAGATCAAATTTATTCCATATGCTTAGATTGAGATTTAGATTTAGATTGAGATGGAAAGTGCTATTGAGAGATTTATCAGCCTATGTGCCTTGAAAACCCAAGCAGAATCTCACCCACCAGCGATTTCATAATACTAGAGGTCAAATAATGTAAGTAGCCTAGTGAAAGGAAAAGAAATGTATTAGAGCACTAGGAAAGACTGTGCTGGTACCAGCTTCATTTTCCTAGGATACATATATGGCTTACATAGCTTTCTCACACCTGGGCAGTGTATCAACCAATCAACAGCCCTCTACAGGTTTGAATGGACCAATGAGAGAGTGGGCGGGGGTAGGGGAAAGGAAGCAGAGGGGGAGGGGAGGGGGAAAGGGAGGAGGAGGGAGAGTCTCTTATAGGAAAGTCAGCCTGGGAAGTTCCTAGTGCCCTACTGGGTGTAACTTTTTTTAATGGGGGGCTCAAATGCAGCTAAAGAATGATATGTGCAGTAGGAATTGTGTCTTCAGCATAAGCAGGACTCAGCTATCTTTGTTTAATCTGCAGAAGAATTTTTGGGGAGTGGGAGTGGTAGAGTGTCATTTAGTGAAACAGAACATTTTGATAAAAAGATTGTTTTTCTTCTACAGTACCCCCATTCCACTCCCACAGAAGAGGTAACTCATGGAAAAGGGCTACAAAAAGACTTCAAAATCACCTGTAAGCTGGTGGGTTCATTCTATTCCCAGCATGCCAATGCTGTCAATTGAATTTCAAGCAATTCTTTTTTTTTAACATGAAGCCTTAAGCTTTCATCTTTACCATTGCTTTTCCAAGACTTTTCAAACTCCTTTCAAATGAATTCCACTCCAGGGCATAGCCCCTTATCCTGGTGACAGGTGGCTGGAGCAGCCATCGTGAGATAGTCCACACTTAAGGCCAAACAATAAATGCTTGTTGAAATGATGAATAGAACTGGGTAGTGTCAACTTCCTATTTTTTTACTTAACCTTCTACCTCCATAACAAGACTTAGAGCACATGATCCAAAAGGAGGAGGAAGGCCTTGGGTCACAATTACCTTGGGGTTTGTCAGGGATAGTGTGGAACATTGTGTAACTCCTTACACCCCAAGCTAATGCCTCAGAAGTTTTGGGGGCCATCTGCAGCAGTTGGGTGTGGAGCATAGGAACACACCTGGGGCCATGTACATGTCTGTACCAGAGACAAGTTCTGACTAATGTACCTGCCCGGGGTTAGAAAGGAGAGTGATTTTATTTGCACTTAGCACAGATAACATTGTTAGCATTCAAATGTCAGATTGCCCAGTCTTCAGTGATATACACACAGTGAATTACATAGAAAAATATGAGAACAAATTATCTAAATTGAGTTCCGGTGATCAGATAACAGTTCAGCTGCAAAGGTCTGAGGCTTCTGTATGATCCTTTCTGTTTGTTTTGTGTGACTCAACATCTGCAACAGACAGTCAATAGGTCATATAGCATGTTTGTGTTCCTGGATGTCTGTAAATGAGTTCATAACTAGTTCCAAGACCAGAAAAAGAATATAGCAAAAAAAAAAGAAATCTGAACAGAGAAACGTACCCACCCTCCCCCCCGCAAAAAAAAAAAAAAACTTGGTATAGACACATAAGATTAATTCTTTTATGGGAAAAGGCCAGATAAGCAGAAAGTTGCAGCATATTAAAGAAGTAAAAAATATATTTTAAAGAAACATTTGTAACAAGAATATAAATAAGGAAAAGGATGTCAGCGGCTATGGCCACAGCAAACTGGTCATTAGAGCTGGAGTCAGGAACTCATGTTAAAGTCACACCTGATACAATGACTACCTGGACAAGTCACTTAGGCTGTCTGTCCCTCAGTTTTCTCATATGAAAAAATAAAGGAGTTAGATGTGATGGTCTCTAGGTTCACTTCCGATTCTGCATCTATGATCCTATGACATAATGCTACATACTGGGCTTGGAGGCAAGAGGACTCATCTTCCTGAGTCCAAATGCAGCCTCAGACACTTGCTGCTGTGTGACCCTGTGAAAATCACTTAACCCTGTTTGCCTTATTTTCCTCATCTCTAAAATGAGCTGCAGAAGGAAATGGCAAACCACTCCAACATCTTTGCCAAGAAGACTCCAAATGGGGTCATGAAGAGTCAGACATGATTGAAAAGACTCATCAACTACAAACAATACTCAGTTTCACTATTTATTCTCTCACCTCTATCAAGGACAATCTCCAAACTGGAAAATATAGAACTAGCACAGTAGTTTAATCAATAAGCATGTAATAAGTCAGCCTCAAGGGAAACAAAGAAAGGGGAAGAAACATCCCCTGCCCTCAAGGAGCTCATATTCTAATGTAGCAGAAAGAGTTATAAATTTGAAGGCAGTGAAACCTGGATTTAGATCTTGGTCCTCTCCAGCTTCTAAGTTCCAGACTCTATTATCTTTCTTTCTTTTTTTAATTGAGGCAACATTTGTCCTTCAACATTAGATGGTGTCTCTTTTGCTCTCCACAGTCTTTCAGATATCACAGAAATGGCATTTCAGAATCCCTTCATTAATCTAAGAATGTAATTCTTCTGGATCGGGTGATAAGTTCATTAAAGACAACTGGGTGCTTTCTTAATATCTAATTACTTATTAGCTGCCTCTTCACAAATTTTGTATCATTCTATTTAGTCCAAAGATAATTTTCCTTGGTAGATTTATCATAATTTTCATTGTGACATCATAACTCTATCCTTCATTGAAAACCTTCCCCTATCCCCAATATCCCTTGTCAACCACAGCTCATTCTGAGCATGGTAAGAGCTGTACTAGTTTTGTGTGGATTATGGAGAATTCACTGGACATCTTTCACTGAAGATGCCTGGTGGAACCATCTACCTGTGCACCACTGAGGGGGCAGTTGTGTTTGTTGCCCTGAATGGCAGAGGGCAGGTGCCCCTTCTCCCTCTGCCCCATCACTCTTCCTTTTTTAATGTGTATCACTCTCCCTAAAATTCCATATTCTGAACAGTCCCTCCAGCAGCAGATGAGCTGAAGCAAAAGAAGTCCAAGCTGGAGAGAAATTGTGTCAGAGACCGTACAAGCATCTATAGCCTAGGAGTACTTTTCTGACTTCCCAACCTGGTCGTTATTAAGGAATTGGTTTTACATCCTTTTAACATTAAAGTTAACTCTTTTAATCCCTTGTAAATAGCTATTGTTTTATTTGCATTTCATGATTCCCAAGTGCCTTACTATATTTTGACCCAGAATCCTGAATTATTAGACTTATTAAAATTGTTGGACTAGGTTAGACCTTACCCAGAATACTGAGCTTCCCAAAATCTTGTACTATTCTCATAATCCAAGTGTTTCTGGGTTAATAATACTCCATTTCTTGTTGTAGAATACAGAATTCTACACATTTCTTTTCTTTGTATTTTTGTATTATTTTATTTGTTTTCAGCATTATACAGTCACTTCCATGTAACTTAGATTCACATTTCTTTTTAAAGTGTAAGCTGGTTGGCAACTTTTCAGTTCATCAACATCATAGGATCATAGATTTGGAGATGGAAGGGACCTGAGAGATCAGCTATGGAATAGAAATAAAAAACAGAAATGAGATTTTATCAGTGAAAGTTACTACAAAGTTTTGTTTTACTAGCTAACAATTTCCTTTATAATTTTAGCTATATTGTGTAATTTTTTTATTTTATATAATAAAAATCATCCATTTTATCTTTTACAATCCTGTTTATCCCTTGTTTGGTCACAAACTCCTCTCTTTTCATGTTCCTTGTTTCTCTTATTTGTCTATGATATGATCTTTTTATATTTGGGCCTCACATACATTTGAAGCTTAAATGCCACAAAGAATCTATATTCCTTTTACTTTCTTTCTTTTTTGCCCAGTGGGCAAGGGGAAATGGAAGAAAAAAATCCTTGATAATTGAAAAAAATGTTTTTAAAATTATCTTCCTAGAAAAACATAAGATTACACTTTTATGATCCTTTAAAATAAAGGATCCCTGCCTTTGTTAGTGAACTATGGTAAAGAAAATAGTTTGGGATTGGGTAGTCAGTTTTCATAATAGGGTTAGAAACTGAAGTATCAAAACAATGTAGAATCTACTTTTCCCCACTCTACCAATATGTCCTACATAGGAAGGTGAGGAGGGAAGGGATAGTGGAGAGGATGGAGGACAAGCAGGAAGACACTTTGTTGGGAATATGATTAATTGTGATTTTAAGAAATGAAAAGTAACAAAAGAAACTCTTCCATGATGTGGAGTTAACTCCCAGTCATAGCTGGAACCAAGGGAAAAAAGAACATTTGTCTTGGTTTTAGCTCCTTATCTGGTGCAAAAATCACTCAGTATATGAGAGTTCAAATAAGCAAACCTTTCACTAAAAAACATATTCCCACACTCTTATGTAAAAGTATTGCCCAAAGCAGTTCAGGAAGATAAAAACAGATAAAACAAGTGCCAGATTCCCTAGGGTTGTGGAGTTTGCTGCTAAAGGCCTAAAAGCCTTCATATTCTTCTTGCCTACAGGGCCCAAAACTGAGTCCCAGTTCAATCCACCTTGGGGCAAAGTTTATTCCAAGTGCCTGAGGTTTGCACTACAATTTCCTAGCTCACAAGAATCCAACCTGGCGTTGTGGGAGAATGGAGGGTTAACTCGCATCTATCAAGTTGCACTAATATCCTTGCCCACCCACAATGGCAGTAATCCTACATGGAGGCAAGGAGATGGGTAAATTAAATTATCTTGGCTTTCATGGTCCCATTTAGCTCAAGAACTCCTTTATTCTGAGAAATAAGGAAGAACAATGTCTCTTCTCTCTGTGGTTTTGTCACATACACTATTTTTGCTGCCTTATTGACTTTTCCTGCAGAAGCACAAAGCTAGTGGCAGGTCCCAAATTGTCAGACGACCTTCAGGGAAACCTAACTTTGCCATCTTTTCTTGTCCTTGTCAGAAGTCCTTACCTACTTGCTATTACTGACTTTCTCAGTCTCCCTAAAACCAGACAAATGGGTAGAAGAGGTGCTGAGGACACTATTAACTATCCCCCAGAGATCTAAATTAACTTCAAGATTTGGTTTAGCTTAGGGAATCTCTCTCAATTCATGCACATGGGCATTTGTGTTTGTGAAGAGGTTTGTGTTGTGTTCAGGTATACACCAAATGACTCATTGAGCTGGGACCTAAAGATGAGGGAAGAAAGTCACTCTGACGTCCTTCCTACATACTTATGCCATGACCCAAACCACCCCCTCGCTATATTTACACTGCTCTGGAGAAAACAAAAAGAGACAGAGGAAAAATTCATCTTCCACTCCAGCAAGCATTCCTGGACTTGTCTCCTATTTCTGAAATACAGAAAATATGCACTTTCATAAGGAGAGAAGGAGGGAGCTCAATATAGGCTATTCTGAGCTCCTCTGTCCAAGGTTCCTGAGTCCACAGCCTAAGAAGCAACAACTGCTTGAGTCACATTCCCTCCTGACGTAACTTTGGATTCTTTTGACCCAAAAACTCTTCAACAAAGTCAATCCTCCTGGGATTCAAAACCCTCTGGAGAAAATTAGTCCAAAGTTTAAACTTCCCCACTCTCTTCCTGCTTCGCTCCCTTCTCCTCACCCTGTCCTTTTCACGAATGCCTCTTTATACTCACGTGCCCCCTTAATAAGCAAGAAAGAGTCAGCTCAAGATCTGGTTACTGCCCAAGTTTATGAGTCCGTAAGAGAAAGGGGCTTCATAAGGGGTATGATGAAGGCATTCTTGATATTGAGAGTGCAGTGTTAGCACATGTACCCCTTTGAAAATTGCATCTGGAAGTATAAGTTATACCCATTATGATACCCATTACCATAAATCCTTCTCGTGGCATAAGAGAAGAAATCAAAGGACAAACTCTGAATTACCTGGACAAAAAAGTTAACCTTGGGACTGGAACTCACATGTTCTCTTTTCCATCTTGAAGTTGTGACTTCTTATTAGGAAGGGTCATGAACTGAAAGTTAGAGCTAAAGTTGCTTCATGAGACAGTAGTTCAAAGACCCAGATTTGCTTCTCTGATTTAAGAAGAATGAAATCTTTGCAGAGGGCTGGAGAGTAGAGAGCCCATACACATCTGTCAAAATTAGAAAATTGGGTCTCAAATAATATGCTGCTGCAGTGAATAGACAGAGAAGGAGTTAAAAAATCCTGTCTAATTCTATTCAATAACTTGGTCTGAAAGCCAAAAAACACTTCCCTCAGATAAATCACAGTTGATACTGGCACCAAAAAGATGTAAAGGGCATTTCAAAGTGACTCAGAGTAGTTTTATGTGAATGAGGAATACCTTTTATTTAAAACTTACCTTCATGAATGGGTGGTCCTGAAAACCATAAGGAAAAAGGCAGAGAATGTGTTGTTTGGGCAGCTATGGGTGGCTATGTTAGTCTGTCAAAGACCCTAAGCACTAAATGCAGCACTTCGGGGATGTGGGACCAGAATGGCAGGGCACTAATGTGTATCTGCCCCCAGAATTAAGGGGTCAACCAAAAGCTATACAGTATCATAGATTTAGAGCCAGGAGAGAATGTAGAAGTCATTTAGTCTAACATCTTCATTTTACAGATAAGGAAAGCTCTGTGACTGAGTCCTCTTTTTGCCAAAGTCCACATAAGGTCATCATGACCCTCTGAACCACACTTATTTATAATACCCCAAAGCTTGGAAAGACAGGATTTAGAAACAAACAAAACAAAACAAAATGAAGAATGAAGAATGAAACAGGTATCCTATAATGATTCTGTCCTCAAGGAAAGACAGTGCGCTCTCTCTCTCTCTCTCTCTCTCTCTCTCTCTCTCTCTCTCTCTCTCTCTCTCTCTCTCTCTCACACACACACACACACACACACACACATTTTCTGCCTCTGCTTTATATCTATCTCTCTGCTTCTGTGTCTGTCACTATCTATCTCTGTCTCTGACTTTGTTTTTCTGTCTGTCTGTCTTTCATTCTCTTACTCATTTTCTCTCTCTCTTTCCCCTCTTTCTCTCTTCTCCCTGACAGCCATCCTCTATCACTGTCTCCAAAGATAAAGAACAGGTAAGAAAGCAAATGAATGGAGGATGACATGGACAAAATGCCCTCTCACCTAGCTCCACTTGAGTGATGTTCCTAATTCCCCCAATTGTTAATGCTCTCTTAAACCTCAGTATAAAATTAGGTGAAAATGAACATTAAGTTCAGCCTTCTAAGGAGATATGTTATCAAGGTGCACCATGTAGCTCCAGGGAAGCATGCAGGGGAGCTTTGGGACTTTTTTGGCACTCCCTTCCTGCCTAGCTGTCTCAAGTCACTATCCAGGCAACTGATCCACCTAACAGGATGGAGCTTCTAAAGTTGGGGGAAATGAGTGGCAATTCCTAGAAATGGCTCCATATTGGCCAATCCACCACCATAGATATATGCAAAAAAGTCTGGCAGCTAAAGTTGGCTATGGAGATTGATTTTAAAGATGCAAAACATTAGTTCATTTCCCATGGTCATTGCCTTTAAAAATATGAAATGTTCCCATCCTCCTCTCAAGAACATTAGTTAGCTTCTATATAACTTTCTATATATGCTAAGCACTGGGGATTCAAGGACAAAAATGAAAGAGTATCTGCCTTAAGGAATTTAAACATACTTAGAAACCATAACATGTACAGAAATAATACAAGGTAAATTGAGGAGGGAGAAAGCACCAAAACAACTGAAGAGTCAGGGAAGGCTCCAAATGAGGTGCCACCTGAGTCAAGTCTTGGTTCAAGGCAAGCATTCCAAGAGGCAGAAATGATGAGGTAATGCTTTTCTGACATGGGGGAATTGTTTGTGAAATTGAACAAAGTCAGGAGAGGGAATGTTGATCTAAAGGAATGGTTCCTAGATCTTTTTCACTAAAATGTAAATTTGTTAAAGGAGAATAACATAATTTGAGAAAGATGAGAAGGAAGATTGGAGCCTTCCTACCGTTTTCATTGTTATCCAGTTGTTTTAGAGGTGCCTGACTCTTCATGACACTATTTCTTGGTAAAGACACTAAAGTGGCTTGTCATTTCCTTCTCTAGCTCATTTTACGGAGGAGGAACTAAACCAGATAAGGTAAAGTGACTTGCCCAAGATCATTCAGTTAGTTAAGTATCTGAGGCTGGGTTTGAACTAAGGACAATGAGTCTTCCTAGCTTCAAGTCTGGCACTATATCTACTATGCCACCTACATGACCTCTGTGGAAGGATTTAAATGCTAATATAAGAAGTCTATATTTTATCCTTCAGATAATAAGGAGCCGCTGAAGAATTTTGAGAATGTGAGTGACATGATGAAGTTTGTATTTATGAAGATTTGGCAACTTGTATTGGATGGATTGGAGAGTGATGAGACTTCAAAGAGGAAGATTAATAAGGAAATTATCATGGTAGTTCCAGTGAGAACACTGAACCTGAGTGATGGCTATGTGCAAGGAGAGAAGGAGATAGATGTGAGAGTCATTATGGAGACAAATTTGAGAAACTTTGATGATGATGATGATGACTTTTTATATCAAAGGAAATTCATGAAGGAATGGTCAGTCAGGTAACAGCAAAACCAGGAGAAAGCAATTTTATACGAGGCAAAGAAGAAAAAAGTATCCAAGGCGAAGGGTGTTCAACAGTATCCAAAGCTCCAAGGAATCAAGGGGGAGGAGGGCTGAGGACTACACACACACACGCACACACACACACACACACACGTACACACCTTACAGTATAAAACCTAACATGACAAAGACCTTAAAATAGCAGAGAATATGTTTAAATAAAGGGAGTTATCAACATTGTCGAATTTTGTACAAAACAAAATCTAAGAAGAAGTTGGGGGATCATCAAGTTAGAAAGTCATTGGTGGCCTTTGAAAAGGCAACTACACTAGAATTGTAATGGCAAATTACAAGGGATTGTAGAGTGGAGAAGTAAATATACTTTATTACCTCCAGAATTCATCAATCAGAACATGACTAAACAGTGGGAAATTGCCATGTGGAACTGTAAATGTGAATTCAGAATAGCATGGCAAAATGTATTAACTGATACAGAGTGAAGTAGGCAAAACCTGAGATAACTATATATGCAACAACTAAAACAATGTTAGCAGAAAGGACAAAAAAAAATGAATCTAAATGCTTTCTAATTATAATTGCTCAACCCCCAGGAAAAGATGAAAAAATTCATCCTACTCCTTTGCAAAGATAGGGGACTATAAATCCAGTGGCACTGGATTTGGAGTCAGAAAAATTGGGTTGAAATCCAATCTCTTATACTCGCTAGCTAAGTAACCCTGGTAAAGTCATTTAACTTCTCTGTGACCCAGCTTGTTCAACTCTCAGATCTGGCCTTTTTTTCTTTAATTTCACAGAACTGTTTTTTTCCCTCTTTTGTGGGGGGTAGGAAAGAAGGAAAATATTTTGGAAGAAAAGGTGAAATAGAAAGATAGAACACCAATAATAATTAGACACAGTAACAATTAAAAGAAAGAATAAAGTATTTTTAAGGAGGTAAGAGATGAATGGATGAATGGTTTGACTCTCTTGACTCTTATGTAAAAAGGCTTACTTGAATAGACAGTTTAGACTGTGGCTATAAATGAGAGGCACAAAGAAGAAAGCTAATTTCCCTTCCTCCCTTAAGAATATGATAAATTTGAGTTCCAGAAAACCAAGTGAAATATTGCCACCCCCAGCCTAAAACCCTTTTTTACCTAGCTCCCATGTTCTGAATCATTGCTTCATTCTATCGTTACAGCTGGTCCACTATCCAATCATTAGTCAGTCTACTACAAGGAATGGAGGACATTCAGAACAGAAAATCGGGCAGGAAAATTGCTCAGTTTATCCAGCCGATGACTGAAAACAGCCTCTTCAATGAATCTATGAGTTCATCAATGAAGATTACAACCCATTCATGCCTTCTCTCCACGATTTTTGTCCATGTCCTTTACATCTTCCACAGGAGTTCCAACTTCCTCTTGGCTTTTTTACATTTTCTGTAAGTGCAGATGCTATCTATCTGTTTGTAAACATTCTTGCCATGTGACTGACCCACTTCCTTCTCCAATCACATAGTTTTCTATCACATAACTCACATCACCCCTTGCTCTTTGCTTGTCGTTTGTCCTTCATTTTTGAGGAAGACCAATGGCATCACAGGCAATGTCTTGACTTGAGACAGAGTTGCACAAGTTGTCAGTCCCATTCTCTCTTTCAGTCATTGAAGTCCAGTCACAAGACAAAAGTCAAGATAATCATGATGGTTCAGGATGCAGTTAATGCCCTTGGCAAGGGCATCTCCAATGTCTGACCAACTTCTAAGCATTCACAGTGCCTGTTTCAGCCACTTTCATGACCACTGGGAAAAAAATCATTCTCATCTACCCATTCTACTAGGGAAGTTGTCACATGCTTGACCTAGCTTGTAGGTCATTATTGGATATATTCTGTAGTCTTCTTGGGCCTGCCATATGTTGCTATATGGCTTTTTAGGTCCCCTGAAATTTTGATTCCTCAAATGTTGAAACATTCCAAAATATCCATACAACATTGCCTGGAGAGCTTTTGTGTTCAGAAGATGTCAGTAGCTAAACATAGTAATTTAGGAAGAAACTCTTCCTACATCCTTTGCAGCATTGCAAACTTTGTGTTTCCATCATTTAGGGATAATGAGTAAGAGTGTACCAAGAAAAATTTGAGGCAGATGCAATGACATCTTTTAGCTTCCTGGCAGAGTAAGCAAACATTTAATCAAAATATTTCATATCTCTGCCAAAGGGCTGCATCCATGATTGATTGTTGCAGTTCCTTCTGATTTTATTATAAAACTTCTATTAGGGAGACACTGTAGAATAGTGAACAGGACACAGGATTTAGAGCCATGAGAAATTGGGTTCAAAACCCACTCATACATTTACTAGCTGCATAACCCTGAGAAAGTCATTTAACTTCACAGTGACTCAGTTTCTTTATCTGAAAACTGAGAAGACTGAACTTAATGGCTTCTAAGATCTCTGCCATTCCTAAATCTATGATGTCTTAATCATTTGTCTTTCTTCAGTAAAATCTTTTTTTTTACTTTTTATTGATGCTTTTTGGTTTTTATGTCAATGATATCTCAATATTACCCATCTTATTTCTCTACCATATATATCAATTGAATACTCCCTTGTAACAAAGAAACACAGTTAAGCAAAATCAACTATGAAGAGAGTATGCCACATTTCAATCCCATAGTCCCCTATCTCTCTGCTAAGTCAAGAGAGTTATATCTTCTCAGTATCTTGTTGCCTCCCAAGCCTGGGAATTCACCCATATTTTTATATTCCTCCTTTATAGGACTATGAAACTGGAATTAGAAGGGAATTTGGAAATCATCTTGTCGAACCCTATCATTGTATAACCAAGGAAACGTTAAGTCCACACAATAGGATCACATTGGCACTAAGTGTCAGAGGCAGGATTTCAGTTCAGGTCCTATGACTCCAAAGCCAGTTGTCTTTCCACTATACCACACTTCCTTTCTAGGACCATGATTGGTTGTTACAATTAAGCAACGTTCAGCAGCTTCTGGTTCCCTATGAGTAGTCGTCTCCAGGCTCCTCTTCCTGACCCACCTTATCTCATCTCTCCCCGCCTTCTTGCATGCTCCATCTCTCCACATAGCTTCTTTTCTTCTCACCTATGTGCTTTCTCTTTGGAAGGAAGTTCTTTCCCCAGGTCAAAAAACTTGAGGAACACTGGGTAAAATGTGTAAACAGACACTCCTACTGAACCATCTGGATGGTAACATTCACATGGGAAGAGTTACAATAAGAGTGATGTATGTATTTTAACAGGAAGCTAGACATTGCAGTGAAAAGAGTGCTGGGTCTGAAGTCAGGAAGATTCATCTTCCTGAGTTCAGATCTGGTTTCAGATACTAGCTGTGTGACCTTGGGCAAGTCACTTAACCCTGTTTGCCTCAGTTTCCTCATCTACGAATGAGCTAGAAAAGGAAATGGCAAACCACTCCAGTATCTTTGCCAAATGAGGTCACTAAGAATCAGACATGACTAAAATGGCTGAACAGCAACACTTCACCCCATTTTTATTTTGTGTGTCTTTATTTTTAAGATGTACTTCATATCTACAAAAAAAATTATTGTTCTTTTTTTTCTTGCCCATTCTAAATTCTTTTTTTTTATTGGAGACTTTCACATTTAAGGTTATAATTATTAGACTTTTGTTTTCTTCTGTTCAATTCTTTTGTATTATTTCCCCCCTATCTCTCCTCTTTAAAAAAAGAGAACATTTGATTCCTTTGACTAGCTGTGTTTATACTAATCTGATGCCATTCTTCTTACACAGGCACTTTCCATGCTAGAAAGTAAGAAATCCCTGCCAGTGTCAGAGAGTAGGGAATCCCTACTGTTTTTTATAAGCCTAAGTAAATATAGTGAATTTTGGTGAGGTGGGATGGGGGATGGAAGGGGAATCTCCTCTTTAAAGCCCCAAACTGAGGAGCCTGAGAAACCTTCCACTATTATGATAGGGTGCTAACTGCCAGCAGCAGGAATTTTACCTGACTTTGTTCGGGCTCTTAGGTGGGTGTTGAGCCAAGGACTCCTTGGAGTACTGGTTACACCTGGGACTGGGAAGATGACTCATTTCCTCTTAGATAAAAAATTTCTGAGGTTTTCTCCAGGCTATAATCAGCACAGAACTGATTGAATGGCTCTGCAGGATCTGTACCATAAGTGGGATGTAACAGTAAATCTATTTTTAGTCACGTTATGCCTGATAAGCCTAAGCCAATGTGAAAGATGGTAAAACAATAATACAGTGAAAAGAGCCTTAACCCTGGAGCCAAAGTACTTGGCTTCAGATCTCACCTCTGACACCTACTACCTGTGTGACCTTATGCTGTAGTTTCCTCATCTAAAAATGGGAAGGAAGAGGGGAAAAGTGTTGACTCTGAAATCCTTTGCAGCTCTAGATCAATGATTTATCAATGATCATGAGAGACAAGACAAGAGAAAGCCTTGGCAGTTCATGGACCCCAACCTTAGATAGGGCGAAAGATAGGAAGTGAGAGGTCTTAGCTGGGTTGCCAAAGTGGGGTAACACATTTAGGCAATTGGTTGCAGGGTCATAGAAACTCAAGGATGCTAGTGTAGCATGAGTGTGCCTCTATTTGCAATGCTACAGGCATCATAACTTTCCTTTTTCAATTGAATTCTCCATTTATTTTCACTTTTTTGGTGAAAGAAGGGAGAGTGGGAGGACACAGAAGGGAAGACTAATTTCTATTTTGCTGAGGGCATTTGAATGGAGTCAGTTCTCCTGTCTTCTTTCTACTCTGCTATCTTAAAGGTTATGCTCACTTTACAGGTGAAGAAACTGAGGCCAAGAGAGTTAAAGCAACAGCTAGTAAATGACAGAGCCAAGACTAGTGCTCATAATTCCTAACTTGCAATCTAGAACCCACTCTGCTATCCCACATTATTCTAGACTTTGATGTCAACAAGGAGAGATCCCTGCTTATGTAGGCTAAGTGATGAAACATCCTATTCTTTTATCTTTATTGTATTTTATTTTATTCTTTAATTGCTATGACTTGAACACTCTCCAATGTTGCAAAACAAGGAAGAATTATTCAACTCCTTCCCTCCAGAGCAGTGCCATTTCACCTGTGCTAAATGCTGGCATTTCTGTACACAAAAACAAATCTTGTGGAGACAAGCATAGATAATCAGGAGACACTGATTGGCTACTTGTCTGCCAACAGTTGTTCTATCCTCCTTTTCTAGGTATAAATAGAGGGTACTAGGTGAGCAGCCTAATACTCTTAGATATCATTTTCTGTGTCCTTCAGAATGTACTGTCTCCAGACCTTGGGTTCTAGCATCACTGTCATTTTCCTGGGACTCTGCCTACAACTACTGACCACTGGTGAAGCTGCAGACATGTAAGCCACCCTTTTCCCAGTCACCGTCCCTTTAGTCTGCCAGAAAGGATTTATCATGACACCCAGGGATCCCCATTCCCTCTAAGATATTATCCTGCATCCATGTTCCAATCCTCCAATAGCAAGATGCCATATATTCTACCTAGAAATCTCTCTTCCCCTCTGACAGGGGAAGACTTCCCCTTCCCTAACAACTCTCCCCCAATCCCTGGAGACCAGAACTGATCTTTAGAGAGAGAAATTAGAATCCAGAATTGGTCCCTGATCGTACCCTGAATCTTCTTCTTTTTCTGTGCTTCAATTTTCCTCTTTGTAAATCTCTACTGGAGGGAAATAATAGCAAAACTATAGACTGAAGAGATGACTCTGAAACTGTAGCAAGAAAGGTATTCAAGACAATAATTATTATACTGGGAGATCTGACCTAATTTTTCCAATAACATACTGACATAGGTCCTAAAATTGGGAAAAAAACTGTACTTTTGGCCAACCTGAATTCCTTTTATATGCACTAAGCTGAGAGACCTAATTTAGATCTCTGATCTGGGGCAAGTGTGTGAGACAAGTAGAAACAAGGACAAAAGAATCTTGTGCTGTACCTCCCTACCTTCATCCTAGATCCTAGCCTTCCTTCTGGGGAGATAGATAGATAGATAGATAGATGGATAGATAGATAGATAGATGGATGGATGGATGGATGGATGGATGGATGGATGGATGGATGGATGGATGGATGGATAGATAGATAGATAGATAGATAGATAGATAGATAGATAGATAGATAGATGGATGGATATATGATAGATGGATAGATGATAGATGGATAGATAGATAGATAGATAGATAGATAGATAGATAGATAGATAGATAGATATAAGGATAGATGGATAGATAGATAGATAGATAGATAGATAGATAGATAGATAGATAGATAGATAGATAGATAGATAGATATTTTTAGTAGGAGAATACTCCCTGGGTCTCAGTACTACATGAGCTTGAGCTGGGGAAGAGATTCAGATAAAGGCATAGTATCCATGAGCCCTGTTCCTCAATCAAAGGATCAGACCTTGTCCAGTCTCATTCTAGAGAAAAGGCAGTGGAAAACATGCAAGTTCAGGTTCTTGGGAAGAATAAATCTTTGTTCTTGAAATATCTCAGAAATGAGGCAAACTCTGGTTTCTAAGAGGAAGGCAAGTCATGTGAGTGGAAGAGTGGGAAGGTAATGTGTTGGAGATTAGAGGTGACACCTATGGAAGTGCAGGTTGGGAGTATTCAGAGAAATAGAGAAAGGAAGAACTTAAAAAAATGTATTAACGTCCCAGGCCACAAAGTGGGAGCTAAGAATACAGAATTTCTGAGTTGTGTTTTTTACTCTGTCTTATGAAAAGAAATGAAATATCTTATTTTCATGGTTATACTCTTGGTTTTATGAAGCTATAGTCAATGTATTGATACATTAGGAAATCCTAGATAGAGCAGATTCTATCCTAGCTTGCCTTGCAAAGTGACTAATTTTGCAAATATCTATACCCATTACATTCAGCTTGAAATACACTGTTAAAAAATAAAAAGTATTCAATTCTTTTTGAAGTTTGAGGCTGTGGACTCCTTTCTCTGAATACACACATAACAGACACACACAGACACACACAGACACACACACACACACACACACACCTCTTCTAGCACATTGTTTCTGAGTTGCTTTGTATCAGGAAAATGGGCATTTAAGGGAATTTCAGGACCAAGAAGGTCCCTTGGACCCAAGGTAACTGAACTTCCTTGGGTCTTCATTTCCTACTATATAAAATAAAGAGGTTTGACTAGATAATACCCAAAGCTCCTTCCAGATCTAATATCTGGTGCTTTTCTTACCAGTCATGGTGCTTTGACTTAGGGCTATGAGAAATATAAGAAGTTAATCCCTAACCTGACCCTTTGGTAGACAGTCAGAAATATGACCACTTCAGACTGACAGCATCGCATATCTTGCCAACTCAGTCTCAGTTACTCTCTCATTTCTGGGGGTGGGGAAAGTGGGGCTTAAAAATATAAAGTCTTTGGAAATGAAACATATGGAAGAAGTGAATATCTAGACCATATGATCAGATTTCTCCTAAGTACCTCACCCCCGTTCCTCTTCATTTCACTCCTGCTCTCAACCAACAACCTACTTGTTTCTTGATCCATCCCTAATGAAGAATAGGGGAATTCTTTATTCCTCTCTTTTCCTTACCAGACAAAAGCTGCTTGATGTGAATGTGACCCCAATGCGGCCTGCAAAACCAGGAGAGAAAATCGAATTGGCATGTTCTGTTCAATCGTATTGGACAAATTGTGCTCCGGTAAGTGAGAGACAGACATTGATGAAAGGCTAGGGAGAAGGGAATATAGAGGTTCAGCAGGACAGTTAGGTCATTAATTTGATTGGGAACCCCCTTTAAACAACTCCTTAGAAAAGAAAGAGAAGAAGAGGGGAGAATAATGAGAGGAAAGGAAACAGGGCAATGACAAGAGACAAGAGGGAGTGTGGGAATTCCCATTCCCATCCCTTAACGTCATTACTAAGAGTAGAGAAGGACAGGATATGAAGAAAAGACTTATCCCCTTTTTCATAGAATCAGTAAGTAGAGATTTATGAGTGGAGAATTGTATAAGTTGGGAGGAAGAAAGTGTTCAGACTTTCATCATTCCTCATGGATAAACAATGTGATCAATTGGAGGAGTTTGTCTCCTACTCTATATCGCTACGTCTCCCTCTTCCCAGGGTTAGGTAACCCACCAACAACCAGCAAACACAGTGGCACCCAGGAAAAAACCCAAGGGGAAAAAGCTAAAGTTGACCAAGTCCATAATTTCAAATCAACCTTTTTTGGTGAATGTTCCTTTTCAACTATAATGCATTTCATCTATTATGAAAATTAACTCATCTCTGTAAGTCTGTCCTCACTGGTTTGGGGACTTTGTTTTGCCATTTTCACTAGTCTTCAGGGATCCCAGTAGAATGATCAACCTGAAGCTGTCATGCCTGGGTGCCTCATGGCCAATCTCTCCTCTCCCAGAGTTTACTACTATCATGCACTCAATACCCTTCACTTACAATTACCTGCCCCAGTATTGCATTCCTCATGGATCTTTTATCTCTGTTTTCATATTTAGTATCTGAAACAATGACTTTTCCATGTGGGCACCATGAAAAACTATCCAAGATAGAGTAGTACAAAACCAAAACTCACAAGCCCAACAGAGGTATTTATTTTTACCACTTGTTCAAGAAGAAACTTTTGTTTAAGTAAAAGCATTTAGTCAGGCAACATTGCAAAGAAAGTTACAAGACAGGATGCGTGTTCCCTTTACAGGAAGATTTCTTAGCAAAACTCAATCCCTTTATGGGAGAACTTCTAACATCAAACAGACATGAAACACTTGTTTCAGCTAGTTAGAATAGTAGATAGGGTGTAGGACTTGGAATTAAGAGGACACCAATTAGCTGTGTGACCCTGGGCAAGTTATTTTACCTCTCCTGCCTCAGTTTCCTCATCTATAAAATGGGGATAATAATAGTATCTACCTCCCAGGGTTGCTGTGAGGTTAAAATGGATTAAAACATGTAAAGTGGTTTGCAAACCTGAAAATGCTATATTAATATTAGTGATGATGATGATGATGATGTCAACTTTTCTGAGATGAAGTCACAATTCAGTTGAAGGCCTCTTTCATATGATCTATCAGAGAAGAGATACACTGGTTGCTTGTTTCTTTTCTTTTCTTTTTTATTTTTTGGAGGGGTCTCTTCCATCTCGTTAGTCTCCAAAGAACAATGCCTCAAAAGAACAGCTCCACTGAGTCTTCTGCTCAGATTAGAACCACAACATGATTAAGAGTTTGTTTCTGAAACAATCAAGTTGAGCGCAGTATTGTGATGGTGGTTTAGGGGCCTGGATTCCTGCCCAGGCCGGTGCCTATTTAAGGAGTTTGCTTTCCAAGTCTCAGCTTTGGTCAGAATAGATCCTGGTAGAAAAGTCATATACAGAGAAAATCTTTGCCCACATCTTAGAAACAGTAAAAATGTTATTACTGACCAGATATTCCTATGCATGCCACATGGAATATCGCATCCCACAATTATGTTATTTATTCTTTTGTCATTTCATCCCAAAGATACTGTCTATATGCACAAACTCCAAAAGCTTTCCAATATTTATAGTCCCTAAATATGCACCTGATATAGTAACACTTTCCTTTGAATACATCAAACCCAGATCTCACTTAGGGAAGCATAAAAATATTTCTTATTAACTTAAGTGTTCTCTTTTGATCCAAGTATCCAAAGTTAATGGTCTACTACTGTACATTCCATAGTGGTAAAAGTCTTGGGTAGCACCAGATGTTTCTTGGTAGCATGTGAGGGGCATCAGTTACTGTCTCTCATAGAATCTAGTGCTTAACTCCCATTTCTGCTTCTCCACAGTATGATGTTTTTGATGAGCAAAACTTTTCTCCCAAAGTGCCATTCTTTCACTTCTTGACTTCTATCACTTTTCGTGGTTCTTTACCCCAACATTCTTCTCTACTCCAGTACCATAAGGACAAACAAGACAAAAAGGATTCATTCAATGCAATAAACTTTATTACTGCAATAACATCACATGACCCACAGAAGTAACATTTAATACTATAGGTTTTCCACAGTTAATGTGACACAGTCAACTTTTAGTTAATTAGTGACCCTACTCATCTCTTTCAAGTAGTATTCCACTTAGTGATGGTAAAAAAAGTCAGTGGATTGTGAATCTGAACTCCATACACATACTCTCACAACTTTCCACTGACAGCCTCCTTCAACACCAAGAGTTCCAGCCTTTACTGTCAATAAGAACTCTGCTAGAAAATACAATAACTTTCTGGTGACTCTCATTCTTTTGGCACAAGACTGGTGCTAAGCCTCTAATGTTTGCCCAGCTCAAATGGTTTGCTTGGTCTACATAAATCAACACTAGTATTTATGTGAGACAAATGGCCATGTTTTTTAATATATTGTCATAATTGTCAATACATGATCTCCAAACAATGTCGAGCAAACAGTTAGTCAAAAAGCATTTAATAAATGTCTACTATGTGCCAAACACTGTGCTAAGTTCTGAGGATACATAGGTAAAAAAAAATAGTTCCTGCTCTCTAAGAGATCACAGTCTAATAGAAGAAATGCCATGAAAGCAACTATGTACAAACAAGATATAGAGAAGTTAAATCAGAAATAATCAACAGAGGGAAAGCACTAGCATTAAGGGAGACCAGAAAAGACTTCTTGTAGAAGATGAGATTTCAGCTGGGTCTTGAAAGAAGTCAGGGAATCCAGGAGTGGGAGATAAAGAGGGCAGAGTATTCCAGACATGGGATAGTCAGACCAGACTAACCTTTATTGTCCTTCTGCTTCTATCTCTTCTCAATCACGTCATAATGAATGAGATCACTACTAACAATGGTAATATTAATTACTCACATATTTTTGATAGTAGCCACCAAATCATAGAAAAATATTTTTCAAAAATCCTTTGAGTATTGCTGGCTTATGGGTACTTCTATCTTCTTTGAATCCATACTTAATCCTTGGTCAGGACCTAGTGACTAAACTGTTAGGCTGGCTGGAAGATACCAATCTGAAGTTGTCCACTGATAGAGACTTTAAAGAACTGGCACATGTCAGTGGACAGTTGCTGGTCCCGCACATTCCTGTCAACCTAACAGTTCAATAACTCTTTTCCAGTGTTTTTATAATTTCCTAAAGACAATGAGATCATCAAGATACACCACACGTCCATGGATGTTATGTCTCCAGGGGTCTTCTCCATAAGACATTGTAATGTGGTAAGAACCCTCAAGATACCCTGGGACTTGAGTTCATATTCTTATAACATTTCTGGGAAGATGAAAGCTGTCTTCTTTTGTCTTCACCGACCACAAAATGTGAAGCACTGGCTACCTAGCAGGATATCTTAAAGTTATGACACTGTGAACTGTTCTGATTTAGACCTCAGATTTAAACTCTAGTTTATATATTCTTAGTCTTGATCTTGAGTTAGGAGGATGTCTGCCTCAAGCATGTGAAGACTTCCCCCAGTGAAATGGACAAATGACAACAGTTTGTTCCAAAGGCCATGAAGATAGCTGAAGCAGGTACCGTGGGGCACTTAGAAATTGGTCAAATATCGAAGATGTCAAGGCCATCCACTGCATCAAGGGCCATAATCAGCGATCTTGACTTTTGTCTTGCCACTGGACTTTGATCACTCTGGAAGACAAAGTAGGACTTCATGCAACTCCACCTCACTGAAATCCAATTCCATAGTTCAAGACATCACTAAGACATCTAATGTTATTGCTTCTCTTTGAAAAAACAAAGAAGAAGAAACTCTAATATGGTCATTACATATGAACTGGTAAACAATTTGGTGATGTCATTGATAGTTCTTTCAGAGAGATCCTGAGATCTTCTCTATCAGAAAGGGCAAACGTCCTTTGAAATGACCAGGAATCATTGAGACAGTCTGAGTGCACAGCCTCACAGGCATACTCCACTTTTCATCCATTTAATAGGGAAAAAAAATTTGATTACTTGTACTGATTTCTTCCTCATCTGATCCTTCCATGCTATGGAGACTATGAAGTCACAAAGAGTGGGACTTCTCTGACTCCATTCTCAAAGTAGAGGATTCAGTGTTTCTTTGATGTCTTCTGCCACAATTGTTTTCTGTCTTCCTGTAATTTTCTTCAGATATGCATAGATTGTCAAAGTATTCAGGTAGAAAGCCTTAGTTCAGTGTCTGTGACATTCTGTCTATACTTTGTACAGACTGGAGTTGGTGCCAAACAAGGGTGACTCAACAAAGCTGTTTCCCGGTGCAGACACACCAGAGTCACTGTTCACTTTCTCACACACACCTTCTACTCCTTAAGAGAACATAAAACTCACATTAATGCATTTAAATATGTCTTGTCATTCTCACCCACCCTGCAAAGGGTGGATGATATTAGTACACCTTATGCCTATACCCCTTGTGGAGATCTAAGTACATCATTTTCCACCAGTGTTCTAGTGTGTAAATAGACATGCAGTTTATAGCATGTAGAAGTAGACAGAGGACCTGGGATTTGAGTCAGGAAGACTTACATTTAAATCTTGACTCAGATACTTAGTAGTTGTGTGGCTCTGAACAAGTCACTTAACCAATCTGCATCTCAATCTCCTCATTCATAAAATGAAGACTTAATGGCATCTAAAATCCCTTCTAACTCTAAATTTATTATCCTATAAATGCACCATTGCCTTAAACAGTTTACATAACACAAGAGTACCTTATTTGGTCCTTTCTATACTATGGAAAGTACTTCACATTGCCAAAGTTGTTTATGGCCGCATAGCTCACACTTTCAGTATCCTTATTTCACCATGTGTAGGGGTGCCTGAAATAAATAGTCCCCTTCATGAATCTAATTCCATTATTTCCCTACAATATTTCAATGCCCAGGCAGAAAAGGAGTCAACGCTATCTAAAGTCATACATTGCAGTACAACTCTAAAATTTGACTGCAAAATCACATAAAAATTTCGTAAAATAACTGATCTGGCCTATAAAATTAATAATGATCATCCCATTTTTATCATAACCTAGGAAAGGAGAAATACATATATGTACATATATTCATATGTTTATATTTTTAGACATACACATATACATAAATACGTATATGACATGCATTTCATCAATTCTATGGACGAACCTATGTTTCATTGTGGAGCTACTCTGCCCTATCTCTATTTTTGTGGGTAGGGATTCAGTTTAAGGGAATCTCAGTGAAGAGTTAAGATACAAGATTCTCATCTTGGTTCTACTAGCTTGCTAAGTGATTTTGTGCAAGTAATTTAATCTTTCTTTGCCTTTATTTGCCAAATGTAGTAACTGTCATTCCCTCACAAGACTTCTTGTATAAAAATACTTTGAAAGAGGAAGAGTCTAGAATGCCACAGTATCACAGTGCCTTGCAAGGTGTGGGTGTCTGAAAAAAAATTTAAATGAGACAAAGGCAGGCAAAGAAGTGCAATATTTATTCTACATTTGAAACTGGTCTCAGATGTTCATAATTCTAGAGCCAGAAGTAACAGGATGATTAAGTGGTGGGGGAAAAACAGAGTCTAAAGCTTATAGCTCAGTTGATTAGCTATGTAACTCCTTCTCTTCTCTTCCCTTACCTTCTTTCTTTCTTGTCTCCCCTAAAGCCTTGGACCCTGTGCATTCTAATGCCCATGAATTGAACAGGGAAGGGTCCTTGCCCAAACTCCACTCAATGGTCGGTTTTTGACACTCCTGGCTTAGAGTGAGTGTCACTAGTAACAGTTTCTCTTCTAAATAACAACCTTGAGGCTCCTGCTCCTCCCAAAGTGATTTACCTATTTATTTTCTCTTTTCTAAGAAAGGGGGCATCCTGCTGACTACCTTTTAAACAGGCCTATTCACTAAATGGGCATTATTTCACTTGAAGTGAGTACCTGAAAAGACCTTAGCCTAAAAAGTCAAGGTCTCCCATTACATCCTGGGCCATCTCCAATCATCCTGAAAAATATCTGGTCACTAGATCCAGATGATTCAGGAGAAGAAGGTGAGGCTGGTGACCTTGCACAGCCCTCCCTTACTCAAAACAGTCAAGTGCAAGTCATGTCATTATTTCTGTGATGTCATGATCCTCTTCGAAAACGAAGGACAAACACAACAATCTATTTAAAAGTATGAAAAAGCTACGCAGCCTCAGAAAATGGGCACTTTTTTAAAATTCAGGAACCCTCCTTAGCATAACCTTCTCTTGTTGTATAACACACTGGTGCTGGGATGGAGAGCTGACTTTGATGCCAGGAATACTTAAGTTCAAATCCTGTTTCTAATACCTACTGACTGTGTGACCTTAGACAAGTCACTTCAATGCAAAAGGCAACTCTCTGAAACTATGAGTTACAAAGATGCTAACCTATCCTGGAGAAAGGGAATTTCTTCCTCTCAAAGTTCCCTATACCATGAAATCACAGGACCAGTCCTCCTCCCTACAACAATCCTGGGAGGTAGGTGCTATTATTATCATCCCCTTTTTACAGATGAGGAAACTGGGGGAGATAGAGGTTAAATGACTTGTCATAGAGCTAGTAAATGTCTGAGGCCACAAATGAATTCATGTCTTTCCAATACTAGGTCTAGAAATTGTGCTAGAAATTGGAGACACAAGGAAATCAAAGACTTTACTTTTTATTTTGAAGGATATATGTGCAGAAAACAAGTGTATATTAAAAGTTAAAAAGGTACTAAGAACTAAGCGGATCAGGGAAGGCTTCATGGAAGAGGTATAAGTTGAGTTGAGCCTCAAAGGAAGACACTGTTTCTGACTGTTGGAGTTGGGAGGTGGGGGTGAGAAGTGCTTTTATAAGTATGGGAATGACTTGGGGGAATGTGTAGTTGTAGGAGAAGAGTGCAAGATCAGAGACAGAAGACATGGGTTCAAATCCTAAATCTGCTATTTACTATTTGATTTACTCTTCCCTCTTTAAGCTTCAATTTCCTCATCTAGAAAATGAGGGGATTGAATTAAATATTGTCTCAAATCCTTCCCTACCTTCACACAGCTCTAAATTCTATGAATTTTTCAAACAAGTAAATAGGAAAATCACTTTCATGCTCCGGTAAATCAGAATGGAAGTTTTGCTTGTTGTGTGTTTTTTAATAGCTCTTCAAATTATGCCATTGTATTTGTGGTCATCCTTTGTTGCCAAAGATCATGCCATCAGAGAAATAATGGCATAACTTGCACTTGACTATGTTTTGTGTGAGGGAGAATTGTGCAGGTCACCAGCCTCACTTCCCCTCCAGAGCCAACTGAATCCAGTGACCAGATATTCATCAGGATGACTGCAGATGTCTCAGGATGAGGCAATTGGGGTTAAGAGACTTCCCCAAGGTCACACAGCTAATGAGTGTCAAGTGTCTGAGGTGAGATTTGAACACAGGTCCTCCCGACTCCTGTACTGGTGTTCTATCCATTGTACCACATAGCTACCCCCATGCCATTGTATATTCACTCATTACAACAATACTTGGTAAGGACTTAATAAATGCTTTTTGTACATGCATCCATCCCCTAACTCATATATTTGTGCTAGTCTAATTACTCTGGCATATGGGACACTTTATTGATGTCTTCCCTATTCTCTACCCTTACATAATTTCCTTCATTATTTACCAGTCTGTGATATTTCTTCATTGTTTCTCTACCTCCTCCTTTCTTCTCCCCTACCTCTCATATTTCTCCCACAAAATACTAAATGTTCACGCTAGTATATTATTCCCACCTCCTTCATTCTAGGTAAAAGTCTACACCCTGAGCAACCCATCCATTGTCTTCCCTTTTGGGAATTTGAATTACACTTATTGTGCATGTCCTGGGGAAACTAAGACCTTCTACTGGACCATCCAAAGCAGTAGTAAGTGAGGGGCCACCAGGGCTGGGTCAGGGTGGGATAGAGAGAGGGCATCTATAGTAACAGGGTTGAATGGAAATGGGGAGATCAAAGGCAACAGATGATGGAAATGAAAGGGAAGTTAGGCATGGTGTGAGGTCATATGAGATGAAAGAAGGGGAAAACATGGGGCTGAGGCTGAGTCTGAAGGACAGAAGCAGTGTTGTGGACTGAGTTGGAGGAGAGTGCCCTCTAGGGCTGAGAGGTTACTGAAGGACATTGAACTACCCCTCTCTCTCCAGAAACTATGAATGTAGGATGTGGAGCTGCTTTCTATCCAGATGATGTTTGCCCTAAGGGCCAAAATTCAATTCCTCCCCAGAGCAAAAGAAGATATGGTACTGATAGGAAGACCTTGAAAATAATCAACTGAGCTATAAGCCTTAGGCTCTCTGTGTTTCCCCCACCATTTAGTCATCTTGTTACTTCTGGCCCTAGAATTAACTCTGAGCATCTGAGACTGGTTTCAAATGTAGAATAAACATATTGCATTTCTCTACCTGCCTGTGTCTGATTTATTTTTTAATTTCTCTAACACCTATACTTTCTGGACTCTTCTTTAAAATTACTTTTACACAAGAGGTCTTGATGGGCAATGATACTAGAAATCATTCCTACATTTGGCAAACGGAGAAATGAAACGCAAAAGAGATCAAATTATTTACCCCAAATCATTTAGCAAGCCAGTAGAACCAATGTGAGAATCTTATGTCTTGATTCTTCACTGAGATTCCCTTAAACTTAATCCCTTTCCACAAAAACAGACATAGGACAGAGTGACTCCACAATGAAACATAGGTTCCTCCAGAGAATTGATGATGATATACACATGTCATTCCTCTCTTCAGAGATCTGGGGAACTATGGGCATGGAAAGGGGGATTCATTGTGGGAGATGCTCAACATGTCAGATTGTTTTTCTTGACTGTCATTTTTGGTACAAAGAAGAGTTCTATTGGCAAGGAGGGAAGGCTATTGTAATGAAGCAATGATGTGCTTTTTTTTTAATTTCCCCAAAGTACTAACAACAATAATTGCTGACATTTACATAGCAATTTAAAATTTATAAAATAATGTATAAATATTTCACTTGATCATCACAACAATCCTGGAAGATAGGTATTATTATTATACTGACTTTACAGATGAGGAAACTGAGGGAGAAAGAAATAAAGTGATTTTCCCCAGATCACACAGTTAGGCTCTGAGGCCAAATTTGAACTCATCTTCCTAAATCCATATCCAACTAGTGCTCTATAAATTTAACCAATAAAATAAATGACATGAGACAAAAAAACAAAAGAATCTAGAACATTATTTCCCAGCATCACATAGCCTCAGTGGGAGGATTCTTCTAGACTGCTCTCACAAGATGTTTTCCTGAAGTCCATTCCACTGTAGTAGTCCTTCAAGGTCTACTGTAAAACTACTGCTTTCTGCTGACCTCTAGGTGATGCAATGGATAGAGCACTGGACCTGAAATCAACAAGACATGAGTTCAAATCTGATTTCAGACAGTGAGTAGTTGTTCGAGCCTAGAAAAATTACCATTTCTGTCTGCCTCAGATTCCTCATCTATAAAGTAGGGACAATAATAACATCTCCCTTCCAGGACTGTTGTAGTGATCGAACGAAATATTTGTAAAGCCCTTGCAAGTCTTCCAATGCCGTATAAAGTTATATGTGAAGTTAGCTGTTGTTTTTATTACTTTCTCCTTTTTCTCTTACACTATCCTCACGTGTCTTCTTTTGTCTATCCAAATGCACAAAGTGCTGAAATTAGAAAAAAAAATCCTAAATATTCTTCTCCTAATTCAGCCAAAAGCTACAACTTTCTTCCTAGACTTTTATCTCTGGGGATAAGGTTGCAAAAGAGGGATTTTCTTTTATAGAGGCCTCTCTCTTTTGACTTGGAATTTGACTGCCTTTGCATAGCGAAAAGAAGGCTTACCAAGAAGAAAGACTTTAGTAACAAACACTCTTTTCACTGACACTCAGTCCAAGGTGCTCCTCCCACCCTTCTTCTTCTACATGAAAACCAAGTAGCACCAACTCTCTTCCCAGAGAGGGGGATTAAAGACCTCCCCTCAATCCCAATAAAGATGTTCCTAGTTCTCAACATTAATTTTCAAAATTCCTCCCAGAAAATACCCCAATTTGACCCCGAAATTGTTCTCTTTGGGTGTGGAATGGAATTATCCTATTTTAAATAAGCATTTATTAAATACCTACTATTGTAAGCCATTAGGCTAGATTCTGGGGAGACACAAAGGCAAAAATGAAACAATCCCTATCCTTAAGGATTGTTTGTTCTCCTCATGCTCACACTTGAAACTAGATTGGCATCATTGTCCATAAAAGGAGACCAGGAAAGAGGTATGACCTTTCTGAGAGTCAAATAGAACTCATTTTTATCCTAGAGTGCCTTCCATGGCTGAGTGGAGTACATGACTTCTGAAGTCAACAAGTGACGGACAGCATCTGGCTCTTCGTATTTCAATAGGGTCTTGGCCAATGATGACTAGTGGTTAACAGAAAATGCATTTTGTTAGACCTCCAACTTCTTTATTTCTCTTCCTTTCATCCTCACTGCTACTTTCTACCTTATCCTCCAACTTGAAACAAACTATTCCTCAAGTTCTCCTTTCTTCAGAAGAATCTTTTTTTACCAAGTGCAGGAAACTTTTCTTTTGATATCAAAAGCCATTGACACCAAGATAAACTGTCAACTGATACCCTCACACAGAAAACACTTCTAGGGGATATAAGAGTTGTCACAAAATATTTGAAGGGTTATTATAGATGGGAGAGGTGAATAAGATATATTTTATGTGGTTCCATGTAGTAACACTCTGATCAATGAGTAAAAACTGAAATGACAGATTTTTTCTCAATATAAGGAAGAATTATACTCAGAGTGGGTCAAAAATGGAATGTGTTGTCTTTTTTCTTTCTTTTTTTTAACATAAATTTATTTATTTAACTTTTTACATTCATTTTCACAAAATTTTGGGTTCCAAATTTTCTCCCCATTTGTCCCCTCCCCGCACCCCAATACACCAAGCATTCTAATTTCCCCTATCACCAATCTGCCCTCTCTTCTATCCTCCCTCCCTTCTCTTGTCCCCATCTTCTCTTTTGTCCTGTAGGGCCAGATGACTTTCTATTCCCCATTAACTGTATTTCTTATTTCCTAGTAGCAACAACAATACTCAACAGTTGTTCCTAAAACTTTGAGTTCCAACTTCTCCCCATCCCTCCCTCCCCACCCATTCCCTTTGGGAAGGGAGGCAATTCAATATAGGCCATATCTGTGTAGTTTGCAAAGGACTTCGATAATAGTCGTGTTGTGTAAGACTAACTATATTTCCCTCTATCCTATCCTGCCCCCCATTGTTTCTATTCTCTCTTTTGATCCTGTCCCTCCCCAAGAGTGCTGACTTCAAATTGCTCCCTCCTCCTATTGCCCTCCATCCATCATCCCCCCCACCCTGCTTATCCCCTTCTCCCCCACTTTCCTGTATTGTAAGATAGGTTTTCATACCAAAATAAGTGTGCATTTCATTCCTTCCTTTAGTCGAATGTGATGAGAGCAACCTTCATTTTTTTTCTCAGCTCTCCTCTTTTTCCCTCCACTAAAAAGTCTCCTGCTTGTCTCTTGAATGAGAGATAATTTACCCCATTCCATTTCACCCTCTCTCCTCCCACTACATTTCTCTCTCACCGTTTACCTTAATTTCTTTTAAGGTATGATGCCATCCTATTCAATTCACTCTGTGCTCTCTGTCTCTATGTGTGTGCATGTATGTATGTGTGTGTGCGTGCATGCATGTACATGTGTGTGTGCGTGTGTGTGTGGTCCCACCAACTACCCAGATACTGAAAAGTTTTAAGAGTTACAAATGTTGTCTTTCCATGTAGGAATGTAAACAGTTCACCTTTGGTAAGTCCCTTATGACTTCTCTTTGCTGTTTACTTTTTCATGCTTCTCATTCTTGTGATTGAAGGTCAAATTTTTTTTGCAGGTTTTCATATTTATTAAATTATATTTATGATTATGGAATTTGATGTATTTTTGTAACTACAATGAAATAAATGTCCTCTGATTCAAATGCAAACTAAAAGATCTTCATTGTTTCTTCAAAATCAAGCCAAGATGGTACGTCTTCCCTTTACACAGAAAAGAAAGCAACTTTATACACGTTTGTTACAAATCAGAAAAAAAAAAAAACAACCCAGCTTCAAACATTATACATTGCAAATTCTGACTTTAGGTAATATATATAAATCTTTAGCGATTGCACATGGGAGTTTGGAAGTGAACAGGAAAAATGAGGCAATGTCCAACATGATTATCAAAAACACATCCAAATGTCATCAGGGCTATGCCATGTCAGTGGCACATATGTGGGAAAAAACAATATAAACTGTGAGAACGCAGCCTGTGACATGCTATTCTAACATGGAAGAGAAAGCTCATTTTGAAGACAGGTTTCATGAGAAATACAGCCTTCATTCCAATGTAGTATCATCTTCAGTATTTTCCAGCTTTGACTTTTTCCTATACCATGGATGTAAATTAACCCAGGCTTTGGTTCAGCTTGAACTTTTCTTTATTAGAAAAGAAACAACCCACAAACTAACAGAAAAACTGAGGTTCTAAGTATCTGTCACCCACAAATTGACCATCCTCTTATCACTAGAGCAGTTCTTAGCAGAGACAAACCTGGGCTACAGTGTCTTTCTCAGCATGTTGCTGCTTAAGTGCAGTCATCACCCTGATTTTCTATTCTTACCCAAAGGGCCTGGGAATTTATGAAGGAATTTCAGTAACTTCTCAGCAACTACTAGAAGTTGGGGGTGTGGGGGTGGCAGTACTAAGGGAACCACACTTATATATCCTAGCAGCAGCCCAGATGGGGAGAGCTAAACTTTCTGAAAAATCTGTGTCTAAGTTAAGTTCACAATAACTCAAGGGAGTTTTGTTGTATATGTTTTCAATATAAAAGGATGATTTATATAAGCTACAGCACAATCCTTAATTCCAGGTTCTGGTAGTTATCTAGTTCATCTGGTAAACTGTTCTGGAAAGCATTACAGAATGGTCACCATTAAATAAATGAGAAAAAGAGTTTATTCAGAAAAGATTAATCTGCATTTTTCCTTTGCTGTAAGAAATGCCCCTTTACTAAATGTTTTAAGTGGAGCATTGCAGAAACTCAACACATCAATTAGCAAGTCAAAGGAACTCTTTGTGAGAGGTAGCTCATGATCCAGGGAAAGAAGAACTAATAAGAGTTTGCTCTGAAAATAACCACTTAAAATTTTAAAAAATAATTACCCTCATTTTATAGATGAGGAAAGTGAGGCACTGAAAGGTCAAGAGACTTAGACACAAGCACTGAACAGCCTCTATTCTATCTCTTTCTTCAGGATTACTGGACTTCATTGAAATCAGCAGATTACTCTTCCCCCTTGCTGAGAATTTCACGGTGATTGAGATTCTTACGTCAGGGAGGTGTACAATGACGGAGAAGTAAGAAGTGAAACACATGTTCACAACTGCTTTCTGTTAAAAACCGTGAAGGCAGAGGGGGCACCACCAACAGGAAACTAGCACCCAGGTGCTACCAAAAAAGTGACTGCAAGAAAGAAAACTGAAAAGTAGTCCAAAAGGCAATTAAGTATGATCATCTTTTTAAACAGCCTTGTAAGAGATGAAATGAATTTAGAAAAATGCAATTAGTATTGGCAATAGCAAATCTTCCTGCCGATTTTTTTTGTTTTTGAAAGTTTCACAGTAAGAAGAATGTCAATGGGCATCAGTAGGAGTAGGATCCCGAACCACAGTTGTTTCACAGATACTACCACAGTAGTATGGGAACATACTACAATATTTCCTCAGTAATTTAATATAAATTAGGTAGTTTGACCCCATTTTGTGATAACTCAGGGATCAAGAGTTTCTGGAGAAACTCACCCAGAATGAAGGTGTTCCGGTACCTCAAACATAAGTAGCAGGAATTACTAGCTATTTTTCTACACCAAAGTCATCAAAATAACCCAAATGAAAATCCCAGCATCACATAGTAAGAACCATTCACTGGAGAGGGCTAGTCTCCATACTGTACTTCTGCTTGAAGCGTTTGTGTGACATAATTTACAACAACTGATGCCAGTTTCTGTTGAAGAGCTTCACTCCCCATTACCAGTGCAGTCAGCTGCACCACATCCATCCAGTCCAAGTCTCTGATAATGGCAAAGGCTTCGTTAAAAAGCTTCTGTTGCTCAATAGGGGGCAGTTCCATTATGATCTGAGGAATTGGTTTAAATTGTCCACTAGTCATCCAAGCACCAAGTAGGCCACCAACTGTCCCCCCAATAGCTATTCCTAGGGGGCCGCCCACCAAACCCCCAACAAAAGCCACGGCCCCTGCCACCAGCGCCCATTTCCCTGAATGCTTGATGGCAGCCTTCATTTTTCTCTCCTCTGAAATAGTGCAGAGCAGTTTCATAATATCTTCTACCCTGAGTGGCATTCTGACTGGCACAGGGCTCCCTCTCCCGCAGCTGCCCACAGCAGTCATGGCCCAGGCCTGTGGCTACAGAACCAGAGAGGTCGAGACGGGAGGGGGAGCCGAGCGGCGTGGCCTCCGTCCTCTCTCCAGGCCTGGAACCGCTGCCATGTCCTCGCCTCCCCCGCGGGGCTGGAGCCGCAGAGGCCCGGGCTGGGCCGGGCGGGGGCAGCCTCCGCTCCCCAGGGACCTGCAGAGTCGTGGGTTTCCCTGAAGAGGCTGGAGAAGGCTCGGCCGGGTAGGGGAAGTCACCGGGGGGTCACTAGGGCCATGTGGGGGGCCAGGACAGGCGGTCATTGGGGAAGGGGGTGTGTCGGGAGGGAAGGTCAAATTTTCTTTTCAGCTCTGGTCTTTTCATCAAGAATGCTTGAAAGTCCTCTGTTTCATTGAAAGACCATTTTTTCCCCTGAAGTATTATACTCACTTTTGCTGGGTAGGTGATTCTTGGTTTCAGTCCTAGTTCCTTTGACTTCTGGAATATCCTATTCCACACCCTTCGATTCCTTAATGTAGAAGCTGCTAGATCTTGTGTTATCCTGATTGTATTTCCACAATACTGGAATTGTTTCTTTCTAGCTGTTTGCAATATTTTCTCCTTGACCTGGGAATTCTGTAATTTGGCCACAATGTTCCTAGGAGTTTCTCTTTTTGGATCTCTTTCAGGTGGTGATCGATGGATTCCTTCAATACTTATTTTGCCCTCTGATACTAGAACACCAGGGCACTTTTCCTTGATAATTTCATGAAAGATGTTGTCTAGCTCTTTTTTTGATCATGGATTTCAGGTAGTCCCAAAATTTTTAAACTGTCTCTCCTGGATCTATTTTCCAGGTGAATTATTTTTCCAATGAGATATTTCACATTCTCTTCCATTTTTTCATTCTTTTGGTTTTGTTTGGTGATTTCTTGGTTTCTCAGAAAGTCATTAGCCTCCATCTGTTCCATTCTAACTTTGAGAGAACTATTTTCTTCAGTGAGCTTTGAACCTCTTTTTCCATGTGGCTAATTCTGCTTTTGAAAGCATCCTTCACCTCATTGGCTTTTTGAACCTCTTTTGCCAATTGAGTTAGCCCATTTTTCAAGGTGTTATTTTCTTCAGCATTTTTTTGGGTCTCCTTTACCAAGGTATTAACCCATTTTTCATGCTTTTCTTGCATCTCTCTCATTTCTCTTCCCAGTTTTTCCTCCACCTCTCTAACTTGATTTTCAAAATCCTTTTTGCGCTCTTCCATGGCCTGAGCCCACTGGATATCTATTTCAGATGTTTGGGATACAGAGGCCTTGACTTCTATGTCTTTCCCTGATGGTCAGCATTGTTCTTCCTCATCAGAAAGAAAAGGAGGAAACATCTGTTTACCAAGAAAGTAACCTTCTATGGTCTTATTTTTTTCCCTTTTCTTGGCATTTTCCCAACCAGTTACTTGACTTCTGAGATACCTCTCCACCCCTGCCTAGATTCACCCAGCTAGTGCTTGGAGTCTGAAATTCAAATACTGCTCCCCAATCTCAGGGCTTTCAGCAGTGGGAAGGGCTGCTATTCAAGGTAAGATTAAATTCAGGTTCTCAGGTGGGGGCAGGGCCACCTCCCAGGCTCTGTTCCCTCAGGGGGTTTATGTGGAGACCTTCAGTAATGGATCTGAGGTCCTTTCTGCTCCGGGAGCTCCTGGCCTCCACTGCCTGTGCCGCTGCCTCCTAAGGGATCCTGAGTTATGGAGACACCCCGCTCCCCTCTCAGCCAGCCCAGAAGTCTCTCTCACTGACCTGTAGCGCCTGTGGGTGGAGGGACCTTCGCAGCCGCCAGAGGTTCCATCCCTGAAGCCTGCTCCTCTCGGGGCCACACGGCCTGGGCAGGGCTGGGCTCTGCTGTCTGGTGCATGATGGACCTTAGTTGCCAGTTTTTCTGGGCCCTCTGGAACGGAAATCTCCTCCACTCAGTTGCTGTGTGGCTTCCCCTGCTTCAGAATTTGTGGGGAGTTCTTTTTACAGGAAATTTACAGGTTGTGGGTTCAGAGCTAGCATATGTGAGTCTTTCTACTCCGCCATCTTGGCTCCTCCCCCCATGTTGTCTCTTTAGATAATGTTACTGAAATAGTCCTAGCTATAGATGGATTAGTATTTTTAGGGATATTTTGTTTATCTTTTTCTTTTCTATTGTTCTTATATCACAGAACATATCTTTTGTCATGTGTTACAGTTGTCAGTTCATATTCCAGATGAAATACTGTGACAAGATTTAATAACAGGGAAGTTGGATTTTCTCTGTAACATTTTTGGTTGCCATTAGAGGGTGATAAATACACAGACATCACTCGTCCTTTTTTCCTCCACTATTACAGTAGTCTGGATCAGTTAGGCAATACAGTGGATAGAGCTCTGGGTCTAGAGTCAGTTAGACTTATCTTCCTGAGTCTCAGATGCACACTAGCTGTGTGGCCCTGGGAAAGTCACTTTGCCCTGTTTGCCTCTGCTTTCTTATCTGTAAAATGAGCTGGAGAAGGAAATGGCAAATCACTCCAGTATCTTTGCCAAGAAAACCTCAAATGGGTTCACGAAAAGTTGGGCATGACTGAACAGTAACAAATAGCAATAACCTTCTGCTTAGATTCACTCACTTCTCAGGTCTCTCCTAATGTCAATTTATCCTCCATTCAGATGTCAAAGTGACTTTCCCAAGGCTCAGGCATGACTATTTCACATACATTCCCTCTGCAAGCTTAAATAACTCCCTGCTCCCTCTTGGAGCAATATAAATTCCTTTGCTTAGCTTTTAAGGTTCTTCACATTGAGGCATGTTCCTGTCTTTCTAGTCTTCTAACACAGCACCCCCTTCCACACAGGAGTCAGTATGGTCATACTCACCAACCTACTCTTTCTTCCACAGGCCACTTCAGCTCATCTCCAAGTCTTTGTATTAGTTCTCCTTTATCCTCCCAGCAATCTCTGTCTTCATCTCTATCTCTTTGAATTCCAGGTTTTCTTTATGATTCAGTTCTAGGGCCACTCTCCTGTAGGAGTCTTTCCCTAACCCTAGCTGTTGAGTGAATCTTTTCTTCTAAGGCCAGGGTTCTTTCCTCTTTATTTAACTGTATGTGTTTGTGTATCTGTGGTTTTCCCCTCTCCCCATTAGAATAAAAGGCCCTTGAGGGCAGGGACTGTTTTTGCTTTTTATCTCCCTAGTGGTTAGCAAAGTACCTGTCACATAACAGGTACATTAGATGCCCATAACTGATCTCTCAGCTGTTTACTTTTCTCCCTTTTTTTGTTAAAAAAATAAAATTAAATATCCTCTTTTGAATTTTCTTCAATTATCTAGTGTTGACATATCCAACTCTTTGTATTGCCATTTGGGGTTTTACTGGCAAGGCTACTGTAGTGCATTTCCTTCTCCAGTTCATTTTATAGATGAGGAACCAAGGCAAACAGTGTTGTGACTTGACCAGTGTCACACAGCTAATAAGTGTCTGAGGCTAGATTTGAACTCAAGAAGATGACTCTTCCTGACTCCAGGCCCAGTTCTCTTATCATCTACGCCACCTACCTGCCCCTTGGTAGGAGTTAGTTAGCAGCAAATTCAATACGACCCAACAAGGTGAATAAAGTACCATAAGAGTTAATGTGGTCTTAGGCTACATAGAGCAATAAAATCAGTAAATGTCAGCTATGGAGGGCATCTAGTCCTGCATAAAAATAAGAATCCTCTCTACAACATACATGGTCATCAGTCTTTACTTGAAGACCTTTGGTGATAGAAAATTCAACTTATATTTGAAAGCACCCAATTCCTCTTTTAGTATCTCCAATAATTTAGAAATCTTGCTTTTTATTTAGCCAAAATGATGACTTCCACATACTGCTTCTAGTTTTGTTCTTTGGAGTCAAACAAAAACAAATATAATCTCTCTTCCATGTGACAGCCCTTCAGTTAATATGACATCTCTAATGTCTAATAATCTCTTCCCTCCTTCTGCTCCCCCCCAAAAAAACCAAACAATTTTCCTTAATGACTTCAGCTGATCATTACATATCATGGCTGGGGCAGTTAGGTGGTACAGTGGAACGAGAGCACCAGTGCAGGAGTCAGGAGGACCTGAGTTCAAATCTCACCTCAGACAATTGACACTCACTAGCTGTGTGACCTTGGGCAAGTCACTTAATCCCAAATGCCTCATGCTGGGTCACCTCCAGTCATCCTGATGATGGTCACTGGATTCAGATGGTACTGGAGGAGAAGTGAAGCTGGTGACCTGCACAGCCCTCCCTCACTCAAAACAAAGTCAAGTGCAAGTCATGTCATTATTTCTCTGATGGCATGGTCTTCTTTGGCAATGAAGGATGAACACACACATACATATCATGGTGTTAAATCACATCACCATCAGGGGTGCCACGCTCTTCATACATTCCAACTTAGAACTGAAACTTTAAATTATGATATGCAAAACTGAACACAAACTCTGAACATAACCTATTCTGATCAAAGATATTGAAATGAAGAGATATTGTGTGTTAAACAACATAGAACAGCTATATCATATTCCATATTATCCACAAGCATCTGGGATATTTGAAAAAATGAATTATTGAAAGAACAATTAAGGAAGTTAAGTTCTAATAATTCTTATCAACATTGGAAAGATAATTTGTTCATTGCTTTATATAATTTGAATAAGAGACCATTGGGAGGCAGTACACCTCTAGCCACAATAATGACCCCAAATCTGGAAATTAGAAAACAGCAAACACCTAAGATCCCAAATATTGAGTATTGGACTGTGAGGCCAGATGTTCCAGCACCATATCCAGGGACACCTTGTTCGACAAGATATGATTTACATTGTTTACAGGACTTTGGTTCGATAGGAAAGAAATAAGAGCAATCTATACTGGAATCTGTATGACAATTCCAAAACATTATTTTGGATGGATATTACCTAAATCAGGATTAGCAGCTTGAGGAATACATGTATTAGCTGGAGTGACAGACTCTAATTATCAAGGAGAAATTGTAACATCCAAAATTTAGGTGATGGACTCATACAGTTTTGTAAAAATGATAGAATAGTTCAAGTAATTATTATTCCTTGTGAAACATGACCACTTATGAAAACTTATCCTCCTTCTGAAATAACTAACAGAGGAACTGAAGGATTGGGTTCTACTGATAGAATAAAATTGGGAGCTAAAGTATGAGTAAAATGAAAGCCAGATGACATTCCAAAGGCTGCAGAAATTATAGCACAGGGGAAAGATAGTACTATAACTCTTGTTTATTCAGGAGAGGATGATTATCAAATTGTACCCTTAACTCATATATTCTACCATGAATGAGGCTATGATAGTGGGATTATGGACTCCAGAACCATAGCTGAGCAGGAAGGGTAGAGTGGCACCTGGAGGAAGTGAGTGAGCGGGATCAGGTCAGAGGGAAAAGAACATAGGCGAACTGACGCAGGTCAACTGACACAGGACAACTGACATATTGTGACAGTTGATGGTGAGAAGGTCCTGGCAGGGGGAGGGGAGGTTTGAGAATGGCTTTGCCCTCTGCTGCAATCATGGTTATTAATTTCTTTGTTACAATGACCGATTTTGCTTTTTGGTTCTGGGATTTTGCCTTCTGGTGTTTAAATAATGTTTTTCTTTTGCCTTCTATATGGAGAGTCTTTTATATTTTGCTATTGAAAACGATGCTGGTATATTCATAGTCACCACCAGTGCTGTGAATATTAACCTTGGTGATACACTTTGCCAGACAAATGTACTGTTTTTGTCATCTATTCAAGTAAAAGTTTTCCTCTGCTTCACTATCCCAGTCACACACATGTGTCCTTTCTTCATTAATATCTTATTTGGACATTACAAAAAATACAATTTTCATCAAAATGTTTTCATAGCAACCACTCCATTTTCATCTATCCTCTTTTTAAGATGGCTGGCTTTCAAAAACACCTAGCCTCTTTCCAGTGACAATTTTAAAAGGCATTTTATTGTATTTAATGAGCTATCTAATTTATTTTCAAGAGTTATTTTGACAATTTATTATGCTGGCTGACTTTAGAACCTAATCTCACCATAAAATGGAACTTCATTGTGCATCATCTCTCAATTATGCCTGCTCTCTACCTCCTATTCAACTCAGCATCCAGTTTACAGGCCATCTACAGAGAAACATGAATAAATAATTAAAATAAAATAAAACATGAGAAGTATATTATAGACATGAAATGAAGCATTTTATAGTTTGTAAAGAGAGAAAGTAATCATGAACTTGATGAATGAGGAAGAAGAGGCATAGTTAGAAAGCTAGAAGAACAAGGAAAAAGTTGGTATCAGGAAAGAGTCGGTATCTATAAAACTAAGGGAGAATAGTATCTAGAATGAAGATATGCTCAGTGGTGTCAAATGCTGCAAAGAGGTCCAGAAAGATGAGAAGGGAAAAGGGCTATTAGATTTGGAAATTAGGATATCTTTGGTGACTTTTTTGGGTAGTTTGGGTAGAGTAGTGAGGACAGAGGATAGATAGATTGTAAGAGATTAAGGAGGGGGTAGATGAAAAGATGGTATCAAGTATAGATAACTTGTCAAGAAGTCTAGCCATTAAGGTCAAGAAAGAGATGGGTCTATTCTAGACAGTTAATCCTTCAAGTCTTTTTCTAGGACAGTTGTTAACAACTCTTGAGAAGTTGCTAAGGTAATTAATTCCCTGAGATTGAGCCATTCAGGGAATCCCCTTCTAATTAAAATCCTGGGGTTCCATTCTCATTTTCCCCCAGAAGGGATAGGGCTGGGTAGATAATGAGTAGGGAAGATGGGTTCACTTAAAAAGTAATGTACACGTATTCTGCTCCAGGCACAAGTGAAAAAGTATGGTCCAAAAATTTGAGGGCTAAAATGTATCCTGAGGCTTTTTTTAATGGAAAGTGAAAGATGAGTCATCTTGTCCTCTGTGGTATACATATATAAATACATACTATAGTTAAATGGGCTTATAGAAACATATACTTATCTCCTGATCCGTCAACCTCTACTTAATGTTATACAACTACCTAGTCGGGGTGGGGAAGGAGAAGGGAAAAAGCAGCTCCAGAGCTCTCTCTACTAAGTCTGATTAAGAACAGAGCCCCAATGGGGTCCTTCTCTAGCACTCCTAAGAAGCAGGCTGAAACCTAGAGCTGACTGCAGCCTTGATATTTTTCAGTAGCTACTCCTCATTTCTCCCTAGCTCCCAAACTGATCTCTTAGACATTTGACCTTTTTGTTGGTATTTTGGGTGGCAGGCAACAGCTTTCTCCAAGACCCAAGGGAGCCCCTAACTTCTAACTTCAGCCCCACAGAAAATTCATATAATTCTATCCAACTCTGTGCTAATGAGTGCTAAGTAATCAGGAATTTCCAAACACAAGTGGGAAGATATAGAACTAGACATAAAACATCCAGGGTAAAGGAGGGGTAGTCGTGGCCAGAAGTGGAAATAGAATCTTCACTCAAAGAGAAGACGCATCTCTCTCAGGAGGAGTCATATACATCTGGCCTCCTACAGGACTGCACTCTCTCTTCCAGTAGCCCATGAATGCTACCTGGGGATGGAAGGGAGAAGAAATGACCCTTTCTTCATGGCATCCACTGTTAGGATTTGAGATATTTTAACTGGGAGTCAGGGTAGGGAGCCAGATTCTTAGCTGTATGGAGTTCCAGTCCCTCACATTTGCCCAGCTCTCAGAGAAGCAGATTCACTTTCTAATCTCTGCCCTGATGATGACTTAAGGCTTAGAGCAATGAACTCCCCAACTCAGAGATGGTAACCACAGTGAGCCACCCCAGTGGCATCAAAGGTAAGTCTCCTGATAAAAGCATATCATAGAAAAGGCACTAATCTGAGGGACAGAAAGAGATATAGCCAGTGAGGTTGACATTTGGGGTCTACACTTTGGGGGAATCAGTCTACTTAAATAGATCCTCATCTTTTGCCCTAATCTATTTCTCCATGAAGCCAAGACTATGTTCTGTAGGGTCTTTATGTAGGAATGAAGGGCAAAGTCAAGGGTCTACCTCTCTAGAATGTTAAATGAAACAGTTCAATTTTCAATAAATTTTTAATATTTTCAAAAAATATCTTAAATATTTCATTGAACTTAAGGACTTCAATTGTTTGCAAGTTGGTGTGTTTTCTCCCAGAACTTTGGAGTCTCTTTTCCCTATACCACAAATTCTCTTCTCCATGATTTATAATTCTATTTGTATAGCACTTTATATTATAGTGTACAAGGCAAAACATCGTCATATACATTATCTTATCTGAACCTCACAATAATGCTATGAACCAGGAAAGACTGGTATTATCCCCATTTTACAGATGAGGAAAAAAAAACCTGAAGTTCATAGACTTCTAAGACCACAAGGAACTTTGGAGACAATCTAGTTCAATACCTTCATTTTACCAGTAGGAAAATAGAGGATGAAAATGGAAAGCAACAGAATACATGTCAGAGCAGAACTTTCATCCAGATCTTGTGACTGTGGTTCTAAAGTGCTACTCTCAAAATCAGAAGTTAGAAGCTAGGGGCTCCCTTGGGTCTGCCCCGTGATCAGTCAAGTTACTAAACCTTTCAAAACCTCTGTTTCTTTATCTCAAGTATGGAAAATGATACTTTTAGTATCTACTTAACTGGACTATTGTAAGATCAGAGAAGTAGTACACAAGGCACTTAGCTATCATTAAGGCACTAGATTAACATTATTAATTAATAGTAGCTAATATTTCTCTAACACTTTAAGGTTTGCAAAATTCTTTACATGTTATCGTCTGATTCTAATAATAACCCTACAAGGTAGACACCACTATAATCTCAATTTTCAGGTAAGAAAACAGCCTGGGAGAGGAAGCAAGGAGGGAAACATGCATTTATTAAGTGTCCACTCTGCGTGAAGCACTGTGTTTACCCACTTTATACCTCATTCAATCCTCACAACAACCCTGGGAGCTAGATGTTATTATTATTTTCTTCATTTTATAGTTGAGGAAACTAAGGCATCCAGAGGGTAAATGATTTGTTCAGGGTCATACATGAAGTGACTGGGGAATGATCCAAGCTCAAGTTTTTCTGTCTCCAAGATCAGTGTACTATGAATTGTGCCTCTAATTTTCATCCCTCTTTCCGCTATACACTGTTGTCTCTCTAAAGCATCTGTGTGTGTCTTTGAGTCTGTCACAGTCTTTCATTGGTACTCTCTCATCAATCAAATGCATTCTTGCTGGCTCACTTGCTTCTCGGTTGAACTCCTACAGTCAGCAAGAAAAGCCTCTACATTATCAAAAATGCTGATGATTTTCTAAGCAGAATCTACATTCTCTTGTCAATATCACAAGCACATACAAAATTGTTCTAAATACCAGGGAGGTCAGACTGTGGTTTTCCCAGATGATATTAGCACAATTCAATGGAGTTCCATTTAACAAGCAGTTTACTGTTACTTTCTACTTTCATATGAGACAGGGCAAGAAATTACTGAGGCCAGTAATGAACGCAATCTCCTAGAATTCAATTCAATTCAATCCTATTAGCATGTCCCTTCTGTCAAGGCAGCCTAGTATCATTGACAGTAGGTGAACTGTTGATTAGAGGAACCAAAATGTTGGGTAACAATATGCACCTCAAGATGTCTTCGAAGCAAGGCCATCCACCATCTGAACTGTGCTGAAAAGTGTCCTCCTTATAGTCCAGGGAAAGGCTAGACTAAATAACCATTGAATATTCTTTCTACCTTCAGCGTCTAAAAGCAGATAGCAGAGGGTCCAGTTACCCCTAACTCAGAAGCTGCAGTGAATTTAGGAGTTAACTGATAAGATGCAGGAATAAATTTCCCAACACAAAAACAAAGGCATATCAAGGACCACCGCAGGTTGACAATAATCCCTAAGCTTAATTCAGATACACAGGATACTTGAAAAACCTCTCTCTGTCCTCCTTGCTATCTATCCTCTTTACTATTCTTTTTCCCTGCATGTTTCTCTTTTTTCTTCTCATCACTCTATCTTGCTTTCTCTATTTCTGTGTTTATTTTTCTTTCTATATATCTCTGTCTCTCTTTTACTGTCTATATGTTTCTCTAGCTCTATCTCTCTCTGTCTCTCTGCCTCTCTCCCCTCTCCCCATTGCTTCTCCTTCTCTCTCTCTCTCTCTCTCTCTCTCATTTCTCTCTTTCACTTTCTCTGTCTCTCTTTTTTAATGGATCTCTTTCACTTTCTGTTTCTTCCTCCTCTTTTATTTCATTTTCTCTCTCCTCTCTCTCTCTCACCCCCTTCCTCTCTCCTTTCCTCCCTCTACCTCTCCCATCTCTCTGTGTCTCTTTGTCTGTCTCTGTCTCTGTCTCTCTCATCTTTCATCTTTCTCTTTCCTTTCAGGTGACCCTGGCATAAGAATATGGCCAATCTGACCCACCCATCTGAATTTATCCTTTTGGGATTCTCAGCATTTGGGGAGATTTAGCTGGCACTGTATGGGCCCTTCCTGGTACTTTATCTTCTGGCTTTCATGGGAAACATAATCATTGTTGCCATGGTCTTGGCCAATACACAGTTACACACACCCATGTACTTCTTCCTGGGAAACTTTGCCCTGCTAGAGATTTTGGTCACCATGACTGTAGTGCCCAAGATGCTTTCAGATCTCCATGCCTACACCAAGTCAATTTCCTTTGCTGGTTGCATGGTCCAATTCTAGTTCTACTTTTCTTTTGGTTCTACCACCTTTCTGATCTTGGCAGACATGGCTCTGGATCGCTTCATGGTTATTTGCCACCCACTGCGCTATGGCACCCTTATGAGCTTGGTAGTATGTACCCATCTGGCGGGGGCAGGCTGGGCAGCACCCTTTCTGGCCATGGTACCCACTGTCCTCTCCCGGATGCAGCTCTCCTATTGCCATGGTAACATCATTAACCATTTTTTCTGTAATAATGCCCCACTGCTGCAGCTAGCCTGCTCAAATACATCTCTGCTAGAGTTCTGGGACTTTATGATGTCCTTGGCTTTTGTCCTTAGCTCCTTCCTGATAACACTTGTCTCCTATGGTTACATCACCACTGTGTTGCAAATCCCCTCTGCCAGTGACTGCCAAAAGGCCTTCTCCACATGTGGTTCCCATCTAACTCTGGTCTTCATTAGCTATAGCAGCACAATCTTTGTCTATGTTCAACCTGGTAAAGCACATTCCATAGAACTCAACAAGTCTGTTGTCTTAGTCACTTCTATCTTGACCCCTGTCCTCAATCCCTTTATTTTTATCCTTTCCAATGAGATAGTAAAGACCATTATCTGAGGACAGGTACAAAAACTAAAAGACCTAAAGAATTTAGCATGAGTTAGAGGGAAAGAGAAAAAGAGAATTAGATTGAGGCAAAAGATAAAGCATTACAAGGCATAAAACATTAGGAAGACATTCCTAATGAAAGGGATGAGACATTCTACAACATTTAATGGGAGAGCAATGTACCTGCCTGGATGGCAGGACCACTGAATGAAGTCCTGGGCTTCTACTTTTCCTCCTTCAGTGCTTTCCATGACCCCTCTACTACTGTAATCCATACTTCTTACCTGTCATTGAGGCCACCTAGAGGACCAAAAGTCTGAGTATACATTGTAAATGTATGGGATAGAGTGGGCAGCAAAGAGAAATACAATGTGGTACAGTGGAAAGAGGACTTAATTTGGAAGTTGGATGACCTAAATATATGTATGGGGCATATAAACATCTTTGTACACACAGTAGGCATGCATTTGTAGCAGAGTTACTGTGTATACATGTATTGTGTATGTCTACATGTCTTATATTCATTTGCATACCTAGGTGTGTCAATCAATAAGCATTTACTAAACATTAGCTATGAGCTAGGCATTGTGCTAAGTGTTAGAGATACAAAAGCAGGCAAAACCAGTCCCTGCCATTGAGAAGCTGACACTAAATGTGTGTTTGTGTTAGTTGACTAAGGGCTCCATGGGAGGAGTAGAACCACTCTCTTCTCAGCAATAGAGCTATCTTTTCTATGTTCATTTAATAGTCATATATTTAATATATGTATATATATATATATGAGCAGATATATCAGCATTTTTATGCTCATCCATTAATCTACCATGAATGACAATGCAATCATATATAAACACTGATGTTCTATATGAGAACAAAGAAGAAAACAAGGAGATTACCAGGCCAAGTATACATAGAAAAAAAATCTGGGTTGGAAGGAACATAATTTTTAAAGCATTCAGATCATTTCTCAAAATATCTAAAAGAAGGAAAGATACCAAGAAATTGAACAAAAAATCAGAGGTCAAATAAAAGATATCAAGAGACATTAAATAACAACCCACGTGCCTTCTTTCTGTTTTCTATAAAATCCTTGTGAGAAAAAAAAAGCATATTAAGATCATATTTGATGGAAATTTGAGAAGAGAACGGTTTTTTACAGATTATTTCCTACAGCAAAAATAATCATAATCAACAGTTAATTAAAATGCATAGAAAATACAAGGTCTTACTTTCTATTATTTATTTTAAGTACTTCCTATGGAAGAAGAAAATGCAGCCCTAAATGCTTTCTTCCAAAATATTATCTTACAAGCTCATGCTAGCATTACACGTGATTTTTGATAAATGCACTGGTTAAGATAACTGTTCAATGTTTCTCTGGTTATCAATGCAACCTGCAGCTCAAAGTCCATTTGCCTAAGACTCTCCTTACTCAGTGGTGGAGATCCATTACTCAATGCTTGTTAGGGGCCAAGCTCTGGACAGGCCTTCGGGAGCTGGCTCCGCCCTCAGGGAGGAACTTGGGAGGGGCTCTGACTGGGGATATAAGGAGCTGTTGGGGAGGGATCAGGAAGAGATGTAGAGGACGCCATCAATAAAGTGAAGTGCACTGACATCCTCGGGTGCGTGTGTAGTCATTGTTCCCTCCGTGGAGGAGGGGATAGCCCTGTCGCACAGCTAGGCCATATGGTCGCACGGCAGGGGCCGGAGATGTCCGAAGACCCAGGGAAAGGGTAAGATTCCCCAAGCGAAGTCTGGGGTAAGGGATACCGCTTCATCCAGGCGAAGGCAGGGGGGGTGGGGGGAGGAGCCCCGTGCAGGAGTACCGCCTGGAATAGTGTCCAGGCGAAGACCCCAGAGAGATTACCATCTGGCTTAGTAGCCAGGTGAAGGCTGGGGATTAGCCCCGTGCAGCTGGTGCCCAACGTGGGGTGGAGCTTAGGGTACCACTTGGAAGGACTACACACAACCTCGCTGTTGAGCAGTGGGGAGCCGGAAAGGGAGTGTTATGGGTCAGGGAAGTAGCGTTCTGCTGATCCAGCCCAAGGATAAAGAAGTGCTGGCATGTCACCTTTATAAATTATATAAAAAGGAAGGGATGCATCTTCATAGTAAGAAATGCCAGTAGCTTTGTTGAACACAATTGGGAGATAGTGAGCCAACAGATGGCCTCTTATGTGGATGCCACCCCTGGGTTGCTCATTGAGACTGATTTTGTCATGAACGGGGTGGAAAAAGCAGCCCTTGTGGATGCCTGGCGTCCAACTTGCTCGGCCACCGCTTGTAGGATACAAACGAGAGACTCCCTAGTGGAGATTTCTGAGGAGAAGTCAAGACCCCCCACCTACTGCTCCCCCTTTTTTATCTTTGGAGCGTTGGCGGTCAGGGAGCTCAGGAGACAATCACGACCAGATAGGACAGAGAGGAAAGAGGGAGTTGGCGCAGTCAGAAATTCAACCAGGAAATACATCCAGAGTTGGCCCAGGGCCTGGATTTGTGGCGCAGCAAAAAATTTGCCCCAGGGCCTAGATTTGTGGCACAGCAAAAAATTTGCCCAGGATCTGTGGCGCAGTGATGAATTCAGCGGCCCGGATGTTCTTCCAGCCCTGGCACTCGGCACAGATCTATGGTGCAGTAAAAAGTTGCAGGAGTAAGTCTAAAAAAGGAATCTTGTATGGGAGAAAGTCTAGACAGGGAATCTTATACAAGGCTTAGTTACACAGTGATAGAAAGTAAGCCAGAGTTATAATGTGTACACAGGATTTCTGACAATTTTTTCTCAGTTTTTGGATTCTTTTATTGTCTGTATATGTGTTCTGTCTTTACATGTTCTGTGTGCATGTGTTTGGGAGTTATTATGGTCAATGGTAGCTGGACCTTGGAATGTTATCTCTTTTCCTCCCCCTCCTCCCTTCTCTCTGATGGCTGCAGCATTGGGGAGAAGCATGGGAGAGAGAAAGAGAGGAACTACTCTTGTATTATTTAGTTTATATGACTGCAAAAATGCAGTTTTAGATAAAAAAATGCAAGGGAAAATATAAGTGCAGTTTTAAAGGGGCTTTAATCAAAGCCCATTAGGAGGACAACATGGACATGAAGTTTAGGGAAAGCATAAAAGTTTTGGAAATTATTGGAAAGTTGTTGGTAAAATTCTCTCTCTCTTTCTACTTTCTAATCCTGGCCAGATTGTGAAAGTGGAGAGAAAGACAAGAGGAGAGCAGAGGCAGGCTGATTAGCATTTTCATTATCTCATGCCTCACCTAGAAGAAAAGTTTTTGTATAATGAGAAATAACCAAAACATAGTTATTCTGGTCATATTTTAAGTGAAACATGTCACTCTTAATTGGATGTTTTAAACAGATCAGGATTTGTTATATCATTTGGCACTAAGGCAAATTGGAAAAATGCATATTAAAGAGACACCTCAGCTGAGATAAAGCTTTTGAAACTCTTCAGCAGAATGGAACAGACTTGGCACCACTGGACAGTTGTCCAGAAGTCTCCCTGCTTCAGCTGATGAATTTCAAAAGTCCTCTTGTTTAAAGATGTTCTTAAGGAGTGGACACAAAAGTGAAATTTACTTGAGTAAAGGTTAGAACCATTAAGATTTTTGCCCTGCAGTCCCAAATTATCATTCAGCTGGGTCTGCAGTGAATTGTATCTCTTATCATTCCAGATTAGATCTAGGGAAGAGAACTATCATTTTGAAGGTTTTCAACTAAAATTTTTATAAAAGTTTGGTGACTGTTAGCAACAGGAAAAATTTTAAAACAGTTTTAAATTTTCCTTTTCAAGACAATGTATCCATAAGTTAATATGTAATGCTCTACAGAGCAGAAGAAAAAAAATCTTGCTCTTTTAATCTGAACTTGTACTCATTCCCAGGCCCAATTGCAACTTTCCTGCAAAGAACATCAGTATCTGCAGGAACATCAGGTTCCAGGGTCATAGTTCCTGAGTTCCCAGACCCAATTGCAACTTTTCTGCAGAGAACATCACTATCTGCAAGAACATCAGGTTATCACATTCCTGAAGCTAGTTTCAAGTAAAAGTTAACTTTAGCATTTGAACTTATTAGCAACCTAATTTCTAAAGAGTTTTTCTTCCAGAGTATATGTAATCAGAATAGGAGAAACTAGCCTATGAAACAATGATGTACATCTATTCAGTGGTAAGGTCTAAGTTTGAAATTCCCTATCTTAGATTCTACAAAGGTTACAACTTTAAATGAAAAAAAAAATCACTGGAGTTTTTCATCAGAAACAAGGAATTATTGAGTGGGTACATTTAGCCCACATAAAGCACAGAGCTTGTGTGCCTTATACTGTGCTAGTAGCCCAAGTAATACATGAGGCAGTGGAAAGAGCGAGGATGTTAATAAGACAGGAACCTCACACGATATATACTATGTATACAGGTCAACAAATAGAGAACTACATACAAGAATTTGTGGAATGGCAGATATTGATCAATCAAAATATTCAACATGGCCTCCCAATTCCTTTCGGCCAGCAATTTCCCACATGGCCATGGTCTTGGGCTGAAAATGCTCTTCCTCACCAGTAAAGGAGTTGATGTTTTTACAGATGCAACAAAATTTTAGGGCACCTATGTATATTCCATCCACAAAGGAGATGCATAAATTTAAAACAACATTTAATTCTACACAGCAACATGAATTATATGCAGTGTTGCAAGCATTATTGTATGTTAAAGAACCTTCCAATATCATCACAGATGGCAAATGTACAGCACTATTGCTGCCTAGATTAGACTCAGCTTATATCCCTGATAGGGCAGATAGTATTAAACAGATAACTATGGAAGTTCAACTAGCAATAAGGGCCAAAACAACAATATTTTATATCACACACACTCGGTCACATTCTAAATCATGGAGTACCAAAAAGCATTAAACCAGACAATGGTCCAGCTTATGTCAGTAAAGCCATTGAACAGTTCATGGTGGAATTTTCCATTTTACGTGTCACTGGAATCCCCCATAAACCCACTGGTCAAACTATAGTGGAATGAGCAAATCGCTCCCTGGACACCTACTTGCACAAACAAAAAGGGGGAGTTGGACCAGGAGTTGATGATAAATTCTCAATTGGCTGTTTATACTTTAAATTGATGATAAATTACAATTGGCTGTTTGGCTGTTTATACTCTAAATTATTTAAAATTCGATAATGATGGCTTATCGGCTGCTATGAAATTCTTAACATTTCCTAATAAGGAGTCTGCAAAGAATGAATCAGCAATAACAAGTGCCCTGAAAGCAGCCAATAAAGTAATGTGGCACGATGAGAATAAAAACTGGTTTGGTCCTCATACAGTGTTAACGTGGGGAAAAGGGTATGTTTGTATTTTGACAGATGATAATAAAGAAGTTTGGGTTCCAGTGGAAAGGATAAGAGTGATAGAGGACAACTGCCAAGGTGGAGTGGTCACAGGGAGCAAGGAGGCACTATCAGTGGCAAATGAAAAAACTTCTGGAGAAATTCACTCAACTAGGTCATGATGACTCCTCTCATTCTTCTCGTACTTATCATGACACTCAACAACACTGCATCCTTCGACCCAACACCAAAGGAACAACAGAGATGGGCATTCATCACAAATCCACCATGGTTAAGGGCCTGCTTACAATCTATTCACATGGAGGATACATGGGACAATAGTAGTTTGGTCAAACAAGGACTTTGTGGGACTTGCTCATGGGATGAAATATAGACCATTTTGTAACTTACAAAAGATGAGAAATGTAACCCTTTGGCATCTGTATATAGAGTTTTTACCATTTGAGAATTGTCACACACACACTCGTCAGGAGACAGAATTGATTATGGGAAACCACACAGAAATGTTGTATTCATGTCACAATTTTGCATACTTGCCTAATGAAAAATATGTGCCAAATTTTCCTAGACAAATGTATATTAATTACAAGGGATATCCTGAAGTTGGAAGGCCTGTTCAGGGAATAGATAAAGTTATCTTACTAATGGGAGGACAAACAGTGCAGGGAATGCCTGCTGTAGCATCACCAAGTAAATCTGACAATGTTACTTTAATGGGCAAAGTATGTCTAGGGAACAAACATATATTTCTCTGGGACAGAGACAATAGATCTAAATCAGAGGCATATCAGAACATAACAGGAATTTTCAATTTTACATGCCAGAATTGTTCTGCACAAGAATGTATAACACCAAAGACAGTAGGGAGAGTGTTTATTCTAACAAGACCTCAATATGCCATGACAGTAATTAAGGCTAAAGGATGGTATGGAACACCTCGTGATAAGTTCTACATATTTTGGACAAGCAATTAACCCCTATAACTACTAAAGTACGTGGATGTGTTTCTTGTGTTAGGAATCATGTTACTAGTAGAAGCTATTTTAGCATCCATTGCATTAGCTATCTCTAATACACACAACACAATAGTTCAAGCTTCTGAATTGCATGCCCTTATGAAAAATGTATCTGCAGGCTTTAAGCAACAAGCAAAATAGACAATGAATTTTATGAAGCCATTCATACACTCCAAAAGGTAGCTGAAGTCATTGGTGGAGAAGTGTTTATGTTACAGTTACAACACAAATTGCAATGTGATTATAGATATAATGCCTTTTGTTTGACTACGAAATTGTATAATGGGTCACAAGTCCAATGGGAAGAAATTAGAGCTCAATTGAATGGGCTAATTCCAGATAATGTCACTCTGGAAATCCAGAGATTAATTGAATTGGCAGAAGAATTAGATGAGGAAGCAGATGTTGATTTTGCTCCTGAACAAATGGCTTCAAAAATACCTCAGTTCTTTGATAGCTTAAGTTCATGAGGTCATGTAAAGACCTCATGGTTTTCGCCTTTACTGATAGGTTTTGTAGTAGTATTGTTAGTACTGCTATTTGTGCCAATATGTATCAGCTTTGCTTTGCATAGTGTCCAGGACTCCCTAACATCCAGTAGGCAGAACATCATCATCCTGAGGGAAAGATTGAGTCAAAACAACAAAGGGGAATTGTAAGGGAATTGCCAACCCCCAACCTCTTGGACGGCATTCACTGGTCACGGCTCAGGTAAACTGAGGGGAGACCGGTAAGGCATGAACAAGATGGTGTTGGGAGGAAGGGTTCTGCCCCTGTTTTGCTTGAGGCTATTTTCCAGGGCTTTTCGAGATCAAGGAAGCCAAAAATGTTTTTCTTTCTTTGGGCTATGTGTCTGCCCTGGGCAGTCCTGGTTTAAGGTAGAATTGCTGCCCTTTTTATTCTTCTTTGCCTCCTTCTCCCGTTTTGCATTAGATGCCTTTGCGCTATGATAAGGCAGGCAATACTAGATGCCAAAGCAGATTTGCGTACCCTCCTGTCCTCCCCCAAACTCCCTACCCCTTACGATACTACTCTTGTCTAAACAAAAAGGGGGAGCTGTTAGGGGCCAAGCTCTGGACAGGCCTTCAGGAGCTGGCTCTGCTCTCAGGGAGCTGGCTCTGCCCTCAGGGAGGAACTTGGGTGGAGCTCTGGCTGGGGATATAAGGAGCTGTTGGGGAGGGATCATAAAGAGATGTAGAGGATGCCATCAATAAAGTGAAGTGCACTGACATCCTCGGGTGCGTGGGTAGTCATTGTTCCCTCTGTGGAGGAGGGGATAGCCCTGTGGCGCAGCTAGGCCATATGGTCGCACGGCCCCGGAGACATCCGAAGACCCGGGGAAACGGTAAGATTCCCCAAGCGAAGTCTGGGGTAAGGGATACCGCCTCATCTGGGCGAAGGTCGGGGGGGAGCCCCGTGCAAGAGTACCCCCTGGAATAGTGTCCAGGCGAAGACCCCAAAGAGATTACCATCTGGCTTAGTAGCCAGGTGAAGGCCGGGGATTAGCCCCATGCAAATGCTGCTTACTTCTTTGAGGGGTTGATTTGGCAAGAGCTTTCAAGAACAGAGATCTTTTGAAGCTGGAAACTAGAAGACCAGGATCTTGGGCAAATGGATTTATTTGGTAGTCATTACATGTGTGTTCATTGCAAAACTGGCATTTCATGGGAAGGGAGTCAAGCCATGTATATATAGTCTAAGGCACTCATTGTCTGCCAAACTATAGGAATCAGGAAGGAGCTCAGCTTGAGATGGAAAAGTATCTCCCCAGACCAAAACATTTAGTTGTTAGATAACGAGATAATCATTATTATCTAGTTATCCAACGGCCCTTGTCATAACATGTTCTAGAATCTCAACAGATATAAAAACCAAGGTCACTGGTTTATATCTTCACTTTTTTTTGAAATTCAGGAAAATACTTACCTCTCTCTACTCCCGTCCAAACTCACTTAAACTCTGTGATTATATAAAGATCACTAATAGTAATTTCATTGACCACATCTGCCCAGGCTTTCTGTAGTCTGCAGTGCATCATGGTTCCCTTACTTTTGAGTGCAATAGTGCTCCATTCTATTTCCAGGCAAATCAATGAGAATTGAAAAAGCCTCAGGAGGTGCCATCAAAGAAGCAGCCCCTACTGAAGTGTGACATAGCACCATCACTACCTAAACACTATGGTTTATGCTGTGCCCATACTCACACATCTAGAATATGAAATGAAATTCCAACATAGATTTGATCCTGAGTCAGGATTCTATTCATTATGAAATTACTGTCTCAAATAAAACAAACAAAAAGATTACTATCATATGTGAAAAAATTCATTCATTGTGATTCACTTAGATTTATAACAATAAGTAATATAATATTAATATGTAATATAATATATAATTATTAAAATAACAGTAACATCAGAACAACAAAAACTATGCAATTCAATAAGATATAAAAAGTCTTTGATAAACTTTAGCATTATTACTTATTAAAGACACCAAAAGTCATCAGCCTGAAAAGACATTTCTATGATATGTTTTTTCAAAATCTATTAAAGACAAAGAATAAGCAACATTTCTAACAGAAAAGCACTAGAAGATTCTCCAATAATATCAAAGCAAAATAGTGATGCTTGTTTTCACCACTTTTAGTTAACCTAATTTCAGAAGTACTGGTTAAGGCAATAAAATAAAGATAAATTATGGGAATACATGCTGCTAAAGGGGAAATAAATATATGCAATGATGATTTATTTAGAAAACCATAGTGAATCAATGACAAGTAATGAATACTTCAGCAAAATAGTGAGAGAAAACAAATACTGAGTCCTAATTGATTCTCTATCCCAATTTTCACAGCAATTACTACAAATATTCTCTTCTCTCCTGAAAATACTCATACAACCACCTCCCTTTCCCCTCACAGCTTTAACTCATACTTTATGGAGAAAGCATAGTTCACTTGCTTTGAACTCCCTCTTTTTCCCTTATCTTTCTCTCACAATCTCAATATAATTTCCTATTTGCTTCTTTACTACAGTCTCTAATGTTGAGGTAGTCCTTCTTCTTGCCATGGTCAACCCTCTGTATGTACCCTTGATGTTCTCCCTTCTTCAACCAATTGTCCCAACTGCAATCCTCTTTCTCCATCACGTTACTTCTCTCTGTCTATTTATTTCTTCCTTATTCCCAGCAAATACACCAAAGTCTCCCCAAACTTTTAAAAAAAATCCTCTAGCCTACCAGCCCCTCAACCTAGCTTTTGGTATCTCTCCTCCATTCCTCAAGCAAACTCTGTCAAAAGGCTGTCTATAGTTGTTGCTTTCAGTTCCTTTATTCTTATTTTCTTCTAATTCATCTACAATATGGCGTCCAACCTCATGATTCATCTGAAAGCATTCTTTCCAAAGTCAACAATAATCTCTTGATTGTTACATCTTATTTTTTTCTTGATTCTTATTCTTCTTCATCTCTCTGAAACATTTGACACTTCTTTGTTTTGTTTTGTTTTTAATCTTTTGGGGATACAGACCTAATAGTGCTGTCAGTGCTATCAAAGGGTTTACACAGACTTATAGCCCTCAGAGCACAGTTCCAAATTGCTCTCCAAAAGGGTTGGATCAGTTCACAACTCCACTAGTGCATTAGTGTCCCAATTTTTCCATAACCTCTCCAACATTTATCATTTTCTTTTTCTTTCACATTAGTCAATCCGATAGGTACAAGGTGGTATCTCAGAATTGTTTTAATTTGCTTTTCTCCAATCAATAGATTTAGAATATTTTTTATGACTATGGATAGCTTTAATTTCTTCATCAGAAAACTGTTTATATCCTTTCACCATTTATCAATTAGGGAATGACTCATATTCTCATAAATTTGATTCAGTTCTCTATATATTTGAGAAATGAGGACATAATCAGAAACATTTAATATAAAAACTTTCCCAGATTTCTGTTTTCCTTCTAATCTTGTCTGCATTAGTTTTGTTTGTGAAGAAATTTTTTAATTTAATATAGTCAAAATTATTCATTTTATATCTCATAATTCTATCTCTTGTTTGGTCATAAATTCTTCCCTTTTTTGGCCATTCTTCGAGTTACCCAGTTGTGCAATCTCAAATGCTCAGTCTTCACTGTCTATCAATGTAGTGGCCAGATTTTGTTATTTCTACTTCCACTATACCTCTTCAATCTGTAACCTTCTCTTCCCTTACATGGTAATCACCATATTTCAGCCCCTTATGACAACTTGCCTGGCCTTTTGCAACATCCTCCTGCCTGAAGTGTCTCCCATCTCCAAACCTTTTTCCCCAGAGCTGCCAAAAGAATTTTCCTAAGGCACAAATCTGACTATTGTTTGTTAATTTTATGGCAACTTTTACATGGCACACACCCGACCTATGAATATACAAGGCTCTATCCTTATCTTTTCTGTCAGCTCACCCACTGGAATTTAATTCTCTTCTCTATGAAAAAGACCTCAAGCCTCAGTCAATAACTCCCAGTTAATCCTTAGTCTACTCTCCTAGTCAACCAAATACAATGGCTTCCTATAACATCAAGTATCCATATAAATTTCCTTTTTGGCATCTAAAGCCCTATACAATCTGCCTCCAATTTTTCTTTCCAGTTTACATACACTGTGGTCCAGCAAAACTTGACTTCTTACTGGTCTTCCTACATGGCATTCCATTTCCCACCTCCATGCCTTCATATATGTGACTATTTACCACATGCCTAGAATGCAACCACTGCATGTTTCAAAATATCATTTTTTCTTAAAAAATTGGCTCAACAGGAGCCAAGATGGTGGAGTAGAAAGATTCACATATGCTAGCTCCTAACCCCCAGCCCATAAAATACCTATAAAGAAAGAACTCCAAACAAATTCTGGAGCAGTGGAAGCCACACAGCAATGGAGTGGAGGAGATTTCTGTTCCGGAGAGACCTGAAAAACCGACACCAAAGGTCTGTCACACATCAGACCCAGAGCAGAGCCCAGCGCTGCCTTGACCACATGGCACCAAGCGCAGCAGATCTGAGCAGGCTTCAGGGACAGAATCTCCAGCAGCCATGCAGGCCCCTCAACCCACAGGCACTACAGGTGAGTGAGAGAGACTGTTTGGTGGGCCGAGAGGGGAGCAGGGTGTCTCCATAACTCAGGCCCCCTCAGGAGCAGTAGAGGCAGCAGGAGACAGAAGCTCCCAAAGCAGCCAGGAGCTCAGATCCATTGTTGAAGGTATCCTCATAAACCCCCTGAGGGAAATGAGCCCCTGGTGGTGATCCTGCCGCCACCCGAGCAGCTGAACTACATTGAATAGCAGGCCTGCCCCCCACCTGAGCACCTGAATTTGATCTCACACTAAATAACAGACCTGTCCCCACTGAAAGTCCTGAGGCTGGGAAGCAGCATTTGAATCTCAGACCACAAGCACTAGCTGGGCAGATCGGGGGCTAGGTCGGTGTAGAGAGGAATCTCAAAAGTCAAGTAACTGACTGGGAAAATGCCCAGAAAAGGGAAAAAAAATAAGACCATAGAAGTTTACTTTCTTGGTCAACAGATATTTCCTCCCTTTCTTTCTAATGAGGAAGAACGATACTTACCATCAGAGAAAGACATAGAACTCAAGGCTCAAACATCCCAAACATCCAAAGTAAATATTCAATGGGCTCAGGCCATGGAAGAGCTCAAAAAGGATTTTGAAAATCAAGTTAGACAGGTGGAGGAAAAACTGGGAAGAGAAATGAGAGAGATGCAAGAAAAGCATGAAAAATGGGTCAACACCTTGCTGAAGGAGATCCAGAAAAATGCTGAAGAAAATAACACCTTGAAAAGTAGGCTAACTCAATTGGCAAAAAAGGTTCAAAAAGCCAATGAGGAGAAGAATGCTTTCAAAATTAGAATTAGCCAAATGGAAAAAGAGGTTCAAAAGCTCACTGAAGAAAATAGTTCTCTCAAAATTAGAATGGAACAGATGGAGACTAATGACTTTCTGAGAAACCAAGAAATCACAAAACAAAACCAAAAGAATGAAAAAATGGAAGAGGATGTGAAATATCTCACTGGAAAAACAACTGACCTGGAAAATAGATCCAGGAGAGACAATTTAAAAATTATGGGACTACCTGAAAGCCATGATCAAAAAAAAGAGCCTAGACATCATCTTTCACGAAATTATCAAGGAAAATCATGCTGATATTCTAGAACCAGAGGGCAAAATAAGTATTCAAGGACTCAACCAATTACCATCTGAAAGAGATCCAAAAAGAGAAATTCCTAGGAACATTGTGGCCAAATTCCAGAGTTCCTAGGTCAAGGAGAAAATACTGCAAGCAGCTAGAAAGAAACAATTCCAGTATTGTGGAAATACAATCAGGATAACACAAGATCTAGTAGCTTCTACATTAAGGGATCGAAGGGCATGGAATAGGATATTCCAGAAGTCAAAGGAACTAGGACTAAAACCAAGAATCACCTACCCAGCAAAAGTGAGTATAATACTTCAGGGGGAAAAAAATGATCTTTCAATGAAATAGAGGACTTTCAAGCATTCTTGATGAAAAGACTAGAGATAAAAAGAAAATTTGACTTTCAAACATAAGAATGAAAAGAAACATGAAAATGTAAACAGCAAAGAGAAGTCATAAGGGACTTACTAAAGTTGAACTGCTTACATTACTACATGGAAAGACAATATTTGTAATTCTTGAAACTTTTCAGCATCTGGGTAATTGGTAGGATTACACACACACATGTGCATGTTCACACAGAGACAGAGAGCACAGAGTGAATAGAATAGGATGGGATCATATCTTTAAAAAATGAAGTTAAGTGGTGAGAGAGAAATGTATTGGGAAGAGAGAAGGAGAAATGCAATGGGGCAAATTATCTCTCATAGAAGAGGCAGGTAGGAGACTTTTTAGTGGAGGGAAAAAGAGGGGACCTGAGAGAAAAACATGAAGTTTACTCTCATCACATTTGACTAAAGGAAGGAATAAAATGCATACTCATTTTGGTATGAAAACCTATCTTACAATACAGGAAAGTGGGGGAGAAGGGGATAAGCAGGGTGGGGGGATGATGGAAGGGAGGGCAATGGGAGGAGGGAGCAATTTGAAGTCAACACTCTTAGGGAAGGACAGGATCAAAAGAGAGAATAGAAGCATTGGGGGGCAGGATAGGAGGGAGGGGAAATATAGTTAGTCTTATACAACATGACTATTATCAAAGTCATTTGCAAAACTACACAGATATGGCCTGTATTGAATTGCTTGCCTTCCCAAAGGGAATGGGTGGGGAGGGAGGGATGGGGAGAAGTTGGAACTCAACATTTTAGGAACAACTTTTGAGTATTGTTCTTGCTACTAGGAAATAAGAAATCCAGGTAATGGGGAATAGAAAGTTATCTGGGCCTACAGGACAAAAGAGAAGATGGGGACAATGGAAGGGAGGGAGGATAGAAGAGAGGGCAGATTGGTGATAGGGGAAATTAGAATGCTTGGTGTATTTGGGTGGGGGGAGGGGACAAATGGAGAGAAAATTTTGAACTCAAAATTTTGTGAAAATGAATGTAAAAAGTTAAATAAATAAATTTTAAAAAAAGCTCAGCTCAAAAACTACCATCTACATAAGATCTTTCCTTACTACTCAGATATTAGTTTCTTCCTTCCCAAATAATTTTATATACACTTTGTCTATTCTTATAATTGCCTGTGTTGTCTCCTTCAGATACACTATAAGTTCCATGACAGCCAGGTTTTAGCTATTATCTTTCTATCCCCAGTTTTTACAACAGTATCTAGCACATAGTGGTGACTTAATAAATACTTGCTCAATGACTTATTGACTAAAAATCAAAACATTAGCATGTCTCTATATTTAAAAACAGAAAAAATGGATAAAAGAAAAAATACCTCACAAAATAGCAACAAAATTCATTATATATCTGGGGATTAACCTATAAAAGTCAAGACACTTGTCATTTGTAGTTAAGAAACCATAAAATGCTAGATAAATAAAACTATTAAATATTTTTTATAAAAGTAAGGGATTATAGAACTAAAAAGGAACTTAGAGACCTACAAGTCTAACCTTTTCATTTTAACAATGAAGAAACCGAAGGGTAGATAAGTTTGACTTACCTAAGAGTCAGGTTTAAAACCTATGCACTGATTTTGAATCCATGCATCTGAATTGGTTCCACGCTGCCAATCTCAATAGGATATGCCATGCTAATATAGTAAAGATGAAACTATAAGCCAAACTAACCTAAGGTTTAATGGGGTAATAATCAAATTGTCAAGAGAATACTTATAGAATAAAAGAAAAAATGTAAAATTTCTTACAGAAGAGCAAAGGGTCTAGTAAGTCAACAGAAACAATGGGGGAAATAAGTCAAGAAGCATGTATTAATGTGTGCTACATGCCATGAAATGTATTATAGGTTATTAAGGAGGACAGATGAACAATACTGAAAGATCTTAATACACATTATAAAATAGTAACCATCAAAACTCTCTGGAGTTGTATTAATAAAAAGTATAAAAGTACATCACTGAAATAGATTAGACAATCAATAATTAGACATAAACATACACAACAGTTTAGTGTTTGATAAATCCAAGATCACAAAATCCTCAGGAAAGAATTCATTCTTCCACAAAATTTTCTGGGATAATAAGATTGTGGTTTGCCAGCCTGCCCCCAGTGGATTTCCCTAACCATCTTAAGATATAATAAATTAATTGCAAATTAATAAATTGTCTGGATATAAAAGCCTCATAATAAAAAAAATTGAGGACAAGAGGTTACAGATTTCATGATGGCAGATGAGAGGAAATTCTCAATAAGGAATTTATCAATTATAAAATGTGTTTCAATTATCTACAAACAAAAAAATTTATGGCATAAATAAAAGCAATGTAATCAAAATAAACATATAGGAACAAACTGGGGAAAATTTCTCATTAAATATTTCTGATAACAATATTACATCCAAAACCTAAGGGAAATGGCATAAATCTGTAAGTTCAAGGGACATTTTCTAGTAAATAAATGGAAAAAATAGGTGAACTGATAGGTTTTTTTCCAAGACAAAACACAAACTATCAACAGCTATTTGAAAATAATTCAGATTTAAAAAAGAAATACAAACTAAAATAAAACTCAGGCATTATTTTGCTCCCACTACATTGGCAAAGAAGGCAGGTGGAACAATGTGATGTTGACGTGATCTGTGGAGAAACAGATGTACTTATTCACTGCTGATGGGTTGGGTTGTGATTAAGCTCAAATATTTTAGAAAGTATTGCATGTTATTATGCAATTAAAGTTCCAAGGTTGTTCATACCACGAATTCAGTGAAAGAAAAAAGTATATATGTACAAAAATATTCATAGTATTATTGGTTGCAATAGCAAAAAGTTACAAGCTATGTTTGTGATCATTGGGAAATGGCTAAGTGAAGTGAGTTTTTTGGCTGCTGTCCTTCAGCCTCAAAGAGGATCAAAATGCTGTAACAATAATGAGGTCAAGGTACAGGGTCTGTCTAAATGTGACTGATCAGACCAGTAAGAGCTCAGAAGGCTCTCCTACATGTCAAGCACAAGTAGTCTACATGAATATTTGGAATAGAGACATTTCTAAATTTGTGTATCTCCCATTTCCTTTGACCTACTGCAGTTCTGCTTTGCTCACAGAATACAGCAACTCTTATCCTATTTAATATAGCACATTATTCCGTTTAAGAAGCAACAGATGAGATTCAGAGACAGACATCAGTGAATTGCAGCCCAGTTACCAAGGGAGCCCTGGAGACCCGTCCCCAGGGTCCGGCGCACCCCGGAAAGTGGACCCCACCCCCAGCGCTGCCCTGGCCGCGGCCCCAGAGAAGCTGATCCGAGCAGGCTTCAGAGACGGAAGCTCCAGCAGCCGGGAAAGTCCCTCCACCCACAGAAGCTACAGGTCAGTGAGAGAGAAGGCCAGGCTGGAGGAGAGGGGGAGCAGGGCGTCTCCGTGACTCGGGCCCCCTCAGGAGGAAATGGTGGCAGCAGAGATGGGGGCAGGAAGCGGCTGAGGCAGAGGTGTGGGCGGCGGCTGAGGCGGCAGCGGCCCGGGACTCAGGAATCCCCCAACAGCAGGCAGGATCTTCATTACGGAAGGTTTCTGCATAAAACCTGACGGAGCTGAGCCTGGGAGACGGCCTTGCCCCCACCCCGCTCTATTACTGAAGGCTTCTGCTCAAAGCCCCCAAGGGAACTGAGCTTGGGAGACGGGCCCCCCACCCCGCCCCCACCCGCTCCATTCCTGAAAGTCTCTGCATAAAGCCCCTGTGGGATCTGAGCCTGGGAGATGGCCCTGCCCCCACCCCAGCACCTGAACTAAAGCTCACTGATTGACAGCCGGCAGGAGGAAAGCCCATTTAAATCTCAGAGGCCAAGCACTAGCTGGGCGGATCCAGGCGGGGGTGGAAAGGAATCTCAGAAGTCAAGTAACTGGCTGGGAAAATGCCTAGAAAAAGGAAGAAAAATAAGACTTTAGAGAGTTTTTTCCAACAAATGGAAATGATCCCGACCTTCAGATCTGATGACGAGGACGTATCCTTGCCATCAGGGAAAGACGTGGAGGGCGGGGCCTCAGTACCCCAGACACCCCGGGGGGGGTGGCGGGTGGGCTCAGGCCCTGGAAGAGCTCAAAAAAGATTTTGAAATGCAAGTTAGACAGGTGGAGGAAAAACTGGGAAGAGAAATGTCAGAGATGCAAGAAAAGTATGAAAAACGGGTCAATACCTTGGTAAAGGAGACCCAAAAAAATGCTGAGGAAATTAACACCTTGAAAAATAGGCTCACTCAATTGGCAAAGGAGGTTCAAAAAGCCAATGAGGAGAAGAATGCTTTCAAAAGCAGAATGAGCCAAATGGAAAAAGAGGCTCAAAAGCTCACTGAATTTAATAGTTCTCTCAAAATCAGAATGGAACAGATGGAGTCTAATGACTTTATGAGAAACCAAGAAATCACCAAACAAAACCAAAAGAACGAAAAAATGGAAGAGAATGTGAAATATCTCATGGGAAAAACAACTGACCTGGAAAATAGATCCAGGAGAGACAATTTAAAAATTATGGGACTACCTGAAACTCATGATCAAAAAAAGAGCCTAGACATCATCTTCCATGAAATTATCAAGGAAAACTGCCCTGACATTCTACAACCAGAGGGCAAAATAAGTATTGAAAGAATCCATCATTCACCACCTGAAAGAGATCCAAAAAGAGAAACTCCTAGGAACATTGTGGCCAAATTCCAGAACTACCAGCTCAAGGAAAAAATCTTGCAAGCAGCTAGAAAGAAACAATTCCAGTACTGTGGAAATACAATCAGGATAACCCAAGATCTAGCAGCTTCTACATTAAGGGATCGAAGGGCGTGGAATAGGATATTCCAGAAGTCAAAGGAACTAGGACTCAAACCAAGAATCACCTACCCAGCTAAACTGAGTATAATACTTCAAGGGAAAATATGGTCTTTCAATGAAACAGAGGACTTTCAATCATTCTTAATGAAAAAACCAGAGCTGAAAAGAAAATTTGACTTTCAAACACAAGAATGAGAAGAAGCATGAAAAAGTAAACAGCAAAGAGAAGTCTCAAGGGACTTACCATAAGTGAACTGTTTACATTCATACAGGGAAAGACAATATTTCTAACTCTTAAAACTTTTCAGTATCTGGGTAGTTGGTGGGACCACACACACACGTACATGCATGCACGCACACACACATACACACATGCACACACATACAGAGATAGAGAGCACAGATTGAACTGAATAGGATGGGACCATACCTTAAAAGAAACTAAGGTAAATGGTGAGAGAGAAATGTAGGGGGAGGAAAGAGAGGGAAAGGGAAGGGGGTAACTATATGTCATTTAAGAGGCAGGTAGGAGTTTTTCTTAGTGGAGGGAAAAAGAGGTGAGCTGAGAAAAAACAAAACAAAACAAAACAAGAAGTTTACCCTCATCACATTTGACTAAACGAAGGAGTGAAATGCACACTCATTTTGGTATGAAAACCTATCTTACAATACAGGAAAGTGGGGGAGAAGGAGATATTGCAAGGGAGGGGATGATGGAGGGGAGGGCAAAGGGAGGAGGGAGCAATTTGAAGTCAATACTTGGGGAGGGACAGGATCAAGAGACAGAAGAGAAACAATGAGGGGCAGGTTAGGAGGGATGGTAATCCAGTTAGTCTTACACAACACGACTATCAGGGAGGTCATTGGCAAAACTACACAGATAGGGCCTATATTGAATTGCCTGCTGTCCCAAAGGGAATGGGTGGGGAGGGAGGGATGGGGAGAATTTGGAACTCAAAGTTTTAGGAACAACTGTTTAGTATTGTTGTTGCAACTAGGAAAGAAGACATACAGTTAATGAGGAATAGAAAGTCATCTGGCCCTACAGGAGAAAAGAGAAGATGGAGACAAGAGAAGGGAGGGATGACAGAAGAGAGGGCAGATTGGAGATAGGGAAAATTAGATTGCTTGGGGTATTGGGGTGGGGGGAGGGGAGAAAAGGGGAGAAAATTTGGAACCCAAAAATTTGTGAAAATGAATGTAAAAAATAAATAAATAAAATTTAAAAAAAATTTAAAAAAAAGAATTTAAAAAAATAAAAAAAGAAGCAACAGATGAAAGAAATATGGAAACTGCAACAAAGTAAAGAAAGCACATTCAAAAGAACAGCAGCATACTATTCACATCAATGTAAATAAAAATATTAAATAGAAACAAAACAAAAGCTAATTAGAATGGAAGATGTATAATTCTTATTAAAAGTACAGTACACAGATTTCATTCTTTTAGAAATGACAAATTAGAAAAATATATGGTTACATATTCTACTAGTTGTAAATACAATTTTATATTTCACCTTGCTAGGGGTCAAGGTGAATAGAGCTCTGAGTCTAGAGTTAGAAGACCTGAGTTCAAATACAGCCTCAGGCACTTACTACAATTATCGCTTCCACATGATGACTTTCTCCAATGAAGTTTCAGCCTGCCTCCTATCACTAGCAGTGTGGTTCTGCACATTCACCTCCTCCTCCAGGGCACTTTCAATTTTCAAATTTATTTCATACTTTTAAATTTCTTTTTCATTTGGCATCATATAACCTATGACCAAATACTCAACCTAAATTTTACAATAAGGTATTATAAACACCTCATCAAAGAAAAAGAAAAATTCACACTTATTCTCTGGCATGAAGGGAGGACCAAATAATTTTACACGGATTTTCCAGATTGCATGGCACCATGCCTTAACTCTGTGATGTGGAAGGGATAACTTCTTGTGTGACTCTGGGCAATTTATTTAACCTTTATATGACTTCAGTCATAAAATGGGAATGATAACAGTACCTACCTCTTAGGGCTGTTGTGAAAATCAGATGAGATAATAATTATAAAGCACTTAGCATAGAGCCTGATATATAGTAGGTGCTTAATAAATACTTGTTCCTTTATTCCTTTTGTTTAACTGTTTGCTTCTGGTCTCTTTACTCAATATAGGAACAAAAAATTGTCCCTAAGGCCAAATTAGATAAAATTAAGCAAAACAAAAAAAAAATAAGGAGTTAGCAAAATAAAAAGAGGGAGAAGTGAAAAACCTGAAGTCATTAAAAAATCTTTACTTAACAAAAACTATAGAAATTTGTTGGAAAGTAATTCTGTTGTAAAAACAAGATTCACCAATAAGACATTTTTAAACTATTTGGAAGGACCCCTCAAGTGAGTTCCAGTGAGCCACTGGAATCGTCTCTGGTCTGCTGTTGTTGTGGATCACATTGCTATTCAAATACAACTATTACCCTCTCACTGAGCCAATCAATAAAATTTCAGTAAGAAGGTCTCCTAATATATTTTGCCTTTGTTATAATGATCCTATCTCTCCCCACTCCTTTCCTAGATTACTTTCCATTCACTCAGTGGTAGCAGACAGCACTTGTAGGCTACTTTGGATGTACCCTGGGATTTGGCCCCTCCCTACCCGTGGCTCTAAATTCTCAGACTACGGTGGTGCACAGCATCAGATTAAACAAAAATAGAAGAAGAAATTGCTGCTCTTGTCATTGATAATGACTCTGGCATGAGCAAAGCTGGCTTTGCTGGGGTTGATGCTCCTCAGTCTTTATTCCCCTCCATTGTTGGACACCCAAAACACCAGAGTGTCATGGTGTTAATGGGGCAGAAGGACAGTTACGTTGGTAATGAGGCTCAGAGCAAGAGAGGTATCCTGACTCTGAAATATTCCATTGAACATGGCATTGTTATCAATTGAAATGATATGGATAAAATCTGGCATCATACCTTCTACAATGAGCTTTGTGTAGCTCCTGAGGAAAATCCTGTTCTTCTTACAGAAGCTCCCTTAAACCCTAAGGCCAAGAGAGAGAAGATGACGCAGATTATGTTTGAGACCTTCAACACCCCAGTCATATATGTTGCTGTTCAGGCTGTGTTGTCTCTGTATGCCTCTGGTTGTATCACTGGTATTTTTATGGACTCTGGTGATGGTGTCACCCACACTGTGCCCATCTACGAGGGTTATGCCCTTCCCCATGCCATCCTTCACTGGATTTGACTGGCCATGACCTGACAGACTACCTCATGAAGATACTGACAGAAAGAGGATACAGCTGAAAGGGAAATTGTTCATGACATCAAGGAGAAGCTGTGCTATGCTGCCCTGAATTTGATGGCCACTGCTGCTTCCTCCTCTTCACTGGAAAAAAGCTATGAGCTTCCTGATGGCCCAGTGATCACCACTGGCAATGAGAGGTTCAGGTGTCCAGAGGCCCTCTTTCAGCTATTCTTCCTGGGTAATGCCCAACACATCATTGTGTAAGGAAAAATAAAATTGCTGCAAGTAAACTGAAAAAAAAATAGATTACTTTCCATTACAGTTGCACTAAAGGACCCTACTCTACTTCATCTCCACATGAGAATCTGTGTATCCTTCTCTGGACTTGGAGTTTAGACCTCTAGTACTAGACAGAGTTGCCTTGTCTGCCAAATACTTCCGAGAAATGAGTGAAAAACAGTCATATTGGGAACAGCATTTGCCTTGCACCACTGTCATTGCATTTACTTTGCATTTCTTGCAGTGGCCCTGCTGGAGTCCATGCTCCAGAATCTTCTGACCTCCAAGATGAAGCCTCTTCCTCCTCCATTTCCATTTCAATACTTTCTTCCTCTCTACTGTCCTTTTTCCTTTCTCTTTGGAGGCACCTCTAAGCGTGCTGTATAATGGGCAACAGCTCCATTGTTTTGTGGTGGATGGGTACTTTAAAGGGTCATGCAGGCAATGTGGCAGCCTTTCTACCTAAAGTTTAAAAAAGACTATTAGTCAAATGCTAATTGGCATAAGAAACTGAACTGCATTAATTTCTACTCCACCACAACCCCTAACCCCTATAGAAATAAATAAATGGCAAACACAATGTGAGTACCCAGATTATTTTCAAAAAAAAGAGGGATGTATTGGATAGGAATTTTGAAAAGTATTTTTTTTAGTTTTATGGCATGAATCCGACTAGCAGGTCAACTATACCAAAATAGAGTAATTTTTTAAGCTGATTTTTCAGTAACAATCATAAACAACTTCATCTTGCCACAATATTTGACGGAAAGTATAAAAAGTATTTCAGGAGCTGAACATAAGTTTGAAGGTTTCAAGCTTGAATATAGAGTTCAAATTGAAAAAAAATGGAGACAATATTTAAAATAACGTTTTCTTACATAGGCTAGACAGATTGAGCATAAAACTATCAAGAAGAAAGCTATGAATGAATATTTTAAGAAGCTTTATTGCCAACCTGAAATAAAAAGCTTAATAGAAAATACATGTTCAAAACCACTAATATCTATATTATGAACATAATAGGATATATGGCAGAAGGTACTACAGAATGAGCCATGAAAGGACTACTTCTAGGGATAGACATCAAATGCCACCCAAGCAGAAGTGAATTAGGAGCCCAATTTAAGATGCAGTAGAAAATATGAATGACATCGCTCAGTTAGAAACAGGAAAAAAAAGAAACTTTTAGCATAATCCAAAAAATAAAGCTATATCAGAAGTCCTAGATTCCCTTAATTAGTAATTAAAAGCAAAAGTTAAAAGGCTAAAATCTAAGGAGTCAAAGTAGCCTGAAGAACAAAATATTTCAAACACCACAAAAAAAAACAAAACTTCAATATAAAGGTTTGCAAAGCAAAGAAATAAGGAAAGAAGGATATAAGAAATTTCTGTACATCTATACAATTGAAGCCCAGCACAATGAAAATGCAAGTTAGACCAAAGAAAAAACAGAAAGCTTACTCTTCATTAAGATAATGAATGCTAGAATAGGTGAGTCAGAGGAGGTGATTCAAACTTTACCTCTTTGCACAACTGAAAAGCAGTGAAACCAGAATAGGATTCAGAATAATGGAATTAAATACTTCACAGTAGCAGATGAATTAAAAGCAAATCAATTTGCTACCTTCCCCTCAGAAATAACTCTGATCTCAACTTTCTAAACAGTAGGTATATATAGGTATATCAAAAGATAGGTATAGATAGGTATATCAAAAGATGAAAACACCTGTGACCTCTCCAAATATAGTCTAATGATGATTTTATATACTCAACATAAAGCATTCGCAGATTATTTTACTTTAAAATTCTATGCACATTTTTTAAATGGTGTCTGAGGAGTAAAAATGGTATGCCAAAAAGTCTCAGGGGTACAGACCAAAATTTACTATTGAATCAGCAATATTTCAACAAACTGTCCTAGGACAGACTAACCATCACGGTGGCTTTATTGATCATTTCTAAAACCTTTTACTTAGTTCTGCACACTTTAGCTTTCTTAAGTTCTTCTCTACCCCCACCTCCATCTGTCTTTCTCTTTTCCCTTTCTCTCTGTCTCTGTTCTCTCCTTCATTCCCTTCCTCCTTCTCTCTCTGCTTCTGTCTCTCTATTTCTCCCTTCTCTCTCTTTCCATATTATAATATAGTATAATGAACAATATATGATATACCTGTTATACTATGATATATATTATATGTACATATGTTAACATATTATGTGCATATATAACAGCCCCAAGTATCATGAGAATCTTTTTATGTCTATACTGAAAACTGTTCTCTAACATATACTACTGACAATGTCATCAAGAACAACTAATATAAAACAAGATATTTTTAGGGAGACAGTTTGACCCCCACGGTCCTTCTTAGTTTTAAATATGTGATTAGCCTCTTAAATGGAACTAAGTATGTCTCCCAAAGTAAGGAAGGAATTGAACCAGAATATCTTAATTGCTTGACATACATAAATGAAATCAAACAATACGACTCCACTTAAACCATGCTAATTAACTTATCTCAGAAGATCTTCAAATGATATAAAACATAATTTAAATTCAAGAAATACAAAATTCTTAATGTATGTCAAGGACAGATAGAGGTTGAAGTCTTCAAGCTTGAATCCAGACTTCAAATTAGAAAAAAAAATGGAGGCAATATTTAAAATACCTTTTTCTCAACACAGGCTAGACTCATTAAATATAAAACTATCAAGAAGAAATCTATGAATGAATATATGGAGAGACTTTATTGCTATCCTGAAATCAAAATCTCAATGGAAAGTACATGTTTAAAACAACAAATATTTCTGCAATCCCAGTCTTAATGTATACTTTTGGAAGTATACAACAAAGCATAAAAGACTTGGAAAATATTCTAACAAAAATCCATACAATATTAATGAAAAACCTCAAGGGAGCAATAGAAAATTTAACTCTTCCTGATCAAAAAGGAAAAGGGAATTTATAGATATTCTCAGCATGCATTATAGTCAAAAACCTGTACACACTTTTGAAATAAGCTATTGAAATATTGCTTGTCCAAGCAATAGCAAAAACTAACAACAGGTAAACACCATTAGATATAACAAAAGGTTCAAAGAGGTTCAAGAAAGGTTCAAGAGAAGACTCAAGAGTGGAATCAAAAGTTCCTCTGTGGGTGATGTCCTCATGAACTTAGTGAATGGCTATTGACAAATTAATATTGAACAAATGACCAAGAATGTGGATTTGTTTCTGGAAATGGGGCTTCATGATTAAATGCCACAGAAGGAATATTCTTAGGGGAATCCATGCTTGATTGAGGGAGATGATGTAATGAAAAAAATAGAAGCTGTGCAAGTCATCACTGTGGCCTATAAAAATTGAGTACATACCAAAGACCTAGCATAACATAACGTAGCAGCTAGAATTATACATCAGAAGCTAGCTATTTTTCATGTACTTACAGGTGAGAAATTCCCTTACATGCATCAAAATATCCTTGAGAACTCAACCACTAAACTCTACTCAAACTAGACCATTTTCATTGATCGAACTGTGATTCACAATTTCCTAAATATCAAATTTTTCCATAAAAACCTGGAAATAGCATTTTAATAGATACTGATGTATCAAGGACTCGTAACCTCTCAGGTGGCAAAGAATGAAAACTTTTCAACATTTGGAGTTCTAGTACAAGAGATCAAAATCATGTAGGAATGAGAGACAAAGAGAGAGAGAGAGAGCAAGCAGCCCCATCATTCTTTCTTCTACTGGCATTGCACCTAAGATTCCTTTCTGTGAGTCTACATAAGATGAGTTTATAACCCAATTTTTATTCAAGTATAAAAAGCAGTTATTAAATCCACCTGTGTAACAGTCTGCAGAACATTAAATAAAACAGAATAGTAGCAGCATAGTTATTTGTACTAAAGTTCTTTCTATCAGAACATTTCTATCTTCTATCAAGCAAGATGAAAAGAACGAGATAATAACGAAGACATTAATAAAGTGCTTTAAAGTTTACAAAGCATTTTACATACATTACTTAATTTGAATCTCACAGCAAGCAGGAAGGCAGGCACTACAGTTATTATTGTCCCCATTCTGCAGAATTAAAAACTGAGGCCCATAGAGGTGAAATGATTTATTCATCATCATGTCATTTGTGTTGGTCAGGGAGGGAATGACACTTCAGATAGGAGGGGGAAAGGAAAGAATAAATACTTATATACTGTTTACTGTGTGTCAGGCACTGTGCTAAGCACTTTTTAAAAATGTTATCTTATGTAGTTCTTACAAAAACTCTGCAAGGCAGGTGCTATTATTATCCACCTTTTATAGCTGAGGAAACTGAGGCAAACAAAGGTTAAGTAATTTGCTCCAGGTCACATAGCTAGTTAGTGTCTGAGGCCAGATTTGAACTTGGTGATCTATCGACTGTGCCACCACTTGTCTCTGCAGGGAGGGAGTTGTGTAAAATATATTATACAGGTAAACTGGGTCTACAAGATAATCAGTGCTTATCATATATCTTCTATTGTTACGTTGCTTGTAACGCTCTATTTAATTTGTCTACTGCAGAGATTTCCCCATTTTCTCCTCAATTTAGTGGTTGGACATTGGAATTCAGTCTACTGAAGTACAAAGATGTGTCAGCAAATACGTAAACTGTAATGTTTGCAAATAAATAGCTAATGTTTACATAGGGCTTTAAGGTTCAAACTGAATGTTACTGTAGCTTCCAGAACTATAACCACGCACTGCCTGGATAACTTTTTTGAGAGGTCTAGCCTTGAATCCCAACTGATAGAAATCACGTTTATCTCCAGTAACAGGGACAAGCTAGAATCCAATCTTGCTATGTAGGTAAAAACAAACAAACAAACAAACAAAAACATTACACACAGACAGAGACATAGACAAACAAAACTAGAGAGAGAGAGGGAAAAAAGGAGGAGGCAGAGAAGAAGAGAAGAGAGGAGAACAAAAGACAGGATGGGAGAGAAGAGAGGAGAGGAAAGGTGAAGGGAGAGAGAGAGAGACAGAGAGAGAGAGAGAGAGAGAGAATAAGTGTAAGTTTGAGAGAGTACTTATTTTGTAATGCTACAGAAGAAATATCTTTTCTCCAAATAGATCATGCTTTTGTTTTACTATACTGTAATATTATCTGTATTGATAATGTCTCAGTATTACAGCATATATACTTGTTTTACTGTAGCCTTTTTATGCAGAGTTTCTCAGAACTGTCTAACCATTATGTTTGTTATTTTCATGCCTGCCTCTAGAGAGCTACCTCTCTGAACATCTCTATCTATCTATGTGGTCCAGACCTAGGACTTCATTAGTATGGGGAGCTTCCAAAGTGGAAACTCCCTCCACCAATACAGATCAGTAACTTTCCAAATATTACCTTATTTTATCCTCACAACAACCCTAGAAGGTAGGTCCCTTTATTATCACTTTATAGATGAGGAAACTGAGACAGACAGAAATTAAATGACTTGACCAGGCCACACAGTTAATAAGTGTCTGAGGCCAGATGTAAGAAGATGAGTCTTCCTGACTCCAGGTCCAGCGTTCTATGCACTGTGCCACCTAGCTGAGTCACTAGTCTTAGAGAGTTACCAGGGGCACTGAGACATTATGTGACATGGTCACCCATCAAATAAATGTCAGAGGAAGAACTTGAACCCAGTTCAGATCTGATGCAAAGGTCAGTCTTCTGTCCATAGTATCACACTGCCTGTCATATTTTTATTTTTTATTTTTATATGTACATTATATATGTGCACATGCATGTATGTATATATTTTCATGTATTTCATATATACATATTTAATCTATCAGTTTAATCAATATTTAGCACCTGCTATGGGCCAAGCAGTGTGCTAGGTTCTGGGGATACAAGGCAAAAAAAAAAAAAAATGAGCCATCCCTTGTCCTCAAAAAGCTTGCATTCCAGCAGATTTAAACATGAATTCATTTGTTTCTTCAAAGCATATACCTAAGTAAGTGCTAATGAACCAAAACACCAAACAAGATAAATAAACAAAATACCAAATCAGCTTTTTGAAAACCCTTTGTTTCAGTAGTAATGAAGCAAACAGTCTGCTCACATTACTGGTTCCCAGGCTCCCTCTCACACACAACCAGAACAAGAGGGACAAAATACAGGAAAATCCAGAAGAGAATTTTCCTCACCTTCCCTTTATGAGTCTTTGTCTGTCTGTGTTTCGCTGTTGGCAGAATATTAAGGATTGAAACTTTGACAGTATTCTCTTCCCTGGAGTCCTGGACCCTTGAGTTTAAGGAAATGATCCTTCTCTTAATGAAACTGTGACTATCTGTCCTGTCAAGGCTACTCAGCCAAGAAGACACAAGGTTAATTATTTTATCTAGATATGTCATACCCTTACTCTCTTCCAAAACCAACAGTCTTGAAGTTGGGACCTGTCACAGATTGCTTTCTGGAAAGAATCTGTATCCTCCCCTAGCCGGATGTTCCTCCTATGGCCAAGGCAGCCAAAGGCATCATCCGCAAATATGACAGGATGATGAATTGAATAGACAGGTAAATGCAAGTCATAAAACCCACTTGAACTGAGGACATAAAGAAACAGATATATTAAAACATACAAAGAAGGAAGGAATAAGCATTTATTAAGCACCAACTATACGCCAGATACCATTTTGAATGCTTTATTTCATTTGACAAAATGAAACGAAGAGGAACACAGAGGCATAGAGATAATGACAGAGACTGGCACATGGGGACAGTGCAACTACACAGACATGCTCCCAGCTATGATCATGGGTATACTCTTAGTATATTAGATTATGCCTAAATCAATCAGCAATCAACAGGTATTTATTTTAAGGGCCTATGCGTCAGACATTCTGCCAGGTTTTAGGGGTACAAACAAAATTTCCCTGCCCTCAACATGTACCTGTATTCTTACAGGGTAAATAATATATATGCATATCAATAAATACAAAATATATAAAATGCAAATGCAGAAAAGTATACAAACATATTCTCACCTTTTCTCTCCTTGCTTCCCTGATCTCATAGCACCTTGCTACACACACATACATATATGTGTATATAGAGATTTATATCTATATGTGGATATATGCAAATATATATGCAGATGTATTTCCCAGATTCACTTCACCCTCTGTAGGTAGTATAGTAGAATAAACACTGGATTTGAAGTCAAAGACACCTGGGTTCAAATCCCAGTCCTGATACTTGCTACCTATGCAACTTGCTACCTATGCAAATCACTTAACCTCTCTGGGCCTCAGTTGCTTAATATAAAAAATGAAAGGCTTAGACTCAATGGCCTATAAATCCCTTTCTCCCTCTAAATTTAAGATCCAATTGCTTCCTTAATTCATTCACACTCCTATGGAAAGATTGAATGGACAGGAGGAAGGACTCAGGAATACAAATGGATATCAACCACCCCTATCCCTAGACTTGGCTCTTTGTTCATTGGACCAGGTTTGGAGGCTCATGTCCAGTGTTCCATGTCACCTTTGTCTTTCCTGTCTCACTCCTGGGGCAAGACGTTGAGTCTGCCCCTTCCTTCTTTTTGCTTCTATGAAGTTTCTCTTGGCACATGTCCAGAACCTGCCATGTCCAGGGGTCCCTGAGTACTTTTACCCACAAATAAGGTGTTCAAATCTCCTCTGGGATCTTAGCTGTCTCTGTACTTACTCTTTGAATAGTGGAGATTATCCTCATTCTCCACTGATGCAGTTAAAAATAACCTTTGGATATGCCTGTAGAGTCAAGGTATGAAATTCTATGACAAAAAGTAATCTCTTTCCTCCAGAGGTAATTGTTGAGATCCCAGGTGAAAAATAAGTCATTGACTCTTGTTTTGCTTTTGACTCCCCTCCTTGTGTTGCCTTGGCTTTCCAAAGTTCATTATATCTATTCCCCCAGCCTTCTCGATCTCCAAGTTTCAGTTCTTTTCCTGCAGTATCTCTTCCAAGTTGCCTAGGAGCTAAGAAAAAGAAACAATAATGAGAGAAACGCTCCTGGATTTGATACTGATGATTGGCATGGCAATGCTGAGAACTAAAATCAGGTCTGGATCAAAATGACTCCACTGTGAGAGTTTTGATGCCAAAGGTTTAGGGTATTAATAATTGCTAATAATAGTTAGCATTTATATAGCTCCTACTGTATGCCAGGCACTGTATCCAGTGCTTCACATGTATTATCTCATTTGATCCTTACAACAACCCTGGAAGGTAGGTGCTATTATTATCCCCATTCACAGATGAGGAAGATGAGGCAGATAGTAAGTTACTTGTCCAAGGCAATTAGTGTCTAAGGCTGAATTTGAACTCAGACCTACTGATTCCAGTGCCATCTAGTTGCTTCATAATAGACCAAGCCAATTGCTGTCCTAGGGCTGACATGGATAGACATTTAGGACTGAGTGATTTTGTTGTGGTTTTTTTTTCTGTATTATCCCCAAGTTCACAATTCTACCTTCTCCTCATAAAGGCTACTACCTACATGCTCCTCTGGTACCTTCCCTGCTGCCTATAAACAAGTCTTTAAAAAATCCTTATTAGAACCAATCCCCAATTAATATGATCCTCTATATCTCTTTTTCTCAGCTAAACTCCTTTTAAAAAGAGAGTCTCTACTTGGTGCTTTCATTTATTCTCCTCTGTTTCTCCTTAACACCCTGCAACCTGCCTTCAGACCTTATCACTCATCTCCTCATCTCTGTTTATTGGAGTCTAAATGTATTTCAAGGCTCAGATGAAGATCCAACTTTCACCTGAAGCTTTTACTGACATCCCCAGCTACTGGTGACCTCCTTCCTAGGACCACTTTGTATGTACTTTTAAATGCCGTCTAAAGTTGAATTCCATAAGCAAGGGTTAGGTACTCGCCTCTTTTCCATGGAGGATTTGGGACAGGAGAAGCTGGAGAGGAAAGGAAGCATAGGATCAGAAATATAGAACTGAATGAGATCTTAGGGGTTCACTGAGTAACAGAGGGGGAGGAGTATATTCAGAAATTTAGGTGATATAAAATCAAAGAGTATCAATAAAATAAGTTACATTCTTTTGGGGGAGCTAGGGTTAAGTGACTTGTAAGTGGTCACACAGCTGGTAAGTATCCACCTAGCCACTCCTAGATGCATTCTTTAAAAGTGTTCATGAAAGAGTCAGAGGGAGGAAGAGACAGCTCAGTGATGGATGAAAAAGAAACTTGAGGCTTGAGGGATGGGAAGTATTTGGATAAGTCAAATGGAGATGAGAGGAAATGTCATTTAAGGGCAACACAAGCAACAACGTGGAGCTAGAAATGAGCGTGTTGTGCTTATATGGCAATGAGTAGACTAGCGTGACCATAGAGCAGGTTTCATGTAATAGCAGAGTGGGAAATATTGTTACATAAGTAAGATGGGGCCTTGCAAACCTAGCAAAGAAAATAATTTTGTAGTAGAAAATAGGGATTCTTGAGAAATGGAATAATATTAAAAGTCATAGCTAAAGACATTAATCAAACAATAGTATGTAGTATAGTTTAGAAGGAAAGAGAATGGAGTCTGGAAAACAATCTAGGAAACTACTCTAATATTAAAATGGGCCATTCAAAAGCTCCAGATTAGACCAGTGAAAGTCAGAATGGAAAGAAAAGGTGGATGAGAGAAATCTCTTGAAGGAAAAATTAACAGAATTTGACTTCCTGAATATGGAAGATTGAGAAGAAGTGAGTCAAAAATGTCTCTAAAATTCGGAGCCTGCTGGAGGGAGGGAAAGAATTTGGAATTGTATTTTTTTAAATGAATAAAAAAATTAATAAGAAAATAAAATTATAATTCTGAGCTATTGAAAAATCCTACAGTCACTAATTCAGACAGGTAAATTAGAAAGGGAGCTGGTTTAAGGAGAATGATGATGAATATGCCTTTGGACCTACTGAGTTTAGGATAATAGAAAAATTGTCAGGTGGTTATATTCAGTAGGCAGTTGAAGGTACAGGATTAGAGTTTGGATGAAAAAAGACAGATCTATATACAGAATTGTGAGTTAGACAAAACAGAGATGATGGCCCAAATTGAAAAGAAATGACCCCTCTAAGGTAGAGAGCATAGAGAGGAACCTTCTTATCAGTCCCAATTGTTTTAAGTGGCATTGGTAGGTACTACAAGAGTCTTCTAGACCTTTTTTTTCTCTACAATCTCTCACTTGGTGACCTCATTAGCTCCCAAAGCTTTAATTATCATCTCTGTGAAGATCACTTCCAGAGTCCCAAAAAGCAGTTGTCTCAATTTTACATAGCTGCTCAGAACACTTGGGGACATTTCACAGCAAAATGACCTGTGCCTTTTTCAGGAAGACCTAAGTTCAAATCTGGCTTCAGACACTTATTAATTGTGTGACCTTGGATAAGTCATTTAACCTCTGGCTGTCTCAGTTTCTTTCACTGTAAAAATGGGCATTTTTGAATTTATCTACCACCCCACGGTAACTGTGAGGATCAAATGAGATAATATTTGTAAAAAGTACATAGAACAGTGCTTGGTACATAATAGGTGCTATATAAATGCTTATTTCCTTTCCCTCCTTCCCCCTCTTTAAAATAGCTAAAATCATTTTACTTCCAATTTTTGTTGCTTTGACTACTTAACAAAAATGGAGACAAAACACTTGCACTTTGAAGAAACCAGAGATTTTATATCAAGTATAATCAGACCATACTTTCTTCATCTTATATCTGTACAGCTAATTTTAAAAAAACTCAAGCATAAGACTTCTATTTATCTCTATTAATTTTTTTCTGATCAGATTCAATTCATCATTCTAGTGTGTCAAGATATTGGGAGTCTCAATTCTGACAACTAATATATTAGTTATTCCTCCCAGTTATAGATCTTCTGTAAATTTGGTTAACATGCCATCTATGTCTTTATTTATGGCCAGATAAGAAGGTTGAACACAAAAGGGAAAGGAATAGATTCCTATGATATGTCTCTAGAGCTCTTCTTCCAGATGGGTATTGATCATCACTCTTTGGATTCTGTCATCAAGCCACTTCTGAATCCAGCGAGTTATACTATCATCAACCTCATATCTCCCTATCCTTTTCAGGAGGACATCAATGCCTTGCTTAAATTCAAATGTGCTTTCCTCAATATATTCCATTCAATAAATATCTATTAATCACCTACTATGTACTATGGATACTTTTATCCCCAACTGAGGGGGACACAAGGGAATACAAATAAAAAAATGAGCATCTGTCCAATTGTTCCTTATAAGGAGTTATTTTCTCCAGTTAATTTTTGTACTTCCTTTTCCATTAGTCCAATTTTCTTTTCAAATTCTTTCATGATTTCTTTTTTCATATTGTAAAAATCACTGACCAGTTTTTCTTCTACTTCCCTAATTTGGCTTTTAAAATCCTTCTTGATCTCTTCCAAGAATGCTCTCTGGGCTTGAGACCAATTCATATTCCCTTCTGAAGTTTTAGATGGAAGTAGAGTCTCAACGCTGCCCTCTTTGGTATTCATGTTTTGGTCCTTATCCTTGTAGATCGATTCTATGGTCTTATCTCTTCTGGTTTGCTTCTTGCTCATGATGATCACCCATTTTCCTGGCTTTTAAAGTGGATCTCTGCTTCTGGGGCACAGGAGGCTATGTCCCACTCTTCTTGTGATTAGAACTTGATGCTTTGTGTATTGTGGCCTCTGGTTCTTTCAGATAGAAGCTACAATGTTGTGGCTTATCTGGTGATGAGCTGGCTGATGTGCCAAAGCAGAGCCCAGGTGAAATCTTTCTGAGTTTCCCTGAAGTTATCCTGGAGTTTGCTGCATTAAGTGTGGAGAAGGGGAGATCTAGCAACAGGAGGTCTCTTCCCCTGACCACAGGCAGGCTCAGTAGTTGGTGAACCCTGTTTGCACTAGTATTTCCCTATTCCCCTAGCTCTGTTGAGGCCTACCTGGAGCCCTGGTGTTGAGGATTGCAGGCTCCAACCCCCTGGAGCTCAGGATTTCCTCCCAGTTCACTGAGGTGGGGCTGTCTGGGACAGCTCCAGTCCGGCCCTGGTCTCCTTAGGTCACAGAAAGAGGGACCACCCTTTGCAATGTTCCTAGCCTCACAGGCTAAGAGACTGTTTACCCCTTCAGTTGATCACTCTGTTGCAGTATTTTTCCTGGAGAAATATTATATGGAGTTTTCAAGGTCAGAAAGGGGAGAAGTAGAGCATTTACTGATCACTCTACCACTTTGGCACCTGGAAGTTCAAACAGGTGACTTACAGACATTGAATCTGCTGGCTGATAATCTCAGGAGTGACTGCTGCAGTTACCTGGAGTTCTGCTCTTCTCTTTGGCTCAGTTCCACTGGATTCCTGGGGCTGATATGTTTGAGATTCCACAGTGGGCCTACTGTTTCAGATAGCCCAAGGCTTCCTGCTCGGATTTGCTATGGTGGGTTCTGAGCTGATACAGTCTGTGAGCTATGTGCTGTGTGCTCCTCCAGCCCCTGCCACAGGTCCTTCCCATCTACCTTTCAGTCTGTCCTAGGTTGGAAATCTGCCACAATCTGTCTCGTATTAGATTCTGTCTCTCTAAAAATTTGATCATATTCTCTTTTTAGAGGTATCTGAAAGAGTTTGTCTTTGAGCTTATGTTAGTAGTTGCTCTCACTCCACCATCTTGCCTCCACTCCCAGAAAGACCTTCTAAAGAGAACACTCAGAGACACATCCATCAGAACACTAGAAAGGAGATATTCTTCCTCACATTAGTCCAAAGTACTTGTAGCTAAGGAAAATGTAGTTAAAATTCTTTAGCAGAAAATGGTTAAAAACAGTTGAAATTTATACAGTCTCTTAGATTCATATTCATGTACCTTATATGCATAATCTCATGGGTCTCACAACAACACTGGGAAATTCATGCTACATTTATCATTATCCCTATTTTACAGATGCTGAAGCTGAGACTCAAAGAGTTAAAGTTACTTACCATAGTCACACAGGAAAGCAGTACTAGAAGTGACAATTGAAACTGAAATCAGCCTTTCCTAACTCCAGTTCCAACATTTTGCTTGCCAATCTGTCTTGGTGAATTGTTTATTGTTGGAGGTAATAAAATGAGAGGCTCTGATCATATTTGTGATATAAAAGTCTTACTGAGGGATAAAGAAAGAGGTTCTTGGGAAGGATTTCTTATAAAAGTTGTATTCAAAAACCAAAAGGTATCCATGAGTTAAGAGAATGGTTGTATGCTACACAATTCCAATGTTGGCAAAATGAAAGGATCATAGGAATCAATGAATAAAAGCTGGAAGGAACTCAGTGGCAGCAATAGAAGAATGGACTACCTCAGGAGATAATGGATTCTTCAGTAATGTTTTTAAGCAGAGGATGAATGACCACCTTTCAGATGTGTTATGGAATGAATTTTATGTTATTGACTCACTGAATGAATCAAGGTAATAATATCCAGGGAAATCACAGAAGGCTTCTTGTAGCAGGTGGCACATGAGCTCACCCCTGACATATCAGTTAAGATACCATCTTCCCCAGGAGGCCTTTCACAATTCTTTTATCTGAGTGCTCCTCATCTCTTAATAATTTCTTATTTTTCCTGTATATGGCTTGTTTGGACACATGTTTATTTGTCATCTTCTCCTTCGGAGTAGAAACTATCTATGGCTTCATTTTGTCCCCCCAGTACTTAGCACAGTGCCAGAAACATGGTAGACACTTAAGAAATGTTCATTGATTGACTGACTGAAAGAAGCTAAGAATTCTTAGAGACAAAGTGAAGGAGAGAAAACATTCCAGGGAAGGGGGACAGCCTAAGCAAAGCCATAGAGATGGAAGATGGAATTTCACTTACTAGGAACAGTAAGGAAGCTAGTTTGGGTAAAATAGAGTGGTAAAAGATGAATCATTTGAAATGTCTGGGAAGGTTAAAAAGCATTCATTCTAAAGAATTTAAAATTTCATCTTATTTTCAATTTAGTGTCAGTAGGAAACCATTGAAGATTCTTGCAAAGGGGGAGTGACAGGGCTGAGTCTGTGCATTAGGAACATTGTTTTGGCAAACAGGGAGAATAAAAGAAGGAAAAGAGAGACCAGAAATAGCTATTTATATAGTTCTCTCACTAGGGTGGGCAAAAATGATGAAGGTCTAAACCACAGGAGTAAACTACAGAGGGAAAGGAATAGATGGAAGAGGTACTGTGGGGGTAAAATCAACAAGACATCAACTGATTGGATAGGGGAATATTAGAAGATTAATAAAAAGATTAAGAAGGGGAAAACATAAGTTTAGAAGAAGAAGAAGGCCTGAGGAAGAAAAAAAGATGTTCTGTTTTATTTAACTGGAGTATGAAATGCCTATGGGACATCAAAAGAAAGAGAAATGTGGACACCGGACATATAGATTTGAGAGTAGATGATAATTTCATAAATGTGAGCTGACAAGATCACCAAGACAGGATGTAAACAGAAAGAACAAGAGGGCAGATACTTTGGCACACCCACGATCAAGGACCAGAACATAGATAATAAGGCAGCAAAGGACACCAACAAGAAGCAGTTAAACAGTCAGCAAGCAAGTATTTGAGGCCAGATTTCAAACTGTACTTTCCTGACTCCAGCCTCAGCCCTCTTTCCACTGGGCCACCCAGATGTCTTCCTTTAAGATGCAACGGTATGGTGACTGAGAAGAAAAGATAAAGAAGGAAGAAGGAATAGAACCAGAAGACTGCTGCCCAATGAAAGGAGAAGGAAGAGAAGATATCCATGAGAGGCAAGTGGTAAGCAATGCCAAAACCAGCTTAAGGTCAAGAAGGATGTGTTCTTAGAAAAGTCATTTGGATTTTGTTAAAAGAACTTTATTAAAAGTAAGGATGGGGCAGAGCCAAGTTGGTGGAATGAGAGCAACTACTCACCTAAGCTCTTAGACAAACTCCTTCAGATACCTCTGAAAAGAGAATCTGACCAGATTTCAGAGGGATAGAATCCCATAGCAGACAGATTGTGTCAGATTCACCACCCAGGACAGACTGGAAGGCCGATGGGAAGGATCTGTTGTGTGGGACTGAAGAAGGACATGGTACATAGTGTACAGGCTGTACCAGCACATCCCTGTCACAGCAGGGCCAAGCAGGAAGCCCCAGATAGCCTGAGGCAGTGGCTGCACTGCAGAATCTCGGGAATATCAGCCCAGGATGGGAGTCCAGTGGAACCCAGCAAGAGCCACAGAGCCCCAGGTATCTGCAACAGCTGCTCCTGAGACTATTAGCCTGCAGATTAAATGTCTGTAAGTCACCTACTTGAACTTCCAGGAGCCAAAATGGTGGCGTGATCAGTAAATGTTCTCTCATCCTTCCCTTGTTTACCTTAAAAGAACCATAAAATATTTCCCCAGAAAATCCTGAAACAGTGGGATCAGCAGAAGGGGCAAACAGTTTCTTAGTACATGAGGCTAGGAAAATCACTAAGGAGGGTACATCTTGCTGTGACTGACGGAGACCAAAGCAGGACTAGAGCTGTCCCAGACAGCCCCACTTCATCAAACCAGGAGGAGATTGGAGCCCCATGGGCATGGAGCCCTGCAATCACCAACACCAGGGCCCCAAGCATGCCTCAAGACCCCAGAGGAATTGGGAAGACACTAGGGCAGATCACCAATCACTGAATTTGTCTATGCTCTAGCTCAGCAGAGGAGACCTCCTGTGTCCAGATCACCCTTCTCCCACACTTAACAGCTAGCTCCAGGATGAATCTGAAGATACAAAAAAAAAGACTTCACCTGACCTCTGCTTTCTCACACTGACCAACTCAGCACAAAGCAGGCTGCAGCACTTTACTTTCTGGCTGACAAAATCAGAGGTCACAACACACAAAGTCCAAAGTTCAAGGCACAAGAACTATGAGACAGAGACACTCGTGCCCTGGAGGCAAGGATCTACTTAAAAAGTCAGGAAAAGGGTGATTATCATCATCATGTGTAACAAAGAAAGCAGGAAGAAAAAGACCATAGAATCTTTTTGTGGGGGCAAGGACCAAAACACGAATATCATTGAGGTCAGAATGGAGACAGCACTCGCATCTGAAACTTCAGAAGGGACTATGGCCTGGTTGCAAGCAGAAAGAGCACTCTTGGAAGAGCTAAAGAAGGACTTTAAAAGCCAAATTAGAGAAACAGAAGAAAAATTGACCAATGATTTTTAAAGTATGAAAAAAGAATTCACTGAAGATAACAAATCCTTAAAAAGGAAAATAGGACAAATGGAAAAGGAAGTACAAAAACTAACTGGAGAAAATAATTCCTTAAAAGGAATAATTGGACAGATTAAAAAGGAGATTCAAAAGTTAATTGAAGAAAATAGTTTGATAAAAATTAGAATTGGGCAAGTAGAAGCTAATGACTATGAGACATCAATAATCAGTTAAATAAAATCTAAAGAATGAAAAGATAGAAGAAAATGTAAACTATCTAATTGGAAAACAATTGACCTGGAAAACAGATCCAGGAGCAAAAATCTAAGAATTATTGGCCTACCAGAAAACCATGATGAAAAAAAAAGCCTGGACAATATATTCCAAGAAATCAACAAGGAAAACTGCCCAGAAGTCCCAGATACAGAGGGTGAAATAGTCATCTAAAGAATCCACCGTTCACCTCATCTCAAACTAAAAACCAAGGAATATTCTTGTCAAATTCCAGAACTACCAAGTGAAGGAGAAAAATACTACAGGCAGCCAGAAAGAAACCATTCAAATATTGAGGAGCTACAGTCAGGATCACACAGGACCTTGCAGCTTCTACATTAAAAGATAGAAGGAATTAGAATATGATATTTTGCAAGGCAAAGAAGCTGGGACTACAACCAAGGATCAATAACCCAGCAAAGTTGAGCATAATATTTCAGGAAGAAGATGGACACTCAATGAAATAAGAGATTTCCAGACCTTCCTGATGAAAAGGCCAGAACTCAACAGAAAAATCAATCTTCAAATGCAGGTCTCAAAAGAAGCATAAAATGGTAAACAGGGGAAAAAACAAACTTGTTGCTCAATATGAACAAACTGTTTACATCTCTATAAGGGAAGATGATACTTGTTAATCTTGAGAATAGTATATTTATTATGAAATATAAAAGGGATATACATACATAGAGGGAGTGGGTATAAGTAAATGATGTGATAACAAAAGTGTGATTTAAGGGTGTGAAGGGATTGTAAGAGGAGATGTAAAAAGAAGATGGCAAAAAATAGTAATTGCATCACAGTAAGAGGTACAAAATTATATTACAGTAGAGACAAAGAGGGAAGGGAAATGAGCATTGTTTGATACTTACTCTCAACTAATTTTATTCAAGGAGAGAACAACAAATGTAATTAACTATATAAATCTAACTAGCTCTATAAGTTCCCCTCGATAGGAGGGGAAGGGGGAAACAAAAGGGAAAAGAGAAAGAAGAAGTAGTAAGGGTAAAGGGGGTAGAGAAGGACTGAAAGAAGGAAGGCAAGACTGGGAGGTGGTAGTCAAAAATTAAATATCAACTGTGGAGGGGAAGGGAGAAAGGAGAACTAACAGCACAAATGAGAGGAAAGAGGATGGAGGGAAAGACACAGAAGGTAATCATAACTGTGAATATTAATAGGATGAACTCTCCCATAAAACAGAGTCAGACAGAAGAATGGATTAAAAACTACAATCCAACAATATGTTGTTTATAAGAAATACATTTGAAATGGGGGCATACACACAGGGTAAAGGCAAAAGGTTGGAGCAGAATATATTGTGCTTCAACTGATGAAAAAAAAGCAGGGGTAGCAATCCTAATCTCAGACAAAGCAAAAGTAGAAACAGATCTAATTAAAAGAGATAAGGAAGGAAAATATATCCTGATAAAAGGCACCATAGACAAGGAGGTAATATCATTATTAAATATATATGCTACAAGTTTGACTCACTAATTCATATAGAGAGAAAACAATAGGTGAATGAAAGTACCTGTTGTATAGGCAAGGATAAAAAGTTGGATGGAAAGCCAAATGAATTGATCTATCAGTGCCTAAAACTCAAACAGAAACCACAGGTGAAAAATTAGCTAAGCCAGAGACTGAATAGGAGGAAGGCAGCAGGATAGGTTCCGTTTGATAAACTATTTAGTACTTTCCATAATTCCAAGCTACCCCTAGAAACAAACAAAAATGATCCTTTTTAACAATTATAGTCCTTTACTGAAATCACATGGCCATAAATCATGGGATACCACAAGCAACAAGCAATATATTGTAGAAGAAAGAAATGGCAAGAGAGATATATTATGAATGTAAATGGACTACATTCTATTCTGAATGACATATGCATGAAGTGGCATAAAAGATATGGTATTTCATGAGAAAAGGAGATGATCCAGTCAAATACTAAAATGAGGAATATCAAATGGATAACATGAAGGTTACATTGCTATTCACAACAAAGCCTTGGTAAAGGCATTAAGAGTGAGCATTCAACAAAGAACTCTTGGTAAGACATTTACATGATATTTACTGCAAAGCAAGCATTTGCATTGAACAAGAAAATATGGATGAATTTTGACATAATAAATTTAAAATAAATGAGATCATACATGTGCCAAAGTACAGAAGTCAGTCCACAGAGTGAGGCATTACCCTTTTTTGGACTTCTGAATACATGGTAAAGGGTTACTATTCTGAGATCCCAGTATCCCCTGAACTAGAAAAGAACATACCTCTTGGGAGACTGAAGTGAGAGTTTGAGGGTGAGCAAAATAAACAGACAAAAGATACTAAAAGTCATTATGATTAGTGGTATTTAGAGTGACTCCATGAGGATAATGGTCAATGTCAAGTTATCTTCCAAGCTTGACACTGCCTAGGATTGGAAGTTCTAAGGAGAAAAGCAGAGATTGTATCCACACAGAGGCTCACAACATGGAACACACTACACATGGAAAAGAGAGTAGACCCTGGTCACTGGAAGCAGCTCCTCATAACTCAAGAGCAGAATAGGACAGGAATAGTATGTGTTATGATAACATAGCTTCCTAAAGATTAAGTCATTATGGGAATAAATAAAAAGAAAACTATGTAACATAGAACATCTGCAGAGCTTCCCTGTGTGAAACTCAGGAATGGATGACTTAAAGAAGGCAGAAAAGACTCTCCTTGGATGAAAAATGACAGTGTATAAGAAATGAAAGAAATCTTAGAATTTAGGTAGTTCAACTTCCTCATTTTACAGGTAAGGAAACTGAGGCCCAGAAAGTTCAAGATCACACAATGAGTAAATGGCAGAGTATGAACAAAAAGCCAGATCTTCAAATTCCCAGTCCAGTGATTTTTCTACTCTTCCATTTCTACTCTCGCATGATTGACAAAAGGAGAAAAAGCCTTACTTACATGAAATAGGTGAGCAGCTGTCCTTTTTCTCAAGGTCTCTTATTCCCTGAGGACTCTCTGACACTGAGAAACAAGGAAGGACAATGCTAATCCTTACCAGAATGGGACCATTCCAACTACAGTGTATGTTGACTTTTTTTTCCTACAGAAAAACAAACCTGATGGCAACAAGGACAGAACAGGAGGAGTCAAAGTAGAAGGGCAAGCCTAATTTGTTCTTTATTTTTCCCAATTGCTCTTCTGCCTTCCTCATCTGACTATAAGTAGTGACCCCATCTGGCACCAGTTAGGTTGAAAGTCACCCTTTTGATGCTACAAGATGCCTCTTCTCTAGGCACTAGTGAGATGCAGAATTACTGCCTTGTTCCTGGGTCTCTGCCTACAACTAGTCATTAGGCAAGATGAGGACTATGATAAGTAAACTACCCCTTACACTGACAACTTTTCCTTGTCTGTCAGGAATAACCCACCTCCCAACCTGGAGAATTGATATGCTCTCCTCTGGGGAATCATCTCATCCACAAGCTACCTATTTTCCAATGCCCAGATTCCATACATCCCCACTGGGAAACTTTTCTCCCCATAGATGGGAGAATTTTTCCCCAAACCCCAGAAATTCTTTGCCTAATCTCTGATGGCCTCAGTAGCCTCACATAGAAACAGGATTTCCTGGATAAACTCTGAAGTTGGCTACAGGTCTGTTCTTTATTCTCAGACTTCTTATTTCTACCCTGTGCCTTAATTTCCATCCTACCTGGGACCCCTTCAGGTCTCCTTTCTTGTCTCCAGGAGAGGAGAGGCAGAAGGGCTATGGAAAGAGAAATTCATTGCTTTCCTTACTCACTAAAGCTAACATCTGGGGTGTGGTATTAGCATGTACTGCCCATTTCTCAGTGATAATTACTTCTTTTCTGTATTCTTTCACTTCAAGGATTTTTCTCTCTGTTGTTCAGTTGTTTCAGTCATTTCTGACTCTTCACATCCCAATTTGACATTTTCTTGACAAAGATACTGGAGTTGTTTGCCATTTCCTTCACCAGCTCTCTTTATAGGAGAGGAAACTGAGACAAACAAGGTTAAGTGACTTGCCCAGGATCACACAGCTAGTGAATGTCTGAGTTCAGATTTGAATTTAGGAAAGTAGTCTTCCATTCACTGTGCCACCTCGCTATCCCAATAAAAGATAGTCTAGAGCACTCACCAGATATCATGGACAATTTAACAGTGAACTTCCAGAGATTGCTTCTAGTAACTTCAGGGCTAATGCAAATAAGTGAAGAGCACTGGATTTGGAGTCAGACGTCATGGACAAGGGTTCAAAACTTGGTTTTGATACTTAGCACCTCAATGGATAAGTGTATGTGCATGTACGTATGTGTATGCATGTTTGTGTGTATACATGCACATGTGCATGCATGTGTGTGTGTGTGAGACAGAGAGAGAGAGAGATAAAGACAAAGTCATGACCAACTTTAGGAAGTTACTTAACCTCTCTACTCATTTTCTTTACCTGTAAAGTGAGAAATTTGGATTAAATGATCTTTAATTTCTCATGTAAACCAATTTTGAAAGAGATGGGAACTGTGATCAACAAGATGATCCAACATAACTCCAAAGGACTCATGATATTAAATACTATTCACCTCCAGATAGAGAGCTGATAGACTCAGAATGCAGACTAACTCATTTTTTTCAGTTGCTTTTTTTTTCTGGTAATGACTAACGCAGAAATTTGTCTTTCATGACTTCATAGTTGTAATGTCTTTATATTTATTGCTTTCTTAATGGGTGTGGAAGGAGTTGGGGGTATTTGCAGCTGAAAATAAAATAAAAGTGAATTACAAAAAACAAATTCTCACCTAGTTATATTCCCATCAAAGCTTTCATCTAGAGGCAAAGAGATGACACAAAGAAGGCTAGGTCACCCAGCAGATAGAGCATAGAGTCAGGAAGACCCAAATTCTAATCTGACTTCAGATACTTGCTACCTGTGAGACCTTGGGCAACTCAGTTAACCTCTGATTGCTTCAGCATCTCCAACTGAAAAATAGGGACCATAATAGTATCTCCTTCTCAGGGTTGTTGTAAAGATCAAATGAGATAATCTTTGGAAAAGTGCTTAGCACCACGTCTGGAATATGATAGGTGTTATCTAACAGTTTATTCCTTTTCCTTCTCCTAAAACATAGAAGTGTGATCCTAGTGAGAATCTGGGGTCTGGTAGGGAGGAAAAGAGGTTTCGTTAATGATAAGTCAATTTCTACCCATTATGTACCAATGGAGTTCCTGTCCTTACATGACTCCTTCATGGATGTCTTTTCATCCCCTTCCCTCCCTTCATGGACTGACAGCCTGCCAAGTTTCAGATCTATTCATTGTTCTTCTGATCTCTTCCTTCCTACTTAACATGACATTTATGCATTTTTCCCCACTTCTTTATTCCCAGATAAAATTCTCTATGCTGACCAACCTAAAAATTCACTATTCTCAGTTATTCAAGCAGAAAGCCTGTATATGCCCTGGGGACCCTCCAAGGAATTTCTTCTGGAACGTATGCAGCCAATTTAAGAGAAGATTCATAGAGGCTGGGTCAGAGAGAGAGAGAGAGAGAGAGAGAGAATCAAAGGGAGTCTGGGGCAGAGGGCTATGCAAAAAGGAGAGGAGAAAGTCAGGAGATGTCACAAAGAAGGAGGATGATCATTAAATGGTAATGGGAAAGAGCAGCTGTGGCAACAGAATCTAAAGAATAGCATCTAGGCTTGGGGCTCAATGACACAATTTGCATATGAAATTTGAAAGGGTGTGGGAGGGGGGCATTTGAGATACTAGAAGGTTGTGAACCATTTTGGGGGAACTGAGTTTGGGAATGACTAAATGGAGGTAAGCAGAGACTAACAGTGTTTAATAAATGGATTTTTTATGAAGGAATAAATTATATCTCAAAAATGCATACAGTAAATTCGACTTTGGCTGGGAGATGTTTCTAAAAGTTTTCATACACCATCTCTACCTCACTTCTCCCAGGTACTGTAAGCATAGCATGTGTGGATAAAATTACTGGAGAATATGAAAGGTATGATCCAAACCTAAGTGTTGTGTCTACAATTAACCACAGAGCTTATGCAATTGGATAGTTCAATGCAATAAAATAAATTGGAATCCCGTTCTTCCACTCTCTGGCTTATCACTCTATGAAGAGATGCCTTGGGAATGAGCATATGAGGCCAATGTGGTTGTAAAATAAACATCCTACAATCTTCTCTGCCAGCCTGGGTTATTCTAATTACGTTTGGTTTGTTTTTTTCCCCACAATACCTACACTTACACTTATACTTTATAATAAAGTTAATTGATCTCAAAAATGTTTTTCTTTCTCATAAAACTGTGGGTTACTAGAATCTTGTCCTTTAAAAATACTGGGTACAGTGACTTCTTTCCATATTCACTGCTGCTAGGCAGACTGAGGCTGGTGGATCTTTTTGAGCTCCTGGATTCCGAGCTTCAGTGGGCTAAGCAAATGGAATTGGCCTAGGTCAGAAAGATGGAGCAAGTTAAAATTCCCCAACTGACTGGTATTAGAATCAGGTCAATGTACTTTCAGCCTGGGCAAAAAAAGGACAGGGGAGGGGAGGGGGAGGGGAGGGGAGGACAGAGGGGGAGAGAGAGAGAGGGAGATGGACAGGGACAGGGAGAAAGAGAGGAAGAATGAGCCTGGGAGAGTACCTGCCATGTAGCAAACATATAAACAATACATTTTCTCCACATAAACCATGCATTTGTTTACCATCCTGTAATTATCCCTGCATTGATAGTGTCTCACTATTATAAAGAGTACATACTTGTTTTACTGTAGTCTTCTGTCTGTATAGAGCATACAGCAGATGTTTGTTATTGTCATGTCTGCCTATACTGAGTGATTTATCTGAACATCTATATCTGTATATTTGGTTCAGTCTTAGCATTTCATTAATATAGGGAGTTCCCAGATGAAAACTCCATCCAACAATACTGATCAGTAACATAATAATAGCTAGCTTTTATATAATTTTTAAGGTTTTCAAGGTACTTTCCAAATATCTCATTTTATCCTCCCAGTAACCCTGGAAGACTGGTCCTTTTATTATCACTTTGCACATGAGACAATTGAGGCAGATAGAAATTAAACAACTCGCCCAAGTCACACAGTCAGGTTTGAACTCAAGGGTCTTCCTGACTCTCATCCCAGTACTCTGTCCACTGCATCACCTAGCTGCCTGGCCAGTCTTAGAAAATTGCCTGGGGATGTGGGAGGTGGCACTGAGACAGGATCACCCATCTAGCAAATGTCAGAAGAACTTGAACCTAGCTCATCACTGCACCACACTGCCTGTCATTTTTTAAATGCTTATATCTACATATATATTCACATCTGTAATACATACTGCAGGACTTGAATCAATCAGTTGGCTTAATAACTAAGCACCTGCTCTGATGTGGAAAAGAACTCCTACCTCACATATCTCAAGGGGATAGTACATGTATAAAAAGCAAGTTATAATAATCTAAAGTACTACACTCAACATACACTGATCTAAGACAGTTCCATAAGACTCATCATGGAAAACGCCATCCACATACTGAGAAAGAACTGTGGGGTCTGAATGAAGTTCCAAGTGTACTATTTTCATTTTTTCCTTTCTCATGTTTTTTTTTTTCTTTTCTGTTCTGATTCTTCTTACACAATATGATTGATTTGCAAATATGTTTGATATGATTGTACATGTATAACCTTTATCAGATTGCTTGCCATCTTGAGGAAGGAGATAGGGGAAGAAGGGAGGGAGAAAAACATTGGAACTCAGTCTTATAAAAGTGAATTTTGAAAACTATCTTTACATGTAATCATGGGAAAAAATAAAATACTATTGGGGGGGTAGTTTAACCCATTTCCTGGAATTGCTCAGTTAAAGTTAAAATGATCCTCTTCTCCCAAGATCCTTTGTGCCTAGATCCCACAAGACCTTGTTTCCTCAAAATTCAGCTCCTTGTTCTAGTCCCCATTAGACTGTTATCAAGTGGTACTACTTGCTTTTTCCTCTCTCCTGAGACTTCTCCTATGTAGTGCTTATTTTTTTTCATAAAAGGACATACTGCTGCTCTTTCTGAGTGCTCAAGGTGGAGTCAGGAAAAGCTACAAGGTCCACTCCAAATCCAGTCCAGGCTTACACCTCTTTCCTTCAGAATTTGTAACTCTAAGAATGAGATTCCAGTCTACTGTACAGGTTCATCTCCCTAGATATTTGTACAGAAACAAAGAGATTCTCTCAGGAAAAGGACCTTCATGACAGATTTTCTCTCAATGGAAGCTCAGCCCCAGCATGCTCCACTTCTCCAACTACATGAAAAGAATATGACACCAAACTTCTTCCAAGATTGGTTGGTTGGTTGTTGTCCTTCATCTTTGAAGAGGACCAAAATTACATCACCGTTGTAAAGTGAAATTTCAGCGGGTCCAACTGTGGCTGATCAAACCAATATGAGCTCAGAATGCTCTACCACAGGTTGGGAACAGATAGTCTGTTTGAATATTTGGGGTGGATATCCCAAATTTGCACATCCTGCATGTACTTTTGCTGTCTCAATTCGGCTTTGCTCAAAGAGCACAGTACCTTTCCTTATGTGGGCATGCAATGCTGAGTGGTCCTGTGCCAGTATCTCCCATGTTGCACAGTCAAATCCAAAGTTCCTGAGAGAGTCCTTGAGAGTGTCCTTGTATCGTTTCTTCTGGCCACCATGTGATCGCCTGCCCCATGCAAGTTCTCCATAAAATAGTCTTTTTGGCAAGCATACATTTAGCATTCGAACAACATGGCCAGTCCATCGAAATTGCACCCTCTGAAGCATAGTTTGAATACTTGACGGTTTAGCTCGAGCAAGGACTTCATTCAGTGTCTGGTACCTCATCATACCAGGTTATCCTCCGAATCTTCCTAAGACAGTTCAAGTGGAAGCTATTTAGTTTCCTGGCATGACACTGGTAGACTGTCCATGTTTCACAAGCATATAACAATGAGGTCAGCACAATGGCTCTGTGGACCTTCAGTTTGGTAGTCAGTCTAATACTTCTCTCCCAAACCTTACTTCTCAGCCTCCCAAACACTGAGCTAGCTCTGGCAATGCATACATCAACCTCATTGTCAATGTGTACATCCCTGGAAATTATACTACCAAGGTAAGTGAACTTATCCACAACATTCAAAACTTCTCCATCTTGAGAATGGTACCATTGTATGGATGGTGTGGTGGTGGCTGATGGAGCACTTGTGTTTTCTTGGTGTTAACTATTAGGGAAAAATTAGTACAGACAGCAGAGAATTGATTCATACTTCATTGTCTCTCTGAAGAACTCTGGAATTGATTTGAGACAAGGGAGACATTGGCATAATGTCTCACAGAAGGTTGCTGAGCAGGAGAGCAATGATATCAAGTCTCTGTTTCAGGAGTATCAATCGAGCAGATGTGTAGAAGATGGACTGGAGAGGACTCGATTAATTAGAAGGCAGTTGTTCAGTAAGAGGTGCTGAGGACTTGAAATAAGGTGTATGAGCTGAGAGGAACGGAGAGAAGAAAGGGGAAGAACTGAAGATGACTCTAAAACTACAAGTTTGAATAAGGAAGACTGGATGGCATCCTCAAAGGAAATCAGCAAGAAAGGGAAAGGTACAGGGCAAGGTATTACGTTATTTTGGACATGTTGAACTTGAGAAAAGTAGAGGACCTGTAGGCTAAGAAGATTAGATGATGATCTAATCCAGCATGGCAGGCCCACATCAAAGGAGGCACTGCTCTCTGCAGCAAAGCAGAATTGGAGAAACTCAAAAGAAACATGAGGTATGAAAATCTGGAAACACTTCCATCCAAAATTTTCATATAGACTAACCTGTGTTGGAGTCTTCCATGCCTATATTGGTGTGGTCAACCAAGTCATGCATGCTGTACTTGATCCCAACATAGTGATGCATTTTGATACTTTTTGAGAATGAAGGATAACAACAAACCAGCCCAGGAAAAAATCCTAGGCTTACAAAATAATTAACTCAGGCATGGTAGGATATGCCTATAATGTCCTGGCTCTCGGTAGGCTGAGACTAGTGGGCTGGAGTCTAAGCATCCTGAACTGCAGTATGGCTAAAGCCAACTGGGTGTGAACATACAGTTCAGCATAGTGAGGCCCCCTCCCCAAGAGAGTAAGGCCACAACAAGCTGCCAAAGAAGGGCATATACACATTGGAAACATATAGGAACATATACACATTGGAAAAAAACTAAAGCTTCCATGACAATAGCATTAGGATCAATCCATAAATACTTGCACTTCCTGACCAAATGAGACAGGGGGAAGCAGACTAATTAATAACAATATTAATAACAATAACAATACATTTACTAAGACGTTAGAACTGGACCCTAAGAGTTCTATCCTCAAACTTCAATGTATGCAAACTTGGAAAGCATCTAAGTGGAGACAGAGGATAGAGAACCAGATTTGGAATCAGGAAACCCAGAGTTTGAATCTTGTCTCAGATCCTTACAAGTTGTGTGATTGTAGGCAAGTCACTGGGACTAACCTCAGTTTCTTCATCTGAAAAAAAGAGGATGATAATAGGACTTACCTCACAACATTGTTTTGAGAATCAAATGAAATCACATGTGCAAAGCATTTTGTAAAAAAATTCTGAACAAAAGGAAGAAGAGGAAAAAGAAGGAGGAGTTTTTTTACATCTTACTACTCAACATGTATTTTGAGTGACACACATAAGACCCTCCACTTTTCAGGTCCAGGTATTCTCTCTGGCTATTCCCCACTCCTAGAACAATCTCCCTACTCATATCTGTCTACAGAATTCCTTGACTTCCTTTAAATCTCAACTACAATAACTCTTCTACAGAAAACCTTTCCCAGCTTCTTAATTCTAAGATATCCCCTCTTTTAATTATTTCCTATTTGTCAAGACTGTAGATTATTTGCAGGTATTTGTTGGTTTAATGTCTCCCCAATTAGATTTTTGAGCTTCTTGAGAGCAAGCATTATATTGACTTCTTTTTGCATCCTCTACTTTGTGTACGTAATCTCATGAAACCCACAACAACCCTGGGAAATTCATGCTACATTCATCATTATCTCTATTTTACAGATGCTGAAGCTGAGACCCAAAGAGTTAAAGTGACTTGTCATGGTCATACAGCTAGGAAGTATCAGAAGTGACAGTTGAAATTGAAATTGAATCAGAATATCCTAACTCCAAGACCAACATTTTTGTTTGCCACTCTGTCTTAGTGCATTGTTTACTGATGGAGGTAATAAAATGATAAGATCTGTTCATATATTTGGAGTATAAAAGTCCTATTGAGGGATAAAGAAAGAGGTTCTCAGGGTATAGTATTGGGGAGGGATTTTATAAAAGCTGTATTCAAAAAAAAGGAAACCTTGAGTGAGGAAAATGGCTACACAATTCCAATGTGTAAAAAATGAAAGGATCATAGGAATCAGCGACTCAAAGTTGGAAGACCTTAGTGGCAGGAATAGGAGAATGGACTACTTCAGGAGATAATGGATTCCTCCTCTTCAAGCAGAGAATGGATGACCACTTTTCAGATGTATTATGCAAAGAATTTTGTTTGGATATGACAAAGATCTTCAAGGTCCCTTACAGCTCTTAGATTCTAAGACTCCATTCCTTTGAACAGTGAGGATTCCATAAAAATAACGTCTGACATGATCATAGGGAGGCATCTCCAGTTGTCCTGATCAATATCCTGCCACTGGTCCCAGAGGACTCTGGAAGAGAAAGTGAGGCTGGTGACTTTGCACGGACCTCCTCCCCCACTTAAAAGCAATTCATTCACAAATCATGGCATCATCTTCCTGATGCCATGGAACTCTTCGAGAAGGGACAGACAAAAAGAACTAAACAACACAATCACTGGTTTTGAGCTATAAGAGATTTTAGAGGTCATCATTTCCATCCTTACAGATAAGACAGCAAAGGCATAGAGATGTTAAGTATCTTGGCCATGGTTACATGATAAGTGTTGTTACATCCCCAAGTTTTCTTGACTTCAAATATAGTTCTCTATCGACAATTTCATCCTGTCTCCAAGGTAGTCTTGCATGTGTCCCTAATCCCAAATTACCTGTGGTGACAGTGGTCTACAATCAACCTTAGTTCCAGGTGCTTATTTATAATGGTTATATTAAAAGTCGATTACCAGAAAAACAATTCATACAAGAACAACATTGTAAAGACAAATAATTTGGATAGATTTAAGAACTTTGACCAATGCATGACCAACCATGATTCCAGATGCCTGATGATAAACTGCTCTCCTCTCAATAGAGAAGTGAGGGACATAAGAACCAGAATCAAGGTACTGTTTTAGATGCAGATAATACTGGATTACTATAACAAATAGTCACCTTTTTCAACTAGTCCCTGTGATGTGTGTGTATGTGTGTTCCATAGAGAGATCCAAGTCAAATACTACAAATTGATTACTCATCTAGAGTTCTTAGCCATTTTTTGTTTCATGAACTCCTTTAGAATTCCCATGAAATCTATGGATCTCTTCTCTGACTTTAAAAGAATTTTTTTTAAATATATATATATGTATATATATATATATATACATATATATGTTTATGAAGAAAACCAATTACATTAAAGTACAATTTAAAAAAAAAAACAATTCATAGACCAAATCTCACCCAGGATAAGAACTCTTGATTTAGATCAGAAATATCAGTTTCATTATGAGATTTTTGTGAAATCTCCATTAACTGGGGAAATAGTCTCAAACTGCTACTGAAGAACCTTATTGGGTGAACTTCTGAAAGCTGTAGTCTTCTATTTTCTATATGCAAGTGCCATCTTTAAGGGAAAACTGCATGAATTCTTGTTTTGATATCTTGATGTGTATATTCTATGTAATCAGGGAGTGTCCAGACATGACCATTTCCCCTAACATGAAGAAGCCTTTAAGGGGCCTTTGTAGCATGTCCAATTGCTCAGCTAAAATTGTTTGCACATCAGTTTACTAAAACATGAGGGTAGCAGGGGAAGAAAAGTACTTTCCCTCTCATCAGTTCAGTTCATGATATCCTTGATGTGAGTGAACTGAGATCTTCACCCTTTGGACACAGCAGGAAAGAACAGATGAAGGGCTCAGTCTCTCCATTTTTAAAGACAAAGTAGCCAAATGAGGCAACTCCCATCTGTATGACCAGCAATACATTATTCCATGATTGAAATCTGAACATGACCCACATTAGAGAAAGGAAGTAATCAGAAGATAAAGTTAAGAACTCAATAAAAATGTGATACTTACAATCAAAAAGCTCATGGGAAATGCACTATATATGTTAAAAATAGTTTATGATTTTTTAAAGTAAATTTATAAGTAACTTCTCAAAATGACAATACTATGGAAGTTCAGAGAAAAAAAATACTTCGGGAAGGCCTTGAGTAAGAAAAAATGACTAAGCTTAGCCTTAAAAGTTGAGTAGGATACAGACAAATGGAGAAAAGAATATTATAATCAGGAAGAAGACATGGAGGTAGGAATAGGTGTACATGTTCATGGGAGGGAGAGAACAGCTTAGCTAGAAAGAAGGGCGCAAAGTGAGCAGAAATAGGAAATATTTGACTTGGAAGATTAGGCCCAAATCTGTAGCCAGTGTGCAAACATTATTCTAAAGGTAACAATGAACCATTGAAGATTATTTAACATAGCACACACATGATGAAAACCACATTTTTGAAAGGATAATCTGAATCAGAGTAGGGAGAGACTAGAGTCAAGGATACTTCTTAGTAATATAGGGCATTAATCCATGTATGAGGTGATATGTTCAAAATAGCTTAGTGACAATTAGTATTAAAAGTAGAAAAGGAGGTGCTATTCCAATTGTACTATTTGTCTGCTCAAACAGAATTCCTAGGTTATTTCAAGGCCAAAGGTAGATTCCTATGGTACTTTTCTGGAATGATATAAGGAAGAGGAGATGACTTAATAGTTGAATGTGATAGTGGGCAAGGACTGTTTCTGATAGACTTAGCCCTTCACAGTAATGCAAGAACCTAAAACATTCCCAAAGGACACTTGAGGCAAAATGTCATCCACATCCAGAGAGATAACTGTGGAAACAGAACACAGTATGAAGCTTGTGACATGTTTTGTTTTGGTTTGATTTTTCTTATGATTTCTCCCATATGTTTTAATTCTTTTATGCAACATGACTAATATGAAAATGTGTTTGATAAGAATGTTAAGTGTAGAGTCCATATAAGATTGCATGCCTTCTCATGGAGGGAGGGGAGAGGAAGGAGGAGAAAATATAAAACTTATGGACATGATTGTTGAAAACTGAAAACAAATAAATTAATTACAATTTTAAAAATAGTTGAATGTGCACATGATGAGGGAGAATCAAGAAAGATTAATTGGGGAGAAAAGACATTTGAGTTGAGTCTGGAAAAGGGGTTTCAACAGGTAAAGATTTAAGTTTCTTGATAACAGTACCTATGGTATATCTAACCTTATACCCTATCCCCACTACCGTGTAATTCACATGGTAATCTCACAACTATGAGTGAAACAGAATAGAAACTAGAGGAAATCAAACATTTGAATGTGATAGAATGCCCTCTAGCACAGCATCGAAGTCCATCTTCACAGCCTTCAGATTCTAGGCCTATGCGCCTACTCTATATCTATAGTTGAGGAGTAGGTACAACTATTTGGTCAATCCAAAGATGCGTATAAGACAAGCTGGCAGGCATTTATAACATGAAAGGAATTTTAAGATTTCAATTCAATTTCAGCAAGCATTTATTAGATTCCTTGTATGTGAAAGATGCTGGGATAGGAGGTGGAGACAGTAAAATAAAAATCAAAAGAGTCCCTTTCGTCAGGAATTTTACATAATCCAGGAAATACCACACCTGACTCGCAAATAAATCAGGACAATATGAGGAGGGGGTAGCATCTAAAAGCGAGGGAGGTCATGGAAGGTTTCCTCTAGAAGACAGAACACAATCTCAGCAATGACATATCAATTAATTGTATCAATTAATTCAATGTAATTGAAAGATCTTTATTAAAAGTAAAGACAGAAGATTCAATTAAGGTGTGAGATGGGAAGTGAGGTCACAAGGTTGAAACACTGAGCAGGAAATGAGGTCATTGGGGAAACACTAGAGATGACTTTTCTTAATTGTCTGGAAGGAGATATGTAGAATTGACGCTGTGAGGGGAAACGGTAGAGTTCACTGACGATTGTTTATGGGTATGAAACACATGAGGTGTTTGGAGGCAAAAAGGAAGCAGAAAATAAGAGATCTGGAAAATGAAATGAAAGGACTGAGTGGGGTAGGAATAATCCAAGGAGGAAGCTCCCATAGTGAAGAAGGGGATTAAAGACACAAGGGATTTCCACTCAAAAAAGTTTGCACCCTAATTCATATATAGAGAAAACAATAAGTGGATGAAAACTCCCGTTGTATAGGCAAGGATAAAAAGTTGGATGGATAACCAATTCAGCTGATCTATCAGTGACCACAACTCAAACAGAAACCACAGATGAAAAATTATATAAATCAGAGATTGAATAAGAGGAAGACAGCAGATAGGTTCCATTCGGTAAACTGTTTGGCACTTCCCAAAGTCCCATACTGCTCCTTGAAACAAACAAAAATGATACTTTTAAAAATTATATTCCTTTGGAGAAGTCACATGGCCATAAATCATAGGATACCATAAGTAGCAAGCAATATACTGTAGATGACAGAAATGTCAACAGAGATGTATTATGAAGATAAATGAACTATAGTCTATTCTTAATGACATATTCATGATGTGGCATAAAAGATATGGTACATGATTAGAAAATGACATTATCCACTCAAATAGTGAGAATGAGGAATATCAAATGAATAGCATGAAGGTTGCACTGTTATTCACACAAAACCTTGGTTAAAGGCATTTAGAGTGAATATTCAACAAAGAACTCTTGGCAAGACAACCACATGATATTTTTATGGCATGGCAAGCATTTTTATCGACCAAGAACATATGGATGAATTTTGACATAATGAATTTAACATAAATGAGATTATATATCTGTCTAGGTACAGAATTCAGTCCAAAGAGTAAGGTATTGGTGTCCTTTCTTGGACTTCTAAACAGATAACCTGGGGCTATAATTCTGAGCTGCCAGTGTCCCCTAAACTAGAAAAGAACACACCTCTTGGGAGACTGGAGTGACAGTTTGAGGGTGGACAAAATAAATGGATATAAGATATTAATAGTCATTATGATCAGTAGGATTTATAGTGATTCCATGAAGATAATGATCAAGGTGAAGTTCCAAGCTTGGCACTGCCTAGGATAGGAAGATCTAAGGTAAAAAGCAGAGATTGTATCCACACAGAGGCTCACCACATGGAACGCACTACACAGGGAAAACAGAGTAGTCACTGGTCACTGGAAGCAGCCCCTCAGAACTCAAGAGCAGCATAGGAAAGGAAAAGTATGTGTTATGACAACAGAATCTAAATCTAAATCTAAAGATTAGCCCATAATGGGAACAAATAAAAAGAAAATGTTCTAACACATAGCATCTGGAGAGCTTTCTTGTGTGAAACTTAAGAATGGGTGACTTAAAGAAGGCACAAAAGTCTCTCCCTGAATGAAAAATTGTAGGATATAAGAAATGAAAGGAATCTTAGACTTTATATAGTCCAGCTTCCTCATTTTACTGGCAAGGAAATTGAGACCCAGAGAGTTCAAGATCACACAATGAGTAAATGGCAGAGTATGAACAAAAACCCAGATCTTCAAATTCCCAGTCCAGTGACTTTACTATTCCATTTCTACTCTCCCATGATTGACAAAAGAAGAAAAGTCCTACTTATAGGAAGTAGTTGAGCAGCTGTCCTCTTTCTCAAGGACTCTTGTAGCCTGAGGACTCTCTGATACTGAGAAACAAGAAAGGACAGTACTAATCCTTACCAGGATGGTACCATTCCAATTGCAGTGTATGTTGACTTTTTTTTTTCCTACAGGAAAACAAACCTAATGGCAACAAGGGCAGAACAGGAGGAGTCAGGGTAGGAGGGCAAACCTGACTGGCTCTTTATCCTTCCCTACTGCCTTCCTCCTCTGACTATAAGTAGTGGCCCCATCTAGGACCCCAACTGGTTTGGACGTCAAACTTTTTATGCTACAAGATGCCTTTTCTCCAGGCACCAGTGAGATGCAACATTACTGCCTTGTTTCTGGGTCTCTGCCTACAAACAGTCATTGGGCAAGATGGTGAATATAATAAGTAAGGCACACCTTACACTGATACCTTTTCCTTGTCTGTCAGGAAGAATCCACCTCCAACCTGGGAACTTCACATCCTCTTCCTATCTAGACTCATTTCATTCACTGGGTACCTATTTTCCAATGTCCACATTCTATATATCCCCACTGGGAACATTTTCTCCCCATAGATGGGTGAATCTTTTCTTAAACCTCAGAAATTCTTTGCCTAGTCTTTAATGGCCTCAATAGCTTATCATAGAAACAGGATTTCCTGCATAAAGTTTGAAGTGGGTTATAGGCCTATTCTTCATTCTCATACTCCTTATTCCTATCCTGTGCCTTAAATCCTAGCTGAGACCTTTTCAAGTCTCCTTTCTTGTCTCCAGGAAAGCAGAAGCAGAAGGAAATGGAAAGAAAAACTCATTGCTCTCCTTACTCACTAAAGCTAACGTCTGGGGTGAGTTTACCTGGAGCCTGAAATAGGGAGAAAAGAGGGCACTCTCATCCAGTACTTGGTTTGTTTGGTTTTGTTCATACATAATGACCTGGGCACCATCTCAGGTCCTTGGCCTGAGGATAGGACCTTACAGCACTACTCGTTTATTGTGGGAATTCACCTCAGGATTCAGGGTTGCACTGAGTAGGGCTGAAGAAGAGGGTTAGGCATCAGAAAGGACTCAGGAGTCTTGAATCCTAGTCAGCAACTATCTTTTGGGTAGTATAGCCACAGAGAAGGGTTATAGAAAACATGAAAGTACAGTTCCTTCGAAGTAAGGAAATGATCAGGGATGAAGTCCCTACTATGAGACAGGCACTGTGAGAAACATTTTAAAATACTATCTCATTTAATCCTCACAACAACCTTGGCAGGTAAGTGCTATTATTGTTTCCACTTTAGAAGTGAGGAACCTGAGGCAGACAGACATTAAGTGACTTGCTCAGGGTCACATGGCTAGTCAGTGTCTGAGGCTGGATTTGAACTCAAAATCTTTTTCACTTCATCCTCAACACTCTATCCACTGTGACAATTGGCTGCCTCTGGTGAGAATCAGGTCTTTGTTTCTGACAGATGGCCCTGGAATAGGGATGCCTTTGTGGGAGGCAGATGAAGAGAGGGGTGGAGTAAGTAAGTTTGGAATAGTATGAGAGTTAGAGATGATAACTATTAAGAGATCCTATAGAATGGGAGGGAGAATGATAAGTAAAGATTCAAGCTGTCCCACTGTCAAAACTGAAAACTAAGAATTTTGAATTCTTGGGTTATATTTGGGATTTTCCCTCATGTAGGAGAAACAAATAATACCATTTCAGAGTTTTTGTGTGTGTTTTCTATATGTTTTGTTTTCTTTTAAATAAGCTTCACCAACTATGTAGACTCAAGTGTCAGAAAAGCCTAGGCTGAGAAGGCTCTATTAAAGATCACTGTGGAAAGTGAAGTAGGTAGTTTTGTGAATTTGCATATCAAAGCTCAGCTGAACTTATCTGTCCACTTTAGAGTGATAAATGAAGACTGGAGGTTGGGAGATTGAATCCAAGGAATATGACTTTATTTCTTTCTGTATGAAACACATGCCCCAAATCAGTTGCCCAGCGAAATGTACAGGAAAGGAAGTAGGTGTGAGAACTGCCTTTTCCTTTCAATTTCTAATTCTAAAGGCCAAGCTAGTACAGTTGTCCATTGCCAGAAGCTCTCAAAGCCTTTCAGAAATTTTTAAGTTTCTCAAAAGTTTCAATTATTAGACCCTATTCCTAGACCTTTAAGCTGATACAGGGAAAAATAAAACCATCCTTCAGAGGCACAGTTTCTAACTTGATTCTATAAGGAAAATAGATATTCAAGGACTATGGAAGGCTTCTCTGAGCTCCTACTGCCTCATCTGTAAAAATGAGAGCATGGGAAGGTAATCTAGTCTTCTATCCACCTCTCAAATTCTAAGGCACTATAGTTATTTTGTATCTTTCCCAGGATACTATGGGCCCAGGTTGGGGGATATAGAGGAAAGAATTACTCCATGGCCAAGGTATTCTCTATCTGTTCAGCAACTGAACAATCACCTTGGTCCAACAGTGACCTTTCACTCTGATTCTAGTGCCTGAGTTAAAGGAATGCTACAGTGACAGTCCGAAAGAGGAAAGGACTCATACCCTTGAGACCACTCTATTTATTTTTTGGACTTTCACCCTCTCCCCACTTCATTCATCAGATTTATCTACCCCTTGACCATTTTCTGAGTCCATAGGTTATCAGAGGTTATAAGGATTATCAGAGAGATGATCCATTTCTCTATCTCTCCATTACTACCCAGGAACTGCTTACTGTGCAGATGTCTATCCTACAGACAGCTAAAGTATATGAAATGAAGGAAGTCATGTGTGATGATCCAACTCAACTGAGAAAATGTATGGTGGTCAGTATGGGATAGACTTCATACAGCTTCAAGGAGGGGGATGAAAGAATGAAGGAAAGGGAGAAAAAAAGGAGACTGGGAAAGAAGAATGAAGATCTGTAGAGAGAAAAAAATGAGAAGGGAGAGGGAAATCTCAAAAGTCAAAGGAGTAAGAATGAAGAGTTCAGACATCATGCCAGAGAGATGGTGTTCGCCTCATGGTCACTGATGAAGGGAAAAGAAAGCCATCACATTTTGTCACACCATGAAGGTGGAAGCAGATGAAATAAAAAGTGGAGGAGTATGAATTAGAGGGGGAGGGAAGGATATAAAATGTATGTTTGAGTAGAAGGACTTTCTTTTCGGAGAAATGTTTCTCCCACTCAGCGACACTAGTAAAGAAGTCTTCCTCTTTCCTCCTTCCTAGGCACAGGGACAAAGGAACAATAACGAAACGCACTGATGCCTAAAACAGAAACAGAAAAACTAAATGGGGCCAAATTTTTCTACAGAAACCTTGCCCTGTGTAAGACATTTCCCATGTCCTTGATGTCTTGACAGATACTTCATCACTGTGTGGCATTAGCATATACTGCTCATCTCTCAGTGATAATTACTTCTTTTCTGTATTCTTTCACGTCAGGGATTTTTCTCTCTGTTGTTTTTCAATTGTTTCAGTCATGTTTGACCCAATGTGGGGTTTTCTTGCCAAACATACTGGAGTAGTTTGACATTTCCTTCACTAGTTCACTTTATAGAAGAGAAAAACGAGACAAATAGGGTTAAGTGACTTGCCTAGGATCACACATCTAGTGAGTGTCTGAGTCCAGATTTGAATTTAGAAAGATGAGTCTCCCAAACTCCAGGTGCAGCACTCAATCCACTGTGCCACCTAGCTATTCCAATAAAAGATAGTCTAGAGAACTCCCCAGATATCATGGACAATTTAACAGTGTATTTCCAGAGATTGCTTCTAGTAACTTCAGGTCTATTGCAAATAAGTGAAGAGAACTGCATTTGGAATCAAAGGACGTGGACAAAGGTTCAAAGCTTGGTTTTGATACTTAACACCTTAATGGATGTACATATGTGCATGTACATATGTATGTGCATGTTTGTGTGTACACATACACATGTGTGTGCATGTGTGTGTGAGAGACAGAGAGAGAGAGACAAAGAAATAGAATGAGGTAGAGGGGGAAGGGAGGGAGAGAGAGAAAGAGAGAGATAGAGACAAAGACAAAGACACAAGCAACTTTCGGAAGTTACTTAACCTCTCTAGTACTCATTTTCCTTTCCTGTAAAATGAGAAATTTGGATTAAATGATCTTTAATTTCTCATCTAAACCAACTTTGAAAGAGTTAGTAACTCTGATCAACAAGATGATCCAACACAATTCCAAAGGACTCATAATATTAAATACCATTCACCTCCAGATTGAGGGCTGATAGACTCAAAATGCAGACTAACTCATACTTTCGTACTTCCTTTTTTTTTCTGGTCATGGCTAACTCAGAAATTTGACCTTCATGACTTCATATTTGTAATGAGTTTGCATTTATTGTCTTCTTAATGTATGGGGGAGGAGTTGGGGGGTATTTGCACCTGAAAAGAAAACTATAATTGAATTATAAAAAATAAATTCTCACCTAGCTTTAGTTCCATCAAAGCTTTCATCTAGAGGGAAAGAGATGGCACAAAGGTGGCTAGGTCAACCAGCAGACAGAGCACTGGACCTCGAGTCAAGAAGTCCCAAATTCTAATCTGGCTTCAGATACTTGCTACCTGTGAGACCCTGGGTAAGTCAGTTAACTTCTGAACTTCTCCAAATGAAAATAGGGACCATAATAGCACATACTTCTCAGGGTTGTTGTGAGGATCAAATGAGATAATCTTTGGAAAAGTGCTTAGTTCCATTACTGGCATATAATAGATACTACCTAATGGTTTATTCCCTTTCCTTCTCCTAAACCACAGGGGTGTGATTCTAGTGGGAATTTGGGGCCTGGTAGGAAGGAAAACAGGTTTCATTGATGAAAATTCAATTTCTACCCAACAGATACCAGCAGAGTTCCTCTCCTTATATGACTCCTTCATGGATACTTATTCATCCCCTTCCCTCCCTTCATGGGCTGCCAGCCTGCCAAGTTTCAGATCTATTCATTCTTTTTCTCATCTCTTCTTTCCTACTTACCACGACATTTATGCATTTTTCCCCATTTTTTTATTTGCAGATAAATTTCACTTTGTTGACCAACCTACAAACTCATTGTTCTCAGTCTTTCACCTTGGAAGCCTGTATGTGCCCAGGGGACCCTCCAAGGAATTTCTTCTGGAACATGTCCAGTCATTACAAGAGAAGATTCACAGAGGCTTGGTCAGAGAGAGAAAGAGAGAGGGACAGTCAAAGGGAGTCTAGGGCAGAGGGCTACCCAAAAGGCAGAGTAAAAAGGCAGGAGATGTCACAAGGAAGGAGGATAAACATTCATTGGTAATGGTAACAGCTGTGGCAACAAAATCTAAAGAAAAGGATCTAGGCTGGGGGCTCAATTACCAGTTTGCATATGAGGTTTCCAAGGGGTTTAGGCGGGGGGTATTTGAGAGATAGGAATAGAGTGAGCCATTTTAGGGGAACTGAGTTTGGTAATGGCTAAATGGAACTAAGTACGGACTAACAGATTGTTTAATAAATGGATTTTGCATGAATGAATAAATGATGCTCTATAAGGCACACAGTAAATTGGGTTTTGACTGAGAGATGTTTCTAAAAGTTTTCAAAAACCATCTCTACCTCACTTCTCCTAGGTACTGTAACTATGGCCTACATGACTGAAATTATTAAAGAATATGAAAGGTGTGATCCTAACATAACTGTTGTGCCTATAATTAACTGCCTAGTGTATGAAATTGAAGGGTTCAATGTAATGAAATAAACTGGAATCTTGTTCTCTCACTCTCTGTCTGGTCATTCTATGAAGAGATGCCTTGTGGATGAGCATATAAGGCCAATGTGGTTGTGAAATAAATATCCTACAAACATCTCTTCCAGTCTGGGTTATTCTAATAATGTTTTGTTTGTTTTCATTCCATAGTACCTAAACTCATACCTTACAATAAAGATAATTTATTGCAAAAATGTTTTTCCTTCTCATAACACAGTGGATTTATAAAATTTTGTCCTTTAAAAATACTTTCATAACTGGGTGCAGTGGCCTCTTTCTGTATTCCCTGCTGCTAGGAAGACTGAGGCTGGTGGATCTTTTTGAGTTCCTCAGTTCCAAGCTTCACTGGGCTAAGTAAAAGAAATTGGTCTAGTTAAGGAAAAAGGAGCAAATTAAAATGCCCCAGCCAATTGTTATTAGAATCAGATCAATGTTCTTTAAGCCTGGGCAATATAAGGACAGGGAAAGGAAAGGACAGGAAAGGAAGGGAAGGGAAAGGAGGGAAGGGAAGGGGCAGGGAGGGGAGGGGAAGAGGGGAAGAGAGAGGCTGAGGAAAAGGGGGAGGAGACAGGGCAAGGGAGAGGGAGAGGAACAAGGAGAAGGCAAGAGAAAGGGAGAATGAGAGGGAGAGGGAGAGGAGGAGGGGAAAGAAGAGAGAGGGAGATGGGGAGGGGAAGGGAGAGGAAGGTTGTGGGGGGAAGGAGAGGGAGAAGAAGATGGAGAGGGAGAGGGGGAGGGAGAATAGGCCTGGAAGGGTATCTACCTTGTAGTGCCACATAAACAATATATTTTCTCCACATCATGTTGTAACAAGATTCCAAACCAAGTGACCCCATCCTTTGATCTATATGATACTTCATAACACATTAGCCCCTCCTATGAGTCATTTCTTGTAGTTGATATGAAGTGTGAGCATACCTTCCAGAACAAAGACAATACATCCCCGTGATAGGACCAATATCCATGAGCATCTTCCTCCTCCCACTCCCAGCAATATAAGTGATGCTTGATTTTCCCTAAATGACAACAAATATGTGACTTCATTCACTCTGGGTGGGGCAAGGTTCAACTGTGTCTGCCTTGGCATAGCTTCTTGCAAACCTTTGACTATATTGAGGTAACTTCCAGGACACCCCATCCAACGGATGCCTAAGACTACTAGGTTGGTCATACCCTGCCCTACATATGCAGGTGACAGAGGCCACATCTATGGAAGCTAAGTGCTACTATATCTTTGTTGAATTTAAGATTAGCCTTTCTAACCCCAGACCTGGCAATCTATTCACTATGCCAACTGGCTGCCCAGGAAAAAAAAGAGGCATGAGAATGATCAAGTACTTCTGGTGTGAAGGCTGCCTAGTCCTTTTGAGGACTGTTTTCCACCTTTGGTGTCCATCTGCCACCTAACTCTCACTAGTGGATCCAAGAAGCTACTGCAGTCACAGTGGCCACATCCTAGTAAACTGTTTCAGCAGATGGGCTAAACCAGTTTGAGGGTGACCAAACTTCACAAACCCACTGGTGAATTAACATGTAAAGACTTCCCCTGAAAGAATGGGCAGATATGAACAATTTTTTCCAATGGCCATGAAGGTAGTAGAAACTGGTACAATGGAGCACTTTGAGTTTGGTTAGACATCAAAGATGCCAAGGTCATCCATTGCATCCTGAACCAATAACACTCATTTTGACATCTGTCTTACCACAGGACTCTGATGATTCTGGAAGAAAGCATGAGTCCAACAACTTCACACAACTCTGCTTCATTTAAATCCAATTTATATGTGAGCTAAAAGACATCACCCATACCATTTTATCATTTTTACTTACTTCAAAGTCCTGTGCAAGAGGTACGTGACAAAGCAGCAGGTACAGGAGCCCACAACCCATGGAATTGAGGTAAAAGGAGATCCCCATAAATTCTGAATCTCTGCAGGGGGTGCATAAACATAGGGGAAGAGATTTCCGTTCCACTGAACCCTGGAGAGCCGTCCCCGGGGTCCATCGCACTCCGGAAAGCAGACTCCACCCCCACCCCTGGCCGCGGCCCCAGAGAAGCTGACCCGAGCAGACTTCAGAGAGGAAAGCTCCGGGGGAAGCTCCGGCAGCCGGGAAAGTCCCTCCGCCCACAGAAGCTACAGGTCAGTAAGAAAGAAGGCTGCGATAGGGGAGGGGAGCGGAGCGCCTCCGTGACTCGGGCCCCCTTGGGAGGAAGTGGCGGCGGCAGAGACGGGGGCAGGAAGCGGCGGAGGCAGAGGCGTGGGCGGGCGGCTGAGGCGGCAACGGCCCGGGACTCAGGAATCCCCCAGCAGCAGGTAGGATCTTCAATACTGAAGGTCTTTCCAACCTGAGGGAGCCGAGCAGGGGAGACAGCCCTGCCCCCACCCTGCTCTACTGCTGAACGCCTCTGAATAAAACCCCCAAGGGAGCTGAGCACAGCAGGCGGGGCCCCCCCCCCCCGCCCCCACCCGCTCCGTTCCTGAAAGTCTCTGCAGGAAGCCCCTGAGGGCCCAAGCTTAGGAGGCGGCCCTGCCCCCACCCCTGCGCCAGAACTAAAGCTTGCCGCGGGAAAGCGCATTTGAATCTCAGAGGCCAAGCACTAGCTGGGCGGATCCAGGCGGGGGTGGAAAGGAATCTCAGAAGTCAAGTAACTGGCTGGGAAAATGCCTAGAAAGGGGAAGAAAAATAAGACTTTAGAGAGTTTTTTCCAACAAATGCAAATGATCCCGACCTTCGGTTCTGATGGGGAGGACGAGAGCGTATTTTTCCCATCAGGGAAAGATGTGGAGGGCGGGGCCTCAGTACCCCAGACACCCCAGGGGGGTGTTGGGTGGGCTCAGGCCTTGGAAGAGCTTAAAAAGGATTTTGAAAAGCAAGTTAGACAGGTGGAGGAAAGACTGGGAAGAGAAATGACAAAGATGCAAGAAGAGTATGAAAAAAAGGTCAATATCTTGGTAAAGGAGACCCAAAAAAATGCTGAGGAAATTAACACCTTGAAAAATAGGCTCACTGAATTGGCAAAAGAGGTTCAAAAAGCCAATGAGGAGAAGAATGCATTCAAAAGCAGAATGAGCCAAATGGAAAAAGAGGCTCAAAAGCTCACTGAATTTAATAGTTCTCTCAAAATTAGAATGGAACAGATGGAGTCTAATGACTTTATGAGAAACCAAGAAATCACCAAACCAAACCAAAAGAACGATAAAATGGAAGAGAATGTGAAATATCTCATGGGAAAAACAACTAACCTGGAAAATAGATCCAGGAGAGACAACTTAAAAATTATGGGACTACCTGAAAGCCATGATCAAAAAAAGAGCCTAGACATCGTCTTGCATGAAATTATCAAGGAAAACTGCCCTGACGTTCTAGGACCAGAGGGCAAAATAAGTATTGAAAGAATCCATCGATCACCACCTGAAAGAGATCCAAAAAGAGAAACTCCTAGGAACATTGTGGCCAAATTCCAGAACTCCCAGCTCAAGGAAAAAATCTTACAAGCAGCTAGAAAGAAACAATTCCAGTACTGTGGAAATACAATCAGGATAACCCAAGATCTAGCAGCTTCTACATTAAGGGATCGAAGGGCGTGGAATAGGATATTCCAGAAGGCAAAGGAACTAGGACTGAAACCAAGAATCACCTACCCAGCTAAACTGAGTATAATACTTCAAGGGAAAATATGGTCTTTCAATGAAACAGAGGACTTTCAATCATTCTTAATGAAAAGACCAGAGCTGAAAAGAAAATTTGACTTTCAAACACAAGAATGAGAGGAAGCATGCAAAAGTAAACAGCAAGGAGAAGTATTAAGGGACTTACCAGAAATGAACTGTTTGCATTCATACAGGGAAGGACAATATTTCTAACTCTTAAAACTTTTCAGTATCTGGGTGGTTGGTGGGACCACACATACACATGTACATGCATGCACACACATACACACATGCATTCACATGCAGAGACAGAGAGCACAGATTGAACTGAATAGGATGGGACCATACCTTAAAAGAAATTAAGGTAAATGGTGAGAGAGAAATGTAGTGAGAGGAAAGAGGGGGAAATGGAAGGGGGTAACTATATGTCATTTAAGAGGCAAGTAGGAGATGTTTTTAGTGGAGGGAAAAAGAGGAGAGCTGAGGAAAAAAAACAAACAAACAAACAAACAAAAGTTTACCCTCATCACATTTGACTAAACGAAGGAGTGAAATGCACACTCATTTTGGTATGAAAACCTATCTTACAGTATAAGAAAGCGGGGGAGAAGGAGATATTGGGGGGGATGATGGAAGGGAGGGCAAAGGGAGGAGGGAGTAATTGAAAGTCAACACTTGGGGAGGGACAGGATCAAAGGACAGAAGAGAAACAATGAGGGGCAGGTTAGGAGGGATGGCAATTCAGTTAGTCTTACACAACACGACTATCAGGAAGGTCATTTGCAAAGCTACACAGATATGGCCTATAATGAATTGCCTGCCGTACCAAAGGGAATAGGTGGGGAGGGAGGGATGGGGAGAATTTGGAACTCAAAGTTTTAGAAACAATTGTTTAGTATTGTTGTAGCAACTAGGAAAGAAGACATACAGTTAATGAGGAATAGAAAGTCATCTGGCCCTACAGGAGAAAAGAGAAGATAGAGACAAGGGAAGAGAGGGATGACAGAAGAGAGGACAGATTGGAGATAGGGAAAATTAGATTGTTTGGGGTATTGGGGTGGGGGGAGGGGAGAAAAGGGGAGAAAATTTGGAACCCAAAAATTTGTGAAAATGAATGTAAAAAGCAAAATAAATAAATAAATAGATAGATAAATAAATAAATAAATGGATGAATGAATGAATAAATAAATAAATAAATAGAAGATATTAACACTCAAAAAAAAAAAAAGCAGCAGGTGCAGATACATTGGGAGTTGTAGTCATAACCCTGCACACAGGCAGCCCAGGGCAAGAGGGGGGAACTTAAGGCCCTGAGGCTACATGTGGCCTTCCAAGTACTCAAGTGCAGCCTTTGAACTGAATCCAAACTTCACAGAATAAATACTTTTATTAAGGGGAAAAATCCTTTCATTAAAGGAATTTATCCTATAAAGTTTGGATTCAGTCAAAGGACTTCACTTGAGAACCCAGCGGGCCAAGCATAGGTTCTCCACACCAGCCATAGGGTTATTTTCTCACAGGAATGAAGAAGCAGTAGAATTCAGCAGCCCCCTGTATGTCTGAGTAGCCTTCTTTAAGGTGCTCTAAAAATTATCTAAAAAGAAACCTGACCTGCTTATCATGGTGGGCATGGATTCCATTCTACGGCTGAAACAAAAAAAAATGTACAAAAACTTTGCAAAGATGATTCCACTGACTATCATTGCATGGAATATGTGCATACATATGGACAACATGAAAACCAGTAGTAGACTTGAAAGATGAACATCTCTTGGTTGGAGAGAACTCAGAAGGTCTTTACATCCCAATAGCATCCCTGAGTGAATTAAGGCTGACCAATGAAGGCCAACTTACTAAAGTTAGAGCTGGGCAAACATTTCTCTGGTGTGGCCACAGTGATAGGGAGAGCCATGAAGCTCTCATCAAGTCTAGTCAACTAGCTTTTAGCCTCCCAAAAGAAGTGAGTGACAGGATCATGACAAGATGATTGCACTTGCAAGAAAATGCCACACCACCAGAAAAATTTTAGGAAGACCTGGAAACCCTCATCATGAGTATGACAAAAGAGAACAAGGTTGTAATTCTTCATGACTTTGATGCTACAGTAGGCACAGATTATTAGATATGACAGGGAGTCCTTGGAAACAATAGAATCAGAAACAGTAATGGTCACTTACTACTGAAGACTTGTGCATCTCATGATTCGCCCATCACCAACACTCATCTCTTTGCCTAAAAACAATACAACTTCATGGATGCACCCTTGCAGAAAATATTGACACTTAATAGACTACATCACTGAAATGAGAAGAGATAAGCAGTATGTGAGACTGACCATGTGCAGTGCAGAGTGCTAGACTGATCATAGACTTATCTTCTCCAAGCTAACCTTTTACATTCAACAAAAGCAGTGGCCCCAAAATGACTACCAGAAGACTTAATGCCTGAACAAATGTGGAGAAACACGTCAGAGTGCATTAACAATTTATTGATAACTTGGAGGGAAAGCAGAATGAGCAGCTTTTAGACATTTAATGAACAGCATCACATTTACTCATCTGGGCCAGAACATTTGCAAACATCAACACTGGTTTGACAAAATTGATAGGGGAATTCAGAAACAGCTAAATGAAAAATGAGAACGTCACAGGGGTTAGCGGCAGGATAGCTGATCTGTCTCTAAGAAGGTAGTATTTCACTCCATCAAAAGTAAAATACAAGCAAAGCTTAGAGAGATGCAAGATTCTTGGCTCAGTAAGAAGGCGGATGAAATTCAGTTTTACACTGACAGTAACAATCCAAAGTGCTTTTATAATGCCATGAAGGCTATTTGTAGGCCAAAGACCAATGGTTCATCTTAACTACTCAATGCTGATGGAGCCACATTGAATAATGTGAATAATCAGGACATGATCCTGAAGACATGAGTTGAACATTTCCATGGTTTCCTCAACAGACCATCAACTAAGGTTGAAGCCATTAATCATATCCTCCAGGTTGAAATCAATCCCTCTCTAACTGAACTTCCAACTGAAGAAGAGGTTTCGAACGCATTATGCTCTTTTCATGTGGCAAAGCACCTGGTGTTGATTCTATTTCAGCTGAGATTCACAAGGTGGGGGAAAATTGCTCATTCAACAGTGAGTGAAATTTCCAGGTTACATGGCAAGAAGAGGTATGTTCAGGAGTTAAACAATGCCTTCATTATCCAGCTCTATAAAGGAAAAAGAAACAGGTTGTCCTGTGACAGTGGCAGGGCAGGTGATGGGGTCCTGTCTCTTAGTCATTGTTGGCAAGATTCTTACCAGAGCTTTTATTAATAGGCTTCATTTGGATAATGTTTATCTGCCTGAGAGTCAATGTGGCTTCAGGAAGGACCAACTAATTGTTGATATGGTGTTTGCTAATGCCAAGAGCAAAACTAAGTCTATACAAAACAATAATTAATCTGCCAAAGGCCTTTGATGCTGTCGATCATGAGAAGCTGTGGATGATCTTGGCAAAATTGCCTGGAGAAGTTCATCAGTATTATAGATTAGTTTCATAATGGCATGCTTGAATGGGATTTGGATAATGGACAATGCTCTTATGCTTTCCCAGTCACCAATGGAGTGAAGCATACTTTTTCACATGATGTTTTCAACAATGTTATCAGACATACTCAACAAGGAAAAAATGGCATTAAGATCAGCTACTGCAGTGATGGTCATTAAACTTGAAAAGGTCATAAGCCAAGTCTAAAGTGGAGGGAGAGTTGGGGTATCACTTTTTGTTGGTAGATGATTGTGCATTCAGCGCAACCTCTGAGACTGAGATGCAACAAACTATGGATCAATTCTCTGCTGCTTCTGCTAATTTTGACCTCACAACACCAACAAAAGAGAGATTTTTCACCAAGCAGAACCACACCCTCCATACATGGAACCATGGGTTATAGCAAACGGAGAAATTTTGAATGCTGTAGATAAGTTCACTTGCCTTAACAAAATAATTTCTAGGGATGTATATATAGACAATGAGGTTGACACACCTATTGCCAGGATTTGCTCAGTGTTTGGGAGGCCCCAAAGAAAAGTGTGGGAAACAAGGAGTATTACTGCCTACTAAACTCATGGTCTACAGAGCCATTGCATTGAATTCATTGCTGTATGCCAGTGAAATCTGGACAGTATATAAATGCCAGGCTAGGAAAGGGAGTTGCTTCCATTTAAATTGTCTTAGAAACATTCTGAAGCTCCCCTAGCAAGATCAAGTCCTGGACACTGAGGTTTTTCTCAAGTTAAACTGTCAAGCATTCAAACTCTACTGCAGAAAGTGTAACACCAGTAGGCTGGCCATGTTGTTTGATTGCCAAAAATTTTTTTTGCCTAAAAGACTATTTTACAAAGAAGTTGTAAAGGGCAAGAGCTCACACAGAGGTCAGAAGAAGAAATACAAGGACATTCTCAAAGTCTCTCTGAAGAATTCTGGAATTGATTTGAGACAAGGGGAACACTGGCATGGTGTCTAATTCTTGAGCAGGACAGCAATGCAACCAAATCTGTGCTTTAGGACTATCAGTCTGGCAGATGTGGAGAAGATGAACTGGAGAGGACTAGATTAATTAAGAGGTAGTTGTTTAGCTGAGGACTCAAAATAAGGTGTATGAGTTCAGAAGTGGAGAGAAGAAAGTGGAAGAACTGAAGATGACTCTAAAACTACAAGTTTGAATAAGGAAGACTGAATGGCATCCTCAAAGGAAATCAGCAAGAAAGGGAAAGATATGGGGCAAGATAGTAAATAATTTTGGACACGTTGAACTTGAGAAAAGTATAGGACCTGCAGGTTAAGATGATAGATGATGATCTAATCCAGCATGGCAGGCCCATATCAAAGGAGGCACTGTTCTCTGCAGCAAAGCAGAATTGCAGAAGCTCAAAAGAAACATGAGGTATGGGGTGGAGCCAAGATGGTGGAGTAGAAAGACTCACATATGCTAGCTCCGAACCCACAGCCCATTTATTTCCTGCAAGAAGAACTCCCCACAAATTCTGGATCACTGCAAGGCACGCAGAAACACAGTGGAAAAGATCTCCATCCCAGAGAGCCCTGGAGAGCTGTCCCCAGGGTCTGTCGCACCCCAGAAAGTGGAGCCCACCCCTGAGCTGCCCTGGCTGCGGCCCCAGAGGAGCAGATCTGAGCAGGCTTCAGGGATGGAATCTCCGGCGGTCGGGAAGGTCCCTCCACCCACAGACGCTACAAGTCAGTAAGAGAGATGTCTGGGCTGGCCAAGAGGGGAGCAGGGTGTCTCCGTGGCTCAGGGCCCCTCGGGAGGAAGCGGCAGAGGCAGAAGCGGTGGCCCGGGACTCCCCCAGCAGCAGGCAGAAGCTCAGGTCCCTGCATAAACCCCCTGAGGGAGCTGAGCCTTGGAGATGGCCCTGCCCCCACCTACTCCATCACTGAAGATCTCTGCATAAAGCCCCTGAGGGAACTGAGCCTGGGAGGTGGCCCTGCCCCCACCCCAGCACCAGAATTTAAGCTCACATTGAATAGCAGCCACAGCCGCCTAGGAAAGCCCATTTGAATCTCAGACTCCAAGCACTAGCTGGGCTGATCTAGGCAGGGGTGCAGAGGAATCTCAGAAGTCAAGTAACTGGCTGGGAAAATGCCCAGAAAAGGGAAGAAAAATAAGACTATAGAGAGCTTCTTTGAGCAGGTGCAAATGATCCCACCTTTCAATTCTGATGATGAGGATATATTCTTACCATCAGGCAAAGAGGTGGAGGGCGGGGCCTCTGTATCCCAGACATCCCAGGGGGGATGTCTGGTGGGTTCAGGCCTTGGAAGAGCTTAAAAAGGATTTTGAAAAGCAAGTTAGACAGGTGGAGGAAAGACTGGGAAGAGAAATGACAAAGATGCAAGAAAAGTATGAAAAACAGGTCAATACCTTGGTAAGGGAGACCCAAAAAAATGCTGAGGAAATTAACACCTTGAAAAATAGGCTCACTGAATTGGCAAAAGAGGTTCAAAAAGCCAATGAGGAGAAGAATGCATTCAAAAGCAGAATGAGCCAAATGAAAAAAGAGGCTCAAAAGCTCACTGAATTTAATAGTTCTCTCAAAATTAGAATGGAACAGATGGAGTCTAATGACTTTACCAGAAACCAAGAAATCACCAAACAAAACCAAAAGAATGAAAAAATGGAAGAGAATGTCAAATATCTCATGGGAAAGACAACTGACCTGGAAAATAGATCCAGAAGAGACAATTTAAAAATTATGGGACTACCTGAAAGCCATGATCAAAAAAAGAGCCTAGACATCATCTCTCATGAAATTATGGAGGAAAACTGCCCTGATATTCTACAACCAGAGGGCAAAATAAGTATTGAAGGAATCCATCAATCACCGCCTGAAAGAGATCCAAAAAGAGAAACTCCTAGGAACGTTGTAGCCAAATTCCAGAATTCCCAGGTCAAGGAGAAAATATTGCAAGCAGCTAGAAAGAAACAATTCCAGTATTGTGGAAATATAATCAGGATAACACAAGATCTAGCAGCTTCTACATTAAGGGATCGAAGGGCGTGGAATAGGATATTCCAGAAGTCAAAGGAACTAGGACTCAAACCAAGAATCACCTACCCAGCAAAACTGAATATAATACTTCAGGGGAAAATATGGTCTTTCAATGAAACAGAGGACTTTCAAGCATTCTTGATGAAAAGACCAGAGCTGAAAAGAAAATTTGACTTTCAAACACAAGAATGAGAAGAAGCATGAAAAAGTAAACAGCAAAGAGAAGTCAGAAGGGACTTACCAAAAGTGAACTGTTTACATTCCTACATGGAAAGGCAATATTTGTAACTCTTAAAATTTTTCAGTATCTGGGTAGTTGGTGGGACCACACACACACATACATGTACACGCATGCAAGTACACACACATACACACATGCACACACATACAGAGACAGAGAGCACAGAGTGAATTGAATAGGATGGGACCATAGCTTAAAAGAAATTAAGGTAAATGGTGAGAGAGAAATGTAGTGGGAGAAAAGAGGGTGAAATGGAATGGGGTAAATTATATCTCATTCAAGAGGCAAGTAGGAGACTTTTTAGTGGAGGGAAAAAGAGGAGAGCTGAGGAAAAAAAAAACCAAGAAGTTTACCCTCATCACATTTGACTAAAGGAAGGAATAAAATGCACACTCATTTTGGTATGAAAACCTATCTTACAATACAGGAAAGTGGGGTAGAAGGAGATAAGCGGGGGCGGGGGATGATGGTAGGGAGTGCAATGGGAGAAGGGAGCAATTTGAAGTCAACATTCAGGGAGGGACAGGATCAAAAGAGAGAATAGAAACAATGGGGGACAGGATAGGATGGAGGGACATACAGTTAGTCTTACACAACACGACTATTATCGAAGTCATTTGCAAAACTACACAGATATGGCCTATATTGAATTGCCTGCCTTCCCAAAGGGAATGGGTGGGGAGGGAAGGATGGGGAGAATTTGGAACTCAAAGTTTTAGGAACAACTGGTTAGTATTGTTGTTGCCACTAGGAAATAACAAATACAGTTAATGGGGAATAGAAAGTCATCTGGCCCTACAGGACAAAAGAGAAGATGGGGACAAGAGAAGGGAGGGAGGATAGAAGAGAGGGCAGATTGGTGATAGGGAAAATTAGATTGCTCATCGTATTGGGGTGGGGGGAGTGGATAAAAGGGGAGAAAATTTGGAACCGAAAATTTTGTGAAAATGAATGTAAAAAGTTAAATAAATAAATTAAAATTAAAAAAAAAAGAAAGAAAGAAACATGAGGTATGAAAATCTGGAAACACTTCCATCCAAAATTTTCATATGGACTATTTGTGCCCAACCTGTGTTGGATTCTTCCACACCTATATTGGTGTGGTCAGCCAAGTCATGCATGCTGTACTTGATCCCAACATAGTGATGCATTTTGATCCTCTTTGAGAATGAAAGATAACAACAAACCAGCCCAGGAAAAAATCCTGGCTTATAAAAGAATTAATCCAGGCGTGGTAGGATATGCCTGTAACGTCCTCCTTCTGTGTAGACTGAGACTAGCGAGTCTTGAGTCTAAGCATCCTAAACTGTAGTATGAATAAAGCCAATTGGGTATGTCCACATGGAGTCCATCATGGTGAGCCCCCCTCCCCAGGAGAGAAGGTCCACAACAATTTGCCAAAGAAGGGGTGAACATATCAACATTGGGAAAAAATAAAACTTCCATGACAATAATGTTAGGATCAGTCCATGAGTACATGCTGCACTTCCTGATCAAATGAGACAGTGAGGACCAGACTAAACAATAATAATATTAATAATAATAGTAACAATACATTTATTGGAATTTTAGAACTGGAACCTAACAGTTCTATCCTCAGAGATCAATGTATCCAAACTTCAAAGGCATCTAAATAGAGACAGTGGATAGAGGACCAGACTAGGAATTACTAAACCCAGATTTTGAATCGTCTCAGACGCTGAAAAGTTGTGTGATTGTAGGCAAGTCACTTGGACTAGCCTCAGTTTCTTCACCTGAAAAAAGAGGATGATAATAGAACTTACATCACAACATTGATTTGAGAATCAAATGAAATCACATGTGCAGAGCATTTTGTAAAAAAAAAAAAAATTGAAGCAAAAGAAGAGGAAGAAGAAGAAGGAGAAAGAGGTTTTTGTTTACCTTACTCCTCAACATGTATTCTTTGATCTAGTGACAGGCATAAGACACTCCACTTTTCAGTTCTGGGCATTCTCTCTGGCTGTTCCGCATGCCTAGAACAATCTCCCTACTTATCTCTGCCTACGGAATTCCTTGGCTTCCTTTACATCTCAACTACGATAACTCTTCTACAGAAAACCTTTCCCAACTTCTTAATTCTAAGACATCCCCTCTTTTAATTATTTCCTATTTGTCAAGGCTTAGTTTATTTGCATATATTTGTTGATTTAATGTCTCCCCAACTAGATTTTTGAGCTTGATGAGAGCAGGCATTATTTGAGAGCAGGGGCACTGGAAAAACAGCCTATCTAGGCTGTTCTGTCTCTTACCTGTAACTTCTTCCCTCTCAGCTTTTCAGTTTCTTTTGGTCTGCCACTATCCTTTGTCTACACTTTTCTCACCACTACCAAGAGTGCCACCAAAACTTAGCAGTTTAGTAACTAGAGAATGTATTAGAGTAAACTTTCTTTTAATTATTTGAAGTTAGTATCTCCAATTTCCCCAAATCCCAATTAATGGTCCATCTTCCCTTGCTGCATTCCTCAACCACATTTCAACATGAGGTCTTGAATCTAAGGGTCAGATAATAATGTCAAGGCATAGACACAGCATGTACTCCCTCTCAAGAGCTGGGAGATCAGCTCTCAAGGCCTATCCAAGCTACCCAGAGGATGTGAGCATGCTAAATGACTAGCATGAAGCTGAGGAACCAGTATAATCCAATGACATCTGACACCAATGGATCCCAAAGTCTAAGAGGCCATTGTTAGGGGAAAACTGAGGAAATCAGGAAAATGGGTCTCATAAAGATGAAGGAAGGAAACAAACATTAATTAACTTTCCTGTACATTGTGCTAAGTGCTGTACAAATATTACCTATCACATTTGATCCTGAAAACAACCCTAAGAAGTAGTTGCCATTATTATGCCCTGTTTGCCATTGAGGAAACTGAGGCAAAAGGTTAAGTGATTTGCTTAGGGTCACACAGCTAGCAAGTGCTTCAGGTCAGATTTGAAAATAGTTCTTCCTGGCTGCATACCCAGCACTGTCTCCACTATATCTGTAAGATGCTACAGTATGGTAACACAGTGGAAAAGAATAAGAACGTATGTATCTATTTCTGCCCAACAACCTGATCTCCGAGCCAACATCTCCCTCTCTTCAGATGGCACAGTTACAAGTCAAAGTTTTGGGAGTTTTTTAAGAAATTCTAGGTAGTCCTACATGCATCTCATCAAAACTAAAGAATATTCCCCATTACATTCCCATTCTTCTGAAGGAAAGAATCTGGAAAGCTTAGGAAACATATGAGGAATATGCTAAAACATGAAGTTATAGCCTTATGGGGCAGCAAATGCTTATTTTGCTATTATATTAGTGTACCTCAGGTCCTGGACATTGCAGTGTTCAAAGGGTCACATGGACCAAACTACAGTAAAATAACACTATGCATTTTCCTTTAGAGTTCATGTAAAAGGAAAGGCTTTCCAGAGAGAATACTCAGAGATATATCCATCAGAACACAAGAAATGACATGTTCTCCCCCATACTAGTCCAGAGTACTTGCACCTAAGGAAAATTTAGCTAAAACACTTCAGCAGAAAATGATCAAAAATGGGCTGAAATTTATACAGTCTCTTGGATTCACAATCATGTACTTTATGTGCATAATCTCATGAGTCCCACAAGAACCCTGGGAAATTCATGCTACATTCATCATTATCCCTATTTTACAGATGCTGAAGCTGAGACCCAAAGAGTTAAAGTGACTTGTCATGGTCATACAGCTAGGAAGTATCAGAAGTGACAACTGAAATTGCAATTGAAGTCAGGATTTCCTAATTCCAAGACCAACATTTTGTTTGCCAAACCATTCTGTCTTAGTGCATTGTTTACTGATGGAGGTTATAAAATGAGAGGCTCTGTTCATATATTTGGGGTATAAAAGTCCTATTGAGGGATAAAGAAAGAGGTTCTCAAGGTATATTATTGGAGAGGGCTCTTATAAAAGCTGTATTCAAAAACCAAAAGGAGACCTTGAGTGAGGAGAATGGCTACATAGTTCCAATGTGTAAAAAATGAAAGGATCATAGAAATCAGCGATGAAAAGCCAGAAGGACCTTAGTGGCAGAAATAGAAGAATGGATTACCTCAGGAGATAATGAGTTCCTCCTCATCAAAAGTCTTCAAGCAGAGAATGGATGACCACTTTTCAGATGTGTTATGGAATGAATTTTGTTTGGCTATAACAAGGATCATCAAGGACCCTTCCAGCTCTTAGATTCTAAAGTTCGATTCCTTTGAATGGTGAAAATTCCATAAAAATAAACTCTTACATGATCATAGGGAGTCATCTGCAGTTGCCCTGATCAATATCTTGCCAATGGGTCCAGAGAGCTCTGGAAGAGAAAGTGAGGCTGGTGACTTTGCACAGACCCTTTCCCCACTTAAATGCAATTCATTCACAAATCATGGCATCATCTTCCTGATGTCATGGAACTCCTCAAGAAGGGAAAGACAAAAAGAAGAAAACAACACAATCATAGATTTTGAGCTGTAAGGGATATTAGAGGTCATCATGTCCATCTTTACAGATAAGATAATATAGGAATAGAGATGTTAAGTACCTTGGCCATGGTTACATGATAAACGTTGTTACATTCCCCAAGTTTTCTTGACTTCAAGTCCAGTACTCTATCCACAATTTCATCCTGTCTCCAAGGTAGTCTAGTATGTGTCCCTAATGCTAAAGACTTACCTCTGGTGACAGTGGTCTACAATCAACCTTAGTTCCAGGTACTTATTCATAATGCTTACACTGAAAGTTGATGACCAGAAGGACAATTCATACAAGGACAACATTGTACAGACAAATAATTTGGATAGACTTAAGAACTTTGACCAATGCGATGCTCAATCATGATTCCAGACTCCTGATGAAAAACTGTTCTCCTCTCAATGGAGAAGTGAGGGACATAAAAACCAGAATCATTGTACTGTTTTAGATGCAGTTAATACAGTAATTTGTTTTGTTTAATCATACATATTTAGTGATAAGACTTTTTTCTTAATGGAGTGAGAAGTGGGAGAGGAATAAAATGCATGCCTGTTCATTGAAAAAATAAAAATTAGTTTTAAAAAAAAGAAAGTCAATGGTTCTATATAGTTGGTGAAGCCCAGTCATCAAGCACAGTGTCTAGCACATAAAATCAATGCTTGTGTTCTGCTTCTTGTTGACCGAATTTGAGGATAAAAATGACAATGTCTCAAAGTCATATATCTAACCTACTATTTCATTGGACACCCTTTCAGAAATGTGGGAATACGGTTATTACAAATAAGGGTTAGGTCACTAATTCAAATGTGATTCAGTGCACTCCCCTTGATATTTTCACAGATTACATCAGATTGTCAAATATTGTCATTAAAGCTAGGGAAGAAAAAGATTCCATAAGGGGCCATGAAGCCCCAGGTCTGTTTGTACAAGGATTAACTTGACTTTTTCATGATCACTTGAGTGATCTTTCTGCTCTGAAAATTGCCTCTCAAAGTCAATGTCTGGCCAAATAATCCCCTCTATAAAACAGGGATCTCAAAGTAGAAAGCATTGGAAGGCCAGTCTTGTAAGAAACTTTTTCTGGGCATTTGCAATTAAGATTGTGTAAAGGAGGCTAGCAACTGAAGTTGGCTTGAGACTAAAGCTAAATTAAGATGTCTGAGCCCAGTTCATCTTGGGTAACTGTCTTTTTTTTTGAGATTGTGAAACATGCCTGCCATCATTTCAAAGGAAGATTAATTGACTCATTTATTCTACAAATATTTATTGAGAACATACTAAGTACAGAGCATTTGTCTAAGGTACACAGAAAGGAATAAGGCAAGCTCTTTTCTCTCAAAAATCTGACAGTGCTAAGGGAAATGAGAACTACACAGAAATAGCTATAATAAAGAGGTTCAACATTCTCAGAACTATATGTGAGATAGAAAAAAAAAACTCTAGTGACTCAAGAGAGGGAGAAATCACTTCTGGCTACAATAATCAGGGAAGAATCTGGAGGTTCTTAAATAGATTTAATAAAGGTAATCCAGGTAAAAATGTGATAAAGACCAGTAATTGGGTGAAACATTGGGAATAGTAAGGAAGAGACATCTGCATGAGGCATTTCAAAGAAAGAATAGAAAGATATTGGGGTAAGAGGGAGGAAAAGGAATTAAAATTGCCTAGGGTCTTAAGCCTTGGTGACTGGGAGAAAAGTGATACAATTAACACACATAAAAAATCAAAAAGAGAAATGATTTTTAGTGAAGTTGATGAATTCAGTTTCAGACATACTGAACTCTGGATTCTGGCAAAACCTTGAGGTAGAAATACATGTAATGAGTTTCAGACAATTGAGCAGACTACAAAAATAGGCAATATAAAGGGGAGACTGCTGTTCCTGAAGTCAGGAAGACCTCAGTTCAAATCCAGCCTCCAACACTTACTTGATGGCTCTAGGCAAGTCACTTAATACATTGTGCCACAATTTCCTCATCTGTATAACGGGAAAAACAATAATGCTTTTTTCCACAGTAGTTGTAAGGTTAAAATGAAATCATATGAGCAAAACACTTTGCAAACTTTAAAGCACTACATAAAAAGAAGAAACAAAACCCTCATAAGACATGCTTAAATATCAATAAATACCATTAGCACATCATCAAATGGATTTCTTCTTATTTATTTAAAAAATGGGGTAATATAGAAAAGGGAAATAGCAATATTATTGCCACATGCAAACAGAAAGAAAGAAAGCAAAACAGTTGCATCATTTAAAGAAAAGATACAAGATAGAAAAGATGGAAATATAGTACAAGTTTGAAAGCAACAGTGAATTTGTTATGCCAGCTGCATAACAGATATTTATTGATTCAGATATAATCATCTTTTCCTTTTCTACTGTATACTGAAAAATTCAACTTTTTTCTTGTGGTGTTTAAGGGCATCATAAAAATAAAATTATAAAAATGTAATCAAAGTAAAACAAAGAAATGAACCATGAAAAAATAGAAATAGAAATTCAAAATAACTACAGGAAGTATAAAATATTTGAGAGCATACTTACATATGGCACTACATTCATAGTACTCATAAGCTATATGAATACAACTATACCACACTCCTTATGAGAATGAAGAAAATATAAATAAATGGATAAATACAAATTGTTCATGATTAGACTGTCAATACAAAAAACATAATAATATTATTTAATTTATATAATGTCATACTCATTGGACGACCAAGAGTATAGATTTTAGAACTAGAAAAAAATAAAAACAAAATTTAGCTGAAGGAATCAAAGGCCAAGAATCTCAAGGAAATTAACGAAAATAAGAAGGAAGAAAGCTTAGCAGTTTTGTATTTAAGAATACATGACAATAAACATCAAAACTATTCAATACTGGGTATCAAATTGATATGTGATATTGCTTAAAAAAATCAATCATTAGAATAATCCAGGCACACAATATGCAAAAAACCCAACATAATAGTATAATATTTAATAAACCCCCAAAACAACCAATAAATGGGATAAGGACTTACTATTGAACAAAAATCATGGAAAAAATGAAAATCTGGATCAACAGATAATTCATACAACATCCTAAGGTAAGCTCCAAACTGACATATTACTTAGATATAAAAAGTCACATCATAATCAAATTAGAGAAGTAAATATCTTTTGCAGGTACCCACAAAAGAGTTCACAATCAAACAAGACTAGAGAGGATCACAGAAAATAAAATGGACTATTTTGATTACATAAATTTGAAAAGTTGAACAAAAAGAAATACAGTTAAAATTACAAGGGAAGTATTTACTTAGGGAAATTGTCTTGCAACAATGTTCTCTGAGGAGGAGTTTGACATACAAGACTTATGAAGAACTGACTCAAGTATGCAAGAATAAGTATGCTTCTTTAGAAGAATAAAAATGTTCAAAGGATACAATAGGCCTCTCCAAGGAGGCCTATTCCTCTCCACGGAAGATATCCAAGCTATCAGTAACCATATAAAAATGGTCCAAGTTAGTAATAAATAAAATAAAAATTTCAAAAGTTCTAAGTTTCTGCCTCACACTCATCAGATTGACAAAGATGACCAAAAAACGATAATTTGGGGGGCCAGAAGGTGATGTAGAGGGGGAAGAGGCTCACTGAAGGGAGCTTGCCCTGGACTGCTGATGGTACTTATTATCATCATTACCTTCTCCCACTATGCCTTACCATGGACAAGGCACTTTTCACAACACCCTGAACCAAATAAGACTTCTACTGCATACTCCAGTGAGAGGTGTTGGTTCAGAATTCTCATGTACTTTACAACCTGTCAGTGTATCAAATTCTACAGTATGAGACATCAATGCAAATCTTATAAGTAATAGAATAAATATGCTTTTCCTCTATTATTTTAAGCTTTACATCTCTCAAGATTCACTAGAAAATGCTAACAGCAGTGACACATCAGCATATGATAATACAAAGACCTATTAAAGAGACTCAGGTTCTACTGGGCGTGCCACACTTAGCTTCAAACATTACTAGACAATATTTACTGCATCACTATAACAAATAGTCTCCTCTTTCAACTAGTCCTTGTGATATGTGTGTGTGTGTGTTTGTGTGTATGTGTTTCATAGGGAGTTCCTAGCCAATTACTACAAATTGATTATTCATCTAGAGTTCTTAGCATTTTTTTGTTTCATGAACTCCTTTAGTATTCCCATGAAAGCTGTGGATCTTTTCTCTGAAAAAACACTTTGAAAGAATTTTTTTTAAAAATATATACATTTATGAAGAAAACCAATTACATTAAAGTACAATTTAAAAAAAAACAGTTCATAGACCTCCTCCCATTCCAGGTTAAAAACTCTTGATTTAGATCAGAAACATCAGCTTCATTATGAGATTTTGAGAAATCTCCATTAACTGGGGAAACAGTCTCAAACTGCTATTGGAGAACCTTATTGGGTGAACTTCTGAAAGCTGTATTCATCTATTTTCTATACACAAGCATCACCTTTAAGAAAAAATTGCATGAATTCATGTTTCAGTATCTTGATGTGTATAGTCTATGTAATCAGGAAATGGCTAGACGCAAACATTTCCCCGAACAGGGAGAAGCCCTTGAGAGGCCTTTGGAGCATGTCTATTTACACAGGTAATATTGTTTACACATTACTTTACTGAAACATGAAGGTAGCAGGGAAAGAACTGCTTTCCCTCTCTTCAGTTCAGTACATAATGTCTTTGATATGAGCCAACTGAGATTTTCACCCTTTGGACACAGCAGGTAATAGCAGATGATAGGCGCTGTCTCTCCATTTTTAAAGACATAGCAGTCAAATGAGGCTACTCCCAACTACATGACTGGTAATACAGTACTCTATGATAGACAGTCTGAGCATGCCTATATCCAGATCCACATTAGTGAAAGGAAGTAACCAGAAAATAAAGTTAAGAACTCATTCAAGATGTGATACTTTTAATCAAAAAGTTTTTGGGAAATGCACTATATATGTAAAAAACAATTTATTATTTTTTAAAGTAAATTTATATGCAACTTCCCAAAATGACAATACTATGAAAATTCAGAGAAAAAAAATACTTTGGGAAAGCCCTGAGAAGGAGAGACTGACTAAGCTGAGCCTTAAAGGTTGAGTAGGACATGGACAAAGGGAGAAAAGAACATCATAAGCAGGAAGAAGACATACAGGAAGGAATAGGTGTACATGCTCAAGGGAAAGAAAGAAAAGCTTAGCAAGAAAGGGCTCAAATTGAGCAGAAGTACGAAATAGTTGACTTGGAAGGTTAGGCCCAAATTTGTAGTCAGTGCGAAAACATTATTCTGAACGTAACAATGAGCCATTGAAGATTATTTAACATTATTTAACCTAAAATATTCCCAAAGGACTCTTGAGGCTGAATGCCATCAACATCCAAAGAAAGAATTATGGAAACAGAATGCAGAATGAAGCAGATGATTTTTCTCTTTGATATGTTTTCTTTGGGTCTAGTTTTCCTTATGATTTCTCCCACTTGTTTTAATTCTTCTATGCAACATGACTAATGTGAAAATGTGTTTAATAAGAATGTAAGTGTAGAACCCATATAAGATTACATGACATCTCATGGAGGGAGGGAGAAGGAAGGGGAGAAAATTTAAAACTGATGGACATGATTGTTGAAAACTGAAAACAAATAAATTAATTACAATTTTAAAAATAGTTGAATGTGCACATGATGAGGGAGAACCAAGAAAGATTATTTGGGGAGAAAAGACTTTTGAGATGAGTCTTGAAAAGGGGTTTCCACAGGTAAAGACGAAAGCTTCTTAGTAACAGGCCTATGTTATTTCTATCCTTACACCCTATCCCCACTACCATGTGGTTCACACAGTAATCTCACAACTGTGAGTGAAACAGAATAGAAACTGGAGGAAATCAAACATTTGAATGTGATAGAATGCCCTCTAGCACAGCATCGAAGTCCATCTTCACAGCCTTCAGATTCTAGGCCTATGTGCCTATTCTATATCTATAGTTGAGGAGTAGGTACAACTATTTGGTCAATCCAAGGATGCGTATAAGACAGGCTGGCAGGCATTTATAACATTAAAGGAATTTTAGGATTTCAATTCAATTTCAGCAAGCATTTATTAGATTCCTTGTATGTGAAAGATACTGTGATAGGAGTTGGAGATAGTAAAACAAAAATCAAAAGAGTCCCTTTCCTCAGGAAGCTTACATAATACTAGGAGATACAACTGACTTGATAAATAAATCATGATAACATGAGGAGGGGGTAGCACTAACAGGGAGGGAGATCAAGGAAGGCTTCTTGGAGAAGGTGGCACATGAGCTCAGCACTGACATATCAATTAAGATCCCATCTTCCTTGGGAGGTTTTCACTACTCATCTTTAATTCTAGGACTTCCCATCTCTCAATAATTTCTTATTTTTCCTGCATATGGCTTGCTTGAACACATATTTATTTGTCATGTCCTCCTTTGGATTGTGAGCTTCTTGAGGACAGAGGTTGTCTATGGCCTCTTTGTGTACTCCCAATGCATAGCACAGTTCCAGAAATATGGTAGACGCTTAAGAAATGGTCATTGGTCAACTGACTAACTGAAGTAAGCTAATTATTCTTAGAGATCAAGTTAAGGATAGAAAATATTCCAGGGAAGGTGGGCAGCCCAAGCAAAGTTGTAGAGATGGAAGAGGGAATTTCACTTACTAGAAACAGCAAGTAAGCTAGTTTGGATATAACAGAATGGTAAAAGATGAATCATTTGAAATAAATCTAGGAAGGGAAAAAGGCATAGATTGCAAAGAATTTAAAATTACATCTTATTTGCATTTCAGAGACAATAGGAAACCATTGAAGTTTCTTGCACCGGGGGAGTGACAGGGCTGAATGTGTGCATCAGGAACATTGTTTTGGCAAATAGGTAGAATAAAAGAAGGAAAAGAGAAACCAAAAACAGGGCTAAGTAGGTAGCTCTCTCACTAGGCTAGGAAAGAGTGATGAGGGTCTAAACTATGAGAGTAAACTATAGAGGAAAAAATATAGATGGAAGAGGTAGTGTAGGGGTAAAATCAACATGACATCAACTGATTGGAAAGGGGAATATTGGAAGATAAAAAGAAAGACTGAGAAGGGGCAAGTATAACTTTAGTAGAAGAGGGAGGTCTGAGGAGGAAGAAACGATGTTCTGTTGTTTATAGCTGCAGTATGAAATACCTATGAGACATCTAAATGTAGTTCAAGAAAAAATATGGGCACTGGACATATAGATTTGAGAGTGGACGATAATTTCAGAAATGTGAGGTAACAAGATCACCAAGACAGGATGTAAACAGAAAGAACAAGAGGACAGATACTTTGGTGCACCCATGATTAAGGATGAGAACATAGACAATAAACCAGCCAAGGACACTAACAAGGAGTAGTTAAACAGTCACCAAGCAACTATTTGAGGCCAGATTGCAAATTGGGCCTTCCTGACTCCAGTCTCCATCCTCTTTCCACTGGGTCATCTAGTTGTCTTTCTTTAAGATGCAATACTATGGTGATGGAGAAGAAAAGATTAGGAACAAGGAAGGAATACAATCAGAGGGAAGAGCAGATATCCATGAGAAGCAAGTGGTCAGCAATGCCAAAACTAGCCTAAAGGTTAAGAAGGATGTGGCCTGACAAAAGTCTTAGGATTTTGTAATTAAAAGATCTTTATTAAAAGTAAAGACAGAGGACTCAGTCAAGGTGAGAGGATAGGAAATAAGATTACAAGGTTGAAGGACTGAGCAGGAAATGAGGTAGCTGGGGAAATGAATAGACATGACTTCTTTAAGAAAGGAGTTATGTAGAGGTGATACTTTCAGGGAAATGGTAGAGTTCATTGAACATTATTTATGGATATGAAACATGTGGCCTTGTTTGGAGGCACCAAGGAAGGAGGCAGCAAATTAGAGATTTGGAACATGAAATGGAAGTGCTGAGTGGGATAGGACTAATCCAAGGGGGAAGCTCCCAAAGAGAAGAAGGGGATTAAAGACACAAGGGATTTCCACTCAAAAAAGTTTGGCTCACTAATTCACATGGAGAGAAAGCAACACGTGAAGGAAAACACCTGTTGTACAGGCAAGGATAAAAACCTGGATGGACAGATAATTGAGTTAATCTATCAGAGCCCATAATTCAAACAGACACCACAGATGAAAAATTAGCTAAGGCCAAGATAAAATAGGAGGAAGATAGCTGGATATGTTCCATTTAGTAAACTATTTAGCACTTCCCAAAGTCCCAAGGTGACTCTTGAAACAAACAAAAATGATCCTTTTAAAAATTATAGTCCTTCGGGGCGGAGCCAAGATGGAGGAGTAGAAGGACGCACGTTTACAAGCTCCGAAACCAAAGCCCATAGAATTAATGTAAAAAGAGAGCCCCATAACTTCTGGGTCAATACAATGTGTGCAGAAACGGAGTGGAAGAGATTTCCATTCCAGGGAGCCCTGGAGACCCATCTCCAGGGTCCGTCGCACCCCAGAAAGTGGACCTCACCTCCAGCGCTGCTCTGGCCGCGGCCTCAGAGAAGTTGACCTGAGCAGGCTTCAGAGACGGAAGCTCCAGCAGCCGGGAAAGTCCCTCCGCCCACAGAAGCTACAGGTCAGTGAGAGAGAAGGCCGGGCTGGAGGAGGGGAGCGGAGCATCTCCGTGACTCGGGCCCCCTCGGGAGGAAGCTGCAGCGGCAGAGACAGGGGCAGGAAGCGGTGGAGGCAGAGGTGTGGGCAGCGGCTGAGGCGGCAGCGGCCCGGGACTTAGGAATCCCCCAGCAGCAGGCAGGATCTTCATTACGGAAGGTTCCTGCATAAAACCTGAGGGAGCTGAGCCTGGGAGACAGCCCTGCCCCCACCCCGCTCTATTACTGAAGGCCTCTACATAAAGCCCCTGAGGGAACTGAGCCTGGGAGGCGGCCCTGCCCCCACCCCAGCACCTGAACTAAAGCTCACTGATTGACAGCTGTCAGGAGGAAAGCCCATTTAAATCTCAGAGGCCAAGCACTAGCTGGGCGGATCCAGGTGGGGGTGGAAAGGAATCTCAGAAGTCAAGTAACTGGCTGGGAAAATGCCTAGAAAAGGGAAGAAAAATAAGACTATAGAGAGTTGTTTTGAACAGATGCAAATGATCCTGACATTTGGATCTGATGATGAGGACATATTATTGCCTTCAGGGAAAGACGTGGAGGGCAGGGCCTCGGTACCCCAGACATCCCAGGGGGATGTCGGGTGGGCTCAGGCCTTGGAAGAGCTCAAAAAGGATTTTGAAAAGCAAGTTAGAGAGGTGGAGGAAAAACTGGGAAGAGAAATGACAGAGATGAAAGAAAAGCATGAAAAAACGGGTCAATACCTTGGTAAAGGAGACCCAAAAAAATGCTGAGGAAATTAACACGTTGAAAAATAGGCTCACTCAATTGGCAAAGGAGGTTCAAAAAGCCAATGAGGAGAAGAATGCTTTCAAAAGCAGAATGAGCCAAATGGAAAAAGAGGCTCAAAAGCTCACTGAATTTAATAGTTCTCTCAAAGTTAGAATGGAACAGATGGAGTCTAATGACTTTATGAGAAACCAAGAAATCACCAAACAAAACCAAAAGAACGAAAAAATGGAAGAGAATGTGAAATATCTCATGGGAAAAACAACTGACCTGGAAAATAGATCCAGGAGAGACAATTTAAAAATTATGGGACTACCTGAAACTCATGATCAAAAAAAGAGCCTAGACATCATCTTCCATGAAATTATCGAGGAAAACTGCCCTGACATTCTACAACCAGAGGGCAAAATAAGTATTGAAAGAATCCATCGATCACCACCTGAAAGAGATCCAAAAAGAGAAACTCCTAGGAACATTGTGGTCAAATTCCAGAATTCCCAGGTCAAGGAAAAAATCTTACAAGCAGCTAGAAAGAAACAATTCCAGTACTGTGGAAATACAATCAGGATAACCCAAGATCTAGCAGCTTCTACATTAAGGGATCGAAGGGCGTGGAATAGGATATTCCAGAAGGCAAAGGAACTAGGACTCAAACCAAGAATCACCTACCCAGCTAAACTGAGTATAATACTTCAAGGGAAAATATGGTCTTTCAATGAAACAGAGGACTTCCAATCATTCTTGATGAAAAAACCAGAGCTGAAAAGAAAATTTGACTTTCAAACACAAGAATGAGAAGAAGCATGAAAAAGTAAACAGCAAAGAGAAGTCTTAAGGGACTTACCAGAAGTGAACTGTTTACACTCATACAGGGAAAGACAATATTTCTAACTCTTAAAACTTTTCAGTATCTGGGTAGTTGGTGGGACCACACACACACATGTACACGCATGCACACACATACACACATGCACACACATACAGAGATAGAGAGCACAGATTGAACTGAATAGGATGGGACCATACCTTAAAAAAAACTAGGGTAAATGGTGAGAGAGAAATGTAGGGGGAGGGAAAGGGAAGGGGGTAACTATATGTCATTTAAGAGGCAGGTAGGAGTTTTTCTTAGTGGAGGGAAAAAGAGGAGAGCTGAGGAAAAAAAAAAAACAAGAAGTTTACCCTCATCACATTTGACTAAACGAAGGAGTGAAATGCACACTCATTTTGGTATGAAAACCTATCTTACAGTATAAGAAAGTGGGGGAGAAGGAGATATTGCAAGGGGGAGGATGATGGAAGAGAGGGCAAAGGGAGGAGGGAGCAATTTGAAGTCAACACTTGGGGAGGGACAGGATCAAAAGACAGAAGAGAAACAATGAGGAGCAGGTTAGGAGAGATGGTAATTCAGTTAGTCTTACACAACACGACTATCAGGGAGGTCATTGGCAAAACTACACAGATATGGCCTATATTGAATTGCCTGCCGTCCCAAAGGGAATGGGTAGGGAGGGAGGGATGGGGAGAATTTGGAACTCAAAGTTTTAGGAACAACTGTTTAGTATTGTTGCAACTAGGAAAGAAGACATACAGTTAATGAGGAATAGAAAGTCATCTGGCCCTACAGGAGAAAAGAGAAGATGGAGACAAGAGAAGGAAGGGATGACAGAGGAGAGGGCAGATTGGAGATAGGGAAAATTAGATTGCTTGGGGTATTGGGGTGGGGGGAGGGGATAAAAAGGGAGAAAATTTGGAACCCAAAAATTTGTGAAAATGAATGTAAAAAATTAAATAAATAAATAAAATTTAAAAAAAAAAATTATAGTCCTTGAGTGAAGCTATATGGCCATAAATCATGGAATACCACAAGCAGCAAGCAATATATTGCAGATGACAGAAATCACAAGAGAGTTATATTATGAATGTAAATGGATTACAATCTATTCTGAATGACATATGCATGAAGTGGCATAAAAGACATGGTATTTGATCAGAAAAGGACATGATCCACTCAAATGTTGAGAATGCGGAATATCAAATGGAGAGCATGAAGGTTATATTGTTATTCACACAAAATCTTAGTAAAGGCATTAAAAGTAAACATTAAACAATGAACTCTTGGCAAGACAAGCACATTGTATTTAAGGCAAGGCAAGCATTTGCACTGAACAAGAACAGATGGATGAATTTTGACATAATGAATTTAACATATATAAGATTATACATCTGCCAAAGTAGAGAAGTCAGTCCAAAGAGCAAGGTACTGGTGTCCTTTCTTGGACCACTGAACAGATAATCTAGGGCTATAATTCTGAACTGCCAGTATCCCCTAACTAGAAAAGACCACACCTCTTGGGAGATTGGAGTGAGAGTTTGAGGGTGGACAAAATAAACAGATACAAGATATTAAAAGTCATTATGACCAGTAGGATTTAGAATGATTTCGTGAGGATAATGGTCAAGGTCAAATTATCTTCCAAGCTTGGCACTGCCTGGGATTGGAAATTCTACAGAAAAAAGCAGAGATTGTATCCACACAGAGGCTCACCACATGGAACGCACTACACATGGAAAACAGAGTAGGCACTCGTCACTGGAAGCAGCCCCTCATAACTCAAGAGCAGGATAAGAAAGGAAAAGCATGTGCTATGATAACAAAGTTCCCTAAAGATTAGCCCATTATGGGAACAAATAAAAAGAAAATGTTCTAACACACAGCATCTGGAGAGCTTCTTTGTGTGAACTCAAAAATGGATGACTTAAAGAAGACAGAAAAGACTCTCCCTGGATGAAAAATTGTGGGTTATAAGAAATGAGAGGAATTTTAGAATTTATATAGTCAAACTTCCTCAATTTACAGGTAAGGAAATTGAGACCCAGAGAGTTCAAGATCACACAATGAGTAAATGGCAGAGTATGAACAAAAACCCAGTTCTTCAATTTCCCAGTCCAGAGATTTTTCTACTATTACATTTCTACTCTCCCATGATTGACAAAAGGAGAAAAGTCCTACTTATAGGAAGTAGGTGAGTAGCTGTCCTTTTTCTCAAGGTCTCTTGTAGCCTGAGGACTCTCTGACACTGAGAAACAAGGAAGGACAGTGCTAATCCTTACCAGGATGGTACCATTCCAACTACAGTGTATGTTGACTTTTTTTTTTTCCTACAGGAAAACAAACCTAATGGCAACAAGGGCAGAACAGGAGGAGTCAGAGTAGGAGGGCAAACCTCACTGGCTCTTTATCCTTCCCTACTGCTCTTCTGCCTTCCTCCTCTGACTATAAGTAGTGGCCCCATCTAGGATCCCAGCTGGCTTGGACGTCACCCTTTTGATCCTACAAGATGCCTTTTCTCCAGACACTGATGAGATGTAGCATTACTGCCTTGTTCCTGAGTCTCTGCCTACAACTAGTCACTGGACAAGACGATGAATACGATAAGTAAGCCACCCCTTACACTGATACCATTTCATTGTCTATCAGGAAGAACCCACCTTCCAAACTGGGAATTCCACATCCTCTTCTGTGGGGACTTATTTTATCCACTGGGTACATATTTTCCAATGCCCAGGTTCTAAACATCCCCACTGGGAACCTTTTCTAACCCATAGATGGGTGAATCTTTGCCCGAGCCCCAGAGATTCTTTACGTAATCTCTGATGGTCTCAATAGCCCCACATAGAAACAGGATTTCCTGGATAAAGTCTGAAGTTGGCTACAGGCCTGTTCTTCATTCTCAGACTTCTTATTCCTATCCTGTGCCTTAATTTCCACCCATCCTGAGAACCCATCAAGTCTCCTTTCTTTCCATCAGGAAAGGAGAGGCAGAAGGGCTATGGGAAGAGAAAATCATTGCTTTCCTTACTCACTAAAGCTCACATTTGGGGTGAGTTTACTTGGAGCCTGAAATTGGGAGAAAAGAGGTCACTTTCCTACAATCTCTGGTTTGTTTGGTTTTGTTCCTACATAATGACTGGGGGATCATCTCAAATCCTTGGCCTGAGCACAGCTCCCAACAGCACTACTCTTTTATTGTGGGAATCTACCTCAGAATTCAGGGTGGCATTGAGTAGGGCTGAAGAAGAGGATTACATATCACAAAAGGACTCAGGAGTCTTGACCCTTCGTCAGCAATTATCTTTTGGCTAGTATAGCCACAGAGAAGGGTTATAGAAAACATGAAAGTACAGGTTTGTGGGAAGTAAGAAAATGATTAGGCATCATATTTATTTTGTATCTTTCCCAGGATAATATGGGGCTAGTTTGGGGGATATAGAGAAAAGAAAAGAATTACTCCATGGTCAAGGTATTTACTATCTGGCCAACAACTGAACAATCACCTTGATCCAACAGACCAACACAACTTTCTCTCAGTTTCCTTATAGTGGCTAGGATTAAGGATTACTAGAATGAGAGTCCCAAAGAGGAAAGGAACTCATATCCTTGAGATTACTCTATTTACTCTTTGAACTTTCACCCTTTCCCTCCTCCATTCATCAGATTTATCTATTCCTTTACCATTTTCTGAGGCCATTGGTTAGCAGAGGTTATAAGGATTATCAGAGAGATGACTTGATTATCTATTTCTCCATTACTAGCCGGAAACCACTTATTGTGCAGATGTCTCCATTACCAACAGCTAACGTAAATGAAACAAAGGAACTCAGGTGTAATGTTTCAACTCAACTGAGAGAATGTGTGGCGGTGAGTATGGGACAGACTTTATACAGCTTTAAGGAGGGGGATGAAAGAAGAATGAAGAAAAAGGAGAAAAAAAAGAGAAGGGAGAGGGAAATCTCAAAATTCAAAGGAATAAGAATGAAGAGTCCAGACATCCATGCCAGTGAGATGGAGTGAGTGTCATGGGCACTGATGAAGGGAGTACCTTAAAAGAACCATCACACTTTGTCACACACCATGAAGGTGGAAGCAGATGATGTGAAGGGTGGAGGGGCATGAATTGGAGGGGGAGGGAAGAATATAAAATGCATTTTTGAGTAGAAGGACTTTCTTTTCCGAGAAATGTTTCTTCCACCCAGTGACACTAGCAACCAAACTTTCCTCCTTCTGCCTACCTAGGCATAGGGACAGATAAACAGCAACCAACCACATGGATGCCTAAAGTAGTATCATGAAAAACTAAATGGGGCCAAATTTTTCTATGGAAACCTTGCCCTGTGTAAGACATTTCCCATGTCCTTGATGTCTCGAAAGACACCTCATCACTATGTGGTGTTAGAATACACTGCCCGTGTCTCAGTGATAATTACTTCTTTTCGGTATTCTTTCTTCTCAGGGATTTTTCTCTCTGTTGTTGTTCAATTGTTGCAGTCATGCTTGACTCTTCATGTCTCACTTTGGGGTTTTCTTGACAAAGATACTGGAGTGGTTTGCCATTTCCTTCACCAGCTCACTTTATAAAAGAGGAACCTGAGACAAAGAGGGTTAAGTGACTTGCCCAGGATCACACAACTAGTGAGCGTCTGAGTCCAAATTTGAATTTAGGAAAGTGAGTCTTCCTAACTCCAGACCCAGTACTCTATCCACTATGCCACTTATTTTATCCCAATAAAATATAGTCTAGAACACTCTCCAGATACTATGGACAATTTAACAGTGGATTTTCAGAGATTGCTTCTAGTAACTTCAGGGCTAATGCAAATAAGTGAAGAGCACTGGATTTGGAGTCAGAGGTCATGGACAAGGGTTCAAAGCTTGGTTCTGATGCTTAGCACCTCAATGGATGTGTGTATGTGCATGTATGTATGTGTGTACATGTTTTTGTGGGGGGGGGAAGGAGGGAGAGAGAGACAGAGAAAGACAGAGACAAAGACAAAGCCACAAGCAACTTTAAGAAGTTACTTAACCACTCTATTCCCCATTTTCCTTACCTGTGAAATGAGAAATTTGGATTATATGATCTTTAGTTTATTATCAAAACCAACTTTGAAAGAGGCAGTAACTCTGATCAACAAGATGATCCAATGCAATTCCAAAGGACTTATGATATTAAATACTATTCACCTCCAGATAGAGAGCTGATAAATTCAGAATGCAGACTAATTCATAGTTTTCACTTGCTTTTTTTTCTGGTCACGGTTAATGAAGAAATTTGTCTCTCATGACTTCATATTTGTAATGAGTTTGTATCTATTGCCTTCTTACTGGGTGGGAGAGGAGTTGGGAGTATTTGCAGCTGAAAATAAAATAAAATTGATTATAAAAAATAAATTTTCACCTAGTTCTAGTCCCATCAAAGCCTCCATCTAGAGGTAAAGAGATGACACAAAGGTGGCTAGGTCACCCAGCAGATAGAGCACTGGACCTAGAGTCAAGAAGTCCAAAATTCTAAGCTGGCTTCAGACACTTGTTACATGTGAGACCCTGGGCAAGTCAGTTAACCTCTGATTGACTCAGTTCCTCCAAATGAAAAATAGAGACTATAATAGTACCTACTTCTCAGGGTTGTTGTGAGGATCAAATGAGATAATCTTTGGAAAAGTGCTTAGCACCTATAATAGGTGCTATCTAATACTTTATTCCCTTTCCTTCCCCTAAACCATAGGAGCATGATTCTAGTGGGAATTTGGGGCCTGGTAGGAAGGAAAATAGGTTTCATTGATGATGTTAATTTCTACCCATCACATACCAGCAGAGTTCCTCTTCTTATATGACTCCTTTATGGATGGCTAATCATCCCCTTCCCTCCCTTCATGGACTGCCAGCCTACAAGTTTTCAGATTCATTGATTCTTCTTTTCATCTCTTCCTTCCTACTTACCACGACTTTTATGTATTTTCTCCACCTCTTTATTCCCAGATACAGTTCTCTGCTTTTACCAGTCCAGACACTCTTTGTTCTAAGTTTCTCAAATACGAAAGCTGTATATGCCCAGGGGACGCTCCAAGGAATTTCTACTGGAACATATGCAGCCAACGTAAGAAAAAATTCATAGAGGCTGGGTGAGAGAGAGAGAGAGAGAGAGAGAGAGAGAGAGAGAGAGAGAGAGAGAGAGAGAGAGAGAATCAAAGGAGTCTGGGGCAGAGAGTTATGCAAAAAGGAGAGGAGAAAGGCAGGAGATGTCACAAGGAAGGAAGATGAGGATCTACTGGAAATGGGGAAGAACAGCCTTGGCAACAGAATCTAAAGAATAGAATCTAGACTGCAGGCTCAATTACACAGTTTGCATATGACGTTTCCAAGAGGAGTGGGAGGGGGGAATTTGAGAGACCAGAAAAGTATGAGCCATTTTGAGGGGACTGAGTTTGGGAATGGCTAAATGGAGGTAAGCACAGACTAACAGAGTGTTTTAATAAAAGGATTTTTTATAAGGGAATAAATGATATCTCAAAAAGGCATAACAGTAAATTGGTTTTGACTGAGAAATGTTTCTAAAAGTTTTCAAACACCATCTCTACCTCACTTCTCCTAGGTACTGTAGCTGTAGCCTGCTTGGCTGAAATTATTGCAGACCATGAAAGATGTTATCCAGACCGAAGCGTTGTTCCTACAACTGACAGCAGAAGTTATGCAATTGGAAGGTTCACTGTAAAGAAATAAATTGGAATCCTGTTCTCCCACTCTCTGGCTGGTCACTCTATGAAGAGATGCCTTGGGGATGAGTACATGAGGCTAATGTGGTTGTGAAATAAACATCCTACAATCTTCTCTGCCAGCCTGGGTTATTCTAATCATGTTTGGTTTGCTTTCTCCCTACAGTACCTTCACTAACACTTATGCCTTATAATAAAGTTAATTGATCACAAGAATGTTTTCCTTTCTTACAACACTGTGGATTTCTAGAATCTTGTCCTTTAAAAATACTTTCATAAACTGGGTGCAGTGCCCTCTTTCTGTATTAGCTGCTGCTAGGCAGACTGAGGCTGGTGGAACTTTCTGAGCTCCTGGGTTTTGAGCTTCAGTTGGCTGAGCAAATGGAAGTGGCCTAGGTCAAAAAAAATGGAGCAAATTAAAATTCTTAAGTTGATTGGTATTAGAATCAGGTCAATGTACTTTCAGCCTGGCTAAGATAAGAACAGGGAAAGGAAAGGACAGGGAGAGGAAGGGAAGGGGAGGGGAGGGGGAGGGAGGGGAGGGAATGGGAGGGAAGGGGAGGGAAAGGGAGGGAAGGGGAGGGAAAGGAGGGAAAAGGAGGGAAGGGGAGAGATGGAGAGGAAGAAAGTAGAGGGAGAATGAGAGGGGGATGGGGAAGGAGAGGGAGAGGGAGCGGAAGAGGGAGAGTATCTATCTAGTAGTGCTACGTAAACAATATATTTTCTCCACATAGACCATGCATTTGTTTACCATACTGTAATCATCCCTGCATTGATAATGTCTCAGTATTATAAAGAGTACATATTTGTTTTACTGTAGTCTTCTTTCCATATAGAGCATACAGAAGATGTTTGTTATTATCATGTCTGCCTATACTGAGTGACTTATCTGAACATCTGTATCTATATATTTGGTTCAGACCTAGTATTTCATTAATATAGAGAGTTTCCAGGATGAAAACTCCATTCAACAATACTGATCAGTAACATAATATTAGCTAGGCTTTATATAATAATATTACATATTAAGGTTTTCAAGGTACTTTCCAAATATCACATTTTATCCTCCCAGTAATCCTGGAAGATTGGTCCTTTTATTATCACTTTACACATGAGAAAACTGATGCAGACAGAAATTAAATGACTTGCCCATATCACGCAGTCAGGTTTGAACTCAAGAAGAAGGGTCTTACTGACTCCAGTCCCAGCACTCTGTCCACTACATCACCTAGCTGCCTGGCTAGTCTTAGAAAATTGCCTGGGTTGGGCAGGCATTGAGACAGGATCACCCATCCAGCAAATATCGGAACAACTTGAACCTAGCTCATCACTGCAACACATTGCCTATCATTTTTTAAATGCTTATATCTACATATATATTCAGATGCATAATACATGCTGGGGTACTTGAATCAATCAGTTGGCTTAATAACTAAGCACCTGCTCTGATGTGGAGAAGAACCCCCACCTCACATATCTCAAGGGGATAGTACATGTATAAAAAGCAAATTATGATAACCTAAAGTACTACACTCAACATTTCCTAGCATTGAGTGAAATGAGCAGAACCAGGAGAACTTTGTACATAGTAACAGCAACAGTGTGCAATAATTAAGTTTGATAGAATTAGCTCTTCTCAGCAATACAATCATCTAGGACAGTTCCATAAGACTCATCATGGAAAATACCATCCACATCCAGAGAAAGAACTATGGCGTCTGAATACAGTTTGAAGTATACGATTTTCATTTTTTTCTTTTCTCATGGTTTTTCTATTTTGTTCTGATTCTTCTAACACAATATGACTGATTTGGAAATATGTTTAATATGATTGCACATGTATAATCTATATCAGAGTGCTTGCAGTATTGCATGGGAGGAAGAAAAAAATTGGAACTCAATCTTATAAAAGTGAAAGTTGAAAACTACCTTTACATGTAATCAGGGAAAAAAGTAAAGTACCATAAAGTTGGAGGGGGGCGCATCAACCCATTTCTTAGAATTGCTCAGTTTAAACTGAAATGATCCTCTCCTCCCAAGATCTTTTCTGCCTAGATCTCACAAGACCTTTTCATTCAAAATTCATTTCCCTATTCTAGTCCCCATTAGACTGTTGTCAGGTGGTACTACTTGCTTTTCCTCTCTCCTGAGAATTCTCCTACATCGTGCTTTCTGTTTTCCATGAAAAGGATACACTGTTGCTCTTTCTGGGTGCTCTAGGGGAAGTTGAGGAAAGCTACAAGGTCCACTCCAAATCTAGCCCAGCCTTACACCTCTTTCCTTCAGAATTTGTAACACTAAGAATGAGATTCCAGTCTACTGTACAGGTTCATCTCCCCAGACATCTGTACAAACACAAAGAGATTCTCTCAGGAAAAGGACCTTCATGATAGATTTTCTCTCAATAGAAGCTCAGCCCCAGCACCCTTCACTTCTCCAGCTACATGAAAGAATATGACACCAATCTTCTTCCAAGATAGAATGAATAAAACTCACTTGCATTCTGCTGGTAGCCTAGCACGCTGGTAGCCTAACACTTGGACTTCCTTGAAGCAAACCATGCTTTAACAAGATTCCAAACCAAATGGCCCCATCCTTTGAGCTTTATGACACTTCATACCAAATTAGCCCCTCCTCTGAGTCATTTCTAGTTATTGATAATGAAGTCTGAACATACCTTCCACAAAATCAATACATCCCTGTGACAGGACCAATATAAGTGATGCTAGATTTTCCCTAAAAGGCAACAAATCTGAGACTTCATTACCTCTGGGGTGGGGCAAGGTTCAACTGTGCTTCCCTTGGCATAGCTTCCTGGAAGTCTCTGACTGTACTGATGTAACTTCCAGGTCACCTAAGGGCATAAAAAGGACCATTCATCTTTTATGGATGCCTGAGACTACTTGGTTGATCATACCCTGCTCTACATATGCAGGTGACAGAGGTCATATCTATGGAAGCTAAGTGCTACTGTATCCCTGTTGAAAAATATTGCTGTGATGAGGCTAAGAAAATCTCCTTTTGTCATCTGTTTAATGAACTCTGACTGACTGCTTCATTTCCTCCCAATATCAAACCTGAACTAATAAACCTGAACAAACCTCAGACCAGGGCGTAGGTATGAGTCAGGTAGGACCCTAACATTCTATTTACTTTATAAGGTACCACGAACAAGGATTTTTAAGCCACATTTTATTTTATTTTTCTGGACATTCACCTTCTCTCTCTCCCATGCCCCCCTGCCTCCCATAAGATAGCAAGAAAAACAAAATCCCTATTCAAACTTATACAGTGAAGGAAAACAAATTCTCCAACTGTCCATGTTTAGGGTTATATCCCTCAGTCTGTTCTCTGAGCCCATCATCTCTCTAACAGGAAATGGGTAGCATGTTTCCTCATGAGTCCTCCAGAATTGTAGTTGGCCACTGTGTTGATCAGAGTTACTAAGTCTATCAAAGTTCTTTGTCTTTGCAATGTTATTGTTACAGGGGCAGAGCTAAGATGGTAGAATAGAAGCAGGGACCAGCTACAGCTCTCCCCACAAACCCCTACAAAAATCCTGTGAAATGACTCTAAACAAATTCTAAAGCAGTAAAAGTCAGAAAATGACAGACTGAGGCAAATTTCCAGCCCCAGACAATCTGAAAGGTCAACAGAAACGGTCTATTGTACCAGGTTGGCAGCAGAGCACAGTTTGGCATGGGCTACACCGGCTCCAACAGAATGGGAGGAGGACTCAGGGAACTGAATTGCTGGCAGCTCCTGTGGATTCCAGACTCCACAACCCACAACGCTAAAGACAGCTTCACAGGTCAGTGGCAAGGGTCTCTCACCTGGCTGAGAGGGGAGCTTGGCCCCAGCCTAGCCCCATTCCAGGCTCCAGCCTGAGCCCTAGGGTAACTAGTCACTGCTGAAGCAGAGGATGTTTCTGGAGCCCTCCACTTCACAAAGCTCAAAAGTCAAGTAATTGGCTGGGAAAATGAGCAAATGGGGGAAAAGAAACAGACTTTAGATTTTTACTTTTTTGTTGAAGAGGTATTTTGTTACGTTGTTGGTGACAAGGAAGATTAAAAACATACAGTCAGAAGACAATAAAGTCAAAGTTCCTGCATCCAAAGCATCTCAGAAAAATATGAATTGGTCACAGGCTATGGAAGAGCTCAAAAATGATTTTGAGAATCAAGTAAGCAAGGCAGAGGAAAAACTGGGAAGAGAAATGAGTGATGTAGGAAAATCATGAAAAATGAGTCCACAGCTTGCTGAAGCAACCCCCAAAAAATGCTGAAGAAAATAACACCTTTAAAATTAGACTAATCCAAATGAAAAAAGAGGTCCAGAAAGTCAATTGAGGAGAAGAATGCCTTAAAAAGCAAAATGAGCCAAATGGAAAAAAGATGTCCAGAGCTCACTGAAAAAAAATGATTTAAAAATTATAATGGAGCAAATGGAAGTAAATGACTCTATGAAAAATCAAAAAATTATAAAACAAAACCAAAATAATAATAATAAAAAAAAAACAATGTGAAGTATCTCTGGAAAAACAACTGACCTGGGAAATGGATCCAGGAGAGATAATTTTAAAATTATTGGACTATCTGAAAGTCATGATCAAAAAAAGAGTCTAGATATTATCTTTCAAGAAATTATCAAGGAAAACTGTCCTGATATTTCTGGACCAGTGAGTAAAATAGAAATGTAAAGAATCCACCAATCTCCTCCTGAAAGACATCCCAAAAGGAAAACTAGGAATATTGTAGCCAAATTCCAGGATTCCCAGGTTGAGGAGAAATTTTTGCAAGCAGCCAGAAGGAAAAAGTTAAGTATTGTGAAAACACAAGATAACACAAGACTTAGCAGCTTCTACACTAAGGGATCACAGGGCTCGGAATATGATATTCTAGAGGTCAAAGGAGAAAGGATTAAAACCAAGAATCACTTACCCAGAAAAACTGAGTATAATATTTCAGAGGAAAAAAAATGGAACTTCAATGAAATAGAAGACTTTCAAGCATTCTTGTTGAAAAGACCAGAGGTGAATAGAAAATTTGACTTTAAAATACAAGAATCGAGAGAAGTATGAAAAGGTAAACAGGAAAGAAACAATAAGAGACTTATTAAAGTTGAGCTGTTTTTGCATTCCTCCATGAAAAGAAGATATTTGTAACTCATGAGACCTTTCTCAGTATTAATATAGATGGAGGGGATATATATATATATGTATGTGTGTGTGTGTATGCGTATACAGAGAGAGACAGAGATAGAGACAGAGACAGAGAGAGAGAGACAGAGAGAGAGAGAGACCAACATCACAGGGTAAGCTGAATATGAAGGGATGCTATATAAGAAAGAAAATTAGGGTTGAGAGTAATGAGAAAGGGAGGAGGAGAATGTATTAAATCATCTCACATAAGAGGCAAGAAAAAACTTTTACAACAGAAGGGAAGGTGAGAGGGAATAAGTAAGCCTTCCTTCCACCAGATTTGGTTTCAGGAGGGAATAACACATACACTCAATTGGGTATGAAAGTCTGTCTTACCCTACAGAAAAGCAGAGGGGAACAGGATAAGAGAGAGGGAGAAATAGAAGGGATGGCAGATTGGAGGAAGGGCTAATCAGAAGCAAACACTTTGGTAGAGGGATAGGGTCAAAAGGGATAACAGAATAAATGAAGGGTGGGACAGGATAGAGGGAAATATAGTCTTTAACAACATGACTAGTATGGAAGCGTTTTGCATGACTGTACATGTATAACTTTTATCAAATTGCTTGTCTTCTCAGTGATGGTGGGTGGGGAGGAGGGAACGGAGAGAACGTGGAACTTAAAGTTTTAAAAATGAATGTTAGAGGTTATTTTTACATGCAACTAGGAGATAAGATATACAGGCAATGGGATATAGAAATCTATCTTACCCTACAGGAAAATAGAAGGGAAAGCGATGGGGAGTTGCGGGGTGAGGAGTGGTAGAAGGGAGGACAGATTGGAGGTAAAAGCAATCAGCATACATGCTGTCCTGGGGTGGGGGTAGGGGGGAGATGGGAGAAAATTTGAATTTCAAAATTTTGTGGAAGTAAATGTTGAAAACTGAAAATAAATTTATATAAAAAAATTAAAAACAATTTTATTGTTACTATATACATTATTTCCCTGTTCTTTCTATATCAGTTAATGTGAGTTTATGTATAAGTTTATATGAGTCCTCCCAGGATTCTCTGAAATGAAATTCCCCTTTATCATTTCTTACAGCACAATAATGTTCACACACAAGCATATATACATATGTACACATATGTATATGTGTACGTGTGTATGTCTATATAAACATAGACATATATGTATATGATTTGAATACCTTGTTCTAACATTCCTAATTGATCAGCAACTGGATAGAATTATTCAAATCATATATAATGAAGCTATGATTCTCATCAATCTTTAAATAATGAATTCTCCCATGGTCTAGAGTGCTAAAGAGCTGACAAAAACTCACAATCTTTTCTTAGACTGAGTCTTACAGCACAAATGGTTGAGTTAAATGGGACTGGGATCATTGGAGAAAATAGTCAACAGTAAGAAATTCATCTATGACTTCGATAAACCATAGGTATGAATTACATGGAGGTTTACTAACTTTCCTAGGGTCACATAGCTTGTAAGGGTCATAAGTGCAATTTGCACTATATCTTCCTTTCTCCAAGCCCCACACCTTATGCACTGGCACACTGTCTCTATGCTCTCCCTCTCACTTCATCCAAACTGAGTTCACTCTCTGTGCTGCCTACAAAATCTATTTCCTTCCAAGGTCAAATCACCAAACATTTGTCTTTCCCTGACTGCTATCCTCTTGTCCTCCTATCTAAACATTTTTCTCCCTTATTTTTTTTATTGGTATCTAAACTCAGTACCATTTTGCTCATAGGAGAGAGAGAGATCTCTCCATTTATTAACATATCTAACACATGACACAAAATTTCACATTATAAAACAATTTGCAATATTTCAATTGATCCATGACACCAACGACATGGACATCTCAACTGATTTGTACCTTCTTACCATATGGTAGTCTTATGTATGTGCTCCCAAAATCCTCCACAAAAGGTCTACCTATTTTCATCTAGGTCACATAACATCTCATGGATGCCAATCTGGCTCTGGATTTTTGTGAGGATCAAATGAGATAACATATGCAAAGTATTTTGTAAACCTGCTATGTACATGATAGCTAGTATTATTTTCATTATCATTATCTATTCATGAATCAATGTATTTCCAAACAGAGTCTCTGCCTAATTCTCATGGGTACATTCAATGAAATATAAATCTAGATAGATATAGGGTGTCTTACATATCCAGTAACATGAGAGCAGATGTCAACCAATCATCACAACTAAACTTAAATCCTCTGAAAACTGAAAACACCTGATCTATTTTTTTAACCTTACATTTTTAGCTTGACCATCATAAGTATCAATAGAAAATCACTAAGCACTTTCCCTGACAATCTCTTAGGATGACCCACCCATAAAAAGTATTTCTGGGAAGGATGACAGCCTAGATGGATGTGGAGAGCTGCTGCTTGCCTTATTCACTTTGAATTCAAATGTTCTGATCTTTAATAATCCTGACTTTTTACCTTTGAAAGCCCAAATCTGACCAACTTCTAACTCAACAAGCTTCCACCAATGTTTGGATGGGGATGAGGGCTGAGGGGAGGCATTATTTTTATAGACTGAGAATTAACTGGACAAAATCATTATTTACCTCTTTTTACATTGGAGCTTTAAGTTTCAGCAAATTCAGAACAAATGTCATTGAGTTTGGGATATTTTAGAACCTATGACATGGTGTTTGGTTTATGCATTTCTAGTATGATTTTTTTTAAAGCTCCTCTCTACCAATCTTGACCACCTGGATATCCCTATACACCCTGGGCCTATTCTCCTCCATGGCAAGTCACTGGCTGGGATCATCATTTCATGAGGGTCCCCAACTATGCTCCCTTATTCCTAGCTCAATTCACTCTCTGTATTGCTCCAGCTTTTCACCAGCAACTTTCCCTGTCTGTCTGTCTATCTATCTATCTATCTATGTGATATAGGAACCACAAAGTCATTTTGAACTCATGGACCACATCTCTCTATACCAAGCATACAGGTAAACACTTACACATAAACAGATAAAGATGTGCAAACATATCTATATACATACACATATAAATGCATATACTAAGAAGATCCCCTAAGAAGATGTCCAATTTTTGCTACTTTGGACCTGTCTTCCCTGGAAGGAATTCAAGACCCATTAGCAGTATCCAAGAACTTCTTAGCCCTGAGCAGATATTCCATAAATTTACAAGAACAACAAATCCTGGGGCCTAAGATTGTTGTCATATCTGTCATGGATCCCTTGTATTCACTCATGATGTCTGTCTCTCCATTTCCACCTCCAAATTCTCCCACCTTTCTTCTGTCTAGTACAGTAGGTCTAGTCACTTGTAAAGTCCTGGTCTCCCCATTATTCAACTCTCTTCTTTTCCCTAAATTAACATACATAAGAGAGAATTTCCTAAGCTTGGAAACTCCCAGAAACCAAGAGGAATAATCCAGTACTAGCAACCCAGAAAAAAAATTCTTGCTCCCAAAATCTTTAGCAATATTAAGTGATTCAACATTAAAAATGAATATGGTTTTATCGGGGGGTATAACATTAAACAAGTTGCATTATGGGCTGTTTCCCCCTACTCGAATGTGAGCTCCTTGAGAGCAGGGATGATCTTAATTTTCTATTTGTAACATGAGAACTCAGCATAGTGCTTTGCACAGAGTGAGAATAAATTTCTTCCTCATTTGATTATTACTGAATTATAGAACAGCAGAACTAGAAGAAACCTTAGAGTTCATTTGCTCAAATTCCCCCATTTTGCATATGAGAAAATTGGATCCTCCAAAGTGTTATTTATACAACTTCCCACATAAAGTGAGTGGCAAAACTAGAACATTAGTCCTGTCTCCTGCTCTTCCAAGGAATGATCCGTATACTTCCCAATTCAGTAAGCTTTTATTGGCAGTTCTGCCTACCACCCCTCAGGTAAATCAAATAGAAACTTAGTTGCCTCCATGACCTCCTGTTTTGGCAGGGCACTCACAGACTTATACAAATGAACAAGATAAGCAGCTCTATTTTGGCAAAATATGCTAAACCACTCAAAAGTGATTCACCAATCTTAGGGTTTAAGGGCATTAATTAACACATGAAGAAGTACTGCAAACTCATATAAATTATATATGATTATCAATAAGCCCCTTTTCACTTCGAATTCTTTAACCAGTTTTTACTTTGCATGAGTCAAGAGGGAACAAAGCCATTTTGAACACAGTCTGAGTGAGTCAGTTTAGTTACTTTGATAAACTGGAATTTCCTTCCAGATGCCAGTGTATGGGGTACAGAAACCCTTATCACTAAATCAGAGACTCAGTGATATTAACAGAAAGAATAGTTTGTTTTTTGACTTCCTCAAGAAAGGACTCCCTTGGAGCCCCCAAAAGATGGCACTAACAGAAGAGTGGAGGTGTGTTCAGCTCAGCAGATTATATAGGTCCTAACTGAAATCCCCTCCTCCCTAGCCCCCTTCCTCAGAGCTCATCAGTGCAAGCCCTGGGGGTGCAATCTACCCCAGCAACAAAGAACAAAGACAGTTCTCATGAGTTTTTGCAAGAATAAACAGTTTTAGACAAAAAAAGAAAGAATAAGGAGAAGGTGTTATTCTGCCCCTGCTACAAGCCTAAAAACAAGGTCAAGGGGATGGGGAAGTCTGGAGAAGTACAGAATATGTTGAAAATATTTCTCTACAAGGTCAACCTACTGCAAATGTTTCAAGAGAACAAGAAACAGTTAACTCTTTGAGGAAGCTTCACTCTTGAGAGATCCTCAGAGACCATCTCTCACAATCCCTCTTCTTATTGTTTACCCTTGAAGTCTCCTCACACCATTCCTGATATGCTTCTCCCATCAAATTATCTTCTTCACCCTCAGGCTCATCTCGACCTCAGGGTCCATCCCTGACTTTTTAAAATCATCAGTTGAACAGACCCCTCCACCTTTCCTTCTAATCTGATCATTTTAGACACAGCGTCTTGAACGGTTTGGATAATTAACTGTATCAGGCAGAGGAGACACACAGGGAGTAATATTATGCCACAAATTGCAATTAACACAAGCCATATAATTTGTTTCCACCAACTTCCCCCAAACCAAGACCTCCATGACATACTAAGAGGGGAAGACCAAATCTGGATAGTTACACAGGCAATTTTCCTGATATTGTCTGCTGTATTTTTCACAATGTAGCCATTATCATCTATCTTCATACAACAGGGGGAGAGATTCAACTTCCCACAAACTCTACCTTCTTCAGCCAGCAAGTAATCTAATACTAGCCTATGTTGCATAATAGACTCCCTACTTTGAGTTCATTGTCTTGCCAACAAATGGAGAGCTTTGGCAGTCTGGTTAGTTATTAATTCAACCACAGCTTGGAGGTGTATAATCCTGTTCGGCACATAGATAGGGGTTCTATACCCCCAACTCCCATCCTGTGCCCATGTTGCTGGGCCATACTCTTTAATGATCCTTTCAGGTGGCCAAGTATCACCCCTTCCATTAGCATTCCCTGTGCTAGCAATAGATGTGTCTATAGTTCTCCTTGATGTCTCTAGATCATCATACAACTTTATTCCTAAGTGGCCTCCCTCTTGACCTGGTAGGAGAAAGAACTTGGGTCTACTGAGGCCTATGTAACAGATCCCAATCAAGTCTGCTGGGAGGTGGGTGCAAGCAATAAGCCCACAAATCCAATAATGTCCTTTCAATGCAAGATTCCTACACTGAACTAGCTTTTGCCCGTAAGCAAGTGGATAATATTGCAAGCCCTCTGGACCTAGTGGTTTTCCTTTCTCATAAATGTTGAGTTACACTTCCACAATTGCTTTTTCTCTTTCCAAATACAATTACATAGCTTCCTAATTTTGTTACCTACGCTCCAGAACTCATTAAACAACATTCTTGTCCCATTCCTTTCCCACCTCCATCTTAGTCTCTTAATTTCTGTATTATCCTTAGTACTATTAGACTCCATAAAATGCCACATTTCTGGATCTACACATGTTGATTAGCAGCCCTGAATCTACAACTATTGTCTGTATGAGACTGGTGCATGGTGTAATGAGTACATTTTATTACAGTACCATTTATACAAGTCACCCCAGTCAAGGTCCACCTTCCTTTATAATTAGTACAATCAAGAGTACAGGGCAATGGGCTCTCAAGTTGAAACCCTGGCCTCCATGTAAATGTCCATTCACAGTTACTTTCCCCAAGTCATGTCCCTTCTCCCATTTGGTTCAAACAATATTTGCCCTGGACTGATTCTACCAAAGGCCAGCGATGTTCCTCACGTTCGGCCCAAAAGCCAGTACCATTATGTACCTCACACCTGTTGCTGAGAAGTCACTCAAGTTTCAAAGGTACTGGGACCCAAGGCTAAGTTTCTAATTGTTGAGGCTCCCTACATATCCAACAACGGGTGAGGTTAAAACTACCTGCTATTGCCTCAATCAACTGTTCAAATTTATTCCCTTCCTCCTGCCAGGGTACTCAGATGGGGGAAGGGGCTCCATGAGATAAGAGAGACACTACTAGGATCATTATCAAGGAAAGCCCCATGGTGCTACACTATTATTACAAGTAAAGCAGCTATGCAGAGTCAACTGTCCACTCTGCTGGAGGAGTTATTGGGCCTTTGACTAGGATACGATGAGTCCAACCATGTTCCTTGGTTAGGATTGCTGTGTCAGAAGTCAGTGGGACTTGAAACAGTTCCTCCCAGGACAGAGCAAACTTCTCCTCCTTCCACGTTCAAATCAGTATTTGGTCACCAGGTTGGTATCGGTGAACAGGAAATCCCAGAGGTGGGGTCTGGACAATCAACCCTTTTCTGTAATGAAAGTAAAGTTCTGGCCAAAGATTGCATATATTCTCTCAGAAATCTGTCCTTATTGGGAATAGTAGGGACATCAGTCAAAGTAGTTGGGTAGGGGTGCCCATATAAGAGTTGATATGGGGAGAGTCCAATATTCCTTTGGGGTTTAGTTCTAATCATTAATAAGGCTAAGGGAAGACATTTTGTCCATGGAAGCTGAGTTTCTAAGGCTAATTTGATCAGCTGCTTTTTAATTTCTTGATTTATCCTTTCTACCCTGCCTGAGGACAGGGGATGCCAGGGAGTGTGGAAGTCCCAAGTTATCTCAAGGGCTGTCATAATAGACTGTAGGATCTTTGAAGTAAAGTGAGTTCTCTGATCCGAATCTATCCTCTCTGTCAGGCCATATCTGGGAATGATTTGTATTAAAATAACCTTACTTAACACTGAAGCAGTGGCCTATGCCAAGGAGTAGGCTTCCACCCAAGAGGTTAGGTGATCCGGTACCACATATTTGTCTTCCAACAGGGCTTAGCTTGGTGAAGTCCACCTGGATGCTTTGAAATGGCTAGATATTCAGAGATCTCCCTCCTCCTGGTGCCTGGCGTTGAGCAGTCTTATTCATCCTTCAACAAATAATGCAGTCATTCACCATCTGATGGGCCAGGGTATAAATTCCAGGAGACACAAATCAAGTCAAAATTGCATCACACAGGTTTTGGACATCCCAGTGACTCCACTGATGTAGGTGTAAAACTTCCCTCATACTGGCTTTATTGATTACCTCACTCCCATCTGGTAGGAGCCAATTCCCTTTGGCATTTTGTACGACTCCTAAATTCTGCCATTTTCTTTTCATCCCCCAATAGGGTAGGTGGGTCAAGATTTGAGGGAAAGTCAGAAATTAAAACTAATATCCAATTCTCCCTTGTTCCGTACTCCCTTTCACCTACCTGCTTTGCTTCTATATCAGCTAATCGATTCCCTCTGGCCTCCGATGAGTGCCCTGGCTGATGTTCATTTACAAGGACCATGGCTATGTATGTCTTCAGGCAACTGTAAATTTTCAAGAATTTAGGAGAGGTGGGTGACATGGGTCAATTTTTTCCCCTTACTGTTTATCATACCCCTTTCTTCCCAAATTTCTCCAAATATATGTACCACTCCCCAAGTGTACTTAGAGTCTGTATATATGTTTCTTCTTTTTCCTCTTAAAAGTTTGAAAGCTTGGTTCAAGGCATGCCATTCACAGGTCTGGGTCAACCAAGTTTCTGGCAGCTTAGTTGCCTCTATCAAAGCTATTTTATAGCCACAGTATACCCAACTCTGTCTCTGTGCCTCCACCATGCTAGAGGAGCCATTAGGAAACAAATTAACTGTCCTAGGGATGGGAAACTCTTACAGGTCCTCTCCAGTTTCGGTCTGACAATCTATCGTTTCCATACAACTCTATTCCACCTCTTCTTGCTCTGGATTAGGTAAGGCTGACAAGAAAGAGGCTGGATTCAGGTTAGGGTCTTGTGCTAATACCAAGTCATCCTCATACGTAAGAATTCATGAGTCTGTCAACCACCTGCCTGCTCTCTGATTAAGGATAGGTCTGTCCTGGTGAGGATCACTCACTATCAGCTACCCTCACAAACGTCAACTTTCTACTTTTTTCACCATAAATGCAGTGGAAGCAACTGCTTGAATACAAGTGGGCCACCCTCCCCACCCCACCCCCCCACTCCCACCCACCCCACTGAGTTTCCATATGAAAGCCACAGGTCTCCTTTGCCCTCTTCTTATTTGAGTTAGAACTTTGGGGAGCCACACCCTTTTCACTGTTTACAAATAAATGGAAAGGCTTATCTAATGAAGGTAGGGCAAGCACTGAGGGAGGGACACCAAGATTGTCTTTAACTTCTGGAAATTCTCTTGTCCCTTGGAATCCCATTGGATAGGATCAGGTCCCTCTTTTAACAGATGACAATACAATGGTTTAGTCAATACTGCATATGAATCAATCCAATTTCTACAGTACCCAACCAGATCTAAAAATTTTCTAAACTCCCTTTTTGTTCAGGGCAAAGGAGTTTGAAGGATTTCCAAGATCCTATAGGGATCTAGCTTCTTGCTTCCCTTACTGATTTGATGCCCCAGGTATTTGACTTCCTTTTCAACAAACTGCAATTTATTCTTAGACACTTGCAAGCCCATGCTTCCAGGTTAATTCAAAAGCTCAATAGTAGCATTACTGACTGTGCTTCTCCTTTCCCTTGCAATTAACAAATCATCTACATATTGGAGAACAGTGGTGAAGGGTGAAATCCTAAATTTTTCCAGGATATTCTCCAAAACTTGACCAAATAGGTTTGGTGACTCAGTGTACCCTTGCGGAAAGACACTCAACTGGAGTTATTTTCTCCCTGTATCTGGATCCTATCACTCAAAAGCAAACAGATCTTGGCTTTGTAGGTCAAGAGGACACGCCCAAAAGGCATCTTTCAGATCCACTACACTGAACCATTCACTGTCATAAGGGATTTTTCCTAGGAGGGTGTAGGGATCTGGTACCACAGGGTATGAAGGGAGGACAATCTTATTAATTTCTCTCAAGTCCTGAACCAACATATAAGAGCCATCTCCTTTCCTCACAGGTAATATCAGAGTATTATAAGGAGAAAAACAAGGCTCCAGCATCCTGCCCTCTATCAGTCCCTGTATTACCAGTTTAAATCCCTTCCTCCCCTCCAGTGGTATGGCATATTGTTTGACTCAGACAACCATATTCATGTCTTTGAGTCTAATCTTTGTGGGAGTAAACCCACCCTGATTCCAGGGTTAAGCCTAGACTTGGGATTCAATCTTATTTCTTCCTCTTCTTTTAATAACAATATTCTCTTGGGAATAACTTTTGTCCCTTGATGGACGGCTGAATAGATAACTTAGTTATAAGGTCTTTTCCTAGCAAATTAACTCCTGCCCTCAGGGAATCAACAGAAGCTCTCCCAGTACCTTTGTTTTTATCATATTCAAGTTGCAAGACTTCACTAACAGGTACAGAAAAATATTCTCCCTTTACTGCCAAGATCAGTTATGTCTCTCCCCTCAGTTTTGTTTCTGCTGGCATTACTGTCTTTGAAGATCTTATAGCTTCAGTATCAATTAAAAACACAACCTCCTCTCCTAATGCCCACACCCTCAAATTTATCAAGGGTTCAGGGTGGGTTTGATCTATGAATCCCTGACACCCCTTCCATTTCCATAAGGGAGGATACTTTCTGATCCTTACTCATTTGGGGGCAGTCTTGTCTTAAATAACCCTCCTGGCCACATGCCCAACAACTAAGTGGGGTCCTCAAACCAGTCAGTCTCCCTTGTCCCATTCATGGGGGAGAGGTCTGGGGTACCATCTGCAAGATTGTCCCCAACCCCTTCCTCTTTCCTGAAACCCTAAACCTTGATTTCCTGGGTTCTTCTTTACTGTTCCTGCCACAGTCTGAACTCTCTGTAGCATAAGTTTAGTCTGTTCCTCCAGTTGCTTCAAGTTTGTGACATAATAAGGGAATGGCTGTCCTGACCTTCTTCTCTTCCTCTCCTCTTTCCACATACATTTTCTGGGCCACTGCCAAAAGTTCTTCCATGGGCTTATTCTGCCATCTTTCCATCTTTTGCAGCTTTTTGTTAATATCAGGCCATGAATTAGTCACAAAATACACCTGGAGGAAGCTTTGAGCCATAGGATCCTCCAGGTTAAGGTCAGAGAATTTTCTCATACTCTCTTCTAGTTGGTCTAAGAGTGCTGAAGGGGCTTCCTTTCTCTCCTGATGCATTTCCTATACCTTGTTTAGGTTCTGGCTCTTTGGTACTGTGTTTCTAATTCCTTGAACAATGATCTCCCTGAGTTCTCTCACATTTCCCCTGTGAGTTGCATTATTATGATCCCAGTTAGGATCCTGGAGAGGAAAATTCTCCTCCCCTCAGGGACTCCCTTAGGCTATCAGGTGTGCATCTTCCCAAGTTTTCACTGAAGCCCTCCTCCTCTGTCTTTGTTCTTCCCCTGTGAACAGGATATCTAATATTGCCATCATCTCTCCCCAAGCATACATATTTGTTCCTAAAAACTGATTAATCTGATCAGAGTCCCCAGAGGGGTCCTCAATTAATTTTTTCATATCCTTTTAGACATCCCTAATTTCTCTACTACTTAGGAGAGCATTCACATAACCAATACCACCCTGGATTAATAGGACTTCCCTCAATGGGAACACCTTAGTACTCTCAGGGAGAGGAAAGTTTTCTTGGTTTTTGAGCAATTGCTTCAATTCCCTCACAAGAGGTGCGTAAGGAGTGTCACTTGGCCTCATCAAATCAATGAGCTCCTCTCCATCACTCCCTCCTGCAGGGGCAGAGGAGGGTGAGGGAGAGGGTATTGGGGCCTGTACCCAGGCAGGGGCCGGTGGAGGAAGGTAAGGGGGAGGAAGAGCAAGAAGCAGGTTCCACTGGTGGGATTTCTGTTTTTCCTCATCCTCATCCTTAGGTTTCTTCTGAACAACGAATTGACCCACCAAAGGCAGTCAAAGGACTGCCTCATTAAAAGGCTCCTTAGAATTAACATACAGGTTCAATTTTTGGCAAACCCAGTCCTCGGGGGATCCATCTTTTCCCCCAGAGTTGGACGCCTGCTCAAACAAAACAAAGATACTTAATCATTTTGTTTCTTATCCTTGCCCCTGTAATTTGGAAGTTCCTCCCAATTACTAAGTCTAGATTCCAAGGGACTATCAACCAGCACATCCAGTAGTACTTCCTTGTCTCCACCCAGTTTTGAGTTTGATTTCCCCATCCTCTCCGTTAGCCCCTTTACCAACTCAGAAGAGTCTACGTGGGCTCATAGGACTTCCCCTCATGAAACTTCAGTTCCCTCAGATGTCTTACAGACCTCTCTGCTTAGACTCTGGGGAACCCGATCACCCAGAGGACTGCCTTTCCGGGCTTGGCACACCTTACGGGTTCGTCCCGCTTAGGTCCCAAGCCCTCCTGGTTCACTTACCTAGGTCTGTGCGCACAAACTTACGTGACTGAAAGTTTCTTTCACTTCACACGGGTGGCCACAGTACTCTTCTGCTACTAGTGCTGTAGAACTTTCATTCTGCTACTCTGCGATCTCCCTTCGGGTTTTTCCTTTCTCAGGGTACCAGAACAAGTCAAAACCCGGAGGTCACAGGAAAAGTCTGGTGTGGCACCTGACCCTGAATTTGGGTTGGAGGAGTCCCCAAAAGGGCATACGATCACAGATGAGTCCCCAAAACTGTGTGGGGTACAGAGACCCTTACTAATAAATCAGAGACTCGGAGATATTAGCAGAAAGAAGAGTTACTGACTTTCTCGAGAAAGGACTCCCTCAGAGCACCCAAAAGATGGTGCAGACCAAAGAAAGCAGAGATGTGTTCAACTCAGCAGATTATGTAAGTCCTAACTAAAATCCCCTCCTCCCCAACCCCCTTCTTCAAGGCTCATGGGTGTAAGCCCTATTCCCAGCAATCTACCCAGAAACAGAAGACAAAGACAGTTTTCATGGGTTTTTGCAAGAGTAAAGAGTTTTAGGGAAAAAAAGGAAAAGGAAAAGAAAGAAGAGGGGGAGGTGTTATTCTTCCCCTGCTAAGTGCCTAAAAAGAAGGTGGTGGGGAGGGAGTCTGGGAAAGTACAGAATATGTTGAAAATATTTTTCTACAAGGTCAACCTACTGCAAAAGTTTCAACAGGACAAGAAACAGTTAACTCTTTCAGGAGGCTTCACTCACTCTTAAGATATCCTCAGTGATCATCTCTCACACTAGGAATCAAATGAGATGGCTTTAGAGGTCTAGTACATTCCCAAATACATAAAGGAAATATGATTTCATCAACAAATGAAATTCTTTGTGTGGGAAATCCCTCTACCAGTTCATATACAGTCTCATAACATCAGTGGGATAATATTTATCTAAAAGGTGGGTCATTGTCTCAGAAAACAATGAAAATAATGTACACTTTCTCAAATACAACCTAGCCCACACTCTTTCTCTTAATCAATTATGCCCCCATCTCATTGTCCATCTGCAGTGACAGTGAACCTCAATGTGTCATCCAAGCAACTGCATGTCATAATCTGGGCAACACATATTTTTTATTCACTTGGTTTTTCCTGCTGTGAACAGCTTAGTCAATTTCATTTGAGTAAGCATTCACCTAACTGAGCATATCTTGTAATGTTTTGGAACTTAGTAGAATCAGTCCACTGTCATATACAAACAGGAGCAGCTGTATGATTTAATTTTCTCTAGGGAGGGAATCCTTCTTCTATTTTGATGACACATTGTCCATTCTCTTCAGGAATCACATATTTCCCTATATGATGTTATAATGAACACTGACATGGGATCATTAATAAACTCAACTTTGTGACTATGTCTGTCAAGGAATATTATAGAATTTTAATATATTATAGGAGAAAGCTTGTTGGAAAAGAGCTGTTAAGGTTTTGTGCCTTGTGCTTAGTCCCAAGAAAAACATTTAATGTTTATATAACACCTTAAATATGAGTTAAGTAATATATTATGATCTTCATATCACAGCTAAGGAAACTGAGGCACAGAGCAGCCACATGAATTGCCTAGGATTATACAACTTATATGTGACTATATTGGGACTTGAACCTAGATTTTCCGTTTCCAAGACTAGACCCATACCTTTTACATCAAGATGCTTCAGCAGCAAGCGTCCTGACAAATTCAGAATGGTCTCCTAGCACAGGTTCTTTGATCTGCCTTTCTGAAAAGGAAAGCAATGTTAGAGGGATCAATAATCTTATTTAATCTCTTATACCGAAGAGAAAATATAAACAGAGGAAATAAAGACCAACAGACAGGGCTTCTAACTGTCTGACCATAAGCAATACATACATCACAGGTCAACAGACAGATCCAGCTGTCTATTACATACACACATGGTTACCAGAGACAGAAGCACCAAAATCTAGTTATAAAAACCTAGGAGCTCCTTAATGGCTACCCAGAGTCTCATCTGGCACATGAATCCTCTTCCAAAGAGTAAGCTCCTAAAGCAAAACCTCATCTCAGAGTATTTATATACACTTTTCAGAGTGAGAGAGCATCAAGACTTCACGACCCAGTGCCTCATTAGAATTTAAAAAAAGGTATGGGTTTTCTTACAAAACAAGTCTCCCCTAATCAAGTTTTCCTTAATGGCCTCCAGATCTTTAACTCCTATTAACATAAATCCCATTAACATTATAGATGCCCATCAGTAAAAGGCCAAAAGAATGACCTGCAAAATGTTTTATTTGGAGATACATAGAAGATGTAAGAAGTGGAAGTTTGTATTATATAGTCTGCCTTATCATTTGCATCTGAGTTTGGCATAATTAAAAAAAAATGAGAAACTCTCTCCACTTTTTGATTTAAGCTGTTGGAGAGACAAAAAATCTGTCTATTATATAACAGAAGAATGAGAGTCACAAGGAAGGAAAAGCTTCCCTATGTCACTTCAAAAATAATAAATGTTACTAAGAAATGAGGCAAGAGGAGAAGAATCTCCTCATTGTCTTTTTTCAGAACCCAGGGAAAATTTTTGGTAATATGGCAGCTCAAAGACTCTGAGAATCTTCCATCTGGAAGGAAGCTGAGAGGTTATCTAAAACAGTCTCTATGCAGAGCATGCATTTCATATACAGTGTCCTCTAAAAGTGATCAACCAGCCTCCATATGAAGATACCTAATAATGGAAAACTACCTACCTTTCAAGGGAAACCATTCTACTTCTAGATATTTCCTTGTATGGAGCCACAACTTGCTTTCCTTCAACTTCTACTCATTACTCCTCTTTTATTGGAGGGGACAGTAAAAGAAAGGGTAGTGATATAAAAAGGGATGACAATAAAACATTTTAAAAACCAGTCACATAATCATGAGTAAATTCAGATCCCATGATCCTTTTCAATAAATTGTTTGGTTGTCATCAATGTGAATTTGAAGGTAGGGTTTTCTTTCAGTAAATCACTCAATTAATAAGGATTTATGAAGTACCTACCACATGCCAAGACTTGTGCTAATGCTAGGAATACAAAGAAAAACAAAAGATAGTCACTACTCTCAAGGAACTCGCAATCTAATGGAGAAGACAACATGAAAGCAATTATGTATAAGTAAGATAAAGAATAAATTGGATATAACCAATGGAAGGAAGGCACTAAGGAGCTTCTCACAGAAAGTGGGATTTTGCCTGGGACCTGAAGGAAGCCAGAGAAGCCTGAAGGTGGAAATGAAAAGGGAGAGGTTTTTTGGCACGGGGGAAAACCAGTGAAAATGCCTTACAAGAAGAAGTGTCTTGTGCAAGGAAAAACAAAGAGACCAATGTCACTGGATCTCAGAGTTATAAGGGTGAGTAAAGTATAATAACACTGGAAAGGTAGGATAGGGCCAGGTTATGAAGGACTTTCAATGCCATACAGAGAATTTTGTATTTTATCTCTCTGAAGAATACTCAGTGACTTACACAATTATCCTCATTCTGCCAACCTGCCCAGCTTGGCATCTTCTAGATCATGAAGACTATATCCTCAATTACACTCCTGTCACTAAAACAGTGTCTCTAGTCACCTTATTCAAAATGATTGAGTCAATTGTGAATTTACCCATCCAGTATTGTTTTGGTCTTGGATTTTTGTTTGTTTGGTTTTTGGTTTTGTTTTTTTTTTTACTCCTACTTACTGCCTTCTAAATATCCCTTTTAAATCATAACATGAGATGACCCTGAAATGTCACTGCAGAAGGTAACAAACATGAAAGCAAGAAGCAGGAATGATTTGGTGTTCTTTGAATTTGAATGACCCCAGGATGCAGAAGAGCTATAAAAAGTCTACCATATGATCACTCAGAGATCTGAGGCATATTTCTATCTCTGCCATTAACAGGTTATATGGCTGGTGTCAACCATTTGCCCTCTTTCAGTCTCTATTTCTTTACCTGTGTAGTACATAAACATGTGCTTGCATGTACAAATTGAGCCCATGTAAAATGAGGTGTGGAGCTGAATTATACACATGGGAATGTGTTGGGAGAACCTACTGACTAGCTGCAGTCAGTTAACCTCAGTGCCCTCAACAACTGGGGCATCAATGCCCTAAGCTGAAATGGCAGCAAGTCCCCAGTACCCTTCATGGCAAATTCCCCAGCCCTCACCTAACTAAGGTTTTTGCATTAATGGCTCAGGTTCTCCATATTTTTGGATCTATAGATGATGATACAAGTACTTTTTCTCTCTCAAATGAGGAAGTTAGGGAGTCTTTCCTGTTCACCACCTCCTCAGCTCACACTAATAAGGAATTGAGTCAATCATTACTTTTAAATAAAAGTAAAATCTCCTCTTCCTTTTCCACCTCAACTCCAAATAAATTTATCTTTCTTCTTAAGGACAAAAGGAACTCCTTCTCCCCAATTCCTCCCACTGCTATCATTAGCTATGTAAGTCAGAATTGGCAACTGCCATACTTTTGTAGGGAATAATTAAAATAAATGGGAATTGAAAAGGTTACAACTCAAGTAACAAAAGTGTAAGCTTTTTTGCTTACTTAGTGTAAGTTAATTTGTACTGGCAATATGGGAGAAATAGATGCTTCTGTCTCTTCCTCCTATACTGACTGGAAAGAAGGATGTTGGGTAACATATCAGGGAATTAGTGACTTTGAACCTTTAACGGGGTAGAAGGAAGAAGTAGGGCCCAGGTGGTACCTTGCAGTTCAATCTTCACCAACATATGAGTGGCCACTGATAATCTCTGGGTTATTCCATGCTAGCTCCCCTTCTCCACTTTCTGCATCAGCAACCCACAATAGTTCTGGTGCATAGGGGTAAACAGCTGAGGGAGGAGGGAGAAGTCAAAGAAGGATTCCAATGCCATGTTGTGCTCCTCTCACACCTCTGCCATGTCTTGCACTTCTGTATGAACATGTATGTTTAAATAAATCTCTCCCATTTGACTACTTTCTCCTCCTTCCTACAAGCCTATGGACCCTTTCCTTGGACTGCCATTCAGATTTAGAAGTTTAGCTCCTGGGAACAGAAGGACATGTTCTGTGGTCACTGACAAGCAGGAATATGGATCAAATACCCCAAATCCTTTCTGCCAAGACTACTTCCTCTAGACCAATTCCAAGGACCTCAAAAAAGAAAAAAATACATTGTCCTCCTCATTCTGTGGCTGCTGCTTTATATTTCCCATAAGACCCTTCAAGGATCAAATCATAGTAGATCCTCAGATTTGAAGATCTAGGTCAATATCATGTATCCAGCAGGATATTCTCCTCCAAGAAATCTCTATTTCTTGTGGGCATGGGCAAATCAGATTATATCTTTGAAATAACTAAACAACCTGTAAGATCCGTTAGAACTCTTAACTGTCTATAAGTCTGAAATTCTAATGATTTTTGCTGCTCCATCTTCCTTCTCAAGCATTGCCTTCTCTCTGCAGATGCCCTCAGAAGTCAGTAAGCTTTATAACTGCCTGCAGAGACTGCAGCAGAGCAGCTGTGGCATTCTCTTTGAATTTGTGATACTTCCCATATAGGTTAGTTAGCACTATGCTTCTCTCTCTCTAACAGAAATAAATCTGTTCTAGGAGTCAGAATATGGATAAATAACTCTGCCAGAAAATAGTTGTGTGACTTTGGAAGGCTCTTTTTATTTTTCATCTTACTTTCCTTGTTTTTAAAATAAGGGAGACCGGAACACTAATTCATTGTTGATGGAGCTGTGAGCTCATCCAATCATTCTGGAGAACGGTTTGGAACTATGCCCAAAGGGCTACAAAAATGTGCATACCCTTTGACCCAGCAATATCACTACTAGGACTGTATCCCCAAAAGATTATAAAAATGGGAAAGGGTCCCACATGTACAAAAATATTTATAGCAGCACTCTTTGTGGTAGCCAAGAACTGGAAATCAAGGGGATGCCCATCAATTGGGGAATGGCTTAATAAATTATGGTATATGAATGTAAGGGAGTACTATTGCACCATAAGAAATGATGAACAAGAAGACTTTAAGGAGGCCTGGAAGGACTTATGTGATCTGATGCTGAGCGAAAGGAGCAGAACCAGGAGAACTTTGTGCACAGCAACGACCACAGTGTGAGAGTTTTTTCTGGTAGACTTGGAACTTCGTAATAACACAAGAACTTACTAAAAAAATCCCAGTGGTGGTTTTCTAAGGCAAAATGTCTTCCACACTCAGAGAAAGAAATATGGAAGTCATCCGCAGAATGCAGCACATCATGTTTGTGTGTGTGTGTGTGTGTGTGTGTGTGTGTTTTAGTGTATTATGTTTTGATTTGTTATATGATTTCTTCCATTTGTTTTAGAGTGACTACATAGCATGACTATAGTGAAAATGTGCTCAATAGGAAAGTATATGTAGAACCTATACAGAATTGTATGCTGTTGTGGGGAGGGAGAGGGTAGTGGGGGGAAGGTGTGGAGGTGGATAAAATCTTAATTTTAAGGAAGTGATTGTAGAATATTAAAAAAAATAAAGAAATATTCTTACCTAGAAATTGTATATGTAGGAAAAATTCCTACGTCTTGAATCCAGGTTGGTCAGAATTTATCAATAAATCAATAAATATTTATTAATAAAATAAAATAAGGGACACATACGCTGAATGGTCTTAAAGATGTCAGCAATTTCTGAAACTCTAGGGTTCTTTTTGTACATACTTTAAAAAAACATTTCAATTAAAAAAATTGCTCTCTTCTTCCTCCCATATCCACTATAGGAAAAAAGAAAAAAAGGAAACCCCAAACTACACTACCCTCACTCTTATTCCCTCCTCTTTCTCTTCTCCCTGCTTTCTTCTGTTTCTGGTTAAACATAATATATTTCTACTCTAAATTCTTTATAATCTGTATGTCTTACTTTTCTTTGATCACTTCAGATGAGAGTGGGGTTTCAGTTCTGCTAGTTCCCTATAATCTCTCATTTGAATAAATTTCTTGTACCCCAATTATATGAGATAATGCCTTCCCCATTCCTTCCTCCCCTTTTTTTTCTCTGGTCATCCTTTTTATTCTCTCTCTTTCCTTTGTTCTAATACCATAAAAAAGAAAAAGAAAAACATCATTTCTAGGCTCTCTGTCTCATTTGACTCCTTCTAGAACTACTAGTGACATCAGGGTTCTGAGGATATCCATATCATCCCTCCCAATCAGAATATGATATTTCATCCTTGTAAAGCCCCTTTCAATTGCTCATTTGTACATGTCTTACTTTTTTTTTACTCTAGTGTTTATATTTCACTACAAATGCGTTTCACTAGGAATGCTTTGCAGTTTTCTGTTTCATTAAAGATCCATTTTGAGGGGCAGAACCAAAATAGCAGAGTAACAGCATGGACTTTCTAGAGCTTTCCCACCAAGCCCAGCCAAATACCTGTAAAAAATGGCTCTAAACAAATTCTGGAAGTGCAGAACCCACAGAATTATGGAGTGAAACAAATCTCCAGCCCAAAACAGCCTGGAAGATCATGAGGAAGTGTCTATCACACCATGCAGGGACCAGGGCACAGACAAGCCTCAGAGGTACTGGTACAGACAGGACTCAAGCAGGCCTTGGGGAGACTGAATTTCTCACACCTGTGGCAGTTTCCAGACTTCAGGACCCCAAAACTCTGAGGAAAAATTGGAAGGTCAGTGGAAAAAGCCTGTGGGACCAGTACGGGAGAGTGAAGTGATCCAGCCCCAGCCGCAGGGTGGCAGAGGGGGAAGGTGGCAGAGGAACCCAAGGCAACCACAGCAATAGGAGGGACAGAGACAGCAACTGTTTCTGGAGCTCTAGGCCCACAGATTGTGGGGGCATCTGAGTGGATGACAGTATACCTCCCACCCCTACAGGAAGCAGAGATCTACCTTGACAAAGAGGTCAAAAGTCAAGTACATGACTGGGGAAATAATCAAAAACTGAAAAAAGAATCAGATTATGGAATCTTACCTTGGTGACAAGGAAGACCAAAGCATGCAAACAGAAGAAAACAAAAGCAAAGCTCATCCATCCAAAGCTTCCAAGAAAATTGTGAATTGGTCTCAAACCATGGAAGAGCTCAAAAAAGATTCTGAAAATCAAGTAAGAGAAGTAGAGCAAAAATTGGGAAGAGAAATGAGAATGATGCAAGAAAATGATGAAAAATGGGACAATTTGCTTGCTAAAAGGAGATCCAAAAAAATTCTGAAGAAAATAACACTTCAAAAAATAGACTAACCCAAATGGCAAAAGAGATCCAAAAAGCCAATGAGGAAAAGAATGCCCTAAAAAGCAGAACGGGCCAGATAGAAAAGGAGATCCAAAAAGCTCACTGAAGAAAATAATTCCTTAAAGATTAGAATGTAGCAGATGGAAGCTAATGACTTTATGAAAAGTCAAGAAATTATAAAACAAAACCAAAAGTGTGAAAAAGTAGCAGACATAGTGAAATATCTCATTGGAAAAACTACTGACATCTTTCATGAAATTATCATAGAAAACTGCCCTAATACTCTAGAACCACAGGGTAAAATGAATATTGTAAGAATCCACCAATCACCTCCTGAAAGAAATCTAAAAAGAAAAACTCCTAGGAATATTGTAGTCAAATTCTAGAGTTCCCATATCAAAGAGAAAATATTGCAAGCAGCCAGAAAGAAACAATTCAAGTATTGTGGAAATATAATCAGGATAACACAGGATCTAGCAACTTCTACATTAAGGGGTAGAAGGGCTTGAAATATGATGTTCCAGAAGTCAAAAGAGCTAGGATTAAAACCAAGAAGCATCTACCTAACAAAACTGAGTATAATACTTCAGGGGAAAAAAATGGTCACTCAATGAAATAGAAGTATTCTTGATGAAAAGACCAGAGCTGAATTTAAAATTTGACTTTCAAACACATGAATCAAGAGAAGCATAAAAAGGTAAACAGGAAAGAGAAATCATAAGGGACTTACTAAAGTTGAACTGTTTACATGGAAAGATAATATTTGCAACTCGAGACTTTTGTCAGTATTTGGGTAGTTTGAGGGATTATATACATATAGATAGAAGGCACAGGGTGAGTTGACTAGGAAGGAATGATATCTAAAAAAATAAAATTAAAGGGAGAGAGAGGAATATATTGGAATGAGAAAGGGAGAAATGGAATGGGGCAAATTATCTCTCATAAAAGAGGCAAGAAAAAGCTTTTTCAATGGAGGGGGAAAGGAGTGAGGTGAGAGAGAAAAAGTGAAGCTTACTCTCATCATATTTGACTTAAGGAGGGAATAATATGCACAATCAATTTGGCATGAAAATCTATCTACAGGAAAGTAGGAGAGAAGGGGATAAATGGGATGAGGGGGAATGGTAGAAGGGAGAACAAATGGGAGGAGAGGGTAATTAGAAGTAAACACTTTTGGGGAGGGAGTAGGTCAAAAGAGAGAATTGAATAAATAGGGGGCAGGATAGGATGGAGGGAAATATAGTTAGTCTTTCACAACATGACTTTTATGGAAGTTTTTTGAATAACTGGACATGGATAACCTATATTGAGTTGCTTGCCTCCTCAGTGGGGATGGATGAGGAGGGAGGAAAGGAGAGAAGTTGGAACTTAAAGTTTTAAAAACGAATGTTGAAAATTCTTTTTACATGCAACTGGGAAATAAGAAATACAGGTAATGTGGTATAGAAATCTATCTTGCCCTACAAAAAAATAGAGGAGATAGGGATAAGGGAAGGGAGGGGTGTGACAGAAGGGAGGGCAGATTGGGGAAAGAGTTTATTGGAATGCATGCTGTCTTGGGGTGGAGGGAGGGGAGAGATGGGGAGAAAATTTGGAACTCAAAATCTTATGAAAATGAATGTTGAAAACTAAAAATAAATAATTTTTTTAAAAAAGTTTCATTTCATTTTGCAGGATTAAAATTTGTTTTGCTGGGTAACTTATTCGTGGTTGCAAGCATATATCTTTTGACACATGAAATAGCATATTCCACGTTCTGTGCTTCTTTATACTGGTAGTTGCAAAATCTTGTGTGATCTTGATGTGATTTATCAGTACTTAAACATTTTGTTTCTGGTTTATTGTAGTATTTTTTCTGACCTAGAAGCTCTGAATTTGACTGTGACATTCCTAGGACCTTTTATTTGGGTTTTTTTTTTTTTTTCAGGAGGTGATTGGTGGACTCTTTTTATTTTTACTTTGCCCTCTGGTTTTAATATATCTGTACAGTTTTACTTTATCATTTCTTGAAATGTAATATTTAGGATCTTTTTTGGCAGGGGCTTTTAGATACACTTAAATTAGGTCAGCTTTTTATGATATGAAATACATTGTATTTTCTTCCCTTTTTTATTCTTTTTTTAAAAAAACATTTCTTGTTGGCTGATGGATTAATTAATTTTTGTCAAGTCAATTCTAAATTCAGGGAGTCTATTACTTGAGTTAGATCTTATAACACTTGGGATAAAGTATTAATTTTTTTCCAAGGGTCTCATTTCCTTCATAATTTTTCTATTTTCATTTTCATTTCATTTATAATATTTTTTATCCATTTTATTTTTGAAAGAAACCCTCATTGATCTTGTGGGCAAGTAGTATTTATCTTTGAAGCTTAGCTTGCAATTGGCAAAAATTCCTAGATTTCTCAATCACTACTCAGGTTGGCAGGCTTCTTAAAATCTTTTATTCAAGCAATTATCAAGGAAAGAAAGTATCTACCTCTTTCCTTCGTCTCCTTCATCTTTGCTCCAAAAATTCTTTTTAATAAGAAGATTGTTGCTGGGGGCAGAGCCAAGATGGCAGAGTGAGAGCAACTACTCACCTAAGCTCTAAGACAAACTCCTTCAGATACCTCTAAAAAGAGAAACAGAACAAATTTTAGATGACAGAATGCAACAGGAGACAGAGTGTGGCACATTACCAAACCAGGACAGACTGGAAGGTCGATGAGATGGATCTGTTGCATGGGTCTGGAGGAGGGCACAGCACACAGGCTGTACTAGCACAGACCCTGACATAGCAAAGCAGAGTAGGAATCCCAGGGAGATCTGAAGCAGCAGCAGTACTGTGGAATTTCAAACATATCAGCCCAGGAGAGGACTCCAGTGGAACTGAGCTAAAGAGAATTGCAGAACCCCAAGTAATCACAGCAGCCACTCCTGAGACTGTCAGTGCTCAGGCTAAATATCTGTAAGTCACCTACTTAAACTTCTGGGAGCCAAAATGGCATAGTGATTGGCAAATACTCTACCCCTCTGCTTGCTGACATTGAAAAACTCAGAGGATAATGGAAGAGAATGTGAAATATCTCATGGGGAAAACAACTGACCTGGAAAATAGATCCAGGAGAGACAATTTAAAAATTATGGGACTACCTGAAAGTCATGATCAAAAAAAGAGCCTAGACATCATCTTCCATGAAATTATCGAGGAAAACTGCCCTGACATTCTACAACCAGAGGGCAAAATAAGTATTGAAAGAATCCATCAATCACCACCTGAAAGAGATCCAAAAAGAGAAACTCCTAGGAACATTGTGGCCAAATTCCAGAATTCCCAGATCAAGGAGAAAATATTGCAAGCAGCTAGAAAGAAACAATTCCAGTACTGTGGAAATACAATCAGGATAACTCAAGATCTAGCAGCTTCTACATTAAGGGATCAAAGGGCGTGGAATAGGATATTCCAGAAGAAAAAGGAACTAGGACTCAAACCAAGAATCACCTACCCAGCAAAACTGAGTATAATACTTCAGGGGAAAATATGATCTTTCAATAAAACAGAGGACTTTCAAGCATTCTTGATGAAAAGACCAGAGCTGAAAAGAAAATTTGACTTTCAAACACAAGAATGAGAAGAAGCATGAAAAAGTAAACAGCAAAGAGAAGTCATAAGGGACTTACCATAAGTGAACTGTTTACATTCCTACATGGAAAGACAATATTTGTAACTCTTAAAACATTTCAATATCTGGGTAGTTGGTGGGATCACACACACACATGTACACGCATGCACGCACACACATACACACATGCACGCACACACAGAGAGAGCACAGATTGAATTGAATAGGATGGGACCATATCTTAAAAGAAATTAAGATAAATGGTGAGAGAGAAAGGAAGGGGGAGGAAAGAGGATGAAATGGAATGGGGTAAATTATATGTCATTTAAGAGGCGAGCAGGAGACTTTTTAGTGGAGGGAAAAAGAGGAGAGCTGAGAAAAAAAACACAAGAAGTTCACCCTCATTACATTTGACTAAAGGAAGGAATAAAATGCACACTCATTTTGGTATGAAAACCTATCTTACAGTACAGGAAAGTGGGGGAGAAGGAGATAAGCAAGGGGGGGGGGGATGATGATGGAAGGGAGGGCAATGGGAGGAGGGAGTAATTTGAAGTCAACACTCAGGGAGGGACAGGATCAAAAGACAGAGTAGAAACAATGAGGGGCAGGATAGTATGGAGGGTGATTCAGTTGGTCTTGCACAACATGACTATTATGGAAGTCATTTGCAAAACTACACAGATAGGGCCTATATTGAATTGCCTGCCTTCCCAGGGGGGATGGGTGGGGAGGGAGGGATGGGGAGAATTTGGCACTCAAGTTTTAGGAACAACTGTTTAGTATTGTTGTTGCTACTGGGAAATAAGACATACAGTTAATGAGGAATAGAAAGTCATCTGGCCCTACAGGACAGAAGACAGGATGGGGACAAGAGAAGGGAGGGATGACAGAAGAGGGGGCCGATTGGAGATAGGGAAAATTAGATTGCTCGGTGTATTGGGGTGGGGGAGGCGATAAAAGGGGAGAAAATTTGGAACCCAAAATTTTGTGAAAATGAATGTAAAAAGTTAAAGAAAGGAAGGAAGGAAGGAAGGAAGGAAGGAAGGAAGGAAGGAAGGAAGGAAGGAAGGAAGGAAGGAAGGAAGGAAGGAAGGAAGGAAGGAAGGAAGGAAGGAAGGAAGGAAGGAAGGAAGAAAGAAAGAAAGAAAGAAAGAAAGAAAGAAAGAAAGAAAGAAAGAAAGAAAGAAAGAAAGAAAGAAAGAAAGAAAGAAAAAGAAAGAAAGAAAGAAAGAAAGATTGGCTCAAAACAAGAATAGCATTCACTCTCAATGAAGTATAAAAATCTGTTAGGGGCCAAGCTCTGGACTGGCCTTCAGGAGCTGGCTCCACCCTCAGGGAGCTGGCTCTGCGCTCAGGGAGGAACATGGGCGGGGCTCTGTCTGGGGATATAAGGAGCTGTCGGGGAGGGATCAGGGAGAGATGTAAGCAAGAGAGGATGTAAGCAAGAGAGAGATGTAGAGGACGCCATCAATAAAGTGAAGTGCACTGACATCCTCGGGTGAGTGTGTAGTCATTGTTCCCTCCGTGGAGGAGGGGATAGCCCTGTCGTGCAGCTAGGCCATGTGGTTGCACGGCAGGGGGCGGAGACATCTGAAGACCCGGGGAAAGGGTAAGATTACCCAAGCGAAGTCTGGGGGTAAGGGATACCGCCTCATCCGGGCAAAGGTGGGCAGGGGGAGCCCCGTGCAAGAGTACCGCCTGGAATAGTGTCCAGGCGAAGACCCCAGAGAGATTACCGTCTGGCTTAGTAGCCAGGTGAAGGCTGGGGATTAGCCGTGGGCAAAAATCCATCTAAACCCATAAGGAAGTAGGAGGGGAAGGGGATAGAAAAGGAGATATTGTTAGAAGAGGGTGGATTGGAAGATGCAGTACTTCGAAGCAAAACATTTTTGAAGAGGGACAGAGTGAAAGGAGAGAGAAGGAGGATAAATGGTGGAGGGGAAATCAGGATAGAGGGAAATTCATTGTAATCATAACTGCAAAGGTGAATGAGATAAACCCACCTGTAAAATGGAAGCAGATAAAAGAGTGAACTAGAAACCAAAATCCTACAATATATTGTTTATGAGAAACACACTGAAGCAGTATACACACATACAAAGTAAACCTAAAAGTAAAGGAGGAGATCTATTACGCCTCAACTGAAGTAAAAAAGAGGGGGTGGGGGTGTTAGTAACCATGATCTCAGACAAAACAAAAACAAAAATAGATCTAATTAAAAGAGATAAGCAGGGAAACTATATTTTGCTAAAAGATGATACCATAGACAATGAAGTAATATACATGCGTATCAAATGGTAGAGCATCAAAATTTTTTAAGGAAGAGTTAAATGAATCACAGGAGGAAACACCGAAACACAACTTTTTCCTCTCAGAACTTGACAAATCTAACCAAAAAAATAAACAAGAAAGAAGTTAAGAAGGTGAATAGAATTTTAGAAGAGTTAGTATGATAGATCTCTGAAGAAAATTGAATTGGGATAAAAAAAAATATAACTTTTTCTCAGTGATACACAGCACCTATACAAAAACTAACCATGTAGCAGAGCACAAAAACCTCACAGTCAAATGCAGAAAAGCAAAAATACTAAATGTATCCTTTTCATATTATAATGCAATAAAAATTCAATAAAGGGCAGTGAATCACAGATTAAAAAGTCAACAGGAAACGAAACAATTTAATCCTAAAGAATGACTAGATCAAGTAACAAAACATGGAAACAGTAATTTAATTAAAGACAAAGACAACAATGAGACAATATATCAAAATTGATGGGATGTAGCCAAAGTAGTACTTAGGAGACAATTTATATCTCTAAATGCATACATCAATAAAATTGAGAAAATGCATATCAATGAATTAAGCATGTGGCTAAGACAAATGCAAAAACAAGCACCAACTTGGAAATCAAGAGACATTAATAAAATTGAAAATAAGAAAACCATTGAACTAATAAGCAAAAGTAGGAACTGACTGTATTAAAAAAAAGCAATAAAACAGGCAAACCATTGATTAATTTGATTTTTAAAAAGAAAGAAGAAAATCAAATTACCAGTATCAAAAATCAAAAAGGAAAATTTGCTACCAGCAAAGACGAAATTGAAGCAATTAATAGAAACTATTTTGCCCAATTACATGTCAACAAATAGATAATCTAAGTGAAATGAATGAATATTTACAAAAACATAAATTGCCCAAATTAACAGAAGAGGAAAGAGAATACTTAAATAAATCTACCTTTAAAAAAAAAATTGATGGGAGGGCAGAGTCAAGATAGTGGAGGAACAGCACCAACTTTCTAGAGCTCTCCCACCACGCCCAGCCAAATACCTGTAAAAAAAAAAAAATGGCTCTAAACAAATTCTGGAGCCGCAGAACCCATAGAATGATGCGATGAAGCAAATCTCCAGCCCAAAATAGCCTGGAAGGTCACTGGGAAGTATCTATTGCACCATGCTAGGAGCAAAGCACAGTCCACTGTGGGCCATATGTGCACAGAGGGGACCTGAGCAGGCGCTGAGGAGACTGAATCTCTCATACCTATGATGGTTTGAAGGTCAGTGGGAAAAGCCTGTGGGACCAGTGCAGGAGAGTGGAGCAACCCAGCCCCAACCCCAGGGTGGCAGGGGGGTCGGTCAGAGGAACCTAAGGCAGCCACAGCAGCAAGAGGGGCAGAGACAGCAACTGTTTCTGGAGCTCTAGGCCCACATATTGTGGGGGAAATCTGAGTGGCTGACAGTACATCCCCCCACACTCCCACTGGAAGCAGAGAACTACCTTGACAAAGTGCTCAAAACTCAAGTAAATGGCTGGGGGAATGAGTAAAAACCAAAAAAAGAATGAGACTATAAAATCTTACTTTGGTGACAAGAAAGACCAAAGCATTCAAACAGAAGTCAAAGTTTATCCATCCAAGGCCTCCAAGAAAAATATGAATTGGTCTCAGGCCATGGAAGAGCTCCAAAAGGATTTTGAAAATCAAGTAAGAGAAGAGAGCAAAAATTGGGAAGAGAAATGAGAGTGATGCAAGAAAATCATGAAAAATGAGTCAACTGCTTGCTTAAAAAAAGGTGAAATTAAAGCTAAAATAGATCTAATCAAAAAAGAAAAATAGGTAAATCACATTATACATCAGCCATATTAACCAATATTGTTTTAGACTATTTAAAATCACTAGATAGTATAAGGTTAGACTACTCCTGTAGTATAGGAAGCCTTCCTAGAAAAATCAAGGATGAAGCAAGGATGGACATTATTACTACTACTATTCAATATTGTAATAAAAAAATTCACTATATCAATAAGAGAAGAAAAAGAAATTGAACTTATTAGAATGCAGCATAAGGAAATAAAACTATCACTCTTTGCAGATGATATGATGTTACACTCAAATGAATCAACTAAAAACTAGGTGAGATAATTAAAAATTTTAGCAAAGTTGCAGGATAAAAAATAAGCACACATAAATCACCAGAATTTTAGGAAAACATTGTACACGGTAAGAGCAATATTGTAAGATGATCGGTTATGAAGCTATTCTCAGCAATACAATGGTTTAGACAATTCCAAAGGATTCAGGATGAAAAATGCCATCCACTACGAGAGAAAAAACTGATGGAGTTTGCATGCAAATAAAAGCATACTTTTTAAACTTTATTTTTCTTGGGTTTTTTTACCTCTGTTTTCTTTCATAACATGACCGATATGGAAATATATTTTGGATGACTACACATACATAACCTATATTAAATTGTTTGCTTTTTCAATGAAGAGGGGAAGAGGGAAGGGAGAGAAAGAACTTGGAACCCAATTTTTTTTACATGAACGTTAAAAATGTTTACATGTAATTGGAAAAAATAAAATATTTTTAAAATAGACTTATTCCTTGCTTCCCAACTATCATGAAAGGAGATAGGAAATCGTAACATATACAAATATTTGTAATCCAAAATAATGCATAAGTGCATAAACTGGGACTAAACAATATTCTTATATGGTGTAATATTTATATATAATAAATATAATATATAACAATATTCATTATTATCAGATGGGAATAGGATAAGTTCCTAGAAAAGGTAGCATTTAAAAACCAAAATTTAAAGAAAATGGATATTATTTCAACAGGCAAAGATGGGAGCAAAGTGAAGAGTAGAAGGGAACACAGGGAACAGTATAAATGAAAGTTTAAAGATAGGAAATCATAGGGAATCTATATAAGGTAAGTAGTCCAATTTGACTAGAATATAGATAAGAGTAGTATGAAATAAGACTGAAATGTACAATGATTCCTAATAGTAAAGGGCCTTGAACACCAAAGGGATTTGAAAACTGTTAAGCAGGCAATAGGAATATATTAAGGATTTTGATCAGAGGAGTGACATAACCAGAAATGTATGTAAGAAAGATAAGTTTGGCAGAAATGTTAGATTTTATTAGATTAAATGTTAATATTTTATTAGTTATTTTATTTTTAATTATTAAGCATTAGGTAGATTAAAGGGAGGAACAAGTCAATATGGAAGGATGTCACAATAGATCAGGCAAGTAGCAGATAGGGAATAATAAGAATAATGACCAGAATATGGATGTAAGAGATGCTACATAGCTAGGAATTAAGGAATTGAGGAAAGTATTAGGGGATATAGGTTAGCATAGTTTAATACTGGGGCCCATTCCAACTCCGAAACTTAATTAGTATAGCTAATAGCTAGAATTTACATAGTTTTTTTAAGGTGTGTTAATTGCTTTACATATGCAATCTGATTTGATCCTCATAATAACCCAGTGGGGCAGGTACTGTTATTGCCACCATTTCACAATGAGGAAACTGTCTTCTTGACTCCAAACCCACTGCACCACTTAGCCAAAATTTACTGATTCTCCAAGGAAATGGAAAAAGTCAAACATCAAGGTTTTGAATGCATAATGGATGAGTAATAAATGCTGCCATTGACAGAAAGTGAAATCACAATTAACTCCTCCCCCCCCAGTTTACAGAAGTAGAAGCCAAACAAAGGGGAGTATGCTGTCTAGTCCTAGGTCACAGTGTTGTTGGGTGCAATTGTTCTAGCCTTTGCAAATGTATAGAAAGTACAGTATAGGTCTGGAGGCAGGGAATAACGAAAGGCTGGGGCAATGGACTGAGTTTTTTATCAGAACATAATGGCCTGATTTGTCCTTAAAGACTTTTCTCTTTCACCCTGGAAGAAAACTCCAATGCAGAAATTTTTGAATATGCTGAACTTAAACCTAAATCAGAAGAGAGGCAATCTCATCGGCAGAAGACTCTGTGCCAGTAGAAGTTAGAGTTAATAATCAGACAATATTAACTCTGACCACCTAAGGAAAGCAGTAATTGCAAACTTTGCGGATGTAGTTCATTTCAACAGAAGATCCTGGTACTAAGATATGTGTCATCAAGTTGCATTATATTAGGGAGAATATGATAAGACTGAGGGAATTGGATTCTTGTGAATTACTTGTTGTTATATATATACTCAAAGAACTTTGCATTTAGAGTGAGACAGCATGGATTCAAATTGTTCTGCCACTTACCGTGTGACATCAGACAGGCTACTTAACCTCTTTGTCCTCAGTTTCCTCATCTGCAAAATGAAAGTATGGAACTGTTAACTCCAAGATTCCTTCTAGTTTTAAATCTATGGTCTGTAAGAATACACGGTTGTTTTATTCTCCTTTCTGAAAACCTTACTTAATCCTTCTATCACATGCCAAGGCCTACAAACACTCAAAGCTCACCATCACATTCCCTCTAAACCTTTAATCCTCCAGGATAAGGATTCTAAGCTCATTTAAACCATTCTTTTATAGTGTGTTCTACAGGCCTCTCACCCTACTTGCCTTCTTATGGATATGCTCCAGTTTTGCTATGTTTCTCCTAAAATTTTGTGTGAAGAACTAAACACGTTATAACAAATATGATGTGACAAGAACATAGTCTAGTTAACAATTACATTTCTCATTCTAAACACTAAACCATTCTTAATGAAACCTCAAATAGCACATTTTGGCTTCCATCTTACACTGTTGTATTGAGTTTGTGATCCATTAAAACTCCTAAACATTTTTCACATAGACTGTGTTTGTGAAGTTGATTTTGGAAACCTTTGCAAAATATATATTTCTATTAAATGTCTTCTTATTATAACTAAACAGGTATGCTAGCCTGTTGAGATCTTTTTAGATCAGACTCTCACTTAATATATTAATAATTATCTCACATTTTATCCTCTGTAAATTTGAGAAACATGTCATTTTGCCATCATTTTAGTTATTTGTAAAATAAAAAGGCTGAATAGCAAATCAGCAAGGACAGATCATTCAATCAGCAAGCACTTATTCTGCCAACTTAATAAGTGCCAGGCACCATGTTAGGTGCTGAGAATGCAAAGAAAAAATGAATTAGGTGACTCCTTTTTAGACCTCCCTTGAAGCCAATGACAATTTATTAAATATTCTTCAGATATAGTCGTTTTAGTCCCCAAACCACCTAATTTTATCAACATATATCTCTATAGTCTTTTTACAAGTCTAGTGAGAAGGTTCAGGTTCACACTCCTGATCCTAGAAGTCAGTGATAAAAGAAATCGATTTCTTGGAGTCCATAAACACACTACCATCACTCTCCATTTTGTCCTCCCTATGGAAGCTAGGAATCTTTTGAAGGACAATTCCATAGCTTTATTATTTTAGAGACTATCACACACACACACACACACACACACACATATACACACACAAATATGAAGTTGAGAAAAATGGGATATACAACCACTCCCCAAACTTGAGGTCAATTCAGGAACGTAAATAGAGGTCAAGAGAAAGGGGTGCAATTTCATAACTAATCCATCATCGCTTTTGGCCTTCCACTGGATTTATCCTTAGAAAAGATATCTATCCATTCCATTTCATTCCTTTTATATAGCCATGAGTGAAGAGGTTCTTGAGACTGGCAGCCACCTGCTGGTTGCGATTACTGGTTCCTAATTTGGGTCTTGTGTGGTTTGTCCATCAGCCTCAAAGAGGACCATGACATCAGGAAGATGATGCCATGTCTTGCAATTGAATCTGATTTCAGTGAAGCAGGGCCATACAAGGCACCAGCGTCATTTTCTCTTCCAGAGGCATCTGTGTCCAGTGGTCAGATATCGATCAGGATGACTGGAGATGGCTCTGGGAGCTGGGAGAGACCTTGTCCTTTTTAAGCTAAGATGTTCTCCCTTTGAAGTGAGAAGTTCTCACTTTGAGTGAAACAATACCCATTCAGTGAATAGGCCTCTTTAAGGTGTGTCAATATAGTGAAAATGTATGTGTAGATCCTACATAGAATTATATGCCATCTCAGGGAGGGAGGGGGGGAATTGGGGGTAGGTAGGGGGAAAAAAAATCTAAGTTTTATGGTAGTGATTGTAGAACACTAAAAATATTAATATTTAAATTAATACTTAAAAATTCTTATTTAATATTTAATTAATTAATATTTAAATATTAATTAATATTTAAAAATTAATTTTGATATTAATATTTAAAATTAATATTTAAAAAAAGATATGAGTCAAGATATGAATTCCTTAAAAAAAAATTCAAAGCAGGAGGGGAATACCCTCAGGGTTGCTAGCCAAAGCAGAAACAGTTACTATTTACATATTTTGGGACTACCTCATGGTGAAATCAAGGGTGGGATGAGGGAAAGATGAGAATCTAAGGAAAATACACAAGCTATCTACAAGGACTACAGGAGTCAACATTGGTTGAATGAGTCAAATCTAAATCTGGGGTGCAATTTCTGAGCAACTAGACTAGCAGTTTCTAAGAGTTACATATGTTATGTAAGTTGGTGAAACAGAGGAAGGACAAACTTCTTCCCACAATGCTCCTGTGCTCCCCAGCTGACATAAACTGACATTGATCCTTGAAAAGCACTCTCAGATATAATCCTTCCTCCCATTTCTTTGACATCATTGAGGATGGTGAGAATATTGGACAATGAGATGATTGGGCCTGTAAGTTCTTTTACTTTTTAATTTTGTTCTATCTGAATAAATCACGTGACTGCTAAAAGCTGATTGTCTAAGGCTCATGAATAAGGTTAATTACAAATAACAAGAATTTCCTAAATATGAGATGCAGAGAGCATGTTCAGATGCAGAGGCAGTGAGTAAGCCATAATGAGATTTCCATTATTTTAATTTTTCAAAGTGATACTCCATTGCTTTTCACCTAAAACAAATAAAAACCAGTTATCTAGCCATTAGCCAGTTCCAGCCTGGAGTAGAAGTAGTCTAAGTTCGCCCTCTGGTGAGCTACAGAAATATTGCAGGCTTTGAGACAGCCAGTTCATGCCCACCGATTCTCCTCTGACAAAACCATTTGGCTAGTGAGAAGTATCACCCCATGACCAATAAGATCTTACATAAGTAAGTAACTCAAAGTCTACTTTTTGTAGGCTGCACAAACCAGAAAAACTATCCAATTATAAGCTGATATTTTTAGTGCAGCCTCAAAGATGTCCACAAAGTAGGCTGCTGGTACACACTTATTCAAAGAATATTTAAAGAGTCTTTTCCTCTAGCAAATCAAATGGTCTTTATAATTAACACCTAACAAACACAATGGAATTTTGCATTTCTCTATAATCAATTGTGAGATGGTAAAGATATGGTTCATTTGTTTGTGTACACTTGCTTATTCTCTACCGATGGCTTAATCAAATATGCCTTCATTGTGTGGAAATAATTTTTATAAAATTTTAATATCTGGGAAAGTGAGAATATATAAGTCAGTAGCCATTAATGGTTTTTGTCTTCCTTTTTGCTGTATTAATAAGGTCCAAGGTTCTCCCACATCATTGGAATATTCACTCTTCCCCTTCAGATATACCTTCTGAATAAAGGCTTTGATGTATTTTCCATGGTGACACCTTTGGTATATTAACTCCTCTATGGATGGTTGGGCCAATCAGTCCGTTTTTCATTTTTATTCTTTTAGGGCTGCTTCTATAAGCTCATCTCTCTCTTGCATAAGCACATCTGGGACTGTGATGTCAAAAGTCAGGTGTGAAATTTCTTGACCTTTATTTTTCCAAAACTATTTTTAATGTTTTAAAAAGTTATGATATCAGATCAACAAGGTAGCAGTGCATAGTGGATGGAAAAAATGATTTTAGAATCAGAAAGATTTGGATTCAAGTCCTTCTTGTGCAAACTTAGGCAAATCACTTGACCTCTCAGTTCTCCCAGGCAATTATAAGGATCTAAGTTGCAGAGAAGGTACCAACCTATATTGCTAAAGGAAACTCTTCACTGATAGCTCCTTACACTAATGAAATCACAGATCCAGTCTAAAACTAAGAATTAAATCATCCATACACTCAGGAAAAGTAGTATAATATCATTCATATATGTGTGTATGTTTATACATATATGTATATATAGTATTATATTTATCTTGAATTTTTTTGTTAATTTATTTTTATTTTCAGTTCCAAATTTTCTCCCTTCCTCTACCCTGTATCCCACTCATAGAGAAAGGAAGACATATGATACCCATTGTACATATGAAGTCATGCAAAACATTTCAATATCAGCCATGTTGTGAGGGAGGGAAAAGCAAAAAAAGGAAAACATATGATTCAATTTGCAGTCAGGAGATCATCAGTTTTCTCTCTGGAGGTGGATAGCATCTTTTATCATGAGTTTTGAAATTGGCAAATGCAATGTCATTCTAAGATTCAAAAAGTAAGATGCGATATTGCCTTGGGTTGGGGTATGTGGGAGGAGGTACCATTGTTTTCACAAAGGAAGAGAACAATATTGCTGCTTTCTTTATTTGTGGTGTTTCTTTTTTTTTATTTTACCTAGGACATATACCCCAAGAAAATCAAAGGCAGAAAGGCCCCACAGATACCACAATAGTCATAGCAACATTTTCTATTAGTAAAAAATTTAAAAAAAAAAAGGAAATGCCAACCAAATAAGAGATAGATAAGCAAACTGTTGTACACATATGTAACTGGATGCTATCACTGTGATGTAAATAATAAGGTGAACACAATGCAACAGAATAAGCAGAAGCAGGAAAACATGCAAAATAACTATAACGATGTTATGGAAATGCTTTTTATAATTTCTCAAGTTCAAAATAAAATAAGTTTTAAAAAAGAAAAGCATAAATAGTTTCTCAAGAAACATTTACTAAGTGTCTCCTGTGTGCGAGACACTATGCTAAGTCATAAGGATGCAAATAAAGGTAAAAGACAGTCCCGGGCCTCAAAGATCTCACAGTCTAACACAAAGCTATAAATGAATGGGAGGAAATAATTAAAAGAAGAAAGGCACTGGCATTTAGGAAGGATAAGGAAAAGTTTCCTGTAGAAGGTAGGATTTTAGCCAACACTTGGAGGGAGTCAAGAAAGTTGGGAAGTAGAGATGAAGGAGAGTATTTCAGGTATAGGGAACAGTCACTGAAAATCCCTAGTGCTGGGAGATGGGGTGTCCTGTATGAGGAATGGTAAGGAGACCAGTGTGTCTCTGTATCACAAAGTATGTCTGGGTGAGAAAGGTGCAAGAAGAGTGGAAATGTAGGAGGGGTCCAGGTTGTGAGGGGCTTTGAATGCCAAATATAGGTTTTATATTTGATCCTGGAGATGACTGGAAGCCACTAGTGTTTACTGAGTAGGGGTATAATATGGTCAGATTTGTGTTTTAAGAAAATCACTTTAACAGCCAAGCTAGGCCCCCAAAAATAGATTAAAAAATGAACTCCCCCCAGCTACTTTGCAGAAGCTATGGATATGGAATATTGTATAAACTGCCAGACTCGATTGATATGTTGGTTTCCTTGCTGGACTCCTTTCCCCTTCCCTTTCATTTTTTATTCTCTGTTATAAGGGATAGCTTTCTAGGGGAGACTAGAGGAAAGAGATCTATTCTACAAAGAACATGATATAAAAGCAAAAGCTAACAGTAAAAAAAATCTAAAAAAAAAACAAAAGTTTCAGAAAAGCATAGGAAGACATATAAACAGGCATAGTTAAGCAAGCAGAGGTAGAGAAACCATATACACAATGACTAAAGAACCAAAAAAAAAAAAAAAAACACAGTAAACTATAATGACTGTATTTGTACATACACACACATACCTGTGTGCATTCCCTCAATACCATTTGAAGACAGTAAGGTTCTGAAAGGGTTTGTGTTTTTAAGAGTTTAGTGCTACATCATTCTACAATCCATTCCAGTTTTTCAAATAAATTTATCTTTGTGTGTTTCTCTTGAGTCTTTTGTTTGCATTTCACAGATCCTACTCTTTTATGATCTTTTTATCAGACAGACTTGAGAATCCTCTTTTCCATTAAGGATCGGTTTTTGTTTCCGTATAGCATTATACTCAGCTTTTCAGGACAAATCATTCTTGGATATGTCACCATGTGTTGCCTTCTGCAATACTGCAATCCAAGAGCTTCTCTTGTTTAGAGTAGAAGCTGCCAGATTTTGTGTAAACCTGACCAAGGGCTTGCAGTATTTTTTTTTCCTTTGACATGGGAGCCCTGGATTTTAGCTATGACATTCCCAAAAGTTTTCTTTTTGCTATTTTTCCAAAAACTTGCTTTATCCTCACATCCTAATGCATATTGGAAGTTTTGATTGGCAATATTTTTAATGTAGCAAACAAGTTGTTTTTTAATAATAGCTTTCAGGGAGTCCAGAGAAACCTCATTACCTCATCTTGACCTTTTCTTCAGTTCAGTTGTTTTTCATACCAGCTCTCTTTCATTTATTTTCTATTTTTTCAATCTTTTTATCTTGTCTAATATTTCTTGTTGTCTTGTGGAGTCACTGATTTCTGTTCTGTTTGTTCTATGTTCTCAGGATTTTATTTCTTGTGTTTCTTTTTGCTTCTTTGTGGATGTTGCTCCATCATTCCTAATTCCTCATGATGCCAAGAACTATATTGTCCATGGAGTTTCTTGGAAAAGATACTGGAATGGTCTCTCATTTCCTTTTCCAACGGATCAAGGCAGACAGATGTTAAATGATTTGCCCAGGACCACACAGCTAGCAAGAATCTTGAGGCCAGATTTTAATTTAGGTCTTCCAGACTAAATGCGCTCAACCCTTTATCCACTGAGACACCTGGCTGCCTTATTTCTCTTCTAAACTGTATATTATCTTTCCAATTCTTTCCTCCAGAATTTTTTTTCTTTTTTTAATCTATTGCTTTATTTCTTAGACATTAACATAGTCCTTGTGAAAGAGTTTTGCTCTTTGTGTCACAGCTTGTAGCTGTTCCAGAGTTACCCCTTCCTTCTTTGGTGGAATCTTTAAATCTACTATTTGTGTGTGTGTACATATATGTATATACATATGTGTGAATATATGTATACAGGTGTATATGTGTGTGTAGATATGAATATAAATGTTATTTTCTTCTTTGGTTTACTCAGATTTCCTGAATTGGGGTTTCATTTCTTAGCTAGACTTTGTTCCTTGCTGCGTCTTTGGTTGGGGTAGCTGGCATGCTTGATCCTTCTCCTTTAGAGTGACCTGGATTTCTTCCTGTACTAGTGCTGGTGCTGACTTTAAGGTTTACAAAGGAATTTCTCCCTATGAGAAAGTAGCCAAGGATTGCCTCCAGATCTTCCAGTGCCCTTTCCACTATACCATGGTGGCAGGATATATAGACAGCTGGTGGCACAGTGAGGAGAGCACTGGGTCTGAAATCAAAAAGACCTGCATTCAAATCCAGCCTCGGATACTTCTCAGCTGTTTGACTCTAGGCAAGCCACTTAACCTCTGTCTGACTCAGTTTCTATAAAATGAGGATAATACTCTATAAAATGAGAATAGTAATAGCACCCACCTCCCATGGTTGTGGTAGGGATCAAGTGAGATAGTAACTATAAAGTGCTTAGCACAGTATCTAGCATATAGTAGGTGCTATATAAATGGTAGCTATTATATATTATTTGGAGTGATGAGGTAGCACAGTGGAGTCAGAAAGACTCCTCTTTCTGAGCTCAAATCAAGACTCAGACACTTCCTAGCTATGAGACACATCCATAACTCATTAGTCTACAGTCCTAGAGCTGTTTTCTACTATTTCTTACACTTCCAGCTGCACTCAGTGCCATCAATCTGTGCTCCAGTTTCTGGTTTGAATAAACCACTGATTTATTTGCAGTCTCTGGGCCATTGGGCCCTGAGATGCAAACAACCAGCTCTCCCTGTTGAGTTGGTAGTAACAGAATCCTTCCTCAATTTGCAAACCCTGTTTCTCTTAATTCCTCGTCTGTAAAATGAACTGGAGAAGAAAATGGCAAATCACCCCAGTATCTCTGCCAAGAAAACCTCAAATGGGATCATGAAGAGTCGGACATGTCTGAAAAAAGACTAAATGAATTATTACCACTATTACTATTATTAAAAAGTATTTAGCACATAGGATCAGCTTAATAAATAATATTTGTTCCCTTACCTTTGTTTTCCTTTCCCTCTCTTTACATCTTGTCTATGAGGACAGGAACTATATCTTATCTAAACCTTGTATCTTCCCATATAAATAGATATTTAGCAAATATTGGTTTAATATTAAATGGATAAATATGATAGTATGTAGAAAAAATAAAGTATTCCTTCTTCCCAGACAAAAGGCAACCTAGGAAAATGAACAGAATTTTCAAATTCTAAAATTCTGTGATCTTGGCAATTCTCTCAATTACACCAAAAGATCCTAGATTCCACTATTCTTTTGAAAGGTTTCATAAATTTATTTTAAAAATATATAATAAAATTATGGTTATAATTATAAGCAATACCACAAGGAGTTTCTGGTTTTGTTAGAGTCAGAGAGGATAAAGGAGAAATGTACAAATGCAATAAAAAGGCAAATTAGATGTAATTTAATATCCATACACCTGTGGGCACAGAAAAGTAGCAGTTCTTTAAAGTAATATCTTATATTACTGCGAATCTAGAGCAACATTTACTCTGTGAAGAGGGCAATGTACCTCAAGGCTAGACCAGATTAAAACTTGGGTGAACAGATTGACTTAGGTTAGCAGGAGTGTGTTCCTTTTGAGAGACGCGTCCCATAACTCATTAGTCTACAATCCTGGAGCTGTTTTCTACTATTTCTTACACTTCCAGCTGCACTCAGTGCCATCACTCTATGCTCCAGTTCCTGGTTTGAATAAGCCACTGATTTATTTGCAGTCTCTGGGGCCACTGGGCCCTGAGATGCAAACAACCAGCTCTCCCTGTTGAGAGTTGGTAGTAACAGAATCCTTCCCCAATTTGCATGCTCCTGGCACGCAGGTTTTTTTACTGGGTCACATCTTTTACAGCAATTTGGCTGTTGGTTTACATCTCCGTGACAGCCCCTAACGAACTTGGGAATGAAAAGGATCAGAAGATCCTGGAAAGGACCACAGCAGTCACATAGTCCAATCCTCTTATTTTATAGGTGAGGAAGCAGAAGACTAAATGGACCTGAGATCCTACAAGTAAATGGCAGAACCGGAATTTGAACTCAAGTCTTGTGACTCTAAGCTTACCATCCTTTCTACTGTAGCACATTGCCTTCCAAGGGAATGTAGGTGAAAGGCAAAGGACATTTGGAGATGATACCGATTTTTCAGTTGAGCAAAAATTAGTGACCAAAGGAGAAATTCTTTGTGGGAAGAGAAAATTATAGTCTGAGGGGTAGTAGAAGCTGAAGATCAGATCTGGAGTCTTCTCATACTGAACAATATTATAGGCAGGGCAGCTAGCTGGTGGTGCATCAGATACAGCAAACCAGGTCCGGAGTCTAAAAGACCTATGTTCAAATCTGGCCTCATATGATTACTCACTGTGGGACTGTGGGCAAGTCCCTTAACCTCTGTTTGCCTCGGTTTCCATATTTGTAAAATGGGAATAATGAGAGCACCTACTTCCCAGAGCTATTGTGAGGATTCAATAAGATAGTATTTGCAAAGTGCTTAGCACAGTTCCTGGCATATAGTAAATGCTATAAATGTTAGCTATCATCATCATCATCACTATAATAAGTTAACTCCTGTCAGGGAAGATTCTAGAATTTGGAAATTCTGTTCATTTACCTGGGTGGCTCTCTATCTAGGAAGAAGAAATACTATAATGACAGGTTGTTCAATTCCTACCACTTCCTTATACTATTTCTATTGGTCAATAAATCTAGATCCTTAAGGAGAATGTGTCTATAATTTCTAGTGTCAATAACTGGTCTTCAATTGCCATAAGAAGTACTCCACTTGCATCAACCAATCCATGCTGATTCATGTCATTTTTTTCAATACTTCTTAATGGTTGATTGAATTCCTGTGGATATTGCCTATTGATTCAACTTTTATATCATAGCCTTCACAGATTTCAACTGGCATAAGCCACTTTAGGTTACATTCAACAAATTTATTGGCATTTGCTTGGTGCCAACATATACAACTGTTTAGAGAAATGATATTTGATTATTCCAAAAGTATTTCTGTGTATTTTAAACATGTTCACCAAGAATTCTGAGGTTAATGAATCCTCTTTCTCCTTTTGATGAGGAAACAATAATTTTTCTATAGTGAATTAAGGATAATAGGCCCTTCTGTTTCATTAATATTGTATGGAATTTGGCTGAGATACCTTCCAAATCTGTTGTTACATACTCTACAGTTTCAAAAGCACGTTAATATTGATATTTTGCATATTTTAATTTCTTTAACTTCTTCCTCCCTCTTTAGCTTTGTCTTGCAGAGTCACAGCTTTCTCCTTGATGACTTTCTGCTTCCACTGTTTCAATAAATCTCTTGGTGATAAATGAACTAAGTAAATGGAGATCAAAGTGACAAACATTGGAGAGTATGTGAAAATTGGGATGCTAATTCATTGTTGGTGGAATTGTGAACTAATCCAACCATTTTGAAGAGTAATCTGGAAATATGCTCAAAGAGTTATTAAACTGCCTCTACCCTCTGACCCATAGATAGCACTATTAGGTCTAACTCCTAAGATAATTAGGGGAAAAAGAAAGGAATCTATACGTTCTAAAATATTTATAGCAATTTTCTTTGTGGTAGCAAAGAACTGGAAATTGTGGGGATGCCTCTCAATTAAGGAATGGTTGAACAAGTTATGGTACATGGTTGTGATGAAATACTATTGTGCTGTAAGAAATGATGAGCTAAATGATCTTAGAACAACATGGATAGACTTGCATGAAATAAGAAGAGTAAAATGAGCAGAACCAAGAGAATATGGTATACAGTAACAACAATATTATTTTAAGAACAAGTTTGAGTGACAAAATCATTTTGCCTATTACAAGTATCCAAATTAATTACAAAGAGCATATGAAAGAAGACAATATATGCATCCAAAGAAAGAAATGATAAATAGAAGTGTGTATAGAATGGTTTTGCATACATACACACATGTGTGCACATATATATATATTTACACACATATACACGTATCTGTATGTAATGGGGCCATTTCTAGGGAAGGAAGGAGGAAAGAAAAGAAAGTTACAAAATAACTTCATTATATATTTAAAAGGAGCTGAATGATAGATTTTCAGTTTCATATACAATCATCTTTTTTATATTCTATTATGTTATAGAAATTCTTTTATTTCTTAAGTTGAAAAAAAATAATTTTTTTTTTAAAAAAGGAACTGAACTAGTCTAAGTATATGTAGAATAACGTCTAGCCTGGAGAGAAGAGAATTTTAAAGACATTGAGGGATCTTCAAGATAACTAAAAGAGGAGAGTTCAAACATTTGGGAAAATTTAAAAGAACGTATTATTTTTTAAAAAGCAATTAAGCAATTGCCAATAGCTTTCCTATCTTTATAAAATAATCTCCTCATATATTGAGGGCATTCTTGATGAAGTTATGAGAAGAAAAGTGAGCTTTCACAGATGTTTTCTAGTGGGCCCCATCTTAACTATCACATAACGGGCATAAAGGCAAAATACTATAAAAGATTACTCTACAGAAAAGTAGTGGATGGAGCACTGGAACTGGAGTAAGGGAAACCTGAACTTCAAATTCAGCCTCAAATACTTACTGGCTGTGTGATGCTAGACAACTCTTTTAACTTCCGCTTCAGTTTCCTTAATCAAAAAATGGGGTGGGGGGGGCATAATAGCATCTAACAGAGTTTTGTGAGAATGAAATGGAATAATATTTATAAAGCATTTAGCACAGTACCTGGCACGTAGCAGGCACTTAATTATTGCATGCTCCCTTATTGTCTCTTTACTATTTAAAAAATTATTTGATTTTGTCAAGCAAAATATCATCTTAAAGTCTCTCCTCTAAAGCAGCATCTTCCGTGTTTATACAAAAATCATCCAAGTTTCCTTGAAAGATGTAATAACAGTGCTAATTTTGTTTAGTGCTGATTATTAATATCAAGAGAAGCATAAAACACCAAAAGGTGTTTGCCATTAACATGGAGAAGGACAAAGGCAAAGCCCAGGTCAAGGAGATATTCACTAGAGATGATGAGGGCTTTCCTATCAGTGATGACAGCCGTACTTAGTATGGGGCCTGGCACATGAAAGGCTCCTAATAGATATTGATCAAATAGCAAAATCTTTTTGATGTTCCTGTTTATATATGACATTGCACTTAATTTCATCAAACTCTGAAATATTACTTGGCAATGCCATTCATTCCAAAGAGTTCAGTCTAATGCCACACAATAAAAACCAAGTGGATATGAGTTTGGCAGCCTTTTAAATGTACAACCTATAGTGTTGGTCTGTCAATGCATATGCATGCACACACACACACACACACACACACACATACACATACACATACGAATTGAACAGGGGGAAAACAGACTAGATTGTTTTGATAATATGTGTGGTACTTTTAATGTCTACGATTCTCAACAAAACAGATTTAACATCTATATTTTTATGTAATGTTATATAGCTGTGATTTCTAGAATAACACTGTCTCTGAGAAATTGAAGTTATAGGTCATCCAAAATGCAATGAAGAGGTACAATGTGCACATGAGCAGACTGAAAAATTTTATCAACCAAAAATAGCACAAAAATAGTGCTCTAATATGAAGGTGTCATACATGAGGCCTACACCACTCCCAAGTACAGCCCAAAACAGATTAAAATGTAATTGGAAAACATTTAACAATATAAATAAAAATATAATAAAACAGATAGTATTACATTTTTTTAAGAAGACAATATGCAGCCTGGAGGATTTCAAATATATGGTTTAGTGGTCTATTTTCCATTGTTTGACACCACTGCTCTAAAGAATACTATTGTGAATATTATTGTACCATAAGAAATGACAAAATAGATAGTTTCATAGGAAACTGAGAAGAGATCTATGAACTAACGCAAAGTGAAATGAGCAGAACTAGGAGAACAGTTTATACAATGATAATAACATTATAGAGAAAAAGTCTTAAAAGACTTTAGAACTCTGATCAATGCACTGATAAACCACAAATTCAGTTAAGGCTGAAAATCTGACACACCATCGACCTCCTGACAAATAAGTGATGAATTTAGAATGCAGAAATAGATGTCTATCTTTGGGCACAGTCAGTGTGGGAATTTGTTTTATTGAAATATGCATACATAGGATAAAACCATTTTCAGAGGGAGTGGGAAAGGCAGTGAAAGGGATAGAGTACAAATTCATGTATAAATAAATAAGGAATTTTATAAGGATATGACCAGAGAAATATATGGCATGAAAAGGAGGTGACATAATCAGGTAGTAAGAATGGTGAGACCAGCAGATGGCAATATGTATATTCAACTGCAACCATACAATATGGAGAGATCCAGATGAAGGCCCCAGATTTACTGGGTAGAGCCTCTGTACAGTAATTATAGGCACACCTAGTTAAGAATTACCTTAGATAAGAAGGTATAAATGGATTGTGATCCATACCTTTGGCAGGACTACCCACATATATGAAATTATGGACCTATCAAAATATTGAAATATTGACAAGCTGAGATAAAGGAGATTAGTATTTTGAAGGAACTTTAAACCAAGACACATGAGGGTCAGAAGTGATACTCACACATAGTAAGAGTGAAGAAAGTGTTAGGGATATTTAGCTTGGAGAAGTCTTGCCAGAAGAAAGAGGGGTTTTCAAACATGTGAAGATATGTCATACAGAAAAGAGATTATACACTTTGCTTGGTCTCAGAAAGTAGAACAAAGGATAATGGGTAGAAGTTTCTCAAAGGTAAATTTTTACTCAATATAAAGAACATTTCTCTTACTACAACTGTCCAAAAATGGAATGGGTCCCTTGGTAGACAGTAGATAGTAGTAAATAGTCAATTCTCTGTCATAGAAGGTCTTCAAGTAGAACCTACATGGCAACTTAACAAGAATGTGAATAAAAGGAACCCTTGCCCAGTGGCTAATCTCTGACATTTCTTTCCAACTCATATTCTATCATTCAGCCACAATTGTAATCCTCTAGAACTTGTGTTTATTTCTAAAAGAGACTACTAAGTGGCATAATGGATAGAGAACTAGACCTGGAGTCAAGAGTTCAAATTTAGTCTCAGATCCTTACCATCTGTGTGACCCTGGGCAAGTCACTTAACATCCGTCTGCCTCAGTTTTCTCAAATATAAAATGAGATTATAACCCTTAAAGACTTTTGTGAGGATGAAATGATGTAATATTTGTTAAAAAATAATAAAATAAAATAAAACCTTAGCACAGTGCCTGAAACATAGTAGGTGTTTTAAAAAATGCATATTCCCTCACTCCCACACGTTGTAATTGGTTACACACACACACACACACACACACACTGTGATTACAGTCATACATCTACACATCTGTTATGCTTTATTTCTGATTTTTTATAAAGTAATCCTAAGGATATGTCCCTTTCTTTCTGATGCCCTCCAAAGAATAAAATATAGGGCGCTACATGGCCAAGTCCTGATGCTACCATGAGTAATGATCAGGGCAAACGGAAATATTGTCACAGAACCTTTTTCTGCACATAGTTAAGCAAGCTGGTATTTTACTTTGATTTTCTATTCATTGTTTCGTCCCATCATGCTTTTCTGAAGGAATCTGATTCTAAAGTAGCAGCATCTAAGGAATAGGCAATCCAGAAATTCTTATATATAGGCATGAAGATATTTCTCATCAGAGAAAGAAAATAAATATACTTCAGGGCAATTAAGTCAATAATCTGACCTGGCTTCCAAAGTCAAAGAAGGACATTTAAAAGGCCAGTAAACATAGGCTGAAGAAGGATTCTTCAGAGCCATCAAAGACCGAACAAGGTAAATTGGGCTGCCTATTACACAAGGTTGGCATCTTTACTGCTCCACCAGACATGGAGGTGGAGGGACGAATGTGGATTCTGGTAGAAATAAACGATGATGTCAACTATTCTAATGTGTCTGTGACAAATGGAGACAGGACCAGTAACCAAATCCTGTAGTCATTTGCATTCCCAGCCTCTCAACTTGTGGGCATGTGACAAGCAAATTTAGAAAAATTGGAAATGATCATTAACTGAGTTCAATCAGCTATAGGTACCTTGAGCCTCTATCAGCCAGAGGATTATGAAACAAATGTGAACCGAAACCTCGATCTGAGAGTGAAGTCAAGGACACCAAAAAAAAATGGCAAGAATAACTACTGACTACACAGATAACGATATATCTAAACTTTTCCTTTTGATCGCTTTAATAGTCCCAGGAATTGAGTGTATCACTGGCATGATTGGGAATGGTTTCATTGTGACTACCAATGCTGTTGAGTGGCTCCGGAACAAAACCCTCTCCACTAGTGATTGTATTTTGACAGTTCTGAGCTGTTCAAGGATCTTGCTACAGTTTTGGATGATAATGGAAAATACTTATAGTTTAGTATTCCGACTTTATTATAATCAAAATACACTGTATAAAACTTTCAAAGTCATCTACATGTTCCTGACCTATTCCAACCTCTGGTTTGCTGCTTGGCTCAGTGTTTTCTATTGCATCAGGATTGCCAATTTCACCCATCCCCTGTTCCTTAGGCTAAGGTGGAGAATTGCTGGACTGATGCCCTGGCTCCTCTGTCTATCAGTAATCATTTCTTTTTTCTGCAGTCTTCCCCTTTCAAAGGATATCTACAATGTTTATGTTAACACTTCCATCCAAGTTTCCTCCTCCAATGTTAGAGAAAAGAAATATTTTACAGAGACCAATGTGGTAAACTTAGCTATTATCTACAACCTGACCATTTTCATTCCTCTAATCATGTTCTTCTGTGCAGCTACCCTATTGATCATCTCTCTCAAAAGACACACACTGCAAATGAAGAGTAATGCCACAGGTACCAGAAATCCCAGCATGGAAGCTCACATGAGGGCAATCAAAGCCATTAGTTTCTTCTTCCTCCTCTACATTGTCAATTTTGTGGCGCTGATCCTCTATATGGCCAATGTCCTTAAAACCAATAGTTTTGGAAGTGCTTTGTGCAAAATTATCATGGCTGCCTACCCTGCTGGTCACTCAGTTCTCCTGATCTTTGGCAATCCCAAACTAAAGAAGACCTTAAAGAATCTTCATTATAATATTATATTCAGTCTAAAAGTTTGGAAGTAGTAAATGGTACCCAGTAAAGTCAACAGGGATTTGATCTAACAAGCCTAGCCTTTTCCTCATACCATCTTCAATGTCTCTTATTGCCTCTAGGACAAAATACTCACATCTCTGCCTAGCCTTTAAAGTTCTGCCAAGTCTGTCTCCAACTTACCTTTCCAGAATTATCTCACACTACCCTTCTCCATGCATTCCATATTCCAACCAAACTGGCCTGCTTTCTATCCCTAGAACTAGATATTCCATCTCCCAACTACATGTCTTTGCCCTTGTCCCCATTCTTGCAATATACTCCCTATTCAACTCTATGTTCTAAAATCCTGTTTCCTCCCAAGATTAGCTAGTTACACCTCTTTTTGGGAAATTTTTTGTGATATCACTAGTTACAGGTGCCTTATTCCTCCTCAAATAATCTTTTATTTACATAGATGTTCACATATATTTCCTCAATAGAATGTAATCTCCTTGGGGTCAGGCATGAGTTTTTAATTTAGGCTCTTGAATGTCTCATGTCTAGCACAGTGTCTTATACATAGTAGGTACTTAATAAAAGCTTGTTGAATTGAATTGCTTTCCCCACTCCCATACCTAAAGGAATCTCTAGCTATCTGAGAGTCAGGGAGTAGACCATTAGACTCTTTTTGTAAATTACAATTATGGATAAAAATTGTTAAGGAGGTATCACTGTACCTCCAAGCATACATACCTTCTTGCTCAAATAAAAAAAAATGTTGACCTATAAAACTAAACTCTTCATCCCTAAACCCTTAAGCAAATACCTCAAAAAGGACTTTTTTTTAATACTTTGTGATCTCAAAACAAAGAAATTTAACCAAACCCTTGTATTCCACATTAACATCACCAGGTCACTCCATATCGCCCCGACTCCATCCCTACTTCCACCTCCCCCACCTTCTCTCTCTCTCTCTCTCTCTCTCTCTCTCACACACACACACACACACATACACACACACACACACATACACCACACACACACAATGTACAAGCCACATAAAAATGTTTAACTAAAGTAGAAGTACCAGAGAAATAAAATATTTATAGAGTCTTTTTTGCTTCAAATGCTTTTTGATAAAATTACCATTTATTGGCATCATATTTAAGCTTAGTACAGTTATATCAGGGAAATGTAAACTTTAGTTCTCTCAGAGTGGAAAGGCTTTGGGTATGGGTCATGAACCACGTGCTTTTTATCCAAAAACTAGCCTAGCTGTGTCTGGAGAGACTTATCTCTGGGTTGTCTGAAATGATGAAATTTTCTGCCACAACACTAGAGAAACAGTAATTGAGTTGCTGCAATCTCTGTCAATGAAAAGAATGTCTACCACCACAATGAAATCATCAGTCCTGGAAGTTTCTAAGTAAATATATGTAGTATAAAGAAATAGCTAGTTTAGATGTTTTTTCAGTTCTAAGAAAACAACTAATATATTTCTAAATGCTGACACACTAATAAAGGGTTAACCTATGTTAGAACATGGTTCTCTCCTTTCAATTCCTAATTCCATTGCCTCCACCATAAGCATCCCAGTTGAGGCATTGTGGTACAGTAGACAGATGGTTGGATTTAGAATCTGAAAAGTTGTCATTCAAATCTTACCTCTAATATTATCTATATGACCCAAGGTTAATTACTTAACTGCTCTGGGCCTCAGTTTCCTCATCTATGAAAAAAGTGTCAGTCCACTTCTAGTTTTAAATAGTTTAAATGTAGTCTCTGAGCCCCTTCTAGCTTTAAATCTATGATCCTATGATTTCTCCCTCCTCAAACTTTCTTAGACCACTTTGTCTGAATCTTTCCTTATTGTTATCATATTCCAATTAATTTGGGCATATATATATATATATATATATATATATATATATATATATATGTCAGCATCCCCATTAGACATCTTAAATCCTTAATGGCATAGACTACATCAGTTTTTTTCCTCTTTGATTCTCTAATCCCTAACATTATGCTTTGTATATAATGGGCACATTATACATATTTGCTGAATTGAGTTTAATTAAATATGTGTATCCTTATTTAAATGGGGTTTCCAAACCCATCACAGAGTAACACAGAACATGACTCCAAATTTACCAAGCCATTAATTTGAACTGTTCCAGGACAGGAGAATAAATAAGACTGCTAGCATTCTGATTCAAAAACAAGCAAACAAAAAACAAAACTCTACAAAAATTGTTGAATTTATCAGAAAACTGTCAGAATACGTTATATAAAATTGTAAAAAGTCTACCCTAAAGTCTCTTTATTTTAAATACCTGTGAGATGGGAAGATCACAAAGAGGGAGGACTTGGAGAATCTCCTGTCCTGAAACAAATTGACTTCAGGCAGAGCTGACAGTAGGAGCAGCTAGGTGGCACAGTGAATAGAACACTGGACTTGGAATCAGGATGACTCATCCTCCTGAGTTCAAATCCAGCCATAGAAACTCCCACTGTGTGATCCTGGGCAAGTCACTTAACCCTATTTGTCTCAGTTTCCTCATCTGTGTGTGTGTTCGTCCTTCACTGCCGAAGAAGACCATGCCATCAGAGAAATAATGACATGACTTGCACTTGACTTTGTTTTGAGGGAGGGAGGGCTGTGCGGGTCACCAGCCTCACTTCTCCTCCAGAGTCATCTGAATCCAGTGACCAGTGATTCATCAGGATGACTGGAGATGACCCAGGATGAGGCAATTGGGCTAAGTGACTTGCCCAAGGTCACACAGCTAGTGAACATCAGTTGTCTGAGGTAAGATTTGAAGTCGGGTCCTCCTGACGCCTGCACTGATGCTCCATCCACTGCACCACCTAGCTGCCCCATCCTCATCTAAAATGAGCTTCAGAAGGAAATGACATTTCAGTATCTTTGCCAAGAAAACTTCAAATGGGGTCACAAAGAGTTGGATATTACTGAAACAACTGAACAACAGCAGTAACGAAGAGCTGGAAGTTCCAAATGAAGATCCAAGCTGCAATACCTTGGAGTCCAGGACAAGAAGGTAAAACCTGGAGCTGTCCCAAGAAATCTGGAATGCCATGTCCCCCAAGCCCTTAGGCTACAGAGCATGGGGTAAATTGGTTATGACCTCTAGACCTGGAAGAATACAGTTGATCTAAGGAGCAGTTTCTGATCAACTCAGTCAACTTGCTGAAGAGCAAAGGGATCTTGACTTTACAAAGGGTTTTCGTTCCAAATTTCTCTATTTCTGTTGAGGGCATTCTTTCAGTCACACAGGTCTGACAGGCTCCTCAGTTCTTCCTTCTTTCCCTCTCCACCACCAGTTGGCAAGTAATACCCTTGCATCTTCCTCTTTTCCCACATTCACACAGTTTCTATGTTAGCTCAAATCTTTATAACCACTTGCCAAGACTATCGCAATAGCCACCTACTTGATTTCCATAAATAATGATAATTATTATTATAATGAATAAACAGTTCTAGCTAACATTTATATAGTGCTTGCTATGTGCCAGGTAGTAAGCACTTTTTTAATAAAATATCTCATTTCTTTTTTATTTGGCATTTCATTTTTATATATTATAAAATTTATATAAATTATAAAAACAATTTTTAACATTGGTTTTTTAAAAGTTTTGAGTTCCAAATTGTCCCTCTCTCTCCTCCTCCCTTGAGAAGGCAAGAAATCTGATATAAATTATATGTGTGTGGTCATGCAAAATATATTTCCATACTAGTTAGAATATGAAAGAAAATACAGACGAAAAAAAGGAAAATAAAGTTTAAAAAAAAGTATGCTTCTGTCAGCACTTGAACTCCATTTCTTTCTCTGGAGGTGAATAGCAATTTTTCATCGTAAGTCCATCAAAACTGCCTTGGATCAATGTATTGCTGATAGTAGGTAAGTCATTCACAGTTGATAATTATACAATACTACTGTTACTTTGTATAATGTTTTCCTGGTTCATCTCATTTCACCTTACATCAATTCATGTAAGTCTTTTCAGGTTTTTCTGAGAGCATCTTGTTCATCCTTTCTTACTGTACAATAGTATTCCATCACAATCATATACCATAACTTTTTCAGTCATTCCTCAACTGATGTGGATCCCCTCAATTTCCAGTTCTTTGTCATCTCCAAAAAAAGCTACTATAAAAATATTTTGTATACATACAAGTCCTTTTCCCTTTATATCTTATCCCTTTGGGATAAAGACCGATAGTGCTGTTGCTGAGTCAGTGGGCATGCACAGTTTTATAACCCTTTGGGAAATATTTCTAAATTGTTCTCCAGAATGACAGAATCAGTTCGTAACTCCATCAATAATGCACTTCCCACATCCACTTCAATATTTGTCATTTTCCTTTTCTGTCATATTAACCAAACTGATAGGTGTGGGGTGGTACTTAAGAGATATTTTAATTTGCATTTCTCTAATCAATAGAGATTTACAGAGTTTTTTTATATGAACATAGATAGTTTTGATTCCTTCGTCTGAAAACTGCCTGTTCATATCCTTTGACCATTTATCAACTGGGGAATGGCTCTTTTATTTAAATTTGACTCAATTTTCTATGCACATTTGAGAAGTGAGGCCTTTATCAGTGAAACTTGCTGTAAAATCTTTTCATACTTATGATTACCAACTCTGTATTTCTCTACCGTTTATATTCTCTCTCTCTCTCAAGAATTTTGCTTTTGACTACCGCCTCCCTCAATTTGCTTTTCCTTCTATCAACATCACCCCCCCTCATTCTCTTATCCTCTTCTTCTCCTACTTTCCTGTAAGAAATGTGTATGATATTTCCTCTTTGAGTCAGTTCTGATGAGTCACATTCAAGTATTCCTCCTCAACTCCCTTATCTTGCCCTCCACTGTAAAAGCTCTTCCACATCTCTTTAATGTGAGATAAATTGTGCATTCTACCTTTCCCTTTTCCCTTCTCCCAGTGCATTACTCTTTCTCACCCCTTAATTTTATTTTTTAAATATCATTCCATCATATTTAATTCACACCCATGTCCTATTTCTATGTTATACTCCTTCTGACTTGTCTATTGATGAGGAAATTCTTAGGAGTTACAAGTATCAATTTCACATGTAAGAATACAAACAGTTTAATCTTATTGAATATTTTATGATTTCTCTTTCCTGTTTTCTATTTTATGCTTCTCTTCAGCTTTCTGTTTGAATGTCAAATTTTCTATTCAGCTCTGGTCTTTTCATCAGAAAAGCTTAAAAATCCTCAGTTACGTTAAAGGTGCATTTTTCCCCCAATGGATAATACTCAGTTTTGCTAGGGAAATGATTCTTGGTTGTAATTCTAGCTTCTTCGCCCCTCTGGATATCATATTCCAAGCCCTCTGATCCTTTAATGGAGAAGTTGCTAAATAAATATTGTGTTCTTCTGACTCTGGCTCCACAATATTTGAATTGTTTCTTTACGGCTGCATGCAATTTTTCTCCTTGACTTGGGAGCTCTGTTGGCTCCTGGGAGCTTTAATTTTAGGATCTCTTTCAGGAGATGATCAGTAGGTTCTGTTTTTTTCTTTTTTTAAAATATATTTAGTATTTCATTTTCCCCAGTTCATGTAAAAGTAATTTTTAGCATTCCTTTTTAAAACTTTGAGATCCAAATTTTCTTCCCTTCTCCCTCCTTCATTGAGAAGCAAGCAATTCAATATAGGTTATACATGTGTAGTCATACAAAGCATTTCCGTGTTAGTCATGCTGTGAAAGAAAACAGACCAAAAAGAAAACCTCAAGAAAAATAAAGTTAAAAAAAAAGTATGTTTCAATCTGTATTCAGACACGATCAGTTCTTTCTTTGGGATAGACAGCATTTTTCATAAGTCTTTCAGAGTGGTCTTGGATTGTTGTATTGCTGAGAAGAGCTAAGTCATTCACAACTGATCATCTTACAATATTGCTGTTACTTTGTACATAGTACATGTCACTTTGCATCAGCTTGTATGTCTTTCCAGGTTTTTCTAAGACCATCCTGCTCATAATTTCTTATAGGACAATAACATTCCATCATAATCACATACCACAATTGGTTCAGCCATTCCCCAGTTGATGGGCATCACCCCTCACCTTCTAATTCTTTGCCCCCAGAAATGACATACTATAAATATTTTTATACATATAAGTCCTTTTTCTTTTGTTTTTTTAAATCTCTTTTGGGATACAGACCTAGTAGTGGTATTGCTAAGTCAAAGAGTATGTATGGTTTAAAGTTTTGGAGGCACAGTTCCAAATTGTTCTATAGAATGTTGAATCAGTTCCCAACTCTGCCAACAGTGCATTAATTAGACTGAGAGCTCCTTAAAAGCAGAAACTGTCTTTTACTTTCTTTTTATCCCCAGAATTTCACACAGTTCTTGACAGGAATTAAGTAGGCACTTAATAAATGTTTAATGACTAACTATATTACACATAAATGGAGCCATAATCTCACTGATATGGGTATTTCTTTCAATAATGCAGGGCACAACCCATTCAGTGGAGGAACAGCAGAGGCATCATCCAGCACCTAGGCAAAGACCTAATAGAACGCAGCACCAAACAGTGAATAGGCCCAAAGAAAGCAACACCATGGCATCACCAGAAGCTACATGCAACCCTGTAGCATGAGCATACAAATTATCCCTCCATCCCTGAGCCTTTGACACGTGTTTCCTCAGTGTATACCTCCACAGGTAACCCTTATACATATTCATTCTTCCCAGTGATGCTGTCCATATTTCTGCAAGTGTATTTCTAGTTCATGGGATAAATTTTCTACTGCTATTTTTCTCATTTACTCTTTTTTCTTACTTACTCTAATTATTTAATTAAATGGATTTGCTTTTAACTTATGGTGTCCTCTGGCTTGTTAGTGAAATTAAACACACCTGTAGGGGCTTATAAGCTATAGTTTGGTTGGATATAAACCCATACAGATATATTGCCTGTGCATAGCTTTTCTGGGGGTCTCATTACAAGAGGAATGCCCCAGATACCATACTTATATTTCAAGCACAGCAAGCAAAAGCCATCAAAAATCTCAAACACTGAATGATCTTTGTATTTTATAAAGAAATTCCCTTTTGAAAACAATGTGATGCCTTTTTTTACCAGACTAGTTATGTAATATGGTTTTCTTTAGTTATCTAGTTTTGCCATCAAAATGGAAACTAACGTTAAACATATACTACATAATGCAATTCAAAGGTCACATGCTGCTGAAACTGCACAGGAGATTTTCCAGGTGGATAGCTATACTACAATAATTGCCCATACAGAATGACAGGAGAATGTGAAGGACTCAGTCACATGAGTAGAAGTCAGCACTAGTAATTTTTCAGGGAAGTGACTAAAGCATCTTAGAATTTATTATAATAAAGGAAAGAAACTTTGGCATAATCTAACCCTAGATTTGAGGATATTACCTTTCAATAGGGTCAGAGAGAGAATAACTATTCCCTGAACTAAAGGCATACAAGGAAAGTTAACCCATGAGGAGCAAGAATGAAATTCTGAAGACACAATTATAAATTATTCTAATGAGGAGAAAAGAGGGGAAATGTCAAAAGATACGGTTATGGATGCACAGGGAACTCATGCACCTTAGATGCAAGATCACGCCACTTAGATGAGCAGGCATTCAGCAACTACAATCCTGGCAAGATGGTAGAACATGTGCCATAACATTCTTAATAAAGATGGTGAATTTGCTGCTTAGAAGAAAGCATGAGCAAGCTCTGTGGCCCCATCTGTTAAGTTTCCATATCTGGTCTACCAGATGTCTTTTCTAATACTCTCACTGTCCTCCACCAAAGCGCTTCACCATCATAAGGGTGTAAGAGCTAGGCACTCTTCTCTTGAGTGAGAAAAACAGGAATCAGCTCAGCAAGTAAAGAGAAATAGACCAGGACAGTTCTCACCAACATTTACTTAGCCCTACATCTAGTAAATGCGCCATATGGGGGCTCTGGAGCAACACGAGCCAAAGATCAAGAGCAATAGACAATGGGAGCAGCTATGTGGTATTGTGGATAGAGCATTGAGCCTCAAGTCAGGGAGACCTGAGTTCAAATCCAGCCTCAGACATTTTAACAACTGTGTGACATTGGGCAAGTCACTTAATCCTATTGGCCCCAGTTCCTCATCTGTAAAATGAGCTAGGAGAGGGGAAAGGAAAAAAAGAAATTTACATGATGATATTCTTGTATATTTGAAAGGAATAGTAATTTGTACATAGTAAGTTTGAAGTTTCATGTGTAATCATCTTTTTAAATTGTACTATGTTATGGACATGATTGTTTTATTCTATAAATTTTAAAAAATAGTAAAAGACCAACATAGGTAAAGATAAAAGACTAACGTAAGCCTTTCAGTCAAGGAAACCACATTCTACTGAGGGAGGAGGAGGAAGGTAGAACATAAGCAAAGGACAAGGTGGATTATATGAACAGAAAAGAGATCTGGAAAAGGTGATCTAAGATTAGTGCAGGAAAGAATCTCACACACACACACTCTCTCTCTCTCTCTCTCTCTCTCTCTCTCTCTCTCTCTCTCTCTCTCCCCCCCCCCTTCCGTCCGTCCGTCTCCCTTCCTCCCCACCTACCAGGTTCAGTACATGTAGTTCTACACCTTGATTCAGGTCTACTAGCTGTGTGATCCTGGGCAATTCACATCAATCTTTGCCCTCCTCAATTTCCTCATCCTAATGAGGATAATAACACTGACCTCTCAGAAGTATAAGGATCAAAACAAAGTGCTGTATAAATAAGAGCTATTGTTATAACTGTGAGATCAAGAGAAAGTTTCATCTAAAGTAATGAAAGGGAAACTTGAGGTTGGCCTTGAAGGATGAAAAGAATTTCCACAAATGAAGATGTGAAGGAAGCTTGCTACAGGTTCAGAGAATAGCCTATGAAAATGCACAGTGGTGATAAAGAACAGGATTAGAGGGGGAAATAAAAGTAAAAAGTCCAGTGTGACTGCAGCAGAGTACTTGAATAAAGGTTGGAAAGACAGGCTGGAGACAGATCATGGAGGGATTTGTATGCCAAATAAGAGTCTTCATTCTATCTTTTGGATAATAATAATTAATTATAATAGGTAATACCTAATATTTACACACTGCTTTAAGGTTTGCACAGCACAGTGTGTATATATACATATATATATATACATATATATATACATATTATCTCATTTGAGCCTCACAACAGACTATGAGGTAGATGCTATCATCACCATTTTACAAATGAAGAAGGTGAGACTAAAAGAGATAAAATTGCTTTCTCAGAATCAAAAATTTAGTAACTGTCTGAGCAAGGATTCAAATCAAGGTTTTCTTGACTTGAAGTCTACCTCTTCATTCCAAAAACATTGAAGACTGTTGAGCAAGAGAGTCACATGATCAGACCTACACACTGAGAAAGGCATTTGGGCAGTTGTATAAAGGATGAATTGGAAGGGGATGACGCTGGGGGCAGGGAGATTACTTGGAAGTAAACCAATATTAGAGGGATGAAGACCTGAGTCAAAGTGGGCAGTGCAAGTAGAGAGATGGTAATGAGTGTGAAAGATGTTGTGGAGGGAGAATTTAAAGAATTTGTTGGCAAAGATGAAGTGTAAAGTGGAAGGACAAGTCAGGTAACTGAGTCAGGTAACTAGGTGATTTGGACATGTTGTGTAAGGGAAAGATATCTAGGTGAATACATCCACATAGGCATTTAGAAATGTCTTCCATGGGCAATGGAGAGGAAGACAGAGGTGGAAGGAGGGAGAGAGGGAGGGAGGGAGGGAGAGGGAAAGGGAGAGGGAAAGGGAGAGAGGGAGAGAGGGAGGGAGGGAGGGAGGGAGAGGGAGAGGGAGAGGGAAAGGGAGAGGGAAAGGGAGAGAGGGAGGGAGAGAGAGAGAGAGAGAGAGAGAGAGAAAGCACAAGTATTAGGAGGCATCTGTGCTCAGGTCTTCATCCTCGAGATCTCTCACCTTGACTTAATAGACTACGCAGCTCCCATTTGAATAACTGTGACTAGAGAGATGAAGAAATCACCTAGAGAGAAGGTATAGAGAAATGAATTGATTAGGAGTCACCTGGAGAATAATTGCAGTAAAGAAATGATAGAGTCTTAAAGGAAATTACAGCTAATGAACATTAACCTTTGAATCTATTGATTCTCTCATCTATTCCTTTTGTACCTTAACTAGGCAAAAAGAGGGGCAGTTAGGTGCCACAGTGAATAGAACAGCGGGCCTGGAGTCTTCATGACAGTTTAAATCTGGCCTCAGAAACTATGCGGACAAGTCACTCAACTGTTTGCCTATTTTCTCATCGGTAAAAATGAGCTGGAGGAGGAAATGACAAACCACTCCAGTATCTTTGCCAAGAAAACCCAAGTAGGGTCACAAAAAGTGCAAACAGGACTGAAAAATGACTGGTCAACAATGAAGACAGAAATTGGGGATGAGCAGACAATAGATCTAACTCAGGGCATCAATCTATATTTTTATGGTCTCAATGAATGAATTAACCATTTGGTTCAATTCATAATGACCACAGAAAACCCTACATATGTTAAGTGAATTCCGACAGGGTGTTCTTTCTGATAGCAGGTCTTATTGGGCCAAATAGTAGAGATGATTAAGAGAGCATGAGAGGATGATAACATGTTTCCTCCATATCCCAGAATGACCCACATGAGGCTTGGGGATACAAATCAAGCAAGGATCCTATTACCACCAGTGCTTACCAGAAAAAAACTATTGTTTGCATCTCTGGATCAGATCTCTCAGAAAGTGCAAATAAATCAGTGGTTTATTCAAATTAGAAACTAAAATGTAGATTGACATCCCTAGGTGCAACTGGAAGTGGCCTGACAGAGAGTCTTTTTAAAACGAATAGATCAGTAAGTTACCCTAGGAAATTCTAGAACATTCAGTGAGTTGACTCAGGTCACCTTCCAAACAGCTCCCTTTCCCCAGTACCCCAAGAGGATAGTACCAACTAGCCACATCTCAACTAATTAGCAACATGTGAGGAAACTACTGATGCTCCGTTTACACATCATACTCATAACCCCAAAAGTATGAGCAGAATCCAAAAAGCTACCTTTGAAATTATTGGCAGAGCAACAGAAGCACTTCTACCCAATAGTAGCAAACCTTAAATGGTTTTAAGTCTCCAAAATCTTATTCCAGCAATCACTGTCAAAATATACTTGAGAAAAATTAGCTAGTTCCAAGAAGAGAGTATGGCAGGCAGCTGAGAGAGGAGACCACATAATCAGAGGAAAGAAGGATGTTCATTTTCAGAAGCATAGAATGCAATTGGCTGATGTGGCCTTAGAGATCATTCAATTCAATCCCCTCACTTACCTAACAGGAAAATTTTATAGATGGATAAACTAAAGTGGAAGATGGGGTTAACCTAAGCCCTTACCTTTTCTCCTCTTTTCATAGAGATGAGATGGTACAGGTGTGGAATATTGTATATATTGTCAGATTCAGTCAATTTATTAGTATGCTTTGCAGAACTGCCTTACCTCCCTTTTTCTTTTTTTTATTCTTTGTTTTAAAATGATCCCAAAAAAAAAATCAACAAAAATTTTTCAAAATAATGTTCCATTGATTATCCTATCCCACATTACTTTAGTTAGGTAAGAACACTTCTTGATTAAATTTCTCACTCAGAACTAAGTGTGAAAGGCCTGACTGCCTCCTTGAATCAGACATTTCAAATAGATTCAATTTTTCCTGTTAAGGTCAGAGATTTGGGTATACCCTGAGGAATTTGCTATAGAAGCAGGAGCTAGTTCAGAATGGGAGAGAGACTTTGAATATTTAGCTGTGGAGAAGTGGGGATATCAAGAAGCAAGCAAGAAAGAATCAGTGACACAGAGGCAACTATTGAAAAGAGGAGAAAGTAGGACTGAGCTGTGGCATTGAAAGGAAAGATGATTCAGGACCATCCATCAAAAGGCATCTCAGAGTGGAAGATTCAGGCTGATACCACCAGTGGCATCCACCTCCTCAAGGCCTGAGGAGAGAAAGTTCTAAGAAAAAGTCTGCTTGCTTGCTCTCTCTCTCTCTCTCTCATAATCCCCCTCCCAGCGACTGCCTATTAACACAGTGATGCTATAACACAGTGATGTTAAACTCAAAAAGAAATAGGGGCCACTAAACCGTGTGTAAGGATTCCTGAGAACCCATATTGACTTAGAAAACCACATATTAACATTATCTATGTTTTTCTGCATTTTCATGTATCTTGTTAAAAATTTTCCAATTATATTTTAATCTAGTTTAGGACACACATGGGAGGGATGTGGGCCACCTATTTGATACCTCTGCTGTAATGTACTCTCCTAATTTTTTATCTAAATGTTTCCAGTAACCATGATTTCTGAGCCAGGATGGCAGCCCAGGATTTTTTGACTCAAATTGCAAAGGCCCCCAGGCCACAAGCTATAAGCCAGGGAGAGCATCTAAGTACTCAGAAGTCATTTATGAGACTTTTGGTGAAAAAAAAAAATCATAATAATTTAGTCACTTTGAAAAAGTTCATCTGTCAGCTGAAGGCCATACAGCAGAGTAAGCAGGGATGGGGCATCTCTTTTCAGAAGCTCATAGTACTATAAAATTCACGTCATGGAAACTGGACAGGATAAATATAAGGGCATAGGACCAGGGAGGTTCAATCAGTTTCCTTCAGATCCAGGCAGAGGACCAAGCCGGTTGGCTGCTACAGCACCCTCTGGTGTTGAACAGTGGACCTTTCATGGATAAATCCACAAGAGGCTTGAAAGTATTAAAGTTCAGCTACTTCACTCTGTGATTTAGAGGAACAATGATACAGACACACTCACCTTCAGCTAATCACAGACTTTGTGGATAGCATACCAAACCCTGGTAGAACACTTGGATCCAAGATCAATATAGCTCATCATCTTACTTAAGTCCCAATTTTGTTCTGACTCAGGAAAATGAAGCAGTACACAAAGCCACAACCCAAGCAAACAAAGGAATAGGGTCATGGCAATGAAGGGCTATGAGTATTTCCAAAGGACTGAGCCTGGAGTTAGGAAAACCTGAGTTCAAGTCCTGCCCCAGACACTTACTAGCTTTGAGACCCTGGGCAAGGCACTTAATCCTGTTTGCCTCAGTTTCCTCATCTGTAAAATGAACTGGAGAAGGATGGCAAACTACGCTAGTATCTTTACCAAGAAAATCCCAAATGGATCATGAAGAGTAGGATACAAATGAATAATAGTTGTCCCCTAGCCACTAGCGTTGCTAAACTTCTATTATATAGCCATGCCTAGTAACTGCTGAGCCTTCCCTAGCCAACTGAGTTAGGAAAGGAAGGGAAGGGAAGGAATAAAACATTAATTAAGCACAAACTATATGCCAGGCATGGCACTTTTACAAATATTGTCTCATTTGATCTTTATAAACAACCCTAGGAGGTGGATGATATTATTATCCCCATTTTATAGTAAAGCAAACTGAGGCAGACAGAAGTTAAATAATTTGCCCAGGCTCATATAGCTAATAAGTATCTGAGGCTGGATTTGGACTCAAGTTTTCCTGACTTCAGGCCCAATGTTCTGTCCACGCACCACCTGGCTGCCCTTTGTTAGGAAAACACATACCTCTGTGTTACCTAAAAATTCTTCCTCTGGGCATGGGGCAACATTGCAGGGGCTTTGTATATGCCTCTCTCTTGTCTCAGAGTAATAGAATCAATGACTTAAACCGGAAAAGGTCCTTATGCTTTATCAAATTTGTCCTCCCCCCATTTTAATGTTGAAAAAATTGAGATCCAAAGAAATGAAGAGGAGGTAACTTTCTTAAGGTCATGTGGTTAGTAAGCAGCAAACCTAGAATTTGAACCTTTGACTCTAAATTAAATACTCTTTCCACCATACCACAGTGGAAGAATCTGGAAATCCTATTATGACCTTTAACCTGTTTAGTGAAATACACTGATGACTCATATGGAAATAAGTTTTGCATGATTGTACATGTATCATCTATGTCACACTGCTTACTATCTCAGAGAGGAGGGAGGAGAAAGAGGGGAATTTGGAACTCAAATTTTTTTAAATGAATATTAAAAACTGTCCTTACATGTAATTGGGGAAAAATCAAATTGCATTTTAAAATAGCCTTTAGAATAGAAAGGTCATTAGAGATCATCTAGTCCAATTTCCTCCTCTCTAACTCATTCATGTAACAATTATTTAAATTTTTATAATAATTACTTAAATAATTGCTGTCTTCAAGGAACCTATACTCTGAACTGATGAGGAACATTCAGACCCAAAGACATAACAGTGAGTGGCCAAAAAGTCAATTCTGCTTTCTTCTCTTCAACTTACCTCTTATTCAACCAATCAATAAACATTTGTTCAGAGCCCATTCTGTGGTAGGCATTGCACTAAGTGCTGGGCATATGAAAAGAAGAGGATAAAGTCCCTGCCCTAAAGTCACTTACGGTCTACTGGGGAGACAGCATGCAAACAATATATACCAAGTAAACTACATACAGAATAAATAGGAAATAATTAGCAGAGGGAAAGCACTGGAGGTTTAACAAGGCTTCCAGTTAAAGATAGGATTTTAGTCGATACTAGTTCAAGGCTCAAAATTTAGGTTAGTCTCCTCATTCCCTGTTATGGTTCTATTTTTTTTTTTACTTAGGGAGATTTCTGATGATCAATTCAATTAAAGAACTGATTCTGATCCCCAAATCCTGAGGTCAATGGATGATCAAATGAGTTGAATGATTAAGTTATTGGTGCTAATAACAATTCATGTTTATATAGCACTCTGATATTCAAAAAGTACTTTTCCTTACAATAACCCTGTAAGAAAGGAAATTCATTTTATTATACCCTTTCTATAGATGAGGCTTAGAGAGTTTAAGTAAATTGTCCAAGATCACACAATTAGTGAAGTGCCTCCGCTAAATATAGAATTTAGGTCTCTTGGTTCTAAGAGCAATGCTCTTCCTCTCTGAGTAGGAACTCTGCTCACATTCCCAGGTTTTCTTCAGTGACTCATCACTTATGATTATCATAACTAGTTATTATGATGATGGTGAAGGATTCTTTTTCCCAAACCATCTCCCAAAATTCTTCCCCTTCCATTAGAGTGGTCAGGGAATTTCCAAACTGCACTTCCCTGCAGATAGATTATAGAAAGGGAATAAAGAAGAAGGATGATGTGTTCAGGATCACCAGCTCTAGGTCTTGGAACTCTACCAAATGGAATCTGGGGGAACTTGAGGAGGACAAGACCATCTGTAGCACCAGTGCAATATCCACAATGCCTACAGTGGCTATGAATATGCCGGCACAGTTCTGAATCGTAAAGTATAACAGACTCTCCACACGAAAGACAGAACCAAAACATTTATTCAAATACCAGAAAGCCTAAGCCCAACACTGGAAAACCAAATCCATCATAAAAACAAAGAAATCTAGCACAATAACAATGCAGGAGGTACTACCATCCCCAAGCCTTCTCTCTGTTAGGCTCTCCACAAACCATCTCCCTTAAACAAATCACAAACAGGCTCTCCCACTCCTGCTAGTTGCTGCCTGCTCTTTCTTTCCCAGCTCTGACTCATTTCCTGCTCCACAGACTTCCATGTGAACCAGGCAGGTCACAAGGGCCTATTAATGAGAAATTGATGGGAAAGATCTTCCCATTTAAATTACCATTATACCATCTCCTCATCCATTGCACCAAATTTGGGGATTTTCACTAGCTTCCAGTCTCTGAGGCTCCAGATCTGCCTCTTCTACACTGATCTATGTTGGCTAAGTCTCTAGGCACCTCAGATTTGTTGAGTTTTGAGCTTCTCCTTCTCTAGTCCTGACCACAGGCAGGCAGAGTTTAGGACTGTGGCAAACAAAGTCTTAGACCTTGGCAGCCTGAAGCCCCTGCAGTATCCATCCCCAAAATCAGCCAGCATACTGTTTAGCAGGGAAGACACCACACCATCCTGTTGATCAGCAAAAAGTCTTTCTCAAGGAAAAAGTATAAGGAAAAAGGCTGCCCTGAGAATTATACACTCATGCACAGATCCCATCATTTTCTAGTGGCTTAAAAACCTGTTTTCTTCATGGGAACTTTTCAGAGTGAGACAGCATTTCAGAAACATCTACAACAATATATATATATATATATATATATATATATATATACACACGTGTGTGTATATATGTATGTATATATATATTATATATATCATAACCTCTAACCAAATTCTATCATATGTAGATTACAAAATGGAAGGATATCTTTTCATTTTTATCAAAAGTCAGTCTTGAATAAACTAAGTCTATGAATTCCATCAAATGTTAGAGCTGGAAAAGATCTTCAAGATGAAATCCAATCCTCTTCTCCTTCCTCTAATTTCACAAATGGGAAATTGATATTTAAGATGTGTAAGTGATCCATCCAAGGTCATACAGCTAGGCCCCATCATTGCTGGCTGGAATATGAGCTCAGGTCATGTAATTCTCAATTCAATGCCATTTCCTCTGGGTTATATAGCCTCCTCTGTCTCTAGTCTCATTTTAATGTGTAACCCAAGATTCTATATCAAGCATGACGTGGCTTGCTACAGGCCCCTTCTTTTAGTGTCTTCAAACAACTTAGGGGGAAAAAAATGTTTAGTCTACTAAGAAAATTGGAGATCATGACATATGGCAATAAATTGAAGGAAATTATTGCATTTAATTTAGAGCAGTGAAAATTTAATGGAGATTTGATGGTTATTTTCTAATATTTAAAAGCTACCATGGGAAAGAGTGGGAAATAGCAGATTTCCCTTACTGGAGGCATTCAGATAAAGGATAGGTATTGTCAAGGGCACTATAGAGGGACTACCTCCTCAGTTACAGGTTGAATTGATACCCTGATCCTCTGATCCTGTGACCTCTAAGGTCCCTTCCAACTCTTCTATTCTGTGATGTTTTTAAAGTGTAGTCTGTAAGTAACAGTTCTGCACAAGAACACTCAAAGGTTACATATAAGCAGGTTACCAAACCTCACGTGCCTTCTAAACATTTCTGCTCAAGATCAGCCTAAGAATGGCTTAGCCAGTATTATTTATACACTTCAATCAGTATTATTCATTTGCTTCTCCAGTCTTCCTCAAGTCTCACATGATTCTGAGAACAATGACAATGAAAGAGCTCTCTCCCCTTCATAGGTACATACTTGATATCTTAAATGTTTGTACAATAATCTCATGTTCAGCCAGGTTACTCCAAGAACAGAACGAGTTTTTTCACCACCAAGTTACACTTGTCCCTTTGATAGTTTTAAAGTGTTTGCAACTTTTACCTTTTCAAGTCTGAGTTCTTCAGAGGTGGTCCAAGGAGCAAGCAAATCACGAGGGTGCAGATACATGGGCAGCATTGTAAAGGTTCAGCAGTTTTTATCCAAGGCTCCTTCAGGAAAAGATGGAGGTTCAGGCAGATGGAATCAAGACTAAAGGGAAAGAGAAGTATATGAATATAACATCCAAGCCTATTCAGCAAGCAATTACAAATAACAAGTGTGTTTTGTCTGCTTTTTTCTTTTCTATTGAAGGGGCCATCCCCATGACTACTTTTGAAAAGACCTATTCATCGAATGGGCCTAAAGGGGCCAAGGTCTCCCAGTGCATCCTGGGCCATCTCCAGTCATCCTGAAGAATATCAGGTCACTGGATCCAGATGACTCTGGAGGAGATGTGAAGCTGGTGACGTTGCACAGCCCTCCTCACTCAAAACAAAGTCAAGTGCAAGTCATGTCATCATTTCTCTGATGGCATGGTCTTCTTTGAAAACAAAGGATAAACACAACATAAATAACAGGTGATTGTTGATCGATATTTTCTCCACTACTGCAAAAGTTACAAATGCAGTGTTTGTTTGCTCTCCTTATCCAAAGATACCAATTTTACATGTTCCTTGGAATGGCTTCCCTCTCCATTTCCATTCTTCTTCAATAGAGCCTGTTGCAATAAACACACACACACACACCAGAGCAAGTGGGTTTTTTTTTTTCCTTTTTTGGTGAGCAAACTTGGGAAAAGAACCTATTAATCTATTCTCATCTAATATTAAACTTGTTGTAGGATTCTTTGAAGGGGTCTGCTCCTTCTCTCTCTCCAATGCTTCACAAGGCTTATAATAAGCCATCATCTGCTATTTTACAACAGCTTTCATAGCTCTAGAACCAAAAGGAACATTAGAGGCCTCCTAGTTCAACCTCTTTCATTTACAGATAAGGAAACTGAGGCTCAAATATTAATTCTGGTCCTCTGATTCTAGAACTAGTATTCCTTCTATTCTATTGAACTGCCTCCTTCTATCCCAGGAGTTCAACAACTATTGTCTTCTACTCTGAAAAATCACAATTCCCATACTAGGTAAATAGTACATTAATTCTAGTGACTTTAGTTTAAGCCTTTGTGGGAAAATCAATTGCTTTTTGAGCTCCCAGATCTCTGCTGATTCCAGAATCTAAAATGATACTAATAGTTTAGTAGCGTAATTCTTTGTTATTTATAATATGGAGCAACCCTGAAAGGAAGGATTTGTAACCATTATCTCCATTTTTGAGAAGAGGAAATTGAGGCTCAAAGAGGTGATAGGACTTACCTATGATCACATAGTAAATACAAAGCCAGGATTCAAACAGCAAGCCATTCCCACACAATGTGTAGAAATTTCCCTTCTTTGTCAAATTAGAACTTGTTAAAGAGACGTTCTTTAGGGATTCAGTCCTACTACAGTCACCTCCATCCTACAACTTCCAAACTTTCTCTATATGACTTAGACTCAATTTATTGATTTTTGTAATTTTTTTTTGCTTTTTTTTTTATCTCTTTCTTTAGCTCTTTCAGGAATTCTTGATGGCTTGTGTCCAATCTGCACTTTTCTTTGATGTTTTTGAGTATAAATGTTTTCATAAAGTTCTTTTCTTCTGAGTTTGTGCCTTGAGTTTACCTATCACAATATCAGCTTTTTATGGTTGAGTACTTTGTTGTTACTGTTTGTTCATTTTTTATGTCTATTTTTTTACTTTTAATTTTATATTAGAGTTGAATTCTGCTCCACTGGGGGTGAAGGGGTATTATGCGAAGCTTCAGACTTTGTCATCCTGATGTTTTAATAACTAGTTCTGGGAGTCTGTAACTTCTCAGTGTTTCCAAGGTATGTGATCCAAGGAGAGGTATGGTCATGGTTGTCCTGGTCTGCAATAAGGCTCACCTTCCTTGCAACTGCAAGCACTAGCTGTCCTTTCCACCCTGGAACTGTGACCTGGAACTAGAGTCCCTACTCTGCCCTGGAAGTTGAGGCTAGAGTCTCTACTCCCTTGTGACCACTAGCATTCCTCTCCACTCTGGAACTATTATCCACAGCTAGGTTAAGGGCAATGGAGTTCTCAGACATCACTACATCCTGAGCTCAGTAATCTCTTTCTGACCAGTTGTCCAATCCTCTTAGCATGTCTGGGCTGTGAGAGCTTCTGAAGCTGCTGCTGCTGCTGTCATTATCACAGCCACTTCCACTGGCACCACCGCCTTTGCAGCAGTCTCCAAGGTCCTCAGCTTGTGATGCTGTAGCATGGGTCTGACCCCACTCAGTGTCACAGAACTCTCCTTCCACTCTCTGAAGTTGTCTCGAGCTGGAAAAAATATGCACCTTTACTTTTGCAGCTAAGCCGCTCCAGAATTCAATTTGATGTGTTCTTTTGAAGTTGTTTGGAGGAAAATGTTGGGAGAGTTCAGTTGGAAAGTCATAAGAAATGGAAAAAAGAAAGATAATTTGAGGAACGTTAATAACTGAGTGAAATAGGGAGGTTGTACTATAGGAAATGACAAGTGAGGTGAATCATGAAGAAATTTCTAGGTGGTCCTTTTCTCAAGATACACATGTCCCACATCACTAGGCTCAGTCCGAATAGGCTCACCCAAATCATTTGTCTGATCTATGGATTCTGGGGTCTCTCCACTAGAGGGAGCCATTCCTCCTCATTTGATCTGAGCAGACCCGGAGAAATAGCCTCAAGAACTCACATCCTCTTCATTTTCCATTTCTTATGACTCACTGGCATATAAACAATAATGCCATGTCCTAGTGAAGTAAGTAATAATAAAGGTTTCACCACAACAAGCGGCCCAGTTCTTTTTTTTAAATTTTGCAGGGGTTTTTTTCTGAACAGTCCCTGTTATCTCTTTCGTGCCCCGGTTGCCTGATAATCGTGCCGATATAAAAGGTTATAATTGCAACCTTTTATACAACATTTTAAGGTTTAGAAAGCACTTTACAAATATCATCTCATTTTTATCCTCACAACAACCCTGGGAGAGAGGTGCTATTATTATCCCCATTTTACAAATGAGGAAACTGAGGCAGAGGTTAAATGACTTTGCCCAGGGTTACACAGACAGTTAGCATTGAAGGTCAGTTTTGAATTAGGGTTTCCCTGGCCTCCAGGGTCAGTACTTTATCCAAATGCACTATCTAGCTGCCTAAGTCATGAGCTCAGATCTTGGGATCCTCTCCTAGGATAATAAAAGGGAGAAAAAGTACCTCGGAAGTAACTAAATCAGAAAAGCAATAATAATATCATAAGATTTCCTTTAAAGGTTAGAAAAAAACTTCTTTAAAATAAGGGTCAATTTATACCCACAGAACACCAAAATCAATTACTGTTTATGGATAATGCCAATTTTCATCTTCACATCTTTTGATACCTAGAAGTTCTGGCAGGAGGAAATCTGGGACTGAGGTCCAGGCTTCAGCTAGAATAATACAAATCAAGGAAAGGACAGATGTGAAAGATCCCAAGATCTAGAATCTCCTTGAGAACACTGTGCCACAAACAGTGGCTCCCCTGATAAGGCCTCCAGAAGATCCTGACTCCTAAGAAACAAAGCTACCCAACAGGTATCATTCAGAAGTCTCCTTTTCACCATAAGGATGCATCAAGAACACTGAGGCCTGCAGGCCCAAAACCTGATGGGAACAGTTGGATTATTTTCCCACTTAAGGTATATAATGTTTCTCCTTTAAAACACAGAATGCTACAGTTGTTAAAAGAAATACAAATTGACAACCAAATGAATAAAACTGAAATCTCTAATGGAAAAATGCTCATTAAAAACAAACCTCCGAAATTTCACCTAAAACCCTTCAAATGAGCAAAGAGAATTAAAGACAACATAATTCAACATTGATCTGGTCATGGTAAGAGAAGCATGTTATTACATAGCTGGTAACATGAAGTGGCTCAACCCTCTTGGAAAGTAATATGGAATTATGTAACAAGAATTACAAAAATGTATGTACCTTCCGACCTGACATTTCATACTGGGACTATGCTGGAGAAACGAGCTCTGTGATCAAATACATCAAGCAGTATAATTCATGGAAGCAAAAAATGGAAACAAATGAGATATACATAAATTGGGGAGAGTTGAACAAATTATGGTATATGAATATAATTGAATAGGACAAGATGAATCTTAATTAAAAAAACATGAACATTTTCATGAAATGATACAAAAAGAAAAAAGCAGAGACAAAATAAACTATATATACATTGATAGCTGTCAATATAATAAGCAATAAATTTATGCTATATACAAATTAAGGTCAGAAATCATCATGAAAACAAGAATAATGTAAGAACTTTATATTAATGTTAATGTACACATCTTTTGGTATAGAATTAAAAACTGGCAAATAGTTACTTACCAACATATAATCATTTATAACCTCTTAGGGGAGCGGTATGTTCGTTTCATCTTTCATGTTCCCTTTTTTGTCTTTTCTTATGCTCATGTTTACACAAGTATCTGAGATAGAAATGAGCATCTGCATTTTTAAATGGAACTTAAAAGTAATATCAATACATTTTCAAAGAAACAGAATGTTACCACAATAAACTAGACAGGGAAAATGATCAATGGGAGGAGGAAAGTTTCTGGGTATAATTGGTTTTTATACCATAGCTACAGAAATAATTGTGTTGACAAAAGGGAAAGTAAGAGAACTTGGTGAGATATCTGGTCTCAGCAATGTGGTTCAAGGGAGTCTGGTTACCTGGATGACTTTCCCTGAATGTTGTATGTTTCTGAATGTCGTACATCTAGGAAAACTGTTGTGGACTGGTCTGTGTTATGTGACAGCTAAAGCTGTTAACATGGGCCTACATACAGCCCACAAGACTCTAGAAAGCAGCCCACACCAGATTAAAATGTAACCGGGAAATATTTAACAAAATAAATTAAAACGCAATACATGAAACCCCAGTCTCAAAGCCCATTGGCATAGGGCTCTCTCTTTATTGGTGGAGATGAATGTCCTGCCCTGCATGAGGGGCAGAGTAGAGTTTGCAAGAGGGAGAGAGAGCTCATATCTCTTCAGTTTTCTTCAAGTTTCGAGTTGCTTCAAGACCTAGGTCTTTGAATGCTTCTACTTCCAGCTTTTAGAGAGAAGATGGATGAGGCCAACTCCCCTTCAGCTTACAGAAGGAAAAGACTCTGAGAAGAAGTTGATGTAAGAGGATCTAACAGTCTCCATCATGTCCCTTGTGCCCAGCTATACTAGAGACTTCAGAAACTTCCCCTTGGGTGAGATTTAAGGCTTTCTCTCTTGGTTGAGTTGAGTCACATTGCTCCCGGTGGAAGCACTCTATATTGTCTGGTTTATTCTCCTGTGTATACCTTCTTGAATTGTTATTTCACCACAGAGTTGGATAATAGGTTTTCTTGGCTAAGTGCTATGTGTGTTCATTGTAGAACTGGCATATGGGGGGGAAACAGGTCAAGCCTTGGATATAAGAAGCTTGAGGTCCTCTTTTCTCCCACCAAATAAGAAACAGAAATTAGAAGTTAGACTGAATCTGATTAATTTCCCTTCCCTGGAGAACTGGGGAGCAACAAGGCTACCTAAGGAGGGGCGAATAGCCCAAATCAGATCAGAAAAGGAGCAAATCAAAACTAGTAGGATCAGGTGGTGAGTGGCTACTGCATTTTCAACCAGTATAAAATAGGGAGACCCAGACTCAGACATTATTTTCTGCCCTTGACAATGGTAATCCTCTCCCATTTAGAAACTGCCAATCAGCTCTGATAAGAGAAGAAGGCTCTCTAGACCTCTTCGACTCACAAAAGGCACCCTTCTTTCCTGGGACTGCTGTTTAGCTACCTATGTTCAAAGTAAAAAGCAGAAAGCAGAAAAGGCAGTCAGGCATAGGCTAAGCTCACTTAGCCAGATTACCAAAACATTTGGTAATCTCCAATTATCAAATGAGACCACTCACCATGCAGGGAGGGGAGGGAAGGAAAAGCAACTTCTCTCCCACTCCTTCAAGGGAGAGTCGAAGAGAAGCAGAAAAGGTCTCTCCTTTTTACTTCTAATAGTATCTCACCTCCTTACAGCTAGGGAGACTACTAAGGGATCTGGGAGGTTTAGTGACTTTTTGAATTATGACATTCAGGATCTTCCTTTTGGTCATGGATTTCAGGTAGCCCAATAATTATTAAATTACCTCATCTGCTTTTCAGGTCAGTTATTTCTGCTTTGCGAAACCGTCCATTTTCTTTTGCCCCCAGTCTTATGGCTTTTTTTTTTTTTTAATATTTCTTGTTGTCTCGTGGAGGCTCATAGCTTCTATTTTGGTCGATTCTAATTTTAAGGGAGTTATTTTCTTGGGTAAGTATTAAGCATATTAAGCATTGGGAATAACTTTTTTTTAACCTTTTCCCAATTGAGATTGGAATATAAGCTTTTTAAATGCAAGGACTATCATGCTTGTTTTGTTTTTTTTTTATCCCCTGTACTTTGCTCAAGTACTTAGTACAAAGCAAGCACTTAATGTTTTTTCATTCATTCATGGATGCATATATTCATTCATCCATTTCCTAAACAGACATCAAGGGTAGGGCCAAATTAGAGTCACAATCTTCCATTCTTAATTGGTTAAAAGGTTGGAGCTATGGAGCTATTTGATAATTTATTTCCTTGCTATCACATGCTTGCTATTTTAAGTAAATTGTTCTTATTTTATAATATGTCATCACACACTAATAGCAAAAATTGGTCTTCTCAGGAAGAATTCCAAGTGGGAATGAGAGCTCAGAACATTACACCAAGTAGTTTGAACCCAAAGCTGAATAGATTCTCAGCATATATTATTCTGTGTGTGACTGATTGGAGAACTTTTAGGAATTTTTTAAAACCCAGAGCAAGGGTTTTTAACCTGGGGTTCAAGAAATATTGGGGGTTTTATATATATATATTTATATATAAATATATATATATTTTTTTAATATATATTTTGTGTATATTTATATATAAATATATTTTTAATATATATTTTATATATTTCTTGACATATTTCAATATAATTGGCCTTATAACCCTATGTGTTTTAGCTCATGTATTTAAAAATATTATTCTGAAAAGAAATTCATAGGCTTAACCAGAATACCAATGGAGTCCATGACATAAATAAGGTTAAGAAGCCCTGACCTAGAGGTTTCTTTGGTATTTATACTGAATGCTTAGTCTAAAAAGCAATGAAGCCAACTAACATTCATATGCTGAAAATTTACTCTATCTTTCAACATTTAATCAGAGAAAAAAATGGAGCTGACTAAATGATATGGTTTTATAGAATTCTAGAATTCTAGAATTTATAGAATTATAAATTTCAAAAGCCTTACCTATAGAGACTTAATTATGGTTACTATAGCTTTAAGAGTCATATTAAATGTTGTGGGAATGGAAGTTTTCATTGCGAGTTTAGATAGATTTTTAAGAGTTTTTGTTTGAGAGAAGTGGAATGGAATGGAAAAGCATTTATTCAGTGTGAACTATGTGTGGAAGATACTATTTTCCTGTCATGACTGTAGAGAAGCTAGAGAATATAAAAGGGAAGAGAATGAAGAGGGCTTATTTCTTGATGGAACTGTTTTAACTTTTATCTCAGAAAGAAGACAAACAGAATTCTTACAAAGAGACTTTCTTGATTTATTATCCTGAATTAACTAAATTCATTGTGAAATTGATTGTGATTATGATCTCACTGCAGCAGTCTTGTAACCCACATCCCAGCTCCCAAAATTCAGGACTCAGTAGATGAGGTTTGTCATCCTTTTACCCTGCACTCCCACCTAATCTCAATCAGTAATTCAACAAATATATACATACAGGTAGAATAATGTATATAGACATATATAATAAACAAATATAGAATTCTATGGATATAAAACATTATACAGGCACATAATATATGCATATATGCATAAAATATAAATGCATGGTATGTAAATACTGTGTACTATACACTATACTAGGCTCCTTTGAGAGGTACAAAGAATATAATTCCATACCTTACAGCCCAAAAGATACACCTGTTCCAACCTACTGTATCATCAAGGACTCCAGCTTACACAGGAGGACCTGCTGCACAGGTTCTTAGATCTGCTTTTCTAGAAGGAAAGCAACGTTTGAGGGGTCAACAGACACTTTGATCAAGCACATATTCCAATAGAGAAAATTCCAAACAGCACTAACAGACAGGACTTCCAACTGTCTGACCATAGGAAATACATACATCATTACCGGAGGGAGAAGCACCAACATCTGGGTTTTCAAAGCCAGGGGCCTCCTTAGCTACTACTCAGAGTCTCATCTGGCACATGGATCTTCTTCCAAAAACTAAGCCCCAAAGCAAAATGTGGTCTCAGAATATATATATATACTCTTTTCAGAGCCAGAGGGCATGACCCCTCATGACCCAGTGCTTCATTAGCAATCAGCAAAAGGTGTGGGCCTACCTAGGAAACAAGCCTCTGTTAATCAAGCCTCCCTCAATTGCCCCACCTGAAACCTATACATGGGTGGGGAAACACTTAAAAGAAATTCTAGGCATACTGGAATTTTTCAAGGTTTTTTTCTTTTTCAGAGGTTAAAAAATTCTATTTTCTCTCCCTCACACCTCCACCTCCATTGGAAAAAGAAAGAAAGAAAAAAGAAAAAGAAAATCCTTGTAACAAATATGCAGAGCCAAATGAAATTAATTCCTGCACTGGCCAAGTCCAAAAACACATGACCCATCCTTCACCCTGAATCTATCATGTCAAGAGTGGGTAGCATGTTTCATCACTGATCCTTTGGAATTATAATTGGACACTGTATTGATTAGAATTCTTAAGTCTTTCAAAGCCGTCTTCACAATGTTGCTGTTTTTGTCAAAATTGTTCTATTTCTGTTCATGTCACTGATCCAGTTCAAGTTCTACCAGGTCCTTTTTCTGAAATAGTCCATTGTATCATTTCTTAGGGCCATAATTTTTTCAGTCATTCCCCCAATTGGTGGTTACCCTCTTTGCTTCTATTTCTTTGCCACTACAAAAAGAGATATTATATTTCTTTTGGGGGAGGGGAGGCTTCCACTTTTTCTCTGATCTCTTTGGAGTTTAGACCTAGTAGTAATATTGCTGGGTCATTGGGTATACACAGTTTAATAACTTTGAGGAAGGAGTTCTAAACTGCTTTTCAAAATGGTCAGACTAACTCAAAGCTCCGTTAACAGAACAGCAATGCTCTATTTTCCTAAAGCCCATATAACACTTGTCACTTTTCTTTTTTTGTCATATTTGCCAATTTGAGGGATGAAAGGTGAAACTTTGGAACAGTATTAATTTCTTTAATGATTTAATACTGTTAAAGCATCCTTCATATGATCCTTGATGATTTGGTTTTCTTCCTCAGAAATGTGGCTATTCATATCCTTTGATCATTTATCAATTGAGAAATGGCTATTATTCTAGTAATTTTTATCAGTGTATTTATATATCTTGGGAAGAGGGATTCTTATCAGAGAAACTTGCCTCAAAGATATTTTTTCCCCACTTATCTGTACTCCTTATAATTCAGCTGCATTGGTTTGGTCAAAAAACTTTTTAATTTTATGTAATCGAAATTATTCATTTGATCTTCTGTGGTCCTCTCTATTCAATGTTTGGTCATGAACTGCTCTATCAATAGTTCTGGAAAGTAATTTTGTCCTTGTTCCTTTAATCTGTTTATGATGTCATCTTTTATATCTAAGTCATATATCTATTTGGAGTTTACCTTGGCATATGGTGATGAGGTGATGGTCTACACCTACTTTCTGCCAGACTGTTTTCCAGTTTTCTCAGCAATTTCTAACAGTGAGTTCTTACTCCAGTGGCTCATCGTTAGGTTTATTAATTACTATGTTACTGTGTTCTATTACTTCTGTATGTTGCACATCTAAACTATTTCACTGATTAACCTAATTTTTTTAAACAGTACCAGATCATGTTGATAATTTCTTCCTAGTATAGTTTCAGATCTGGTATTTCTAAGCCCCCTTCCTTCTCTCTCTCTTTTTAAATTATTTTCCTTGAGATTCTTGTCCTTTTGTTCCTCCTATTTCATTATAATTTTTTTCTAGCTCTATAATCTTTTTGATAATATGGCATGGTGCTGAATAAGTAAATTAATTAAGGTAGCATTGTCATTTTTATTTTATTGACTTGACCTAATCATGAGCAATTGATCTGGGTCTCAATTTCAGGAAAGATTGCTTTAGATTATTCTCCCTTTCCATCCTGCTTCCTCCAGTCTCTCATGCCTAAAAAGGACTTAAGGCCCTTCCCATACCTGCCACCCCCTCCTTCCAAGCTTGATCTTTTGAAGTCTCATTCTTTCTTCAAGACTCAAATTGCACTTAAACCGCCCTTCTCTTTTGCATTTATCTCTTTCACCTATCAAAATTATTTTTCTGCTTTTTCTTCTCTTCATTACATTCTAAGCACCTTAAACAGTAGCATTTGCAACTCTCTCTTGGATCTCCGAAGGGCTTGAATGTTGTAAGACTTAACAAACCATTGTTGACATAAAATGAGGAGAATTGCCGTCAGGTTCACTGTAAATGGTCTTTCCAGGCTCCGTCCTTAGTAGGACCTCAGCCCCAGCTCTCCCTAGTGCCCAGCAGGCAGCGCAGAGCTGCTTCCTCCACCTGGCCTGTGGGCAAACTTCGCATAGACCCCCCTGGGTGGCCACGAGGAGGCAGCAAGAGCCCATCAAAGTACCAACGTGGCTCCTCCTCCCAGGCCTCCGCTGCCAAGATTGGGCACCCTCCCCCCCTCTCCTGATCACTACTGCTCTGCTAGGGGCGGATCTCGCCCAGAACCTGTTGAATCTAGGAAAAATGGAGAGCACCTTTCCAAAAATTAAATTTAAAAAAGAGCCCATGCGGGCTGCCGCACCGCCGTCCCACTTGCTCCCCAAAACCAAGACCATGAAGAGCACGCCTCGGAAGCTGGAGCTGTTCTACGACGTGCTGTCCCCCTATTCCTGGCTGGGCTTTGAGGTGACTGTGGTTCAGGGAGGCTGCAGGGTACCCCTGCACGCATGGACCCGGAGAGGTAGATGGGGTATTTGCGGAGGGGTCTGAGGCTTAGAACTTTGGGGGAGGTCACTGAAGCAAAAGGTAAAAACGTCCAGCCTCCGGCTACTAGGGCAGCTGGGCCAACCCAGACTGGGTAAGGTGAATCAGCGCTGAAGGTCACTGGACAAGCGCTGGCCCTGAGAATCAAGTGGAATTTATTTTTTTCTCCTGCTCTACAGGAAAAAAAAAAAAGATGAAAGAAAAACTCAACTAGCAGAAATTATGATCACTCAACCCCGTCCCCAACAATTCTTTGTCTCAGTTTTCTTATCCAGAAACACAAGCTACTGCCTCCTTTCTTATCCACCATTACTCCTGTGGGGAAGAGGGAAAAATCATTAAAGCAATGGGACTGTGATCCTAAACTAAACTAATCTCTTGGCCACTCCACCCCATGTGAGTGGTGAGGTGTAAGTCAGCCCCTGACTCTGTGCGGAGATTGTTCCCCAGCCCCCCCACCCATAGCTGAGATAAGCTATTAGAACCCCAACTTGAGAAATCCCAACTTGAGCCAACAGATTTCCCAACCCTGCCAGGAAGGGGGTGCGGGGAACAGTTGCACAGTTATCAGTGATCCTGAAAAATTCACATCTTTATGACCCCACCACTACCCACTCCACAGTCCTGAAAGCATACAGAAGGTCGGTCTGCAATCATTGTTGTCTCCTTGGCAGATCCTGTGTCGGTATCAGAACATTTGGAACATCAACCTTCATCTGCGCCCAACCTACATCGCAGGAATCATGAGGAGCAGTGGTAGGGAAAGAATCCCAAGAAAGGGAATGTAGTGCCCAGAATGAGTGCCCAGGGAGGATTTTACAAAAGAAGTCTCATAGGAATTGGCTCCATCTGAATTCTTCAATTGCTGTCCTCAAGTTTCTCCCTCATTTTCCTTCTAAATCCCCAATCTAATGGATATGAGGAGTTTTCTCACCAAAGTCCTCAATGATCCAACAAAATAGAAATTCCTTGAGGTCAGGAACTATATATTCTTTTTGTCTTTGTGACTCCACATCCAAGCACATTACCTTGTATGTAGTTGGTATTTTTAAAGTGTTTACAGAAATGAATTGAATGACTCACTCACAGGGAACAGACCACCTGTCTTGCTACCCAAAAGGGCAAATACTTGTTGATGGACCTCCAGTACCTAAGGGAGTTCTACCAGGTTCCTGTCCAGGTTCCCAAGGATTTCTTCTCTGTCATATTAGAAAAAGGTAGGTGTAGGTGGGCATGCATTGGTGAAGAAAAGGAGAGGAAAGGTGTGAAGACAAGGCAGAAGGGCAAGGAAGTTAGGATGAAGAAATAATGGATGAGTCAAGTTACTAAAGTTGAGCAAAAGATCACTAGGATCTACTGAAGGGCATAGACAAAATAATCTGGACAACCAGGACTATGTAAACAAGGAATTGTAGGAAAATGCAGAGGACATGGGGAAACTAGAAGTGTTGGTATATATGGGTAGGGGAAGATAGGAAAAATTGATTTGGCTGGAGGAAGACCCAGGGGAAGATGATGTGCAGTTAGTGGAGAGGCAAAAGAGATCCCTCTATCTCTATGCAATAGAAGGAACTATACAATACCAGAACTGATTCTAGACAGAATCCAGTGAAACTTAGGTTCAGATCCTTCCCCTTAATATGTGCTAGGCATGTGAACATGGGCAAATCACCTGACTATTCTAAGCCTCTGTTTCTTCATCTGTAAAATGGGGATAATAATACCCAGAATACCTACCTCATGTGAGGTTTCAATTAGCTAATGTTCTCTGCAGATCTTAGAATGATGTACAAATCTAGACTACTATTGAGGTGGTGGTGGTTGTTATTTCCTTCTCTCCCATCTCTGACTTCTTTCCCTCAGGGAGCCTGACTGCCATGCGATTCCTCACTGCTGTCAACATGGAGAACCCTGAGATGTTAGAGAGAGTGTCTCGAGAGTTGTGGATGCGTGTCTGGTCACGAGTGAGTTTCTTTAATTTTTTTCAATTATCAAAAATCTATTTTCTTTCCCACCTATTCTCCCTGCCCCAGTGGAGACACAAATAAGTAAAACCCCTTATAATAAACAAGCTTAGTCAAACAAAACAAATTTCTAGAGTGGCAATTATCCAAAAAATATATATGCCATTCTGCACCCTCAGTCCATCCCACCCCCTTCCCCCCTGCTAGAAGTGTAGGCATTATTCTGTACCATCAGTACTCATGATTTGGTCTTTGCATTGTTCAGTTTATTTTATAAAACAATTACCAAGCATACTTTTTCCCTCCCTTCTCCCCCATCCACTGAAAAAGAAAAAAGTATAGAACTCTCTTATTACATAAACACAATTAAAATAAATTCTCATGTTGGCCATGTCTAAAAATGTATTTCACATTCTAAATATTAATTGATCATCTTTTTTCATAAAATGTACAGCATTCTTCTTTATAAGTCCCTCTGCAATTAGAGAAGAATGTATTAAGTTCATCAGAATTCTTAAGTTTCAGAATGTTTCATTTTTAAATATAAATAGCTCTTATGGTTCTGCTCACTTCATTCTGCATCAGTTCTTATAAATCATCCCATGTTTCTTTTAAACTATCTTTTTCCTCATTTATTACAAACACTAAATTTTTCTTTAAATTCACATACCACAGTTTATTCAGAAATCTGATTCCTGGATTAGACTTTCTAAAATTCCCTGGCCTCTGCATGGGCTTGGCTCCTTTATCAAAAGGAGGTGTGATTTCTTTAACTATTTGCCTTTATAGTAATCCATCAGATTAATTTACTTTAGCACCAGTATTTTCCCTGCACCCGATGTCCACAGCCACATATATCTCCTCTGTATCCCCTGTCCAAGACTTATCTCCCTTTCCTAACTGTATTCTGTCCTTTACTCCTAGGATGAAGATATCACTGAACCTCAGAGTATCCTGGCTGTAAGTATCCCATTTCTGCCCTTATTTTCCCTAACTGAAGTCTGAGAGGCAGCTAAGTTCACAGTAGGTAGACTGCCAGTGCTAGAATTAGAAAGACCAGAGTTCAAATTTGGCCTCAGACTCTTACTAGATGAATGACCCTAGGCAAGTCACTTAATCTATATTTGCCTCAATTTTCTCATCTGTAGAGTGGGGGTAATAATGGCATCTGCCTCCCAGAGTTGTTGTGAGGATCAAATGAGGTAATAAGGTAAAGCATTTGACACATAGTAAACTCTAGGTAAATGTTAGTTATCATCATCATCATTCTTACAAATGAGCATCTTTCTTAGGTGAAACATAACATGCTCTGGGGCAATGAAGTATCCAGGGAAACAAGGTCAAATAACTGGCAGACAGAGAGCAAAAGAGTTTGGACAGCAAAATCTTTGTATGGTGAAACAGGAAGGGATCACGGTTAAAATATATCTGAAAAGAGACCTCCTTGGTCAAACTCTCACTGAGGGCCCCTACCCAAGCCTCAGCTGGTCTTTGTTTGGGGTTTTTTGGCTCAAAGTGAGTGTAAATAGCAATTGTTTCTGTTCTGACCAGAAACCCTGAGGATCTTCCCCTTCCAGATTGATTTTTTTTTTTTTTGAGCAAGTGAAAGAGGCCGCTTTTTGCCTCATTTCTTACCTAGCCTTAATTACTGAATGGATATTGTGTCAGACAAACTGAGACCTAGGAAGGACCTTAGCTTAAAAAGGTCAAGGTCTCCCATGGCATCCAGTCATCTCCCACTGAAGCTGGTGACTTTGCCCAGCCCTACCTCACTTAAATCCAGTTCACTTGCAAGTCGACATCACATTCCTGATGTCTCTGCTCCCCTTTGAGAACAAAGGACAAACAATGATCACAATGGTGAAAACAGGAGAAAGGCAATGGAGTTTGTAGGAAGAGTCAAAGAGAGAAAGGACATCCGGCAGCTCCTTAGAGGAGGGGATGCTCATAGTGTTGAAAGTTCTAAGAATCTTCCTTGTACATGGAAAATCTGAAGGTAATATCACAAGAAATCAAAGGGTTCAAACTGGTATTATTGATCTGAAAGATGAACAAGAATAACTCAAAACAGTAATCTTTCTTTTGGCCAGAAAGAGGAGAATGCAAGTCTTCATAACTCAGGCCTAAACCACAGATTGTATTCATTGAAGTGAAATAAGAAGCCAATCTTTAACCAGATTGAGTCAGACTTGAAGGTATATAAAGTTTACAAGCACTTTCCTCAAAAAACCACTCCACAAAGGTTATCCCCATTTTCAAATGAGTGACCTGTTAAGCAGTTAAATGCCTTGGCCTGAGTTTCATAGCTAATAAGTGATAGAAGCAGGATTCAAACCCAGCTCCCTGATTCCTAGAAGAGCATTCTTTTCATTTGACCACCATTAGCATTTGCTAATATTAAGTATGTGTCTTGATCATTTCTTGATAGTTCTGGGCTTAGAGCACAAAGGAGAGATTGTAGCGAGAGCTGCCATCTGATAGACCAGGCTTTATAGAACAAATCATTTGCTGCTGTCCCTCATTACCTGGCCCTCTTCTCCAAGGTTTTCAAGGTTCCCAGTAGGGAAGGGAATGTAGCCCCTCCCTTGTTCCATGAGCCATTCAGCACCTTTACTATCTCAAAGCCTCAGAAAAAAAAATTCATTCTTCTAAAGTTTGAGGATTCTTGGACTGAAAGGGAGCAAAGAAGGAGGCAACAAATAATATTAGAAAGAATGATCTTGAACTAGGAGTTTGGAAACCTTTGTGACAAAGTCTTTGGCCTTGGGCAAATTACTTTCCCTTTCCCTGGTTAAAGATTGGCTTCTTATTTCACTTCAATGAATACAATCTGTGGTTTAGGCCTGAGTTATGAAGACTTGCATTCTCCTCTTTCTGGCCAAAAGAAAGATTACTGTTTTGAATTATTCTTGTTCGTCTTTCAGATCAATAATACCAGTTTGAACCCTTTGATTTCTTGTGGTATTACCTTCAGATTTTCCATGTACAAGGAAGTACTAGTTGTGTTATTTGTCAAAAGATAGAGTTGGATGTTTTCTTAAGTCTTATGAAGACTCAAAATCAAGGTCAAGATAATGGTCATGATGTTAGGAATCTTCATAGACAAAGCCAGAAATATGTACTATTTACTCCTGACTTTACCTTAAGCAGGAGGAGTTCAGATCTAGAGGTTAACCCTTCCACCCAAACTCAGTTATGTTCCTTTGTCTACCTCACTTCCACAGGCTGCAGAGAAAGCAGGTCTTTCTGAAGAACAAGCTAAGAGTCTACTGGAAAAGTGTTCAAGTGACAAAGTGAAGAATGTTCTAAAAGAGACCACAGATGCAGCCTTCGATTATGGGGTGAGGAACCTTTGCCCCAAAACTCAGCCCATGATCCTTGAAGGAGCTCTGGTGTGTCTTCAAACGTCTTCTCATGGACCTCCTTCCCCATATGACACCTTGCCATTTCCCACCAGTCTCAGCCACCTTAAACCCATGGGAAGAAAGGAAATGAGGGAAGTAGAAAAGGATGAGATAGACCAATGTTAAAAGATAGAAAGACAGAGACTCTCCTGCCTAGTTCTTGTTGAACTTTTGCCATCTGCATTTATACTGGGCCCCACACCCCTGTTTCCCTTGATCAATTATAAGTTAACATTGACTCCCACCTTTCAGGGTCCTCTTCCTTGTCTTTTCTGTATGGTACTGTGATCACTCTTTCTCTAGGCCTTTGGACTGCCCATCATAGTGGTCCACATGGATAACAAATCCCATATGCTCTTTGGCTCTGACAGGATGGAGCTGCTGGCCCATCTGCTAGGTGAGTTGGACGCAATTTCCTTTACCATTGTTAAGATATTCCTTCCTCCACAGTCCTGCTCACCTGCCAAACGTACCAGTGAGAAAGAGGTTAGAGGAAGCAGGTGTTCTTGAACAGCAAGTTTTCATTAAGTTTCCAAGAGGCAGAGCCTTGTACTGGATACTTCAAATGGAAACAGGCTCTATCTTGAAAAGTGGAAGCAATCTCTGTTGTAAGGAAACCATGTATATTGTAGAAGATATGGAGAGAAGCCATCTACTCCTTGAAACCAAGAATTGCCCCTTCCAAGAATTCCCTGGGTCCTTGAGGGCAAGAAAATGGATGAGGGAAGAGAATAATGGATAACTTATTTTGGGCAGGCCCAGGTACTCCCTTCCTTTAGGACTATGTGTAGAAGGTGCCTGGTTTTGTCCTTCCAGGGGAACAGTGGTTGGGCCCAGTGCCCAGCTCTGTGAAAAGCAAACTCTGAGCCCTTTAGAGAAGAAGAGGAACTGCCCAACCCTAGGAGCCAGCCCCTTGATCCCCACAACATCCCCATCATGGAGTCCAGGATGCTGGGGCTCTGCATTCCCATGGTCTCATGCTTGGAGAATGTGGCATGACATCCTGAACTTGCATTCCTGGGGTTGTCCTGTTCCTACTGCTTACAAGTGCCTTAGGTAGGACCCCAGCTTTCATTGTTTAAGCCAAATAAACACCCCACTGGGGAAGACACTTGTGTGCCTGTCACAATCTGGTGTGTGTCATATCTGTCTTGATTCTGTATCTGTTCTTCTCTGGAATTAATAAAAAGAAGTTCCCTTGTAACTTCCCAGGACTGGGTGCCAAGGGAGAGAGAAAAATGACAAACAAGAAAATCACTCATTATACAGATGAAGAAGACTTGTCCAAAGTCACATAACTAGTAATCTGCAAAGGCAGGACTTCCACATCAGGCTACCTATCTTTTGAACATCTTCAGTGGTGGCAAATCTTTGTCCTCTGACAATGATGTAAGTTATGGAAACAACTGGAAATAATTTGTCAAGGTGAATACAATTCCCTTCTATAAATTGTCTTTTGGTAAATCTGCCAGCGTATGCTAGACTTGCTCAACCATTGGTCTAAAAACTGTGCCAGCTATAGTGAAAGGTGAAATACTCTAGGTTAAAGTGGGGTTGTGCCAGAGACCATACTGAATTTATGAACTGACTACCACAAGTCATTTTGATTCCTAAAGTAACCTAGACCCAGAATTGATGAGCTGAGAATTAATTGGTCTCTAAACAGAGATATCAGATTATGTTACTCACTGGAAGATGAATAATATATGATCACAAATATATAAGATCACAATAATATATGAGATCATAATCTCTAGGCACAGATATCAAATTATGTTGCTCACGGGAAGATGAATAATATATAAGATCACAATTAATACAGAATTGGAAAGGACTTCAGAAATCATCAACCCCTACCTAAACATGAATTACCTGTCCCTCATGTCCTCTACAAGGTCTGTCAGAGCACCAAGAAGTCATATTCAGAAACACATAGTGCTTGGAAGCTGCCACAATAAAATAGAGGAGAGCTTGGAATGTGATATTCAGGGGAAAACTGAACAAAATCCTATAAGGGAAAAGAGCTTTAATGAGATACAGGACTATCAAGAATTCCTCATGAAAAGCCATAAAATACAGGAGCCAAGAAAATGCAAATTTATTTTATAAACTGGAAGAAGCTCTCATGAATTGTTTACATTCTAAGAGGGAAAAAAAACAAGTGTCCTTTCACATTTGTGCCTTCAAGGGTCATAGGGAAAGTTGTGCAAGACAGGCAAGGTGACCAAAGGTATTCCATTTGGATGGTTTGCAAAAGAGATAATGGAAGGGAAATGGGAATAAATGAGGAGGAAAAAAGGAGAAAGAGAAAACTTACATTATCATAAATAATAAGAATCCATAAGGTGAAGTATATAAAAATGTGCAGGAAAGGTGGGAAGAATAGGCATCTCATGAACCTCCCTTTCCTATTTGCAGGACAAAGAAAAACTGAACACACACACACAGACTTTGGCATGGAAAAAACATTAAATTCAATAAGAAAATAGGTAAAGATAGAATAAAGAGGTGGGATTTAAGAGGAATAAGAAAAACAAACTTCCAACATCAAAATATATTATGAAGTAACTAAAAGGAATATGAAAAAAATAGGAAAAATTAACATAAGAAGCATATTAATAAAAAATTTCAAAAACATTCACATCAATAGATGTTGAAAAGGTTTTTGACAAAGTTCAACACCCATTTCTGTTGAAATACCAAAAAGTATAAGAATAACTGGACCTTTCAGTAATGTGGTAAATTGTTTCTATCTAAAATCCAAAAATAAAAAAAAATAAACCCAGAACCAGCATTGAATGTAATAAAGACTAAAGACGTTTCCATTAAAATTAGGAGTAAAGATATCCACAAACACTATAACATGATAAATCTCAGCTGCAGTGGTAAGACAAAAGAGACACAACGGGAGCAAAGAGTAAACAAACAGTGAGTTTTTGCAAATAATATGCTGACTATTTAGAGAATCTTGAAGAGCCAGCTAAAAAGTCATTTGGTGCAATAACCAGAAAAGTATCAGGATATAAAATAAACCTACACAAATTATTAGCATCTCTGTATATTACCAACAAAACCATCAGGACAAGATAGAAAGAGGAATTCCATCCAAAATAACTACAAAAATATACAATATAAATAAATGTACCTACTAGGACACACACAGCAATACAACTACAGAATACTGTTTGCAGAAATGCACAGATCTAGTAATTTGAGAAACATTAATTGCTTGTGCTTAGGTCATGACAATAAAATAAAAATGACAATGATAATTAATTAATTTAATTTATTCTATACCATATCAATCGAACTACCAAGTGATTACCTTTTTAAATTTTATTTTATTTTTATTCCAAAGTTGACAAATAATACCTCTCAAAAAATGACCATTTCCATTACTTGTAAGAACAAAAGAAGATTGTAAATGCAATTGCAAATCTTTGTTACATAGAGTTTATTTTTCTTGTTAAGTGTAATAAATTCAACATGTAACTTTCAAAGCTCTTTTGCTTTGATTCCCTCTGGATTTCCTTCTCCCTTTTTTTTAGGGAGAAGGAACCAAGGGAAATCCTGCTATTCTTTTCCTTTTTGCCTCCTCTCTCCCCGAAAAAACTTTTGCCAGATCTTAACAAAGTGATGGCATAACCTTCAAGAACCTTGAGTAACTCCATACCATGGTGGGATGCATAGCTTATAAAAGAAAAAAAAAAGATTGATTCCATTGAAATGAATTTAATTACAGATTAAATTTGCTGACCCCATACACATCACTGTGCAACGGAAAACTCCCTAGGATGTGTATCTACTAAATATCTGATCCCTCATGACTTCATGCCCTCATCAGTCAGGCAGGCAGTCAACTAGCATTGTTTAGTTTTTTGTCATTTGGTCATGTCAAATTTTCCATGACCCAATTTGGGGTTTTCTTGCCAAAGATACTGGAATAGTTCACCATTTCCTTCTCCAGTTCATTTTACTGATGAAGAAACTGAGGCAAAAGTAGATGACTTGTCCGGGGTCACATAACTTGTAAGTGTCTGAGGGAAGATTTGAACTCAGGAAGATGGACCTTTCTGACTTCAAGCTCAGTGCTCTATGCACTGTGCCACTTCGTTGCCCATTGTTTAAGCTTCTACCATATGCCAGGCATTCGCTAAGTGTTGAGGATACAAAGATAAGGTTTATAATACCTTTTCTTCACTAGAATGTGAAATATGCAGCATAAGTTTTATAAGGTTTTTGTTTTGTTTTGTTTTTTACTGGCCTTATGATTTTATCAGTAGAAGGAGCACCCAAAGGGGATATTCTTCTACAATGTAGATCAACACCTAATCTACAAATTTCAATCTTAGAGACTTTTCTAGGTCACCAAGTGGTAAAATGACTTGCCCAGAGTCACACAGCAGAGGCTGGTCTTGAACTCAGATCATCCTGACTCAGAAGCCAGCTTTCTATACACCATAATCGCCCTCAGTCTATGTGTTACTCTCCCCATTTTACAAACAGAAAAATAGACACAGAGGCGAAAGATCTGCCTAAGGTCCTACAGTGAACAGAAACCAAATTTCTTATGCTGCTGTAAAGATTTGATGCATAACATTTACTTACATTTAGCTGTTTTAGTAAGGACAGAGGTTTTGCTATCAATTTTATTGGTCTAGACCTGTGATTTCATCAGTTTCAAGTGTTCCCTAAAGTGAAGAAACTTTGTCTGCCAAGGCAGATCTGTTTTGAAATTTATAGTCTTGAAATTGTCTGTGACGTTGAGAGGAAGTAGAGTGCTGGGCCTGCAGTCAGGAAGACCCAGAGTTCAAATGTGGCCTCAAACGCTGACTAGCTGTGTGACCCTGGGCAAAGCACTGAACTTCTATTTGCCTTGGGGTAATAATAACACCTTCTTCCTAAGGTTGTGGTACGATCAAATGCAATAATCATTGTTAAGTGTTGAGCAGGGTGCCTGGCACACGCAATTATCCCTTCCACATCTCGGGAGTTGGGGATGTGACACCACACACACCTACCCCCCCAGTTATCTGGAAAATCCATGTAAAATTTTTTGGCCCTCTCTTCATACCAGAGAAGAAGTCTGAATTATTATGGTATTAAAATATAAAATATTTTGATATTATACAATATTATGCATATATGTTATACATTTCTGATTTTGTAAACTTTCTACGTCATCTGCAGGTCTTTGAATGTTGTCTGTGGCTTCTGCAAAACTCCTCTAAAATTCCCACTTAATTTCTTATGCCAACCAGCAATATATGGAAACCACAATGGGGAAAGTCAGGATTTGAAAGGGATAACTAGTAGTTTTTGTTGTTTGTCTTTTGTTTTTGAAGAGGACCAATGGCCCCTCCTGGGTGATTTAGATTTAAGTGAGGCAGAGTTACACATAGTCATCAGTCTCATTCTCTCTTCTGGAGTCATCAAAATCCAGTGACAGGACAAAGGCAAGATAACTGATGGTGGCCCAGGATGCAGTCGATGACTTTGGCATCTTTGATGTCTCACCAGGCTCTAAGCCCCATAGCACCTGCTTCAGCCACCTTCATGGCCAATGGAACAAATTGTCCTCATCGGTCTATTCCACTAAGGGGAAGTCTTTGCATGCTTGGGTAGGCATCCTCCTAAATCACCAATGGGTCTGAGGCCTTTCACTTATCTTCAACCTGGTTTAGCCCATCTGCCAAGACAGTTTTACTGGTGTGTAGGGGTCATCCTCCAGTCATCATGATGAATATTTGGTCACTAGATCCAGATGACCCAGGAGGGGAAAGTGAGGCTGGTGACATTGCACAGCCTTCCTTCACTCAAAGTCAAGAGCAAGTCTTGTCATCATTTCTCTGATGTCATAGTCTTCTTTGAAAACGAAGGATGAACACAGACAGACTAGTGTGTGGCTGTTGTACATGCTACAGGTGCTTGGAGCCGCAGGAGTGAGTAGTACATAATAGGCACATCATAGATGCTTTATAAATGTCTACTTCTTTCCTTTCAAGTTTGTGCAAAAAAAAAAATATTGGGACTTGAACCAGCTCAAGGACTGAGCGCTCAATCCATTATGCTACAGATCTCTTTAATAGCAATAAATCTGTGCAGGGAGGGGAGGAGTGAGAGTGGAAGGGATGGTAAACTCAAACAGTTGTCCAGTCTGAGAAACAAGTGAGTATCTCACCACAAGTTTCCATGAGTAGGTTACACTGCTACCCTCAGTTGACAATGTACCAGTCACTTTTTGAACATGGAATAAACTATATTGAAGCTGCAATTTCAAAAACAAGTCATTTGTGATCCATAATAAATAAGTGACAACCAAGCATATAGCTCTGACTGTCCTGATAGGAATTAGATGCTGCCAAACACAGATCAGTGCTCATCTGCTTATAGAATACTAGACTTGTATTCCAGAAGACCTAAGTTTAAAACCTTCCTCACTCTGTGCCTCAGTTTTCCCATCTGTAAAATAAAGGGGTTAGACTGGAAGACCACTCAGTTCCTTTCTATGATTCTATAACTTTAACCATTTTCTCAGTGGCAATATTTATCCATGTGTGAAAGAAAAACTGACTACCTCATGGTTATTTGAGGAATTGATGAATAAACTGTGATATAGATATGTGATGTAACATCATTGGAGGCTGCTAGGTGGCACAGTGGATAGAACACCAGTGTTGGAATCAAGAGAACTCATCTAACTGAATTCAAATCCCTCCCCAGACACTTACTAGCTGTATGACCTTGGAAAAGTCACTTTACCTTGTTTGCCTCAGTTTCTTCACCTGTATAATGAGGTGAAGAAGGAAATTGCAAATTACTCCAATATCTTTGCCAACCAAACCCCAAATGCAGTCATGAAAAGTCAGACACAACTGAAAAACCACTAAACAAATTGTGTTATAGAAATATAGTGTAACATGATTATATGCTCAGAAGTGGTGAATATAAACTAATTTGAGGAACTTAGAGAAAGTTGTAGGAATTATGAGAGAGATATAAACAATACAAGAAGAAAAATATATACAATGAATACAGTAATTTTTAAAATTGAAAGGAGACTGAATACTGAGTACTTGTACTGATCCTAATACTTGTACTTGGTCCTAGAGAGTAGAAAGTGATATATACTTCCCTTCTTTCAAGAGAGAGTGTATGTCAGGATGTGACATACACTCTTAGTCAAAAACCATCACTTGGATTTGTTTAATTTTCTATGGTGGAGAGGTGCTTTCTGTTTCAAATGACTATAATAATAAATCAAAAGTCATCAATTAAAAATTTTTCAAAACACATACATAAATCTTTATTGAGATTTTTTAAATGATTCTCATTTATAAAATTTTTTATAGTTATATAATGCTTTACAGTTTACAGAATACTATATACCTGACTTCATTTGATTCTTACTCTAACTTTGTAAGCTAGGAAGTTCAAGTAATAGTATCCTTATTTTACAATGAGGAAACTAAAGCTCAGAGAGGTCAAATGACTTGCTCAGGGTCACATAGCTAAGAGGGGAGAACTTTGGTCTTCCCAGTGCAGGTCTGTGTCTTCTGATGTGAAATTCATGGCTATACTAGATTTCAAACAATTCCTTTGTATTTTTCTGTAACTATCCCTGTTGCTTCTGGGTACGCTGGGGTATATCTAGGAAGGGTGGTTGGGAGGGTAGATTTTCTTTTGTAGAAATAACATTTCTATAAAATCTTTTCAGAGGCTCTGAAATATACCTTTGTTAGTCTCTGCTCAGCTTCTTCAGACTGTCACTCATACTTCTTTAAATCTCAGCTGTAGGGATTGGCTCTCATAGTCTTCCAATTCTGCCGAGTTCTCTGAAACCTCTTTCAAAATACCTGTAATGCTTTCTCATTATTTGATCCCTGGCTCAGAAACAACTGGTATGATTTTCAAATCCTTCCCACTGGGAAATAAAGTTGAAATTTTGAAGATTTTGCTGTGAATATAAAGCAATGAATTCAGACTTTCCAAATTTACTTTCAAAACCTAAGACTTCTTTACCATATTTACTTAAATTCACCTAAGAAGTGAAGAAACCTACTAATATTCAAAAGCTACCATAGAGTTTTAGAATACAAAGAAAAGGACCTCATTTCTCAGGTTAGGAAACTGGGACCTAGCAAGATTAAGTGATTTGCTTCACAAAATCATGGCAGTCAGAACTAGAAACCACTTTTTTGACTCCTAATCTTTTATTCTGTCCATGGCAAGGCATTTCCAAGATGCTTGATCTTTATTCTTTGGAAGGTTACCTGCTGTTTGAGTAGAGATATTTTAGTCATGTGAGCAGAAGAAATAAATAATAAAACTTAATAAAGAGCAGAACAAAACAAAATGGGGGAGATTTTATTTGCCTTTTTAGCCTTCCTGAATGAATATTGGCTTCTCTAAGGCAACATCTTTTAGTTCACTATCCTGGATTCCTTTTTCAATTCAAATCATGTACTTTGAGCACCAGCCAATGCTAAGCCCAGGGATTGGCACCTATGACTCAGAGGGCAGTTTTCTGGCCATCTCTGTACCATCCAGGATCCACCTCTCCACGGAACTCAAATACTCATTCCTACGATGGGGGCTCTCTGGTGAGCATTTACTTGATCTTACCTGGCTCTAGATCCACCAAATGACTTGCCAGACATCTTCATACTATGCTGCCTGTATGAACACTTCCTACCTCCTTTCTCTCCCCTTTCCCCTACTTGCCTAGTTCTGAAAACAGTAATCAAATCAAAGTGACCATTTTTAAAAAGAACTATCAATCAACTCAGGCCCCACTTACTCAAAATAACCTTTCTTGATCATCATGTTCTCAGTATTCTCTATCTACTCACATTATTGTATATTTATTTCTCTATTTACATGTTGCACTGCTAAGTCCTTCAAAGTAGGTATCATTTTTCCTTTTTGTCTTTCAGTTCCCAGCACCTAGTATAGTATTTTGCCCATAGCAAATTATTGGATGTAAGGAAGGGTAGAGAACACTGTTGCCCCCCAAAAAGAAAAGAAGCATGGCCCCAAAGCCTCATCTACTCAGTGTCATCCCCCATATCAAGCCAGCCAAGGGAAGCTAGAGCTCTTCTACCATTTGATGACCCCCTATTCCCCGCTAGGCTTCACAGGTATACTCCTGGAGTAATAAATTTGAATTGAAATATGAATTAAATCGAATTGAAGCAGGAGTCTTGTTCCTGTTTTGGTAGAACTTCAATCCAGTGAATATTTATGAAGCACCTACTGTGTGTCAATAATGTGCTAAGCATGTATATGTGTCTATATATATACATATACGTGTATATAGGTTGATAGCCATAGATAGATATATCTTGATATCCGATTAACACCGTACTGCAGTGGTTTCCAGTTTATAAGTCCAGAGCCTGTGGGTTGATTCTGAATACATAAACACATCGAACCGCATCGCTTTGAGATTTATTCCGCTCCAGTGAGATGCAGGGACAGTCACTATAACAGGGACACCCCGCGATCCGCTAAATAAGTGACGCCACCCAAAGATGGCATCGCTGCTCCGAGGCACGTAAAGGGCGGTACCAGAGGCTCAGTCTCACTTAGCTAAAGTAGCGCCCAGCAGCTGCAGCTCCGACGCCCAGGGCTCCGCACATCTGGCCCTCTGGTAAACTCCCCGCGGAGGCCAGCGGGTGGCCGCGCGGAGGCGGTGGGAGCCCAGGAAAGGGCTGGCCCAGCTCCTCCTCCTCCTCCTCTGGGGTGGCTACACTCGTGCTCTCTCCTTCTCCCAACCGAGTCCCAGCTGCAGGGGCGGATCCCACCGGTGGAAGGAGGGGTAAAGAGCGCCGCAGCCCACCCTACCCCACCCCTAAAAAGGAGCGTGGCTGGTTGCCGCGGTGAGACCCCTCGTCTGCCCAGAGCCACCACCATGCTGAACCAGCCGAGGAAGCTGGAGCTCTTCTACTGCGTGCTGGCCCCCTATTCTTGGCTAAGCTTCGAGGTGACGGTCCTCCGCGGCGGAGCGAAAGGGGACACTGAGGAGGGGGCTTAGGGCCGAGGAGGAGAGGGGGCAGCGGGGAAGCACCGGGACAGCACCCGTACAGCACCGGGACATCACTGGGATAGCGGTGAGACCTGGACAAACTCTGAATCCCCAGCTGGTGAGCAGCCTTGGGTTTTTGATGAAGAGATGGAGAAAGGGAGATGGGGCGGAGAGGTGATGAGGATAGAAGCAGTGAGGCTGCGTTTCCATCCTACTCTGAAATAAAAAGAAAAAGGAAAAAAATTATACCGGAAGTCGTGCCTCCCCCCCCCCCCACACACACACACACCCCACTCCCTTTGCCAGTCCTTGCCCCAAGTTGACCCACTGCCTTCACAGGCCCAGATGGCAGCCTCCGCCTGCCTATACACCGCTCAGCCTTCAGAAGGATAATCTTAACTTCCCTTGTTCTCTTGGGAGCAACTCAAGGGAATAATGATGTCCCTGGCCTTGTAAGGAGATTGGTTCCCCAGTCCCTGAATGGCACATGACCTGAGTTGGTTAGGTTCACAAAGACTAAAATAGAGAGACTATGCCAACTGGAACCAAAGATTCTCCAGCCCTGCCCCAGGTGGTCCATGCCAGGGGCCAGGGATTATAGCCAGTTTAGCTCATACACAACTCACAATCGTTTTGATCTCTATCAAAACATCTGGAACATCAGTCTGAAGCTTCGACCAAGTTTCCTAGTAGGGATAATGAAAGACAGTGGCATGGAGGAATACCGAGGAAAAGTGTGTGGTGGTCAGAAAATCCGAGTTCCCATAAAGATGGTGTAAAAAAAAGAGAGGGGTCAGCCCAAAGGATCTAGGTCCTATGGCTTTCTTATGTTTCTGGCCTCAGCTAGAAAATGTCTCTCCCCAGAAGTTTCAGTGGCCTACTGGAATGAAAACTCCTTGAGAGCACAAACTGTTTTCTTTTTGTATCTCCAGAGATTTGAACATTGTCTTGCACAAAAGAGGTATTTAGTGAATGTTTGTAGAATTGAATTAAAATGACTCACCAGCAGGGAACTCATGATCTGTCTTTGTACCCGGGAAACAGAAATACTTGATGGATAAACTCCAGTACCTGGCAGAATTTTACCAAGTTCCCCTTGTGATTCCCAGAGATCTTTGTGGAGTGATCATAGATAAAGGTGGATGCCTTGTGTGTTTGTGTGGGTGGATGAAGGGAAGGAAGAGAATGAAGATGGAATGTGACAGGGCAAGGGGCTAGGAGGAAGAAAGAGTGGTCCAAGGTCCAAGGAAGATGATTGAGTGGCTAGGGTTTAGCAAGATGTGTTCTAGGGATACTGAGAGGTAAAAAGAACATGTTTTGAGTAGGGAAGAACTTTGTTTAGATGAACAGGCTTGGATAAACAAGAAATTGTAGGAAAATAGAAGGGAAAGGGAAGGAACAAAAATATCAATATATAAAGGATAACTGACAATAAGAAAACTTGATTCTAGTGAACCTAAAGCCTAGAGATAGTTACCAATAGAAAAGCAGGAAAGTAAATTTTATATGTTATACATATTATAACAATATAATCATAATATTATAATTATATAACAGAATATGCATCATATGTGTATATATGCATATGTCTGAATGTATGAAAGAGGAAATAATGTCATAGGAGAAGACTTGGTATGTTTTAGCAAACTGACTTTTGACTGGAGGTCTGGAGAGATCTGGATTCAAATTCTTCCTCTTAACACTTAATACATGTTGTAGGGGCAGCTAGGTGGTATAGTGGATAGAGCACCAGTGCAGGAGTCAGGAGGACCTGAGTTCAAATCTCACCTCAGACACTTGACATTCACTAACTGTCTGACCTTGGACAAGTCACTTAACCCCAATTGCCTCATGCTGGGTCATCTCCAGATATCCTGATGAATATCTGGTCACTGGATTCAGATGGCTCTGGAGGAGAAGTGAGGCTGGTGACCTGCACAGTCCTCCCTCACTCAAAACAAAGTCAAGTGCAAGTCATGTCATTATTTCTCTGAAGCTATGGTCTTCTTCGACAATGAAGGATGAACACACACAATACATGTTGTGACCATGAGAAAGTCACTTAACCTCTCTCTAAGCCTCTTTCTTCATCTGCAAAATGGAGATGATTATACCTAGAATCCTACCCCATGGTGTTGTCATGAGGTTAAAATGTGGTAATGAACTTTGGAAACCTTAGAGTGCTGAATAAATCTGTTGCTATTTTTATTATTATTCACTTCCCACACATCTCTGACCTCTTTCCATCAGGGAGCCTGGATGCCATGAGATTCCTCAGTTGTACCAAAATGGAGAAGTCTGAGATGTTAGAGAAAGTGCCTAGGGATCTGTGGATGTGCATCTGGTCATGGGTGAGATGCTCAGTGATTCCATTCCCCCCTTACCTGCCCAACTTTTGGGTTCTACTGTCTACAATTTCCCTTCTCTAGATGGTAAATATATTCAATTCTTGTGACTCTGTGCCTTTAGAGTACTCCATTGATTTACATACATATTGTCCCTATATCTATATCCATAGTCATATATATCCCCATGATATCCCCTGTTAATCCTTCTTTTGATTCTCCAACTCTTCATTACTCCCGGCATGAAGAAATCATGGAATCCCAGAGCATCCAGACTGTAAGTATCACAGCTTTTCGCCTTTTTCCCCTATCTAAAATGTGGGGTTGTTGAAGGACAAATGAGGATCATTTAGGTAGAAGACAGCACTATGTTTGGGGTGATATCTAAGAATCAGGAGGCAAATACCAAAAGCTATACCAACAGTAAAATCTCTGCACAAATCACAGTTGAAATTCATTTGAAAAGAGACCTCAGTGGTGAAAAGGAGAAAGGTAGTGGAGTATGTAGGAACATTCAGATAAGGAGAGGGAAGATATCTGTTTAAAGTTCTAAGAACCAACAGATTATATTCAGTGAAGTGAAATAAGAAGCCCATCTTTAACTAGACTGAGTCAAACTCTAGTATAGAACTTTAAGGTTTATGAGTACTTTCCTCAAAAACAACTCCACAAATGGTATCCCTGTTTTCAGATGGGGAAACTGTAACTGCAGACAATCAAATGTCTTGGCCTGAGTTCCATAGCTTATAAGCAGTAGAAGGAGGATTCAAACCCAGTTCCCTGATTCCTAGAAGAGCATTCTTTTTCGTTTGACCACTACTAGCATTTGCTGAAGTTTAAGATGAAAGTGTCTTGATAATTTCTTGATAGTTCTGGACTTAGAGCAGAAGGGATCAGGGACTGTAGCAAGGGCTCTCTTCTGATAGATCAGGGTTTATGATAGACCTCCAGGTCAGTCCCTGCTCTTTACCTGGGCCTCTTCTCCACTGCTTGACTTTTCTCTAAAGTTTAAGGACCCTTGGAATAAGGAGGCAGTAAAGAATATTAGAAAGAAAGATCCTGACCTAGGAGTTAGGAGACTTCTGTAACTCTGGGTCAAAGTCTTTGGTCTTAGACAAGTCATTTTCCCTCTCTAGGACTTGGCTTCCTTATCTCTCAAAAGATGGAGCTGAACTAGACATTCTCCAAGTTTTGAATAGCCCCAAAGTCCAGTGGAAAGAAATAGGCATGTTATTATGATGCTTTCAGAGGGCAAAACCAGAGCTAGATGGATCGATATTTAGATAGATACGTATGTATGAATACGTATGTAAATATATGTATGTATATGTAATGTAATATTATGTATCATATAAATAATGTATCTGGATCAGGAATAAATAATATGTTTGTATATATGTGTGCATATGTATCTACATACATACATATATACACAACACACACATACTCTTTATTCCTGAGATCCATGACCAGGAGGAGTTCAGATCTAGAAGCTAATCCTTCCACCCAACTCTACTATTGTCTTTCACCTACTTCACTTCCACAGGCTGTAGAGAAAGCAGAATTTTCTGGGGAACACACTAATTGTCTACTGGAAAAGTGTTCAACTAAAGAGGTAAAGAAGAAACTAAGAGAGACCACAAATACAGCCTGCAGATATGGGGTGAGCAGGCTTGATCTTCCATGACCCAAAACCCTGGTTATGATCCTTGAAGATACTGGATAAGGCATTCTGATAAACTTTAGGATTTATTTCCTTAAGCCCACCTTCCCAATATAACACTTTCCCATTCTTCACCAGTATCAGTCATCTAATAAATGCATGGGAAGAAAGGAAAAGAGAGAAATAGATAAGAAAAGAAGAGATGAGATAGAGAGGTGCCCATGTTAAGAGACAGAAAGAGGCTCTCCTGCCTGTCTCCTGTGTGATCGTTTGCCATCTGCATTGATACTGGTTCCTCTACTCCTACTTCCCTTCATCAATCCTAAGTCAACATTGACTCCCATCCTTCAGATCCTCTCCTTGTCTTTTCTGTGTAGTACTATGATCATTCTTTCTCCAGGCCTTTGGGCTGCCCACTGTAGTGTTCCACATGCATGACAAATCCCACATGTTCTTTTGCTCTGATAGAATGGAGCTGCTGGCCCATCTGCTCTGTGAGTTGGAGATATTTTGTCTTATCATTGTTAAGACATTCCTTGTCCCACAGCCCTGCTTACCTGCCAAAATTACCATTGAGGCAGAGATTAGAGGAAGGAGGTACTCTTGAGCAAAAAGTTTTCATTAAGTTTCCAAGAGGCAGAGCCTTGTACTAGACACTTCAAATGGGAACAGGGTTCTTTCTTAAAAAGTAGAAGTAATTTCTATTGTAAGGAAACCATATATGTTGTAGAAGATATGTAGAAGTCATCTGTTCCTTGAAACCAAAAATAAGCCCTTCCAAGAATTCCCTGGGTCCCTGAGGGCAAGAGAAAGGAAGAGAATAATGTTCAGCATGCTTTCCCAGGCCCCAGGGATTCCCTTCTTTAAGGACTATCTGTAGAAGGTACATGGTTTTCTCCAACCAGGGGAACAGTGGCAGGGTCCAGTACCCAATATTATGAAAGGCAAACTCTAAGCAATTGATTAGAAGGAGAAGCTGCCCAATCCTAGGAGCCAGATCCTTCCTCCTCACAATATCCCCTTCATGAAATTCAGGATACTAGGGCTCTTCATTCCTATATTTTCATGTTTGTGGGGGAAAGGTATGATATCCTGAACTTAGAGCCCTGAACTTGTCCTATTCCTTGTACTCAAAAGTGCCTTAGGGCTCCAATCTTCATGGTTAAAATAAAATAAAGTCCCTAGCAGGGAATGTGCTCATGTGTCTATCACTATTCTGGTATGTTTTGTGTATTCTTGATTTTGCATCAACACTTATTCTGCTTTGGAGTTCATAAAAGAATGTCTCCATAACTGTTTGACTCACATCAGGAGAAGGAGCCTGGTGGGAAGAAGAAAAATCACTCATTGTATAGCATTTGAAAACCAAAGAAAAAGCTGAAAGCAATCACATCCAAAATCTTATAGCTTAGTCTGTAGCAAAGCCAAGATTTTGAAAGTATTCTACCTGCCTTCTGAATATCCTCACTGATGGCAAATTTTTGTTCTTCAGAATTGATTTGAGTTGTAGAAATAGCAAAAAATAATCTTTTGAAGTATCTCCAATATGCATCTATAATTCATCTTCTGAAAAGCTGCCAGAGAACAGTAACTTTGGTCAACCATGGGGTTTGACTCATTTTATACTTCTTATGATTAGCAAGATGAACTGAGATTGGGTCAGCTCTAATAAAAGTTAAAACTGTACAGGTCAGAATTGGGCCATGCTTGGGAAATGGCTGCCATGAGCTGGAGACTGCCTGGAGTGACTAAAACTCACAAGTAATGAGTTGGGAATTGACTGGCCTCTAGCCAAAGGAACCAAATTACATGACTGACTGAAATATGAATAGTGGTTGTAAAGTCATGGTATTACAGGGCTGGGCGGAGTCTCAGAGGCCATAAGGTTTAACCCATACCTAAACCAAAACTTCCTCTGTAACATACATTATAAATTGTCAGCTAGGTTTAAAGACCTGGTGATGGGGAACTCATCACTCCCTCCCAAAGCTTCCCATTCTTCTTTTTTTATATCTGTAATTCTTATGGTCATTTTCCTTACCTCACACCTCAATCTTTCCAATATCCACTAGCTCTGCCCTCCAGCATGAAGCAGAAAAAAAGCCCAATTCCTCTTCTGTAGAACAGGTTTTTTGAATACTTGATGGCAACTAACATGTTTCCCCTACAGCTTTGTGTCTCTAGACTATTCATAACTAGATGCTTCACTTTATGCCTGTATGATATAGTCTCTAGGCCCCTTAACATTCTGTTTACCTTCCTGTAGATATGCTCCAAGTTGGAAATTTCTTTCCTAAAATGTGCGTAATCATATCTGCAAATCAGGAACCCTAAAGCATATAAGGTTGTTATTTGTCTGGGTCTGCAGACTTAGGCATTCATGTATTCAGTTGTTGTATTGTGCTATTTTATTTACTCTTTTGATTCATCTTTCCCATATCATCCTCCTTGATGGAAAAAAAAGCAAAGAAAAATAGGAGTAGAGTGAATCTTCTTTTGTCATCTACTAATATTAGAACATTCTCCCCAAGCAGTGGAATGACCCTCCCTTGCTCTTGTTAAAATTTAAACATAAATAGGAAAAAGCCCTTTTCTGTATAATTTTTTCATGAAACTTAGCCAATCTGGGGGCTTTTATGTTATTTTATATTCATCATTTTACACATAAAATCTTACATTTGCAAAGAACTTTGGAAGTCAACCTGGTATAACCTCCGTTCCCAAGTACCTGTCTTTTTGGTTTTTACAGCTCTGTGATTACACTTTACACAACAGCTGCAACAGACTATTCCTCAGAAACCACAGTTATTTACATAAAGGGATTTTGCACAGTTGTGATAGAACTCATTCTGTGAGGAATCTGGGAGGGGACAGACTATGATTCTGGAAAAACAGTTAATTGTGTTAATTTGAAAGAGACTACGATAACTTCTTTTCTGAGAGAAATTACTTTAATTTGTATCTTGTGAAGAAACAGAGAGTTACTGAGAAGTGCCTGATGGGTGAGATTGTGTTTCCCGAAACTTTGAAGTTAGAAATAACAGTGATGGTTAGAAGTGACTTTCACAGCTGATATATTATGAATAATTTTTATATCTATGGTTTATTGTTTGTTACTCTTAATAAACTGCATAGCCAGTAACCTTGTTGTTTGTTTAGGTCTAAAGAATTGGGAGTGAGGGGAGAAGTAATATAGAGAATATAACAAAAAACTTACGGGAAAAAAGTTTCTCTAATTTATTAAATAGATAATATTTAATAACTAGGTTGAAGTCTCAGAGCTAAATAATTATTGAGATGTTGTAAATTTCAGTAATTAATGAGAAAATATTAAATTGCCTTGGAACCTGAAGAATGAAAAAGGAAATTGAGCCAGTAGCAGGTAGAAAGAGGGGTAATCATCCCATGAAAATTACATGTAGGATTATGAAAATTGTAGGGAGACTTAGCAGGTAGGTCAGAGAGCAAGCATACAATTATAGATTGACTAGGGAGGATTGTCAGGAAGCCCCAAAATCAGAGACAGATATGCAGGGAGAAGGAAAGAGAGGGCATTTATTAACCTTTACAATGTGTCAGGCAACTTACCAAGCACTAGGTATATATAGGTATTCATATGAAAACAAACAAGATTGCCCCTGCCCTGGAAAAGCTTACATTCTCAAGGGAGAAGACAACAGAGAGATACTGGAAAGAGAAGGGGCACACAGAGGAGAATGCAGAAAGTGACATAGTGGCCTGGTTCCTGGCAAGATGATGATGGTGATGGTGATGGTGATGATGATATTTATATAGTGCTATGTGCTAGGCACTGTGCTAAACACTTTGCAGTTTTTAATCTCATTTGATTCTCACAACAACCCTGTGAAGTAGGTGCTATTACTAGCCCCCTTTCACTTATGAGGAAACTGAGGCAGACAGGTTAAGTGACTTGCCCAGGGTCACACAGTTAGTAAATGCTGAGACCAGATTTTTACCTATCAGAGAGAGGAGCCAGGAATGGCTTCCTAATTTCTGGAGTGAAGATGGTTGCAGACAAAAGACAGGATGGAGTACTGCATTAAATTCTGACTGGTATATTTTAGTAAATTTATTAATAACAAGACTGAATAGAGGAAAGTTACCTGGATGATAACAGGCCTTGAGAACATGACATATGAAAATCTGCTCCAGGAACTAGCAATGGTTATTCTGTAGAAAAGAAGTCAAGAGAGATAGAATAGTTATCTCGAAGTATTTGGAAGAGAGATTAGAATCTGTTCTGTTTGGCCTCTCCTGGTACAGATTGAGGAGCAATGGCCAGAAGTTGTAAAGAGGGAAATCTGGGCTTGATGTCAGTGAACAAGCATTTATTAAGAGTTAAGGCTGTCCCAAAGTCCATTGGTATGGGACTCAGAGCCCCATGTGCTTACCATGTTCTCGGCACCGAGCTAAACCATACAAAGAAAAGTCAACCCTCAGCCCCACCAATAAAGTAAAAATAAGATGAAAACAAAAAACCAGTACCTGTCCTCAAGGAATTCACAGTCTAATGGGAGAAACCACATGAAAACAACTACATAGGAGATGTAGACTGGATAAAATGGAGAACATCTCAGAGAAATGACACCATCTGGTTCTACCTCTCTGGAAGCTTTTGAGCAAAGCCTGGATGACCACCTGCCAGGTATGGTATAGAAATACTGTTTTTCAGGCAGTGGTTTAAATTGGAAGGCTTTTGTACTCCCTTCCCTTTCTGACTTTCAGTGATTGTGTGTTGGGGGAGTGGCTGAGGTGGGAAATGGGGAATGACTAGCAGTCAGGGACAGATCAGGAACCAAAGGTCATGGGCGTGGAATAAGGGATCTGAGACTGAGCAGACAGAAACAACGAAACGGGAGGCAGGGTCAGGTTCAAGAAATCTGGAGAGCTAGACAATCGGAGTCTTCTTCCTGGAACCTTGAGATCACCTGGTAGAGTATTCTTTATGAGAGTGCATTTGGTGCTGGAATAAAATACAGTCGACCTAAAACAGTGCCCTCATCCTCTCTACACCCACTCAGATCCAGTCAGATCATTGTGGACTATCTTTGCACCTATCCTTCAGGCCACAGGTTGCCTTTTCACAAATTTATTTGAATTTGAAATTAATTTTTACCTTATCTCACCTGTTTATAAATGTGGTACATGGGTATGGCTCATAAAATCATATGATTTTGTGGGCTGGAAAGAACTTGAAAGATCACCTAGTCCAACCTTCTTATTTTACATACACAAAAACTGGGGTGGGAGAGATAAAGTAATTTATCTAAGGTTACACAATAAGAAGCAGAGCCTGGATGGTTGTTGTCAGAGGAATGGCCATTATTATTACAGAGACATATAGGGCTCAGGAACAAACAGATGGCACAGGAATTGAAGGTGGTCAAACAAGTCAGATATCTGGCAGAGGAGACCATCTTGCTGGGCACTTCCTACCCCCCACTCCCTAACCCATCTGCACTTTTCTCTGCATTTATTCCAATCCTGAATCATAGAACCATAGATTGTTAGAACTGCAAGGGTGTTTAGAGAGTCTGCTCTCTCATTTTAAAGATGAGAAAAGTGAGTCCTCCTTTCAGTGACTGGTCCAACTCACACAACTTAAGTGGGAGAGTTAGGTTTCATCTTGGATCTTGTGATGTTCATGCTAATCCCCTTGAATTCAAGAATGACTGTCATCCAGGATAGGAACAATCCTTCTTTCACTCATTCATTATGATAATTTTGAAAAAGATTAACAGTGCTAAATAAAACACAGACGATCCCCCCTCAATATAGTCACTGTTCTCTAGAAGTTTACAGTCGATTAAAAGAGCTCCACGTAAACAATGACAATACAAAGTAAGCCAGAAAAAGTAGGTATCAATAAATTGTTATAAATTTCACAGCAGAGAAATAGCACTCCTAGCCAAAATGATAGGGAAAGGCTTCAGTGAGTAAGTAGCCTTTCAGCTAACCCTTAAAGGCTGCTCCAACTTTGACAGTCTGAAATCAGAGGGTGGTCTATTACAAGTGAGGGAAACCGCATAAGGAAAGGCATGGAGACTAGAAAATGAGGTGTATATTTTGGAAATGGAGATTAGTATAGTTTACTCATAAATTAAGTGAGGAAGAGAAGACCGGAACTAGATATGTGGGGGACTTTGAATGCTAGGCTGAGTTTGGAATCTACGATGAGAACAATGAAGAGCCACTGAATATTTTTCTCATCAGAGTGATTTGATCAGATCTGCATGCTGGGGAAAGATTCATTAATAAGGCGGCAGTGGGTAGGAAAGATGAAAGAAACACAGACTTAAATCTGGGAGACCTTAGAAATTATTTATTTCACCCTTTACTTCTTACAGATAAGGAATTGAGGCCCAGAAGAATTCACTTGTCCCAAGTCACAAGGCAGTAAATGGAAAATTTGGGATTCAAACCCAGGCCCTCCCATCCAAATCTAGTGCTCCTTTCATGGATGCCTCTGGGGAGCAGAAACTGAGGGTGAGGAGATAGTAAAAGACTAGGCAAGGTAACTATGATCCTTGTCAGAAAATAACATATCTCATGCAGTCAAAGGGGCCCTTTGACTGAATCCAAATTTCACAGAACAAATCCCTTATTAAAGGATTATAAAAAAATTATCTGTAAAACTTGGACTTAGTCAAAAGGCTGCACCCAAGGACCTAAAAGGTGATTGTGGCCTTGAGGTCACAGGTTCCACCAGAAAGAACACTGAAGTGGGAGTGTAACAAGGGACTAGGCCTGGTTCACTAGTTGTTATAAACTTGGACAAATAAATCTCTTCAGTGGTCTGGTCATTTGTTCCCTCATCTATTACATGAGAGGGCTCGGATAAGATGATCTCTAGGGTTTCCTTCAGCTCTAAAATGTAATAAAACTCAGCTAGTCCTTGAGACTATTCGCCTCCTACCACCAGCCCCACGCTTTGAATAAAAGGCACCAAGAGACAGATGCAAGAGAAACTGAGATCTGAGCTGATACCTCAGTTACAAAAAAACATTCCTTGTGTCACTTTGAGGCAATATAATAGATATTCAGCAGTCAAATATGCTGGCAGAGCCACCAGATCTACAGTCTCTCTGGAGCCTTTTGCCTATAACATGGTCATATGATGGAAGAAGGACAAGACAAGGCACTTCCTTGTAAAAGCATAGAGAAGCCTACACCTAAAAAATAAAAAATAAAACAACAGAGTCACCTAAAAACAAAGAGGTGCAGAATTATCTAAGGAATGAAATGCTTTCTCCCTTCTCCTCTCAGTCCAGACTTTTCTTTGAGGGATGGGAGAAGGCAGATTTGAATGTAAAAAGTCAGAGGGTAAGAAGGGATGAGGTTGAGATTGTCAAGAATTGGTGGGGAAGTGGAGATGGGGATCAGAGTTCAGTTAGGAAAAGGAGTTGGGGACACAGGGAGATAGGACAAGTTCTGTCACATTTGTATTGACAAGGGTAGAGTTGATTGCTTTGAATTTCCTTCTTTAAAAAATTGTCTAAGGATACACCAGCCCCAGCACGCCCTCTCCCCACTGGACAAGACAGTTATAGAGGGGTCATCAGGACCCCCCTCACTGTTAGATAAGAAGACCTTATATTGGTGTAGCATTTTACAGAGAGACAGCCCTTGGCTCCATCCCTTTTCCATGTCCCTCCCTTCTCCTGAGCCTCTCTTTTTCTCATCCTGCACTCACTCTTCCCAAGCTGTTTTACTTGTCACTTAGTCAACACACACCCTTCAATGTACTCTCCCTAGGATTCTCTGCTGTGGTTGTAAAGAGTCCAACAATACACACAACATACCAGGGGAATAGGAAAACTAGGAGGAGGGGAAGAATACAACACACAGCCTCATGGGGTTCTCTTTAGCACCCTCAAACTCTCTTAGCCCTCACCTTTCATTTCTACCAACTCAAAATGGAACATGGCAGGATCATAGATTCAGAGCTAGAAGGAACCTTAGCAGTCACTATTTAGTCCAATTCTTTTGTTTTATGGATGAGGAAACTGAGGTCCACAGAGATTAAGTAACTTATTCAAAGTACATGGGTACCAAGTATCAGAACTTCAAATCCCAAAAGGAATTTAAATCCACATTTTCTGACTCCAAAGCCAGTATATTTGCAATTGCATCATGTGACATCATCATCATCTTCCCCTTCTATCTCAGACACATACCCCAGGAGAGAAAGAGAGGAGATTTAACTCTAGGAGCTTGTGCTAGTTTTCCTGAAGCAGATATACCCCTCTGAACCCCCGTTTCCTCATCAATATTTATTAGTTCCTGGAGTGCAAGGAGTTTTTATTTATTCAGGTCTGGAGAGCAAATACTCTAGGCAAGGGGCTTCAATCTTCCCCCAGTCAACCCTTTTGTCCCTTTCAGACGGACCAATGAATGGGCCCTGTATTCTTCTAACCCTAGTTGGAAGAGGACAATGTTCACTATTATAAAGGACAGAACCTGAGAAACACTGAAGGTCATGTGGGACAGGATTGCTGTAGTTAGTCAGGTAATGAATCTACTGTGAGACAGAGGACACTTTGCCCCTAAGTGCAAAGAGCTGGGCAGTGGGGGTGGTGAAGCCACTCCCATTTAAAGCTTTTTGGAGCGTGGAGGTAGAGGTTGGAGAACTATATTTGGAGGTGGGGCTGAATGTCAGAGTTCAAGAAGGGCGAAAAAGTAGAGGTGTCCAGATAAAAACCCTAGGGACTGGGGTGGAGGAAAGGGGTGGGGCTGGTGGACTCCTCCCCTAATACCACCTGATTTCAGAGGAGACTGTCCAAAGGCAGGTGAGCTATACTTACAGACCTGAGGCTGGTGACTGAAGATGAAGAAAGAAGGAAACCTCTAACTTGGGAGATGGGGGAGGTAATCATGCTCTTTTCTTGGCCCCTTTCCCTGATCAAAGGCTCCCTGCTCTTTGGAGCTACTGGATTTGGCTGTAAGGGTGGGGAGGGAGAGAATGTAGAATTCTGTCCTGGGCTGAGGTCCTACCTGGGCTATAAGGAAGGGGTTTTCTGTGCTAGATTCTAGGTGGGGATTCAAGGACCCTGACCTCAAGAAAGATTTTGGAGGAAGGAGGCATAGGTAGATACAGAGAAGAGAAAGAGTTTGGGCTTCTATGTGTCCCAGTTCTTTCAAAGATCCCCTATCATGTATCCCTGTACTTGTGGTGCTTTGTCTTTGTAGGTGGAGCCTGGCTGGCACAGTATGTGGGGGGAGGAGGGGACTACAACCCCACCCAAAAGGAACAGAGGCTGGGGAGAAGGAGGGGAGTCAGATTGAGAAACTGGCATATGTGTTGGTGGAGAGGTAGGGGGAAAGGTAATACAGGAAATCAATAACGTAAGGACATCAAGTCCCTTCACCTAGATTCCAGAGATTCCTGTGTGCATTGAGGCCTGAGGCAGTATCTGCTGTGTCCAGAGCACTGGAAAAGAGAGAGAATTGGGGCTACCAAGGAAACTTTAATGGGGGAAAGGAGACTGGGGGTTCCAACCAGGGAATGTTGGAGTCTCATATATTTAATCAGGAGGGCAGATATAATTAACTTTGTGCAGGGGCTGAGAAAAGCATTCTGGGTTACTTTCTTTGTACCGTTAACTGTGTTGTCACTGTTAGTCACACTGACCCCTACCCATACCCATCCCTTATAGTGTGATTGGCATAGAGCAGGTCTTATTTGTGTCATGGCCTCTTTTGGCAGGTTGGTGAAGCTCAGTGACCCCTTCTCAGAGTAATGTTTTATATCTTTGGAGGAAATGCTAAATTTTTGTTAGAAGTTAGTAGAAACAAATCTGTAATTTTTTTTCCAGGTTCATGAATCATTTGAAATCTATTCCAGTCCTCTTCTAATAGAGTATAAAAATACAAAATATGGTCCACCTAGTACCTGACACCATTTCCCATTCCCCACCCTCCCAAAGCTTTTCTCTTGGTCCTGATTCTGGCTACTAGTATAGACATAGCAATTATGTCTTTTGTAAAAATTTTAAGTAATTTATTCTGCATTGAACTTTAAACAAGAGAAGCAAATATTCATGCCATTACAACTACTTACACTTAGAAATGAATTTCTGAGTAACCATAGCTATAGCATCCCATTAGTTACTCTGTGTCTATACTCTTCTTTTCTCTGAACATTCCTTTGCCTCTCTTTTTTCAGGATCCCAGGCAGGGGCAATGTTTCCAGGTCAAGTGTGGAGAAAACTGGTGAAGCCACTGCTTCTCTTGTGCTGTTCTTCTATCCTCCTAGGGTTAGCCCTGGTGGGCCTGCAGTCGACCATCAAACCTGTTGCTTATTTCTTCCTCACCTTAGGTGGGCTTCTTCTCCTTATCTGCTTTCTCTTTTGTTTCATGGAATGGAGGCTCGGGACGGTGCGAACAGATACCACAGGGGCCTTGAGCTCAGCACGGTAAATTGGGGGCAAGGAGAATAGATGGAGGTACATGTATGCCTTGGGCTCCTTCCACTAACCTTGCTCCTATGTCTCAGATATGGGTGGTCTGCTCCCCTACACCACTGGGTTCAGAAAGGGGAAGAACTAACTAAAGGGGGTAAGGGAATCCCAAGGGTCTCCCAGGGGTTGGTTGGTGGAGTGCTGACCCTATCTATCGCCTTCTCAGGGACAATGCAGCCTTTGAAGTACCTAGCTATGAGGAAGCTGTGGTACCACCTCAGGACCCCAATTCAGAGTTGGGTGAGCCCCCACCATACAGCACTGTGATCCCCTCACAGCTTCAGGAAGAGGCATCTAACCATTTAGAAGGATTCACAGGAGCTACTACAGAAAGGCGGAGAAGATCAGAAGGTACAATGACCCAGACAGAAGGCTCTTTGGGCACCCCAATCAATCTGCAGCTTCAGGAGCACCAGATAAGGTCTGAAACACCCCCACTCCAAAGTCTGCCACCTTTGGAACCTCTCACCCCACCCCCAGCATATGAATTCAAACCTAATTACCAAGATATCAATGATGACGATGTATTCTATGAGGAGGGCTGGATGCCTCCCTAAAGGTGTGTTCCCTGGACATATAAGATTTCCCCATTAGTGATCTTCTTTACCTGGATATCCTGAGCAGGGATTGGTACCTGGCAAGAGGAAGAGGTCATCAGGGTACAATTCCTCTTCCCAGACATATCATATGACTGGCACCTCTATTTTGTGTCCATGCTTTGTGCCCATAGTGATAGGGTCTAAATGGCTTCCTAATTTTCATCCTGTAACAACATTCCCCTACCAAAAGTTGGATGACGGGGTTGGACTGGTAAAACCACAGAGAAGGGGAAATGGGGGGTTGCTGTATACCCTCCTGCCATCCTCTAGTTTCACAAGAAGATGGAGGAACTACATTTAAAACCCAACTCTTATCACTAGTTGTAACCTTGGACAAGTCACTCAATAACCAAACTTTGAAGTTAAAAGAGACTATAGAGGTAAGCTAGTCTGACTTTATCTGAGTAAGAATCCTTTCTCCGACGACATTCCTGGCAAGAAGTCATTCAGCTTCTCCTTGAGGACTTCCAGTGAAGGGGAACCCACCACGTCCTGAAGCAGCCCTCTCCACTTTGGAACAGTTCTTATGGTTTACAAAGTTTTCCTCCCACTGAGCCAAAAACTGCCTCTCTCAAACTTCCGCCTATTGTTTCTTGCTTTGCTTTGTAGCCAATCTGAGTCTAATTCCTCCTCCTTATAACCCAATCACAGACTAGCTTGCCATCACTTTCTCTCTCCCTGAGTCTTTTTTTCCCCAGGCTAAACACTATTTATTTCTTCAGTTGATACTCATTTAGCATGTTCTCCTATCTTCTCATCATGCTATTTAGTCTTTGCACCGTTTGTCAAAAGACAGTTGTAAAATCTTGTCCCTAGAACTGAACATAATACTCCGGATGTGAATTAAGCAGGGTGGAGTACAGGGAATTATCACTTTCCTTGTTCTGACCTCCCTACTTCTATTCATTTAATCTAAGTTTTCATTAACTTTCTTGACTTTTGTGTCACACTGTTGATTCATAGAACTTGTTAACTTCTAGGACCTCTACATTTTTTTTTATACACAATCCTAACTTCTTCCTTATTTGATTGTTTTGTACTCATGAGTAGAACTCTATATTTAACCCTATTAAATGTCATCTTATTAAATTCAGCACTAGCCTCAACCTCAAAAGCCTTACATTCCTCATTCTTAAAATCAGAATAACAGTCGTGTCAGCAAATTCAAAATGTTGTCAAGATCAAATAAGGAAACCTGTAAAGTGCTTTGTAAAGGGCAACAATTCATGATTTAATTATTGTGCTGTCCTCCCACTCAATCAAATATTTAATAATTGACTACTATCTAGCACTATATTAGGCACTGATGATACAAATATCAGGTTCAAAACAATCCCTCCTTGCAAGGAGTTTATTAATGAAGAGAGTATATATAAAAATATATACAGCATAAAGTTAACAAATGTATATGTACATAATATACGTACACATGTAACATAATACACATGAGTGTAAATACAGATGTATGTATATATAGATATAGATGTACACACACATACATTAGAAAAACACAAGGTAATTTGGAAAGGAGGGCACTAACAGTTGGGGGTATCAGGAAAGGCTTCATGAAGAAGATGATGCCTGAGATACTTAAAGGAAAAAGAGGAATTATGAGTATGGGTAAATGGGGAATACATTCCAAGCATGGGGAACAGCTAATGATAAGGCATAGAGAAGTGAGTGACATGGAGTGTTGTGAGTGAGAAACAGAGAAGGCTGGTTTCACCTCCTCACTGAGTACAGAAAGGGGAGTAATATGTTGATATTGAAGAGATGTGTTTCTGTTACAGAGATGCTACGGAGGTAAAAATGGTTAAGATTTGGCAAATGCTTGGATATTTGGGGTAAAAAGATGTTAGGAGTCCAGGATAGTTCGGAGATTATGAACCTGAAATATTGGAAGGATGGTAGTGTCTGACAGAAATAGGGAACTCATCTGATGATGAGTATATATCTGAATTTAGGTTAAAGGAAACTGCTAATTGTTATATAGATGTGAACAATTATTATTGTATTTATATTATTTCCAAGGAGAGTTCTGTTAAGGTCCTGGCCAGATAAACTTGGTTCAGGAATTAGAAGATCCATAAGACCTTTACGGTGGAAGTCAGGAAGCCAAGCCAAAGCACAGCATTTTGTATCCAAAAGAGCACCTGCCTGGGAATGAGGGATTCTAATCCAGACTCTGGCACCAATTTGATATTAGGCAAGTTAATTGAATGAATGAACAAAGCTTTCATGAAGTATTTACTAGTACAAAGCACTTTGCTCAATTCTGGGGATACAAATTTTTAGAAAGAGAGAATCCCTACTCTCAAGGAATTCACATTCTAATGAGAAAAACAGCATATATGAAAGAGTTTAGCTGCAAATAGAAAAGATGGAAAAGTCCCAAGGTCCTCAAGGGTACAGTAGCAGCAAAGCAGATACTTCTTCTGTAATGTCACTATAAAATGTTATCAATTTCTGATGCTGAACCATTTGACAGTGCCAAAGACTTTGAGGACAAAAACTTTATTTTCTGAATGATTGTTGTACCTGTAGGGCCAGGTTGCATCTCCCTAGATGCTGGACAAGGTACTGGGTTGGAAGCATTTCTATCCCTTAGGCTCTTGGGTTCAGGGTCCTGGGCTGTCCGACCATCAGCACATACTGCCTCCTGTCTCTGCCCTGTGTGAGCCCTGGAATTGATTGGCAGGTGATGCAAAAGGCAGGACCCTTCTCTTGCAGACGATGGCTGGAAGCAGGCAGGACCAGCGGTCTGAGGTGTTGCCACTCTCAGGGCTTCTGTGCCTATTTGATTATGGTTGCTGGGGGTGATGAGGAAGGTGGGCCCTCCCTTCACAATGATTTTTCAGTGATGGCTGTGAAGGGTGGGTAGAAAGTGGGGCACACTCCGGGGCTCAGGGGGCCGAGCTCTCTCCATTAGCGTCTGGGGTAAATAGTTCTCAAGGTCATGGCACGTGCTACCCCTCCGTCTGTCCTCCTTCTGTTTCAAGTCACATAACCCTCTTCTAACTCGAGGTGAGTGGGAGGCGGATAAATGTTTAACGACCGACTCTCCAAAATCACAACAAAATCCGAACCTGAACAATTGACAAAATCAAGCCCTTATTTGTCATGTTTGCAAATTTCTGAGGTTTCAATGATCACGCTGAAAGTTAAATAAACGGCTTTCAACACACCCTTGAACTTCTTTCTTTCTTTGGTTCCCCGAGATCGGAAATGAGATAAGGGTCTGAGAACCTGGATTCAAGTTCAAGGTCTGCTGCTTTTAAACCGATATGATCTTGGGCCAATCAAAGCTGTCTCCGAGTCTCAGTTTCCGCCTCGAGAAAGTGGGAGTGGGGGCGGGGTGAGGTTCTAGGAGTGCATTAAGCCTACTTCCGCTGGCCGTCACTGTAACAAAAAGGGCTATTTATAGGGAAGGAGGTGGGTGGGGTCTTAGAAAGGACGGGCAAATACGTCAGTTTCCGCGGGAATCTACGACCAATCCAATCCCGACGTGGGAGCGAGCCCGTCGTCTCCGCCTTTCCCGCACTCTTACCCATCTTCTTCCGGGGGGCGGCCGAAAGCTCCCGAGCGGGGCGCTCTGCGCCTGCGCACGCCTCCCCCGCGGCGCTGGAGTGCTGCGGCTGAAGGTTTACGGAGGGGGAAATGGCCGCGCGCAGGCGCGCTTAGCGTCGCGGAGGAGGGAGGAGCCGAAGAAAGCGTCGGGGGCGGGAGCGCGGGGCCCGAGGGGGCGTTTCATTTGTTTGCGGAGTGGGCGGCTCTCGCCCCGGCTGAGAAAGGCGGGAAATGGCGGAGGCGCGCGCGGGAGCCCGCCCAGGCCTCGGCCGAAGGGGGTCGATGGCTGTGGACGGGGGGCGCAGGTGAGTGGAGCCCGCGGCAGTCCGAGCAGCCCGGGCGGCCGAGGCAGCCCGAGGCGGGCCTGCTTCCCCAGGCCCGGCGGGGAAGCCCGAGCCTTGGCCGCGGCTCGCAGTCTCGGGCCTGACCCTGGCCCCCAACCCAGGGGCCGCCGACCCCCTTCCCCGCGGGGGGGCCTGATGCCCGCTAAGGGCGGAGACAGCCCCTCCTGGGAACCAGCATCCGGGTGCTGGGCGGGGAGGGCCCCCCACCCCCCACTACCACCCTTCTTCCCTTCCCCGTAGGCAGGAAACGAGCATTTATTAAAAGTCTGCTGTGTGCAGTGAGCTGGTACTGTTACTGTTCGCCCTGAGCGAAGCGCTGTGCAGGCGATCTCCTTGATCTCCCCGGGAGGGAGGGAGGGACTTTGATTGACTCCGTTTTACAGATGAGGAAACTGAGTCAGACTTCCATCCGGTCACAGCCTTCGAGACAGTTGCAGGTGTTTGAGGCCCGGGGTCCAGCGCCACGTAGGGTAAGCGCGGGAGGTCGGGGAGTAGTGGGCACCCACCCCAGCTCGGCCCCTACCTGCCAGCGAGCTCCCAGGCCCGGGCTTGGTGAGGGAACAGATCAGGCTCCCAGCCTCCTTCGGGTCCCCTGAATCCCCTGGTACCGAAAGGCTGGGACTCCTAACCTGGTTTTGGGGGATGGAGGAGAGGGTGTCATGGATCTCTTGGACCCAGAATAATGCCACAAGGTACATAGTGTCGCAAAGGAAGCCAGTTCTATTGAAATGCAATTATTTAAATATTTTTAAAAGAAAAAAAATAATTCATACACCAGCCCCCCACCTTGCAAGTCAAAAACCCCTGGATTGAGGCTTGGATCAGATGGCCTCTGAGTTTCCCGTGCTCTGTTACCAACGTAATGGGGTATTTTTACATAATTGTTTATACTTAGAAGGGTTCCAGGCCATTCATTTTGCCGGGAAGAGCAAAAGAGTCAGAAACAAGATATCCCTTAATTAAAATCAAATAATTAATGTCATGTTTCTTTATATATCCCAGTCATTTGTTTTAAATTTTTTTTAGGTCTTTTTTTTTTACGTCCACTTCTTTTCTGAATATCAGTTCACTTTTAGTGTATCCAAATGGCGGTTGACACTTTCCTATCCACTGTGCTAAACAATGGAAGGTCAAAACTTTGGATTTAAGTATTGGTTCTGCTACTTTTCCTCGGGTGACCAGGAACAAATAATTTCATCTCTCCAGGACTAGATGGCTTTAAAGGCCAATCCACTTCTAAACCTGAGTAAACCATGAGTTGCCTAGTTCTTGAGAGATTTGGTGTGTAGCTAAACGGATGATATAGAAAATAAGTTCCTGCTCTCTCCCTTAGTTCTACAAGTATTATAATTTTGTGATTGTGAGAGTTAAAGGATTACAAAGAAAGGTATAATCACTGTAGGCCAAGTTGGAGTTTTCACTGAGGAGGTTGGCCTTTAATCAAGAAATGTTGAGTGTACCCATCATGAGTGAAACACACTCCAGTATTTGGAATATGTATATGAAGTATATGAAGATATATGAAGTGATATGAAGATTAATAAGACGTGGTTCCTGCCCTTGAGGGATTTATGGCCTAGGACAGGAAAGCTTCCACTGGGGCTTTAAGGAGAATAAAATTAGAGCAAGCAGAGGGGATTCCAAATATGGGACTGTCAGATTAGAGTTTTCATGGTACTTTTTCCTCACCTTTTGGTACCCCTCTTCATATGCTTTTATACCCTCCCACACATTTGTCTTACCAATTTATCTATATCTCTGAACTAGACCCTTGGCTACATTCGCCAACTTACCAGTTTACTCTTACTTTCTCTTAATAAATGGCATTATATTGTCTTTCCACATAACAGACTTTGATTTTAAGAGTTCTTCTGAGGATACATTGGCAGGTCTTTGGTCAAACTGTTCTAGGGTAGATAAGTTACCTGTTACAGTCTCCTTTTCCCAGATTGATACAGCCGTATTCAGGTGTTAGGAAATTATTATGTTCCCTCAAGATAAATGGTTTAACATTCCAAGTCAGTGTGAATAATTGTGGAAAACCTACATTTGCAAATGCCCTACCTACTGTAGAACTTCAAGTTACTTTGAGGATGATGATGAGTAATGTTCGTTCTCTGCAAAATTTCTTTTGCAGAAGTGACTTGTTTGTGTGATTTTTTTTCTGAAAATACTGATAATTTTTGAGATGTTAGTGTTATTGCCTTCCAAATAAAATTATCTTTAGTTATCCTGATACCATATCTGTACACAATTTTTTACGTATTGTCTCTCCTCACTTAAGTTGTTTGCAGTATCTTGAGAGGGCAGGTACTGTTTTTCTGTGTATCCCCAGTGTTTAAAGCACAATGTCTATCTAGTATGTAATAATCACTTAATAAATGCATATTGACATGACTAGGGAATAGACTCACCATTATGAAAGCCTAATTCTTTTGGGGAGGGCCAACTGTTCATTCTATGGTGCTGTGGACATATGGGATTACTAGGAATCAAGAGGAGAGTGCATTGACCTGTCCACACACAAAAGTAGCAGTATTCTTATTTGTAACCCTGTTACATAATCTGTCTGTGATAGTGGTATACCACTGAGGCACAAAGAGAAAAGATTCATTTTATCCTACTACTTCTTCAGGTTCTCAACCTATAACTTCTCCCTTTCACAGCCAGTCTTTTAGAAAAACTCAGCTGTACTTCCTGCTTCAGTATCTCATCTCCCACATACTTCTCAGTCCCTTCTATTCTGGCTCCTAGAAGTTCCCACTGGTTACCAAAGATTTTTTTAACTGTTAAATCTGATGGCCCTATCTCATTCCTCATCCTCCTTGGCCTCTGCTGCCTTTGATACTGCTGAGGAACCTCCTTTCATAATATTCCTCTCCTACTTGTCTGATAGGTTTTCCTTTGCTGGTTCATCATATATGTCCCTTCTTCATAACTCAGTTTTACCCAGTAATTTGTCCTGGGCTATTTTTTCTCTACACTTCGTCTTTTTCCTTTTTATCATTGTTCCCAGGGGTTCATTTATCATCTGTGTGCTGATGCATATATCCAGCCCTAAAGCATAAGTGCTATAGAGTCCTTGGAGCATCACCATCTGTCAACCTGTTGGACATTTCTACCATGTCTCGTAAGCATCTAGAATTCAACTTATTCATAATAGAACATATTTTCTCTTCCTTCTCTTCACCCTCAACTTTTTTCTCCAAACTTACCTATTTCTGTTGAGTATACCACTCTCCTTCCAGTTACCCAGGTTTTCAACCTCTGACTTATCCTTGACATTTCACTCTCCTTTCATATACAAGCAGTCACAAATCTGATTTTTCACTCCCTTAAGACCATATTCCTTCAAAATTTGATTCCAGCTTACTTTCCTCCATTTATTTCACATTACTCTATCCCTCTTTGTGCACCCTAGGTTATAGCCAAATTAACCTAATTTATATTTTTAAATCTTAGGATTCTATCTCCTACTTCTGTCTTTGAACAAGCAATTTGTTACTGCCTCTCAGAAAGCATAGATTACTTAAAGGTTCAACTCATGTTCCCCTTCACATAGGCAGCCTTACCTGATGCTTTCTCTTTCCTCAAATTATCTTGCATTTATTTGTAAGTGACATCTCTCATTAGAATGTAAGCTCTTTGAGAAGAGTATCTTGCACATAGTTTTTAAAAATACTTGTCACATTTACTCTAAGAAAACCTAATCTACCATTGTGGTATCTTCTGAGAGAGGCATATAGTGGCTAGCTGCAGAGCCCATAGTGACCCTGGGCTGTGGGAGTGTCAGTCTTCATACAACAGGTTGAAGGGGAGAAGAGAAACAGAGGGGTGGATCATGAGGGAGGTTTTTAAGATCCTGATTCAGAACATTGCTGGAGTTGGAAGGTTTTGTTGCTGTCAGGTACTATGAGATAGTTGCCAGGTTTTTGATAGCTGTGACTTTTCTGGCAACCTTGAGATTTGTATCAATGAGACCCAAAAACCTGAGGCATCTATTTTTCTATAAAATCATGGCCTTATCACTTAGTAACATTGATTTACTACTTCCTGTCACAGTCTTTTCCTGTCACCCTTTTGCCAGATTCTGACAGTTACTGCAGTGTCATTTCCCATTGAGATTGAGTTCTTTTTAACCCAGTTAAAGTTTCATCAGCTTGACTAGACCAGAGATACAGTTTTCACTTAAAAACAATTTTCCACATGAAATTGTGTAGACTGTGTCTAAAGTTGCTATATTTTCTTACTAGGCTCATTTTAAACAAATTTGTTGCCAATCTCAGTCAATGATGTCCATTAAATTTGCTAACTTAATGATGTACTTTACTTTTCTTAAATTAAGATTTGCCTCTCTTTGCAGAATCCTCTGAAGAAACTGATTTCTCTAAACCCTGAGACCTCATCCAGCCATGTATACACCTCTATCAAACTGCATTGTATATGCAGACCTTGAAGTCTGTAAGATGGAGTTGTATTCTGGGATAACAGATTTATTTAAAAGGCCATGTCTATATTTTCTTTATAGACATAATACAAATAGATAAAATGTATACAAAACTGAGGCTTTGTTAGTCCCATCCTTCTGTTATTCCTCCACCTCATTTCTCCATAATTCCCTCCTTCCTCTCCATCCCCCATAGAAGCAAAAATGATTCCTTCTCTTGCCAATTTCCTTTCCTTTTCATTTTTCTTAATAGGATGTTGGGAGTCTGGGGAATGGAACAGAAACATCAGGAAGCTCTGAAGAAGAACCGAGTTGTGCTGGCCAAGCAGCTGTTGCTTAGTGAACTCTTAGAGCACCTTTTAGAGAAGGACATCATCACTTTAGAGATGAGAGAACTAATCCAGGTAGCTGGAGTTTGGAGAGGCATAGTTTAGAGAGAGAAATAGGTTGGCCTGAGGGAATGGTACAATGTGTGAGCAAGAGGAAAAAGGGGACATGGCCTTATGGAGGGGGTAGAGCTACAGAAACCCTGGGGATACCAAAGATGGTATAGGGTCTCAGAAGCAGGGAAGGGATTGTATTCAATTTTCCTACAAATAATTGGTAAGTTGGGTGATGGTGCTTTTCATCACTTTTATTTCCAAACATACCCCTCCTCTATTCATTGAGCCATATTTTATAACTAAGATTTCAAAAGAAAGAAGGAAAAGTAGTTTGGTAAACCTTATTGGGAGTGGGAGGTAGTCTGTGATATGGGGTAAGCAAACATGATTTCTTTTTTCATCTTTTTGTCTGCCCCAGGCCAAAGTAGGCAGTTTCAGCCAGAATGTCGAATTCCTTAATTTGCTTCCCAAGAGGGGTCCCCATGCTTTTGGGGCTTTTTGTGATGCCTTACGGGAAACCAAGCAAGGGCACCTGGAGGAGCTGTTGCACAGAACCCTCTGCAGCTTTCAGCATTTATTGCCACCGGTATGGAGTATTGGGAATATGATGTTTGGGGAAGGAATCCTTCCCCAAGTGAGCTTTGTGTTGGCAGTCTTGAAACTGTCACAGGGGATTTGGAATATTGAAAGAAGATATGGCTGTAGATATAACTGGGATGTCTCTTAAGATTTAGCATGGAAACTGTTGTTTTCTTACAGTTGGGCTGTGATGATGACTCAAGTCTCCCTCTCCCAGTGTGTGAATCCTGTTCCCCTCACAAGCAACTCCGCCTCTCTGTAGGTGAGGATTCAGAGAAGGGGATGATAGTTGAATTTCTCATTTCTTATTTGGTTTGACATTGATTCCCAAGCCTCCTCTTTCCTCTGTTCTGAAGTTAGTACTTTTAGTTAGTTGGCCAGGACTCAATAAAGCTATTGTTTGGATGGATGCCAGGTGTGGCCCCTACCCTGTCAGTAGTGAAATGGTTGGTATTCATTAGTCATCTAGCACAGGCTTTCATATACCATGACCATGAAAAGCAACCTGTCTTGCCCCCTGCCTATTTCTCTAAATTAGAAGTCCCCATAATTTGTTGGTCCTTGCATCTATGGATCTTCCTTAATAAAACTAAACTTGTTTTTCTAGAACAAGAAATGAAATTACATTCAACTTTTGATTGTAATAGTTGAAACTCTTCCCTCAGAGATAGGAAAAAGGATTAAGTTGTAATGCTGGGTTTAACCTTGGAGTTTGAAACTATTTGTCTGTGCCTCAGAGACCATGGAACATTCTCTGGACAATGGAGATGGACCCCCCAGCCTCCAGGTGAAACCTTGTACCCCAGAGTTTTATCGAGCACATCACCATTTGGTGAGTCTTAGGGAATGACTTGATATGGGAGAGAAGGGGATCCCCTACTTGGAAATGTAGTATCCGTTTTCATCCGCCTCCCCTTTCTAGCTGTGTCAGGCTAAGCAGTAAGTCCTGACGGATGGTTTTTTTGTGTGTAGACCCTCTTATTAGTCCCAGTAGGATGAGAGGGAAAAAGAATAAAATAGATTCCCTGTCTCCATGGAGCTTGTGGAAGAGAAGTTCTTACCCTTGGATAGATTTTTGGTGAAAACGTGGTCTTGGTTCTCAAAATCTAACCTAGCCTTTCCTACACAGGCCTATAGATTGCAGTCTCGACCTCGTGGCCTAGCACTGGTGCTGAGCAATGTACACTTCAGTGGGGAGAAAGACTTGGAGTTCCGATCTGGTGGGGATGTGGATCACAGTTCCCTGGTAGCCCTTTTCAAGCTCTTGGACTATGAGGTCCATGTCCTGCATGATCAGACAGCACAGGTACTACCTGGGAAATGGGAGGAAGGCGTCTGGAATTGTTTGTAGAAGGAAAGCTTGGAACCAAGTCCACAAGGGCTCACAAGGTTAGATAGAAGAGATAAAATATCCCTTTTGTAGAACTTCTGCTGTTACTGTGTACATTCTCACTCAGGGACCCTGTGTCACTTTGTAATTTAGTAACAATGGGTAAGACCAACTTACGGCTTGAAAATCATTTTCATAGAGTACCAATGTCCTTCGGTGTTAGATTATAACTTTAGGCATTGCTTTTCACCTAGTTTGACCAGGGCTACTTAGGTCCTATGGGATCTAACTATATTGATCAAACTCAGAAGAAAGTGATTTCTAAATCAGAATGCCAGTTCTTTTACAATGGAAAATATACTTGTCCCAGTAATCAAGACTAGTCTGTAGTAGGAGTTCATTTCTTGGTCAATACAGAAGACTAAAGTAGTGAACAGAAAGTTGCTTGGTGAGCCCAGGATTAGAAAATAGGGAAGTTAATTATACGTTCTGATGGTTATCCAGGATCAAATGCCTCCTCCCTTGAGCAAGACTATAGGATGCACTGACAGATTCTGATCCTTTTTCAATATTCCTTGTTGGTATCAAGCCAACTTTAATAGCATCACCTGACTCCTGTTGCATATTCCAAGATTACAGTTACTTAACTTTAGTGGAGATATGAAACACAAATAAAGTTCTATTTCAACATCTCGTGGTCTAGAGGTAACCCTATATTTTCAAAGATTATGCCGGCAGATCACAGGCCCCTGCCAAACTGAAAAGTTGCCTTTGAAGTACTAAAATAAATTTCACAATTTTTGCTTTTTATAACTATCTTATTTTTATATTTTTTGCTATTACTTCAATTTACTTCACTTTATTTCTGAATGTAACCCTTTCACCTCCATTATCCATTAGCCATCCCTTATAGCAAAGAATTTTTAAAATTAGTGGGAAAGTAGCATGGCAAAACCAATTAATGTGTCATTTGTGTCATAGAATTGAAGCAATATTCCACACTCATAGTCATTCCACTCTGCAAAGAGGGGAGGGAGATGAATTTTTTTTTTTTTTTAGTTCTTCAGGCCCAAGCTCAGTTACTATAGTTGTACATTGTTCTGTTTCTTTTTTTTGTTCTTTCCACTTACATTATTATAATAATTGTATATATTGTATTCCTGGGCCTGTTTATATCACCGTACATCAGTTCATATAAAACTTTCCATGTTTCTTTGCCAAGTTTTTGTATCCTTTGCTTTTAATACCAGGATAATAATATTTGAACAAACTTAGTTTTGATTTGTTAGCCATAGTATATATTCTATTAATATTTTTTGTTGTATCAACTATATTTTTGTTATATCAACTATATTTCCCCTGGTTCCTTCCCAACCAATCATCCTTTATGACATATTTTCTAAAACAAAAAGAAAGACAATAAGGAAAAAGAGGGGAGGAAGGAATTCAGCGAAATCAATATATCAAAAAAACTTGACATTATATTCATACCTGTGAGACTCCCTGCAGAGGAATCAGGGAAGATATATTCTCATTTCTCTCCTTTGGGGCCAGATTTGATTTTTACAGTTGTGTAGCATTCATTTCTTATTGAGTTTTGGTGATTATTCTTTCCACTTATATTGTTGTAGTTGTATTTATTGTTTTCCTGTCTCTGTTTACTTGCAATCAGTTAATATAAATCTTCCCATGCTTCATTGTATTCATCATGTTTATTTCTTACCACATAGTAATATTTCATTATATTCCTGTACCACAATTTGTTTAGTCATTCCACAATGGAAATTTCTTATTCATTTAAGTCCATTTATGTTACTAAATCAGTTTTTGTCTACCTGTTCTTGTTTTCTTAAGTAGAATTTTATCATAATTTTCATAAATAATGGTCAAACATTTTTTTATCTGGCTAAAAGTATAATCTTGGAGTGTGTGTGGGGTAGCGGAGTGTTTAAGGATAAAGAAGATTCTAGCATGTTCATAGACAAAGGAAAAGGAATAAATTTTAATTCACTAGCTATGTGCAGCCATTCTACCACAAGTAAGTAGTTTTTGAAAAGTGTATATTTAAAAAAAGAACATTTCATTGTTAATCTGTAGGTTGAGTGATGACTTGTACATTCAATGTAGAGCGATACTTAGCTTTCAGCAAAGGATTTTCATTTTTCTAAACAACAGGAAAAAAACACACAAATAAAATATGGGTTTTAAATGATTGATAGTTAAATTAATAATTTTTAATTTTAGGGTCTGCTGTTTATGTAAGAGAAAATATGCTATTTTTCTGTTTTCACATACTAAAATTAGAATTGCTTTGCTGGCTCCATTTTTCCCAACATATGGATGTTTCTAAATTCAGCAAATATGAACATCTCCCTATTGACAGATATGTTCTAGGATTTATTCAGTATTCATTCATTTATTCAACACGTGTTTGGAATTTGGAACACATTTTCCTGTGGAAACAGTGTTTAAAATGGTGCTTAGAATTGACACAGAAGTCTTTTTAAACCATGTGACTGAAATTTAGCTGAATTTATACTTAACTTTGAGTTGACATAGGTCTGTTGTCTTTATTTTTTTGTTTCTTCCATTGTTTCACCTGTGTTTTCAGTCAGACAAGTTTTTGTGGTCCTTTCTGGGAATCTAACCACTGTGCATATCATTGTTTCTGTGAGAAAATGCTTCAGCAGCTAGAATGAGATTGAGTAGCAGAAGAATTACATCTTCCTCCTCTCTTTGTCCCTACCACAATGCAGTGGTGACTAATAAGAAAAAATCATTCTGGGGTCACTTGTCACTCGAAGAAGTTTATCTCCATGATATGTTTGTAGAACTTTCATAAATCAGGGGTGTTTGTTAGTTTATTAACAATTTCTACTGTATAGGTGTTTAATCCACTAATTAATGAATCTCGCCTTTTACTTTTAAAAGTGTTTTTCATTTTTTGTTTTCAAAAACTCTTGCCCCCTTTTATCTGGATTTATAAACACATACTTTGGTAAATATATTTTCCTCTAAATTTTTCTTGTTAGGAAATTGAGTGATCACATCAACCATGCCTACTTTCTAGTAGGTTTAGTACCTTTTGAATCTGACATTTTAAGCTAAGATGCCAATGTGAATTTTATGTAATATACTCAGTTATGTTGTATCTAACTGATTGGTGACAGCAGAGAAAAGAGGCTTCTATGTAAGTACTGCCATTGAGAGAGCTAGGTGAGAGCAAGTAACATGCAAGAATCCAGATTGGTAATAGAAGGAATGCAACATAGGAAAATTCAAAGGTAGTCAAACATTGGAGGTCATGATTTGAGCTAAAGACCCCCAGGTCCTGGTGGACAGATTGTAACAATAGTAATCAATATAGTAAAGTGAGCGAGGCTTTTTCAGCATTCCTTAACAAGTTAACAATTGATCCATTCAGGTGGTAAGGCGCATTTAGAGTTGCTCTGAGGCCACAGGTTAGGCTGCACGAATTACTACACTCACCCTCCACTAGAGGGCAAGAGAACAGTGGTATGTCCTTACACTAAACCGATTATTTCCTTGAAGAAAGTACCATTTGAGTAACAACTTTTTCCTCATTATATTTTTTTATTAGTATACAGGAATAACCAATTTTTGTGTTAAGGAATTTCAGTTATTTTTATGGTGTAGTTTTTAAGATATATCCCTGCCTCATATTTTCAACCATTTTTCTCTATTTTTCAGATGCTGCTATAACTATTACATTAATTTTTGATAGCTGCTGCTTTCGATAAGCCTTTTTAAGCTATGAGTATATTTTCCACAAAATCGATTTGAATTTAACCAGATATTTTCACTGTACTTAAATTATGAATAATATAAAATCAGTAACTTCCTTGAATTACCATTGAGAGTATTTAGCATTAATACAGTATGAAAAATAGGTTAAAAGTGAAATAAAAATAAATTTGGAGGGAGATTAACATAGGAAGAAGTAGCACTCGGAAAAGACAGCCTTGTATATTTTGTTCAAATAGTTAATTCTTTCCCACAATCTACTGTGTATACTAAGTTTTTTGAGGAGGTTGTCCAGTGTTTTTTGATGTCAGGTAATATTGACCAAAGGAGAGAAATTCTTCTGTGTCTACTTGTTAGGAAGAAAATGAATGAGAACCCTAGGTCTAGGTACTAATTAGTTTATTGTGGTAAAGATATCTATCTATCTTGTAGGTAAGAAAATATGTAAATTGTGGGTGAGCAAATATTCTTTAGAATGCTATTATTAACATATCAGTCTGAATTCTTACTATAAGATTTGTCTTTGTTGGACATCAGACAATCACAAAAACATCATCCCTATCTTTTGAAATCTTACTGAGTCAACATACAAATAATGTAGTGCACCTATTTGAAGAAGATTTTACGGTTCACATATTCAGCATGCTTTTTTGTGGTAGATATGTGCTTCATTCATGCTTTTACTTGATAACCCTTATACTTATATATGTCTTTATATAAAATATCTTTCTCAGAGTTCAGTAATTTGAGAAGAAGTAGACCTTAAAATGCAACCTAAAACTGGCCTTAGTAATACCATGCTCTTTCCCATTGACAGTAGGACATATTGAGATATCTCTGTATAAGAAAAACTTAAAACTGTGGGCTAATTGGAGATCTTGCCTGATGGTTAAGTCATATGGGAATTTTATCTTTCAGGAGATGCATGAGAAGCTCCAGAGGTTTGCACAGCTGTCAGCTCACCAGAGCACAGATTCTTGTATGGTTGCACTCCTTTCTCATGGCGTAGAAGGTGGCATCTATGGTATAGATGGCAAGCTACTCCAGGTACTTGAGTTATCTAGACACAGATCAATTCTCTCCCCTTCTTACATGTAACAGCTATTCTAAGTATTGTGGAGCTCCAAAAGTATAGTACTGAGGATTGCTTAACCCACTTTCTTCATCTACACTTTCTACTGCAGCTCCAAGAGGTTTTTCAGCTCTTTGACAATGCCAACTGCCCAAACCTGCAGAACAAGCCCAAGATGTTTTTCATCCAGGCCTGTCGTGGAGGTGAGTACTGCAGCCAGCCCAGTGCCTGGGTGGTGGTTCCTGAGCAGCCCCCTTGCTGGCTCTCACTTTCCTGTTTGCTCCTCTCAGGTGCTATTGGATCCCATGGGCACCCCCTTCTGTTCACTGCTGCCACCGCCTTTCTCACTCTGTAAGTGTCTTTCCCTTTGCATGGGCTGTGCTAGGACTTGGGCAGCCCATGGCTCTCAAGTTAGTCAGCTCTTTATCCTGCATCTTTATGTCCACTTCTCATCAGAGCATTCTTATCAGCATCCGCATTTTCCTATTAGGCCTCTCTATCTCTTTAGTTCTTAACTCTGAGATATTCTCTCTTTGAGTGGGAGTTATGAATAACAAAGTTCTCTGTATCTCATCTCTGCCTCTCCTACTTTTATTTCTTCCCTACTTCCCTTCTGTCTTCTCTTTTAAACCCCACTCATCTGTCTCTATCTTTCCTTTCTTTCTGCCTCTTTCTTTTCTTTCTTAAAATTCCTGCCTTTTTCTTGACTACCTATGCATTCTGCAGGTGACCCAAAAGTTACTAACTTCTGCGCTCTCCAGCTTTTGGACCAGACTGCTGCGTGAAGTGCTTCTCTTTCCCTTATTTCAATGCATTCTAACATTTTTCTTCCCCTGCATGAGATTTTTCCAGCTCCATTAGGAGCTAGGACCTTGAGCATTCTAGTCTTACATGACTTCCAACCAGTGCAACCTGTTCTGAGTCTGTTATGCTAAGAACTGTTAGGGACAAAAAAGAAGATGTGGTCCCTTTCTTCAGAGTGTTTATAGTGTAGTTTGTGAGATAAGATATATATCTGTGAAACAAAAAAATTTCTAAAGCAACACATAAGCAAAGATGCAGTGGTGTGGTAAACTGCAAATATAAGTGCTGAAGTAAGGAAAAGCTCATTGTGGGGGAAGTTACAAGCAGTTGAGGGGATCAAAAAAAGCTTCATGCAGAAGTTGACTCTTGAGCTGAACCTTGAACAAAACTAGGGCTTCTAAGAGATGAAGGTGAGAGTTGGAGAACATTCCAAATATGGAGGACAGCCAGGGCAAAGGCAGGAGAGGTGGAAGATGGAGGACTGTGTGTGAATCTGTAAAAAGTCTCATTTGGCTGAACTGGAGTGTGTGAAGTGTAGTTATATAAATGAGACTGAGAGATAAACATCAAGTTAGGTTGTGAAGAGCTCTAAGTGCCAAAGAGAGGTGTTCCTATTTGATCCTAGAGGTGATAGGCAACTACTCTAGCTTGATCTGTACTTTAAGAAACGCATATTGGCATCTGTGGAGGATTGACTGGAGCAGGGAGAGTCTTGGGACAGGGATGCCAATTCTTGACTGTTGAAGTAGTACAGGCAAGAGATGATGAGAATCATCGTTTAGGGTAGTGACTAGATGGGTCGAGCCAAGGGGGCAGATGTGTAGATAGAAACAAGATTTGGCAAGTAATTGAATATTTGGGATGAACTTTCTGGGATTGGAAAAATTTTCTTTCCCTCTAATACATTCATGTACCCATTCTCACTCCACCTTCCCAACTTTTCCATAAAACCTCTGAGGAGTAACCAAGTATCTGTGGTAATTGGAACCTTACCTGCTTGCCATTTTCTCTTGAAGAAAGACTGTATATGTTGGCTTTCACCCCATCTCTCCTTCCCCAATTCTGTTGATTTCAATCCCTGACTTCTCTGTGAGTCTCAGGAAGAAGGAAATACTGTGAGACTCAGAAACTCTTTCTGCTAGAGCAAGCCAGGAGGCAGATGGCTGAATCATCCTAGAATCGTGGTAAAAGCATTTGCTTTTTCTTTCTGTACAAAGGCAGATGATGGATCAGATGACTTGTAAAGTCCCTTCCACTGTATGGAATCTTAACAGAACTGGAAGGAGCTTAGAACTGTTACAATTGTATTATGTCAGAAGAGGGAGAGACACTTGTACATATCTAGCACAAGTTGGCTAAGGCAGCAACCAGAGATGGATATCCACCTTGAGAAGGGAGGGAATTTTGGTTTCCCATTGTCAGGCCTGGGGGTATGTTTTTTTCCATTCTCCCTGCAGATGAGACAGACCGAGGGGTAGACCTTCGAGACGGAAAAGAACATGTAGCCTCTCCAGGGTGTGAAGAAAGTGATGCTGGCAAAGAAAAGATCCTGAAAATGCGACTGCCCACACGGTCTGACATGATCTGTGGCTATGCATGCCTCAAAGGTACTTGAGGTTCTAAAGTACAACTTCTTAAACTTCTTCCACTTGTGATCCCTTAGGTTCTTCTTAAACTGTGGATCATCACCCCATATGGGTCAGTTTAAGAAGCACTGTTCTAGAGCAAAGGGAAAGGGAAGGGAGTAAGCCTTTATATAGCAAATGCTATGTTCCAGGCACTGGACTAAGTGCTTTTGACACTGCTGTGGCAAAGGGAAGTGAGGAAGGAGTCTTCAGGTCCCCTACTCAGTTTGGTCCTGTTTTAGGATAGACTATGGAATGGAGAATAAGCCTTTTTGAAAAGGGGGGGGGGGGGGGGGGGCGCTAGCAGACATATCTCTCATTCTAACATAGTCCTAATCTGATCGTAGGCACTGCTGCCATGCGGAACACCAAGAGGGGATCCTGGTACGTTGAGGCCCTGACACAAGTATTCTCTGAAAGGGCTCGAGATATGCATGTGGCAGACATGTTGGTTAAGGTGAGTGTCCCTGTTGGTTGAGTTTGCATGTCTTCACATTTTGCCCTGTCTTCATTTTGCCTTCTTTCCTGCCTCCATAGTCTTCCTTCCCTGTTAGAGCTTGCCTTGCTTTTTTGATGATATTGTAAGAAGCCTGAAGTCTTTGATTTGAAACTTAGCCAATTTCTTCTTCTCCAGGTTAATGCGCTTATCAAAGATCGAGAAGGCTATGCCCCTGGAACAGAGTTTCATCGCTGTAAGGAGATGTCTGAGTACTCCAGTACCCTCTGCCGCCACCTCTACTTATTTCCAGGACATCCTCCTACACGATGAGCACCCATCCTCTCATTTTACCCACAGTGAGACTATGGGAGGCATGATTGGAACTGTCCTTCAAAATGGACCATTTATTCCTCCCCCTCAGGGATAATGGGATTCTTCCAGGCTTGTTTTATATACCCTTTATTTTCCACTTTGAAGATGGGACCTGCAGGCCAGCTCCTCTTGTGTGTGAAAGTCTAGAGCTATTTCTTGGCAATCTCTGGTCAGAGTCACTGCCAGGAGGAGTGCTTAGGGTATACAATAAGGGAGTCTGGCACATAGTTCTAGAACACAATGCTTTTATGGGGTAAGTGAGCTTCTGTCCTAAGTACTAATGTTGAATACTCAAGCCCCAGCCCTAGCCTCTTGTGGATTTTGAGTTCACTCCCCAGGATTATTGCGAATAGCACTTTGATCATTGTTTTTGTTATGTGAGTTAAGCCATTTTAATGCTTTTCTCCACTTATTATCCTTTCGGTTTTCGAGCACTACTTTCCTTGCCATTCAGGGATATTTTGGATAATGTCCATTACTACCTAATTCAAAATCTATGATTTCTTCATTATGAGTATTCTTCTCTGTTACATAATGATACCCCTCCATGATTTAGTAAGTAGTAGTTTAGAATTATCATGGTCAAAACATAATTAGCCTCCATTCAATTTGGTCATGTTTCTTTTGAAACTTAACTATATTTCTCTTTGAATAATAAACATGGGAACCATCACTAGGTCCATTTTCAAAAGCCTTTCCAGCTTAGTGTAGGATCTGTCTGCTAGAGTTTCTATTTCACTAGCTTAAGTCTTTGAGAACCCAATAGATATCATTTATAAGGGGGTATTTGGTCTTAGAGGGCCAAGCACAACTCAAGACACTGTATCTACAGTAATGACCTATGCATTCTCCTTTTTAGTACTGTAAGGCCTCCCTGTTAGGAGGGGACTGTCTTCCCCTGTTCACCTACTTGGAATTTACTCCAGCTCAGTGCTGGAGAAGGGTGAAAGCTACCCTTATCCAAGTGATTAAGGTGATTCTTTCTTAGTCCTCCCCCAGGGAGTTTCCCTGGTTTCATATATATAGTTACTTTCTCTTGTATTTTCCCTTTGAAATGGGCAATACAAAGAAAGTATGGAGAATGGATGGGAATGATACCTCAGAATAATCTAATTCCCGTTTTTCCTTCATCTCCTGTCCTGAGTTGTCACCAAGTCCCATTTTCTTCCTTTCAGATGCTCTGTCTTCCTCACTATTCCCATTTCCCATCCAGTCTTAAGTTTTCCATATTTTCTGCCAGGATTGCTATAAGAACCTCCTGGTTAGTATTCCTGCTTCCAGTTTTTCACCCTCCATTCCATATGCTACTATTAGATAAATTTTCTAAATTATTCCCCTGCTAAAGAAACTACAGACTCTCAAACCCTGAATAGTTTTTAAATATTATCTTACTACCTAGCCTCACTGAATATATTCCAACTTTCCTTCCTATATTCCCCATAGGCACCCCCTGTACCTCTCAAGCTAGTATTCTCACTTACTTTCCACAACATTCGGTGCCTTTGCTTATATTATCATCCCACCTTTATTGCCCTCCCTTCTTCCCTGTACTTCTGCAAAGCCTTACCTATCCTTTGACTCAGCTCAGTTCCCACCTCAGTGAAGCCTTTTTTGAATTCCCTTTGCACTTAATAGTACCACAGTTTAGTACCTAACTGTGTTCTGATTTTTTTGATGTATGTTTGCTACAGCTGCTCAAAGAAACTGTAAGCTTCTTGAGGGCAGTGACCATGTGTCATACTTATGTAGCCCCCATAGTGTGGGTACATAGTAAATATAAAGATCATGTATTATACTTTTATCTCCCACAGTACCCTGCACTATGCAAGGGTTTAAAGGTGCTCAATAAATGCTTATTGATTGGAGTTGGGGTAGAGGCCCTCCAGGGAAGGTATTTTTTTTTCCCAACCTATCTGCTTAATCCTTGCCTAGGGATTAGTATGATGTGGAAGCATCTGGAAATGTGTCTCTCTTCACTTCCCACTGCCAGGGTTTTGTATTGTTTTCTGGTGCCAAATAAATACTCATGTTTGTTACCAAGTGTCCCCAACATCTCTGTCCCTTGGGCTAACCACAGGCCTGAAATCTTTCATTTACCTTGCAAACCTACTTCACCACCAGCTAATTTCTTCACGTGTTACCTCCAGAACCTCCTGAAAAAAAACAAACCCCTCTCCTGCTCTTATGATAATGAACTAACTACACTTCACCTCTAAATAATCATTCTGACCCATGGACAACTACATCAAGTATTCAGAAGCCTATCTGAATTAAATCCTGGGAAATTTGGCAGGTATTAGGTCAGGTAGGTTCACTAAATGTCTACAGTAGGATTCCATTTCTCTATCTGAATTGGGCTGTGGCCTTGAAGCAGCTTATGGGGTCTTGATAGATACGTAAAGGAAGTAGTGATTGAACTGCATAGAAGTAGGACAGATTTGGAGATCAAAGAGTCAGGATTGGAGTGGATAAAAGGCAATGAGCTTTGGTGACCTTGGTAAAGTAGAAGGTGGGGTGAAATGATAGGAATAGTAGATTGGTTGTTAAGTTGGTGATAGATTGTAGTGAATTTGTGGCACAATGATGGGAAAGAACATATAAAGATAAGGAACTAGGGTGCCTGTGTGAAAGAGCCCTTCCTCTTATCCTTCCCTCCTGAAAAAAGAAGTTACTGGTGACCCGGTGGAATCACTAATAGGAAAAGTAGACTGGAAGAGAATTGACCAGGGTAGTTGTTAACAATTTAGTGTGAGCTCGGAAGGAAGTCACTAATGGAATTCCAACCCCAGAGATTTGTGCTTGTACTATTTCGTATATTCATCAGTGACTTGAATTTAGGCATAGGTGGCATATTTATGTTTGCCACATTTACAGGTAACAACAGAGGGATAACTACTGAAATACAACATCATCATCTAAAAAGATCCCAACAAGCCAAAAACTGGGCAAGATCTGATACCATGAAATTTAATACGGATAATGGAAAGTCTTATACTTGGATTCATAAAGTCAACTTATAAAGGACAAAGTGGGGAAGGCTTGACTAGATTGTAGTTCATCGGATGAGTGTAGCATGTGAATGCACTTAATGTTGTTCTGTTTATCCTTTGTCCTTGAAGAGGACCATGACATCACGATGACATGACTTGCCCTTGACTTTGATCTTGGAAAGGAGGACTGTGCAAGGTCACCATCCTCACTTTCTCCTTGAGAGCCGTCTGGGTCCAGTGGCGTGATACTCTTCGGATAACTGGAGATGGCCCAGGATGCAGTGTGAGACCCTGGCCATTTTAGGCTAAGGTCTTAGCAGATACTCATTTTGAGTGAGATACCTAATGTACTTAATTTATGTGTAATGGAAGCCTTCAAAGCTAATGCATGTTAGTTTGCATTCAGAGAAACATGATGTGTTGGATTAAGGAGGTGATAGTCATTGACAAACTGGAGAGTCCTAATGCTCATGAGTAGTCTCCACTTTACATCATGAGCGTAGGTGGAAAGAACTTGGGATATTTAACCTGGAGAAAAGCATACTGGGCAAGGAGTGGTGGAAGAGGACATGAAGGTTTGGGTTTGAATTAGGACAAACTTCCTCACAATTACAGCTATTTAAAAGTAGAGTAACTTGTCCAGGGAGGCAGTGGGATTTGCTTTGCTGGAGCTAGTTTGGCAAAAGCTAGATGGCTACTTGTTGGCAATGTTGTGGAAAGAAATTCCCCATAGTGAGGACAGGGTTCTATGTAAGTATTTGAGGGGGTGGAATTGAAAAAACTCTTAAGATAGTTTGAGGCAGCAGCAGATCGGGGGAAGTAAGACAGATGAAGCAAAGTTGTTCAATGAGACTAGAGTGGGGAAAGGGATATCCAGAGTGAGGCTGTTTTTCAGTAGTGTGATTAAGAGATGGAGTAAATCCTGTCTCTGAACTGAGTATTCTTTGTCTTTCTCCCACCCCCTTCAACAAGGATTATAGAGATTGGGTTGCACAACTCTGTCCCCCTCTCCCTCCTCACCTTCATCTAAAAGGACTTTCTCATAAAATTATCTCTCTCCCTATATTGGAAGGTATCCTTCTCTTTCCCCTATTCACTTCTTTAGAGCTTAGTGGGTAAGAAGTAGGAAAGACAGTGGCAAAAGTAAAGAGGGAGAGCATGTCATGAGAATAAGAGGGAGTTACTTGCTTTATCCCCCAAAATCCATAGAAACCAATCTTAAGATATCAGAGTGAGGAAGTACCATTGATAAGAAAGGTGTCCCTAAATCCTTTTGCCTCAGCAAGTTCCCAGATCAGCTCCTTTTCTCCATCCCCCAATATCCAGACTCTGGCTCAGAAAATCTCTTACCTACCTACTTGTGAGCCTCAGGTTTTCTTCCAGCCTTCAACACAAAACACACATAATCTGTTTCTTGGTCTCCTTTTCACATTTCTCATTTTATCCCTTCCTTTTATTGTAACATCTTTTGGTTATGAGAAATGCCCATATAGAACTTGTAGATCATTGACTTGGAAATTGAGGAAGTTGCTTCACTTCCTAGAAACTGTTTTCTCTCCTGGTCTCTACTCTCCAGTTTGAGAAGCCAGCACTGGTTAGCAGCTATATGAACTGCCCAAGTACATGACTCCTTTCTCCTATCTATTGACTCCAACTCAAATGTAGAGAGGGAGCTCTAATGCTAGGTGTTGTCTTTGAGGTTGTCAGGCTCTTCAAAAGTATTTCTTTACCATCCAGGGCCATACATGTGTATGTAGTAGGAGCGTGTGCATGCATATATGTGTGTTTACATATACATATATATATAAATAGATGTATACAAACATATATTAATGTATATACATATACACACATACACAGAGAATTATTTTCCCTAGGATGAGAATCTTTTCTGGTTCTGCAACTACTTTGAGTGATGCTCTAACCCCTCCTTAAGTCACCCTTATGTCCTTGCCCACTTCTCCCCCTTTCCTCACATGTATTCCTGATACAGAAGGGACTTTGGGTTGCTGTAGGATGTTATGAAACTGCTACATGTTTAGTGACCCATTCCTTTCTCCTCCCTCCCCTAACCCTATATGATTTTACTGGTCTTGGCCAGAATTAAGTTGAAGGCTACACCTTTGTGTTTCTCCTTCATGCCATCCCAGAACTCTGGGACAAACCCATACAAATGTCCCCAGAACCCTATATTACTTTTGTAACACATCATTTCCCATGTTAATACCAATACCATACCTTGCCTCCCATTATCTTGAGGTCTGATCTGCCTGTTCATTTATAAGTTATCATTGAGATGCTGGATGTGGGGATATGGGAGTATGGTAGGAGGGTTGACATATGAGACAAGAGAAAATGTCCTGTCGAGGTGGAGGGAACGTTAGGCTTGTTAGGTTTGACCCTTATCCTGACATGTTTATGGAGCTGTAGTGGGCATGGCATAGTTTGCTTGTGCATTGTCTCTTAAGTTTCTGTCAGGCTTATCATGAGTAGGCCTATATATGTGTGTCCTCTTCACACGTCAGCCCCCAAAACTCACAGCACACCCCAGATTATAGGTTCCCAACCTTTTTCAGTCTCTGTTCTCCAGGATTTTAGTGAACCTTCCTGTATCCCTTACTCAACATGAAATATTAAAAATTTTAGATCTTACAGTGCATATGCACAATAGAAATAAAGATTAACTTTTCATAAATTGTTCCCTTTGTAGCCTACCATACCCTGTGAGGGTATACATACCCTTCTGCTCTACATCTCTACTTTTCAAATCCTAAATTCAGTCCTATTCCTCTGACTATACTATTCTCTCTATAGATAAGACATCCTGCCAGCTTTCTGAAAACAGCCCTTCCCACTCTCTGGCTAATACTGTAGAGAAGGTGGCGTTCATAAATCAGCCTGGGATGTGGGAGAGATCAGAGTCCAAGGTCATTATCCCTCTGTTTCCCACAGGCACTTCACACCTCAGGGAGATAAAGGCAGGGACATGGGAATAGCATCAGAGTGGTAATAGCTTTTACTGAACACATGGAAACTAGAAAGATGGAGGAACAAAGGGACTCAAATAGACAGACAAAGGTAGACTGGTGGAAGATGTTGCCAAAGGGTACCAGACCTTTGAAAGATAGAGGGCTTGGGATGGGGCAGCAAGTAAAAATGGCAGAGCAGCGCCAGCTCCTTTCCAAGGTGAGTACTGACTGGACGTCATCCATCCACTGACCATCGAACCCTTCTAGACCATCATCCTTTCTCACTCTCCCTCCCCCACCCCAAGTGAAGGATGTAGAGGAGATTAGAGAGATGAAAGTCCTGAACAAGACTTCATCCTGGCTTCCAAATCAGAGGGACAGATTTTTGCTCGATAGAAAAACTTTCTAACAATAAGATCTGTTCCCATATGGAAAGGACTGTCTTTGTGTGGGTAGTGCCTCATTTCTGGAAGCAAAGAAGCCGAGGCTGGATGATCATTTGTCAAGGATGTTGTAAAGAGATTCCTGTTCAGGTATGAAGCTGACTGAGTAACCTTCCAGTGATGAGACTGTGAGTCCATGTCTGGTATGTTTGGCAGGGAGAGCTGAAAAAAAGAAATATCATTAGTGTTAAACTGGAGGAGGCACTTGGCAGTGGGATGGGGAAGGGTACTCTTCTCGGGGAGTCCCCTGTGGGCCCTTCCCTTCCCCCCTCCTCACACCTGTTTTGACCCCAAGCAGATCAAATGTGGCAGTGGGGGGGTCATGTGACAGGGGGTGGCTATAAATAGTAGGAGGGTGGGCATGTTGCCCTAGACTCCTTGGGGCCAAGTAGGAGGTGAGGTTCAAGGAACTGTTGGGGAATAGGGGGTCAGTCAGGCTGGGGCCCAGTCTGAGGCTGGGATCATGGCCCGTGCTGGGTCACTGAGACCAGGAGGAGAATCGAGCTGGTGGGGTAGTGCCCCTCAGTACCAGTATGTCTCCTTTGAGCACTGCACCAGTTATGGCCTGCCCTCTGAGAATGGGATCCATGAGCACAGACCTCAGGGGAATACAGGCCCCCGGCCCAACATTCATCCACAGGTATGACGATGGGTTGGAGGGAAATTAGGCTTGTTGGGGGAGGGGGGAGTAGGTGGCAAGAAACAGAAAAGGTGCTAGGTAAAAGGAGAATTGAACAGATTTGGGACAAGGGGGAAGGAGACTGGGCTCAGACTAAGGGAACTAGGAGACAGGAGAGGAAATAGCAGAAGGCAGAAAGATATTAATATCTTAAAACTGGAGAACAAGTTTTAAAAACACTGTCTTGTTCTGTCTCAGAAGTGGAGCTGGATGTACCGAGGCCGAGAGAAACAGACATATCTGTAATTATGCACACATGTTCGCATGTGAATTACCTAGCACATTGCAAAAGCAGGCATGTTATGAGCGATCTTTACCTGTACACCCATCACTATATGCTCTCCTGCTCTCCCCATCGCCCTTTACCACAATGCTTACCATCAGTGTTCAGTTTCCAATCTGTTCTATCACACATGCATGCATACATGTTTTTATGGAACATTTTGAATTGCATAGGGGCATGCATACCCATATGTCCACAACATACTTGTGTAGAGCTATGTATTCTGCTGTGGTTACACTTACCCATGTGCAGGCATGCCCACTGCCTTTACACCTATATACAAACATGCCAACACATGCATATATAAACTATAGAAACTGCTGTTACTTCCAATGGACACCCCACTCCTCACTTGTGGAAATAAAACACAAGAGTGGAGAAGACTGAAAAATTGATTAAATGGCCATATTTCAGGTTCAGGATGATATAGCAGACTTGCCTCATTTAAAGACGGATATCAATTGAACACTTCTGTCTCTGGCATTAGAGTAGCTAGTTAATGCAGTGGATAGAGTGCCAGGCCTGAGGTCAGGAAGACATCTTCCTGAGTTCAACTCCAGTCTCAGACACTTACTAGTTGTGTGACTCTGGGCAAGTCACTTCATCTCTGCCTGCCTCAATTCCTCATCTATAAATGAGCTGGAGAAGGAATAGCAAACCACTCCAGTATCTTTGCTGAGAAAACCCCGAATGAGGTCACAAAAAGTTGGACATAACTGAAAGGACCAAACAACAAAATTGATAGCAATACACCTGGCATGAAAGATGTGCCCTTACTCATGAGGAGTTTACAGTCTAGTTGAAAGAAACTGGATATATATGAATGAAAAGAGAATACAAGACACTATTGAAGTATGAAGTGAATAATACAGTGTCGGGATTTAGAAGAGGGAGCCATCATTGGAGACTAATAATTCCTAAATTTATGCTACAACACAAATTGGAGGTAGAGTAGTAAGGAGGAAACCTAGAAAAGACAGTTGGAGCAAAGACAGACATAGCCAGAGGGAGGAAGAAATCAGGAGAGGCAGAAGGAACCAACTCAGCTGGGAGAAAGAATTGTGGTGTGGCAAGTAAATATGACTGAATAAGGTAGGTGGAAGAAAGAGAAGAGATAGTAGGAAAGAAAAATGGAAGTGGGGCTCAATGAGGAAGAAAGTATATTAATAAAGGATATTTGGGGAACATGTCAAAAAAAGGAGGAAGCCAACAATGAGGAGTACTCTACTTCATGGGGCATTTTGCTGCCTTGGGATGAAGGGGACCCTTGCAGAAGGGGACAAAGTTCTACTGTTCTACCGATAAATTTAAAGATGTTTGAATAGCCACTTTGTGTCCAACAAGAAACTACAATTTAGTGGGAAAGATAACAAAAGTCTTTTAAATATTAGAGAACAGCGCAAGACAGTATAAAATTAAGTGATAAACTGGTATCAACTAAAAGTGTAATGGAGTTTTTGAGCTGCCAGAGGCTGCAGGTTCCACCTAGTTACTAACTGCACAGCTTTATCTTCTGTGAGTCTCAGTTTCCTCATTTGTAAAATTGGGATAAACTCCTGCCCCTACTTACCACACCTACACAGTTGTATCAGATGAGATCATGTATAACAATGTGCTTTGTAAACAAAGTGAAGCACTATTTCATTGTTAGCCGTTATCCACAGTGTGGTTGAGGTTCCTTTTGACTTGAAATTCTGTGATTCTTTGGGTTAAAATGGTCAGAGAAGGCTTCATGGAGAATTGTTTCACTTAAACTGAGGCTCTGAAAGATGTAGCATTTCAGCATGGAGAACAGCCCAAAGAAAGACTTCTGGGTGGGAAGCATGACATTTCAGGGAAAAGAAGGCACTGGCCTATCCAGGAATGACAGTACAAGTTGCTAAGTAGTAAAGCATATCAGAAAAGAGGTAAGGTGACATAAAAGGCCTTGAAAATCAGTGTAGAATTTTGTTTCTCCCTTTCCCTGTCCTCTTCTCTCCTCTTCCTTGGGGTAAAGGGTTAGCGCTGAGCCAAAGGGTACATATTTAGCTCTTTTAATCTCCTCCCACCCAGGGTCTGATGTCAACCCTCCCTCCCTGCTGTTCGTACCTACTTCCCCCTCAGCCTGGGACCCAGGGAAAATCAAGTATCAGGGCCAAAGAAAGTTAAGCAGCTAGCTTTGGGAAGTGGATTCAGTTTTACCAGCCTTGCTTTGCTGTCGGAGCCCCAGGTGGAGGAGCAGAAACAGCCGCTGCCCCAGTAATTAACTCAATGCAGCGAATAGGATGCCCCTAGGAAGGTCTGTGTCTGTCCAGAACTATGAGCTGAAGTTTCCAAACTCAGTGCCTTTTATTGTGAAACCTGATCTCCTACCCCAGGCTCTCAGATCCAGCCCTATGGCCTGAACTGACCCTAGTCCCAGAGGATGAGTGGTTGCAGGAAGAATGTCATGGGTTCTATATCCCCTCACCATCATACATATGCTTGACACTGAGGTGGTAGGGAGGTTGCTGAACAGCCACCCTTGGTCCTTCTCTGAAATCTCCTAACATCTGCTTGATGGAAGGACCTTTGGAGTAAAGGGTTCCTAGGCTATGGAGATCCTCACTCTCAGCCACCACACATTAGTTGATCTCTGGTTATCTTACTCTGGGGAAAAGTAGATTGATAACTGTGGAACTTGTTCCAATTTTGAGTTATTAATTCACCAGGATCTATAGACACAGAGAGAGGGATGGGAAAGATTAAGTGGAAAAAGGGAAGTGAAAGGGGAAGTGTAAGGGAGGGCAGCGTCCATGCACTATCTCTCTTTACCTTGATAGGACAACTGAGGCTGTATGCACCAAGACAAAGATAGTATAATTTTAAAGATCAGGATGGTCTGGCAAGATAGGATAGGGAGATGGGGAAAGGTCTTCAAGGATTCTATAGGGAAAGGAGCTGGGGAGATGACCAATATTTTATTATTATGAATAAAATGCATGTAAAAGTATCTAATTGACATGGCTTGATTAGAGCCCAAAGTTTTGTGTATTTTGGACCAGAAAAAAAGACTTGACTCTACACTCAATGCTTCTTGCCTTGCTGTCCAGTCATTTCAGTTATGTCTGACTCTCAGTGATCCCGTTTGGGGTTTTCTTGGCAAAGATACTGGAATGATTTGCCACTTCCTTCTTCAGCTCATTTTACAGATGAGGAAATTGAGGCAAGCAGGGTTGAATGATTTGCCCAGTGTCACACAGCTAGTAAGTGTCTGAGGCCAGATTTGAATTGATTCTGTGCCCAGCACTCTATCCCTGCCTTATGCCAAAACAAAAAGAAATTGGGAGGTGGATGACAAAAGAAGAAGAGTGGATAGAAAAAGATGGTGATAGAGGGACAAAGGCAGGGGTAGGAAAGACAGAGTCCAGAGGATGTGGAATAAGTGGAAAGGGAGAAATTAGGAATGAATGAGCAAAGGGTAAAAGTGGAGAGTTAAAGATGGAGGAAGAGTTAGACATAGAAAATAAAAGATGGATAGATGGATGAATGGTAGCCCCAACTACTGATGCCTGCTTTTTGAGGGTTGAAGAAGCCTATACTCCTAACCTCTTCTGTTTCTGTGAGTGGCTCTATCTCTTTCTATCTGCCTCAATTTAACAAACATTGAGTACCTACCAAGTTCAAGGCCCAATCCTAGATGATGTAGATCCAAAGACAAAAAAAAAAAAATCAGTCTGCCCTCTAAGACAATGGCAAACTTTTTTGGTTGCGTACTCTCATCAGTAACCAAAAAAAAAGAAATGATGACTCATCTACAATATATGTATATTTATTTATAAATTATATGCTTTAGCTACTATTCTAACATGTTGACATAAATTGTTCACAGAATAGAAATGGGGTAGAGAAAAATAATATTTCAAACAATTTTGTATGATTTCTTTAACAGTACAAAAACATTTTGCTGTCACTGAGAATATTGATTGAATGTACATCATTATTTTAGAAGACCTTTTGGTTTAACAGTTTGTGATACAGCAATTCAAAGATCTGCTTCTACATTCAGTTTATTGATTTTTAGTAACTATCATAACTGGAAGACGTTGCCTCACAATGATAGATAGAGCCAGAATAGTGGTGCATGACTGTAATTCCATTTGAGGCTGAGGCTGGAGTTCAATACTACAATGGTAACACTCAAGATTGGAGAGCCATCAAGTTGCCTATTGAGGCTGCTAGGTGGTACAGTGATTAGTGTGCTGGACCTAGAATCAGGAAGCCCTGAATTCAAATCTGTCTCCAGACACTAGCTATATGACCCTGGGCAAGTCAATTAATCGCTGTCTTCCTCAGTTTCTCCAACTGTAAAATGAGCATATTCATGCCTACCTGGAAGAGCTGTGAGGATCAAAATAATATTTTTAAAACACGGCACAGCTGCCGGGTACATAATGGGCACTATATAAATGGTTATTCTCTTTCCCTCTCTAGCACCTAACCTTCTCTCCCTACCCAAAGAAAAGTGAAGTAGCCCTTCTTGGAAATGGAACAGGAAAAGCTTCCTGACCCATCAGTAGTGGGGTCAGACCTGTGAGTGGCTGCTGTATTTCCAGCCTGGGTGAAATAGAAAGACCCAATCTCAAGTAAAATAAATAAAATCTAAAAATAAAATGTGTGTGTGTGTGTGTGTGTGTGCGCGCACATGTGTAGGTACAAATCAAAACATACTGTTTCTTAGCTAAATCAAAATACTCATTTTCAATCTCATCTAGTAATTAAGCTAAAGTTTTGATAAAAGGATGAAATTTCCATCATTAGGGAACTGATCTGTGGTCTCTGAAGGACACATCTCAGGCCCAAAGAGTGACTGTACCAGGTAGGGAGAAGAGAACTGATGTTGCCCCAGTAGCTCTAATTTCTTAGTTGTGAGGGACCTTTTGCTTGCTTCCAAATTGTCCAATGAGTGTTTATTTTGGGGGGGATGGGGGCAGGGTATTAGGGGCAGGTTGCAGAGCCAAAAGAATTCTGTGTATGGCGACCTGAGCACCAAGCCCCCAGGTAGTCCCCAAAACGTTGCCTTAACACTTGCCATAGCAGTTCCTCTCAGACTGTCCTTGCTGCATTATTCTGGTCTATTATAAGCCTCCTTTTCCTCCCTCTCCTGAGGACATGATGTGAGGGGAAAAGAAGAACCTGAGCAAGTCTGGAAAAGCACCTAAGCCCAGTTGAGGGGAGATCAGACTTGTGTGCAGCAGCTACTGCTGCTAGTGCCGCAGTAAAGGGGTGAGTCAAGCCCAGACAAGGCTCACCCTCCTGACTGCCTGAGGACCAGGGACCAGTGGACACTGGCAGGGAAAGGAGAGCCCAGAGCTGGGCGAGGGTTGTCATTGTCCTGAACCACTCTGCAGCTCTCTGCACTTCTAATTCCTGACAACGCCCCAAACAAATGGATTATCTTGGGTACTCAGGGGATGTTTTAAGGACCATTGCTCTAGGAACACACATACTCACTTTCCCTTTTCTTGGGTGAAGAGCAAAAACTAATTTGCTTCTTTCCTTACCTACCTAGATCTATAGCCACCACCCAGAACAACCCTTGGATTTCTCTAGCAAGGAAAAGAACATGGCAAGTCCAGGGCAGAAGGCCCCCAGCTCTGCCATGGACAGCAGTGAGGAAGATCACCATTCCAAATGCCAAGGTAGTAGGGACTGGGGCAGAAGGGATTTGGAGAGCAATGGAGGTACAGAAATCAGGGGCAAGCTAGTCATCTGCCTAATAAGTGTCATAAAGGATTAGAATCTAGGTTTCTTGATAGAAAATTCGGAACTTTTCCACTGAAACATAATAATAGCTGTCATTTATATAGTGCCTCCTATGTGGCAGGTACTTTATAACCATTATCTCCACAACAACCCTGGGAAGTAAATGCTATTATTATCTTCATTTTGCAGTTGTGGAACCTGAGGCAAACAGAGGTTAAGCAACTTGACTAATGTCACATAGCTAGTAAGTTTCAGAGGGTGGAATTGAACTCAGGTCTCCTTGACTCCAGACCCAGTTCTTTATCCACTGCACCATCAATAAGATACCATCAAAGAGAGAGAATGATACTAAACACAAAATGTAGGAGGGCCCTTTGGGACTCTTCCAATTGTCTTTTTGAAGCTGGCCCACCTTGATCTTCCTCTCCCTCAGACTGTGCCCATCGAATGGGACAAATCGTGCGAAGGAAATTGGGAGAGGACTGGATCTTCCTGGTATTGCTAGGATTGGTTATGGCACTGGTTAGCTGGAGCATGGACTATGTCAGTGCCAAGAGTCTGCTGGGTATGTCTGATCCCTTGACCACAACATTCTAGGCCTTGACCCCCAATTCTCTCAGTTCCCAGTTGCTAGTGGATCCTAAGTCCCTTTCTGGGACTTCCCTGTTCTTCTGTTCCCCTAATTTATGGGGATAAGATAATTCTAAGGTTACTTCCAGCTCTAATTTTCTATGATTCTTCATGTGTTTCTTGGGTCTCTGATCCAAAATGAGCTTATATCATGGGTGAGGGGCAGAATGCCACAAGATGAGGGTCCAGCCCTGCCCTCTTTTGTCTCTTTAAGTCCCTGAAACTCTGTCCTCATCAATATCTCTTGAGCTGTGGTTACCTTTTTGTCTGTCAATCCATTCGTATTTATTTTTTCTGTTCTCAGTGTCTGATTGTCTGCCTATACTTCCACAGCCTACAAGTGGACATACAAGCAGATGAAACCGAACCTTGCCCTTCAGTACCTGGCTTGGGTCACGTTCCCACTCACCCTCATCCTCTTCAGTGCCCTTTTTTGCCACCTCATTGCCCCACAGGCTGTTGGTGAGATCATCACACCAGACTCCCAAAATTTCCACCCCACTAATCTGTAGGCCATTAATAAGAACTCTTCCTTCTCCCCATTCCTGAAAGCTCATTCCTCAGTCTCCTTGAATCTACTGTTGATTCTTTCCCTTCCATTTCCTACTATCTTCCACCGGTGGAAGTATCTTCCACTATCTTCCTCATGACTAGACTCCCCCACCCTTCTCCTGGCTAGCATATCCCGTTCAGATCTCAGGGTCAGCCTTAAGCTTGTCAGCCTTCTCGTTCTCCATGTATAGGCTCCGGGATCCCTGAGATGAAGACCATTCTTCGTGGGGTAGTTCTAAAGGAATATCTCACTCTTAAGGCCTTTGTGGCCAAAGTCGTTGCACTGACTGCTGGTCTAGGAAGTGGCATCCCTGTGGGCAAAGAGGTAGGCTCAATTGATAGTAGGGTAAGACTACAGGAGAGCTGGAAGGGGGTGGCAGAGAGGTAAAAAGGACCTACCTGGAGTAGCGTCGTTAGGACATGAGGTATAACGAGAAACATGGGGAGCAAGCTAAGCTAGGAATTCAGAAGCACTGGAGAGCTGTCCGACTTTAACTTCTGATCCTTTCTCTCTCTCCCTCGTGCTTCTCCTCTAGGGCCCATTTGTGCACATTGCCAGCATCTGTGCTGCTGTTCTAAGCAAGTTTATGTCTATGTTCTGTGGTGTGTATGAGGTAAGGACAAGGAGATAGATTGAAGAAGAGGCCAGCCTGGGAAAGGGGAATTGGGCTAGCTGCTATAATGGAACCAGATTCCTACTGGGGGGAGGGGAAGGGAGGCATCGCCTTTGCTCTGGGCTGGCCATGATGCTAGGTGAGGTATTGAGGGGAGGGAGGGGCAATGCACTAACCCAGGCTTTAACCCTTAAAATCCATGGACCTTTGAACCATCATATCCTCCCTCTGCCCTGGCCTGTGCCTGTTCCCATACCCATTTTGTCTCTTCTTGTGACCCCTTGCCATGTCACTCCCCAACAATCTCTTTTTTTCCATATATTGTCCCTCTGTGCTGCCCCTTCACATCCCCACCTTCTCTCCTGTGCTGATCCCACCCTTTTATGTACCCTCCCCATGTTGGTCCCTCTCCCCTCTCCTGCCCCGTCCCGCCTGCTTCTCTGTTGCAGACCGTGCCTGAGCAGCTTGATCTCCTGGTGTCAGCCTGTGCGGTGGGCGTGGGATGCTGCTTTGCGGCCCCTATTGGAGGCAAGTTTAACTTCCTCCCTTACCCTGATTGCATTGCTTGAGCAAGATTTGGGGGTGGTGGAAGGGGTATGGCTTTAGGGGCAAGGTATAGAGGATGGCCTTGATTTCCTTAGCAGGAGATGGGATAAGGACAGGGGTTAGCCATTCAGAAAGTAAACATGGACCTCCGACCAGGCATCAGCACTTCCTACCAAGGAAAGTATTTTCTAGGGAGAGTTGGGAAATGGCTATAACCCTAAGGATGCTGGCTCTATCTGAAGTCACTCCATGTCTCTCTCTAATGTTAATTCCTGTTCTGGCTGGTTTCTCTGAGTGAAGCTGGTATTATTACAGATTGACTACCTTGTCTGTCTAGGCTCTCTGAACTTTTACATATTTTCCTGTTTCTGGAGGAATGCTATGAGAGGTCATTTCCTGTTTGTCAAATTTGCTGATTTTTTTCCCATCTGGAGCAGTAAGGTTTCAGGGGTCATAGAGATTGATGGGGTCACTATAACCAGCCTCAGCCCCATGACTCAGGCCCTTCACTCTGCCCTGTTTTCTGTCTCTCTCTATCCATCACTCTCTCATCTCTTCTATCCGTTCCTTTACCTGTCTCTTCCCCAGTAGCAGCCATACTATTACGCTGACATCCTGACGGTGGGCTGTGCCGTGGGAGTCGGCTGTTGCTTTGGGACACCACTTGGAGGCAAGTGATTTCTGACGTACTGACCAATTCCCCCATTCCCTTTCTAACCTGAGTTTCCAACTTCCTTTCCCTTCTTCTCTCCCCACTTAGGAAATTATATATATACATGGGTGTGAGTATGAATGGGGGGTGGTGGTATAAGTGTGTATATGTACACTGTACGTGACATATAATATGTGTAGTATATACATACCTAAAGCTATATAGTGTGTGAACACACTAGAAGTTGACAAGACCAAAGACTCCACACATATCCTTCCTGCAGGGTACCCCTGTCCCAATTCCCCTAGTCCTGCCCCATTCTGCCCTTTAAAAGTCAACAATTCCATCCCCCTGCTTCTAGCCGTAATAATTATTCTTAGAACTGCTATTATATTACTTATCCTCTAGGGAAATTTGCCAGCTTTTTAATGACTCACACCCTCTTGCTAACAGGAAGTTCCTCTTTCTACCTAGCCTCAATTCCTTTTTGATGTAATATAAATCTTGTTTTGTCATCAGTAGCCAGGGAAAAGCAGCTGGTCATCAGCCTCTTTATCAACCTTTTAAACACACAAAGCCAGAAATGCAGCGTTCCATTAGGTTCTTCTCAGATACTCAGGATCATCATCTTTTCTTATTTTCAAATATAGACCCTGGTTTCTTTGGTTCTTGTCTAGATATTTCTTTTCATCCTCTGACATTCTCACCAATAACTCTCTGGAACAAAGAAGGATTTTCCTACCCTATTATTTTGGACAAATATTCTTCAAGCTGATAGGCAAGAAGGGGAGTCGCCTAAACTGGTGTTTTATGTTCCTTCCCAGACTTCTGCTCTGGCTTCCTGTGCAGCAAGGAATTAGTATTGGGATGCCAGGATTGGACCAAGTAACTTAGCTCTTTTCTTGGAAGCTCCCAAATTGCTTTGCATTTTGTTTTGACAATTTCAGAATTTAGGTGGTTTTTGCTTAAGTGATTGAGTCATCTTAGATGAAGGATGAAAGGTAAGTGGGAGTTCCAGAGCTGAGGTTAGCTCTCTTCCCACCTATTAGGCAAGCAAAACTCCTCCACATTTTCTTTATAATGAGTAACAGATTAATCAGTGAGGCCCAGAAAAAGAAGTATTTGTAGTAGTTTGCCCAGTATACACACTTAGTAGTAACCAGAACCAAAGCCATCCCATTGGACAAGGGGATGGACTTTATTAATAAAATTATTTAGACTTTATTAGACTGAATGTTTCTTTGGAAAATATTCTTTCCAGTAATATTTTTACTTGTAATTTTAAAGAAGAGAGGACAGAGCTGCAAGACAGTGATAAAACAATACTAAGTTAGAGGAACAAAACAGTGGAGAACAAAAAGATAGCTATTCCCTGAGGATAAGGCATTGGACTAAGTGAATCTCTAAGGTCCCTTCCAGCTCTCACACTGTATGTCTAAAATGTCAGCAGCATGAGGCATCTTTTCCATTATGCAAATGAAATCAGTGCTTTCAGTCAAGGAGCCAATATTCCCAAGGTTAAGATGACTGAGGTGCCCTGGATCAGGAAAGGAATGCTAAAGACAAAAGATTCAAGAGACTGACAAACGTGTATGTGTTGGTGTGTGTGTATACATATTTGTCTGTAGATCATGTTGTTATTCTATGACAATTCTAATTCATTCTAATCCATTTGATCTTGGGTCACATCCCAATGACTCAGATGCCAGTGCTCCTTCCACCATACCAGATTACTTGGTTAAAATCCTATTGTGTTACTTGAGAAGGGGTAATACATGAAAACTGTCCTCTTCACAAAAAAAAATATTCTCTAAGCACACTGGAAGCAATGTTAAAGAATGAATAAAGGCTCATGTGGGAATAATAGGATATGAAACACCAAGCAAGTACAAAGATACGTGTCATGTATTTGTGTGCCCCTCCCAGGGCCTATAGAGTCTTTTGTATGCTTTTTTTTTTCCTGGTTCAGTTTCATGATTTTATCAGCGTAGGGAACTTCTTTCAAGGGAAATCTTTCTAGCAATGCAAATCTGGAACTTTTCTGCTGACTTATGGTCCTAGAGAATTGTCTGGAAGCCACGGAGATGCCCTAGGTCCCACAGCAAATGTGTGTCACAGGTGAACCTGGATCTTCTTTGCCCTGAAACTGTGTTTCTGTCCACTATATATCATGTTGCCTCTTATAGTCCTTTGTACATGGTAAGACCTGAATAAATGATTATTGGATCAGATATGTCATACTAAAAACAAAATTCTATACTAAAGGGTACTGTTTAATGTCCAGAGGGGACAAATTCATTAATTAAGGTTTTATTTGCTTTTCTGTTGTCAGCTTCAATCATTGTAGTCATTAGTGTCTATCAGTAAATCTGAATTTCCATAAGTCCCTTAGAATTCAACACTCCTGTTATACCCATAGGAGCCTTATTCAATTTTTAGCTATCTATTAGGCCTAAAGAATATTTTTGGAATGGAGTTTGTTGGTTTGTTGTAAGTGGTTTTCTTTTAACTGTTAAATCAGCTGAATTCCTATGAAACAAAGAGATTTGCCTTTTAACAAGAACTCTTAATTTCAGCATAAGGATCCCTCCCTCTCTCTTTCTCCTCCCCCACTGGAATGAGCAAAGAATGCTCTTTTCCTTCCTGTAGATTAGTACATGGCAAAGACCCAGTCCATGGGGAGATACAGACTGCAGTAAGCTATTCCTAGCCTCGGATATTGGAGGCATCCAACTGTCAACTTTGAGAAGCATGCTAAGGTGCCTCATGGTCCTAGAATGAACATAGATACAGATGATATCACTAATGCTCTAAGGAGAAAAAAATCAGACTTAGAACACACACACACACACACACACACACAAATTATGTCACCTCTTGAGTTCTTAGATAAAAAAATGGGGAAAAAGTGGCCAGATAATCCCAAATGGTGAGTAATTCCCAAATCATTTCCTGTTTGTTATGCTTTGAGAGCTCATTTCTAATTATAATCAGGTTAGGCTAATGTTAAACTTAGTTTTCATGTCCTGAATGAATACACTAATTGACAGCAGGGAAAGTGTCCAAGAAGTGAGTTGAGGCAAAGGGTGCCATCCAGGGTGGCTTGTTGGCCAGACATGACCAAGGCAGTCTACAGCTGGACCGTCAAAAGTGGGCCATCCTTTGTTGCCAATAAAGGAAAGAAGAGGAACTTGCTTCATCTGATTTCTCAAGATATCACTGTGACTAAATGTCTTAGGATCATAGGAAATTTTGACTTGGGAAGGATCTCAGAGACCCTCTAGTCCAACCCTTTCATTTTACAGATAAGGAAACTGAGGCCCAAGGAGGCTGAGAGACTTATCCATGGACATTGAATTTCCAAGTATCAGAGGCAGAATTTCAGATCAGCGCTTCCCAACACCCTATCTACTTTGCCATACACATTGCTATCTATACTGTAGTAGACCACTGACCTGCCTGAAAACTAGCATTTCTACCCTTAGATTCAATAGACTTTTCAGGCTGAACAGACCTTATAGAGGTAACCCTCCCCTCTTGCAGATGAGGAAAACAAGGCCTAGAGAAGGAAACTTGAGCAAAGAGTAACTCACCCATAATCACAGAGATAAGTAAATAGCACAGTCAGGATTTGATCTTGGGTCACATTCCAATGACTCAAATGTCAATGCTCCTTCCACTATGACAGATTACTTTGCTAAAATCCTATTTTGTTACTTGAGAAGGGGTAATACATGAAGACTCTGTCCTCTTCACAAAAATTATTTGTTAAGCTGTCACCTGTCAAAGCCAGGTAAACTGAGGAAAACTTGATGAAATGAAAGGAAGTAGGCAGGAGGAGAAAAGAGGAATGAACGGTTAAAAGTAATTGGTGTTACTTGAAGGAACTAGGCCAAGCAGGGGCCTTGGGGAGTTGCTACCTAGGCACTGGTTACCAGTATGGGGGTAAAAAGCAGGATGTTTTGTAGTTCCTGTTTTGGAAGTGCTTTAGAGTTTACTAAGCATACTGTATTGTCTTCCTCTTTTAGACTGCCTTCTGAATCACAAGTTTTTCTAGATCTAGTCGTGTTTCCCACCCACCCTTTGTCTAGGGTCTCAGTTCTCAGTTTTGATGAAGATGAAGTTAAAAAGCAAAACAAACACTAAAAAGGCCTCTTTGGTGTCTCTATTATGAGTTTGTTCTCAATTCATCTCATCAAGGGCCAGCATCTTCTTTCATCTTTGCTGTTTATAGATTAAAAAAAAAATCCTGTCAGCTTCTATAAATTGCATCTTATGCCAGCATCATCATCTTCTCTTCTTAGGTTTTCTCTACCAACCCTTGTGTTTCCTTTGTTTTTTGTTCCTGTCTCCACTCTTGCTAGTTTTCCTAACCTGAAATTAGATAACCAACTTTTGTCCTATGAGCCCCACCTTTCTTTGGCACAGGCATGGGCTTGTTCCTGTGGTATCCACCTCTCCCATACTCCTTTGACCCTGGACTTCCCTGCCAAAGAGCTTTTTCAGCTAATTCTTGAATTTGTTTTCCCTTCCTTTGCTCCCCTCTTCTTCCCTCTCCACCCTTCTTCTCCCCTTTCTACCTCACCCATTCCTCTCCCTTTTCCTTCCCTCCTTTTCTCTCCTCTCACCTCCCCTCACCTCTTCCCTCGCCTGTTTCTCCTTTTCATTCCTCTCCTCTCCTCCATGTCCTTTATTCAGAATCTGGAACTTTCACTATCTGGTCACCTTAAATAAAACCCTCTGCATATTTATATAGAACAAAAGAAGGGTCTTCCTAATCAACTTCTGCCCTAGACAGCTGCCCTCCTGGTACTTTGAGTCTTGTACCTAGTGACTGACTTTAGTAGAATGCCCATAACTCTGGTACTCTGGCTTCATAATTCTGTTCTGGTCATGTGTATATCTCAAAGAACCTTACCACTTCACTTCACTGGATCTAGTGGTTTTTCTCAGACCAACATGGAAGTCCCAAGATTGGGGAAAGGGGGTAGATTGATTGAGAAATTCTCATTCCCTCACAAGCACCATTTCTTCCTTCCTCTTCACCCCCACTGCATTCAGAAGCATAAGTAGGACATTTTTTTTTGTGAGAAATAATATGGACAATGTAACAGAATTGGGGAGAAAGTGTTGGTTACCTTTAAATGAGTGAGTGGCCCCTAGTACCTGAGTGTGGTCATGGCCACACTGTATGCATGCCTTCCATCCTTCCTGAGTGTTGAAGGATGGGATCCACAGCTGTTGTTACCCCCATATTCTGCTCACACCAATCCTCCATTTTGGGTAGAACCATGGTTGTGATTTGTGGAAAATTCTTCAGGCTCTGGGTTGAAGTTGCCAGATTGTTTTTGCCCTGGTCTGACACTGGACCCCATGACTCAATAGGAGTGCTGTTTAGCATTGAAGTTACTTCCACCTATTTTGCTGTCCGAAATTACTGGCGAGGATTCTTTGCGGCTACATTCAGTGCCTTTGTCTTCCGTGTCCTGGCAGTATGGAACAAAGATGCTGGTAATAGGGGTGAGGGGAGGGTGGCAGGTCTGTGGAAGTGGTGTATAGAACATGGGTGCTGACAATGGGGGGGGTGGTCAGGGGAGGCTTGGGAGGCATCTAGGTGGGACAGATATGTTGGTAATCATGAGGGAAAGAACAAAGAATTCATACATTAGGAAGATAAGGGCAAGGTGATGAGAAGGGGAGATGAGGACCTCGAGATTAATGTGAAGGAGACATAAAGGAATTAGGAAGTACCTTACACTTACGCTTTCTTCCTCTCTTGGCTTTTGTATCATCTCTCCCTCTCCCTCTCCCCGTTGCCCTACAGTTACCATCACAGCCTTATTCAGAACCAACTTCCGAATGGATTTTCCTTTTGATCTACAAGAGCTTCCTGCTTTTGCCATCATTGGGTCAGTGTGGCTAATTGGGGGAGGGAGTGAGAGGGATTTAGTGTGGACATAAACTGAGAAGGAGGTGGGTCACTACAGGAGGAGGGGCGGGCCCTGGCAGGGAGGGCCTTGAGAGGGAAGTCTGATGCCTCTTCCCTTTGGAGGCTGGGGCAGTACTGTAATCCTTTGATCCTTTTAGTTGGGTTTCATCTACCTAATTTCATGTCTCCTCCCAGGATTTGCTGTGGGTTCTTGGGTGCTGTGTTTGTCTATCTGCATCGACAGGTTATGCTGGGAGTCCGAAGGCATAAGGCTCTCAGCCAGTTCCTGGCTAAGCAGTGAGTCACTGATCTCTGAAGGCCCACCTTCTAACCGTATTCATTTTCTGCCACTCCTTGCCCCCCACTAAAAGCCACTCCTTAAATGTCTCTGGAGGGCATTATTCACCAACACAGCAGGACTTGGGCTTCTATGCAGGAAGGAACTTGATATTTCAGGGTTGAGGGAGGGAGGAGGGAGGAGGGGCAGAACTAAGGGACATTTCTCTCTTTCTCAGTCCATTTCCTGTATAACCAACCTCTGTCCCTTTTGAAGGCAGTCATTTGGGGAAGGAGAAAAACTCTTTGGTCAGGGAATTGTGACTGTAGGCAATAACCATTTGTAATCCAGACCCTCCCAAATCAAGCTCTATGATTTGGGGTAAGGTGGAGGAATGGGTTCTTGGGAGGGGACTGGGTTGGGGACAAGTGCCAGTTCTATTTCCCTTGCAGCCGCCTGCTGTACCCAGGGATTGTCACTTTCATCATTGCCTCATTCACCTTCCCCCCCGGGATAGGCCAGTTCATGGCTGGAGAGGTCAGCTATAGGGAAACTGGGGGAGGGTATCTAAAGCCAGCCAAGCATATGCCAGGATTAGGGACTCAGGCTGTAGCTATTCCTTTTCTCTTGGGGGCAGCTAGGTGGAGCAGTGGATAGAGCACCAGTGAAGGAGTCAGGAGGACCTGAGTTCAAATTTCACCTCAGAGACTTGACACTCATTAGCTGTGTGACCTTGGGCAAGTCACTTACCCCCAATTGCCTCATTCTGGGTCATCTCCAGTCATCCTGATGAATATCTGGTCACTGGATTCATATGGCTCTGGAGGAGAAGTGAGGCTGCTGACCTGCACAGCCCTCCCTCACTCAAAACAAAGTCAAGTGCAAGTCATATCATTATTTCTCTGATGGCATGGTCTTCTTTGGCAACGGAGAACGAACGTACATTCCTTTTCTCAGGGGGTTCCTGGACATTCATTCCAGTCACTGCCCAAGGGAAGTCTTGCCTTGATCCTAAGTAAAAAGCGGGTTAGCTCCCTGGGAGGAGATGGTGATTTTCTGAGAAAGAGGCTAAGTTTTTGGAGACCTTTCCCCCATGTAACTCTCCCTCTTCATCAATAGCTTATGCCCCGAGAAGCCATCAGTTCTTTGTTTGACAATTACACATGGGTGAAACATGCAGGTGACCCCCAAAGCCTGGGCTCCTCAGCTGTTTGGATCCACCCCCAGGTCAGCGTCATCATAGTCATCTTCCTCTTCTTTATCATGAAGGTATCATTCCTTTACACTTCTAACCCTCCTGATCACCCAACCCTCTACTCATACCCAGTGTGGAACCCCAGAGATGTGGGGGTAGGAGCAGGATGAAGGATAGGAGTTCAATCTGATTCTCCCACCTTCCTGAAAAGACAGAATGTCACAAAATTAAGGACTTTTGCTGACCTCTAAGGAGTGAACCATTGTCAAGGGAAATGGTTCCCTTGAAGGCATACTGTGAAGTACAGTTTTTTGCTTAGCAAATCAGATATAAAATCTAAGTTGGTTGTATGATCATCCACAAAGTCATCCAGATTGTTTATAGCTTAGAGCTTGTTTCATGAACAGGTCTGGACAAAGGTAGACCCAAAGACTTCAAACAGCTTTCTTGTAATGAACATTCTGGGTTTAAGGGACTCTTGAGGACCAAGGTCAGTCTTGAGGCAATGGGGAAGGAAAAGGAACTCTGGTCCTCTTATGCTTTCTCCCAGTTTGGTTCCTGATTGCCTCTGAAAAATATAGTCACTAAGAAATAAGGTTAGATATTGGGAGTGGCTTCCTGATGAGCAAGATGGGGATGGATCAGAAAGAGAAGCCAAGGGATGGAGGAAAGTGCAGAATTAGGGAGCAGACACTTGAGGAGTCCCTGAATCTCTAACTCTTTTTCTCTGCTCCCCCCTTCCCAATCACCTAACCTTATGGATTGGAAGAAGGAATGGCAACATGTTAATTTTCTAAGAATTTTGACAGTAATTGTGACTACTAAGAATGGGGACATAAAAGGGGGAAACTGCCAGGCTGGATTCAGGGAAAAAACTGTCTCTGCATTGGGGGAGGGAACTGCCTACTCCCTGCTCTGATATCTCTATCTGACCCAGTTCTGGATGTCAATTGTGGCCACTACTATGCCCATCCCCTGTGGGGGCTTCATGCCTGTGTTTGTGCTGGGTGAGTCCTTAAAGGGTTGCAGGAGTCTGGGGTCCTGGGAGAGTGATGGAAAACTTGGTTTGGGGGTTCTGGGTTGAGTTTGGAGGCTCTGAGGAGGTGTTGGCTTGATTCTGGAAATCTAGGGGATAGGGGCTTTGGGTGTCTTAGAAGGATTCTATTGCTCTGCCCCTCATTTACACACTCCATCCCTCACCCAGGGGCAGCATTTGGGCGACTGGTAGGAGAAATCATGGCCATGCTCTTCCCTGATGGGATCCTATTTGATGGGATCATCTATAAGATTCTTCCTGGGGGCTATGCAGTAATTGGTGAGACTATTCACTCTCTCCTACCCTACTCTCTTTCCCCACCTCCACCTCCACACACAATCAAATACTCTAAACCCAAGGGCTGTGTCATTAGCAATTAGACGCCTCCACTCTCCTCATCCAGGAACTATTATTGAATACTAGTTCTCCAGCTCCTCATACTTAGAGATTGTGTCCTAATTAGGGAGACATTCTTCACTGTCATTGGTGAGAATTTTTCTAAAGTCCCTCCGTACCATCTTTGGTGAGATTTTCCCAAATAACTTTATCCTCTAAGCCAGGAGGACACATTTTTATCAGTGGGACCCTTTCTTCTCCTCTTCCCTTCCTCTACCCCATCAAAACCTAGACCTTCTAGAATCAGGAGACCAGAATTCAAGTTTCAGCTCTGCTGTTTACTAACTGCAATCATACCAGTTGTAGATTAAGGGCTGGGAAGGACCTCAGAAGTCACCCAGTCCAGCCCTGCCATCTTTGCACATGGGTAACCAAAAGGCAGGAAAGAACTGAGCTGGGATTTGAATCCTAGACTTCTGATTCTCAGTAAAATGCTCTTTTCATTATTCTAAGCTACCATCAATTAAATTTTCTGAGCTTCAGTTTCCTCATATGTATAATGGAGGGGAGAAGTGGATTAGACTAAATAATCACCAGTTTTCACAGTCCTTGATACTATAAAAATCCCCATTTGCTAAAAATTCTCTACTTCATCAAGGCCATGCAGAGCTATGATGCCCACCTTCCAAAATGCCTAAGGTCAGGTCTCCCTCAGGTACACAGACTCCAGCCACGGTGGCCTTCACAGTTACCATGTTCACTCTTCTTTAGCCCCTTCTTATGTCCCTCCCTGGTGACCAGCTAGTCTCTCATAAACCCCTGCCATGTGTGCAGTAACATGTCTTCCTCTTTCCCCTGTATCATTCTCTCATAATTTTACACTTCTATGCCCCTACCATGGATGTTCACTTCCATATCTTCTTTAGTGTCCTACACTTGCAGTATACTCCTTATATTCTCCATGTGGCCTCTTTTATATCTTCCCCTTCTGAGGGGGAGGAGCAGAGGGGAGGATTGATGCTATGTTTTTCCTAGAGTTGGGCAGCATTGACCAGCGTGGTACAACTCTATGTTCTAAATCCAGGGGCAGCAGCACTTACTGGTGCAGTGTCTCACACAGTTTCTACAGCAGTAATCTGCTTTGAGCTGACTGGCCAGATTGCCCACATCCTGCCCATGATGGTGGCTGTGATCCTTGCCAACATGGTAGCCCAAAGTCTACAGCCCTCACTCTATGACAGCATCATCCAAGTCAAGAAGCTTCCGTATTTGCCTGATCTGGGCTGGAACCAGCTCAGGTCAGTAAGAATAACTAAGGTGGGGCAGGGAGACTGGGGCAAGGGGTGGTTGTGGTGTTGGGAGAGGAGGAAACAGAGGGTATGTGGAGAATCCTTCCTGTTCAGTCAATCCAGAATTAGATTATGTCTGATACAGAGAAAGTGATTTCATTATCATTGGGAAAATGGAACACTGTGGGATTCAGAGGCAGAAGACAATATAGGCAGTCCTGGTACTCTGCACAGGAGATTCCCAAGAGCGGTTTCATTAGGACTTTAGGGTCTTAAGAAGAGTGACAGCTTTACCATTTTATGAAAACTAGGGTTTACTAGGAAGGAGGTATGTTGTATAGGGTAGTGGAGAAAAATGCATATCAGTAGTCAGTGGAGAGAGACTGGCTGATGCTTGAAAGTACAGTGTAACTAGGGGGCCCCTGATGTTTGGCGCAAAGTCTTTCTTCCCTCATGTTATCGTTGTGATGCGTAGGGAAGTTAGCTCAGTTTCTATTCGTTGTTGTTCAGTACTTTCATCTGTGTCTGACTCTCCATGACCCCATCTGAGGCTTTCTTGGTAAAAATAATGGAGTGGTTTGCCACCTCCTTCTCCAGCTCATTTTACAGATGAGGAAACTGAAGCAAACAGGTTAAGTACTTGTCTGGGGATTGTCAGGATTGACAGGAATTGTCCAGGGTCAAACAGCCAGTATCTGAGGTCAGATCTGAAGCCAGGTCTTCCTGACTCCAGGCCCATTATGCCACCTAGCTGTCCCCAGTATTTATTTACTAGTCTTGGTCTTTGGCTCATGTTGCTCCAGAGTCGACATGTACCAGACTTATGGAAGTAAACGTTGGTGAGAGCCGTGGTCAGCTACACCCTAATACTATCTCTCCATACTTGGTGAGATGATTGCTGGTTTTCTCACTCAAGAGAAGGGTGCCTAGGTTTTGCACTCTTATGATGGTAAAGCCCTTTGGAGGGGGAGAGATAACCTTAAGAAAGGCATCTAGAAGACTGGACATGGGAACTTGTCAGATGGGGTTCAGCCAGAGCTCACTCATTATGCCTCCTTCTTCTCCAGCAGCAAATACACAATTTCTGTTGAGGACATTATGGTACGAGACGTGAAGTTTATTTCAGCCTCCTGTACTTACCGAGATTTGCGAGCCTTGCTTCAGGCCACTACTGTCAAGACCTTACCATTAGTAGACTCCACAGGTCAGTGGAAAAGGAAACAGGCATATTCCCAAAGGAAGAAGGGAGCTGAGAGTATGCACTCAGAGAATACTTGTTATAATGGAAGAGAAGTGACCTTTTCTCCTTGTGGACATCCTCAGTTGATGGCAATTACCCAAATTTAGAGAGAAAAGTCTAAAGCTGGGACACAGATACAAGAAGACAATACCAAGACAGGCAGTGTTACACAGTGGAAAGTTTGCTTTCCTAGCTTCATGCAACTCCCAGCTTGGCTGCCACTGGCTACCTGTGTGACACTAGGCAAGGCATTTAAGATGTTTGGGACTAAGCTCCATATTTGTATAATGAGGGGGTTGGGCTGGATCACCTCTGAGGTTTCTTTCAGCTCTGAAGCCCCGATTCTAGAATTTAAGATATATTTTTAGCATAGTTAGGCTGTCTTCCCAAAGTCTGAATTCATCACAAGTGTCTTCATGGGTTTCATTGTTTGGTGACTTCACATTTGTCTTGCTGATAGACCCAACTTTATTATTTTTTAAAACATAAACTTTAGCAAGATATTTTGTTCTTTAGAATTTCTCCAGCATTTCTCCCAGTATCTCTCTCTTTCTTCCCAGACAACCATCCTTATAACAAAACTTCTTTTTTTTAATTTAAAACAGTACAGTTAAAAAAATTAGCAAACTCAATCAATATATCAAAAAAAGTCTGAAAACACATGCCATGTACTACACTTGTGGACTTTCCTCCTCTGCCAAGGAATAGAAAGTATCTTCTCATAGCCATTCTTTCGGGGCTATGCTTATTCTATATGATTTTACAACATTCAATTTGGATTGTTTTGTGGCTGTTTTTTCTGTTGACATTGTCGTAGTCGTTGTATATATTGTTTATAGACCATGAACACCAACTTTCAAAGTGTGTGGACATTTTATACTGACTGAAATTGAGGGTGAAATGAAAGTTGAGGCCTAGAGAGGTGCTCAAGTGGCGGAGACATGATTCTGAGACCTTCTGGTCTATCCAAATCATGTGCATTTTCCACTATAGTATGCACTGGAGTTGGATTGGATCAATCAGGAAATTTGTTGGAGCTGGGCTTTTTTCTTCTGAAGAGCAGCTGATGGGCCTCCTTTGCTTTTAACTTAAAATTGTTGAACTTATGGAGGGCCTCCTGGTGATCATGGCTTTCCCCTAGACTCGATGATCTTGCTGGGCTCAGTGGAGCGATCAGAGCTGCAGTCCCTACTTCAGCGTCATTTGAGCCCTGAGCGGAGATTGCGGGAAGCCCAAGAGATGGCAAGAAAGTTGGCAGAACTGCCCTTCACTGGGCAAGTGAAGCAGGTGGGTCAGGAACTCCCTAGGAATCGTTCATCACAGGGTCGACCACAGTCCTTTGCCTTTGTGGATGAGGAGGAGGAGGAGGACATCAGCGGAAGGACAGAGGTGATGTAACTAGAGAGGCATGGGGAAGGTTTGTCCCCTTTCTATTCTGGGGATGAGGGAACATGGCAACCAGAGAAAGAGTGATTGGAAAGTAGAGGAGGGAAGGAGGAGGGAGGGAGAGAGAGAGGTAGAAAGAGAAAGAGAGCGAGAGAGGGGGGGAGAGAAAGGGGGGGGAGAGAGAGAGAGAGAGAGAGAGAGAGAGAGAGAGAGAGAGAGAGAGAGAGAGAGAGCGATACCTAAGAGACTAGGGGCTTGTGACTCTAGAACTAGGACCTGGAACACAGGTATTTATGAGATTTAACATTCATCAGAAGATTAGGTTGTAGGTGATGGCAAGAGATAAGAGTGCAGAAGGATACAAGAAAGACAGAAGAAATATGTGGGGCCTGTCTTTTGACAGATTGGTTAGGATACATCTAGGATGTGGTGGGGGTGGGGGTTGTGGGTGTGCATGCCTCCTTGCTGAACTGACTGCTGTATCTTACAGTTGCCTCCTTCTCCTCACCCTTTAACTGCTCCCTTGCCCCCTGAGGAGTCCAATGGGCCTTTGACCCCCAAAAAGTTGCAACCAGAAGCACAGGATGCTGCCGGTAAGGAGCAGCTATTTCTTATCTCTGCCTTCCTGTGGCTATCCCCAACGTCTTCCACCTGCTGTAGTGGGAATGGAGTATTCCTGTGTGTGGCTATCAGGGAAGTCCACAGGGAATAGGGAAGAGATATCTCAGTTGAGAAAATGGAGGGAGTTATTTTAAGAGAAGGACATCTGCAAGCATTGTCTGGAAGGACCCTAGCTACCCCCTGGGGGAAACCCTAGGAAGGGTATCAGTCCTTCCCTCCTTCTGTTAAGGCCAAAGGTTTCCCATCCTACGGTCTTTGCTTCGCTGCTTACTGGGAAATGGTTTCCACACCAAGAAGAGGACACTACAGGTAAGGGAAATCTCTGAGGGACATTGTGGGAGAGGATCTCAGGGATAAGGATAGCTCCCTAGAAGGGAGGGTGCACTTGCGGGGAGTGGATTGTTCCTCAGGCCACAAGTGCTGTGTCCTTGAGGTAGGGCCAGGTGGCCCTTATCTTGGCTATGTGGGACTCTGAGGTGACAGTGACCCCACATTGACTCTTCCAGGATCCCATCAACTTTGTGGACAACATGCCACCTGAAGAGGTAAGGGTGGGACATGGGTATCAATTGAATGAAGAGGAATGTGGGAAGTAATAGTTTGTGAGGGATAAGGAATAAGGCAGGAACCATCAAGGTTAAGGTTAAGGAAAGTCTAGGAATCAGATTTATGTTTTGGGTTTTATTGTCACTGAGTAACATTAGCTATCTAACCTCCCTGTAACTAGATTTTTTAAAATTTAAAACAAAGGTAATAACATCTGCCTTACTTATTATGGGATCATAGGAAGTCCTTCGGATGAAATTAAATGCCCAGTCCAGGGCTAATTTCCTCCTTGTTCTCTTTTGAGAGCCCCAGGGCTTGATTGGCTGACTGCCATGGTCCACTGCCACCCAAGCTTTCTCTGGTGACTCATCCCTCAGGTAGTCCTTGGGGAATGATTTTCAGGAATGCTATCACTACAGTTTTAGAAAAGGAAAAAAAAACACTTTACACTGGATATACACACATACACAGAGTAATAAAAGCATGCTATTCTTCACCCAAATTCCAAGAAGGTCCTCCTCTTGCACTTCTCAGGGTATGTTGTATGGCTCAAAGTTGATAATAGATGTGAAAGGTCTTTCTTTGAAAATTTAAAATTCTATGCAAGATGGGGGTGGGGAAATAGGAGAGCAGGAGAGGGTGGCAAGATTCCTTTGGCATAGGGCTGGGGAGTTGTCTGAAGGGGAGATGAAGGACAAAGAGGTATAGACACTCACAGTACACATCAATAGATCTTAGATTTAGGCCTTAGAAGTCGTTAAGTCTGATCCCCTTATTTTTTTTTTGGATAAATAAATAGCCCTTTTATTGCTGAGGGAATTAGAATTGGGGCTCCAAGCATGACCTAACTGCTTTTCTTCACAAAATAGTATTAAAGTGCCCATATATGTGTCATTCCCATGATTAAATTAACATAGAACTTTCCCTTTCTTCCCCCAACCCTTCCTCTGGCAGTGGGGAACTCATTCTGGCTGATGGGAGGAAAGGGGCTGCTCCATCATGTCCAGATAGCATGCCTGTGAAGGGGAAGGGACTGGTCTGAGGGAAACCTAGATGAGAACTCTCTGTGGTACAGAGGAAGATCATGAAATGTAAAGAGGACTCCCTTGTGACTTCTTTTCTCTCCTGGAGACATGAAGCCCTGGACAAAGAAACCCTTCCTTTAAGCAGCCTTTGTGGGTCAGTTCACTCATTTTACAAATGAGGAAACTGAGGCTTAAAGAAGTTGTGACCTACTCAGGACCATATAGCTAATAGGTATTTGAGGCAAGATTCAAAACCAAGTTTTTCTTAGTCTAAGTCCTCTCCAAGGGTACCATACTTCTCTGTCCATGAGGTGATGTTGGGATTGTAGCAGGGAAGGTATAGAGGCCATATATAGTCAGTTATGTAAGAGCCTACAGTCTAAAGATCACCATTATCTATAAGTACCACTAAATCCACCTGTGTAGAAACCTAGGGACAGGCAGAGTCTCAGTCTTAATATATGAAAGAAACTGTGAAACTGGAAGAAGTAGTTTTGTTAATCACTCAGGGTCTTTTAGGGATGGGAGGCAGAACCCTGCCTAGATAGAATACATAAAATCCTATGGTTTTAACTAATATAGATCTTACCTAGACCCAAATGGTACCAGACTGTAGGAGCTAAGAACTTAAACATAAGAGCTCTGTTTAAACTATAACTTGTTAGAGGTGGGAAGTTAGTCATCCAGTCTTTACTTTAAGACCTCTATGGCAGTCCATTCCTCTAGTCTAAATTTGACTCTCTACATCTTCCCCTTATTGTCCTATAGGCCCTTCTTGTCCTGAGAGTCTAAGCGAAATAGAACTAGTCTCTCTTACAGGTGAAATCCATTAAAAACTGGAATACAGCTACCACATCTCCCTAAGTTTCTTTTCTTTAGGCCAAAAAGACCCAATTTTTTCAACTAGCCCTCAAACAGCATGAACTCCTGGTCACCTTCTTCTTGATGGTCTCTAGCTTATTAATAATATCCTTCGAGTAACATAGCTAATGCATGCAAAGTACTTTGCAAACCTTAAAAAGTTCTATCACTCTTAATTATTATTACTCTTGGAGCAGTTAAGTACAGAGAACAAGAAAATTGGACCTATGAGTTAGGAAGACCTGAGTTTAAAAACCTGCCTCAGAAATTTACTATCTAGGTAAGCCTCGATAAGTCATTTTATCACTGTTAGACTCAGTTTCTTCTTCTGCAAAATGAGGATAGTAATAGTACCTACCTGCCTAGATTGTTGTGAGAATCCAATGAGTTAATACATATAAAGAGTTTTGTAAACTAAAGTGCTATGTAAATGCGAGCTATTATCATTAATACCACTGTCTTCCTAAAATGGGGTGCCCAAACTGAACACAATACTATCAGTGTATCCTGATCAGGACAGAGTACAATGATTTTGCTATGCCTCTTTTAATGAAGTCCTAATGAGTGCAGAAGAGCAGAAACTGAGATGGACAAATGACCTGCCATCATGGCCGACCAAAGAGTTGGACAATTGTGACATGACAGGAAATAACCACAGAATCACAGGTTACTAATAATGCCTAGCATTTATACAATACAGTAAGGACTGCTTAGTGCTTTCACTATGTCCTTGGTACTTCACAGGAACCCTGTGAGATGTTAGACTTGGAAGATACCTTAGCAATCATCTGGTCTAATTCCCTTATTTTACAGATGAAGAAAACTAGGCCCAGAGAGTTTGTGATTTTCCCAAGATCACACAGCTAGTAAGTGACCTTCAGACTCCAACTCCAATCTTTGGTGAAAAGTCTGGGTAGTTTGAATATAGACCAAAGCAGGTCACTTAGCTCTCAGACTTGATGTTGCTTTGGCTCTTAGGGGAAGACCCTAAAATGAAAGCTACTAGTATTGTAGGATATAATAAAAGACAGTAGCCAGTATAGTAGTCTTTTGCTCATAGACATTCTATATAATGGAATCTTCTATTGGGGAATCACACACTTGGCATAAGACCAGACTCTTGTACAGTATTCCCTATACTTACAGCTAATTCACTTAATTCAGATTCTATTCATAGCACTACCCTTTTCTAAGAGTCTATTAGATCATTTTTTGGGTAGCTGGGTTAAGGAATAGACAGGTGGGATCAATGCCCTTGAGAGGGTCCCTTCTAGTCCTCCTTCTCACCTTGTCCATATCACCACTCTTTCTTGTCACTTAGCACAGTTAATTCTTGAAATACTTAGGATGCTGCTTCTAGTGGGAATAGGGCAGCTGCTACACATGGCCCTACTTCAGACCCTGTGCGTGTTGCTGATGCCAAGCAACAAAAGCAAACACCAGTTTGCTTGAGCATAGCCTAGAGTAGCTTCCAGGAAAAGTAATTTTGTGAGTCCAGAGAAAACTCATATGCTCCACCTACATATTAGTAATCTTGTCTAGTAGTTTGGTACTTAGCTCGATCATTATACAATTGCTTAGCTCAGAGGTGTTTGAAAATATCAGAATGGCACAGTATACCAACTAGATGCAGGCCTTTTTGAAAATAGGTAAACTGACATCATGAACTGACTGAAAAAGAATAGGACAGGAAAATATTTATTATATCCTAAACTTTCACTGCTAGTTTTTTTTTTATAATGGCCATTTTTCAGTTCCAGTCAGAAAGCTATCCGCATTTGCCTTCCGAATTAATTTTTCTTAATTTGTCTTATCTTTCTCAAGCCTTTGAAGGTTTACAAAGTGTTCTATGGATACTGAGATAGATAGTGCAAATAATATTACCTCCACCTCCACCTTAGAGATGTGGAAGACTAGGACTCAGAGATGTTAAATTGACTTGCCTGGATTAATACTAGCAAGTGCTGGAGCTCCAACTCAAATAATCTGTCATGACTGAAGACTAGTGGTCTTTCAAGTTACACCAAGCTGTTTTATTTTGTTGTGTTTTATTTAGTTCAGGAAGAGTTAAGATTTTGGGGAGCTAGGTAATAATAAAGGGGACTTGAATTACCCAAGCACAGCCTGGTGGAACACCTCACCAGGAGGGGATATGAGCAGAGGCTTTTGGCCAGAACAAATGATGGCTTACAGGAAGAAGTAGTCCTAGAATTCACTTATATATTGGACTTGGTCCTGAATAGTGAACAAGAACTGGGGCAGGAGGTAACTGAGGGTGAGTGATAATAGCACAATGGAATTCAGCATCCTGGTGGGAGACAGAATGATTAAAAAAAAAATCTATCGTTTGGTTATTCAGTTTTAGAAAAAAGGAACTTACAAAATTCAAGCAGTAGGAAAAAATGGAAAAGGAAGAATTTAAGAAGGTAACCTACAGGAAGCATGGATTCTATTGTTTAAAAACAATTTCTTGGAAGTCCACAATAAATAGGTTTGAGGATGAAAATATCAAGTGTTCGGTTTGGGGGAGAGGTGAACCATAGATGACTAACAGAGGAAAAGACATTTTTCCCTACAGAATAGACTCAAGGGAAGAGAATAGTTCCCTATTTGGACGGAGTGGCATGCCAGCATATAAGTGGGTTCTAGAACTAGCTCCCTCTAAAACCATCATGAGGACCTAATTTAAATGAGGAACACTTTTCAAATGACTCCAAAAACCAAAACAAACCCTTTGAGAAAATATTTATGAAATGCTTTAGCAAAGTGCCTGGCATGCAGTAGCTGCTTAATAAATGCATGTTCCCCCTACCACCTTCCTTCCTTTGAATACCCCAAAGAGAAGAAGCTCAGTAGAGAATGCAGTGGCTCATTGATAATAATGCAGAAGGTTTACCAAGAGATGATGGAAGATAGGAGATAGAGAGTCAATTCTTAACAGGTAAATTTTCCTCCAGACAATGTCAGGGAGATTCCCATTCCCAAAGAGGCTCTTGAAAGGGATAAGTCGAAGGGACTGTCATGAGTAGTTGTAAATGCAAAAGATATTCCTGACAAAATTAAGCAACAAGGCAGGTAAAGCATGGGGACCACAAGGATAACTTCCACTTAGAAATTTTGAAAGAATCCATTGTAAGTAACCAGGATCAGTTCTGTAGCCAATATTGTACATTTTAAAAACTGATCAGGACAGCTAAGTGTTCAGAGAGCTCCAAGATTGTAAGTAATGATGGCTAGCATTTAAGTATCATCTTAAGATTTTAAACTTGCTTTACAAATATTATCTCATTTTATCTCCATGACAGTGGGAGGTTGGTGATTCCATTTTGCAATTGAGGAAACTGAGGCAGGCACAGTTTAAGTGACTTGCCCAAGGTCACACAGCTAGGCAGTGTCTAAGGCAGGATTTGAAGGTCTTCTTACCTCTAGAGCTTTATCCACCAAACCATCCACAAATGATAGATTCAGGATGTTAAAGTCAGAAGGGATCTTTGAGATGATTTAGTTCCATCTTCTTGGGCAGCTAGGTGGCACAGTGGATAAAGTACTAGGCCTAGAGTCAGGAAGAATCATCTTCCTAAGTTTACATCTGGCCTCCAACATTTACTAACTATGTGACCCTGGGCAAGTCACTGAACCCTGTTTGTCTTAGTTTCCTCGTCTGTAAAAAGAACTGGAGAAGGAAATGGTAAACTACTCTAGTATCTTTGCCAAGAAAACCCCAAATAGGGTCACAAAGAATTGACTGAACAACTCCCCAAAGTCATGCAGTTGATTAATGACAGAGCAGTGACTAAATACCAAGTCATCTGATATGAATTCTCCAGCTCTTTATACTATCCTGTGTTGCCTTGTTGTCCTTAAACTTACAAGGTGCTGCTTAGTGTATCTTCTTAAGGAATCATGGATATTTCCTTGGGGGATCTTACTGTGGCATAAAACCCATGGTTCACAATATAGGATTCTGGGCAATAGATCATTGGCAACCTTCACACCTTTGGTGCCTAAGGATACAATGCCTTGCCATAGAATCCATGGTATAAATGTTTGGTGAGCCCTTTGAGGGATGCTGAATCACCACCTGGAATTTCATGTGTATCTTTGGTTGTCACACTGCAAGACAGACATAATAGAAGGGGCAGGGGTTGCCAAGGGGAATCTACTACCAGTCTAGAATTCTTCAGCTGGGGAAAAAAAAGACTTCGAGAGTGGTACAGTGCAAATCTTGTTAAATCATAAAGGAAACAGATAGGGTTACATTATACTGTGGCATATTTTAGTAGGGAATATCCTTTAGTGCATGAGTTGGACTAGATTGCCACTGAAATCCCTTCCGACTCTCAAATTCCGTGTTTCCAGGTGAACAAGGCCTTGCTTAACAAATCTTTGTGTATGCTAGATATTGGGGGCATCCCCAGAAGCTTGAAAGAGGTTGTTTAGAGCAAACAATATGACATCTGATTTCACTCAGTGGATAGCAAACATCAGGCGTTCCTGATTAGATAGATAATTCCTGATAGATAATACTGATTGCGTATATAGTGTATGTGTATAATATACACATGTGTATGTACATATATATATATATATGTGTTTGTGTATGTATAGGTATATATACACACATTTTATATTCATATATACACATTCTAACTTTCTCTTATACATATGTATACATACACATATGCATTCTATATTTGTATTCATTTATATACATTCTAATTTTCTCTTATACATGTGTATATACATATAAATACATACATTCTAATTTTCTCCTATACATATTGTCACATATATACATTCTATATTTATGTACACATTCTAATTTTCTCTTATACATATATGTATACAAGCATACACATATATCCAGCCTACAAAATGTAGGTCAGCATCTGTTCTGTAATATATAGATAGTCTTAGAGAGTTTCCAGGTTTACTGAGAGGTTTAGTGAGCCAGTATACATCTGAGGTGACACTTAAATCCTAGTGATTCTGACTCAAAGGTCAGAACTGTCCACTCTTTCACACCGCCATGTTTAAATAAATTCATAGGCAGATCCATAATGAATTATCTAATATAAGGAAGATGTACAATCCAACAGCTTTCTGCTACACATATACACATGCTGCTGTCAGACATAAGAACATATGGCTAGAACAAAGGGTGGCCCAGTGTGTCAGCTTTATGATTTTAGGAGAGGGCTTGGTTCCTTGGTTTCAGGGAGAAGTTTATGGGAGTCTTGTGTTCGTTTATTGCTTCCTTCAGATCGTAGATCTAGAATTAGAAGGGACTTTAGAAATCATCTCATCCAAGTTCCTCATTTTATAGATGAGAAAACTGAGACTCAGAGAAGTTTAGTGACTTTTCCAAGATCATACAGGTTGTAAATGGCAGAGACAATGAAAACTCAGGTCCTGTGATTCCAAGACCATCACTCTTTTCGCTGCCCCACAATGACAAAGCAGGTTCCAGGGGTTGGAAGGGACTCTGAAGGGACATAAAGGAAGTAACTAGGTGTGAGGAGCTTTAAGTGGTAGTACTTGAATAATGAATGGGTGGGGGGCAAGGAAGAAGGAATCAGCATTCTGTTAAATGTCTACTACATCCTGAGCACTATGCTAAGCCCTTCATAAATATCTCATTTGAGCTATACAACAACCCTATGAGGTAGGTGCTATTATTATCTCCATTTTACAGTTGAAGAAGCTGAGGCAAATGGAGGTTAAGTAAGTTGACCAAGGTTACACAGCTAGTGAGTGTCTAAAGCTGGATTTGAACTCAGGTTTCCCTGACTCTGGGCTCAGTGTTCTATTTACTGAGCCACTACCAGCCTCTGGGCAAGAAAGGAAGGTAATGTTTTTCCTGAAGGGTCTCCATGGGCTGAAAGAGTTTAAATGACAATAAATTTGATGATGATAGTGGTTGAGATAGGAAGCTGCATGCTGGGGCCAGGAAGTCTCTTGATGGGGTAGATCAGGAGCTCTGTGGCATCAGAGTTGGGTATAATCGAGTGCTATGGTGACTCTCTGACATCCTATTCTCCTTCCTGGCCCTACAGATTGAGGCTTGGGAGCAGGAACAGCTGAACCAACTTGTCTGCTTTGATTACTGCTGCATAGACCCCTCTCCCTTCCAGTTGGTGGAGCGGACATCCCTGCACAAAGTTAAACCCTAATGCCTCCCTTCTTTCCTTGGTTCCCAATGTGACTTCTCAGCCCTGGATGAAAATGGCATAATCATTCATTCGGTGGGGGAGGGAGGGAGGTACAGGCAAACTGAAAAAGCAGTTATAGTTTTTGAGTCTTTGGTGGGAGGCATGGAGGGCTGCCATGCTATTGATCTGACCCTAATTCTCTGATCCTTCCATCCAGACTCACACGCTGTTCTCACTACTTGGCCTCCATCTTGCCTATGTGACTAGCATGGGGAAACTCCGGGGTGTACTGGCTTTGGAAGAGGTAATGGTGACATGTATCCCATCTCCTTCTGAATGGAATAAGATACAAAATCTGGGTTGGGGGACATAAAGAACAGGGTGCTGAGGACAGGTGAGGTGCCAATGTTCTATCAAGTTCCTTTGAGCATATTAACCCCAATTTTCCTCCCATGCCTCCCCAGAGAGCATAAGAGCCTAACTTCTCCCACTTCCAATGTTGAAATCCAGAGCCCTGATAGACGACTCTAGCTTCTCTTCTGTGGCCATAGTCCTGAAGGGGGCAGAGTTCCTCATTCTAGAGATGCTCTGACATTTATTCATAGGACAATGGTTGGGGAGATGACTTAAGGTACAGCTTCAGTCAAGTGGGAAGAGAGAGAGGGAATGATGGGGAGGTGATATTAATTAGGTAAGGGATAAAAGGGAAGGATGTAGGTACAGAGTATTGGTTGATATGTTCCATTCCTCTCTCCATCCATATTTGCCCTTAATGCCATCTCCCTTGATTTCTGCCCTATTGGTCTCTATGTTACTCTGTTATCTTTTTCTTTCTTCCTATTTCCCTTTCCCTGTCACTGCCTTCCACCCCTCTGTTTTTCCACATCTTTTTCCCTCTCTCACATCCTACCATTCTCTAGTTACAGAAAGCCATTGAAGGGCACACCAAATCAGGAGTCCAGCTTCGACCCCCCCTTGCCAGTTTCCGTAATACTACTACTACCCGGAAGACCCCAGATGGGCCACCCCCACCCTCTGATGGTTGGAGCCTTCCAGAAGACAGCACTAGGGGTGGTGAGATAGAGGGCATGATGGTTCCAGCCTATCCTGAAACTCCAGAGTCACCCTCCCCTGTCCCTCCTGCCTCCCCAGGAGGGCTCCCTGCAGAAGGAGAGCTAGAGGAGCTAGAGCTAGGGGGAACCTCTGGACCGGAAGAGGACCTGACTGACATTTTACAAGGCCCCAGCCTTCGATCCACTGATGAAGAGGATGAGGATGAACTGACCCTTTGATAGCTAACTGTTACCTCCTCATTTGTAATGGAGGGATACCCCTAAGGAAAGGCCCTGGGTTCTCTAATGATGGTATAATAGTCTTAAAGGAGGAGTTGTAACCTGGTCAGGGAATAACCATGATCAGTGTCCCAGTTGCCTTCATCCACCCCACCTGAGTCCTGGCCAGGTGGTCTTGATCCCAAGATCTTCCTATCTTTCCCCCTCCCCACATCTGTCTGTGCTTCAGCTTCCGTGAGACCAGGCTGAGGGGGCCCAGAATGGTAGCTCTTTCAAGCTCTTCTGTTGAAGAATTAGGGAGAGGGGCTCCCTTTGTTTGGGGTCCTCTCAATAAACCTACAAACTGCAGAATCCCATCTGTTGTTGGTGCCTTCCTGATATCACCTCTTCTTCCCCCCATTCTCTTTGCACTTGATCCCCACCTGGGATCCAAGTAGGAATGGGGGCATAGATGGTGCATTTTATATGATGGTTTGGGCAAAGAAATTGCATGACTCTTGGCAGAGGGTGTAGAGTGGGAGGGAATTAACTAGCTCTCAGAGGGGTAAGGGGAAAGGAGGAATAACACTAAAAAAATTTACTGAGGCCCTCTAGTCAAGACTGTCCCTTAGGGAATGCAGAGCAGACCACGCTAAGTGCCAACACTTTTTATTCAGGCGAAATTTGGTTAAGATGAATGTCAAGGTCAGCCTTCAAGAAGAGAAATATGCCACGAAAGGGCTGGGGGAGGAGGCTGTTGTTGCCAGGCAGCCAGCACCAGTCCCCCCAGTCATGTGCCCAAGCTTCATGGTTTTTGTTGTTGTTTTTAAGCACCAGCTGGTACAGCCACCACTTTCTCCCCCCTCCCAGACTCAGCCTCTTTGCAGCATCAGCTGCCTAGTCACCCCTAACATCTTCCTTGGGCGTAGAGCAGGACGGTCACCTCAGTTTGCCACATCCCAGAGACATCTTAGAGGGTCATCCATTCATTTTCCTTCCTACTGGAAGTCACCCAGCCTAGCTGGAGTTACTGAATGTTAGAGCCGTAAGGAAATTCAAAGACCTTCCAGTTCAATTCCCTTCCACCCAAACCCATTTTTCCAGATGAAAAAATGGAGACTCAAGAGGTTAGATGATTTGCCTAAAGTCACCCAGCCCTCCTTAATGCCTGGGATATCTACAGAAGTCATCCCAGACACTCTTCCTTTCAGCTCCCTTTCTCAGTTTGACTGTCTAGTTGTTCCCCTTCCTCAGATGGCCACTCTTCCTGTTCCCGCCCCACCCTTGCCAAATAAACCACAGTCAGAGTCAAAATATGAGACCACATCCTGTTTAGTGCCAATGAACATGACCCCTGGCCCGCCCCCAACATTATTCCCCATACCTCCCTAGTATAGAGAAGGGGCTGCAAAACGCAAAATGCAGCCCCCTCTCCCTAAAGGAGAGGGGGGGCTGAGGCAGGAATACAGAAGACAGAGGGTAGGATATCCACTCCTACCCCATGCCCATATTTATATATATATATATATATACTTCAATACTGAAGTAAGTCTGAGTTTATATAATCTGTAATATCATTTATATATATATAATTCTCTCTTTGATATATGTCATAGAATCTCTCTTGGGGATGGAGGGGTGGTCACATTAAGAAAACATGCAAAGAAAACTGGCCACAAAAGTGCGTGTTCCCCAGAGCTGGAAGACAGAAAGTGTAGGATGTGTATGCATATGGGGTAAGGTCCTCATTTCCTTCCCCCTCCCCAAACATGCCCGGGAAGACTCCCTCCTTCATGGAAGGATGAGGAGGAGGAGACAGGATAAAGTGATGAATGAAGGTGTATGTTTTTCCTTGTTAAATAAAGTGAATGTTGATTAAAAATGCCCCACTCCCACCCCATCATTAGCAAGAGCAATTTCATTCACAATATAAAAAAACAGCCCCCAGCTGCTGCAAAACGTGCTGCAAGATCTGGTCCCCCAAAGAAAAGCACCCCAGCAACCCACCCCAAACATCCTCCCTTCTGCACATGCCCCTCCCCCCTACAAAAATTTTATATAACCCCCTCATGCATCACCCCCCCAGGCAAAATCAAGGGGCAGATCCTCCCCCAATCCACCTCCCTACATCTCCTCTTTTATTATGGTGTGTGTGGGTGTTGGGGGGGGCGGGGTGCTTGTCAGAACAGCAGATAACTTTCCTGCCCTTTGGCCTGCAATGATCCCTTTCTAGCATCCCTGAGCAGGTAATTCTTTTCCCAGAGACGAACCTGCCTATTTACCCTTATTTTGGAATTTCCTCCCCAGCATGGTTTTGCCAGGAGGAAGACTTGAGACTTCAGCCTCTTGATTTCCTTCCCAATGGCCTCTACTAGAAAGGAACTGCAGGAAACAGACTTCACATAGGGTGGGCCTCTCCCTCCCTAGGGGACCCATAATGGAATCAGGGATAGAGATGTAGACTTGGTCCAGAACGAAAAGGGAATGATATATTTCTTGATGATAGGTTGGGCGAGGAGAAACACTGGATCCTGGCTGGAGAGGAGAGATGGAAGATGAGTTTTTGGGAAAGTAAGAGCAGGGGAGGTTGGAGTAATGGGAGGAGATGCACAGTACTTACTGAAGCACCTGGAAATGCACTCCTCCTGTTGATGCCTCAGTGAGTCTGGTCACTCACACTCAAATACCTCTTGGTTTTCTAGGAATTGTCATTCAGGCAAGTCTGATGGCTAAACCCACTCCTACATGCCCCCTAAGATTATTATTGGAGCGACTGTCTCCCTTTCTTCTTCAAGCCTTCCAACCCACAGAGGAGGCAGCTAGATGAGATCTGCCATGTGCTTAGTGGAAGAGGATGGTCACAGAACAGGCAGACAACCATCCCAAGACCCCTGATTCCAGATGATAATCAGAAGGACCTCATGGGCATCTCTGCTCTAGACCAGGCCTAGGGCAGCTGGAAAGAATGTTTCCCAAAAAGTAGCAAGTCATGTAACACACCCAGGAGGAATGCCATAAGGGCTGGTACCTGGGCAGCAAGGGAAGAGGGGAGAATAGAGGAGACATGGCACCTTAATTGACTTCTTAGAATTTCTTCCTTTCCAGGGTGCCTTATTTTGCCAAGGATTTATATAATGAGTAGCACACTGGAGGTATAGAGGGGTATGTCAGTACAGAAGAAGAGAGATATAGGAGGGCAGAGTTCAGTTTAATTACCTGTTCAGTCCCCTAGTAGCTGCCTCATTCTCCCCTCCTCCCCTTTAGGTCTCTGAACTACCTATCAAAGCCCTGGGGTCCTAGAGCTTAGACTGGTCCCACTATAGACCCAAGGGGTCCCAGAACAACCTAAATACTGGGGATGTAAGAGAATGATGATTTCTGGAGTGTGTGCCACACCATCAGACCCCTGCCTATGATGGAAGACCCTTGATCACTGCCTATCAGTTTGGAGTGGGAAGGGTTAAGCCATATAAATAGCACTCTGTGGGGTTCTAGATGAAGGGGCAGAACAGCCTCCATCCCCAGCAAATGACCCCACTCCAGTCTGGACACTAGGTCCCCCCAAACCCAACCATCTCACTCATCCCTGAGTCCCCAAGAATATATAAAAATGTAGAAAAGGCAAAGAGAAAAGTGTAAACAGCTCCAGAGAAGAGAGGGGAATGGATGGGGGACACAGCTCCAAAGCTCAGCCCCCTTGCCAGGGCACCTGAATCAGTATACTGAGGTCATGTCCCACTTCTCTGCCCAGGGGTGGGCTCCCCAGGCAGAAGCCAGTGGGGCAGGAGGGGAAGGGATGGAAGAAGAAAAGGCTGACACTGAAAGCCAATCAATGCCACAGCCACCAACCCAGTTAGAACAGCCCTTAGAGTCTTAGAATCACCTCTCTGACCAAAGCATGTTCTACATCCCAGGTGCCAAGCCTGATCCAGAAGGTGATGCTGCTATCTCTGGACAAGTTCTTGACCTCCACTATGATGTCCTTTTTACCTGGATGAATCACAACTGGACATATCCAAGTGTCCTGGCAAACACATTATTGATCCTCAACCTCTGCCTGAAGGCAGCTTCTTTATCCTGGCATTGCAAGATTCTTCCAAGGAGAGAACCACACAACCACTAACAAGATGGGGACTCTTCTTTCTATGTAGCTTCTGTACTCATTTCAGAAGTAGATCCCTTGAAGCGGCATCCACTAGAATTATATCCAAGTGTCCAGGTGATCTGTTCCTTAGTGTAAGAATAAGCTGGGACCATGGCTACAAAGAACAGTCTGAATAATCAGCCATACTGGGAGGGTGGCAAAGAGGCATTTAGGCTGCCAAGAGCCCAGGCCTGGAAGACTAAATGAAAGGGAATGAAGAATTGAGGTCCAATCTGTATCCACAGGCTCTCTATTCCTTATCCAGTTTCTATCATCCATAGACATTGTCTCCATCGCCATTGCCACAGGCTTCATCTACAGTATGGATCAGTATTTGCAGGCCCCATGTACCATAGTCACAGCCTTGACATTAACTGCTCAGGGTTCCATATCCACACAGCTGTGTTTCTGTCTCAATTATCAGCCCCACAGTCTTTGGATCTTAAGCAGGGATAATTTCTTTCCTGATATCTTCCATTGCAGGGGTCATGGGGAACTCCCAGGTCCCTCACTGCCCTATGACCCGGCCTTGGCTGTGCTGTTCCCCTTTGCCCTCGGGATGTTTGATGCAGCGATGCCCCTCTGGTAAAATTGGGGAGGGGGAGGGCAGGAGCACATAGATGGGAGGGAACTAATTGTTGGCCTCTCCCTCCTCTTCATCAAAAGACTGTACCCCTGAGGATGTAACATCTGATACTTTCCGACTGAGGACAGCTGATGCTTCAGGCTCTTCTCGTGGGGACAGTGATTCCAGATCCCGGCATCCTGCGTCTTCCTCCTCTTCAGTAGGCATTTGCCTCTTCTCAGGCAGATCTTTTATGGGGTCCATTCCACCCACTCCTGAAGACCAGTCAGGGTCTCCTCCCAGTAAGGGCTGGGGCCCCTGGGCTGAGTGCCCAGGTGGAGGCTGGGAAGGCCCTACATCATGCAAACTGGGTTGGGAGTCATCAAAGGCTGGACCAAGGTAAGAACCAGTGGCTGGAGAGGCTATGAGAGACTGGTCACTTGCCTCCCAGGCATCTGAAGAACCCAAGCAATACATGCCTTGAGATACATAGGAATGTGGCCATCCATCCAATGGGGCCTGGGCTAGGGCATCTGTGAAGAGAAGGATATAAGAATGGGAGGTCACACGAGTCACAGGCAGCTAAAAAGGTTAGATGGTGGCCATGGGGAATATAGAGGACATGTGGGAGAATCATGGAGCAATGGGTGATAGATAGGACTAAAAGAACTAGGATACCCATCATAGTCTGGGCATAAGTGACAAGGTTTGGGAGGTCTTAAAACTCAGGAAGAGGTCCTGATCTTTAGGAAATAATGTTCTAGAAACATCTCTTACCCTGACTTTCCATCAGCTCCTGATAGTTATCACTGTAGTTGCAGCCCAATGGCTCCTGGGCAGAATTAACACTCATATCTTCACCATCCATGGAAGACCAAGCCATGAGTGTGGCCTCAGAGATAGCAAACTGTTCCATGACCCCTGGGAAAGAAAGACAATGAATTATCACAGGAAACACTTCTAACCATAGACATAGAACTGGGGTCATCTCAATACAGCTCTCAAATTAGGAATAAAAATGAGGAAAAATTCCTAGATATTGCAATTGAGAAATTCTAAATGGAAAGGGTAGGGGCTCCTGCTAAGGAGTCCTTGGGGATAAGGAAGTTGGAACCAAGGGGGATTCCCACAAAGATGTCCTATAGAGATTGAGACTGGAGATAGTCAAATGTTTGTGTTTGAGTGTTTCTAGGAATAAGGATTAGGGAATTTTGGTGAGAAGCTCCTAACAGATCTCAGTTCAAGGTCTTCAAGAGGTATTCTGGGGGTAAATCAAGGTTGGGGGGCTTCAAAGGTCTTAATGGTGGGAGGGTGACGAGAGAATTTCTCTAGAGATTAGGTGAGTTTAGGGGACCTGACTGTAAGGAAATTTGTAAAGAAGGAACTTTATTTTGCTAGAGTCAGGTTCCTCATTAAATCAACTTCCCTCCTATGTTAGCATTCCCAAGTCCTCCATATTCTTCTTGACCCAACACTCTAAGGCTCCCTTAGCTAGAACGCAGAGCCCTACAGTATGGTTTGCTATCCTGGAACGTCCACTCCAGCAGGTGCTCCATATTCCCCACCCAGGGAATGTAGGAATAGAAAGGACTTTAGAAATTATTTCATCCAACACCTCCATTTTACAGACGAAGAAACTCAGGTGTCTCTACACCTGAAAGTAAAGTGACTTTCTGAAGGAGATTACACAACTAGTAAGATACACAGCTGTGATTCAAACCAGATTCTACCGCTAGCTAAAACTTACCTGTCCCATATCTCATACCCTTAGAACTCTACTCCCAATGCTACTCCTATTACTTGTCATTGCTAGTTCATTTGATAAACTAATTTGTGGCAATGTGCTAATAGATGAAGGATCACTACCATCCTCCTGTCTCCTTGGATAATGTGTTTGAACAGTGGCCTTCTGGGAACAACCTTTGTTTTTGTTTGCAGATATAGGGCATGGAGGGAGTCACATGGAGGGAATGTGAGACCAGGAAGAGAAATATTCTAGGGCAAATAGGCACTCAAATCCCACAGAATTCTGTCTCTGTGTAGGATTGGCCCCAGTAGGGGAGGACTTGAGTTCAAAAGGTCAGGGTAAGAAGGCCAGGGAGACTTTTGAGTGACGTATGTCTGGGGCCAGGATGTTGGGTAAGGATGTCCAAGACTGGCTATGAAGTTACCTGCAAGGAATCGAGCCTCCTTCTCGCCATCACTGAGATCAGAGTAGGCATCCGTATCCCTTCGGACAGACTCATGACTGTGCTGTGGTTGAGCAGCTGGAGTCTTCCCCCAGCCCTGCCATTCGATCATGTGGGCCACTCGACCTTGCCCCATGGCTGTAGGCTTTGTCACGTGGTCCTTCATACTACGTGAGATCCCTAAGAAAGCAAAGGTACCCATTCCCTCCAGGCTATTGCCCAGGTCCCCAGACAGATCCTCTAAACCACCCATAATCCATGACCCTCCAACCAATAAACCCAGTACACAGGACAAACTCAGGGTGCTACCAATGGGGGCGATTTCTCAAAAGGCAATGAGGAGAGGTAGAAGACTCTGAGAGGGAGAGTCTAGAAGTAAAGATAGGGATGGCATTGGGAGAAAATGGAAAGAGTTCACAATAAGTGCCAAGGACAATGACACATATGGCTGTTGGGAGGAGGATTCTTTGTGTAGAAAGGTGCTATATGAGTCTCAGGACTGGGGTCTCACCTGAGAAAGATGACTTGGCCAAGGCCCCAATACCATAGGCATTGGAGTTCCGCTTCAGCTTGGGAAGGATGGAGGTTGTGTCCTCCATGGAAAGCTGAGGAAGGTGCAGAGAAACAACAAACAACAGCAACAATAATAATAACTCACATTTATATAGTGCTTTAAAGTTTACACAGTGCTTTCAAAATCCTGTGGTCTGGGTGCAACAGATATTATTATCCACATTCTACAAGTGAAGGCCCTGAGATTCAAGGAAATTAAATGGTATTTCCAAAGTCACATAATTAATAAGTGCTGATGCTAGACAAAGGGTGTCTGGGGGGGCAGGGGGAGTTGAGTGTGGGTTCATTATATGCACAAGAAGAATTCAGGGTGTCCAGGGGAAGGAAAATGAGATTTACAGGGTTAGGTAAAAGGAGGTAGGGAGAAGATATTCTCCCAACAATCCAAATGAAGCAGTCTTCTGAACTAAAAGGTAGAGTGGGTATGTGTGTTCATGAGGGTATGTACTCCTGATGGTGTGAAAGACTGTGTGTGTACTTGTCCTTCGTTGCTGAAGAAGACCATGCCATCAGAGACATGATGACATGACTTGCACTTGACTTTGTTTTGAGTGAGGGAGGGCTGTGCAGGTCACCAGCCTCACTTCTCCTCCAGAGTCATCTGAATCCAGTAACCAGATATTTATCAGGATGACTGGAGATGACCCAGGATGAGGCAACTGAGGTTAAGTGACTTGCCCAAGGTCACACAGCTAGTGAGTGTCAAGTGTCTGAGGTGACATTTGAACTCAGGTTCTCCTGACTCCTGCACTGGTGGTCTATCCACTGCACCACCTAGCTGCCCCATGAAAGACTGAGTCAGGTAGAGAATGGAAAAAGGGGAGGAGCTAAGTAATGAAAGGAAGGGGAGATTCTGGGAGCAGTGAACCTTATTACTGGAGTGATAGAAGTTACTGTTAGTGGTTAGGAGATGGAGGGATAAATAAAGGTAGATGGTCCCATGCTCCTCATTGGAACTCAGTAAGACTTGAACTCAAGAGTCCTAGTTCTGACTGGACTGTGGATGATTGGAGTGAGAAGGGGAGAGGAAGAATTTTGCTTTTGTATTGGGGTAGGAAAATGAGAAGGAAGAAGGTTAGGCCAGGGAGACTCTAGAACAAATACTCACATTGATGCCATCCCAGGAGAAATCTGTTCGAGTTTGCTGTGAGGAGACACAATAGAGAGTACATTTTTCGAAGAATTGCCAGTAATGGCTGTAGAATCATTCCTTCCATTGAGCTCCCTCTTCACTACACAGCAGGGCCACCCATGTGTGGTGAAAAGGGATTGAGGCTAGTCTTAATTCTAAGATGAGAATCTAGGGATCCCTGGGGAGAGATTCTGGAGCATTCCTGGAGAGAGGCATCAATTTAGAGGATTGATAGGGTAATAACTGGTGAATACATGGGGAAAGGAATGGAGATTCTTAGGTCAGGACCTAGGAAGGTTTAAGAAGGGCAGGAACTATACTACAACTACAAAGGATAGATCTCAGGGGGTTTGGGAGATATAAAGGAAGTTCATGGTAGGTAGGGAACATTTGGGGTGGGGTTGGGGTGGGGTGAAGGCCTCACCTCAGTGGATGGCCGGTGGATGCTACTCCCATGCAGGGAGCTGGTGCTGTCCATGTTGATTTGGTCAACATCCTTCAGACCTTTCCAATCCACTGCAATCACCTCATTCCCTAGAGGCAGCCAGGGGCCAAAACTCAGCCTCTGGCCCCCCATACTCCATCTGGTACCACCACGGAATCTAATCTGGGTACCAGCTCAGCCCCACTTCCGTAGAAAAGTTCAGAGTCCCCATTCCAACAAACTCCACCCCACCCCAACCCCAGCTAGAAAAACCCTGCCCTATAATCCCCATCCCTTCTCTCTAATCCTCTATTTCATTATTCAGTGACTATCCTTATTCCTCCCAACATTTGATAGTAATAATAGTAATAACAATAAGCCAAATCTTAGCTTCAGATGAGCTAAAGAGAGCACACTATCGTAAATCACAGAGAAAACTTTCCATTGGGACTTTTTTTTTTCCCAGTAGGGGGTTACTAGTGAGGTGAACACAGAAATGAGGTGGTCAGTGCAAAGGATAGGATAGAGGAGTTTAGCCTAGGTTTAGGGAGGGCAGGATGAAGCTATTAATGAGGAATGGGCTTTATGATGGGAACAAAATTAAGGACTGGGGGAGAAGGGAAGCTGTGGGCCCTGACAGAATCAGAGGAAAGCTAGAGGAAGAAAGGGAGGACTTGGAGACTATGTATGGAGAGTCAAAGTGTCTCCTTCCTGAGGTTCCCAGCTTGGGAAAAGGTGAAGCCAATGGGATGACTGGAAACATCTTGGTAAAGAAGTTGTCTGTGGCTCTGATATCACCACTGGGACCTCCTGGTTGGGGACAGGTCTCAGGGGAAGAGAAACTATTCAGTTCAAGATCCTAGTTGGTATAACTTGCATAGGATGGGGCTATAGGCAAAAAAAAAAAAAAAAAGACAACTGAGCCCCTTATGTATAGAAAAGCTTCCCAGCACTGTTAGAAGTGTGGGGGTGGGGTGAGGTTTGGGGGGAAGCTAGTGGATCCAAAGGGCAAAAGGTCCAGGGGAGGGCAGGGAAAAAGAATGGGAAGTCTCAGAAAATAAGAGAGAATCTAGGGTGGGTTAGAGGTTCGGAAATATGCTTGATCAGCGTAGCGATCCTTAGAGTGGGGAAAGGGGCAAGAAAGAGAGAGGACATTGAATCTGTAGCAATAGGGAGAGCTGAGTCAGAGATGCGGGGGGCAGGAAGGGGAGGGCTGAAGAGAGGAGGTGAGAGTAGAGGAGTAGGGGGTATCCATGGCAATGAATAAGGTCTCAAAGAAATTAGGCATCAGGACAGTGAGAATGTGAATAACGCTGGGAATTATTCTCTCAGCCTGAGGTTACTGAGGGGCGTAAGTAGGAGAAGTTGGGAATTGGGGTGAGAACAATTTTGTAGAAATGAGAAAGAGGGTCAGACTTAATTGCCAAGAGTGTGAAGGGTATGGGGGCAGTTTTCCTGAGACCTCTTTTGACCAGCAGAAGCAAAGTGGAGGGAGGAAAGTAGAAGGAACCTTCCTGTTCAACACCCATCCCCTAAAGCCAGGTAAATAAAGTCAGCGCCCCATCAAGCTGTCCCCACCAACACAGGTACTGTCTTTTATATAGTTTTCCCCTACGTTCCTCCCTTCCCACCCCCTCCACCCCCCAACCCAGAGTCAAACTCTTCCTCCTTCCCAACCCCATTCCCGTAGGAAAGGAACCCACCCACCTCCCTCAGTTACCGAATCCCCAGGGTTGATCCCGCCCCCGCCCCAGAGGAAAATGCACGTGAACAAAGCAAATCTGGGGGAGGAAAAAAGAAAAGGCAGAAGAGAGGGAAAGACTAGGAGGGGGTAAAACACAAGGAGACGGATGAAAGGGAGGGGAAACGAAACGGTGGTATGAGAGAACCCAAAAGACACTCAGAGAAATTGAGCCAGGCGGTGGAGGGGAGACAGCAGTTGGAAGAGGAGACTGTTTCAGAAATGGAAAAGAGGGGATCTAGAGAAGGAGGCAGGGGCAGGGCGGGAGGCTGAGGTGATGGAGAAATGAGGAAACAGGGGTTATAGGAGGAGGATGGAGGGAAGTGATGGGGACAGGGACAGAGGCGTGGGGAGGAGATGGAGGGAGGGGATGGAAGGAGAGATGGAGACAGAGCGGGAGGGATGGAGGCACGGAGGGGGCGGAGAGAGGGATGGAGAGAGGGCTGAGATGGGGGAGGGGAGGGCCGAGGGAGCGGGCTGAGCCCAGCCCCCGCGCGCTCCCCCGCCGCGGTACCCACCCACGGTCCGGGAGCCGATGCAGCCCATGACTCCGGGGGGCCGGGGCCGGGGCCCTCACAGGCGCTGGGCGGGCGCGGGGGGGAGCCGCCGGGGCCGTGCCGCCGCCCCAGCCGCTCTGCAGCGCCGCCGCCGTCCTCTCTGGGCTCCGGCTCCGCTCCCCCCTCCCTTCTCCTCCATCCCTCCCTCCGGCAGCCTCTGTCGCTGCCGCCGCCGCCGCCGCCGCCGCCGCTTCTCTCCCCCCGCCCCAGCCGCGCTCGACTCCGCTCCCCCCGAGACGGGAGGGGGTGGGTCTGGGGATTGGCTGCTCCCGGGTTCTCCCCGCCCTCTGCCCCCGGCCCGCTACCTGCCCCCAGATGCACGCTCCGGCTTCGCCTTCGGGCTCCATCCTCTGTCCAGCCCATGCGCTCCTTGGATGACTGTCCCTTTCTCTCCCATTCCCCTCCACCGGCTTCCCACAGTCACGATGCCCATCTTCCCCGCAGTCCCCCTGCCCAGCCTGAGGCGGGGCGGGGGTGGGGAGGATGCGAATGCCCAGTTTGGGCTTTAGGGCCCCTGCGGCTGCACATTTTAGTATGGTTTGATTCACTGTTGGAGAGAGATCGGAGGGGGCGGGGAGGCAGGGGCGAGGTCGTGAGTGAGGGCCTTGTCCCCAAGGGTCCCACACGTTGGCTTTTCCTTCCAAAGATCACATCTGGGACACAGACGCCAGGGTAACGGTCTGCCGCTGCGGCTCTGTACTGTTAATTACTCCGTGTGTGTTAGCTTTGTCTTCCTAACAAGACTGCTAACTCTGCGAGGGCGGCGCTGAGGTGTTAAGCTTGGTTTTGGACGTTCCATAAGTATTTATTGACTCATAACCCCAGCCCAAGCCGGAGTGGAAGGGGCTACAGGAGGGAGATAATCCAACTTCAGGACTATGGGTAATGTATGTGTGGGAGAGGGGGAGGGTGGGACTGTCCCGAGCGACAGGAAAGATTCAAAGCCAAGTGTATTAGGGTATTTGAAAGAGAGAGAATTCGAACCCAGGACCAGATGGAGAATGAATTAAGTATATTCGAAATTTGTTGAGCGACATTTGTAACAGATAAAACATATATCCTTATCTTCTGACAGAGTAAATATTACGTTCTAGATCCCCATCCCTCTTTCCTTATTATACTCCTACCCCATTTCATCAATAGTTCTCCAGGACAAAGATTGGTCAGAGTTCTATTGTCCTTTATTGTTGATTTTATTTACAATTCTGTAATAATAATAACAATATAGTAAAATAGATATTTATAGAGAACTTTAAGGTTTGCAAACAACAACGTTGTAAAGTAGATGCTGCAATTATTATGACCATGCCTATTTTATACATGAGGAAATTATGACTCAGAGAAGCAACTTATATAGCTAGCAATTGTCACAAGAGGGATTGGAAGCCGGATTCTCTAGTCATTACATATATATTGTTCTTCAGGTCCTGTTCTCTAATCATTATATATACTCTTTTCTTGGTTCTGCTTATTTTGCTCTGAAATAGCTCATGCAGGTTTTCCCATATTTCTCTGAATTCCTTATACAAATTGTTCTAGCACTATAATATATCATCTATTACACTCATATACCACAATTTCTTCAGCCATTCCCCAATCAGTGGGCACCCACTTTGTTTCCAGTTTTTCACTGCCACAAAAAGTGTTGCTATATGAATACACATGAGGAATTTCAGTCTGTCTTTGAATTAACTCACTGTGGGCATATGCTGAAAGGGGATTCTGGGAGTCTTGTTTACCTTGAATGGTGGGCTGAATGTCATAAGATGAAATATAATAATGATAAATGTAAAGGCATGCATCTGGGTTAAAAAAATCAGCTGCATGGGTACAGGAAGATGTGGCTAGCCTGTAGTTGGTGTGGGAAAAGACCCTGGAGAATTTAGTGGACAGTAAGATCAATGAGTCAATAGTGTGATATAACAGCCTTTTAAAAAGTTAGTTCAATCTTGGGCTATATTAATGTAAAAAATATGTTTTTCTATTGTAGATGGGTAGACGAACCTCTTAAACATAACTGTGGATCTCACTGACTCAGGAGTCTTTGTAGTGTTCCAAGGTTCAATGCAATTACCATTTGTGCCATTTGCGAAAAGGAACACTTGGAGAACTGTGACACCATTAGAAAATATTACTTTTTCCTAGGAGCTAAGAGATTTTATGGCAAATATGACATGGTCCCTGATTCCAGGGAGCGTACAATATAGAAAGAAAAATTATATACAGGTACACAAATAGCTAGAACATAAAATAGGTCACGATAAGTAAAAAAGTGCAATGAGCATTTTGAAGGAGAGATAATTTTTGGTTGGCAGAGGAGGATCTGGGGAAGCTTCATATTAGGATGAGAACTGCATGTGGTATAGTGGAAAGAGCCCTAGACCTGAAATTAAGAGAACCTGTTCAAATCTAGACCTACTAGCTGTGTGATCACCAGCAAGGCAATCAATCTTTCTCTGCCTCAGTTTCCTCCTGTATAAAATGTAGGTAATAATAATTAAGGGCACAGATCACTGAGCCTAGAGTCAGAAACATTCATCTCTCTGAGTTCAAATCAAAACTCAGATACTCTCTAGCTGTGTGACCTTGGGCAAGTCACTTACCCCTGTCTGCCTCAGTTTCCTGATCTGTAAAATGTGCTGGAGAAGGAAATGGCAAACCACTCCAATATCTTTGCCAGCAAAACCCCAAATGCAATCACAGAGTCAGACAGAACTAAAACAACTGAACAGCAACAGTGATGGTTGAACTACTTGCCTCACAGTGCTGATGGGAGGAAAATAATTCCAAAATATTGAAACATCATGTGAACATGAGCTGTTATTTGAACCCAGACTTGAAGGATAGTTAGGATTTTAATGGGAAGTGAGAAGGTAAGAGGGCATCTCATGCTTAGACTTAGATGCAGGAGCTTTGTGGCCAAAGAATAATCCAATTTGACTTGAGAATATAGTATATGACAGAGACTAGTGATTGCTAAGACCAGAGACACAGGTTGTACTAGATTTAGGGAGACTTGCATGCCAAGCTAAGGGTCTTGAATATTGGAAAACTAGGAAACATTGAAAGATTTTGATGAGGGGAATGGCATGATCAAATTTGTAGTTATGCCATAGTGGAAAGAGCACTAAATTTGGAATCAAATGGTTTGAGTACAAATCAGGGATCTTGATTTATATCTATGCAAGTTCTTTCACTGATGTGGGCTTATATGTAAACCTGTATGTAAAATGAGAGAGTTGAATTGGATTATCTATCCAGATACCTAGATCTGTCTGATCCCTTCCAACTCTACGATTCTGTAATAAAATTATTCTTATCATCCTGAAAGGCTGGTGTGCCTCCAATTCATGCATCCTATTGTTCATGATTTTGAAAAACTTTTCCTTGAATTTTCCCCTAGCCCCATATTTACCACCACCTGGGTAGTCTCAAATCTTCTGATTTCATCTGGTCTTCCTACCTCACCAATTTTTTCTTTCTGAAGGTCATAACTTTTGTTCACCCAATTTTTCTCAGTTGTGAAATGAAGGATACTACCAACTATTGTATGATGGCAAAGAATTTTAACATCATTATCTCATTACATTAAAACAGGGAGGATGTTATCTTGGCCAAGATGTCTACAATGTTTCTCTTTCATTATATTATACTGAATTTCCACCTATAGATACTATTACATTTCATCAGTTCATATTTTAGAACTCCTGGACACCATGGTGCCAGGTGGGGCAAATAGGCACACCTGTTTGAAATAGAGGGGTGCTCCATGCCCTGCCTAACAATTACCTAGATGTGTGCCTCACTATGGTGGATTTCTCTTATGAAAAACTCTGGTGTATCTGATAGGGGACCTCCTTTTTCTTCAATCATCTTTAAGACAATCATCTTTAAGACGCTATTCATGTTTTAGTTCAGTGACCTTAGAAAATGTTGATTCGGATACCTAGTAGTAGGTCCCAGTGTTATACAGATTTACCATCTACCTACATGTTCAACTGAACTTGCATATTGCCGCAGTCAAATCAAACCTACAATTTCTTTCATCTTCCCTAAGCCAACACTAGACAATACCTCCATTGCTATTAATACCAGAGCAACCAGAAAAATGGTGTCAGTGCAGTTCATGTAACCAGTGGGAGGTTCATGAGACCTTAGAAAAGTACTGGGAAACAACTGTTGTACTTTTTCATTCGCTTCACTAACAGTGGACAGACATGTCCCAGTGACCTTCCCTGGAGATTGTAAAAGGTTATTTTATTTTTAATTTTTAAAATTGTTATTGACATTTGTCGTTCAGCAATTTTTCAGTCATGTCTGAGTCTTCATTTTCCCATTTGGGGTTTTGTTGGCAAAGATACTGGAGTGTTTTGCCATTTCCTTCTCCAGCTCATTTTATAGATGTAGAAACTGAGGCAAACAGGGTTAAGTGACTTGTCCAGGGTCACATAACTAGTAAGTGTCTAAGACTGGATTTTAATTCACAAAGATTTGTCTTCCTGATTCCAGGCCCAATACTCTCTCTGCCATGCCACCTAGCTGCCCCGACGTATGTTAGTGACATATTTTGTTTTAAAAAATCAGCGGTACATATCCCTTTATCTCTTGTACCCATTAAGCCATACTTGGTAACAAATATTTTCTTTTAAAAAAAGAGGGGGGAAAAAAAGCAGTTTAGCGAAACTAACCAAAACATCAATGGAGTCTGACAGCATATATGAGGTTCCACATTCATTGCCCATCACCTACACAAGGACAATGGAGAGGTGTGCTTTTCTCATCTCTTTTTGGTCACTGTAATTAGTCCACCAGTAATAAGTCCACCACAGTGAGGCACACATCTAGGTAATTGTTAGGCATGGCATGGAGCCCCCCTCTATTTCAAACAGGTGTGCCTATTTGCCCCACCTGGCACCATAGTGTCCAGGAGTTCTAAAATATGAACTGATGAAATGTAATAGTATCTATGGATGGAAATTCAGTATAATATAATGAAAGAGAAACATTGTAGACATCTTGGCCAAGATAATATGTTTAGTTGTTTTTAATAGTTCCAATTGCACTTATATTGGAAGTTGAATTGGTCTATATGGTCCATTCTAGGGAACATGTGTTTGGAACTCTCCTGGAAACTTCCAGGGACTGCAGAGACATGGTGACTCAATGGTGCAGCCTTTTGGGATGACGTTTTCTGACTGCTTCAGGCCATGTGATAGCCTAGTACTGGAAGGACAAAAGAAAACCCTCAGTAGCCCCTTTGTCCTCTCCCAGTTCCAATGGTGGCTGGGAGGAGGGATGATTCTGTGTCATTTAAAAGAAGGTAGAACTTCTGATTGGTTGTCTCTTCCTTCACTGTTTCAGATTCTGTGATGTCACTCCAAGACTTCCAGTGAGGGATGAGGAATAGGCTAGCCCTTTCCCACCCTGGTATCATGGCAGCTACCCTCATTTGTCGGCTAGAGAAGGGGTGACTCCACTTGGGGAACTTGAGGCTGAACCCGTGGCTACTCATTACGCTTTGTTTCTTTTCTTGAAATGGTGCCTGAGTATCAAACTTGAGATGGATATGAAAGTGAGCTATGGGTTCCAGGCAAGTTTGTTCAGTTCTAGTTGACTGACAGGAAGGTAAGTTTCTTCACTAGAACGTCAACAGAATTACTGAACATGATTTGGATAATGTGTAGAGCAGAGATGAAATATAGCTATGTCAATTCAATAGCCTCACATACTCCTTGATGTTCTTACGAGGCTTAATCATCAGCATCCTGGAGAGAGCATAACAAAAGTTACTGAATTCTATTTTAAGTGATTCTGTTAATGTGTGCTGTTGAGTCTTTTGTGTTTTAGCATTTCTTTCGCATGTAGGAAAATATACCTGTCCGACGCCTGATTTATATTTTACATTATTTTTCTACTCTCCTTTTTAGGGTGAGAGAGTCCTTAGATGTGAGATAAAACCTATCTTTTAAGTAAATTGTCTGTAGGACCCATAGGGTATGAGGCAAGGGAGTTTAGTCCTTCTTTCCTTAATTGCTAGACTCCTGCCATACTGAACCCAGTCTGACTGGGTATATGGGTCCAGGGCTGAGAGTCTCGTCATGTTACTGAATAAGGGAGTGATCATATTAGGTGTGATTATGATCATTGTATATGCTGTTTTCTTGATTCTGCTTCTAGTTTATAAAAATTCATGGGAAAACATTTTAGTTAAATATGTGAATATATATTTGTATATAAATATGTAAATATATAAGGATTAAACTGAAAGCCATGGTCAAGTGGTGAAGTTACCAACCAAGTGTTGGGGATATCCAGGCACTCTCCTCTCTATTGAGTTTCACTTTTGGTCTGACTCTGGACCAGAATTAGAGTGCTTCCCTTACTTTTCTTAGTTCTTCTCTCATTTTAGCAATGGTATCCTCTCTCTTTTGCTCCTTTTTTTTGACTTGGGAACCCACCCTTTAACTCCTGTGGTGCTCTTCCTGCCTGTTTATTTGCTTTATACCAGATCTTGATGTCTGGAGAATCTGCTCTTGGCACTTGTACTTTTAGGAATAGAAAGTGGAACTCTGGCCACATGTTTTGGAGAAGAGTTGCTATAGAAAAAGCTCTCCATGATTCCAAATGCCTCCTGTTGCTTTAAAAACTGCACAAATATGAGTTTTTCCATCACAAATATTTCTGGAGTTCTATAAGGACATGGATGTCAAATTGTCAGTAGATAATGGAAGACTGTAGAAGTTTTACCTAAATTGGGTTGTCAGTTTTCAAATAACAACTGGTCATCTCCATTTGGATCCCATGTGTTACGAATACATACTCTTTGGATTCACTGGGTTTCCAGTAGAATGAATGCTTTCTGGAAAATCCACAATGTTCCAGAGATACGGTTGCCACTTTCCATGTCTGTGAGTGGGCATGGTGTGGGACACTTCTGTTATTCGTACATATTAAATATGTGTTGATTGAATGAACGGATGAGGACAGATCTGCTAGCTCAACTACTTCTTGCCCAACAACATTCCAGGAGAACTTTTCACTATTAGCTCCACAGATGGCACCAAGAGAACATTGAGGAACAGAATGCATAACATCATGCATAATATACCTTGTCCAATTACTTTGCTCCCTAGTCAGCTGCAAGTCATTTCATCATCTTGATGTCAGAGTCCTCTTCAAGAAAGAAGGGCAAACACAATTTTGCCCCTTTCAGAGATGCAGAGATCATTTCTGGTAGAAGATAGTGAGAGGCTATGTTTTTAGAAAATTTTATCTTCCTTTCTTATTAGACTATCCAAAGGAACTAGATTCTGGTTCATCCTTGGTTCTTCTGATTCTTATGCTAGAAGGAGAAATGGGAGCATTCCAAAGAAACAGGTTAAAGAGGTAGGAGAATTGACAATTGTAGGAGATGGAGTTGAATGTAAGACCTTGGGAAGATATTGACAGGAGGTGACCAGGTGTGAGGCCCATGGGAGATGGGAATATAGTGTTACAATAAAGGAGGCGTATAGTTTTCCAATGTACATTGCACCCAGTGGCCTAATGCCATGTCTCTTCTGTTGTTGACTGACTGGGATGACAGAGAAAGAGTAAGCAAATCACAGGCATTCATTTACTGGGGACTTTGGTAACTGAATCTTGGGGAGATTTGCATCCATTCTGAGGTGAAGGGACCTCTCCCTTTCTCTCATCAGATTGTCTGCATCCTCTTCTCTGGCCCAACCTGAGCATTTGAGAAGAAAGGTAGCTGAAAGTACATTACAAATTAACAAGAGATTCTTCAGAAGAGTCCAAAAAGAGCAACCTTCGAAGACTTGCCTCCTGCTCTAAAACAATCAAACTATCAGCAATAGAAATGCTCACAGGAGAGATAGTGCCTGAAAAGGATATGGTTGGAATAATTGCCTTTTTTTATTTCTTGTGTCTGGTACTGATTGTGGAGAATGGCTATATCTTTGTGGTGCTGGCCAGGGAATGGGTACGGTGTGGTACACTTCCCCCAAGTGATAAGATCTTGACCTTCTTGAGTGCATCTCGTTTCTTCCTGCAGTGGGTGATAGGTGGAAGAAACCTGTACATCTTGCTCTGTCCAATGGCCTTCCCATACAACCCTCTATATCAGTACATTTACTTCCAGTGGGATTTTTTTAACTCTGTTACCATATGGTCTTCTGCTTTGCTCAGTGTCTTCTACTGTGTGAAAATTACAAACTTCACCTACCCTATCTTCCTCTGGCTGAAATGGAGGATCTCCAGGTATATGACCTGGTTATTACTTGGCTCCCTTGGCCTTAGCTTTGCTATTGCCTGCTTGTTTTTCATAGGTAACTATTATATCTATTATGTCTATTCGATGAGGGGTCTTGTATTTGAGAATTACACTAGGAAAATTTTGAAAAGAAAATTGGAAATATACTACTTTTTTCCTCTGAAAATAATTACTTATTCAATTCCAGCCATCATCTTCTTTACTTGTATGTTTTTGCTTATCGCTTCCCTGGAAAGACACAGACAGAAAATGCTACATAGTGATTCTGGCCTCTCAGACTTCCAGACCCAGGTTCACACCAGGGCTCTCAAGACACTCATCTCCTTCTTCATCCTATTTACCTCCTATTTTTTAGCAGTAATGGTCAATAGTGCAAACATCTTGACCTCTTTGAAGTCATGGTACTGGGGATGGCAGATTTTGATTTACCTGTGCACAGCAATCCACTCCACAATTCTAATCCTGAATAACCCCCGACTAAGAGATGTGCTGAAGAGGAAGAGCTGCTTGAGAGATGGGATTTTCTAAGTCCCTTTGGATAAAAAACAGAGGGACCCTGGGGCTACAGATACAGAAGACAAGTTCCCTTTGCTCATTTCTTTAATTATTCTTACTTTACCATTGTTCCAATGAGATATCATTCTGATCCTGATGGAAAGAAGGGAATGAGGATGTCCCCATAGTGCCAAGAGATATAGACTTAGAAGGAAAACGGACCACACGGCTATACTCTGGCAATATCTATTTTGTGACACTTGACTTTTCCAATCAAAGAATCTTTGAGTTACATTTTCCTATTGCCCTGTCTTTCTGTAATAATAATCATTATTCTGGGAACTGGTCATGTGGATGCTCATCCATCCACCCACTCATTTCATCTGTTGAATCATCCTGGAGAAGACATTTAGTGAAATGGCATCCAATTTCCCTAGGTCAGCCTCAAATTGGGAATATGCTTTCCTTCCTATGTGAAAGTGTTTCTCTACCTGTTATCTGTTAATGCAATGTACAACTTGTTCCTCTGGGATGTCTTCCTCAGAAGCAATAAGGTATAAAAGAAAAGAATGCAAAATGTGGAGTTGGGGAACTGGGATTTGAATCTTGGCATTTCCACTTATTACCTATGTGACCTTGAACAAGTCGTCACTTTTCTAAACCTCTCTTCCTTCATCTGGAAAATGAGGGCATTGTATTAGATGACTTCGAAGGTCTTTCCAGCTCTGAACATGTGAGCCAATACGAGAAAGCACTGCTGATGGATACTGATGCAACAGCATCGGTATCATCTTTGTAACTTGTACCTAGACCCTATTCAAATATGCAAGGTGTGATTATCTAACCTAAAAAAACATACTCTTCTACATTTTAGATAACTACCTTCTTCTGCCTATACTCTTTTCAACATTGAACCCATTTCTAGCATTTCAACTCTCTTTGGTTCATGTACAAAATATGACTTAATAATTAATGGGTGGGTAAATGAAGGGGGGATTCCTTTAATAATTATAGCAGCTAACATTTATATAGAGCTCCAAGGTTTGCAAAGCACTTTGCGTATGTCAGTCTATTTGATCATCACAATAGTCCTGTGAGCTAGATGCTATTACTATCTGCATTTTTTCCATTGTGTTTGATTTTTAGTGACCCCATTTGGGGGTTTTGTTGTCAAAGATACTGGAGTGGTTTGCCATTGCTTTCTCTAGCTCATTTTACAGATGAGGAAACTGAGGCAAACAGGGATAACTGACTTGCCCAGCATAACACAGATAGTAAGTAAGTATCCAAGGCCAGATTTTTAACTCAAGAATCTGAGTCTTCCTGACTGCAGGTCTGGCACTCTATCCGCTGTTCTATGTCTTTATAGATGAGGAAACTGAGACTGAGAGAGGTTAAGTAACTTGCTCAGGGTAACACACTTACTAAAGTCCCAGAATCAGGATTCATACTCAGGACTTCTTGACTCCAGGTCCAGTACTATATTCCTTTTGCGTGAGAAAGGTGCTAGGCACCAGGAGCTAGCCTCTGGACTCTTCCAGCCTTGGTACATATCACCTCCAAGAACTCTTTGTGTGGTCATGTGATCAGCTGGCTCCTCTGTGTCATTAATTCAACCTGCATTCCAGTTTTACTCCTTGTAAGCCTTCATCTTAGTCTTGCCATTCACTTCCTTAGCACTTGACTAGAAGACATTCATCTAACAGCATCAGAAATATCTACAGTCTATGTAGAACAGAGAAGAATCAAAGTTTTTTGGATTTTTGAAGACTGGGTCTAGTGGTTTTCAGAAATGCGTGCAAACATTTCTTATGTAACCCATGGTGGTGGTTGAGGCCTCTCTGCCTCTTATGTTGTGAGTGATTTGTAGTACACTAAGGTAGTTTGGCAAGGTAGGATGTAGCTCTTTGAGAATGATATGTTACTTTCTTCCTAGAAGGCTCGGAAAGACAGCTGAGTTGGGTTCAAAGATAGATCACTCTGAGTTAAAAGGACAGAATCTATGAGAGCCACATTGTCCATAGCATGGAAGAAATAAATATCATTGAAGGAAAACTACAAAGAATGATGATGTGTTTTTCTGTGGGATTATTGCAAAGATTGAGGCAGCTAGGTGGCTCAGGGGGAAAAGTGCTGGGCCTGGAATCAGAAAGACCTGAGTTCAAATCCAGTCTCGGACACTTACTAGCTGTGTGACTCTGGGCAAGTCACTCAACCTCTGTTTCCCTCCATCCACTGGAGAAGGAAATAGTAAGCCATGTTTACTAGCATGTTTACCAAGAAAACCCCACAGAAAGTATGGTCCATGGGTTCACAAAGAGTTGGCCATGGCTGAATCAACTGAACAACTGCAACAAATTACAAAGGTGCTACTCCCAGGTGAGACTCTGGATGAATGTAAACCCCAGAGAAGATGGCACTATGCTAAACTTACACAAGGACCCTGACTGCTGGATGCATCTCTGGATATGTCTGGAAAGAAGTTGTGATCAAAGAAGATGAACTCTAAAATGAAAAGAAAATCCTTATCACTTTCTGTGGGAAAGATCAGTAGTCATTTCCATGATCGTCAGAGAAACTCTCCTGGTGCCATATCTATCTGTGCCAGCTACATGGCACAGTGTATAGAATGCCGAGCAAGGAGTCAGGAAGACCTGAATTCAAAGGTAGCATTTGATATTTCCTAGCTAGATGACCCTGGGCAAGTCAACTAATCTTTGCTTCAGTTTCCTTATCTGTAAAAAGGGGATAATTACAGCATCTCCTTCCCAGGGTTGTCATGAGGATAAATGAGATCATTATTGTAAAGTGCTTAGCACATAATAATTGCTACATAAATATTAGGGATTACTCCCCACAACAATGTAAGGATGCCATGAATGGAGGGAAGATCCTGCAGAGGAGTGGTACAGAATGTATTGTGAATTGAAATATTGAGGAAAGCTTCCCTGGTAGAATAAGACTGTTCACTTCTGGATTTCACGTGGTAATGGGAAACACTCATTTTGGTATAGCTAGATCTTGGATTACTTTAAGTTACTTATGGCAGAATACTTAGTGTTTATTGTTTTTGCCACAGTATATCCACAATAGTTGTACTTGTAAATTAGAAGCTGATACCAACCTTTTGGAATCTCTAGCCCCCAGAGATTTTGCCCAGATTTCTGGGCTCAGTCTTCAGGAAAGATGATTTTGATACCTGGGCACTTTATGTTTTGCAATTAATTTTCTTTTACATCACTGCACTCTCTGACTCCCATAGAACTTTCTCTTGTAACAAAAAAGAAATAGTTTATTAACAAAAAACCACCAACCATGCCTGATAGTGCATGCAGGATTCTGTATCCATGGTTCACCCCGGGATGAAGCAGTTTCATTGAGTCCTCTGGAGTCAAGATTGATCATTACGTAACTGAATTTTTATGTCTTTTAGTAGCATTTTCCTCTATGTTATCGTTTCTATCATGAATAGTGTTCTCTTGTTTCTGCTTTGTTTGTTGTGTATGAGTTCTTTAGACCAGGCTCTGATGAATAGGTGATCTCCTCATTAAGGCCAATCCCGCCATATGTACCCTTAATTCCACAGCCTCCCATGTTTTGCAGCAGATTGCCATCCACCATCATTCCTTCTCTGCCTCTAATCTTCTATTAGTTCTTACCTGTTGTTTGTAAATATATCCAAATCTCTCTCATCCTTAAAAAAATTTCTCACTACACCCTACAATCCCTACTAGCTTTTGTCTTATGTCTCCTTCCAATTTGAAACTCATTTCCTCTCTAATTCTCTTGTAAACCTTCTGCAATCTGGCTTCTAATCTCACCTCACAGCTAAAACCCACTCTCCAAAGTTAGTGGTGATGTTTTAATTGACATGTTTTAAAGGCTTTTAACTCCATCTCCTTGATCTCTCTATAGCATCTGGCACTGTTGGCCATACTCTAATTTTGGACTTTCTCTCTTCTTTGGGTCTCATAACACTGCTCTCTTGGTTCTCCTGTGTGTCTGATGGCATCTTTTCAGTCTGCTTGATTATCATTCAAAGGTACATCCTCTAATTTTGCATGTATCTTAAGGCTCTGTCTTGCACTTTTCTCTTTTTTGTCTCTCTGCTCTTGCACTTAAAGACCTCATCAGCTCCCGTGGGTTTAAGAGTCATCTCTATGTAAATGATTCCTATAACTCTGAATGCCCTTAAGTAGGCTATCAACTTCCAATCCCACATGAACTGCCTATTGGATGTTTCAAATTGGATCTTCAGTAGGCATCTCAATTTAACATTAAAAAACAAAACACTTTGTTAGATTATGCCCCAAACCCACCCCTTTCCTGAACTTTCTTATTCCTGTCTAGGGTATCGGAATCAATCAGGTTAACAAACAGCAGTCATTAGTCACTCTTCATTCTTTCCCCAGAGATACAATAATTTGCCAATTCTTGTGCTACCAGATATCTCTTACTTCCTTCCCTTTCTCTCCATGAACACATTCATGATCTGAAGCCTTGATCTGAGTTGGGTATCTCATTAACTTTCACTTAGCTAATTATACACACACACACACACACACACACACACACACACACACACACATGTATGTATCCAATAGTAGTAACTCTAGGTCAAAGAACATTAAGTGTTTAGTAACTTTCTCACATAATTGCACATTGTTTTTTCCAAGTGATTGTACGAATTCATAGCTCCAATAACAGTATATTAATGTGTCTGTCTTCCCATACAAATGCCTATGTTAATGATTTCCATCTTTTGGAAATTTAACAACTTAGTAGGTTTGAAATAAAACCTTAAAATTGTTTTAATGTAAAATCCTTTTATTATTGGTGATTTGGAACATTTAAAATTATGGTTGTCATTTGCATTTTTTCTTTTGAAAGCTGTTCATAGCAGAACCAGGAGAACATTGTACATAATAATATCAACATTGTTCTATGATCAGCTATGAAGAACTTAACTCTTCTCAGCACCACAAGGATCTAAGACATTTTCAAAAGAATTATGGAAAATGCTACCCACATCCAGAGAAAGAACTGATGGAATCTGAATGGAGATCAAAGCATACTATTTTTCCCTTCATTTTTTTCATGGTTTTTTTTTCCTTTTGGAAACTAGGTTGTTGTTTTTTTTTTTAAACCGTTTCTTCTTCCACAACATGACTAATATGGAAATATGTTTTTTTGTATCATTACACAGATATAACCTCTATCCAATTGCTTGCCATCTTAGGGAGGGGGGAGGAAAGGGAGGCAGAAAGAAAATTTAGGACTCAAAATTTTATTAAAAAATCAAAGTTAAAAATTATCTTTACATGTAATTTGAAAAAAATAAAAAATTATTTTAAAAAAGTTGTTCATATCCTTTTAGTGATGTATTTTTTTTGGTAGAGCTTGGAGATACCACCATTTACTGATTCCTACTCCATCCTTCACCCACCCACAAAAACCACCAAGTTCAAAGTATATTGTGAGTCTGCATCCACTCAAAACTATACCTTAACATATCCTACCAATGCGTTTAATTTGGATGAGCACATCAGAGAACGCAATTAGTTAAAAGCAAGAATGATTAAAATAGCATTATAATAGCAATAGAACATTTTGCCACATAATCCTGGAGTGCACACTCCCACAAATGTATATAGTATCAGTAGGAAGAATGAAGAGAATTATACAAGCAGGGAAGATATAGTTTTAAACAGCATGTATCTGATTACCCTTATCCACTGATATCAAGAAGATGCTTAAAGTCAGGGCAGTGGGCAAACAAACACTGTCCTATGATGAATGGTCAAACCCTAGTTATGCTCATATATGCATCTGCTCAGCTATATCTAGATCTGAGATAACCTTTGTAACCTCCCTACCTGGACTTCCTTTTAAGTCTGGATCCTTATACTTGTAATAGAGCTCCACTCTTGTTTGTATACTTAAATTCCCTGTTAACACAATTTTTCCCCTGCCTGTTCTGGAACTTGGCACCAATCTCTGAGTGTACATTTACACTCTGCTTCTGCTTGTTTTCTTTTCCCTAGTCTATGTCTCTGTATTGATTAAGCAGAGTCTATATCTTGACTGCAATACCAGTTTTTCTGGACATCCCAGGGTTTTAAATTGGTTTTTATCCTCTCCCTTCATGGTATCCTTGCCTTTCCTTTTATCTATGGTAATGATCACCTGCTTGTGACTTCTTGAGTGTACTCCATACTCTCTGTCATGCCCCATTGGCCTTGTTCAGTAACCCCTGGAGTGTATTGGCCCTTCTTGGAGTGTATTGTCTCACAGTCACCTGTGACACATATCAAGATTCAACATTAAATAAACCTTTAAAGCTTGTTTATCGCCTCCATGATTTATACCTCATATGGGCGTTCTACTGTTGACATCCTCAAACCTGGCCCTCTCCTGACTTGCTGGAAAAAGTCAGGGGAGAGGAAGAATGACCATAACTATAGTTTCTACAAATGTAGAGTTTTAATATTTTCAAAGTGGTTTTTTTCTCAAAAGAGGATCAGTTTTCTGAGCCTGAGTCCACTGGTTTCTTCCATCATACCACAGTGTCAAGATGCCAATAATCATACTTCTCAAGTCTTATATCCAAATATAATGGGAGTTCTTATTACCTGTTGTCTCCAATATTTTGAGGATCTGTTATTTCATCAGTGTGCATACTCCCCCCCCTGTTGCAGATTTCAACTTCTCTTTGCCTTATTAGATGATCTTCATGAGCTGCTGTATAATACATATATGTATTTTAAATCATGTTGTTCTTTTGGCTGCCAGGCTCCAGTGATGAACTTCTGTAACTAGGCTGATCTTTGGATAGCAGATGGATAGTCTTTTCTTTGACCCAGCTTGAATGACCTGGCAAGGTCCAGTAAGCCCTTTACTGACCTAGCCTGAGAACCCAGGATCATCTCTAAACCATGAGGAAGCATACAAGCAAATCTTTAATGGAGTATCCCATTATCATACTGTATAAAAGTGCATAGAACTCTAAATAAAGGAATAGAGATGTTGATGGATATAAATGTGTAGAGGACCCTCTTCTCTTCCAGGCAATTCTGCTGGACTCTGTGTGGTTACTTGAGGGTATAGTAGAATTGGCCATGAAGATACAGGGCTTTGATCCAAGATCCTTTTCATCCTGGAAAAACATGAATGCAAATCTCCCTTAGGCTCAAGTCACTGCTGTCCCCTTTGCATCTCTTTGATTTACATTGCATTTGACTGATTTTTTATCAAAGCTGAGTCAAAATGTTTCTGCCTATAGACTGAATCCATCCACTTCTTTCTATCAAGCTTGCAGATTCTGCTTTTTTTTTCATTTTTACAATTTAATACTCCTCCCCAATGTCTTCCATATACCTCTGATCCCTTCAGTGTGGTTATTTATCCTTCTTGCTTTTAACTATGACCATAGAATTTACATTCATAAATTATTTTAGGGTTTTTGAAACTAATTTTTAAATAATTTGGCGATAGTTATCCCAAGTATGAAATGCTAGGTAGCCATAGTCCAGCATAAAGAAATAGATAGGTTCTCCTCCCCAACACACACACACACACACATATACACACACACACACAGAAACACAGATGGTAAAGACATCACAATAAAATCACTAGCCCAAGAATGGATCTATACTTAAATAGTAGCTATTCTACCATTGCTTAGGACTCACTAAGAAAGCTCCATAAGCTGTGGAACTAATGTCTTCACAGTAGATATGCCTTATTTAGGTAGCTAAGTTCATCAGTCCATGGCTTATTTGACCAACTGAATCTTTCAGGAGCATCCAAGTGTCTACCTAGAATGTCAGCCTTTCTTTCTACTTATCCCAAAGTAGATCAAAGACCAACGTTCTAGACTGGGATGGGTAATCTGAGATCCCTGCTGAAAGGACAGCACAGAGGGAGAGGCCCTAATTCTACACTCTATTCTAAAGGAAGACACAGTTAGTTAGGTCAGTATCCCCTAAAACAAAGGACCCTTGGAGATAAGTGCACAGAGTCTCTCTAGAGAGCATGAATGAAACCACTGCTTCCGAACTGGATACTGTGGATGAGAGACAGTGATTCAATGATAGGCACTCTGAAGAGGAATCAGGAGTGGGAACTGTGTTAAGGGATCATGAAATGCATTTAATGTGATAAAGTTGTTCCCAATGGGGGTAAATAAAGGCGGAAATCCAGTCCTAAGATCTATGGATCTGAATCCCTGGAATGGAGTATTCTGTAGGAATCCAAGTGGCATAAACCAAGTGAGATGGCTGCCTAATCTTTGAAGGGCAACACTGTGTTAGGCAAATATTAGAATGTGTTAACAGTATAGAACCAAAGGCTTCTTTTTCAGAGTGGCCAGGTTTTGGTGAAGCTTATTCGGCAATGCTGGATTGTTTATAGTATATTTAAAATGTCAGGTTGGTTTCCACTTGTCATTCAATACCCTTGACTCCTCCTATTTTCATCAGGTGTGTACTCTGGGAATGCAGTTTCATCTTAATAAGTCTTTGAGCCAGACAAAATGAGGGATGCAGGGTAATAATTTTTTTTTAATCCCATACTGAATACTCAAACCAAATACAGGGAAACTTTTTAAAAAGAAGGGTTTGGAGAACAAGATTAACACTTACCTTGTAAAATATGTTGTGTCCAGCTTTTCCAGTATGTAATTGTCATGTTTTGGGGGTGGTCCAAAAGGCACCATGGTAAAATTGAAAAAAAAACAAACCAATGGATTTTGAGTCAATAGACTTAGGTTATGAGTTGGGCTAAATGACTCCAAGATCCTTTCCAACTCAGAGATTCTGGGATTCCAGCTCTGCCACTAATTGTGTGACCACAAGAGAGTTATTGAGGCTTATTTAGTCTCAGTTTCTTAAACTGTAAAATATGAATTAATAATGCTTGGAATACTTACAGGGGTTTGATGTGGCTAAAATGAGAGTGTATGTAAAAGTAATTTATAACCTCTAAAATGTGACATAAATTGGCCTATTATTGTCCCCACTGTATCAGAAACTGTATGTTATACTACAATGTGATTCCTTAATTAGCTCTTTTTTTTGTTTTATCTGGACTACCATTCCCCCTGCATTGGCACAGATAATGAAAAGGTAACTTCAGGATGAAATATCAAACTAACTGGCCAGTTTTTTAATACTTGAGTCTTAGGTTCCTTTTTTTCACATGCTTGTTTTAGAAACCTCTAGGATAGAGCTGCTTCGGAATTCACCATGGTGACTCCTTACCTGGGCCTGTATTACAAGAGACTCCTCTTGCCCCATCCAGAGGGAAAGCATGTAGCTGCCAGTGGTATTAGGTCACCCCCTAAGAGGCCACTCCTGGGTGGCCTCAAGGACCAGAAACGTCCTCCCTAAGGCAGAATTGATGAAAAATACCAGGTGAAGCCTTAGGTATTGGTTAAGTGGATGACTGTCCATGTTGAATGATTTCAGGGACAGAGGGAGGCCCTCTAAATTCTTTCTCTCCCTTAGCTAATACCTTAAATTCTATTAACATTTTGGTCTAAAGTTTTTGATCGCTGTTTAAATATAAATACCTCAGGGAAGGTTTCACATGAAACTTGTATTACTTGTTTATGCTATAATGAATGAAGACTTGAGAATCAGAAAAACATGAACACTAGACTCAAAGCTGGGGAAAGAGCCTCACTTAGGGAATAAAAAAAACTGGAGGTCTAGAAGACTGACTCCTTACTAAATAATTTTGCCTTGAGCTGACCCTAAGGAGTCACTGATCTTTTGCAAGTTATTGACTTTTCTACTGAATTTCCATCTCTGAAAATTAGCACACCACTCTATAGAGTTCAGTTCCCTCCTACTCCTCTCCTCCCCAAGTCTTTAGAGGGAAAAGACCAAAGGTTTAAAATAACAGTAAAAGACAAAAATTACAAAATTGTACAATTTAAAATTTAGCTCTGGTCTTTAGGGCTAAATTTAGGGAGGGATGCTAATTCATCTCAGTCCCTCTTAGGCTTTAAGGGCTGGGCACCACAGATAATGTAAGCCCCAGAGAGTTATTTGGTGAAATACCCATGCTCACAGGACAGCATTGTTGGGAGGTTACATGGTACAGTGGAGAAAGCCATGGATTCAGCAGATCAGAGTTCTGATGTTTACTTCCTGTGTGAGCTCAAGCAAATCGCTTAATCTCCTTGGGCCTCAGTTACCTCATCTGTCAAGTAAATTGCACAAGATGGCCCCCTCCTGGTTACAGTTCTGCAGCTCTTGTAACGGATCACTCAGAGCTCAAGGTAAGGAGAGAGTCCTTTTATTTCAAATATTTGAATACCCCAGATAGAAAGAGTTCCCAAAGTGGTTAAAAGCATTTCAGAAACATAAAAACATACAAGTTTCCAGAAGGAAGAGAAAAGGTAGTTGGAAAGAAGATTCTTAGGGGTCTCAGGGGTTCCTTGTCATGGTCTTAAGAATGCTCTTCTCTCCAAAAGGTCTTCATTTGCGTCCTAGATCAATCCACCTGGGAGCAAAATTAACCCCAATTGCCCCAAGTCTGCATGACAGTTTCTTTCTTCACAATGGGCATAGCTGGTAGATGAGGTTAACTCATACCTCCATGGTTCCACCAGTATCTTGACCCATAACAGCCTCTGAGGTGGCTTTCATCTTCACATCCATAATTCCATGATCCTGAGACCTGAGTAAAAAAGAAGGAAAATTAGCCGTGTTGTTGCAGACGGGTATGTACTGTGTAATCAGTAGTCAATAGACTTAAGTGCCTACTATGTGCTACACTCTACTAAGTGCTGGAGTGGGGGGGGGGGGTATAGGAAGGTGGGAGGGGCAGAGAGGGATATAATTATAAATAAAAACAAACGCAGTCCTTGCTGTCAAGGAATTTATAATCTACTGGATGAAGAAAACACACAAAAGGAAACTGAAAAGGCAGGGCAGAGTGAGGAATATATAACCATGGAAAATACAAAAGGTACAGCAGTTAAGTTGTTAGAATGTTGTTTGTATTGTAAATATGTTTATGATTAACTGGTACTGCTTTGTTCTTAATGTAATGCCTAATTATTTTGTTTTTATAAAGTGCTTGATTAATATGTAATACTTGATATGCATGTGATAAGCAAGGCATTTGGTAGATAGATTAAGTAGGTTTTCTGATCCTCAACATTTATCAAGAAAATTCTCATATACCTGCTCTTAGGACATTCATGTTTTCAGTTTAGCCAGTGGGAAAATTCTCTTCATGCATTTTTTCTCCTTGATTGACTTAAGGCCTGGTTCCCTCAGCTGGGTTTCCAGATAAGAATCTTCCAGATAAGAATGAAATGTGTCAACAAATGGATAGAACACCTGGTTGGAAGAGAACAATTGGGAATTGCCTCTGCCTCCGGGAAGATTAGGAGAGTTTAGCTCACTAATGGCCCTGCATTCAGCCAGAGTTCACCGTGAGAGGCCAGGCCTTAAGATCCAACTGATCTGAAGCTGACTTGTCTCCTGAGAGAGGCCAACTGGAGTCTAGGGCAGTCACCTACAAACCTCCCAGGAGGCTCCTCTGAGAGACCATCAGCTCAGAGAAGACCCACTTTGCAATGCACATCAGTGGAATCCATCCAGTGTCACATGAACTTTTCCAAACAATGAGCTATCCAGGGTTAGTCAGAGCTATGAGGTGAATAGCCTTGATGCAGTAATGCAGCTTTTCAAACCTTTCATGAGATACTTTTGGGATTCAAACACTGGCCTAAGCTTACTTTCAATGTTTTCCTCACTTTTCAATTTTTGTTATTATTGTTACTCAGTTTCATTCAACTCTCTGCATTTCCATGTGGGGCTTTCTTGGTAAAGATCCTGGAGTGGTTTGCCATTTCCTTCTCCTGCTCATTTTACAGATGAGGAAACTGAGGCAAACAGGGTAAGTCACTTGCCCAAAGTCACACAGCTGTGTGAGGTTGGATTTGACCTCAAGGAGTCTTCCTGGTCCCAGATTCAAGCCTCTACCAACTGCACTACCTAGCTGTCTAATTTATCCCAAGATAGGGACAAAAAAAGGTCTCTATTTTAGAAGTAAGAAACCCCAAGATAGGAATGCAAAGAAATACAAATTATTTCCTTACCCTTGTGCAGTTTGTAATCTAGTTGGGGCAATAGACACAACTGAATGAGTTGGAGGCATATGAGCAGATTCTACCTGGTGAATATGCTATGGAGACTGAGAAAAGATGGAATTGTGTTATAATCAAATATCAGTTAATTTGATACATTAGCATAATCATTATTTATACATCATGGCAAATGTTAGAGAAATGTCTCCGCTATTTTCCATCTACCTTACTCTCCAGACAAGTGCTTTGTAATCCACACTAACAGTAAGTCTTCATTCCTTCCTTCATTCATCCATTTATTAACTGCTTGTTGTGTGTGTGTATGTTTCTGTTACTCTTTTCCTTTGTTGTTTGGATTTGTGCATGTTCACCAGCTGGCCTCCCTGTACCCCAATTTCCATTACACTTGCTGCCAACTAGCTCACAGGACTGTTGTGAAGACGAAATGCTATTGTTTTCAGAAAGCTAAATGTAAACAACTGTTATTATTCTGACCATCAGCCTGACCATGGGACTACTAGCTTTGCTCTGCCCTGCTATTGATCCCTGGGCTGTTGATCTCATCTGGTTCACCCCTGTGGTATTTATGTACTGTTGATTTGTATGACTTACCTGGCCTTTGACTCATCACTGAGTAGATCCTTGTGTTTTCTATAGACTTTGCTTCCAAGGTCCGGGCATCCTGCCTGTTTTTCTCATCCAACTGCTGCCCCATGATCAAATATGACAGGAAAATAAGGCTATCCCTCAGGCTCTCAGCTGGCGAGTACTATAGATAGACCATATTTTCTGGACCAAAAATTAAAATATACCTTCTGGGATTCATGGGGTTAATAGGATTTTTTTCCATGATCCATGACTTTATTAATGTGAAAGGTCTTACAAAAGTATAAAAATGAAATCTCATGAGATCTATATTTTAAACACTTTGAAAATCTGAAAGGGTCATAGTAATATCATCTATTATTGGTATTGTTGCTACTAAACATTTAAAAAATCACCTTGATAGCTTTTACAATTGCACAAGCTCTTATATTAGTACAATCAGTGTTGTCTTACTGGCTTGACAAGTAGCATTGCCTCAGCTAATTGTCACCCTTGAAATGGAGCCCTTACCACCATCTGTGCTGCCTACACCACATGCACATGTGTGTACACAGCTTTAGATGCTCACAATATGGGCTTAGTTCCTATGCCTGCTTTTTTTTTTTTGGTGAGTAATCATGAGGTTTCTTCAGCCTGTGATTCTCCATCTTCTGTGACTCTCAATCTTTCTTGACTTATATGTATATGTTATATATATATATATATATTATATACTATATGTATATATATATATATATCACAATGCTTACTGACTTGGTTCATGTATTTGTTATTTTTAAAAATAGAATTTCCAATTCTCTCTTTGGAGAGAAATTAGAGAAGAAAACTGGGCTATTCACAGAAAAATCTAGCATATATGTTCTGATAGGATCAGTTTTTTTCTTCCTACCCACAACATGGAGAGGCTTTTCTGAAAAAAAAAAGCTAAAGCTTCCCTGGGGACCCGATTGGCCCCCCAGTTCTCTGATGCAGCTTTCTGATTATCTAAGGGCATAAAAAACCCCTGATATATGGAATCTAGATCTCTCAGACTTGGTGGATTTCTGAAGACCACATGAATCACCCTGTCCCTGACCATATCCTGTCCTGTTGACCAGACACATTTCCATATAGAGAGGCTAAGTGACACTGTATCCTAACCACTTATCGGTGCCATGTTAGGGCAAAGCAAACCTCCCTCTATTAACTATTCAATGACTCATAAGTGTCTAATTTCATCCCAACTCTGAACGTGAACTAGAAGAATGCTGGCATTATAGCTACCTCCAACATATGCCCATAAACCAACAATGTACAAGTCTTCCAAAAACATTCAGGATATAGCTGTGTTCTAGGCCAGTGGTGCCTCCATGAGCCCACATCTGAACAGCTGCTACTGCTGCATTCTCTGACAGCCATCCTGCTGCCCTTGCCCTGCTTTGCTGAAATATTTTTGATTACAGGGGTTGTTCTGCCAGCTAATTCCAGCTTCTTTTCCAGTCCTGCCTACCAGCCTACAGCTCAGGGAGAAGCTGGCATGGACTCATTAGTTTAGGCACTGTTGTGCACCTAGGCATAAATTGCTCCTCTGTGGAATGAGGGAATTAAAATAAGAGACTCTATGGAAATTACAAGGGACAAGCTTGACCCCAAAATACACATCTTAGAAGATATGTTCCCTTGCTTCTTTATAGAGATGGGCGTCCATGAGTGTAGAGCATTACATATAATTTTATAGTTTTAAAAATGTCTTGATTTTTTTTCTCCTTCTTACTCTTTAAAAAAAAATTCAGTTATAAGGGATGATTCTTGGAGAAAAAGATAGAGACAGAAATGTAGGGAATATAAAAACAAAAGATATCAAAAATTATTAAAAGAAAAAAATTTTAAAGAAAAAATTTACCTTTACATTTCCTTTCAGCTTTAAATCTATGATCGTGTGATCCTACAACCTGTAAAGTAGGGATACTAAATCATACAATGGCTACTTGGCTTTTTTTTGGCAAATAAAATGATATAACACATGTAAAGTACTTTACAACCTTAAAGCACTACATAAATGTTAACTGTTGTTGTTAACAACCTTTTTTGCAAGGAGAGGAAAAGGAGATACAGCTTTGGGGAATATGGGCCAAGTGATCCAGGATATGGATATGGGTTTAAGCTTGGGACAGGTAGCATCCAAGAACCAGCATCAAAGGAAATATTCAGTTATCTCACTGAACAACTCTGAAGTTTCATCTCATATCAAGGAAATTAGCAAAAATAACAAAAGATAGGTAGGTAATAGTCAATGTTTGAAGGACTGTAAGAAGATAGGTTCACTTCTCTCAGGTCATGATGTTGCTCCTTCCTTAGGAGAAATGGGGAAATTTGGGAAAGGAATGGGTTTGGACAAGTTGAGTCTAAAATATCTTTAGAAGATCCAATTTTAAAAGCCTATGATAATGATGCAGCATTAAAGTTCAAGGAAGAGATGGGTTGAATTTATAGATCTGAGAGTCATCAACAACCAAGAAAACTGGTGAGGTCCCAAGAAGTGTGGGGAGAGAAGAGAAGAGGGTCCAAGACAGACCCTGGGGAACTCCTACAGGGAGGTGTTCCTACAAGAACACCTAGGGAGCATGATATGGGTGATGATCCTGCAAAGAAGACTGGGAAGGAGCAGTGAGAGGAGTAGGAGAAAAACCAGAGGAGAGGAATGTCACAAAGCTTAGAGAAGTGAGTAAATGCAGGAGGTGGTCAACAGTGTCACATGTGGACCAGCAATCCACCCCCACCTTACCCCCACTCTCTCCTACCTCATGGATTTCTTCCCTGGAATGGACTTGAGGCAGAGCAATTTCTGTTTTCCTTTCTCTATCCTAGAGGGAACTTGAGCTATGTCCATTCTGTTCAAAAGTCACTCACTTACTGTTCCATTCATTTGTCTCCCTTTGTGGAAACTTCCTGGATTCCAAGATCCCCCCTATCCCATGATGATAAGACAACGAAGAATGTCTGGGTACAATTATTATTAATAGCAATAATAATAATGATAAATAATTACTCCCCTCAAAATCCAACCCATTGTCCATGCCATGGATATAGTGAGGGAGGGAGACAAAGTAAGAGAATGTCAGCCATTGTGATAAACAGTGGGGATTTCATTATAGGGGTTGTGAGTGCCTCATAAAAATCCCGAACACTGTTGAATAGGGCTCTGGTGATACCTCTGATGGTGTTAGCATACTGGTCATGTGATTAAATTGCTCCTAAGAATCACAGAAACAGACAGGGTAGCCTGAGATTGCTGGCTGATCCTTTTTAAAACCATCTTAACAATCAGCCTGGCATGGCATATAGCAGAGTGGTTGGTGCTCTTTCATGTTCTGGTGCCACAAGAAGGCAACAAGTCAGAATAAATCAGAAACATCAATACTCCACATGCTGAAAATGTTTCAGTGCAGATGGCACTGATCACCAAAGTAGGCAAATGAATGCACAGGAAATGGACTGAAGACACAATACTTTCCTTGTGTGCTAGAAGCTTAAATGAACAAAACTGGAAACATCTCATTAGTTATAGGTAAAGGCTTCATACAACTTTTTGTAAATAGCACTCTTACCCTAACAATAACAGCAGCCACTACCACAATAATAACACTAGGCAGATATAAGATACATGACATTGGATTTGTCTAATACAGAGCTTCCCAAACTTCTTTGGCATGCTGTCCCCTTTAAAAAAAATTACTCAGTGCCCTACTGGGAATCTTCTTTCTTTACCCCTTTAATAGTTTTTTTTTTAATTTGCATCATTTCAAAAATATTAAATATATATATTTAAAACGACAAGTCTTAAGTTTAATAATTTATTGTAAATTTGTGGGGGTTCTCTTGCATTGAAATTTTGATGATGGAATATTGTATCATGTAACCATATTGTATCATTTTGTAAACAAGTCATTGCATGCACATATTCCTGCCTATTCATGCTGGACTTCCTAACAATGAGCAACAAGCTCACCTGCCAACACTTGCTTGTTAAGATTTGTCAGTAAACTGGACCACTGATTGGTTATAACTTTCATTTTGTGTGTATATTTGGAAAATAATGTAATCACTATGACTTTGACTATGTCACACTTGTTGTGTGTATGTTACACAACAGATGAAACATGTGGATGGGTTTTTCAAATTTTCTTCTCTTCTTTTCTTATGCTTCCATCGCCCCCTTATTTTTATTTAATATCCCTTAATTACACCCAAGGCTACTACTGGTCTCCCTGGATTGTTTTAGTCAGCTGTGCAAGCTGTACCCCCACCCTCCCAGGAGAGTTTCACCCACTTTGGGAACCTATGGAATATAAGCAAAAGTGGATTAATTCGATGGAGCCAATGAAATAGCTAAGGTCCAAGAGTGGACTCAAAAGGCCTGCCATGGGTAATATCTGCATGGGGTGTGTTTGTCCTTCGTTGCCGAAGAAGACCATGCCATCAGAGAAATGATGACATGACTTGCACTTGCTGTGCAGGTCACCAGCCTCACTTCTCCTCCAGAGCCACCTGAATCCAGTGACAAGATATTCATCAGGATGACTGGAGATGACCCAGGATGAGGCAGTTGGGGTTAAGTGACTTGCCCAAGGTCACACAGCTAGTGATTGTCAAGTGACTGAGGTGAGATTTGAACTCAGGTCCTCCTGACTCCTGCACTGGTGCTCTATGCACTGCATCACCTAGCTGCCCAACATCTGCATGAACACAGCCAACAACACATTGACAAAGAAGCATTGAATAGATGACTGAGGCATGCAGATTTGTTTGTGGAAATGGAAAAGTTTATTATGACAGTTCAGGACCAAGCATTACAGATGGGTTGTCTTTAAACATACAGATTTACTCAATGCATGTCATGCATAGAAGTCACAGAAACTGTTCAGTGTACCACTTATAGTCAGGGATGTGCTGCTAATTGAACAACTGGCTTTCTAAGGTAAAGTGTACAATAAAAACAGTTTTAAATTTAATCTGCATTATTGACATTTTCCCCCTTTTACTTTCTCACTCCTTGTTAACTTTCTTAAGTGTAGACAATGAAAGAACAATAAATCGAGTCCTGATTTATATAGCCTTTGGTGATTTTGAAATTATAAGTGCTCATGTTAAAAATTTAACAGGGGCACAACATTGCTTCTTGCTGAGAAAACAATCAGCACCTATTGAATATCTAATAATATCATAATCTTATCATAATAATATCTAATAATATCTAATAATATCATATCTTATCATAATAAGAGGGCTAGAACTATGTTTTAGAAGCTTTTCCTATCCTATGAATACAGATTGCAAAATATCCTTGAGAACTCAACCAAAAAAAAAAAAACTCCAATGGAAGCAGAGCATTGATCTATAAAAACTTTAGAACAACATATTTAGTAGATGTGCCTATTCCAAATACTCAAAATCTCCCAAGTTTTAGGAAACAAAACACTTTTTACAAGATAGAGATCCAAGAAAAAGAAATTAAAACTGTATTTTGTAGGAACAGAATGAAGTCCATGTCATTTGCATCATCCTGTCTGCTTCTGGATTGTACCAATGATGCTTTCACTGAAATTGTAGATAATCTTATATCCTATAATTTTATTCATCAGCAAAAACCATATGCATGGTAGTCCACAGGATATTAAAATGAAAGGAGAAGAGTAACAGGACAGCTACTTATCCCAAAACCATTTCCATGTGAGCTCCACTGAACAAAAAGAGAAGAGTAAGATGATGCTGATGATGACTGGCCTTCTTGAGAAGTTAGTAAATAATCTGTTTTAGAACTAGACCTTTAAAACAGACAAAAGTATTGCCTAATAATGCATACATGATCTAGAAAACTGAATGATGATCTATAAATACTCAAAAACAACACTTTTAATAGATATTGCTATGATAAATATATTCTCCAAGCTGTGTGGAGTGGAAAGCTTTCAAAATATAGAGACCTAGTATAAGAAATTAAAATGTGAGAGAACAGTACCAGGTACATATCTTCACTCTCTACCTATACAATTGTCCACTGAATACTAAACAAAAAAAAAGATAGGATAACGATTTGTCCCAAGATTATTTCTACTTATCTTCCATAAAATAAAAGATGAGAAGAACAAAAATATAAACAACATATTTTCTTGACTGGATGCCAGTCAAGTAGGATTGCTGAACATCTCTCTCTCTCTCTTTATCTCTATCTCTCTCTGTCTCTCTTTCTATCTGTCTATCTCTATATCTGTCTATATATACATACACACATATATGTATGTATATATCTATGTATGTATACATGTATGTGTATATATACAAGCATGGATATATACATGTATATATACATATATATCAAATACTAGGGAGGAAGATTTCATTCAAAAATGAATGCTAAAAACTGTCTTAGTATTAAAAATAACATAATAAATTAGTAAGAAATGACTGGATTCTCTAGTAAATCTTGGCTGTTTGGCAACTCTAGTGTCAGGACATCTAACATTATAAGCAAGTAGGTGGTGAAGCTGAACCTATAGTTAGAAAGACCTGAGTTCAAATCCTGCATTAAACACTTACTAGCTGTGTGACCCTGGGCAAGTCACTCAACATCTCTCAGTTTTCTCATCTGTAAAATATTAATAATAATATCTCCCTCATAGAATTTTTATGAAGATCAAATAGATAGCATATGTAAAGTACTCTGTAAACTTTACAAAACATTGGATAAATGTTTGTTGTTATTATCATTATTACCTGAACCTTAGTGCTGTGTGTTTGTCAGTAGCCTTTGGCAAAGGTTCTTGGACAAAGAATCTTACTTCTTTGAGACAGTTTCTATAAAATAAAGAAGTTGCATTAGATGATCTCTCAAGTTTCTTCCATCTTTAACATTCTATAATTCAGTGAATTTGTCTCCCCTTGGATGCTAACTATAAGTGCCTTATACTCTCAGTGTCAACACTGATTCAACCTCTGCTTTAAAGATGAGCTCATTCAAACGTGCTGATTGGAGAAGAGGATTTCACCGACTAAACATCATCAAATAGCACCAGCCCAGGCTAACCCATGGGAAATAGGAGGAAAGTAGCTCAAGATTTCTGTGTTCCTTACCTCTCTTCCCTAAAACCTTCCTCTCCAGGAGGACTAATGGGAATTAACTGTGAAGCCACTCATCTCTACCACATCCTATATCCTCTATATCCATCAGTAAACATCTTTAGCTTTATAAGTATCTCAAGTAAATTGAACACTTTGTATTTCAAGTCCAAGGACCTTTTGACTGATCCTTGGGGCTAACGCAGGGCTTAAAATCCTTCATATTTATTGTGCTCTGAATAAAGTTACACTTTTAAAAATGGCTCCCTGCTTATTTGCTTTCCCAAACTATATAAACTGTATATTCCAATAGACCCGAACTCTTCATTTGGCTATATCTTTGGGTTTCTTCACTGAAGCGTAGGGTAGTAATGGTGGTGGTGGTAGTTGTAGGGTGTGTGTGTATGTGTGTGTGTGTGTGTGTGTGTTTTGCCTATTTAGTTTGTATCCACATGGATTTGTCTAGATGTGGTACACATTGAGTCATGAATACATAGCTCAAAGTACTACTCTGCCCATACTTCTCCAAAGAAGACTTTGTTTCCTACACGATGGGGGGTAGGACATTGGAGCCATGAGACTAGAGTTTCTGCTCCCCTCAATGAGGGGGAACTAGGTTAAAATTTTAATATATGCAATATTCTACACTCTATTATACATTATCTACATAACAGAGGATATATTATATATATGTATATATACATACATATGTTTATGTGTGTATATACACTCTAAATACGGTTAGTATGGGGCAAATAATTTTTAGGTAAAAGCTGTGCTCTTGATCTCTATCTCTTAACAAGGAAAGAGTTCTCCAAACTATATATCCCAAGATTTGGGTCCCTCTTCACCAAAGGGATCACACATAGTGAATAGCCAATAAAACCATTTATTCAAAGTGATATCAAAAAGAAAGCAAAGAAATTACATGTACAAAATTATATTAGACAATACCTACAGTGAATGAGCTTTCTTATTGGAGCAAGATATAGCTAAACTGAGAGAGCATAACTTTTAATAACTTAATCACTTCCAGACCATGATAAGGCATCAAAGCAGGGCTTGGTTAAGGCTTACTTGGATTGTTTAGGGAAGCTATAATGTGGATATTCCCTCCATTAGCGAAAACTGCAACCTATTTGTACCTTCTTAGAATTGAAACCTATAGTATTAAAATATGCATTGATTTCTTTGTAGAAATTCTAGCTGAAAGACAATTACATGTTGTTCATCAACAAGGGGGAAATTAGCTCAATCAATTTATAGAATTATGGGATCATTGTTAAATGAACTCTGGAGTCATTACTGTAGTTTTCTCCCAAGTATGCAACTTAGCTTTACCATGGAAAAATTCCTTATTCACATATATATATATATATATATATATGGAAGATGGGTGGAAGAAGAGCAGATATATATATATATATATAAAACAAATCAGGAAATACAGTTTTTGTCAGGAACGTAGTAAGTGCTTAATAAATACTTGCTTGATCTAATGAGCTATAGAATATTCCTTATTGATGATGACAGTTTCCAAATGCCCTTAGCAATAAATCACGTTGTGTTAGTAACATTAGATCCAGCTACCTTCATTCAGCTAGATGGTACAGTGTTTGGAGATTGGGTCTCAAATCAGGAAAACCTGAGTTCAAATTTGACCCCAGACACTTACTAGCTTTATGATTCTGGACAAGACACTTAACCTCTGTGTGCCTTTGTTTCCTCAATTGTAAAATGGGGACAATAATAGAACCTACCTCCAACAGTTATTTTGAAAAGCTAATGAGATATTTGTAAGGCACTTTGCAAGCCTTAAAGAGTTAAATAAATGCTAGAGATGATGATGATCTCATATAACCTCTATCTCCATTTTCTCAACTATGAAATGGGGATAATTATAGTACTTAATTCCCAGGGTTGTTGTGAAGAGCAAATGAGATACTATTTGGAAGCACTTAGCACACTGTGCCTGGGCAGCTAGGTGGTATAGCGGATAGAGTGTCAGGCTTGGAGTCAGAAAGACTCATCTTCCTAAGTTCGCATCTGGCCTTAGATACTTACTAGCTGTGTGACCTGGGCCAGTCACTGTTTCTGGGCCAGAAATTGTTTGCCTCAGTTTCGTCATCTGCAAAATGAGCTGGAGAAGAAAATGGCAAGCCGCTCCAGAATCATTGCCAAGAAAATCCCAAATGGGGTCACTAAGAGTTGGACACAACTGAAAAACAACTGCACAACAAAAATAACAAAAGCTCAGTTCCTGGCACATAGTGAGCATTTAATAAATTCTTGTTTCTTTCCCCTTGTTCCTTTCCCTAACACTATAAAGCTCTGCTCAAACAAAATCTAGAGTCATTTGAGAGACACTATAGTGAACAACTACATTAAAAATAAAGTCAATTAATTTATATTTATATATAATAATAAATATGTAATGTATAATACATATGTATTAATGTTATATTTATAACAAAAATACGTTTGTGTATATATGTGTGTAAATATGTGCATACATGTATTATATATGCCTGTATATACACATGTTGACATCCAATCAGCCAAATGAGTTAGTCTACCAAAATATATGTCTTTTGCAGGCACTACAGAAAGTCAGCAAGTGGAGCATAGGAGTAAATGTAAAGAAGAGATCAGGCTGAATTTCATTTAGGAGATTGCGCAGCCCTTTCAGCACTCTAAGGCTGCTCCTTGACACAAAAGTGAACATTTTTCATAACAGCGTTCTCCCAGGGATGCTCTACAGCTGAGAATCTTGAAACATCACAGTCTCTGAAGATTCAAAATTGCAGGTTACCCAAAGGGCAAAGGAAAGACTTGTCCTGGGTGTAAGTAGACTACTGCGTGTTACCAACAATACATGAGAAATAGCCTAAAAGCTGCCATTATGAATAGGTAAGACCAGAAAAGTAAGCTGACCAGTTATACAGTGAGAGCGAGGGATAACATATGGACAGAGTATATGCTGTACTGACTGCTTTAAATATTGCAAGAAGCAAAGGATTGGTGCTATCAGACTGGATGGAGGATTTTTAGAAAGCCATGGATAAAATGATGGAAAGGAGTAGAAATATTGGGATCTGCACAGATTTAAGGAATACCCATACAGCTGGGACAATAGATCAGAGAATGCAAGTATACTTAAGAAATATATAGTCATTTCTATTTTCTGAGAAGTCCTATGGGAAGTAACATGGTGCAGTTGAAAGGGCATTAGAATTTGGAATTCAAAGATTGGGTTTGAATCCCAGTCTTGTCAATTATTACCTGCATCACTGTGGATGAGTCACAACCTCTCTGGGGTTCAATTTCCTCATCTATAAAGCAAAAAGGTTAGACTAGAGGGCCTTTGATGTTATTTGGAGAAGTAGTGTGGCACAATGGATATAGTAGCTGGACTTGAAATTAGAAAGATTTGGGTTCAAATCCTGTTTTAGATACTTACTGGCTGTGTGACCTTGGACAAGTCACTTCTCTGTGCCTCTTCTTGGTTTCCTCATCTTAAAAATGAGGGGGTTGGTTCCAATAGCTTCTGAGATCCTATCTAGATCTAAATCTATGATCCTATTTGTATTTGTAAAATGAGTGGGTAGGATTAGATCATAGGTTTTCAAATGTCTTGGTCTCAACACTCCTGTACAGTCTTAAAAATTATTGAAGACCCCAAGGAGCTTTTTTTTTATGTGGATTATATCTATTGATATTTATGATATTAGAAAATAAAATGTGTTAATAGTATTATAAAAATAGTTTTGACCTCTCAGGATCCCTTAGAGGGATTCAAATCTCAAGGGTCTAGACCTCTTTTGGAGAACTACTGGATTAAATGAACACAGAGTTGCCTTCCATATCTCAGTCTATGATACAGTGAGATTGTCATTTACAAATCAGTCTCTCAACAGTCACTTGTTAATTGCCAACTCTGTCCCAGATGCCATGCTAAACACACACACACACACACACACACACACACACACACACACACACACATCAGTGCATGCCCTCAAAGAGGGGATGTTGTCAGCAAGTAGACCATATTGGCTAAAACATGGAATATCGAAGGGAGTTATATATCATAAGGTCAGAAAGTGGGTTGGACTCAGGTGAAGAAGGGCTTCAGATATAAACAGAAGAATTTGTATGAGAGTCTGGAGATAAAAGAGAACACATGAGTTTATTGAATAGGGAAGTAGCATGGACACACTTGTATTTTAGGAATACCATTTTAGCTGTTTTGTAGTGACACCATTGGCCCTCTCTAAAAATGAGCTGAGCAACAACCACAGAGAAGGGATTGGACTAGGGAGAGACTAGAGCCAGACACCAACTAAGGGTCTATTTAGCCAGTCTAGACAAAATATGAGGAAAACTTGAATAAAGACAGGTGGAGGAGTGGAGAGAAGGGGTAGATGTGAGAGATGTTGCAAAAATAAAATTGAACAGATTTTTCTAAATGTGCAAGGTGAGAGAGAATGAGGAGTTGAGGACTCTGAGGTTGTGAACCAGGTTGACTGGGGAGATAGTAGGATCCTTGACAGAGGGAAGTTCACAAGAGAGGTGGGTTTGGGGAAAAAATATAGTGTTCAGTTGTGACAAATTGAGTATAATTTGTTATAGGGGAAAGGGGGCAAAAGTCTTAATGCAGTTCTTTAATACCTCCATTAAATTTTTGAGACATTCTGCAGACCACTGTTGGACAATATATATCTCCACTGTTGAGTATAATTTACCAAAGTACATTACTGTCATAGTCAAAAGGTCCTGAGACTCTTGGTATATGTAACATCCATGAAAGGAGGTTTAATAAAAGTACAAAGTGTTTTCTCCAAAAATGAAAGGGAAAAACTACCTTCTCAAAAATTGGGGGAGCTTAAGGGACTGGCTCATGAGAACATAAAGATAAATTATGTGAGCAATACTTGGTAGAACACAATTCTGATCAACATTATTTTTTAAAATGACTAAATTCAGGAATACAAGGTCTGAGTAGTTAACAGTCTAAATCGTAGCAAATGACAACTGACTTAGGGTCAGGCTCTTCCTCTCCTCAAATAATCATCCTTCTTTAATAAATATGTGACCATAATAGTCTTTTGTCAAAACAATTAATTTGCATATTTCTACAAAGGCACCAAAGTAGAGGAGCATAGTGTATGTGTGTGTTTTGATAGAAAGCCAAGGATTCAGAAGGCCTCAATTTTAGCCATAGCTCAGCTCTTACTAGATGGTTACTAGCTAATTATATCCCTTAGCAAGTCATTTAAGCTCTCTGAGCTTCAGGGTTTTTTCAAAGTTTTATTGATGAATTTTGTTTTTCTGTTACAAATATTTTCAGATCTTCCTTACTCCATGAGAGCTCCCTTGTAATAAAATAAAACAATTCCACAAAACTAACAACACAGTTTATCTGAAAGTATATGCCACATTCACAATACTAACCAATGTCTAATTTGATATAGCACCTACTATGTGCCAGGTACGGTGCTAAGTGCTTTATAAATAATATATAATTTGATCCTCAGAAGAGCTTTGCAAGGTAGGTGTTGTCATTATCGCCATTTTATATTCACAACTGTAGTAACCCCCAACTTCTCTATTTTTAGTTTTGTTTTTTTTTAAACAGCAGGAATCTATTTTTTCAACCCTCCATCGCATTAAAAGAAAGAAAAAAGGAAAACAAATTCCTTCTAACAAATAGACCTAGTCAAGCAAAACAAATTCCCTTGTTGGCGGTATACAAAAAATATATGTCTCATTCTGCATTCTAAACCCACAATTTTCAAAGAAGCATGGGTGAGAGCTAGACTATAAGTCAACAATTTGATATGATATCTTATCAAGCTAAGGTGATCTTAGGCTGCAGCATCAAGAGATTTAGTGACAAGATGAGAGAGGTAACAGTGCTCCCTCTGTCCTAGTCAAAAAGCACATCTAGAGTGTTGTGTTCAACTCTAGATGCACATTTTCAGAAGAGAACATATAAGTGAGACTGTACAGAGGAGAGGGCAGCTAAGTGCACAGTGGATAAGCACTGGCCCTGGAGGCAAGAAGACCCACCTTCCTGAGTTCAAATCTGGCCTCAGATGCTTATTAGCTGTGTGACCCTGGGCAAGTCACTTAACCCTATTTGCCTCAGTTTCTTCATCTGTAAAATGAACTAGAGAAGGAAATGGCAAACTACTCCAGTTTCTTTTGCCAATAGAACCCCAAATGGGGTCAAGACGAGTCAGACATGACTAAACAAGTACAGAGAAAGGCAACTGAAAGGGTGAAAGATTTGGAGATCAGTCATATTGTCTGAGGATTAATTGAAGGAATATTTAACTTGTAGAAGAGAAGATCTAGGGACAGAGAGGTGAAAGGTTATAGTATATGGGAGAAAGTTTAGATGAGCCCTGCTGGGCCTCAGGGCAGAACTGGGAGCAATGGAAGGAGGATGCAAAAACACTAGCTTGAGGTAACAAAAACAAAACAAAACAGCTACCTACCTGAGCAACAGCTCAAAGAGAAATGTGCTGGTCCTGAGAGGGACTTCCCTCCCCTTAAAGATCTTTAAGCTGATTCAAAACTTTTTAGTTATGTGGTAGGGGAGATTCTTGTTCAGGTTCTGTTAAAGACCTTAGCTTGAAAAGGCCAAGGTCTCCCACAGTTGTCCTGATGAGTATTTGGCCACTGGATCCAGATGGCTCCAAAGGAGAAAGTGAGGCTAGTAACTTTACCCAGCACTCCCTCACTTAAATTCAACTCACTTCCATGTCATGTCATCACCTCCTTGATGTCATGGTCCTCTTCAAGAATGAATTATAAATAATGACAACAACAGGTAGAGGTTGTTCCAGCCTATAAAGTTCTTTCTAGCTTTAGAATTGTGTGATTATGTGATTTGATTATTGGAGATCTTAAATAACAGGTAGAGGAATTTGTATTTTTTCCTGGGTGCAATAAGGAGCAATGGAAGGTTATTTATCAACTTGAGTATGAGGAAGATTATTTGGTTAAACCTAGGAGGGATGTTAGAAAAGAAAAGGGGTTAGACACAGAGAAATCTATCTCTAAGTTTAATTTCAGTAGAACAGGTCAGGAGGGGGAGAGTGACCTAATGGCACATACAGTAGGAAAAGAAGGAAAAGGATAATTGAATATTTGGAACTAAAATCAAATCTGAAGCTCTCCTAGAAGAGGAGGGCACTCTCTCTAGGGCACATCCTCTAAGGGATGGTAAAGTAGTCAAGTTTCATCAACAGCAGGTTACATCAAACTAACTTTATTTCTTTTTTTGACAGGGTTACTAAAGTAACAGAACAAGAAAGTGCAGCTGAAATTATTTACCTAGATTTAGTAAAAGATTTGATAAAGTCTCTCATACTCCTCTCTTAGAAAAGATGAAGAGATACAGGGATACACAGTTTCAGAACTGCTTAAATAGCTGGATTAAAAGAGTAGTCATTAATGCCAATTTAGAAGGCAGTCTCTCATGGAGGGCCCCAGATATTTGTGTTTTACTCTGTGCTAATATTTGTATCATTGACTTGGATAAAGGCAGAGAAAGCATGCTCATCAGATTTTCAGATGACATCAAGTTGGGTGGAATACTTAAAATACTGCATAATGGTGAGGATCCAATGTAGATCTTGACAAACTGGAACATCAAGTCGAATTTTGTAAGACAGTATTTGGTAGGAAGAAATGTAAAGTATTATACTTGGGTCCAAAAAATCAACTTCACAAGTACAGGATGGGGGAGGTGTGGTTAGAAGTCAGTTTGTCCAAGAAAGATTTAGGACTTTTAATAGACTATAAGCTCAATATGATTCAACAGTGTGATGTGCAGTCAAAAAATTAATGGAACTTCGGGCTGCATTAAGAAAGGTATAGCTTTCAGCAACAAGATAATAGGTTCTCTGTCTTCTGCCTTCTTTGGACCACATCTGAAAGATTATATTCTGTACTGAGGATCACAGTTTTAGAAGGACCATTGAGAAGGTAGAAATAAACAGAGGAAGGAAATTAAGTAGGATGGTAAAGTGCCTTGAATCTATGCCTATGAAGATCAATTGAAAAAACTGGGGAGGTATAACCTGGAGAAGTGAAGAATAAGGGGGACATAACTTTGTTCAAGTATCTAAAGAGCTGTTATATGAAAGAGGAATTAGAATTGTTCTTCTGAACCCTAGAGGGAAGAACTTGGAGCAATGAGTGGAAGATACAGAGAAAAATTTAGTCTTAATGTCAGGAAAAAAAACAAACAAAAACCCCAAAACAACTTCCTAACAATTAGAGCTGTCCAAAAGTAGAATCAGCTGCCTGTATACATGCTGACATAATTACTATCCTCAGAAAAGAGACCCACTAGGGGCTTGTTATCAGCACAAGCCTAACATCACAGTCATAGAGGTTATTATGGAACTGTTTAACTCCTGTGATAAAAGGTCAAAGTTCCATTCTGCAGAGAGCATGTTCTTGAGGATTTAGCAAGAGATGCCCTTTTGGCATTTTGTGATTAAGCCGTGCTTTGACATGGTAAGATAAAGCATCAATGGAATAGTAATGAACAGACACAAATTCAGAACTGTTAAACTTTTCAGAACTCATTTTCATACTGGCAAGTCAAGCATCACAGATTGCATTTTCCGTCAGAAAACGAAATGACTCAGCCTTTTTGTCTAAGAAAAACATAGCAGAAAAGTGAGCAGTCCCAGAAAGGATTTACTCTCCTTTTGGAGTAAGCGTATCCTGGGCACATCATGATACAAGGCTGGCTTAAAAGCCAAGAAAATTTGGGTTCAAGTCCAGCTTTGTCATGGCACATGCTGGCTGTGTGCTCCTGGACAAGTCACTTAACTTCTCAATGCCTTAGGCAACTTTCTAAGATCATAACTTGCAGTGAAGACGCCAGCCTACATTGGTAGAGGAATGAAATCACGGTCTAATTCCTCTCTCTCTCCTTGGAGCAAGCACAGTAAGGGTTGTATGTGTCCTACAGGAATAAAGAATGGTGGCGATAACATAGGCAAAATGAGGTTGACACTGCATATTTCTCTTGTTCCTCTCAGATACCTAATCCATTGAAATACTTTTAGGACTTCCTGAAGTCTTCCTCTAAGCTGACTTTGTATTGATTTCATGATCAGGAAATTTGTTAAAACATAATACTACAATACATGAATGCACTGAAATGTTAGTGCCATAAGAAATGAAGGTGAAGAATTCAGAAAAGCAAGGGAACGCCTACAAACTGATACAGTCTGAAACAAGTAGAATCAGGAAAATAATATGCACAATGACTACAAAAATGTAAATGAAAAGAACAAAAATGACCTGGAACCAAACCTAATGCAATTATTATGACCAAGCTTGGCCCTGGGGAAGAGTGAAGAAAATGAACCTCTTTCTCTTTCTGCAAGTAGAGGACTGTCTACATAATATTGTCATAGTTGGTTGGTTTTACTGAATTTTTTTCTTTAAATTTTTTCTTTTTACTGTGGGGGAAGGAAACATGCATTTATTGAGTGTCTACTATATGCCAAGCACTGGTGGGGTTTTTGTTTTTTTTTTTTTTACAAATATCACATTTGATTTTCACAAACCTGTGAGGCTATTATCATTTTTATTTTTCATTTGAGGTAACAGGTGAAGAAAATAAATATATCAACAAAGATTTTTTTTTTTAAATACTGTACTACCCCTGGAATCCTAGAAGGTTGAGTTTCCAGGAAGCACTGCAAAATCTGGTAACAGTAAGAGTAATAAATTGAAGAGGTTTACTTTGGAATTCCCTTTGATGGGAGGATTGGAGGTCTGCAGGAGCATCAATGATAATCAGTTTCTGGGAAACTCATGATAAGGTCAAGTTTTATAAAGGTATATCTCTAGCAAGAACCCCATGGAATTAAATGACCACAGGCATTTAATATGGGTGCTTCATCAGCACCTTATTAAGAGTGCATTTGTCTTTAATAGTGGCACAATTGATATAACTCATTGAGTTTTGTGACTGGTTTGGGTTAATTCAACTAAGAAAACTGTAATAGGCACTGGGGTACATAAGATACAATGATTATATAAGATAGTCTTTGACCTTATAGAACTTAAGGTCTAGTAGAGGGATAATGACTGATACACAAAAGACTTTTTTTGGTGGTGGTGGTAGTAGTGGTGGTGGTGATGGGTGGTGGTGGTCTGGACTTGAGATTTCATTAGTTTAGGATGGGGTTTTTAATTTGTCTTGTGCTGTGGACCCCTTTGGCAATCTATTGAAGCTTATGGATCCCTTCTTAGAATAATGTGTTTTGGGGTTAAAAAAAATTTTTTAAACTTTAATACTTGAAGGAAATGCTAAATTTCAATTAAATGTTGGTGAAAATGAAGATGTAATTTCTTTTGATATTCAAGTTCAGGGATCCCACAAAATCTATCCATAGATTGGATAGATTGGAAGTCTATGAACTCTAGTTTAAGAACCTTTTTATTCTAATGTGCTTGGTGGGAAAACTTCTACCAAGACATCTCTACAATTATTCTATAAGGTATATCTGAGACAATTGCCTAAAGTACTGAAAGGTTAAGTAACTGATTCATCCAGGCCACACAACTAGGATGGGTGAGATCATACTTCCTTACTCACAAAGTGCTATAATTCAAAATGGAACCTGAGAACTAACTAATTTCTGACTGAATGGCTCCAAAAAGGCTTCATAGAGGAAAGGACATTTGAACTGAGTCTTAAGGGTTGGCTAGAATTTCAACAGGTAAAGATTTACAGGTGTGGCAGGGAAGGCATTTTTAAGGGCAGAATAGCCTGAGCAAAGGCATTAAGATGAGAAGAAACTGAGTGAGCATGATGAATTGTGAGAAGCATAACTGGCTAGAGTATAGAGTACTATGGGATAAAGCTAGGAAGGTTCTACTTTATTCATGTTAATATCAACTACTATATCATTGATGTTGCTGGTACTGTCATGGATGCTCATTTCCAGAATGCTCTCCAAATTCTACTTAGACAATTTGGAGGAGAAGAGACATGTGTCTCTTTATAAAGTTCAACAGGACCTTTGAGAAGCCCAAATATGACTTTTGCTGTTATAACCAATAGCCCAGAGCTGAAGCACTGAGTTTACACAAATTGGATTAAACTCTGAGAAATACCCTTAAATATCTCATTTTTTGCTACAAGATCCCACTTAATTTCCCTGAAGAACATCAGAATATAGCTTTTGTCTAGGTCTCTTTTAAAAAGGTCATGTTTTGCAAGCCAAAACAAGCCAAGGTTTGCCATATAAGCTAGTAATACATATATAAGATGAGTTTTACTTTACTCAGATGAAAATAGGAAACCCAGAGGAGTTTCAGGCAGACCATCAGGATATATACAATCAAGCTTACTCTCCTTCCCTCTTTGGTGGGTCTCTATTTTCTCCAGAGAGCTCTATGGTCCTCCTGTCTAGTGTCAACCTAAGATTGATGTTCCATGACAATGGGAAGGTACTGAGGGGTCACTACAGCATTGACCTTCCATTCTCCTCCTAGACCTGTACAGTCCACATAGTTCAGTGTTTAGTGGAGAGCAAGATCCATATGCAACCACCTTTGCCTCCCCCTTGCTGCTCCTACTTGATTCAGTAACTCCTCTTCTTTAAAGACTTAGTCCTAGTATTTCTCTGCTGCCACCTCATGGTTTCTTTCCCCTAGAAGTCACCCAGTTCCTTGGCAGTTTCATAGATCAAGGAGCCAAGTGTGAGTCTCTGTAGCCATTCTCTGCATTTCTTAGCCCTGCTTCTCTCTGCTCTTTGACTGTCTTGGAAAGGTTAAGTCTAAAAGCCTAGCCCTAGTGGGGTGAACTGTCCATGAATCAGTCAATCACCCTTGTTGTTTGTCCTTCATTCTAGAAGAGGACCCTGACATCGGGAAGGTGAAGTCATGACTTGTAAGTGAACTGAATTTAAGTGAGGGAGGAATGTGCAAGGTCACCAGCCTCATTCTCTTCTCTGGAGTCATCCACCAGTGCCAACATATAGGTGGCAATTTGGGGTGGCCCCGGATGCAGTAGGAGACCTTGGCCTTTATAAGCTAAAGTCTTTAACAGATCTCAGTTTGACTGAGGCATTACTCTTATGGTAGTTTCAAAGAGTCAAAGAGTACTTAGGGTAAGGAAATTTAGCATCCTCAATGCCAAAAGAAAGGCCATGCCTTTTAATCCTATTAAAAAGGAGTTAATTTTGACCAGGCACTTCCTGGGAAAATCCTCTACACTGGAAACTCTCAATAACAAGAACTCACAGACCTAAATCTACAAATGCCAACAGGACTTATATTGTAGAGAAAGAAATCCTTAGTAGATTTTGTGTGTGTGTGTGTGTATGCATGTGTGTATGTGTGTGTCTGTGTGTGGGTGTCTGTGTGTGTCTGTGTGTGTGTGTGTGTGTATTGCCTTCTGGTTCAGAAAATACAGATGATTTTTCCAAGAAGTTTGGTGGTGAAAGGGAGGAATGAAGATTAGAAAATATTTCAAGGAGGTAGAAGGGTAGAAAACTTTTTAAGGCCTGGGGAGATCAGCACATGATCTCAAGATCAAGCACATGGAAAGAGAGGGTTCTGGTGTTTCTCAAGGCACACTGCTGCTGACCTGGTGACACAGATTCATCATTGCCCAAACCTTTTGATGTTCTCTTTTCTGGGAACCTCAGACAATTCAGAGAATAGCCTGGCACACACAAAACTTTCCCAGGGACACATAATAGGGGAATGCACAGAAACACAAGGAAAGCTACTCAAGGAATTTAGAATAAGCTGCATTTGAACTATTCTGTCATACAGATGTCTCATTTGACTTCCTCCTTTTCAAAATAAACAACTCTACAACAGCAATAGAAGAGGAAGTCAAACAAACATCAGTCCAGAAATTTTACCTTTCTGCCTTTTATTGGCTACCCTGTAGCTAGTCACTGAGAAAAAAAAAGGCAGATGGGCTATATTGTTTTAGATGTTTCTACAACTCGGATACCCTCACTTCAGTGGTGAGCTAGCAGTACCCCCTTCTAAACCTTTCCCTCCAGGTGATGGGAGTGGTGGGAGTGGCTATACCAGTTTGACTGAAGCCTCAAGGGCTAATTGTGTCAGCTCTACTACCCCAATGGACTTTAACTCAAAGTTTGGATTTGAGCTGAGAAAGGACTTGACTGGCAGGAAGACTAAACCAGAACATTTTCACTATAGGCATTCACTCATCTGAACCCTCACAACTCTTCTTTTTAGTGTAGGCAGCTTCACCAAAAGATATTGGTCTGTGCCCTCAGCAAATGAGGACAGTGTGAATGGGCCCTGCTCTGATTACAGAACAACCCAACAGCAACAGGGACTCCAGTCTTCAGCAGCAGCTGGAGAGTGTCACACTTCTGATGTCACGGCACAATGCTCTTTGCACATCAGCAATATGCTGTGGAAAGGAGCCACCAGCAAGCAAGAGACAGCCCCAGGGATTGGATGAATGTGCTTGTCTTTTTTTTAATGTAGTTTTTAAAAGCCACAATCATTGAAAGGCACAAACTTGATCCAAATGACCTTTATCATTCCCAAGAAATTCAATCCTGAACAGGCATTACAGAGAGCTCTGACTGAATCTTTCAATCAAGGCACACTGGGCAATCATGTTGGTTTATTTGAAGAATTCCTGTTTTTGTTATTCTGAACTTGAAAGACACCAACAAACAAACCTTTCCATGTACAAAGAACATTAAAAAGAGGATTATATATGGAACTTTGAATCTCCATTAGGTATAGCTTATTTTTTTAAAATGCATAATAAATTGAACACATTCATTTTCAAAGTTGTACTGCTTTGTACTCTGTCTCCCTCTGAACTTCCTCTGATCTCTTCTGTGCATTTTTTATAAATGCTTCAAAGACACTCAGATAAAATATTTGGCATTATTGCCACTAACCTTCCTCCCTCCCAAATCCCACCCTTCCAATTTCAAAAATAACAATGAACCTTCTCTTACAACAAATAAGCAAAATAAGAACTCAAATTAGCCATTCTTTACCTCATGTTCATCACCTCTCTGCATGCTCCATCCTTGATCCTCTGGTTTCACACTTTCATCATTGCATTGATCAGAATTCTTTTATAAGTCTCTCTAGTTTGTATTTCCTTATAGTGTGGTAGTTTCCTGTGGTCCTGTTACAAGCAAGCCATTTGGGGCATATAGCTTAACTAATTGTAGTACAAAATTGTAAACCAATCATTTAACAGAATACTAGCTAATCATACAGGAAGCAGGTTAGGCATCACATCAAGTACCATCTGCTTTTTGGCAGGGGTCCTATGTGGCCCAGGTATGGTATGTCCCCCTATTATGGAGAGGAGGGAACAATTTTAGGAATTGGCAGGATAAGTACCCATGAGGAGAGAAGTGCGCTAAGTCAGGAAATGGAGGCAATCTGCCAAAAGCAAGTCCCATGAGCCTCCAATGACCATGTCCTTAGGACTAGTATAGTAACCTTGCCTCTTGGTGTGCCCCTTGTTAAAGGCTGAAGATTGGCAGGTGGATGGGTATGGAATCTATTTAGCTCCTATAAAAATTTCTCCTCAAATCAAATAAGAAAATGTAAATAGAGTGTTTTGCAAATCTTAAAGGGCTTTATAAATGTCTATTTTTATTCTTTTTCCAGCACTCACTATAGCTTTTCTTTTGCAGCTCTTCCTTTTTATTTTTTCTTGGATACCTGAATTGTTCTAAGGGACACTCCAGTGATTGCCTTGACCCTTTTTGTATTTTCTGGAGCCTATGAGAACAAACTGCTGACCTCTGCACCTTTTTCTTCAATTTCTGTACTCTTTCCACCTGGATCAGGGACACAAACTTAAATGTGCTATACTCTGGGAGCTTCTTTTCACCCTTGTAGTCCAGACTTCTTAGGACAATCCTATCAGTTCCAGAAGACCTTGCTTCTTCCTTTTGGGGTTGCCATCACATGACTCCTTTCCCCAAGGACCTAGGAATTGGACTCCTGCTGAGAGGAGTCTCAGTCATACTGTACCCACTCATGGAGACCCACTCCTCTGGGAATGGAGCTTTGACCTGATCTCCTGTTAAGGTGAGGCTTCTGCATCCTATCCCATGGGACCATGTGGTTAAGAACATTGTGTGGAAAATGTAGTTCCAGTGTTTCGAGAACAGCTGTGTTTGGGAGACCTGGAGCATTCAGTTTCTCCCAAATGGTCTAATTCTATCTCTCTTAGGCTTTTCTAAGGGTTACTTTCTATTGTCACACCAGAGACCTCAAAGATAGTGCTAGTGTAGATGATCAGGACCTGAAGCTTGGATGATGGTGTGTAGTATCACTAACCCTGAGAAGTCCATAACAACTAGATGACCCCAGCTGCTCCAAGATTTTTTACCTGTCCAGTAGTGCTCTACCAAGATGATGATGATGATATCGTGTGTGTGTGTGTGTGTGTGTGTATGTGTGTGTGTGTGTGTGAAGAGATAGGCTTTGTAATTTATATGTGTATGTATACCTAAAGGACTGTGTCTGGACATCCTATGACCTTCCCTGGAAAAGGACATACACATTAATTAGATCTTATTTAAATAGGAATAGAATAAATAAATAGAAAACTGAGATCCCAGGGAATGATCAGGAGATTTTCAAATTAGCTGAGACTGTAAGCAAACTTTGCCACTCCTATGATGCCCTTCTTTGAAAGGGTGTAACCCAGCCAATTCCACATCTTTAGGGTGAAATGTGGGAGTAGGGCATGTGACTCAATATGAGGAAAGACCGTGTTATCTTTTTCTCTTTTTGGATCATTTGGGATCAGAATATTTTAGTGTCCCAGAGAAAGCATGACTAGAGTAATTGACCTAGGTAAGTGCTAAGTAGTTAGGGCAGTAATAGGAATTTGGGAGTGAGGAGAGAGCACTATCTAGTACGTTGCACTTCCTCCTCAGGGTTATATAAACAATTGACTAAGATAGTTTTAAGTTTTGCTTTGCAAAACTTAATACTTGTTATTCAGTCAGGTCCATCTCTTCACAACCCCATTTGAAATTATCTTAGCAAAGATACTGGAGTTGGTTTGCCATTTCCTTCTCCAGCTCATTTTATAGATAAGGAAACTGAGGCAAATAGGGTTAAATGACTTGCCCAGGGTCACACAGTGTCTGAGGCTGAATTTTGAACTCAAGTCCTCCTGACTTCAGGCCTGGAACTCTATCCAATGAGCCACACAATATAATGTGTGTAAATACATGCTGTCATTTAATTCTTCTAATCCCAAGAGATAGATACTACAGTTATTATTCCCATTTTACAGACAGGAAACAAAAGCTCAGGTTGAACTAAATGACTCCTAAGATTCCTGTAGTTAACTTCCATGAGCATCACTTTCCTCATGTGTAAAATGAAGGCATTGGATCTGGCCATCTGGTCCAATCTCTTCATTTTTAGAAATGAAGAAACTGAGGTATTGGGAAGATGTCATATGTCCAGGATTATGTAGGTAGTAGATGATAAAAGTTAGAATTTAAACCCATATCATTTAACTTCTAATTCAACATTTTCAACTACTACATATCATCTCCCCATGACTGTGTCTTAATAACCAGCTCACAAGAAACTAGGGAAGTTGGTGTCTGCTCCCACTGCCTCTGAAATATAGATGGAGGAAAAAAAAATACAACCCATAACAAAGAACTCAGCCAGAGGTAAAACTAAAGCAGCTGTGAGCCTTGGTAGTGCTGCTGCCTAATCACCTGCATAGATCACTCCTGTTGTGCCACAAACTGACCAGCCACCCCACCCCCCATGCTTCTGCAGCTGTTCACTCCATTTTTGTATTCTTTCCATTAGGTCTGCCATGGTAGCCTCCATGATGCTCATGTTATAGAGCTCATGATGCACATCCACCCGAGAGAGAAAGGCTCAGAAGGTTTTGTCATATTATGTTAATAACGTTAATGACCTTGTGACACAGTCATCCTTTCCCAAGCACTTCAGTGGTCTCTGTGCCCAGGACCTCAGCTTGGAACCATAGGTTGGCACTTAGGACTTCCAATATAACAAACATACTACAAGACAATAAAGAGATACATAAGGAAAACCACCCAGAAACAGCAGTCCCCATGGGCTACATTGTTTTAACCTATTATCAATGTACAGTGGAAAGTACACTGTACTTAGACTCAGAAGACCTGGGTCTAAATTCTACCTCCTTTACTTACTGCCTATGTGATCTTGGGCAAGTCACTATCTGAGCCTTAGTTTCTTCATCTGTAGAATGTGGGAGTTGGACCAAAATAGCCTCTCAGATTCCTTCTATTTCTAGCTCTATAATCTTATGACCTTTCCTTTCTAAAAATAGAGCTATTGGTTCTGCAATAGCAAGAGAATGATCCAGACTAAGAAACACCAGCCTACAAATTCTGTCTCTCTCTGTTTCTCCCTGCTACCTGAAGTCAGCCTCAGAATGAGTGAGAGCCTGGGCAGTATTCAGGGCTACCATCTCCAGATGTTGCTTTCCTTCCCCAACAATGGAATTCCTTGGCAACACTGGCAAATCTGTTAATAACTTCCTGTAGTCAGACTGTGTAAATGATATGAATGGTTTGGATGCTGATTCCTTGTGGTGTAAACTATTTTGTCTTGAGAGACTATTGCAACATTCCCTTGGGATGACAACAAAAGATTTTCATCAAGGAGCCACCATACTGCACATTCCCGACACGGCTTCCAGTTATATGAATCTAGCATATTGAATCATTATTATCTTGAAAGATGCATAGTGGAAGAGAGTGGGAGTTAAGAGATGGGGGCAGTTTTTAGAAGAAGAAATGTAGGCTATCAGTAGATATTGTTTTTAATGCTTCAAATGTATAATAATTTTAAAATTCAAATTAAAAATGACTTTGAGATTTCACATCCTACCCATCAACTTAGCAAAAACAATAAAAGATGAAAACAGCTGATGTCAAAAGGGCTATGAGGAGTTAGACATACTGGTACACAATTGGTGATGTTGTGAACTGGTCCAGCTGTTCTGTAGAACAATTTGAAATTGTGCAAGAAAAGTCTCTGAACTATTCAGGCTCTTGGATCAAGCAATCCTACCCTGGGCATATACTTCAAGGAGGTGAAGGACAGAAAGAAGGTTACCTTATAAACCAAGATATTTGTAACAAGAATTAAAAAAGTACATTTACCTGATGCATTTTGTCTTTTTATCAGAGTCATTTCTGGGAGAGGTGGGGAAATCTCTTGTCTCTAGAGATTGGATCCTCCCTGGTGATAGTAACAAATAAGCAAAAACCATCTGATACAGTGATCACATCTGACAATGTGTACAACATTCTGTCCAATTAGTCTTGTCTCAATGCCATAAGGAGGGAGATATGTTTCATTATCTACTCTCTAGAGTCTTCATTGGTTTGTTATTGTTACTGGTGTTTTTGGATGAGGAAACGCTTAAGGAGGGGAATCCCCCCACCACCGTAGACTGGTACCTGATGTACAGTTTATGCTCTTGGTTACCTAGGGTACTAAGTGACTTGCCCAGGGTCATATAGCTAATATGTTTTAGGGGCAGAATTTAAACCAAGGTTTTTCTAAAGTAGAGGCTACCTCTCTATCTACTATATCCTACTGCCTCTCTCCCTCATTGACTTTTTAAAAATTACTCAGAGTTTGCTTCCTTTTAGTGATCTTTGTAGTTACATATGTGTGTGTGTGTGTGTGTGTATGTGTATGGAGAGAGAGAGAGAGAGAGAGAGAGAGAGAGAGAGAGAGAGAGAGAGAGAGAGAGAGAGAGAGAGAGAGAGAGAGAGAGAGAGAGAGAGAATTCTTTTGGTTCTGCTTATTTCATACAAATCATTCTGTGTTTCCCTGAATTTTTCACATTCATAACTTCTTGCTCGTTAATACTTCATTACATAAATATTCTATATTATTTTCAGCCATTCCCTGAATAATGGGCATCATCTTTGCTTATAGTCCTTTACAAAGCTCTGCTATGAAGATTTGACCATTTCATATATTTTTCCTTCTGTCTTTTCTTCTCTGGATCACAAGCTTAGTCTGTACAGTTTAATCATTTGTATTGCATAATCCCAATCTGTCAAAGAGCACAGCTGGACAAATTTATAGCCCCACCAACAATAGACTACTATGCCAGTCTTCTCACATCTTGTCCAACACTGACTTTTTGTTTTTTGCCATTTTTGTCAATTTGCGTGATATGAGATAAAATCTCAGAACTTTAAATTTAACTTTCTCTGTTATTAGTGATTTGGAACATAATTCCACATTGTCACCTACATCTTGCATTCCTTTTATAAAATACTATTTATTCATGTCTTTTGACCACTTATCTATCAGGGAATGTTAGGGATTATGTATTTCATTAATTCCCCATCCATATAGCTAGTCTATCAGACTTTTATTTGTGATATTTGATAGAAATGATTTAAATCTCTATTTCCTCTCCTAATCCTGTATTCATTGATTCTAATCATAAAAAGCTTTTTAAATTGTATGTTAGCAAGACTTTTGTGGTAGTGAAAAACTAGAAGCAAAGTGGGTGCCCATCGATTAGAAAATGACTGAATGGATTGTGGTTTATGAATGTAATGGAATATTGTTGACCATAGAAAATGATAAAAATGAAGAATTCAGAGAAACATGGGAAGAGAGAAGAAGGTAAACAGAATCAGGAGAACAATATCCATGATGGCTACAATAATGTAAAAGGAAATGGCACTAAAACAGCTGAACTCAGATGAAATGCAACAAACAATCATGGTCCCAGAGAAGAGATGCTGAAACATTCTTCTCTCATTTCGTTAATTGGAAAAGAATCTATGGGCACAAAATATTAAGCACACACTGTCTTATGTGATTGCTGTTTGGTCAGTTTTACAGAACCATTTTTCTTTGTTCCACAGCAGGCTTTGAATAGAGGTTGCTAGGGATGTTATATCAGGAAACAATGGTAGCATAAAAAAAAAAAAAAAAAAAACCATTTTAAAGAATGAATGGAAATCAAGTTTGGCCCCAAAGGAGATTTATGAGCAGATACTTCCTCCAGATTCTTGGTAAAGGTGGGGAACCTTACATATAGATTTTTTGGATATATTAGGTTTGTTGAACTTTTTTTTTCTTTTTATTATAAGGGATTACTTTCTGAGAGAGGGTAGAGAAGGGACACAATAGGAAATGTGGGTGATGTGAAAAGAAGAACATTTTTAAAATGTGGTTTTTTTTTTTTAAATGAATAATGGACTCAACAAGTTTTCCAATGAGATTTGTGTGGGAATATTTTGGAAATGAGGCCTTTATCACAGACACTAGTTGCAAAAATTCTTTCCCAGTTTTCTGCTTCCCTCCTAATCTTGGTTGTATTGAGTTTGTTTGTGCAAAACCTTTTCAATTTAATGAAATCAAAATTATCCATTTTGGACTTCATAATATTCTCTATCTCTTGTTTGGTCATAAATTTCTCCATTCTCCATAAACCTGACAAATACATCATTCCTTGCTCCTCTAGTTTCTTTATAGTATCAGCCTTTATACCTAGATCATGTATCCATTTGGACTTTATTCTTGTGTAGTGTCAGTCATTAGTCTATGCCCAATTTTTGCCACACTATTATGCAGTTTTCCCAGCAGTTTTTGTAAACAGTGAGTTCTTATCCCAGAATCTGGGGTCCTTGGGTTCATCAAACAGCAGACTGCTATATTCATTGACTACTGTGTCTTAAGTATCTAACCTATTCCACTGATCTACTCCTCTATTTCTTAAGCAGCACCAAGTGGTTTTCATGATTGCAGATTTATAATACAATTTGAGATCTGGTAGGGTTGGACCTACCAGAGGCCTCATTTTTAAATATAGAGAGAATTGAGTCAAATTTATAAGAATACAAGTCATTCCCCAAATGATAAATGGTCAAAGGACGTGAACAGGCAGTTTTCAGAGAAGAAATTAAAGCCATCTGTAGTCATATGAAAAAATGCTGTAAATCACTATTGATTAGAGAAAACAACTCAAAACAACTCTGAGGTACCATATCACACCTATCACATTGGCTCACATGACAAAACAGGAAGATTATAAATGTTGGAGAAGATGTGAGAGAGTTGGAACACTAATTCATTGCTGGTGGAGCTGTGAGCTTATCCAACCATTCTGGAGAACAATTTGGAACTATGCCCAGAGAGCTACAAAAATATACATATCCTTTGACCCAGCAATATTACTTCTAGGACTGTATCCTAAAGAGATAATAAAAATGGGAAAGGGTCCCACATGTACAAAAATATTCATAGCAACTGTCTTTGTAGTGGCCAAGAACTGGAAATCAAGGAGATGCCCATCAATTGGGGAATGGCTAAACAAGTGGTGGTATATGAATATAATAGAATGAATACTATTATGCTATAAGAAATTATGAACAAGAATACTTCAGAGAAACCTGGAAGGACTTACATGAACTGATTCTGAGTGAAAAGAGCAAAAACAGGAGAACACTGTACACAGAAACAATGTGTAAAGAATTTTCCTGGTAGACTTAGTACTTCACTGAAATGCATGGACTTAAAAAATTTCTAATGGACTCTTGAGGCAAAACACCTTCCACATCCAGAGAAAGAACTATGGTATTGGATCACAAATAGAAACAGATCATTTTCTTTTGTATTATGTTATGTTTTGTTTTGTTTTATGGTTTCTCCCATTCATTTTAATTCTTCTATGCAACATGCATTTAATAGGAATGTACATGTGGAACCTATATAAGACTGTATGCCATCTCAGGGAGGGAGTAGGGAGGGAGGAATAAAGGGGAGGGAGTGGAAAAAAACCTAAGATGTATGGAAGTGATTGTCGAACACTGAAAACAAATAAAATAATTCAATTTAAAAAACAAAAGAATGTATGTATAAAAACCATATACGATTGCATGCCATCTTGAGGAAGGAGTGGGGAGAGGGGGAGAAAATCTTAGACCTATGGAAATGACTGGAGAAAGTTGAAAACAAATTTTTTTAAAAAGGAAATATTATGGAAGGTATCTTTACTGATTATTGATGTACCACAGTCAGAGTCAACTTCTATTTTATGTTCACAGCCAATTATAGAGCATATTGCCATTGTACCCTGTATGATAGAATTCTGAGATTCACTGATTATGCAAATAGTCAAGATCACTTGATTCCAAGTGACTTGAACAGCTATGACAGTTTCTGGGCTTTACTTCTGTGAATTCTGAATGGCATACCTTTTCAAGGTGTCCTTGTATTTGTAGCATCTGCCTTCCACATCTTAGAGCCTACGATTAGAGCATCAGCCAAAGCTGCCAAAAGTTGGTTTGCTCATATTACAGAACCTCTATTACCTGTGTTCTTAATCATCCTCTTGGTAAGAAATTTCTGTCTTCATGGTACGAATAGCACTTACATTAGCAGCTGTTCCTTTAGCCTCAGTGCAAGGTAATAATGTAGCCTTTTCTTTGGTTATTAGAAATTATAAATATGATTTAACTGAGACGTACCATAGAGGGCTTCATCATGCATCTTGTAAATATGATCCCCTAGCTTGTTGTCTAAGAATTTTCCCACATTGCAGTGTTGAGAAAAATGATGCCGCTGTGCAATATAAATAGCAATGCCTCTAGCAGGCTGTTCATTCCATTTGTGAAATTTAAATCTCTGCCATACCCCTGATGGTGTCACTGAGTACACTTTCAATTATCCCACAAGGTCACCAAATGTCTTGGTCTTCTCTACAGAATAGAAATTGAAATATTAGGTGAGATATGGGGGTGATCAAGAAGCTTATTTTAACAAATGTTTGAGGCCCCAGAGATGGCCAAGACCCAGCAAACTTCTGTTCAGGGCCTACTTATGTTTCAAGACAGAAGCAAAGTCATTGTGCACAGTAATCCCAGGTCAAACTCTTCAATATGACTTAAAGCAGTCAGTCTGCTCAGGTTCCAGAGAGGGGAACCACTAGCAATTGTTAACTGGGAGTACAGAAGTGTGGATGGATACTATCTATGGTTACTCAGTTTTAACAATGCTCCTTCCTCTGTCAAAAAAGTTGCCATTTTTAGTAAAGGATAAGCAAACCTTCACAGGAAAGAGCCAATTTTCACATGAGAATACTTTCATTGATGCGCATCTACTCTGGACAAAACACCAGCCTAAAAATTCTTACACATATAGCTACTGGAAATCTGAAGGAATAAAATAAGTAATAGGAATTCAGAGGAATAGATATGGGAAAGGTTGCATCACAGTGCCCCCTAGCATACATTACAGATAAAAAAAAATGTTTTGAAACCAGTCTTTGGTTTCAAGGTTCATACATAACCAAACAACAAACCTCCCAGTGACCTCCTCAATTGTCTTGACAAACCCTGTATTTTTCTACATCTGAAACCTAAAAATAAGCAAGGAAAATCTATTCTCAGGATGGATCTGCTCTCAGTACTGCTACAAGGGCAGGAATAATATAAATGATTTCAAATCCATTACTTAAAAAGAGTATATAGAAAATCATATTTTCTTATTTATTTGAAAGCATATGGATGAAGGCTACTCATAGAAACCTGTGTACCAGATTCATGTCCCAGCCTTGTTTGAGCTTTCTGTCAGCAGGATTTGAATAAATATAGACTTTGAAATGGAATAAAGCCCCTCTTGGTAAAGGAAGCAGTTTTTGTATTGTTTTGTCCAAGTTCTCACGTCTCATAATTGTTATCTATGACAGCATAACAGGAGTCAGGTGTAGATGATATGCAGTTCATTAAATAATTTATATTACTTTCTAAATGTGTATTTGTTGATGCTTTTTAAAACAAATCAAAATAATTTTCTAAAAATGAGCTTCTGAAAAACAAAGAGAAACGATTCTTCAAGGAATTCTTTCAATATATCTATTAGCTCATCAGTGAGAAATCTACTCAGTAGTACAGAGAGCAAACCATTTATACTTTGTTATTCTGTACAAGTTGAATCCATATTACCCCATAAATCCTGCACATGAAGTCAGTCCTCTTAATCAGCAAGAACCTTTTCTCGACTCTTTTAACATTATTTAATTGTCTCAAACCTTCTCTCAGACCAAATCTTCCTTCTTCTTCATTCTAACTACAGCTTGAACTCTGTCCTGGGGACCCCTGGCTCTTAAGTCTTCATGCCCTGTTCTGACCATCTCTTCCCTATGTTGTTTATATTCTAGCCATCATCATCATCTCCGTCACAACTACCATTTTGGACTCTACCCCAACTCTGATAGATGAACTTTTTTTCTACCTTTCCCTTGCCTGGAACTACTTCCTGGGCATCTCCACCCCATTCCACTATGTGGTACCTCCTCTTTTCAGTTCCCCTTTATTTGTTGTTTCCTGCCCTCTGCCCCACTAAATTGTAAACTTGAGGGCAAGGACTGACTTGCATAGTTTTATTTGTATCCTTGGCACTTAACACAGTGCATGGCACAGAGTAAGTACTTAATAGAGGATATCTCTCTCTCTCTCTCTCTCTCTCTCTCTCTCTCTCTCTCTCTCTCTCTCTCTCTCTCTCTCTCTCTCTCTCTCTTTCTCTCTCTCTCTCTCTCTCCCCATTGATTAGAATATAAGCTCCTTGAGGACAAGGATTCTTTTTCTATCTTTGTATCTTAAGAACTTAGCAGTCAGCTTGTTGGTTGATGTATTGATTTGCTCTCTCTCTTTCCTTCCCTACCCCCCACTAATTAAATCTTCCCTTATAATAGAGAAAAAGAAGTAAAACTGACCTACAAAATTACCCCATCTAACAACATATGCTACATTCCAGAGCTACAGTTCCCTTTTTTCACTACTGAGAGGAGAAATGTGTTTCACCATCTGTTCTCTAGAACCAAGATTTTTCATTAGATTTTTAATCAGAATTCAGTTGCCTTTTAGTGGTCTTTTCACTTACCTTATTATAATTGTTGCATATATTTTCCTGCTAGTTCTGTTTACTTCGCTGTCTATGAGTGCATACAAGCCTTCCCATGTTTCTTTTCATTTTGTTCAGCCATTCAATGAGAATCCACTTTGTTTCCAGTTCTTTTGCTGACGTAAGATGCGCTACTGTGATTATTTTTTCTTTACGGGGCATCCCATTAGACCGCAAGCATCTTGAGAGCAGGGATTGTTTTTTGCCTTTCTGTCCCATCGATTCCTGTGCCTGACACATAGTAGGTGCTTAATAAATACATTCTCACTGACTGACTTTGATCTCCTTGGCATACATACTCAGTGGTGGGATCTCTAGGTCAGAAAGTGACTTTTCTCTCATATGTCCAATTGCTTTCCAGAAAGGTTGGATCAATTTCCAGCTCCACCAGTTTACATTAGTTTACCAAGTCTTCTCATAGTGCCTCCAACATTGATTATTTATATCTTTTACCATCTTTGCTAAATTGATGCCTGTGAGGTGAAATCTCAAAGTTGTTTTAACTTGCATTTTTCTAGTTGATGGTAATTTAGAGCACTTAAAAATATTATTTGATAGTGCATCTTTCTATAATCCACCCAGTATTGACTATCTCTGTATTTTATTATTTTTGTCAGTTGGATGGACATGAGGTGAAATCTCAGGGTTGTTTTAATTTTTTTCCTTTATTATTAGTGATTTGGAAAATTTTTGCTTATGATTTTTGATTTCTTTTTTTTTGAAAATTGCTATATTTCACCACAAAATTATCATAGATTCATGTCAAATTTTGCAAGAAGTGGGATGCGACCATTATGTGAAGCTTTAAAAAGTGTGCCCATATTACTTACTTGTCTTTCAGTTTCGACCAGTCTCGCACCAACTTTCCACCCATTGAAAACGATCTTTCTGAAGCTCTGTTACCCCATTGTTCATTCAGTGCAATCACTTTCAGTTTGAAGCCTGCAGAATAGTTTTTATATTTACCCACAATCAGAAAGAAATACTTTGTACCTTAACGTATTACTGGCAAGTGAGGCGTGCAATTTAGATAGCTTGGGACAATGCAAGTGTTACCATATCACATGACTTGCTCATGGCAGCTTTGCCTTCCCCGTGCACCTATGGCTCTTCATTGGGTTGAGTGACAATGTCGTTAGTACTACAGGACTCTAAACAAATCATGGAAGTCCCAAGTTCGCTTTCTGAAATATACTGACAAGACCTGTAGGCTGAGAATTCCAGACTCACAATGTCTGACAGATAAATGCTATCCAGATGCCACTAGTGAATATCCTGCTGTTCTGCTTACCTTTTAAGCATGATTATGAACCGAATTATGCCATGAGACAATTATGTGACAAAAGGTTATGAACCCTTTTTGAGACTCTAAAAAACAACGGGGTACGACAATTACTTGATGATGATGATTATGCAGTGAAATACAGTGTCCATTTCCTTTAGCTACTTTTCTATTGGGTTAGGGTTCAAGACATTTACAATGTGTCCCAAAAGTTTTAATGTGATTTTTAAGCCTTAATAGGTAAGATTTGGGGATCCTGTATTTGAGCCAATTCCCCATATATCTTCGATAACAAACATATTAGATCCTTGATACAAATATTTACACACACACACACACACACACGACATTTCCTCTTCTTAGTATAGCTGCATGAGTTTCATTCGTACAAAACTTTAACATTTAACGTAATCCTACCAATATGGAATGGTGGATTAAGAAATGGTCTTGGATTCAGGAAGACCTGGGTTCAAGTCCTGCCTTTGACAGGCTTTGTGACCGTGGGGAAAGCATTTAAATTCTTAGTGTCCTCCAGCCACTCTTTAAGATTATAAATTGCAGAAAAGGTACAGCCCTGCAGTGGAAATAGGAGTTTCCTTATTGTGTTTGTCTTTTGTTGCCGAAGAAGACCATGCCATCAGAGAAATGATGACATGACCTGCACATGTATCTAAAGTGACTAGTTTAGGCCCATTCACTGTCTATTTTATCTCTTATGATCATCTAGATCCCTTGTTTGGTTAAGAATTCTTAATCTAGCCACAGTTCTAACTAGTTTCATTCTTTTACTTTATGATGCAACTCTTTTATTCTTATGCTATAAAAGTGTTTATTCATTGGACCTTATCAGCATATAGGTACTTGAAATTTCAGGTATTTTCTTTTTTTTGTGTGTGCAGCAGATCAGTCTTGTGTCCATGGGGTTTGTAGGACAAAGATACTGGAGTGATTGCCATTTCCTTCCCCAGTGTCTCTCCATTTTACAGATGAGGAATTGAGACAAATAGAGGTTAAGTGATTTGCACATAGTCACATAGCTACTGTTTTGAGACTGGATTTGAACTCAGATCTTCCTGATCTGCTTTCCAGGTTCCCAGCAAATCTTACCATATAGCAAGCTCTTCCACCAGTGATTTGTGTTTTTGAGTTTACAGATCATTAGGATACCTATTCTGTTACTGCTGGGTCTTGCTGATCTAATATATTCCACAATTAGTATTACTTTTACACAGCCAAATCAAGGATTTCTTTAGTCAGCTGTAAGAATGGAAAGAAGGAAGCTGGGGAAAGCAAGAAAGCAGTCCTCTCAAAGCACCCTGATCCTCTAAATCCTGTCTAGGAATCTTTCTTTAACTCAGACCACTCAGTTTATTTCACTAACCCTGGAAAGTAAAGGAGAATTTGTAATCTTTAGCCTGAAGGTTCTTAGCCTTTTTGGGTCAAGGACCCCTTTAGGGAAATCAGTAGACCCTTTCTCAGAGTAACGTTCTTAAATGCATAAAATAAAATACAGAGGATTACAAAGGTAACAAATTATATTGAAATAAAATTATCAAAATATATATACAAAAACAAGTTAATAGATCTGAGGTTAAGAAGTCCTTTATCTCATCTCTTATTTGAAACTGGGAAAAAGATGAGAGTAGAGACAGAAATGAAGAGGGAATTAGGTAAAGCAGAAAGCTATTTTGAAGTCCTTCTGAGAACTTCTAGTTCCTTTTCTTCTTAATGTGTTTTTACAATGTTGTACAAAAATGTAGACCTTGGTTGACTAGTACAGTACTATAAATTTGAATTAGAAGAATTATAAATAAAAAATTTCTCCCCCTACTTTCTGAAATATCCATTTTGGATTCATTTGATATAATAAGCAAATACTCCTGAAAACTCCTGAAAACAGAAGCTATCAACCATTCATCTCCATGTATTATTTCTTGGAATATGGAATATATAGACAGGTTAATAGTGAAGGAATTTGAATTTTTTTTTTTAATGTGTGTGGAGTGGGGTATATGGTGGGGGTAGGGTGGGTAGTGGAGGATAGGCAATGGGAAAGACCGAGAAGTACTAATGGGATGGATATGCCTCAGTGAGCTGGCTATTTTTGGCGAAATATTCAGGAACCTTGGCTTGTTCGTTAGTGAAAACCATAGTGTCTCAAAGTTATTGCCAGAAGATTTGGAGTTTTTGTTTTGTTTTGTCTAAATTAAGAACTCCAGGAATCCAAAGACTTCTGAATAGGGCAGCAATAATATGGAAGAAATTTTCCATGACAGAACACAGAACCAGAGGATCTCAATTCAATTCCTGGTGCTGTCACTTACCTGGGTATGTATATGAATCCTGGACAAGTCACTTGTATTCTTGGAACCTCCCTTTCCTCATTTATAAAATGAAGGCATTATCCTGATATCCTTGAAGATTTCTTTCAGTTTGATACTTATCATATAGGTAAATAGATAAAGAAACCTACAATCCTTTTTCTTATACTGAACCTATTTGATAAGATGATGACGTCAATTAAGGGATACGATCATCTTTATTCCTTTTTCTTTCCCCAAGTGATTTCAAGGTCTTTTAACTGAGTTTTCTTCCTCTTATGATCTTTTGTATTCCGCTATCGTTCACTTTCTGACTCCTTTCCCTTTGAGCTTTCTTGCTTGCTGCCTCATTCTCTAACCTAATTCCCTGAGGAACAGAACTGGTCACAGCTATATACCAGGGCGCTTTCCTTTAAACTTAGTGGAGCCCCACACATTTTAGTACCCTATCTTAGTTACTTTTGTTTCTTAGTTCTTTGATTGAGCAATGTCACAGCATAGCAAGCTGCCTGCCACTTTCGAAGGCAGAGAAAGTTTCTGGCTTTTGGTTTTACACAATGCAGGAAAAAGAACAGAGCTAATTAAGTTCTGTTGCAAACTCGTGTTACCTTGTGCAGCCCTGCCAGAATATGGTAGCCTGGAACAGGGGTGGGGTTGGGATGGGGAAAAGGTGCTGAGTGAGACTCTTAGGGATTAGCCCCTGTTGTTTCTTCATCAGGTTATTGCCTTATTAGGGTTCTTGGTGTCTTAGACCATGGAGACAGCTGAAAGTGCCTTATCTCTTACATATAGTTCCTATTTTGGAGAGGTTTATGAGGATTGGAGAAAGTATTTAGTCTTCTATTTTGTTGGTCATGTTACTCAGAAGTCCTGCTTTTTCTATTTCTATTATAAGCTCAAAATAGTACTTAAGAAGATCAAAAATGGGAAAAGCAGATGGATTATAGAAGAGCTTATGCTGAATATTGCACAATTGTGGTGCCATTGGTGGACCAATTACATTGCATCTAAAGAAGATACTAAAAATGTAGGGGGAAAATCTTGGACTTTATTAATACTGAAAAAAGCAACCAAGAGACCATCAGAAACTAATCACCTATATACCTACTCTCCCATTTATACAAAATCTAGGGCTGATCAGACCGATAGGAGGTCAAAATGTTCCACCATAGAATGGGCACAAATAGGTCATGTGAACATTTGGGGTGAATTCCCTAAATTTGCGCATCTCACGTTTCTTTTCAGCTATTTCAATTCTCCTTTGCTCATAGAGCACCGCACGTTGATGAGGGCAGGCCATGCTGAGCAGTCCTGTGCCAGTAGATCCCATGTCACACAATCAATGCCAAAGTTCTTAAGGACACCCTGAGATTGTCTTTGTAATGTTCTTCTGACCACCATATGAACCTTTGCCCTATGTGAGTTCTCTATAAAACAGTCTTTTTGGCAAGAGTTTGTTTTGTATTTGAAGAAATTCTGAAGATCACCTGGCAGGATCCTAGCCTAAAAGAGGCAGTTAGGTAGCAGAGCAGCTCTAGAGTGCCAGCTGGACCTGAGGTCCGGAAAACTTATCTTCCTGAATTCAAATCTGGCCTCAGATACTTACTAGCTGTGTGACCCTGGGCAATTCATTTAACCCTGTTTGCTGTAGTCATTCATCTGTAAAATCAGTTGGAGAAGATTGTGGCAAACCACTCCAATATCTTTGCCAACAAAACCCAAATGGGGTCATGAAGAGTCAGACCTGGTCTAAAGTCCTTGGCCTCTCCTTAATGAAAAACAAAATAAAACTTATCAGTCTCCCTGCATTTGAAGGTGTGGTCAAGGCAAAGGAGTCAACACCCTATTCTGAAGTTCTTGGTTTCATTATTATCAAAGATCTAATTGAGTCAATCAAATTTAGGAAGGAAACCTGAAACCTTGAAACTAAGATTAGGTTGGTGACCAAACTAGGAGCTTGAATATCTTTATGTGTATGAGTGTGTGTGTGTATGTGTGTGTGTGTTTATATATGTATGTATATAAATATGTACATATGAAATAAACATATAAAGAACTTTGAAAGAAGGCATTCAGATGACGGGGGAGTGGGATATCCTTTGCCCTTTTCCCCCTTCCATTCATTTGTATATGGGACCAAAAAGAACCTTGAGGTTGAGAAAATCAGGGAACTTTTGCTGAGAGGGAAGTCTTTAAAGTATTTCTGAATTGGTGATGTTTGACCGTTGGAATATAAACAGATGTTATAAGGGTTTTCTGATCCTAAATTAGATAGAAGTTTGGAAGAGACCCTGCTTTTGGTGATCATGAAGTTTGGGTTGAAAAATAGATTTAATGCTTTGTGTGTGTTCATCCTTCATTGCCGAAGAAGACCATGCCATCAGAGAAATAATGACATGACTTGCACTTGACTTTGCTTTTTTTTTTTTTTTGAGAGAGGGAGGGCTGTGCAGGTCACCAACCTCACTTCTCCTCCAGAGCCATCTGAATCCAGTGACCAAATATTCATCATGATTACTGGAGATGACCCAGGTTGAGGCAATTGGGGTTAAGTGACTTGCCCAAGGTCACACAGCTAGTGATTGTCAAGTGACTGAGGTGAGATTTGAACTCAGATCCTCCTGACTCCTGCACTGGTGCTGTATGCACTGCACCACCTAGCTGCCCCTTAATGCCTTGTGGGCACAAATTGGCTAACTACTTTGTAAACCAAAAGGGCTTTGCCTCTGAAAGAAAATCTCTGCCTCGAAAGAGGAAAGTCTGTATCATGACCATGACTCTGAATACTACCAAACTAAGCAATGGGAAGGAAAACAATTAGGAGTGATGTGATGTGATGGCTCTGCATTTCTAAAAGATGTGAAGCCTTTGGACTCTAAGCTAAAAGAGTCATGGTGGAGAGCCCACCCCTCTCCTTCTTACAGCAAGAGATAACACTTCAGCTGATGATTCTAGCTGGTTAGAAATTAGTAGCAGGAAAAAGCTATGCAATCTTGTATCTGGTGGATCCACGTTTGGCAGGAACCACGGAGACCAACAGAAGACTATCTAGCAGAATCCAAGCAGAAGCCAAGTGGGGAGTATTCCTAATTGGAGCAGCATGGTAACATCCCCAGAAGACATCAGCAGCTCTAGGTTTCAAAGGTGTGAGCTATGCTGTGTGTACCCTGGGGATAAGTGTTTTTTACATATGTACCCCTCCATGCATGTTTCCTAGTGTAGTTCACCTTTTTCAGTGATGGTGTGTGTTTACAGAAGAGTGTTGTTCAGTTTTATGGGGGAATTATTCTAATGTTATTTTTTCCTATGAGGCTAATACATTAAACGCCTTTGCCTTCATCTGCTGGTGTCTGCTCACTAACCAGTAACAATTATCAAATTAGTAGGGGATAACGAACTATGATTTGAGTGGATGTGGACTCTGAGTACCCTGAACTTGGGACAGCCAGTAAGGGAGACCCAACTGTGAGTGGGGCACTGAGGTGTTATCTTAGTATTGTATAATTCTTGTACATCGCATAACCTCTGTAGTTTACAAGCAACTTGAGGTCAGTGTTTGCATTGGTTTTCATCTTTGAAATCCAGTGTCTAGTGTTGCATAGATAATAAATACATTAGGTAAATTGGCTTTTTATTAAATTGATGTGGTAGGTAGTGGAAATGAAAATAAGGGAGCATGTAGGAGAGGTAGAAGGAGCTTAGAACGTGAAATACTTGAACACAGAAACCATCTTCTTGCTTGTACAGTAGTTGTATCCCTATTGCTTAGCACAGGAGCTGGCACATGGTAAGTACTGAATAAATGCCAGTTGACTTGACCTGATACTCTTCAAAAGAAGAAATTACAACATTTGATGAGAAGGGATAGACTACAGATGCTTACAGCGCTGGAAGTCCCCATCCACCACTTACTAGGTGTTTGGGGAGGAAAAAGTGAGGCTGGTGACCTTGCACAGCCCTCCCTCACTCAAATCAAAGTCAACTGCAAGTCATGCCATTATTTCCCTGATGTCATGGAGCTCTTCAAAAATGAAGGACAAGCACAACCTGTGTGTAGATTCAGCTGCCTGAACTGGTTAACTCAGCTGGTCCTCTCCCTCTCCCTCTCCTTCTCTCTAAAGGAAGGTAAATTTTGATGGCTAGAAGATAGATAGAAGCTGTCCAGTTAATTTGGGATTTACTGGCTAGACTTCCTTCCTTCCTTCCTTCCTTCCTTCCTTCCTTCCTTCCTTCCTTCCTTCCTTTCTTCTTCCCTTCCTCCCTCCCTTCCTTTTCTTTTTTTTCTTTCACAAAACCTTAAACCCAAGTTCACTCTGAAGCTCACAGATTGGACCACAATAGGTTCCTACCCAACAGGTCCACTCAATGGCTGTATTTTGGGTCCTCCTGACTTAGAGGGAATGTCAATGGTAACTCTTTCTCTTTGGAACAGCAACCCTGAGGGTCTTCCTCTTCCAGCTTAATTTTTTTTCTTTTTTTCTTTCTAATTAAAAGGGCCATTGACTCATTTCTTTAAGAATGTGCTTTACTTCATTCAAAATGATAACCTGAAACGGCCTAAAAGAATCAGGGTCTCCTGCATCTTGGGCCATCTCCAGTCATCCTGGTGACTATTTGGCCACGGGACCCAAACGGCTCTGGAGGAGAAAGTGAGGCTGGTGACTTTGCACAGCCCTTCCTCACTCAGATCAAAGTCAATTTTAAGTCAGGTCATCATCTCCCTGAAGTCATGGTTCTCTTCGAAAATGAAGGACAAGCACAACTTAGGTGTATGACCCTAGACAAGGTACTTACTACTTTTATGGGCTAAAGACTCTTCCTCTTTAAAAAGAGGGGTTGAAGTAGATCTAAGGTCCCTTCGATTTATAGCTTTCTTATTCAATGACGCTAGTTAGGTTTTCTTTTTGGCGGAGGTGGTGGGGGTTTGAGGGTGTGTGGAGAGATGCACCCAAACTGAATTGGTTCTAGCTTTTGTGTGGGTAAAAATACCTTTTTGACCTCTCTATATTCTCTCCCCGAACCTTCAATAACTGACGGCCACACCCACCTCCACTTCCCTTCAGTTCTGGGCCAGCCCAGGGCATGCCTCTCGCAATTCTGAGTCTGAAATTCACTAGTCCAGAGGGGCTTTTGAGGTGGAGCTCCGGCTAATCCGCAGCTGCTGAAAAGACCTATTTTGCACTCGTAGCTCAGAGCTAGAAACCCTTCCTGGACTCCCAGGGAAATAAGGTCTGGTGATTTAACAGTCCTTCCTCATTTCACTCCCCCGGCCCCCTCGGTCCCCCCACAGAAACGTGTGGATTTTGTCTGAGCATGTACGTGTTGGCGGCGGCCGTGGAGAGGGTGGGAGGTGTGTTTAGCGGCTAGGAGCAGGTCTACGTCCTTTCTCCCTAGAGTCTAGACCCAGAGCCCGCGGTGGGCGGAAATTCTTGGGGAGCTGGGTGGAAAAGGAGACCGAGGGCGGGGGGACAGTGCTGGGGGGAGGCTAAGAGAACAGCTGGTTTGGACAGGAATACCAAGTCAGGGGCAAAGGCTGGATCTGCTCCTCCGGCCCCCAGCCCGACTTTGGCCGGCACAAAGCCGAACTGGGGTGGGAGGTGAGGATGGGGGTGGGATGGGGGGAACTGGGACAGTGAGTCAGACCTCCGGGAAGGAGGAGGGGGCCGCTGTGTGTATGGGGGGAGGTCAGGAAATGACATCAGCGGAGCGTGTTTTGGGAGGGCCGGCCGCTTCTGACTGTAGCCCGCGGGGAGGTTTGCTGGGAGGAGGATCTTTCTCTGCTTTCCCCGGTCCTGGGCGTGATCTGGGCCCCTTCCTGGGGGAGTTTCCTGCTCTTCCACCCCCCAGCCCAGCCCAGCCACCTCGTCTCCCCGGTTCTCCCCGCCTCCTTGCTCCAGATCTCCCCGCCCCCTCTCTGGGCCGCTCCTTGTATGGTCTCCCTGCCTCTGTCTCTCCCCGCCCTCCTTTCCCCCAGTTAGAAGCGGCTCGGGACGCCCGGACGGACGGAGTCACAGCTGGGCTGGACGTCGCGCTGACCACCGTTCCTTCGTGCTGGCGGAATAGACGGGCAGAGCCCCGCGGTAAGACAGGGTGGGGTAGGGGGACAGGCGGGCCCCGGCCGCAAGTCCAAGGTGGGGGTGGGTGGGGGCTGCGGGCCCTTCCCTGTCCCGGGGCTGGGGGCTCCAGAGCGGGCGGGGAGAGCCATCCATTCATCTTTCTGTCCCTGGTAACTGCGGCCCTTCTTCCAGCCCAGCCTCCGCATGGCGGCCCCCCGGCCCCCCCCTGTCATCTCCGTCTCGGTCTCGGCGCCCGCCTTCTATGCCCCGCAGAAGAAGTTTGCCCCGGTCGTGGCCCCCAAACCCAAAGTGAACCCTTTCCGGGCCGGAGCTTCGGAGAACCCTCCAGGGCCCGGGGCCCAGAGGGCGCAGATGGGCAAGGTGGGGGAGATTCCTCCCCCACTCCCGGAAGGTAAGGACTTTGTGGGGGGATGTCTGGAAGCCAAGGGGGTGCAGGGGATCGAGGAGCTTGTGTGTGTAGGGGTGGGGAGGTGGAGGGGGTATCGGGCCACTCGGTCTGAGCAGATGTTCTTACCTCATCTTGCAGCCCGTGGCCCTGAGCCAGGACTCCTGGGTCCGTTTCAAATTCCTGGCCCGGGGGTGGGTGTGAGCGAGAATGTGTGTGGGGCATGGCGCTTTCTGAGTTTACTTGTTAAACTGAAAGGGGGAGTGAGTTCCCTTCTCAGCAGGACTTCCTGACTTAAAACATACTTTCTTAATGGAAAGAGATCTCTTTATGGGGTGCTGGGATACCCAGGACTTCAGAGGCCTGTACAGGATGCCCAGTAAACCTTAGGTCTTACCTCATTCCTTACAGGCCCTCCCAGGACAACTGGAGGAGGGCCTTGTTGATGAATCTCTTTCCGTGCCTCTAGATTTCCCCCTGCCACCACCTCCATTGCTACCTGGGGATGATGGAGAGGCTTCTTTGGGAGGGCCCTTCCCACCACCCCCTCCCCCATTTGAGGAGCCATTCCCCCCTGCTCCAGAAGAAGAGATATTCCCTTCTCCTCCACCTCCTCTGGAAGAAGAAGTGGGGGTTGAACCTCCAACACCAGCCCAGCAGGTGAGTGAAGGGAAAAAGAGTACTGGGCTGAAATGGATACTCCATAAAAGGGCTATAGAAGGAGGCCTACTGTTTCTGCTTGGCTTTCTCCACTTATGGGCAGGGAAATATTCAGTGGGGGCAGGGAACTTTAGGAAACTTCCATATAGCCCTATAGGCTGTGTAGGATTGAATATCCTTGGGGGAGGGGAGTCCTGAAACTCAGTGTAGGATGTATAAAGAAGCCTGCCTGGGTCCTCAAATTCTTTACTCCTCAGCCTAGAGAAAAGGTGAGCAGCATTGACCTGGAGATGGATTCTCTATCCTCCCTGTTGGATGACATGGCCAGGAATGATCCCTTCAAGCCCAGGGTGAGCGATGGGATAGGGAAACTGGGGAAGGTCAGGAATGCATGTGCGTGTTTGGGGGCTGTGTTTTTGTAGATAAAGTGAACCTACATAGGTGTGTGTGTGGGGGGGGGGGGCTGTCTGTAGATAAAGTGAACTTGCATAGGTGTGTGTGTGGGAGGGGGCTATGTCTTTGCAGATAAAGTGAACCTACATAGGTGTGTATGTGTGTGGGGGTCTGTGTCTTTGTAGATAAACACAGTGAACCTACATAGGGGTGTGTGTGATTAGGATAGACAACACCTTCTTCTAACCTAGTTCTCCCCCTAACTCCTCTCCCCTGCAGGTTTCATCTGGATCTGTGCCTCCTCCAGCTGTCCCCCAATTTCCTCCCAAGCCTAAAGTCCCATCTGCGGCTTCTGGCACAGCACCTCTCCCTCCTTGGCTGGCTCCTACTAGCCCTCCTCAGTCCCACTCTGTATCTGTGTCTAAGACCTTAACCACACAGCCTCGAGGTCCCCCAGCTCCAGCTCCCCCAGTGGCTCCAGCTCCAGCTGTAGCTCCATCTGTAGTTACACCCCCAGCCCCCACCCCTACCCCCAAGTTTAATGCTGTGGCCCCCAAGTTCACTCCTGTGACCCCTAAGTTTAGTCCTCCAGCACCTGGGGGTCCCCCTCACAAGAAGGGGGGTCCTTCACCCCCCACTGCTGCAGGGTCCCCTCAACAGCCTCCGCCTCCCAGCTTCACCTATGCTCAACAGAGAGAGAAGCCCCGTGTGCAGGAGAAACAACGTCCAGTCCCCCCTCCTGCCCAGGACCAGGTGAGGGGGAACGACAGAGGTCTGAAAAATAGGAGCAAGAGGAGAGGCTAAGCATAAAGTCAGGGCTTTCTGAAACCCAAAGTTAGCATGAGAGTGGGTGAATTTCTTCTGTGTGGAGTAGTGCAGCAAACCAAGTGAAGAAGGGAAACAGCACCTCCAGAGGAGGGACCTGGAAGGGTCTGGGTGTTTGGGTGGGGCCGGGCTGGGACGGGGTAAATAAAAGCACAAAATTTAGAGAGGCCTGAATGCCTAGTGTTTTAGTGGGGTTCAGAACTAAGTTGCTTTACTTGGGGCCTGAACTCAAGACTCCATCTCTAGGTCAACATTTAGATACTTTTCCACTTTGTCCTTTTTGAGTTCTTCCCCTTTAACGATGGGAGGCTAAAGGAGGCTGATCAACTGACTTTCTCTTATCAGCTGCCCGCTTTGTTTCCTGAAAGAGCATTACTCACTTTGTGGGGGTTGGCCTGGGCCTTGGGAGCTTTCTAGCAATAGCATCATTATTACCCACATTTATTAAGTAGCTACTCTGGTAATGTGCCATATGCTAGAGAATAGGACATGGGCTGTTTTTGAGAGGATGCCCATCTAGAAGAGGAGAACAGGATGTATACATAAAAATGCTTAGCTTATACTTTCTGTCCCATGCCAAATAGTATGGAAAATAAATCTCGAATGGAGAGAAATTCCCCAGGGCTGAGCCATTTGGGGAAGCCTTCATGAAAGAAGTAGAACCAGAGCTGAGCCTTGAAGGAAGGGTAGAACTTAGGTGGAAAGGAAGGTGAGGGCATCCTGAGCTCTAGGGAATGGGAATATGGGGTAGACTGAATAGTGAGAGAAAAAGCATGGATGTAGGAATGTGTGTGAAATGTGCAAGAACAGGTTGGCTTTGAACTTAGCTAGATTAGAAAGTTAGTAGCTTTGGGGAGTAGTGGGAGATAAGTTTGGAACAGTTGGTAGGGGACTGATTAGACCTTTCCAGTATTTTTCTGTAGGCAAAGGGAAGGCTTTTGATATGTGCAAAATCACGTTTTAGGAAGATTGATTGAGAAGACATTCATAGGATAGGTTGCGGGGAGAGACTTGTTAGGAGACTTGTGCTGGTTCAGGACTGAGGTACCTAGGGGGGCAGTGGGAAAGAAGGGGAGGATGGAGGTGAGAAATAAGAATTGACAGGTCCTGGTGACTTGAAATGGCAGGAGTGGAAAGGATGACTTCAAGGCTTTCAGTGTAGGTGACTGGGAGAAGGAAGGCCTTGTTGACAGATGAGAATAAATCAGAAAAAAGATCTGGTTTGGGAAAAGTCTTTTAGTTATGTGTCAAGAAGCCGTTTATGTAGAATTGTCCACTTGAAAGTTAAAACTGAGATTAACAGTCTGTGGATCAGACTGAGCAACACCCACTTTGAAGGAGGAAATGCTTATGGGGTACAAGAAATGACAATGCAGCAGTGACGTGGAAGTTGGAAGAGAGAACTTCAGGAAATATGGGCTTGTCCAGTGTTGGTCAAGGAGAATGAAATGTTAGGAAAGGCCAGGAGATTTGGTCATTGGAAGATTACCTGGGACCTTTGATGCCTGTTTCAGTAGAGTGGTTGGGAGCAAGTTATGAGAACTTGTGAGAAGCAGCAAATTTGACTGAAGACAAGATGCCTTGGGGTAATCAGGTTGAAAGAAGTTTTGGGGTGTTTTTTTTCTTTTTGATGTGTTTAAAGTAGGGAAAACTTGTGAAGATATTACTAGGTAAAAAGACAGTGGAAATAAGGATGGGAAGTGAGGTAATTGGAACAATTGTTGGGTGTGTAGCCAGAGGACCTGGCTTGTGTGGCTCAGCTTGTGTGACCTTGGACAAGTATCTTAAGCTTTCTAGGCTACAAATTCCTCATCTATAAAAAGGGGGTCGGGTTGATTTTGACATAATGAGGAGGCAGTAGTGGATGGTTTTAAGACCAAAGATGGATGCCTACACCATGGAAAAGAGGTGTACATCTTTCTTTGAGATAGGCAGGAAGGAGGAGCAGATGAAGGGAGATATTTTGAAAAGTGGTATTAAAAATAAGTGTGACTTCAGAGATGTTTGGAGATAGAGGTAAATATGAGGGAACTCGAGCTCTCTTCATAAAGCAAGGGATGAAGTCATGTGTTGGGAGTGAGGGGGTGGTGATGGAATGGAATGGAGATCTGGGGCTTGAAGGGTGGAAAAAGGTTTGAAACAGCTGCCATGGGGAATGCAATAGAGAAAGTTGAATAACAACTGCTGAGCAGTAGTTGAGTCCAATTGAAGTCAGAGACCTTGAATTTGGAGCAGAGTCAGCACTCTTTTTTCTAGTAGTATCCTGCAGATGGTAATAGGATCTAGGATGCTGGTGTGGTCTGGGCTTTCACCTTGTCCCAAGTGTGCTGGGGCTTTCCTGGTGGATAGTTTTTCTGGGGGGAGGGGTTAACTGGCTTGTCCACATAAAATCATCCATGGTACCTCCTCCCTCATCCTCCTTCCCTGCACCATCACCGCCCCTCCCCCCCTTGCCCCATGCTTTGGGCCCAGTCTGTGGACTACAAAAGTGGACTTCTCATTCCAGCTTGGGGCCTTAAGGTCCCCAGTGTGAGAATTCAGAAGTGGGATGGTTAAGGGGCCCCATAGGCAGCATCTTGGGTTTAACCTGATCTTCCTGCCCTATGTTATATTTCTATGCTGGCAGAGTTGCTCAGCAGCGTTTGGGACGGGTAGGTGTGCCTCTGGTGTATATGTTCTTTGGAGATGGGGGCTGTGCATGTGCTATAGGGGTCTATGTATGTATTCTGTGAGGCTTCTGTGTTTGGGTCCAGGGAGTCATTAAGTATCTTCCCTTGTTATTACCCTAGTCATTAGGTGTTACCAAAGTTGGCTGAACCTATGAGAGTGGCCACTTAGCATTTTAAAAAAATCTATTCAAAAGTATAGGTTTTGTACTGATTTCCATGCACTCGGTTTTAAAATTGTCATAGATGGTCTCTGCCAGTGGAGAATGTTGCTTATTTCTGCCCTCTCATAAGAGGTGTAATGGAAAGAGCCCTGGTCGTGGGCACTAGAAGATCCAGGTTCAGCCCCAGCTGTGCCACTGTGTGACTTTGGGCAAACTGGTATATTGCTGGACCAAGGTTTCTTTACCTGTAAAATGTCACAGTTATACTAAATGATTTCTAAGGTCCCTTCCACCAGTGGAACTCTATAATCTCTGGCCCTGGTATGTCTTGGCGTGTATGTCCAGTGCTATGGTGATCTGAGCAATGTGTGTGGCCTGTATCTGCACAAGTCCTATTCCTCACTTGTCTGTGATACTTTGCTTTGGGGGAAAAAAGGGATTAAAATGTGTCTACGGTCTACATAAGGTCTGGAGTAAGTATGGGTGGCAATAACCTGTTTTCCTTCCTCCTGGGTAGATGTGGAGTGGGGGTGGTATGGGGAGCTAGGGCTTTAGTAATTAGGACAAAACCTCTTGGCAGTGGGTGGAGGGGCAGATGGTGAGACAGCTGGGGAAAACTAAAATGAAGGCCACGCTTTGTAGAGAAAAACTAAGGCTGTTGGGGTTCTAGGTTCGCCCTCCTGGGGCCCCAGGACCTCTGACTCTTCGAGAGGTAGAAGAGCTGGAAGAGTTGACCCAGCAGCTAATGAGGGACATGGAGCAGCCATCCAATAACAAGCTACCCACCAATGGTGAGACTGAGTTCCCCTTCCCACCCCACCCCCAATAAGGTCCTAAACAGGTTGTCGTCATTCCACTGTGTTCCGGACCTCCCTGTCTCTAGCTAGCCTTTCTCCTGGTTGTTGTGACTGGTACCTTTTGGCTCCCCTCCCAGTCCTTCCTGCCATTTCCATTGTCCCAGTGCTGCCTTCCTTCTTCCCCCCCAGAGTATTGTGGTCGGTGCCACCAGGCCCTGGTACGTTCCCAGCCTGCAGTTCGGGCACTTGGGAGTCTTTTCCACGTTACATGCTTCACATGTCACCAGTGTGAGCGGCAGCTGCAGGGGCAGCAGTTCTATAGCCTTGAAGGGGCACCTTACTGTGAGCAGTGCTACGAGGTAAGGAAGCCACATGGGGAAACCTAGGAAATAGCTTGTGGGGAGATGGGAGAAGGGTGGTTGTATCCTGTCACTGGGAAGGAGGGTTCGGAACAGCCACCTTGCTCAAATCAAATACTAAAGTACGATACCTGGCAATTAAGAAATGCTGCTTGCCTTCCTTGTTCTACAAAAACCCAGAACACCCTGGAGAAGTGTAGCACGTGTGGTCAGCCTATCACTGAGCGGATGCTGAGGGCCACAGGTCGGGCCTTCCATCCCCAGTGCTTTACCTGTGTGGTCTGTGCCTGCCCTCTGGAAGGGACCTCCTTCATCGTGGACCAAGGCAACCGGCCTCACTGCGTCCCTGACTATCACCGGTGAGCTGTGACTCTGGCTTCTTGCAATAACCAGTCCTGAATGCCTCTGTTGTAGGGCCTGAGCTTTCTTCTGCCTGACCCTGGTGAATTTCCCAAGCTGGAGTGGGTCAGTTAACCTGCCTTTGTCTATTTTTGTTCAGTTTTTCAGTTGTGTCTAACTCTTCTTGACTCCATTTGGGGTTTTCTTGGCAAAGATACTGGAGTGGTTTGCCATTATTTTACAGATGAGGAAACTGAGGCTGAGATGGTTAAGTGACTTGCCTAGGGTCAGATTTGAACTCAGGAAAGTGAGTTTTCCTGACTTCAGGCTCTGTACTCTATTCACTGCACTATATAGCTGCCTTGTATTTCATACTATTTCATTAACCCTTCTATTTCAGAATCTTCATTGGGAGCCATGTTTTATACTCCTTCCACATGTATATGTAGTTCTTTTTTTAATGCAAATTCCCAGTTTATGCAAGGCTTATTATGTTCCAAGAGTTCCTTTTTAGAGCAGTTGTTTGGAACTCGAGTGCATTTTTCTGCAGAAACAATTATATGTATGTATACATATATGTGTATATATATATACACACGCACACACACACACAAACACATACTCATACACATATGTATATAGTGGTTACATTCCCAGGCCAGTCCACAAAAGCCTCTTTCACTCATGTACTTCTCGTTTGTAACAGTGTTACAGGGAAATGACCTTGACTTTCAGTTTATGACTTAGAAACAGTTCTTTCTGCAGCCAGGTCACTGGGGACTTGTGCAGCTCTCAGCTCAGCTTAGAGTTGGAGGAGTATGGTTGGAGAGACAGTCACTGAGATCTAACTCTCAGGGCAGGAATTAAAAATGAGAATCCTTCCTGGCTGGGGAGGACTTTCATGAGAGGGAAGCAACAAGGGCCTAGCTCTCGTCTAAGTCTACCTGGGGGAAAATAATAGTAGTAGTAACTATAGCTAACATTTATATAGCACTTATTGTGCTAAACACTTTGTAAATATTATTTTTATGATTCCCATTTTACAGATGAAGAAACTGAGGAAAGGGTGAAGTAACTTGCCCAGGGTCTTGGAGCTAAAGCTCTATCCCAGAGGCTGGACTGATTTGAATTTGGTTCTTCTGACTTCAGGGCGCTTTATCCGCTGTGCTAGATAGCATCCTATAAAAGGGAAACTTTGCTTGCTGGATAACCTTCTGTTGTATTGCCTGGTGTGATTGACCTCCACATGACATGCCCTGGGACAAGAATCTCCTTATCCTCCCACCCAAATCCCACCTGCCACTGACCCTGTTTCTCTTTACCCTCCACAGGCAGTATGCCCCAAGATGCTCTGTTTGTGCTGAACCCATCATGCCGGAACCTGGCCGAGATGAGACTGTCCGAGTGGTAGCTCTTGACAAAAACTTCCACATGAAATGTTACAAGTGTGAGGTCAGAACAATCGCAAGTCCTCTGCCCCGCCCAGTTTCCACATCTTGATTTGGGTGGTGAGGACAGGACTTTACAATTAGAAACCAAAGGTAGTTTGAAAAAGTCCCAGCCTGTAGAATATTCAGAAGTTGTCCAAGGAAGACAGAAGCTGAGATGTAGGTCATTCCCTCTTCCCTTCAAGATCCTTTCTCAGAGTGGAGTGGGTGGCCTAGAGTTCATGACCCAGAAAGAATTTAGGAGAATAAGTTGGGCAGGTGAGGCTTTCGAAGAGATTTGCAAGAGTCATCCTAGGGCAAGGTGGGGCAGGCTACAAAGAAGGGATTCTCCCCCTCCCCAGGAGTACACCCCTAATTGCCAATCCTACAAAAGGGAGGGGCTTGGAGCCCAGGAGAGGAAGTAAAAGGGTGGTGAGAAATGGGGGGAGGGAAAAGGCGGTGGCATGCCTAAATGCTGACCTAGTTTCAGCTCTGCTAGAGCCAGCGGTGTGTGGGGGATATGGAACTGTGTACACTGAGAAGAGATCACGCAGTATGCTTTACCATCCTGTCCCACTGCCTTCCAACAGGACTGTGGAAAACCCCTGTCGATCGAGGCTGATGAGCACGGTTGTTTCCCTCTGGATGGACATGTACTGTGTCGTCACTGCCACACAACCCGGGCCCAGACATGAGGATGAACTCATTTTCATGAATCTTGGAAGAACCAGGATCTACTCCAGATCAGAGAACTACCTGCTTTCAGATCAAGTCTTCCTTCACTCAGTTCATCCTTGTTCCCCACCCTGAGCCACAAGAAAATTTACAGCTAGTCTTAATGCTAGCCCCTCTTAAGTTCTAGGGGGGGCAGGGAGATGAGGGAGAGCAGCAGAACCTGAGACCATTAACTTCATTTTCGATATCCCCTTTCCCACCTGGTACAAGGACCACCCGCCTCTCATCTTCCAGGCTTCACGGCGTCTTCTTGTACCCTCTTCTCTATCCCTTTCCTTTTTGGGGAGCCTGACAGCTTGGGCAGCATTCTTGCTTTAGCTCCTACACTGAAGCTGTTGGCTGGCTTACTCCCAGCAACCTTTGTACTCTGTCGAGGGGCTTAAGGAAAGGCTCTATCCCAGAGGCTGGACTGATAGCACCTTCTTTGGACCACATATTGTGGGATTTTGGCCACAATTACAAATAAAGTATTCATCACCCCCACAGTTCCCTAGAATTCAGTGTCTGATCTATTATATAGACTAGGGTAGGAGGAAACAGGCACCAATAGCAAGATAAAGGGATAGAGATCTATCCTAAGCTATTTATTTACAAAAAAAATATATGTCACAGCTCACATTCAGATCTCCAAACCCATCTAATAGCCCCCTCCCCCCTACTGTTGCCCATAACTACCTACCTGTCTCCAAGTATAAAACAAGCCAACCTCCCCCAAACCGCAGGGTGTAATTCCTCCATAGGAGGTGTGGGAAAGAGCAGCACCGATTTAGGATGAAGGATGAGGCATAAATGATCACACCTTCAGCATGGCCTGCTGAAAATGGGCATCATAGGTAGGTTTCAAGTTCATCCTGTCCACAAATCAGTCCTTGAAACCCTGAATACTGCAGAGAATTCGCTTCTGATGTACAGGCTGTGTTATCCCCATCTGCTTCAGGTCCCTGTGTGGGTGGAGAGAGCAGGAAGGCAATTTTCTGAAACCAGGCCACAAAGAGCCCCTTCCTTGGCTCATCCATCCATCCATCCCTCAGTCAATTCCAGTGCCCACTCCCTGGTGTCTACCTGTTCCCTCCCCTGTACCCATCTTTGCTCACTCAGCATTCAGCTCCAGCACACACTCCATAGTGTCCAGCCCCGCAGATCGGAAGTGCAGAATATATCTTTTCATGCGGATGGATTCAAGCCATTCAGAGACGCTTCGATACGGGATCCCATCTGAGCCACTTAGACTTGGCAGCCGAAGGGTAACTCTAGGGAGAGGAGGGATGGAGTTGTCATGCACCTGGAGATTCCAAGGCCTGGCCTTCTATTACACCCCAGCTTTCTTTTTCCCTCCCCAGCAAGCATGTGTATGTTCAGGGAATGCTGACTGCAATGATGGCAAAATATTGCACAACTAATCTACAAATCTGGATAATCTTTAACATGCCATATATCCTGCCAACCTTTAATTGAGAAAAAAAGATCATGTCCTCTTCCTGCACCCAAAGTTTGCTGGGTTGATCCAATGGCGGGGAAGTAGAGTCAGATTATTAGCTGACCCATTGAACCTGCAAAGTTATTCCTGTGCCTGGGACTCAGGTAACTGGAAATCTGAAGTCAAGTATTCTTGACTTTTGGTGTGGCCGCTTGGCAATGATTGTAACCTATCAATGTTGTTATTTGAAAGGCTGACTTATGGAAAAGATTATACATGTTTTGCTCACCCCAGGGCAGAAGTTAGAGGATGTCTGGTTTTGGCTCAATATAAAGAAAAGCTTTATAACAGTGAAGAGTTGCTTTAAAAGGTCAGTGGGCTACCTAGGAAGAGAATGCATTCCCCAACACTAGGTATCTTTAAGCAGAGGCTGGATGAACATTTTTTGGGATGATGTCAAGTGTTTGGATCAGATGACTTTCCAGTTTTCTTCTGTAATTACAATTTCTGCTTCTTTCTATCCCAAGTGACACCCATGTTCCATATGATGGACTTTCCTGTACTGTTAGCTAGAGCCAAAAGTCATTAGGATGTTAAGCCTGCCAGGAAAAAGACAAACACATTCCAAAAAGATAGACAAGCAGTCCCCAAATTATGAACAGGGTGTGTTCCAAGACTTGGTTTGTACATTGGTTGTTTGGAAAATGTTTCCTTGGAAACAGTGTTAAAGGGTGGCTAAGTTTCCAGGAGAGCACACAAATGTCTATTTAACCCATGGAGTATCTGAATGATAGACAGACCCTAATCTGCATTTATATTTCTGTAGGAAAATGGTCCTGCAGGTAGATGAATATTCATATACTGTGGTTGTCTTCAAGTCAGAAACATTTGTAATTGCTACAAACATTTTTGAGATACCAGCTGCTGCTGCTTTTCATAGATGATCAAACAAAAACTATTTTAGCTTACACGTCAAAAAAAGATTTCTACATATTTATCTGTAAGGTTTGTGTTTGTCCTATCCCTCTCACCAGTATAGGACGACTCTGTAACCTTAGGTAAGCCATTTGAATTCTGAACTTACCTATAAAATTACAGGGATAGAGGTCCCTCCCAGCTATCTATCCATGATCCCACTTAGTATACAATATTGTCTTCTTCTGGACTAGCCAGCTTTATTCTGCCCCTCAGTTACCCTTGTGTAATGATTACCGAGGGTCGAAGTTGGCAATGGTCCTCAGTGTATGGGGGCTGGCAAGCAGCTGTTCCAGCTGTGTTTGAAGCTGTCGGAATCGTGGCCGGCAGGTTTGATCATAAGCCCAGCAGCATTTCATGAGATCATATAATGGGGCAGGACAGTCAACTGGAGGAGGTAGACGATAGCCATCTTCAATGCTCTTCATCACCTGAGTTGGAGCGGAGAAGGGACAAGAAATGGGACTGGGCAATGGCAGTGGTGGTGGGAAGAACATGGGATTCTGAGAAAAGTAGATGGAGTAGGTAGTAAAGAAAAGGAAAAAGAAGACCTGAGACAGCACATGATAAAGTGGGGAAGAAAGACCCAAAAGAGGACTTGGAAGATGCAATAGAGACCTAAAGGAGGTGAAAAAGCATTTCTGTGGGAAGATAGTAGAGAGATGATGGAGACTCAGGTAGCATGAGGAAAGTCAAGGGGGAAAGAGAAGAAAGCGGGGGTTAGGGGGGATTACAGTTGGGAATGGATATAGATGGGGTTGTCCTGAGCTTACCTCCTGGTTGCTCATATCCCCATATGGCTTATCTCCAAAGCTTAGCACCTCCCACATCACCACCCCAAAACTCCACACATCACTGGCTGAGGTAAAGATTCGATGGGCAATAGCTTCAGGGGCTGTCCAACGGATTGGGATTTTCCCTCCCTGGAACAGGAAGGAGATATATAAATGATTATGTGGCGTTGTAAGGTTTGCAAAGCACTTGCCATGTAACCACATTTGATCCTCACAACTCTGTAAAGTAGGTCCTATTCTATTATTACCATCCCTACAGATGAGGACATAGGCAACAGGAAGAAAGTAGTTAAGTGGCTTGTTCAGAGTATTAAGTGTATGAAGCAGGATCTGGACTCTAAGTCTTCCTGACTCTAAGTCCAGCACTATTTTACGAAGAGAGAGAATTCCAACCTATGTATGGGTGAGGAGAGGGGAGGGTGGGAGAAACACAAAGGCATCTAACCTGGGTTTCATAAGTGCCGTCTCGGTCATCATCCAGCAATCGAGTCAGGCCAAAGTCAGATACCTTGCAGCAAAGGTTCTGGCTCACCAGGATGTTTCTGGCAGCTAGGTCTCGGTGAACATACCTATGGTCACTCAAGTGGCTCATGCCAGAGGCGATCCCCTGCAGCATGGAGACCAGCTGTCCAGGGGCAAGTTGTTCTTCCTGTGACTGGTGTGGGAGAAGTAGGATAAAGGGGGAACGTGCATGTATAAAGTGCCAAGAATTATGTATGCTAAGCACCTTACAAATATCTCATTTGGCTAGATTAAGCAGTGCTTTCTTTCCCAGGAGCTGGGATTACCACCTAGAACTTTCTTTTATTAATTCTTTCCTCTTTCATCTCTCTGGGTTTTCCTCAGGTACCATCCAATCCAACTCCATCCAATAGGGACCCAAGGACAAGGCTGACTTTAATCAACACTCCCTCCCTCACCCAATGGATTCAATCCCCCCTCACCCTCAAGAAGGCATCCAGAGCCCCATTCTCCATAAACTCCGTGATGATCATAATGGGCTTCCCTGGGACACAGAAAGCAGATGAAAAGTGACTTCACTCACATAATCAACCTAGAATCTCAGTCTAGCTCCCAAGGTTCCCATCAACCACTTAATCCTAATCTTTAATCACAATCAACTCCTAAATCCCACCACTGCAGACATTTCTTTTCATCCTATTATCCTTGGTGACAGTATCCAAACCACTCCATCTCTAGCTTAAGTGACCACACCTTATTTGTTCTCTTTGTACTCTTGGCTTTCCCTCCTCCCCCATAACCTAGATGATCAAATCCTGATGCCTGTCAACCTCCCACACCCACTTCTTCCATACTCTTGGTGACCACGCCCTCCAGGTGCAGGATGTGTTGGTGATTAAACTGGCTCATGATAGTTGCCTCTCGAAGGAAATTCCACCAGTGACCATCAGGAGATGTGGCTTTCAAAGTCTTGATAGCTACCGTGAAACAGTCTTGGCCAGGAATTCTCAGAATCCCTCGATATACTTCCCCAAACTCTCCTGGAAATGGGGTGGAAGAAAGGAGACATCATGCCCTTCATGTCTCAAATGACATGTTTGTCATGTATTTCAGTAACTAGTAGTATCTTGCATATATTATATAGACATAACTGGTTCATAGGGAACTCCTTCTACCTGTGCAATTCTCTTCAACTTACAGCCTTAAGAGTGTTGCTTAAAGTAATGGGAGGTTAAAGTGATTTGTCCAGAGTCACACAGTCAATATATGTCAGAGGCAGGACTCAAACCCAGTCTTCCTAACTGAAGTCAGCTCTCTATTGAGGATGCTATGCTGGGTCTTGCATAATACAGTTATTACTGATACAAAAACAATAAGGGATGACTTCCTCAAAATCAGATGGCCCATTGCTAAGATCCTGGGCCACTGAGTAAAGTGTTGAGTCTTTTCAGTTGTGTCCAACTCTTCGTGGCCCTATTTGGGGTTTTGTTGGCAAAGATGGCAGCTTGCCATTTCCTTCTCCGACTCATTTTGCAGATGAAGAAACTGAGGCAAACAGGGTTAAGTGACTTGCCCAGAGTCACACAGCTAATGAGTGTCTGAGGTCACATTTGAACTCAGGAAAATGAATCCTCCTGATTCCAAGCTCAGTGCTACATCCACTGGGCCACCTATTAGCGTTCTTCACTACACCACGACCCTGACTCTTGCATAACTTATAGGAGCTAGGTGGCTGAGAGACCTCAGATCAAATCCTGCCTTCGATGTTTACTAGCTATGTAACCCTGGGCAAGTCACACAAGCCTCTTTCAGTCTCATTTTCCAAATCTTTAAAGGGATAATGTCACCTACTTCACAAGATTGTTGTAAGGATCAAATGAGATAATGTGTAAAACCCTCTGCAAACCTTACTAGCTATTGGCGGGGTGTGGGGGGTTCTATGGGCATTTAACACTGCATATAATGTCATTTTTCTTTGATGTATTGACTGTCTTCGACAAATTATTATTTTTTTTCCACTTTATTTTTCTCTTAAAAAAATCTTTGTTATAAGGAATAGCTCTCTGGGAGAGGAGGAGGGAGACACAGGAAGATATTTTGGTGATATAGAAACAAAAGAGATTAATGAAAATCATCTTTCACAACCCCCATTACCTGAAAAGGACTAAGTCACTTTTTAATTCAGGGCAAGTCTTTTCAATAGACCTAGATATTTACACACACACACACACACACACACACACACACACACACACACACACACACACATTCCCTAAGTGTATATATTTACTTTTGCCAACTAATACTTGAATATATAAACAATAAATTTCATTGTATATGTATATGTGTATATATACATATATGATATATGCATGTATATATTTTGTGTGTGTATCTACCTATATAAATTGCTTACTGATACCTCAAATCCCTTTGATAAGGCAGAAACCTTTAAAAAGAGATAAAAGGCTTTTAAAACACTTACTAGGTGTATAACCCTGGAAAAGTTGCTTAGTCTCTGAACCTCAGTTTCCTCATCTGTAAAATGGGGACAACAAAGCCTACTTCACAGGATTGTTGTGAGGACCAAATAAAATAACATGCAAAGTATTTTGCAAACTTGAAAGTACCATACAAATCTTGTTAATATTTTTATCCAAATAAAAAAACAAAACAAAACGTTGACCACATGGTACAGCAGAAGCGGTGCTGGACCTAAAATCCGAAATCTGGTTTGGAATGCAGGTTCTCCCACTTACTAGCTTTGAGACCTTGGACAAACCAGTGCATTTCCTAGGACTCAGTTTTTTCATTTGTGAAAAAATGAGGGGACTGACCTATATGCCCTTTCGGCTTGAAGGCCACTGAGGGGCAGTGGGGTAGGGTGAAGAGGCAGAAAACTTCACCTGCCTTACAGTTTTACTCTGTAACAAGGTAAGGACAAGTACAAGTGTATGAGACTCTGGATTTAGGGAGGTCTTTTTTTCAAAAAATGTGAAAAGTTAATAATAACAAATCATAGCTAGCATTTATAGAGTACCTACTATGTACCAGATCCTGCGCAAAGCACTTTAAAAGTATCATTGCATTTGATCTTTACAACAACCCTTCACAACAGCAGGTACTATTGTTATCCCATTTTATCATTCAGGAAATTGAGGCACACAGAGGTTAAATGACTTGCTCAAGGTCACACAGCTGGGAAGTATCTGAGGTTGGATTTGAACTTGGTTCTTCTTGGCTCCAGGGCCAGTGTTCTCTATCCATTTTACCACCTAGTTGAAGATGGACTCAATGGACTCTGTTCTAAAGGCTATTCACTACCAGAGAATTCCTTAAAGTAGGCGTCACTTACATCCTATAGTTTTTATTATGTTCTAGTCACTTTTTCTCTCAAGGAGAGTGGTCTCACAATTATTTTTTCCAAAAGGATTCACATAAGACTGTGAATGAGATGTGGTATGAGAAGGGGTATGGTCGATTCTTGAAGTCATAGTCCAGAGAAAAGCATCCCCATTGCAAGAGGGATGGGAGCAAAAGCAGGATAGGATAGTTAATTTTGTGCCGCCTGGGGTACTGTTGGAGTGCAGGAATACAAGTCTGTCTGTGTGTTTGTGGAGAGGAAGCTGAGGGTGATAGGGAAGGGAAATTCAGTGGTAGTGATATTAAGTGACTAGGCCTGTTGTAGACATGGGTTGTGTCAGAGCTCACCTTCTCCTATGACTGTGTCAACAGTCAGCCAGGTTGGATCAAGCTCCCGAGCGAAGTCTAAGGCACCCTGAGCAGGATCCTCATATGCCTGCAGGTCTACGTAGGGCTTCAGCCAGAGCTTATCCTCTGAGACAAGAAGGAAGAGGGGTCAGCTAGAGATACTTAATAGGGTGGGGAGTTAGAGAAAATAAATTACAGACTCCCTATTCATGTTTCTTTCTTTCCTCCCCCACTACCCTGACTTCCTCCAGACAGGTCTTTCATGGTTTAGGGATGGGAGAGCTTCAATCTCTTGTTTCATGTCTACCACCCTCCCACTTCTTACCACCATTCTCTGATGTTTTAATGTCCTCTATTCCTGAGAGTATGGGAGTGGAGTAGCAAAAGGACCATTAGGCCTTCTACTCAATTTCCCCTAAATGCCAAATTTCTTGCCTTCTCCTCTAGCCTCCACTGTCCAAACCAACTCTATTGCTCACACCTCCTCCACATTCCCTGTCAGTATGACCCATACTCCTTGGCTGTCCTCAACAGCTGGCACTCCCCCTGCTCTTCTGAAAGGGGGCTGAGGCTGGATCTCTAATGAGGTAACTGAGACAAGGTCCATCTGCCTCAGCTGGACATCCCCAAGTCCCATACCTCTTCTGCATGCATGCATTCCCATCCTACAAGGTGTGACCCAGAGGGTAGCTGGGGTGGGGAAGACAGCCTGGAGATGGGGTTGGGGATGATTGAAGGTATGTTTGTATGAGTGAATATGGGGAGGGGGGATGGTAATGGAGGGAGCCAAAGATCTAGCAGCTAATAGATAATTACACCCGAGCTACACTGGTGCTATTAGCACAAGATTAATTAAACAAAAGTTAATTAAGTAGCAAAACTTGAGAGCCCTAGAGACAATCCCAAGCAAGCCTCCCCTGCCTGAGAAGCTCAGAATTCTTCAGTCCCTTGCCCTAGCCTTCCGCATCATCCCCATCATATTCACTGCCTCCCAGAGGATCAGGGGCCTTTGGCACAGCTCCCCATCACTGACTCACCACGATCCCCACCATCAGAAGCACACTCTCGCTGCCCTTTTTGCTTCTGAGTTCTCCTGTAATTTAGGGGAAGGAGAAAGGAAAGGAAAGAGAGTTTGTTATGGCCCTTCACATCTTCTAACCCCATCTCCCTATTCTCACATTTCCAGGGAGACCATGGGAACAGGTCTGTTCTCAGGGAACCCAATGGATGTGCCTTCTTCTGGGATAATAGAAAAGGGTTTGTGTGGTGGTGGGGGAGGGCAGGGTGGTTTGGTGTTCTGACCTGAGTTAGTTTACTGGGTACTGGGGGAGAAGCAGAAGGGTGAGGGGACCTGGTGGAAGAATTAGAATTCTTACTGGAGTATGGAAACTACGAGTGGGAAGGTCAGTGGTCAGTGGTGAGGGGTCTGTTTTGCTCATACCTTGTGCGGAAGACCAGGAATCCAAGGATCAGAGCCAAAGCCAGCAACAAGCCAAAAACAACAGCCACAATCTCTCCCCCAGACAGGCCCTTAGAAACTGAGGACAAATGAGCCAAGGTAAAGCATTCTGTAGCTTGGAACTACAGGGGACAAGGGGAGGCAAGAGTGTGAGGAGGGGAAAACGAGACGAGCGAATGGAGATGAGGAAAGCAATTCTGTATTCACTGGAGTGCTGCGCTAGATATGTAGTTAATCTCAGAAACACTGGAAGGGAACATAGTGGCTGCCCAGTCAAACCATGTCCGGGGAAGTGACGAAAGGGAGGATGATTTCTCTGGAGGGGTCAGTTACTGGTGGAGGGAGAAGGCTGGTGCATCTATGTAACATTATTCTATGGGATCCCCAACGTGGCTGTATGCGTTGAGTAGGGTCAGTCATCTGGGTCTGATATATGTGTGTGTCAGATTGTTCAAGAAGGCTCTTTGTGGTCATATGGGGGTAACTCATTGAGAAGAGGTGTGTGTGTGTGTGTGTGTGTGTGTGTGTGTGTGTGTGTGTGTGTGGTCATTCATTTGGGAGCTGATATTCATGTGATGTCCTGGAAGCTATATGTGGGGGTAAGAGCCAAGGTGAGCACTTTTACCAGGGTTGGCCTGTGTGCATACATTTGCCATATATGACATCATTTATGGTACTGTTATATATGTGCACATGTAGTGGACGAAGGGAATAACTCACTGAGGGATGAGTTATACAGTCCCTTGCTGTAGAGGCTGATATGTTTGTTCAGGGAGAGTTCAGTCAGTGAGAAGGCTAGTATCCATGGTGTATATAGACGCAAGTGCTGAAAATTCTGGACCCCGAGTCAGGAAGAGTTTATTTGAATCCTGCCTCAAATACACACCAGCTCCATGACCCATAACCCATTTCAACTTGTTTCCTCATTTGTAAAGTGGGAATTTTTCTTATAGTTCCTGTGTAAAAGAGATGGCCAAACCTAGAAGTGCTATACACACGGTAGCAACTACTATGGACAAGAGATTGTTCATTGAAAAACTGGAGTACATGTGAGTTGTATGAGAGAAGTAACACACTGGGGGAGCTGGTGTAAATTTTTGAGATCCCACTGGAATGACTATGTAGGTGGAGGTAGATCCTTCACTGTGTGTGTGTGTGTGTGTGTGTGTGTGTGTGTGTGTGTGTGTGTGTGTGTATGTATGTATATATGTATGGGAACACTCACAGCATGAGTTGTTGGTGTGTGGTCCCTGACTAGGGAGCTGCTGGCTGCAGGTAGGGTGGTAACTGTTGTGTGTGTTCTTAGAAGGGTTGTTCATGGAGGATAGGGTCGCATCTGTGTGGGCAGAGGTCACTTACAAGGAGGCTGAGGGGTGTGTGTGTGTGCATGCATGCGTGTGCGGGCACATGAATAGGCAGTTACTGAAGGACTGTGCTTGTGTGTGGGGAAAGTGAGGTGTCTCACTGGGAGTACTGTACCAGGACAGTAGGTTTAAAGTCAGAGGATTGATTACTCACCAGGAGGGCTGGTCCGAAATTCATGATCAGGAGAGAAGGGTCCAGGACCCAGGGGAGTTAACGTGCGGACACGCACCACATAGGTGGTGTCTGGCTGTAGCTCTGTCAGCGATACTCTGGGCTCTGGCACCATCTGGTACCTCTCCTCCTCCTATGTGGTGGGATGGGGTTCAGTGATGATAAGAATAGGACAGAAAGGGCTTTGTGGGGATGCATCAGTGAGGAATAAGTAGTAAAGACCTCATCCTTTGGTTCCCCACCCTGGATCAGGGATGTGACTGGGCATGGATGTTGGGAAAGCTTTTTGGGGGGGACTAGAGAGAGGGAAGGGTTCTGACCTGGTTCAGCACATGCAATTCATAGCTCAAGTTTACTCCAGGGCTGCGAGGTCGTGACCCTGCCCAGGAGAGCTCCAACCGTCGGGGCCCTCGATTCACCAGACTCAAGGACAGGCCAGACAGTGGTTCTGAATAGTGTAGTAGTTAAAGTCAGGATGTTGGCAGGGGGAGAGATCTTGGAGAGCCCAACCTAGGTCTCTAGATTTCTCCTCCTAGAATCTAGGACTCTAGATTTCTCCTCCATCCCTACTTCCTGCCCCTTAATGGTCTTTAGCACTCCTCCCTCATTTCTCTTTCCCAAGTGTTACTCTGGCTGTCCCCTTTTCAGATGCCCTCACCTGCATGTCCGATGCTAAGGCTGAGTGCTGTGCTAGGAGAACCATTGGGGTCCAGGTCAGATACCCCATTTTTGGCTTCAATACGAAAAGTGTAGTTGCCATAGGGTTCAAGGCCATCGATTTGAACAGTAGGCATGGTGAGTCCCTTGGTGCCAGGGGAGAAATGCACAGCTGCCCCACATGACTGGCATGGCCCCTCCTCTGGGGCAATCCCCTGACATTGTGCACACTCCACATTGTAGCTCACATCCTGACGACCTCCTGAATCTTTGGGGGGCTTCCACTGCAGAGAAAGCTGAGTCCCCGAAAGAGAGAAGCTGATATTTTGAGGGGCTGAGGGGGGACCTATGGGAGGGTATACAAAATCAGATGGCAGAAATCCCTAATATCAGTCATTTCTACCAATTAGACTCTTTGAAGTATAAAATTCTGGCATCATGATTGAAGAAAGAAACTCTTGTGGATTACAAGGTTTTTCTGAAGAAAATGGGGTGGAGAACTATGGTGACCCTAGTACATGGGAATTATGTCAGCTGGTTGAGGGGAAGATGGGGAGTTTGCCTGGTTGTTTTGGAGTGAGAAGACCCACTGCCGGGATAGCCCTCTATATAATCAGAGACCCATCCCTCCCTAGTCACCCAGGACACCCACCCCACTCACGTGTGCATGCTACCTGGGGCCCTTCCCCAGGAGTTCTGTAGTGGCCACTCACACAGGTGCAGACTGAGGCCCCTGAAGACTTAGCTGTGCTGTGGGGAGGGCACTTGAGGCAGTTGGGGGTGTCCATCTCAGCACGGTAGAAATTGACAGGGCAGGCTAAAGGGAGGAAATGGAAAACCAGCATCAGCTTCTTTGATCATTTCACTTTTGTTGGTTGGGGAGACAGCCACAATGGTGGCTCATCCATCGTTGGCTGATCCAAAAGGATCTAAATCACCAAGATCTAGAGCTGGAAGGCATCTCAGAGGCAAACTGGTTCAACTTCTATATTTTACAGATTTAAAAAATTGAGGCCTGGGGAGATCAAGTGACACAAGTAGTATGTGTCAGAGGAAGGATCTGAACCCATCTCCTCTGACTCCAGAGGCAGTCTTCTATTCACTGTACCAGACCATTTCCAAACTTCTCATTCCGACAGTCAAGGTCCAAGATACTTCTAGACACGTTCTAGAACATGAACCCCATTTCACTTGTCCAAAAATATCTTCTACTACTCTCCAGTAAGCATCTTCTAATACCTGTCAAACATGAAAGGTTACATAGTAGGTGCTACATTAAATGCTTGTTGACTTGATTTTATCTTACTTTGAAGGAATCCCCCTTCTTCTATTCCTACCCAGATTCTTCTCATCCTTTCGGGAGCCAGTTCAAGTTTCTTACCTTCCAAAAAGTATCCCTAGATTAAACCCAGGGCTAGGGAATTTACTCCCTCATTTTGTAATTCTGTCAGCTCTTATGTGAAGCTCTTGGAGATGAATAAGTTTGTTTCATGTACAGCTTTTCAAGAATAAAACTTTTCATAAATGTACGGGCAGCCAGGCTTGGAGTCTGGAAGACTTCAGTTCAAATCTGACCTCACTTACTAGCTGTGTGACCCTGGGCAAGTCACTTAACCCCTATTAGCCTCAGTTTCCTAAACTGTAAAATGAGTTGGAGAAGGAAATAGCAAACCACTCCTGTATCTTTGCCAAGAAAGCCCCAAATGGATTTTCAGAGAGTTGGACATGACTGAAACAACTCAACAACACCACTTCTACGTGATTCAGTGAGCTCAACTTCTCATTAGAGTTTCAGGAAAGTTAAAGGAGAGAAGAGATGATCATATATTTCTTCTCTTTTTGAAGTGATGAAAGACAGATGTAGGTATGTATCTTATTTGGTGAAGATTCTGCTCCTGAACGATCACATTTGAAGCATATTTGTACCAATCTGGCTTTATTTTCTTAGAGTAAATAATTTCAGAGCCATCTGGACCTCACTAGATGACTTCTAAGTTTTCCAGTCCACTATTCTGACTAGTTGGTATGTCATGACCTCATAATTTCTTAAATATACCTCAACCATTAACTAGAGGTGGAGGAGGTGCTTATTAACAGGCTATGATTTTAATATCACTGATAATTCCCTTTTTCACCTAAGGCCCCAAATTTTACTGTCAGAGTTTCATTCCTTTAGTTGAAGACTTTGATCTCTGTCCAAATGAAAACACCCTGGGAAAGAGTTAATTTGCTTTCAGCCATGCATGCCAGATTATAAATGAGTTTAGAGGCAGCTAGGTGAGGAAATGGATAGAGCCCTGGGTCTTGAGTTAGGAAGCCCCATCAAATGCAGTCTCAGACACTTACTAGCTGTATGAACCTGGGCGAGTCACTTAACTTCTTTCTGTCTTAGTTTTGTGGTCTGTAAAATGGGGATAATAATAGCACCTCTTTTCCAGGGTTATCGTGAAGGAAAAAAAATCAGATATTGTTTGTAAAGTGCTTTGCCAACCTTAAAGTGAACTATAAATGCTAGTAATCCAACTCCTACTTCACTCTTACCCCCACTACAAAAAAACAAAACAAAACAATACTGGTCACTATAATGTAGAAAAGAAAGAGGTTTTAAGGGAATTCTATATCTAAGGGGCATGACAGAGGGTGGGGATAGTGAAGGATTAGCCAAAAGGGGAAAAGGGAGTAAATTTAGGAAACTGAGTGTGCCAAAAACCCAAGTGCCTACTTCCCAATTTTTGCCTCAGGTCAATAAAGTAGTATGAACAAGAGCTTGGAGCCAGACTGAAAAGAGCTGTGAATACCAGAATGAGGAGTCTGGAATTTTCTTGCATCATCTGAAAGCCATCGGACATTCCTGAGTATGCCAGTGAGATCCAAAATCTGTGTTTTAGCAAGATTATTATGGTGTAGGAGAGCATATAGGATAGCCTGGAAGGGGGAAGATACCGGAAGGAGGGAGACCAGTTAACGGGGTATTGCCATAGTCCAAGAGTAAAATGATATTGCTTCATTTCAGAGGGGGACTTAATAACTGACTGGTAGTGGGGCAGGATGGAATAAGGCATGAGCTTAGGTAGTGGATAAAGGACCAAACAGAGTCAGGAACAAGTGGGTTTGCATCTTGTTTCATCTACATACTAGCATGTGATCAAGGGCAAATCACTTAACCTGAACCTCAGTTTCCTCATCTGTAAAATGGAGATAATAGCACTTATTTTACAGGGTTGTTACGAGGATCAAATGAAATTTTATGTGTGTGTATATGCACACATGTATATATTTCTGCAAACTTCAAAGTGCTATAAAATTGTGGGGTAAGTAGATGGCACAGTGGATAAAGAGCCAGTCTTTGAGTCAGGAGGGCCTGAATTCAAATCCAGGCTCACATACTTACTAGCTGTGTGACCCTGGGCAAGTCACTTAACCCCGACTGCCTCCAAAAAAAAAAGTGCTATATAAATATGACTTATTATTGTTGTCATTATAATATTTCAGGGTAGGGTAGAGTTTTGACATGCCAGTTCCCATCTCCTGTCTCTACATAATAGAGAACTGAGTGGCTGAACCTAAAGCTGAGAATGAAGGTTAGTTTGGCAGGGTCAGTACTTATTCCTACCTCTTTTCCAAACTGACTCTGGGATCCCAGTCTGGTCCATGGCCTCCATCTATACTTAACCTTCCCCTTCATCCTCCTTTCACAAAGTCATAGGACAGAGAGAATAAGTGAGGCAGAAAATGGAAATGAAAAATATTGATGATAAGAGTGGGAAATCCAGGATAGGATTAGAAGAGTAGAAAGCAAGCACCAATTCACATTTCTTTAAAGTTCTTAAGGCTCTTTAAGGTTTGCAAAGTCCTTCGCAAGCAGGGCTAGAGAAAGAGAGAGGGATATGGTCGAGGCAAGCAGAGACAATTAAGGTAAGAGGTGGTGAGGCTTGTGGTCATAGGCAGACAGATCAGAGTCTTGAGGAGAGTGCAGCGTATGAAACTGGAAAGAGTAGTGAGAATTCTTGTCTTGTCCTCCCCAACCATGATCTCTCACCCAAGTGCTCTTTTCTTCTCATGCCCTTACCAGTACATCCTTCAATGCCATTCTCATCCTTGACTTCCTCATAGCCTGGTTTGCAGTAACATCGACCCACAAGTACCTGCCATTCTCCATCAGGGTTACAGTGCAATCGAGGAGCAGCTGACAGGCCAGGGGCCTTCTGGGCATTGGGCAGGCAAGTCCCTGACACCTCAACCAAGTCCGTGGGTGCTGGAGGGGTGTCAGGGAAGTGTGCTAGCTTACGCACAGTCTCAGCACAACGCTGGTAGAACACACGAACGGCCACGAGGGCCACACAAGCCCCTGGGTTGTGAAAAGCAAGGTAAAGGCCACGGCGAGTCAGGCGGCCCAACTGGCAACGCTCCACATTTAGCCGCACAGCACCAGTTGCCAGGTCCCGCATGGTAAAGCTCTGGTCTGCGGCCACTGTAGTCACCTGGGGAGATAAAAGAATTGGATGCTAGGGTCATGAAAGTATTACTCCTCATTCTCAGGTAGTATGGGTTATCTTAAGAGATTAGGTGGGCAAAAGGGGTCAGTTGCTGGACTATGGACGGATATGATGGGGCAACAGCACCTTCTGAAAGAGAGGTCGCCGGAGCTGGATGCCCACATCATGGTCACTTTCCATGTAGAAGAGGTTGAATGTCTCCTTGCAGCCCTGTGGTCCTGAGCCCCCTGGGAAACTCCTGCAGTCTCGAACAGTGAACTGAAGCTCAACATGGACTCGGGAAGCGGCCTCCCCCCGGTAGATCCAATTGGAGCGAAGCCAGTGGTCTGTGTCCCCTCTAGCCAGCACTGGGCAGTCTTGGTACATGTATATGGGCGTCCCATTCAACATCTGTTGCACCTCACTCCACTGGATGGAGAGAATTTGTGTCAGTATGTCCCTTCTCCCTCCTTCCACTCCATTTGTGAAGGAAGGTTGGAGTGGAGGGTTCAATATCAGACTCACTCTAGTCTCATCCTATTACCTTTACTATAATCAGCAAAATATATATTGGGTTATACCTATAAAGCTTCAGGGCAGAATATCTAAGCCAGGCTGCTGCTTTGCCCTCACCGCCCTGTCCCATTGAAGAAAGGGCAGCCAGAGTGGGACTTCTTTGGTCTCAAGATGTATAACTCCTGCCTCACCCTATTGAGACCAGGTTCAGTATACTCAATTCATGACTCAGATTTATTTCCTGCATCACAAGGTTGTGCAGACATCAGCAACATTGGGAATTGCAGAGAATGAAATCTTCACAGGTAAAAGGGCACTTAATAATGGTCTATCATTAGGATTGTCTAATAAAAAAATTGGCCACATGGAACTTTGGGAGCTGGGATTGGTAAACTGAATGGCAAATGATATTTTAAAAGGCCAATTAGTGGTGGTAGTAGTGGTGTTGGTGGCTGGTGGTAGGAGAGGGCGGGATGTGAAGAGCCACTTAGAATAATACTATCTCCCCACCTACTACCATGGGCCTCTGGAACTCTAGGGACTTGGAAAGTACAGGGGAGAAAGGGGAGGTACTTAGACCTAAGCTGGGGTGTGGGGTGCTGCAAGTGAAGAAGTTAAACAGGAAGCTGGCATAGCAGGGGGAGCAACCGTAACCAGGTTGTTATGGCCTCAGTTGGAGCTTGCAAAGACAGCCTTCCTTAACGTCAACATGTCTCCCCTTGATGTCAGCAGTGACAAAACAGGAGACATCAGAGACAAGCAGATGTCCTGTACTAGCAATAAGTAGCCTTCACTAATAGGCTACATTGTCAGTTTCCCAAGTGCACCCTGGGAAGCCAGGAGGTTGGCTGCTGGTTATTTTTACTGACTTTTACATTTGGGGAGGGGGGTGTATGGAATGGACAACTGAAGGAGACATTCCCCTTGATCTGTTTAACGGAAGAGCCTATTCCTTTTCAGTCTAGGATAATTAGTTGCTAGAGAAATAGTTGGGGCTGGGAATGGGGGTGAGGTTGGGAGGGGGTGGGAGTTCAAGGGGCTGGTGGGAACCAGCAGGTGGGCTTGTAGCCATAGTTGTGGGGTGATTAGCTGGTTTATGGGACAAGGCGCCTATTAGGGCACGTCTCATTCAGGATTTCCTAAGCAGCCCCTCCTGGAGGATACATTATAGTTTAGTCCATTAACTCTAATTACAGGTCACACTGTGGGAGAGCAGAAAGAGTGGAGCCAGGACCCTAAAACGCAGAGGAAAAGGGAACAGCAAACCCAGAATGAATAGTCTAGCACCTAAGAAACTAGAGAGGGTAGATGCCATAAAATGAAAACTATGACAATGCAGCCAAAGAGGAGAAAGGCCCAAAGAGAGAACCCCAGAGTTTTGGCCTGCTGGAGCAACCCTCTTTGATGTTTTCACTGCTCCATGGCCCTAACATTAGATATAAAACCCTCATACTCAGCTTTTTACAGCTATGTAGTCCCCAAGACTCACCTAGCCCTTTTCATGGGATCTTGCTTCCCCTCTGATGACCAGGACCAGAGGGTGGGTTGTATATGGAACATGCATGACACCCCCCAGGATAGCATGATGAAGGGTTTGAGTTGGGGACTCCTGATCGCAATGGTGTCAGCATACATCAAGAGTTTGGGAGCAAAGAAGAAAACTTGATATATTTATTCTTTTGGTAGGAGTAGCTGAGACAGCAACCGTAAGACACGGACTAGGATTTTCCTCCACGCCTTCCCTCTCTTGCATAAATTTTGAGATCCTTTAAAGTCCTTACTCTGACCACCTCCTGATGGTAAATCCACTCTTTCCAATCACCCCCCCTCCTCATTCTGAGGGAACAGGAAAAGGGAGGAGCCAACCTAAGCTAGGTTATTTAGACATTCCCCATGGGGAGAAGTCTGGGCCCCCCCCACCCCGCCCTGCTCAGTAGGCTCTGACTCAGCCTCTATTCCACCCCCTTCCCCCCTTCCCCAACACACACCCCACAGCCGCCTCCCTGGGAGACACTTCCAGTTTTTCCTGCTCTTTTCTTCTCTTCCCCCACCCACCTGCTTGTCCCATTTCCCACTAATCTGGAGCCCTCCCTAGTCTTAAAAGCCCTTCTCTCCCCTGGTACTCACCCCAGTCTCTGGTGGGTCCAGTAGCCAGCCTAGCTCTCCTTGTGCAGTGCTGGTGTCTAGCAGAGTTACTGTGGGGGGTGGAAAGGGATGTCAGACCATCTTGGTGAAGGGACTCGATGAATGGATTATCTCCCTCCTCCCTTTTCACTTCCTCTTCCCCCGCCCTCACCTCCCATCAAACATCCTGCTTTTTCTTCAGCAAAACAAGAACTAGCAATGAGGAGTATTCATACCTGTGAAACACAACATGTTACAAAGACAGAGTGTTTAGGAGAAGAGGAGACAAAATATGGAAAGGGTTAGGATGCTGGACCCTCTGCTGGGTTCATTGCCAGAAGAATCTGGGGGTGGAGATTTCAGGTAGACTGGATGACAGACAAGATATACAACCCTTGCCTCCAGGGGACAGTCCATTTAGCTAGGGTGTAGGGTGATAGAAAACAATATCTTAGGCAAGTCATTTAATCTCATTGGGCCTCAGTTTCCTCTTTTTTACTGGACCAGATCTCTGATTCAGCTTTAAAAGATTGTAATTCTATAAACTATCCCAAAATTGCAGGAAGGTGGGGACATGATGGCTTTGGCTTTCACAGTTTGAAGGGTGGTGGGGAGGTTTGGTATAAGGGACCCAGGAAATGCAGCCTGAAGCCCTTTTTTATTACATACCATTACAGCAGTCACGGTGGACTATGTATGGGAAAAGGTTAAGATTTGGGTTCTCAGGAGAGTTGTAGCCCAAAGTATGAATCCCCCCAGGAGTAGAGGGTGATGGTGGTCGGTACTCTTCAGAGGGTGGTGAGCTATCACAGAGGCTTTCCTCAGTTTTCAGCTCCCTCCCAGCCCCCTCTCCATCCCTTCCCCCCCACCCCAAGGTCCTAGTGGCTAGAGGTGCTAGTGTGAGGAGTGACTGACCCCAGGAACTATCACGTAGGCGTTAAAGAGCAAAGTTTGGCCTGGCAAGGCCATCAGCCTGGGCTGCCAGGGGAGGAGGGGTGTGTGTCACGGGAAAGGTGTGTGAGAGGCTGCAGGAAGCTCTGCAAAGAATGGGATCGGAGGGAACAGTGGGAACCAGAGTGTGCGCGCGCTCGGTGGAGAGCATGTGTGGGGAGGGCGGGGGGAAGAGCAGGTGGTCCCCAGGGCCGGGGACTCGGGTAAGGGAGGGAGTTGGGGGAAGGGGAAGACCAAGAGCAAAGAAAAGATTTGCGGCGGAGGGATGTCAGTACCTTCTTTGGCGGGCGCCCCCGGGGGCAACGGGGCGCAGAGCAGCAGCAAGAGCCCGAGCCCCAGGGGGCAGCGCCGCTCCATGGCGCCGGAGCCGGACCGGGACCTAGGGCCGGTCACCCGGACTGGTGGAGCCGGGAAAAGCAGGGCGGGGGCGGGGGGAGGTGCCTTGGCGCAGGGCGGAGTTACGAGCCTCACCTGGCTCACCTTCTTAAAGGGCCAGTAGCATAGGCTCCAAAAATTCATGAAGGAGGTAGCCTACCTGAATAAAACTACCGATCCACCTAGTGGGGGCCACCTGGAACTGACTAATGGACAAATCGAAGCCTAAACTCAGACCAATCCTCCCTAGGTTTGGATTCTGATGCTGCCCCTGAATAACGTTAACCCGAAGGATTCTAATAATCAATTATTAACGCAGGATAATAATATTTATTAATCAGTTTTAATGGTAGTGCCTATTAATAATAAGGCATGAAGTCTGGACTTTATCCTTCATAGATCAGAACTAAAATAAGTCCCCCTCTTTGCGGCAACCCCTGTAGGTGTGGTTTTCCCCCATTAGAGTGTATCTCTAGGGTGGAAACTATCTTTCTTGCTTTGTAATTGTATCCTCAGAGCTCATATCCGCAGCCTGTCACCTAGCGAGCACCAAAGAAATGCTTTATCTACCTCTCTCCCTACCTTGAGTGCCTTACAATGTCAAATTACTTTTGCATGCGTTTCTCGTTTTATAGATAGCATCTGAATCTCAAAGCTGCTGGAGGGAGCTGTCTTAAGGACTTTGGGAAAGACCTGATTTGGAAAGGCCAACCTCACCCTGGGCCATCTCCAGTTGTCTTGGTTTTGCCACTGGACTTAGACGACAGGAGAAGAGAGTAAAGGTGATGACTGTGTTAGGTAGCTAGCTCTGCCCCACTCGTCTCTAGTTAAGGAGCAAGTCAAGACATCACCTTCACCCTCCTGATGTCGTTGGTGCTCTTGGAGAAGGAAGGACAAATGAGTTGGAAGGGATCTTGGTCTAATCTTTTATAGGGGAGGAAACTAAAGCCTACAGAAGTTAATGACTTGATTAGGATTGGATAGGTAGTAAGTTAACAGAGTAAGATCAGACTTTGATGTCTTTTTTTAATTTTTCTCCACACTGCTGGTTCTCAAACCTTTTGGTTTCAGGACCCCTTTACTCTCTTAAAAATTATTGAGGACTCTCCAAAGAGCTTTTATTAATGTGGATTATAGCTATTTGATATTTATTGATATTTACCCTATTTAAAATTAGAACAGAATTATTATGAAAATAGTTTTAACCCCTCAAACCCTCTGAAAACTCTTTGAGGAACCCAGTGGTCGCCAAACCATGCTTTAAGAACCACTCTCTACTTTTACAGATGAGGAAGTTGTGCCTCAGAATGATCGTGACTTATCAAGCTAGTAGATGGCTGAGCAAGTGGCACAATTCTTGCAACTTAAAAGTCAGGACTTTTTCTGCTGTCACTTAGCACTCACTCTGTATAAGGCACTATGAATGCTTTCCCTGTTCACCGCTGCCTCTTGACTTTCCTGGCTTCCTTTGAGACTCAGCTCAAATCTTACATTCTGCAGCATGCCTTTCCCAGTGTCACCTTCCCCCCCACCCCACCCCGTTAACCCCCAGGGCCTTCCCACTGAGATTATCTTCCATTTAAACTACATACACTGTGTACATATGAAATTATTTGCCCATTGACTTCCCCATTTGATAGGGAACTCACTGTATTTTGCCTTTCTTTACACAGTGCCTGACATATTGTTGTTTCTCAGTTGTTTCAGTCATATCTGACTCTTTGTGACTCTATTTGGGTTTTTTTTTTGGCAAAGATACTGGAATGGTTTGCCATTTTCTTCTTCAACTCATTTTACAGATAAGGAAACTGAAGCAAACAGACTTACCCAGGGTCACACAGGTAGTAAGTGTCTGAGTTCATATTTGAACTCAGGAAGATGAGTCTTTCTGACCCCTGGCCTGGCACTCTATTCTCTGACATAGAGTAAGGGCTTAATAAATCCTTAGTGACTGACTAACTGCTTAGACACTATGAAGGATATAGGAGTAAATTTTAATTCAATTCAATAAGAATTTGTTAAATGTCCACTATGTGCAGACATGGCCCATGACATATAAGCCATTAGGTTCCCAATCTAGGAGGTAGGTAAGATATGTGCACCAGTAAACTAGAACATAAGGCAATAGGATAAGAACATTACTAAGTGCTAGAGGCATTGAGAGAAGGGACAACCTACTTCTGGTAAGGGGCAGGGAAGTTTTGTTGGGAGAGGTGACATTTGAGCTGGGCCTTGAAGGATGAGATTAGGGAGGCTATACCTGGAGGTGGAATGGCATGAGAAAAGAAAGGTGTGGAAAGAGGAAGGTGCAAGGTGTGTTCTGAGAATGACAAACAGACCTGTTTGGTTGGAGAGTGGAGTTCATGCTGGGAAGTGAGGAGTAGGAGATAGGGCCAGAAAGGTAGGTTGGGACCAGATCTACCTCTGGAAGGCCTCAAATAGAGGCATGGGGTCTGGATTTTATTATATATTCATAGATCATAGATCTAGAATGGAAAGGGATTTCAGAAGTTATCTAATCGAGTCTTCCCATTTAATTTATATTTTTAAAATTAACAAGCATTTGTTTCCCCCGCCCTTGAAAAACAAAACAAAACTCTTGCAATAAACATGTATAGTGAAGAAAACCTGATTCACACTGGTCATGTCCCAGAATATTTCTTACTCTGCGTCTTGAGTCTATCACTTCTCTGTCAGGAGGTAGGTAAAATACAATATTGGTTTCCTGAAATCATGGTTGATCAGAGTTCTTAAGTCTTTCAGAGTTGTTTGCTTTTGCAATGGTGTTATTATAAAAAATGTTTTCCTGGTCCTCCTCACTTCACTCTTGATCAGGTCATACCAACCTTTTAAGGTTGTCCCTTTCATCATTTCTTATAGTAAGATAGTATTCCATTGCATCCATATACCAATAGCTTGTTCAGCCATTCCCTAATTAATGGGCACTCCATTAGTTTCTAGGTTATTGCCACAGAAAAAAGAACTCCATACATATTCTCTTACCTATTTCCTTTTTCTTTCATCTCTTTGAGGGTATAGGCCTAGTAGCATCTCTAGGTCAAAGGGCAAGTACAATTTAGTAGTACAGCTACTCATTTTAGTACAGCTTCCTCATTTTAAAGCTGAGAAAACTGAGGCCCTGGATAGTGAAGTGATTTGCCAAGGATCCCTTAGGCAGGAACTGGCAAAGATGGGATTGGCACTCAGCATCTGGGGGTCCAAGTTCAACAAGCACTCTTTCCCTGCAGTGAAGGTTTTTGAACAAACGTGACAGAGTTGAAAGATTATAGAAGGTCTAAACATTGCCAGCTTCAACCCTACCCAGTAGTTCAAAGTGGTGTGTACAACTTGCCTTGTGCAGAAATAATAGTTAAGCAGCTACCAAGCTATATTCTTCCCCTTCCCTTCTTGTTATTCAATAAGAGTCTGTGTAGGGGAAGAAAGGGTGAGTTAATTGCAGGCATTTTAGGGGAGTCAGGAAGGAAGTGAGATCTATGTCCTGTCATTGGGAATGGAGCATTGTGATTGGATGATGACTGAATGGGAGAAAGGCATAAATGCTAGAGACTGCAAGATTAAGGAGAATGCGGGGAAGAGAAGGGAACAATCTTTGCACATTCTTGATTAAGAAATCAGCTATGCTGTGGCAACATACAGGATCTGCATGATGTAGTTTGTAGGATTATGAAATAGTGAGAGGCCCCTTTGTTTGGGGATTGATTTGGGACTGTGACAAAGAGTAGTGGAGCCCAGTAAATAAAGTCAAATCTGGCAGGATGGTACTGGGTTTCAGTACTGAATTTGTTCACATTGTACATATCCCATGGTGGATCCATTGCACCTGTGGAAGTTAAGGGCATTATGGATCTTCACTTCAGAAATAGAAATTACATATTCACGCAAATTGGAGGATCAAGTTCTATCTAATAAGTCAGTCAACAAATACTGATTAACTGCTTACTATGTGGCAAATACTGGGAATACAGAAAAAAAGGTTTAAAACCCAGTCATATTCAAGAAATTCTCGTTCTAGTGGGGGAAACAAAATGCAAATGATTATGCTCATAAAAGATACATACAATGTAAATGGGAAGGACCCTCACAGGGTGGGCACTAGCAGTGGGAGGTGGGTAGACTAGGAAAGTCCCCTGCAGATGGGAGGTTTTGAGCTGAGTCTTAAAGGAAGCAAGGGAAGCCAGGAGGTAGAGAAGAGGGGGGAATATCCCAGGCATGGGGGATAGTTAATGAACAGATACAGAGTAGAGAGATGAAGAGCTGGGGGAGACAGAAAGAATGCCAGTGTGGTTGGATCTTAGTGTTCATGGAAGGGAGTGAAATGTAAAAGGAATGGAAGGTAGAAAGGTGGTCTGGTTGCGTTAAGAACTTTAAATGCCGAACAAAGGACAATATCTGATACTGGCGGTGATATGAAGCTACTGGAGTTTGTTGAATGATGACGTGTATAGTCAGACCTTCATTTTAGGAAAATCACTTTGGCAGCTGAGTGGAATGGAATGCGGAGTGACATGAGTCAAGAAAATCAACCAGAAGGCCATTACAATAGTGCAGGTGTGGTGTGATCAGAGAGGGCTTGCACCAGCGTGGTGGTTGTGGGAGTGGAGAGGAGACAAGAAATAGTGGAGGAGAATTTATCTCTAGACATAAGAAAGCTACCTCTTATATAAGGCATAAGAATGTTCCTTATTCACCTTCACTTTTATATTATTCTGAACCTATCACAACCTAAACCTAAATCTAAACTTTTATTTCCATCCATCATACCATGAGCAGGTAGAAAGAACACTAGATTTGAAGTAAAGAGCAACTTGGTTTTGAATCCTGCTTGTTACTTACAGGCTATGTGATCATAGGCAAGTCAGGCTCTCTGACCTCAGTTTCTTAATCTGTAAAATGTGTGTGTATGTGTGTGTATGTGTATGTGTGTGTGTGTGCGCATGGTTAGTAATATTTGTCCTGCTTCACAGGATTATTCAGAAGAACAAATGTGATTATACACACACACACACATACACACATACACACATACACACACATACACACACATACACACACACATACATACACACACACACACATACACACATACACACACATACACACACGGTACCCTTTTCAAATCTTGAATCATTTCATATATATCACTTTGTTTCCAGGAAGCATAGGCTCAGATAGGTTGCATGAATTGTCCTTGCTCACACAACTTACAATGATACGTTACAGGCAGAGTTTAAAACCACACCTTATCAGACTGTACATCTTTTATACCATACCATATGATTCCTTGCGGTTATAGTTCAGTCGTTTTTGTTTGTGTCCAACTCTTCATGATCCTATTTGGGGTTTTCTTGACAAAGATACCAGAGTGGTTTGCTGTTTCCTTCTCTAGCTCGTTTTATAGAAGAGGAAACAGAGACAAACTGGGTTAAATGACTTGCCTGGGGTCACACAGTTAGTAAATGTCTCAGGCCAGATTTGAACTCAGGAAGATGAGTCTTTCTGACTTTAGGCCCTCTATCCACTGTGCTACCTAGGCTGACTTCTTTAAGAAAAGGTAAATATAAAATGTATGTCTTCATTTATAAATTGAGAACAAGGAACACTGCAACTTATTTAATAAATTCAACAAATAAAAGATTAATTTTTGTTTCATAATTTGCCCACTTAAAGGGAGAAGAGAGATCTAATCAAGATGATTGGAAAGAGGGAAATTAAGGGATATCACTGCAGGACAAAAGGAGGTGATCAATTCAGGAACAAATCTTACTTTCGAAAGTAAGAGTGTCCGTCTTATTTTACTAACTAAAGGATCCTCTCAATCATGTAGTAATATCTCCATCTGCTGGAACATACATACTCTGCCCAGAGGGCAGGCACTTGTTGGGGGGGGCGTTGTTTTCCTAACTATGAGCATAAATGGGGAAGCAGCCTCTTCTGGAATTCTCCAGCCATGACAACAAACCCTCATCTTGCCAATATTGTCCCATGTCTGGACACTATTCTAGTGAGCACTTCTTGCATTCCCTACAAACACTGAGTGGCTTGGAACCTTTCAATTTCTCATTGTTCCAAGTCAGAGGAAATTAAACTTTATGCCCGATCTGACCCACTGGCTGGATGGTTTCCTCCCTTGAGCTAAGGCATTTTGTTTATGGAAGCTCATTTCTAAAGTGAAACTTTATTAGAAAGGTTACGGTACTGGGCTGTAGCACACATTTGTCTCTCAGCTAATTATCAAGTTACTTTGTTGAGGCCTTAATGCATCACATGTAGAATAGGTAAATTTTAATTGATGGGAGTGTATGAAGTATAGAGATTGTAGCAAGAAAGAAAGGGCAGGCCCAGGTGAGTCTCTGAGTGTAGGGGCTCTGGGAAATCTAATTAGGAAGACAGAAAGGAGACAAGGGGGGGACTGAAAAGTTGGAAAGGATGAGAAGATAAACTTTGCTTATGATTTGCCATGCTTGCCCTGTCCTGATTCTTTCCTCTTTCTGGGTCCCTTTTCTCCCTTATTTTGATAATATACTATATTTTGTTAATACACAAATATAACATATTTGATAATATACCTTTATTTTGATAATATACATAAAAATGTTTTAAATTCTGAATTTAAAATACACCTCCCCCGTAGAGCATTTTCATATACACAAAACACAGAAAGGATTCTGTAAGAGGCAGTGCATCTTTAATTTACATCATTTGCTTTGTTAAAAGAAATATATATAGTAAAATCTACATGCTCCTTTGCAATATGTATTATTTATTCTCCACCAGGCAGGCAACAGGGGAAAAACAGGGCAATTGTTACACTGGTTTATCCAGCTAATCATTCTATCTCTGTTACCATTTTAATTCTCTCAGGGGGTATTTGCATTTTGAAAGAAGAGCTTGGCAGACCAAATTAATCTCTAATTAGAGGAGGCACAGAGGTTATATGAGTTGCCACAGCTGGTGGATATTGGAGCCAGGATTCAAATCTGGGTCTCCTGGCATCAAGTGCAGCGTTCTTTCCACTACTCCATGCTGTCTTTCCCTTGAGGCCCACTATCCCCACCCAGAACTCACAGGATACCAGGAAGCATAAGAAGCCCAATGGATAAATGCTACAGGAACTTGTTTGACCATTTACCTAAAATATTAAGATAGAAGCATTTTGTCTTTGATTTTAAAAAGAGAAAAAATTGAACTTCAGAAAGAAGGGGTGTCCCATCTCATTTTACCAAATAAAAGCTCCTTTCTTAATTACGTAAATATCCCCATCTTTTGGAACATACGTATTCTGCCCAAAGGGCAGGCATTTTGGGGGGTTGTTTTCCTAACTATAGGCATAAATGGGGAAGCAGATGTACCTGTTAGGCTGTCTTCTATACTCTTGATGTGCATGTTTTTTTCCTTCTTTATCCCAACTCATCCCTTCAACATAGGGCCAGCTTTTTGGGTATTTGGGTCATTTGGCTCCACAGGAGTCAGGCAAAAACAAAGGAAAACAAAACACCTCTGTAGTCACTGGAATGTTATACAACTGTATATTTTTTACTTTATGGTAAATACTGGTGAACAGTGGTCAATAAGTAGTTTTACAAATAGTTTACAGAAAACAATAAGAAACTCACCATACTGTCACTTGATCAGACTACCCCTGAAGCATTGTGGTCATTTCTGGGCACCGTTGACATTTTAGGAAAGACTTTGAGGAGTTGGAGTGTATCCAGAGGAGGGTAACCAACATAGTGAATGCCTTGAATTCATGCACTCTGAGCATCAGTTAAGGGAAGCAGTTGAAAGGGATGTTTAGATTGGAGAAAAGAAGACACAGTGAGAGAAGGGGTACAATGGCTGTCTTCAAATGTTTAAAGAGGAATTAGATTTGTTTGTCTCAAGCCCAGAGAACAGGACTAGAAACAATGGCTAGAAGTTGCAGAGAGGCTAATTTAGACTTCTGAAGGATTGAATTGTCTGTCAGGTGGAGTGGGTGGTCTCAGGAAGCAGTGGGTTCCAATTCACTTTCGGCCCTTTGATAAAGTTGCATGACCAATTGTTAGTTATATCATAGTGGAGATCCTTTGTCCATTCCTGGCTGGGTTAGATGACTGGTTAGACGACCTCTGAAGTCTATGCCAACCCTGGACTTCTGTGATTCTTTGAATAGGTGCAGTGGATGTTGAGATAATTAGTGCCAATCTGTTGTCCCATTTCCATTAGCACTACAATCAACATGTAGTGGCAGGTATAGTTCCTAGGAGTAATCAGCTAGACTCTGGGGAAGAGGTGGGGAGTAGGGGATTTGCCTTGCAAATCTGACCTGTTTAAATGATATAGATATCACAACATGAAAACCTGGCGATGAGGTTGCCTATGGTTGTGGAACGAGTGGCTTCTTGACTGGTCTGCTTACTTGAGTGGGCTGTCTTTATCTGCTTTGTTTCTTCTTGAGAGGCCTCACTCTTGCTTCCGGTAACTTCTTGAAGTCAGAGTCTATGTTCTGTTTCATCTTTGTACCTTTGGTCCCAGAAGTAGCAGAATACTGAGCACACATTAGGTGTTTAATAAATGTTTGCTGACTCAGATGATTACCATGTATCTACAAACATTGTTTCTCTTTATACCTAAGGTTGCCTGCAGCAAAATCTTGAACACACTTGCCTTTAACAGACAGCCTGCAACATAAACCCTCCTAGAAATTATTTTTTAAAAGGCTAGCATTTCTTCCCACACAGTATTTTTAACTGACAATTAACTGGGGTTTTAGACTAGAGCTTTAAAGTAGTTTCATTGCAGGGCAGTATACACTTTTTAGGTGGAACAGAATTACTACAGCCTAATGATTTGGGGCCTTAGTTTCTTCACGTATCAAACGAGGGAATGGGACTAGATGACATGTAAGGCCCTGATTCGGTTTGAGAGGTTCAACAACCCCTCAAGGACTGGAGTATGGGATAAGGTTGTCTGGGATAAATTTATGAACTCAAACAATCAAGTCAAGGTGGCAAAAGTTTATTGTTATCCTATTTGTTGGGCAAAAGTTCATAAGTAACCTGTGATCCTAAAGGGGTACAGTTAAAGTTTATATAGGATAAACTATGGTAAAACATGTGCCAAATATGCTAACTAGGTGATGAGGGGCAGGATTAAGTAGTGCTCAGTTCTTAAAGGAACATGCATTTTTCTTTTTATCTACTGCACAAGCCTTTTATCCAGAGTTCACTGGGAAAAGCCTAAGGGGGAGCCATAGGGAGTGGTTTCAGGCCTGCTATATCACTAAGTTAACTAGTAGTCAGGGCCCACTGAGGATTGCCCAGTCTACCACCCATCAATGTCTTGTTTGACAAGATAGATGTGAGGAGTATACATATGTTTAAAGTCTAGAATGTACATAATGAGAAGTCCAGGATGCATATAATGAGGTGGGGAATTGGTATAGATATTTCACTGGGTATAGAATATCTTTATTAGCTTGTACAGAGCCAGTTCAAGGTAATAATTTCTACAGGTGCAGTTTGTTACTATACCAGGGAGAGAGATAAGTGTTTTACTGGGGCCCTCTCATGAGTAATGGCTGGTTATGCGGTGTTCTTAGGCTGGAGAGAGGCTGTCAGGGAATAGTGTTTTGAGGCCAGGGAGAAATGTGATCTTGGACTTGGGATCCAAGCACAAGCACCCAAATACCCCATCAGTCCCTTCCAAATCTAAAGCTAGAATCTGAGGATGCAGTAAAAAGGACAGTGGATTTGATATCAGAGGACCTGAATTCAAATTCCGTATTTGCTATTTAACTGCTTATATGACCTTGGACACTTAATCTCTGGACCTTAGTATCTTCATTTGTACAATTAGAAACTTATATCAGATTGGGGTTCTTAACTTGTGGTCCATGAACTTCTTGTTTTTTAAAATATTTTGATAACTATGTTTTAATATGATTGGTTTCCTTTGTATTCCAATGTATTTTATTTTATGCATTTAAAAAGTATTATTCTAGGAAGGGGCAAGTAGACTTCACTAAACTGCCAAGGGGTCTAGGGTACAAAAAAAATGGTTAATGTAAATTAGTGAATGCAAAAATGGTACAAAAAATGGCTGCACTGGATGACCTCTATGAGTCTAGATGGAAATATAAGAGTCTACATTTTTGGAAAACTCATGGTCCTTCTTGTCACTGAATTAAGACCACAACCAGCCTTCTCTTTTCTACTCCTTAGAACTATCCCAGGGGAAGCCAATCTGCTCAGAACTGGAACGATTGACCTTATACTTTTAAAATTAGCATTCCTCACATATGGCTTATGTGACAAAAATATAGCTCTGCTTAGTCTCCAAATAGTTTATAACCTCCTGTCAACATTGCAGAGAACATTAAGATTCTGTTCTTTGGTTCACTGCCATGTGCTTCACCTTCAGGCCCCTTCCTCATTATTCCAGTAATTCCTCCAAACACAGTCAGTTGTTAGAATGGGGGTGGGTGGGTGGGATAGGGGGAGGTATTTTTCAGGGATGTGCTAGAGCCAGTTCCAACTAGCTTGTGAGAATGGATTGTTAAATTTTCAGTGTGAGTATTTACACCTTGGAAATGGCAAATGCTACCAATCAGGGTTTGACTTTTTTTTTTTATTATTATTTAGATTTAAGAAAGTGATGGAGAAAATGTGTTATTCCTCCCTTTCTCCCCTATCCTATATCACTGGTTGTCATCCTGAATCACTGGTTGTCTCCTGTAGTGGATATGAATATCTTTGTGTGAATGTTTTTGAGTCTAATGTACATGTACTTTAATGCTCTAGGCATGTATGATTTTCCTGGTGTGGGTACTCCCTCCATTGAAGCAAACAGCAACATCTAGGCAGAGGCAAAAGAAAAATGACTAGAAAAAGAATCTTTTACCCTACGACTCATCTAATGATGACCCTCCCTGGACTCAGGCTGGTCCTCCTGTGATGCTAGGCCCATGGTCAAGGATTTTCTAGCCTGGAATATAGAATCTGATGGAGCTTGTGCTCTGCTGGAGTATGATTTTGGAGACCTCCAGGTCACCTCCGCATCACGATGAGGCAGTGAAGCCTTTATATAAAGGTATGTAATTACAAGTCCAGTCTATTACTCACTTTTGACACAATTAAAATAGGAATCAGAAGTTATCTCTAGCTAGTGCTACATCTCATTTCATCTTTACTTACAACACCATTACAAACTAAGAGCTTTCCTCATCACCAAGGAAGCAAGTTCCTTTTGATTTGGGCTCTAGGTCCAACCTGGGATCTTTTGTGGTCTTCTTAAAGTGACCCCTCACCCCCAAACCAGGACTTTAGGGCCTTCTGGGATTCTGCCTACAGAATTTCCTCGGGGAAGATTCCCTTTTCTGACAGACAAGAAAACAACAGTCTAAGAGAGATTCCCCTGCCTCTCTTTATTAAATTCCTTCACATGCTTTAAAGGAAAACTCAAAAAGTTATATTAAGTACCTAGTATGTAAAAAAAAAATAAACAGTACCTGCCTTTTGTGACTCTCTGGTAACATGCTTTTTAAAAAAAGACAATTATTGTATTTTATTTTTTATTAGCATACATTTATTTTGTCTCCCTCCTCCCCAATGAGGGGGAAGAAAGGAAAAAAAGAAAACCCTTGTCACATATATGTATGGTCAAGCAAAACCATTTCCTCATTGCCCAAGTCCAGAAGCATTTGTCTCAGCCTGCATTTCACCTCTGTTAGGAGTTGGGCAGCATGCTCCATCCTCAGTTACTGGGAATCACCTGCATGCATTTTTTTAAACCTTTGATCGTCTGCAAAGTTCTTTTCATTTCTCTACTCCCACAATCACCAGTCTACTGCAGTGGTCTGTTTCCAGGTCCTTTTATTTTCTCAGGCAAACATTAGCATACACATTAGTACATCTAGCACCAAATTACATTTCAATTACTCTGGCTCCAGTTAGACTGGTCTTAATATCAAGCCATTATTCATCTTCTGTAGGGTTCCTCTTTTCCCTGTTTCCAGCTTCCAGGTGATTTGGTATTTGACTTACAGAGTTGTCAGATTTTAACCCAGTTGGGGGAGCCAGGGAATAAAGACGTGGTCAGACTTGTGCCTTAGGGAGATAACTTTAAGAGCAAGTGGAAGATGGGCTAGAGTAGGGGGAGATTTGTGGCAGGGAGACCAACCAGGAGACTTTTGTGATAGTCCAAGCATGTTGTGGTAAGAGCCTGCCCCCAGGATTCTTGCAAAATCCAAGGAGAGAAAGTGCTTTGTCATTTTAAAGTACAAAATAAATTTCAGTTATTTTTATCTAAACAGCTCAGTTTGAGGGGGGTAAAAATTCTATCCAGCTCAGAATAAAACAGCAAATGTTACTTCTAAATGTAACCTCCTGGGGATTGTTAGATGATACAGATCTACTTCCTGTAGCACCTTTCCAATGATGGGAAAAAAGGATTTTCAAGTGACAGCTAGTAAATTGACATCTTCCCTTCAACTCTCTGCCCATCATGAATCTAGTAGGTTTCTTTGCTCACTGGCGCTTGGTCAACCTTATAGTTCCTCCTGTCACCGTCTGTCCCCATCCTTTTGCCAGAAGGTTTTATTTGTCCAAGGGAAGCCCCCTGGACACTTGACTTCTCCCAGCAAATCACTGCCAGAGTACTCCTGATTTTGCTTTTTCCTCTGCCAGGAACTGATGTCACTCCTTCTCAAGTTGCCAGCAGTTAATACCCAAAGGCATCATCACATACTAGCTGTTTACAAATCCAACATTCAAAAGTGAAAAACACAACTGAGGAAAGCCCTGTAATTAGTTATTATCAGTACCAGCATCACCACCAAGCCTTCATAAAATACCTGATTGCCCCTGGCCTATGCTGGGTGATGTACAAAGATAGTACCATAGACACAGTCGCTGCCCTTGGGCAGCTCACAGCCTGAGACAGACGTACTACCCTGGGCACAAACGGGAAGATAAGGTGACCAGATGGCCCAGTTTTACTTGGCGAGTCCTATTTACATCCTTTGAACCCGGTTTATATGAAGGTCCCAGAAAAGCATATTCGACTTATAACAAAAGCGGTAAAACTTCAGGGGCAAAATTCTAACCTTTTCCTAAAAGGGTTTCAAGGATACTCCCTTGAAAGAGATGCTACAGAAATAAAATAGTGCATGTATTGCAGGAGAAAGATAGCTGGATTTGGAGTAAGGCCTGGGTTCAAATCCCAGCTTTGTTCTTTATAACCTGGGTAACCTTGAGCAAATGATTTCCTTTATCTGGGCCTCAGTTTGCCAATCTATAAAATGAGGGATTCTGAACAAGGTGACTCATAAAGTTTCTGCCAGCTCTATGATCTTATGTGCTTATTAAACTTTTGAGTTGAATAACACCAATTTCTCCAGTTAAAATCAACTTACCCTCTAAGCATCATATTCTATCTGCTCTTTCAGTTGCTCTATTTCAAACCAAAATTCTATAGTAGAGGAAGTGATTTTGCATTTTGTGTGTGTGGGTGCATTTAATATTTATTTTAACTTGGTGAGCTGCTCTAGGGTGAAATGTTTTTGTTGTTTGGAATGTAAAATTGCTCTGATTTAATCATCTGGAACCATTGGGCCAGGGATTTTGCTCCTCTTGGGAAATGATGACTAAGAATATCTTATTATTTATGTAGAGAGGCAGTAAAATTTTGCAATTTCCAGAATACAGAGAAGTCAGGAAATTTTTCATTGCTGGCAGATATACATGACAAAATCAGGAATATTGACCAAGAGGGTGGAGGACAATGACCTTGCCTTCTTGGGTAGCTTTCTTTTTTATTCATTTTCATTCCAAACAAAGAGGATTCCGGAGTAAATTTGATTTCATTTTCTAAGTTTCTGCATAACTCCTGTATGTGTGTTAAGTTCTCAAAATGTTTTTTTTTTTTTTTTTTTGGTGGCGGGGAGTACATGTGGGATTAAATAGAAATTACTAGGAATTTCTAACATTAAATCAGGTAGTTGTCTGGGACAATAGACTCTAAATCAGCATCAGACATGGGCAGTCAAGAGATTAGATGTAATCTTAATATAGAGACATACTTCTTGGCTTTTTTTTTTTTTTTTTTTTTACTTAACTTAGAGTGCTGGGTCAAAGCCTCCTATGGTCATGTGGAACACTGTGCCAGTAGTTGCCCAGAAAAGATGAAGCCTAGCCGACAGCAGCAAAGAACAGTTCAAGAACCAGAGATACTCAACAAGACATGCAGTGCCTACCATAGACTTGATACCAGATACTGCTCAGATTACAGTTTGACACTACCAGGTGATATTAGCAGCCCTGCACTACGGCAGACATGAGCCGCTCTGGCCATACATGGGTCCTGACTGTAGGAGCTCCTGGCATGTGACTATTTTTGTTTGCCAACCATACATGATTCCTAATCATATATGTTCTCTACATATATGACTACCACATAAATGCACAGAAGGAATCTTTTTGTCATTTGATTTGCAGTGCTGTTTGGTTAAATATTATTGTTTTGAACTGTGTCCTCTGACAGGCTGGTAAAAACAAACAGATTCCTGTGGGCATGAGATAAGGTTTTTGTGTGGGTGCTGACCCATATGGTGCCTTGAACCTGGGGAAGATTTGTTGGAGTGCTTCTTGTGATCAGGTCTGAATTTATTGAACCATATGTGATTATTATAATTTGCATAGTACTTTCATTTTTCTCACTATCTACTCTCATTTCAGACCTTTAAACTGGGCTTCCATCTTAGAGAGGAAAAAGTGACTAGATTTAGAATCAGAAGGACTGGATACGAAACCCAGGTCTTCCATTTTCTATTTGTGTGACCTCAAATCACTACGCAATTTAGGGCTCAATTTCCTCAGGTGCAAAATCAGGGAGTTGGAGCAGATAACCTTTTGGAGTTGAAATCCATGATCTCAAGGTTCTCTTACCTCTGGACATTTCTCATGGGTCTTCTGCCTCTTCCTCTGGATGTAGATATTCCTGAATGCTTCATCTATATATTTACCTCTTTACAACTTTTCATCCAGTTTCCCAAGAGGTGTGATAGATACTTTAAGGTTTACAAAGTATTTTACAAATGCTATCTTATTAGATCGTTACAATACCACTGTGAAGTAGGTAATGTTATTATCCCCATTTTAGAAACAAACAAACTGAGGCTGAGTTAAGCAATTTACCCAGAGTTACACAGCTAAGTATCTAAAGTGGGATGGAATCCAACACAAGTTTTCCTGACTCCAAAGTCCAACACTTTATCTGTCTGTACTACTTAGCTGCCTGTAGATTGTCCCAACACTGTGCTGATGGCTGTAGGTGCTCAATCTTTTTAATGAACAAATGAACACAAAGTAACCACTGTACTTATCCGTCCATGCTTAGCTTGGTGCAGATTCTGTCAGGGCTTATCCAGTTGCAGAGGATAGTGTTCTGCTCATACCTTTTCATCAATATCATGGAAACAAATTCATGTCTTTTGTTGTTATTATGTTGTAGCTCAGTTGTGTATGTTGAAAGAGTTGGCATGTATTAGTGTTAAATAGTAAGGGGGAAAGGGAGTAGAGCCAGTCCTCTTTAGAGACTGAGAAGGAAAAAAATGAAGACCATGGAACCTTAATGCAAAATCAAATGAAAGAGCTTTATTTTATTTCAGTTCTCTGAATAGACGCTTTTCTGAATACCCAGAATTTCTCTTCTCTTATAGCAACTCTCAACTGGTATAGAATGCTACAAGGGGCTTTGGCAGAAATAAGGAAGTTTTCTGAGAAAGTAATACAAGATTTTATATTAGTGTAACTCTAGTCCCAAAGCCCATTGGTATGAAACTCCGCTCATTGGTGGAGATGAATGCCCCGCCCTGCATGAAGGGTTGGTTGGAATTTGGTAGAGTGGGAGAGAAATAGCAATTAATCAGCCATTTATTAAGTATCTATTATGTACAAAAGTACTCTGAATTTATTAGAAAAGAGATGGGAAAAATAATTTTGCTAAGTCTGGGAACAGGATTTGGGGTTGGGCAACTTGTTAGAAAAGTATAATGATAGCTTACATTAATGTAGTAGTGCTTTACAAATGCCTTTACATACATTATCTCATTTGCTCCCCCCATATCTGTGAGGTAGGTTGTGCAGTTATTCTTATTTTATATACGAAACTGAGGCTCAGAAAGTTTAGGAGAGACAAGGTGGTTCAGGGGAAAGAACCCTTATCCTGAATTCAAAAGCACAAGAGTCAAATTTTGCCTCAGACTCATTGCCTGGTAATCCATCAGCAAGTCACTTAACCTCCTGGGGTCTCCCATCTACATCTTAAAAATGAAGGAATTGGATCAGATGGCCTTTGAGGTCCCTGTCTCTGTATCTATTATCCTTCTGTCATCAGCTGAAAGCCACTCAGCTGATATAGGATAAGGCTTGAACTCTGGGTTCAAAATCCAGTGTTTTTTCCATTTATTAGTAATCCTAATTAAAATTTTTTTTTTTTTTTGTGGCTCCCTGTTTGGTCTGGAGGAAAAATCTAAAATATTTAGCCTGGTAAATTTAAGGCCCCCTGTAGTCTGGCTCCCACATACCTTTCCTAGTTGACCTAATATTCTCCCTTTCATGTACACGTTGTTAATCTGGCCTCCCAATTATCCCCTGTGCACACCAATTCATTCTGTACCTTCTAGGCTTTCCCTAGGTAGTCCCTCAATGCACCTTCTTTTCTGTCACTTCTCTTTCTTGGAATCCCTAGTTTCTTTCAAGGTACTTCTCAAGTGTTCTCTCTTATACAAGCATTTTTCAGATTTTCTTCTTTCTCTTTCTCTCTGTTTCTTTCCCTGTTTCTCTTTCTGTCTGTCTCTGTCTTTCTGTCCTCCCACCTTTCTCCCCCTCCCCCTTTCTTTCTCTCCTCACCCCAGAAGAATGTAAGCTCTTTAAGGGTAGGGACTCTATTGCTTTCATATTTGCATCCTCCATTGCTCCAATGGTATATTACAAGTAGCTGGTGATGAGCAACTTTAGTACCCTTCCTAAGTGGACAGTGCACTGCACCTAGAGTCAGGAAGACCTGATTTTCAATTCAACCTTAGACATTTACTAGATGTGTGATCCTGGGCAAGTCATTTCATCTCTGCCTGCCTTAGTTTCCTCCTCTATAAAATGGGATATAATAGCACCTACTTCCCAAAGTTGTCGCGAGAATCAAATAAGATGCAACTTGTAAAGCATTTTAACTGAATTACAATTGCTGTTGTTTAGTTCTACATGTTATTTTTTTCTTATGATAAAGTATTTTAATTTTTTAAAAGCAAAGCATTCATTATTATTTACCATTCATAATAAGTGAATTGGTAATCAAGTTTCTAAGACTCTAGCAAAGCATATTTGGTGGGTGTGTGTGTGGGGGTGGAATTTCTCCTTTAAGGTTACTTATTGGGATGTGCTTAAATACTACCATCTAGTGGTAGTGAGAAGTACTGAAAAGAAGAAATAAGGCCAGGTGCAAACAACTTCAGAAGAAGGAACTGTCACAGTCCAGAAACTATGACTGTAAATAAGACTGTTTCCTTTTGGCACCAAGAAGCAAGTGGAAGGCCTGTGGAGGAGAATGACATCATGATGTTGAATTCTTGACAATAGTACTTTTGGAGTGGCTCCACTTCCTTACTGGGTTTTTCTGAGCTCACTGCAGCAACACAGGTGGAACTATTTTGTGAGAGTGACCTGGCTAATGCAAAAGTGTGAGGGAATTTTTCAGCATTTCCTAAATTATAGGTCTTCATCCTCTTTTTAATTTTTTTCAATATCCCCTATTTTTCTTCATGCTTATAGGCTGGTGAAATGAAAAAAAGAAGCACCCTTTCTCTTTAATTCTAAAATGACTCCCTCCTATCTTCCCCATAATCCTACCTTATCCAGAACTCAGTGGAAAATTTGCTATATGACACAGAAGAAACACAAGGTAAACATTAAAGATCTATCATAAGGGACTCAATATGATCATACTGTTTGCTTCTTATATGTAAAAATGTTATCAGTACTCTTAAGACTCTCATCATTACTTGGTAGTTTGAAAGAAAGGTCTGGGCTGAGCTGAGTTGGTTGGGTTGATTCTAAAAAATAAAACTGAATAGAGAGAGCTATAAAGGAGCAAATATTTCATATAAATGAGGCAAGAAATGAAGAAATGATACAGAGGAAGGAAGTGGGGGTGTAAGGCTGATAGTACTGGAACTTATTCTCATTCAACTGAATTAATGAAGGAATAACATGTACATCTAGAAGGGTACCAAACTCTTCTAAATTTATAAAGAGATAAGAAGGCAAAGGAATAGCATAAGGGAGGGACTTTTAGAAAAGTGTGGAGATTAAAAATTAAGATGGTTGGGGAGAGGATAATGGAGGGACTCTTAGAGGGATGGGCAGATCCTGGAATAAAAAGGTTATGGGAGAAGATAAGGGAAGGATTCTTGGAAAGGGTGCAGATCAGGGATGTAATGATTAGAAGTAAATTAGAAGTATGAGAAAGAACTATGTAAAAGAGAAGCAGAGAAGGATAATAGTGAGGAAAAATAGGTGGAGTGAAATACACAAATAGTAATTATAACTTAGTGAATGGGATGAAATCACCCATAAAACAGAAATGGATAGCAGAATGACTTAAAGATAAGAATCCAACAATACATTGTTTATAAGAAACACATTTAAAATAAGAGATACACACAGTAAAAATAAAGAGCTGGAGTAGACTATATTATGCTTCAGCAGGTGTAGAAATAATGATCTCAGAAAAAGTTAAATAGATTTAATAAAAAAAGATAAACAGGGAAACAACATTATGGTAAATGGTATCACAGAAAATGAAGCAATATCAATACTAAACTTATATGCATCACATGCTATAGTATATAAATTTTTTGAGGAAAAGTTAAATGAATTAATTACAGGTGTAAAAATTTTATAGTTAAATACGGAAAAATTAAATATATGTTTTCAGATCACAATGCAATAAAAATTATATGTAACAAGGGACCATGGAAATACAGAATCAAAATTACTTGGAAACTAAACAACCTAAAATTAAAGAATGAGTGGTTAAAGAACAAATCTTAGCAACAATACTTTCATTAAAGAATGATAATGAGACAACATATCAAAATCCATCAGATACCGCAAAAGCAAAAGCCATAATCAGTGGGACATTTATTCTCTACATGATTATATGAATAAGTTACAGCAAGTGGACCAATGAACAAGGTAGGCAACTAAAAGATTAGAAAAAGGACAAACTAAAAATTCCCAATTAAACACTAAATTGTAAACCCTAAAAACTGGTTGTAAAAAAACCATTAAATTATTAAATAAAGCTAAGAGTTGGTTTTATGAAAAAACCCAACAAAATAGATAAACCACTGGTTAATATAATTTTGAAAAAGAGAGAAGAAAACGAAATTACCGGTTACTAGTATTAAATTTTATTCATCTTTTAATTTTTAATTGGAGAAATATCAATTTTTCATGGGTAGGCAAGGTGAATATAATGAAAATGAGAATTTGACCTAATCTATTTATTCAAAACCATCCCAATTAAATTACCAAAAAATTTATTTTCCTTAATTCTTTTTTTAAATGAATTTATTTATTTAACTTTTTACATTCATTTTCACAAAATTTTGGGTTCCAAATTTTCTCCCCATTTCTCCCCTCCCCACACCCCAATACACCGAGCAGTCTAATTTCCCCTATCATCAATCTGCCCTCTCTTCTATCATCCCTCCCTTCCCTCGTCCCCATCTTCTCTTTTGTCCTGTAGGGCCAGATAACTTTCTATTCCCCATTACCTGTATTTCTTTTTTCCTAGTAGCAAGAACAATACTCAACAGTTGTTCCTACAACTTTGAGTTCCAACTTCTCCCCATCCCTCCCTCCCCACCCATTCCTTTTGGGAAGGCAGGCAATTCCATATAGGCCATATCTGTGTAGTTTTGCAAATGACTTCCATAATAGTTATGTTGTGTAAGACTAACTGTATTTCTCTCCATCCTATCCTGCCCCCCATTGCTTCTATTGTCTCTTTTGTTCCTGTCCTTCCCCAAGAGTGTTGATTTCAAATTGCTCCCTCCTCCCATTGTCCTCCCTTCCATCATCCCCCAACCCTGCTTATCCCCTTGTCCCCTACTTTCCTGTATTGTAAGATAGGTTTTCATACCAAAATGAGTGTGCATTTTATTCCTTCCTTTAGTGGAATGTGATGAGAGTAAACTTCATGTTTTTCTCTCAGCTCCCCTCTTTTTCCCTCCACTAAAAATTCTCCTGCTTGCCTCTTGAATGAGAGATAATTTATCCCATTCCATTTCACCCTCTCTCCTCCCACTACATTTCTCTCTCACCATTTACCTTAATTTCTTTTAAGATATGGTCCCATCCTCTTCAATTCACTCTGTGCTCTCTGTCTCTGTATGTGCGTGTACGTGTGTGTGTGTGCATGTGTGTGTTTGTGTGTGTGTGTGTGTGTGTGTGGTGTCCCACCAACTACCCAGATATTGAAAAGTTTTAAGAGTTACAAATATTGTCTTTCCATGTAGGAATGTAAACAGTTCACCTTTGCTAAGTCCCTTATGACTTCTCTTTGCTGTTTACTTTTTCATGCTTCTTCTCATTCTTGTGTTTGAAAGTCAAATTTTCTTTTCAGCTGTGGTCTTTTCATCAAGAATACTTGAAAGTCCTCTGTTTCATTGAAAGACCATATTTTCCCCTGAAGTATTATACTCAGTTTTGCTGGGTGGGTGATTCTTGGTTTGAGTCCTAGTTCCTTTGACTTCTGGAATATCCTATTCCATGCCCTTCAATCCCTTAATGTAGAAGCTGCTAGATCTTGTGTTATCCTGATTGTATTTCCACAATACTGGAATTGTTTCTTTCTAGCTGCTTGCAATATTTTCTCCTTGTCCTAGGAACTCTGGAATTTGGCCACAATGTTGCTAGGAGTTTCTCTTTTTGGATCTCTTTCGGTGGATTCCTTGAATACTTATTTTGCCCTCTGGTTCTAGAATCTCAGGGCAGTTTTCCTTGATAGTTTCATGAAAGATGATGTCTAGGCTCTTTTTTTTTGATCATGGCTTTCAGGTAGTCCCATAATTTTTAAATTGCCTCTCCTGGATCTATTTTCCAGGTCAGTTGTTTTTCCAATGAGATATTTCACATTATCTCCCATTTTTTCATTCTTTTGGTTTTGTTTTGTAATTTCTTGGTTTCTCAGAAAGTCATTAGCCTCTATCTGTTCCATTCTAATTTTGAGAGAACTATTTTCTTCAGTGAATTTTTGAACCTCCTTTTCCATTTGGCTAATTCTGCTTTTGAAAGCATTCTTCTCCTCAATGGCTTTTTGAACCTCTTTTGCCAATTGAGTTAGCCTCTTTTTCAAGGTGTTGTTTTCTTTAGCATTTTTTGGGGTCTCCTTTAGCAAGGTGTTAACCTGCTTTTCATGCTTTTCTTACATCTCTCTCATTTCTCTTCCCAGTTTTTCCTCCACCTGTCTAACTTGATTTTCAAAATCCTTTTTGAGCTCTTCCATGGCCTGAGCCCATTGCATATCTATTTTGGATGTTTGGGATACAGAAGCCTTGACTTCTATGTCTTTCCCTGATGGTAAGCATTGTTCTTCCTCTTCTGAAAGGATGGGAGGAGATGTCTGTTCACCAAGAAAGTAACCTTCTATAGTCTTATTTTTTTTCCCCCTTTTCTGGGCATTTTCCCAGCCAGTTACTTGACTTCTGAGATTCCTTTCTACATCCACTTTGCCTCCCAATCCGCCCAGCTAGTGCTTGGGGTCTGAGATTCAAATGCTGCTTCCCAGCCTCAGGGCTTTCAGTGGGGGCAGAGCTGCTATTCAGTGTAAGATTAAATTCAGGTGCTCAGGTGGGGGCAGGGCTGCTATTCAGTGTGAGATTAAGTTCAGCTCAGGTTGGGGCAGGGCCACCAGATGGGGCTCAGCTCCCTCCAGGGTTTATGCAGAGATCTTCAATAATGGATCCCAGCTCCTGCCTGCTTTGGGAGCCCCTATCTGGTGATGCCTCCAGTGATGCCTCCCAAGGGGGCCTGAGTTATGGAGACACCTTGCTCCCCTCTTGGCCAGCCAAACAGGCTCTCTCACTGACCTTTGCGCCTTTCGATGGAGGGACCACTGGAGATTCTGTCCCTGAAGCCTGCTCAGATCTGCTCCTCTTAGTGCCAGGTAGCCAAGGCAGGGCTAGGCTCTGCTCCAGGTCTGGTGTGTGACAGACTTTTAGTGTTGGTTTTTCAGGTCTCTCTGGAACATAAATCTCCTCCACTCTGTTGTTCTGTGGCTTCTGCTGCTCCAGAATTTGGTGGGAGTTCTTCTTTACAGATATTTTATGGGCTGTGGGTTAGGAGTTAGCATATGTGAATCTTTCTATGCCACCATCTTGGCTCCTCCCCCTATTTACCTTAATTCTAAAGAATAATACCAAAATTCATTTGAATGAATAAAATGTCTAGAATATCAAAGGAACTAATAAAAAAATATAAAGGAAGGAGTAGATCTTAAGCTATCTTATAAGGCTATAATTACCAAAACTTTCTTGGTAGTGGCTAAGAAAAAGAAAGTTAGATCAGTGGAACTATGAAGACATACAATGCACAGTAGCAAATAATTATAGTAACTTTGTGTTTGACATATGCAAAGACTTAAGTTTTAGGGATAAAAATTCATTATTTGGTTGAACTTGTTAGGAAACCTGGAAAGCAGTCTGGCAGAAATTATACATAGACCAATATCTTACATTGTTTGCCAAGATAAGGTCACAATGCATACATGACCATGATATAAAGGGAGATATTATAAGAAAATGAAACATATTACCTATTAGACTTATGGATAAGTGAACAATTTATGAATAAACAGTAGGGAATACTGTGAGGTGCAAAATGGATAATTTTGATTATATTAAGTTAAAAAGATTTTTTTTAAATAAATAAAACCAGCATAGCCAAGATCAGAACACAATTGGGGAAATTTTTTTTGCAGTTTTTCAAATAATAGTCTCATATCTCAAATATATAAAGAACTTTGTCAAATCTATAAGAACATAAATCATTCCCCAACTGATAAATAGTTAGAGAATATGAACAGGCAGGTTTCCAGTGAAGAAATCGACACACTTTCTAGTCATGTGAAAGAATGCTCTAAATCATTATTGATTAGAGAAATTATAAATTAAAACAACCTTGAAATATCATTTTTTACAGCTAAATTTTTTTTTTTACAGATTGGCTAAAATGATCAAAGGGGAAAGTGGCAAATGTTGGATGGGATGTGGAAAAATTGGGACACATTCACTGCTGGTGGAACTATGAACTGATCCAACCATTTGGAGAGCAATCTGGAATTATGACCAAAGTGTTTTTAAACTATCTATACCAGGGGTGGGGAGCCTATGGCCTCAAGGCTCCATCTGGCCCTCTAGGTCCTCAACTATGGCCCTTTGACTGAATCCAAACTTCACAGTACAAATCCCCTTAATAAAAGGATTTGTTCATAAAACTTTGACTCAGACAAAAGGCTGCACCACACCCAAAGACTTAGAAGACCACATGTGGTCTCAAGGTTCTTTGTTCCCCACCCGCTGTCTATATCCTTTGACTCAGCAACAGCACTCCTGGGTATGTTTCCCAAGATGATTAGGAAAAACGGAAAAGAACCTAAACATCCTAAAATATTTATAGCAGTTGTATTTGTAGTGACAAAGAACTGGAAATTATGGGAGTGCTCATCCATTAGGGAATGACTGACCAAGGTGAGGTATATGATTGTGATGGAATACAACTGTGCTAAAGGAAATGATGAAATTGGTGATCTTAGAAAAACATGATAGACTTGCATGAAATAATGAGCAAAACCAAGAGAATGTTGTATACAGTAACAATATTATTTTAAGAACAACTTTGAATGACTAAATCAATTTGAGTAATATATATACTTAAATCAAGTACAAAGGACCTATGAAAGAAGATGCTATCTGCCTCCAGAAATTGAAATATGTGTGTATGCATGTGTGTGTGTGTGTGTGTGTGTGTGTGTATGTGTGAATAGGTAGCAAAGAAGGAGCTAGCAGATAGGGAAAGATATTGAAAATGAGAGGGGGAGATGATAGAGAGGCAATCTGTTTGAGAAAATAAGAGATGATAGCGTCAAGGGTACATGTCAAGAGATTTGTCTTGGCAAGGAAAAGAGCTATCTCTTCATGAGAGGTGGGTGGAAAAGATACCGAAGGAAGACTTCTGAGGTATGTGACTTGGAAGGAGAGAAAAAGGAACTCAGTGAATAGCCTCACTTTTTTCTGGGAAGTATGAAATAAGGTTCTTAGATGAGAGGGTTCTGAGGAAGGATGCTTTAGAGAGCGTAAGGAGAGATATAATGCCAGTCATGGCAACACACCTGAGGACTGCTGCTATGAATAATTCTAAGAATCAGGGGGTCTCAGACTAGGGTCTTCTCTAACATGATGCATCCTTAAGGGTAGCAGAAAGTATCACACCATTTACCCTCAGGTCACTGTAAGAACAATCCCCTTAATCAATACACAGTGTACAAGTAAAGTCTTATCTTGACTTGAGGCTGACTTCTAAATCCCATAGTCCCTCCTCTGTGGGCCAAGTGCTCCCAGCTCTTACCTGGGTTCACATGCAGGCAGCTCTCTGCTACTTGTCTCAGCTCATGAGGATTATTCTTCTCCAAACTCTTCCTGCTTCTGACTGACGGCAGTCTCCAGAGACACCTACCCACAGCTTCTGTTTCTAGGAAAACAAAGCTTAACAGGGTTATAAGAATAATTACATGCATTATCAGCGTCATCATCTCAGTTCACTCCTAAAGACCAACCACCAGAGCTTCTGTGTGAGAAATCAACATAGACAACAGACAGTTCTTCTGTCTGAGAAATCAACACAGACCAACAGACAGAACTTCTGTCTAAGAAATAAACACAAATCAATACACAGGGCTTCTGTCTGAGAAATTAACACAGATCAACAGACAGAGCTCCCGCCATCATAAACATTCTTTCTTTTTTTTTTTGAAGTTTTTTTTAAATTTTCTTTTTCATTTTTAACACAGTTTGTAACAGATAAAACAATTCAAATTTTTGGTCAGGTGATACTACTTTTTAAAAGCATTTACAATATGGACCACAAAAGAATTTTTTTTTTTAAACATTAACCAACTGAGACACAAATAATGTTTATGTTGCTAACTTCACAAACTCTTGACACAATTGTCTCCACAGTATTACTAAGAATTAAAGGACCTTAACTTATTGTTGTAGGTCTAAAGTCCTATGCCTCATAGCTTCATGACTTAACCTTGGATGTTCCCCTACCAATAATCTATAATTTAATAATCTGGTATTAAGCTTACAAACCTTTTGACTATAGGAAATTGCCACCAAGAGTAGGGACATTGCAGGGATCCAGTATCTCCCAAACTTCATGTCAATTCCAGGCAGGATTAGATTGTCCACTTGCATTCAATCAGGCTTAAAATCTGCCAGGTGTCAATGAGGAAATTGAGTCAGGAGAATCCTACTTCAGCTCAGGTTGAGCGACCACTCTCCCACCCTTCCCGTGAGATCACCTTAAACAGTTTATACCAGCATCTCACCAGCTTACTGGCATCATGGATTGGAGGCTCAGACCACCTCTCTTGTTATCCATACCTGGAGTTAGACCCAGAAGAACAGTCACTTAATAGTCCCACAGCTTCTAAAAATGCAAGTTCCAGTAACCAGGTTTCAAATATGATTATAATTTCACTTTGGCTAAGGAACATCTTTTGAGGCAAGTTCTAAATGGCTTACATGCCTTTCTATACATGTTCTAGTTCCTTATTAAATAGCAATCATAAAATCAAATTTACCATAAAACCTTAACTTTTCCATCAATGCCAAGTTTTACCTGAGGTTACTTTCCTCTAGGAAATTTAGACTAAAATTCCTTTCCTCAAACTAAAGATATCATTGATTTATTCTCAGTAATTAATTCAGTCAATTATTTTAATACTAATTGCTTTTACCTCACTTTGTAACATGTCCAATTTTTCTCCCTATCATTCCCCTCCCCTGCTTCCTAATATCCTGCATTCTGATTACTACTTCCCTTAATCTAACACCCCATCCTTCCCTTTCCCCATCTTCTCTCTTTTCTTATAGGGTAAGATAAATTTCTATACCTCATTCCCTGTATTTCTTATTTCCCGATTATATGCAATAAAAATTCTCAACATTCATTGCTAATAGTTTGAATTCCAACTTCTCTCCCTCCCCTCCTTCCTCCCCAACCCCACTGAGAAGGCAAGAAACTCAGTACAGACTAAACATGTGTTGTTTTGCAAATAATAATAATCATGTTGTATAATGCTAATTATATCACCCTCTGTCTTAATATATCCCCCCTTATTTTTTCCCCCACCATTGACCTTGTCCCTTCTTGAGAGTGTTAATTTCTAGTGAGTCCCTTCTTCCATTTGCCCTCCCTTCTAACATTCCCTTCACCCCACTTGCCACCTCTTCTCCTACTTTCCTGTGGTGTGATATAAATTTTCATATCAAATTTAGTGAGCATTGTTATTCCCTCCTTCAGCCACATGTGGAGAGAGTAGTTTCATTTTTCCCCTCTCCCCTTCTCCCTTTTCTCCTCCATTGAACAAGATTTTCCTTATCTCTTTTATGAGTTATAACCTGCCCTGTTCCATTTCTCCCTTTCTCTTCCCAGTATTTTCCTCCTTCACCTCTTAATTTTTATTTTATTTTATTTTTGTGTGTGGATATTATCTCTTCTGATTCAACACATTCTGTACTCTTTATCTATTATGTATATGTGTGTGTATGTGTGTGTGTATGTATGTATGTATAATCTCTCTACCCAAATACTGAGAAAAAATTCAAGAGTTATAAATATTTTCTTTCCATGTAGTAATGTAAACAGTTCAGCTTTAGAGAGTCTTTTATGATTTTTCTTTCCTGTTTACCTCTTCATGTTTCTCTTGATTCCCGTCTTGGGAAGTCAAATTTTCTATACAGATGTGGTCTTTTTCTCAATATGAATGATTGAAAGTCCTCTATATCATTGAATGACCATTTATTCCCTTGAAGTATTATACTCAGATTTGCTGGGTAGGTGATTCTTGATTTCAATCCCAGTTCCTTGAAATATGCCATTCCAAGTCCTTCAATCCCTTAATCTTGAAGCTGCAAGATCCTGTGTTATCCTGGTTGTATTTCCACAATACTCAAATTGTTTCTTTCTAGCTGCTTGCAGTATTTTCTCCTTGATCTGGGAACTCTGAAATTTGGCCATAAGATTCCTAGGAGTTTCTCTGTTTGGGTGTCTTTCAAGAGGTGATTGGTGGATTCTTTAAATATTTATTTTGCCCTCTGATTCTAGAACATCAGGGCAGTTTTCCTTGATAATTTCATGGAAGATAATGTCTAGGCTCTTTTTTTGATCATGGCTTTAAGGTAGTCCCATAATTTTTAAATTGTTTCTCCTGAATCTATTTTCCAGGTCAGTTGTTTTTCCAACAAGATGTTTCATATTATCTTCTATTTTTTCAAATTTTTGGTTTTGTTTACTAACTGCTTGGTTTATCTCATAGTCATTCATTTCCCTGAATTCAATTCTGTCTTTCAAAGAATTATTTTGTTCAGTGAATTTTTGAACCTTCTCCTCCATTTGGCTAATTCTGCTTTTTAAAATCTCCTTCTCCTCAATGGCTTTTTGGACCTCTTTTTCCATTTAAGTTAGCCTCTTTTTAAAGCTGTTATTTTCCTCAGTATTTTTTTGGTTCTCCTTGAGTAACTTGCTAACTTGTTTTTTAAGGTCTTCTATTGCCTGAGCCCAATTTAAGTTCCCTTTGGAAGCCCTGGAGGCAAAGACCTTGACTTTATGCCTTGTTCTTCCTCACCAGAAAGGATAGGGGGAGACACCTGTTCCCCAAGAAAGTAGCCTTCTATGGTCTTATTTTTTTTTCTCTTTTTTGGGTATTTTCCTCTCCACAACCTCCTCACCTCCAGTTCCTCCAAGACAGCACTGGGGGCTGAGACTCAGATGAGCTGCTCCAAAATCTCAGGGGCTTTATGTGGGGGCAGGGCTGATATTCAGTGTGAGATTAAGATCAGCTGCTCAGGTGGGGGCAGGGTTGCCACACAGGGCTCAGTTCCTTCAGGGGTTTTCTGATGAGACCTTTAACAATGGATGTGGGCTATTGCCTGCTTTAGGAGCCCCATCTGCTGCTGTTTCTACTGCTGCCACCTGAGGAGGCCCGAGTTATGGGGACACCCCGTTCCCCTCTCAGTCAGCCAAAAAGGCCCTCTCACTGATCTTTGGCAACCTTTATGGGTTGAGGGATTTGCGCTGCTGTTGGAGATTCTGTCCCTGAAGACTGCTCGGATCTGCTGCTTTTGGTGCTGCATGACCAAGGCAGGACTGGGCTCTGCTCCACATCTGGTGTGCAACAGACCTTTCTCATCAGTCTTTCAGGTCTCTCTGGGACAGAAATCTTCTCCACTCTGTTTTTCTGTGACTTCTGCTGCTCTAGAATTTGTTGAGAGTTCTTCTTTACAGGTATTTTATGGGCTGTGGGGCAAGAGCTAGCATATGTTCGTCTTTCTCATAAATATTCTTTGTGTTAGGTCTCCCCACAATCAAGTTCCCCTAGCTCTCTTGCACTTGCCTCTCAGCTCTGCTTCTGTCTCTACTCCTCCCCAACCAATACTATACACATATAGGCACACACACACACACACATATATGTATATATATATATATATATGTATATGCTGTTTCCAATAAAATATCTTTGATTGATTCAATCAAAGACAAGACTCAATCAAAGGCACTTGATTGAAACTCAATCCAGAAAAACAGCAAAAAAATTCTACTTTGTTTGCCCTTATAAGAGATGAAGATGTTTAGGATAACCATTTCAGTGAATAAGATAACAAATTGATTGAGAGGATGCAAAAAGATTGCTCAGCTGCTGTGAAAGACCAATTGAAATAGTGTATCATATCTGGTAGTGGACAAGTCATCATGGTTTCATGATTATTTCTAGCTTCATTTGGTAGCTTGTGAATAGGAAAGAATAAATGAGGTATGAGTAAAATGCACCACAACTGGAAAGGGTAGCCAAGGATGCAATGTTATCAGGTGGAGACTAGGGTTCAGTGAGAGCCAGAAGAAGGAAGGAGTTAAAAAGGAAAACGTTTAAGGTGAAAGTCAATTCAGTAATTATGGAACAGGTATTCCATGGAGCACAGTAGGTGGGACAGGAATCTTTGAAGTGGAACATTTGGGGAGTAGAGTTAAGAGGGACAAAAGTAAAAAGTGCATGAAGTTGGGGATGGGGAGTGAATTTTGCAACTCAATGGCCTGGTTCAGAACTATAGTGAAAAGAATATGAAGAGGCTAGAGTATGCCAATCATTGAGGAATAATGCTAGTTGTAAATGCAGTTGTAAAGCAGTCTATTTAGAGGCAGATGATTATATGAACTATTCAAAATCCTCCTTCAAGATCCAACCTTATGGCAAGTGGTGATATTTGGGTCTTGTAGGATCTAACTTGAGGCACTCAGGACCAGGAAAAGGTTTGGAAGGTATGGCCTGATAGAGCCTGATCAGGAGTCAGGAAATGGAATTTAAAGATGTTTCTAGTCAAAGATTGTCTCTGGAGCCCTGAAGAAGGCCTTAAGGGAGGAAGATTTGGTCTGGAACTGATATAGAGATTGTTGGGAAGGTCTTAGAGGGAAGACAGAAAGGTTGGTGACAGGATCCGAAGCTGATATAGGCTTCATAGAGATCATTATGAAGACCTTGGAGGAAAGACATGGTGTGTATGTGTGTGGAGGTTGTACAAGTAGTACCCAGATCCTAGGCTGATGAAGAACTTGCTGGTGAAGCTCTGGAGAGAAAAAAAAAGTCTAAAATTCCTAAGGACTTCTCTTGTTAGCTGGCTAAGTATAGCTGACTAGGGAGTCTAGTCAAAAAGAGTTGAAATAATGTTGGGGCTTTAATGCCAATGTGATACCTACAGCAGCCACTATGGATATGCATGCATATTTCCAAGGTAAATTCACAAAATATAAACTCTCTTTCTCAAAGATGAAACCAAAATATTTATTCAGATAAAAGAAATCCAATTCCACCATGGTTAAATTGAAGTTTGTACACATTACTAATAAAGGGAGTACATCTATCCCCAAGCCTTCCTTCCATCAGGCTTCCCTACAAACAAATTCCTTAGACAAAGTCACTCTCTCACTTACCCTAGCTTTTCTGCTCTGCCTGCTCTCTCTCAGCTCTACCTCTCTCAACAGCACCTTTTCTGCTCCACCCACCATCAGCTCCATGTGACTCAAGCAATGGGCTAGGTCAGAGCTCAAACCAGGTCACATGGGCCTATAAAAGGACAAGGAAGATCTTCAAATTGCCTTATCATTACAGGGCTATAAACCAAAGAATTGTAGAAAAGAAGGGGAAGACCAGTAGATGGCAGTTCAGTGGCAGCAATTCAGTAGAGTTCCTTAGCAGAGATCAAGATACAACTGATGATAGATTCACAAGGAACCTAAGCTCCAGAGGAAGCATCACCCCTGGTGATACAACCAAAGGATATTGATTGCTCTGTGGGGGGTTGGGGCAGGGAGAACAAGCATCAGCATTAGAAACACGAATTACTCTCATGATGCCTTTTGTCCTCCTTTCTCTCAGTGGAGATATGGTAGCCCTGTGTATATGAGAATCCTTCTTGTCACTTATTTTGCTGTGTTATCTAAGTAAATTCTTTTGGTTTGGATGAATGTAATCTCCAGTTGGTTGGTAATATCATGAGATGTGATCTTGACTGGATACTGACCCACAATGTCCCTAGAATCTAGCTTATGTGAGTAGAGACATAAGTACTCCAATTTGTCTCCTTCTCCTTAGTTCCCCTTTGTCCCTGTTTTTCTTATTAGTCCCATGTCCTCCCTTAACTCTCTTTCATAGGCATACATAGAATGGGTTGTTTGTGCTGGCAGACCCTCTTCCACTTTGTTCTCTTGATGTCTTCTCACTACTCCTGATATACCAGGCCTTCCTCTGCTCTGTCCATCCCTTTTCTCAATTTCTGAATTGGCTGATCTGAAATATTATCATAGAACCCTCATGGGACAGAAGCACTGGTATAGAGTTGGAATGGCCCTCAGAGATCAAATAGTTCAACCTCCTTATTATATTAGAAAACTGAGGCCAAGAGATGTTGAGAAGCAGAGTTATTGGAAGAGCAAGGATTGAATCCAGACCTGATTTCATATCCAGTATGCTTTCCATTGTATTGCATTGCTTTTCATTTTACTTATAAAGCAGAGTTGCCCTGGGTAAAATGAAGTAGGAGAAGTCTGTGTCTTTATTCCATGCCACCCCACTACCCCTTTTCCCTTTTAATTACTTAAAACCTTCACAGTTACTTATCTTTAGTTTCTCAGAGTGCCTGCCCTCCCTAATACTGTAGGGATACCTTTATAGGTATACAAACCCTTATAGGATACTTTTTCTCTAAGTAGAAAGCTATCCTGTCTCTTTCCTTTTCCCTTCATAGAAACTTTGCACATTCCCCTACGGCCTTACTACTGACTGGAATCAGGAGCAAATTAATGCCAAGGTGTTAATAAATACTTGTGGAAAAGATGGAGAGATGTGAGTTGAATGATTGTGCATTTGGAGAGAATCACAATTGGTTGAATGGTGGGGCTCAACAGAATGCAATGAATGGTTCAGTGTCAACCTGACACTCACAAAGTGGGACATGATACACTAGTCATAGAGAACAAAATAGATGTGTGAATCCAGGGCATGGATGGAAAATTATGTGTTTATATTATACACAGAAGGATATTTAATAGTGGAGGGGGGAGGGTGGTAGATAAGGGCATCACTATAAGAACAGAAGAAGGGGAAGATCTGGGGGAGCCTTACAGCTAGATAAAGGAGGGAAGCAGTATGGGAAGGGAAGAAGTATGCATTTTTTTGGGGGGGGTCATGAAAGGTGCAAGGATCAGTAGTCCATATCCAAATATCTCCTTGGCCCTGACTCTGGTCAGGGGCAGGCAAATCTAGGATAAACAAATAGAGACTGGGTTCAGTGAGTGATCTATGTCAGATTTGCATCCACAGAGATGGTAGGATTCTTTTCTAATCCACATCAGGCACACATAGTGTCCTCCTGCTCCTCTTCTGTCTCTTCCAGTTGGGTTCCTGCATAAAGCACAGAAAGCAGCAGAATCCTTGGGGAATCTGGCCTGCCATCAGATTCCTTCCATCAGAGTCCCAGCAAAGAAAGAATGCCCAGCCTTCTCATCTTCTTTATGATCATCTTTCTCCTGGAGTCTGTGGCAGCAGTTATAGAAAATGGTTTCATCATCATAGTGCTGGGCAGGGAATGGGTACAATGTTGTACCCTGCCCCCTGGTGACATGATACTTCTCAGCCTGGGCATTTCTCGCTTCTTTCTACAGTGGGCAGCAGTTTTTACCAATTTCTACACATATTTCTCCCCAAGTATCTTTGGTATATATGTTTTCTTTTACTGGAATTTTACTAACATGATCACATTCTGGTTTGCTACCTGGCTTGCTGTTTTTTACTGTGTGAAAATTTCTTCCTTCATTCACCCTATCTTCCTCTGGCTAAAGTGGAGAATTTCCCAATTTGTTCCTTGGCTGCTGCTGTGGTCTCTGTTGATATCCACTTTGATATGCATCTCATCTTTTGTAAAGGGCTATCACATTTTCCAACTTCCAGGCTCTGGGAATTACTCAGAAATGACCACTTTGAATGTTAGGATAAGGGCATTCCGGAGGTATTTTTTCCAGCCACTGCAAATACTTATGTTGTTAATTCCTCTTCTCATTTTCCTGCTTTCCATCATTTTGTTAATTTCTTCCCTGTGCCAACACTTAGGGAACATGAAGCACCACAGTGCTGGTCCTCAGGATCCAAGTATGCAGGTTCACACTACAACCCTGAAGTACCTCTTCTTCTTTCTCATCATCTATATATCACGTGTTATACCTGTTATCATTACCACTATTGTACCTATTTCAGTTTTCAGCTTTCATTTTTGGTTATTGGAGTCAGTGACCTATGCTGGCATGTCCGTCCATCCTGCCTTCCTGATCCTGAACAGCTCAAAACTGAGAAGGGCTCTGAAGAAGATGATTCCTGACTCAGAGGCTGCATAAAAGGAATTCATCTTTGAAATGATCAATATCAGTAATCAATATTGAACAATGATGAATATTACTATTTGTGATACAGATGCATAAGATTTAGAGAAGTAGGAATTAATGAAGGAAGAAAAGAAGGGAGAAAAGAAGGAAGGAAAGAAGGAAGAAAGGAATGAAGGAAGAAACAAAAAAGGAAAAGATATTTTATTAACTATTTATGATATTTGAGCACAGACAGAGATGCTAGGAGGAAAACTTACGGGAATATCATAGCCAAATTTCAAAGTTCCAAACTTAAGATGAAACTATGGCAAACCATAAGAAAAAAAGCAATTTAAATACTGAAGACATATAATTAGGATTTCACAAGACCAAACAGCTTCTATACGAAAAGAGTGTAAGTCTTAGAACACTATGTTTAGAAGAGCAGAGAATGACTTATCCAGCAAATCTGTATATAATGAAATAAAAAATGAAAAGTGAAAAAAATGGACAAATGAGAAACTGAAAAACTTTCAGGGATTTGTGATAAAAAGACCAGAACTCAATGGAAAACATGATATAAAAGATCTAGAAGAAATATAAGGAAAACATTAAAGATTAATGACAAGTGGCTCATTAAGGTTTACTTCTTATGTATAAACATTTTTTCAGTATTCTTAAGACTGTCACCATTCCTGGGGTAATTTGAAAGAAATTTTGGGTCTGAGTCATGTATGATGGGGTGATTCTTTAAAACAAAATTAGGAAGGAAAAGGTAAAAAAGGAGAAATTATCTAATAAAAATGTGGCATGAAAGGAAAAAATGATCCAGAGGAAGCAGGTAGGGGTGGAGATCTAGTGGTGCTCGAACCTTACTCTCATTTCATCTGGGTTCAAAAGGAAACGATATATACATCTAAAAGAATATAAAAATCTTTTAAAGTTTTAAAGAAATAAGAAGACTAGGGGACAGGATAAGGGATAGACTTTTAGAAGGGTGCATAGATTGAGATTTAGGAGTGTGGGGAAGAGGACAAGGGAGGGATTTTATTTAGAGGGGTGGGTCGAATAAGGAATAGGACGGTAGGGGGAGAGGATAAGGTAATAGGGATAGGATGAAAAGAGAGACTGAGAAAGACAATAGTGAGTAAAATGGGAGAGAAATGGATAAATAGTGATTATAACTTTGACTGTGAATGGGATGAACTCACTGATAAAATGGAAACAGATAGTAGAATGGATAAAAAATCAGAATCCAAATACTTGTTGTTTACAAGAAACACATTTAAGAATGAGAGATATACTCAGTTAAAATAGAGGATTAGAGTAGAATTTATTACACTTGAACTGTTGCAAAAAAGGCAGAGGTAGCAAAACTTACAGCCAAAATAGATTTAATTAAAAGAGATATGCAAGGGAAATGCATTTTGATAAAAGGTACCATGGACAATGAAGTAATATCAATACTGTACTTCTATGCACCAAATACTATAGCATCTAAAATTTTAAAGAAAAGTTAAGTGAATTACAGGTGAGAAGTATTGTAGTCAATTTCTGACCACATATTAGGACATAAAATTTCATTGTTAAATTCACAAAGGCAAAAATATTGAAAGTATCCTTTTCAGATAACAATGCAATAAAAATAATTTTTAATAAGGGACCATGGAAACAGATTAAAATGAATTGGAAATTAAATAACCTAATCTTAAAAAATGAGTTAAAGAACAAATTATAGGAACAATCAAGAATTTCACTGGAGAGAATGACCATGATGAGACAACTTACTAAAACCTATGGAATACAGAAAAAGGAGTAATTAGAGAAAAATTTATATCTCTAAATGCTTATATCAATAAAATATAGAAAAAGTAGACCAATGAACTGGATAGGCAATTTAAAAAACTAGAAAAAAGAACAAGATAAAAATCCTCAATTAAACACTAAATTAGACATTCTAAAATTAAAGATGAAATTAATATAATTGAGTATAAAAATCCATTAAATTAATAAATAAAACTATTGGTTTTATGAAAAACCCAATAAAATACATAGACAATTGGTTAATTTGACAAAAAATAGGGAAAAATAAATCAAATCACTAGTATTAAAAATGAAAAGGGTGAATATACCACTAAGAAAGGTGAAATCAAAGAAAATTTAAGAAGCTACTTTGCCCAACATGTCAATAAATTTAATGATTTAAATGAAAAGGAAAAATATTTGCAAAAATATAAATTGCCTAGATTAGCAGAAGGGGAAATAGAATGTCTAAATACACCGATTTTAGAAAAAAGAGAAATTGACAGACCATAAATGAGCTTCCTAAGAAAAAAAAGCACCAGAACCAGATGAATTTAGCAGTGAATTTTATCAAACATTTAAAGATCAACTACTTCCAATATTCAATAAATTGTTTAGAATAATAGGCAAAGAAAGGATCCTATCAAACTCTTTTGATGAACAAATTTGATATTGATACTAAACCAGGAAGAGTAAAAACAGAGAAAGAAAATTATAGACCAATTTCATTGATGAATATGGATACAAAAATCCTAAATAAAATGTCAGCTAAAAGATTATAACAATATGTTACAGAGGTTATAAATTATGACCAAGTAGGATTTATACCAAAAATGAAGAGATAGTTTAACATAAGGAAAACTATTAAGATAATTGGTTATATCAATAATAAAAGCAACAAAAATTATATGATTGTATCAATAGAGGTAGAAAAAGCTTTTGATAAAATACAACACTTCTATTAAAAACACTTAAAAAATAGGTATAAATGGATTTTTCCTAAATGGACAAAAAGTATTTCCATAAAACGATCAGCAAGCATTATTTGTAATGCAGATAAACTAGAAACCTAATCAGGAAGAATTGTGAATCAAGTATGCTCACTGTCATCAATATTATTCAATATTGCACTGGAAATCCTAGCAATAGCAATGAGAAGAAAAAGAAATAGGAGGAATCAGAATAGTGAATGAGGTAATAAAACTCTCTCTTTTTTGCAGATGATATGATGATATACTTGGAAAATCCCAAAGACTTAACTAAAAAGTTAAAACAACGAACAATTTTGGCAAAGTAGCAGGACATAATGTAAACCCACATAAATCATCAACACTCCTATATATCACCACAAAATCCTGCAAGAAGAAGTAGTAAGAGATACACCATTTAAAATAACAATAGATAGTATAAAATATGTGAGAATACATTTGCCAAACCAAGCAACTATATGAACAAAATGATAAAAAAAAAAGCTTTTTAGACAAATAAAATCAGATTTAAATAGAGAAATATTGTTCATGAGTGGGCAGGGCCAGTATAATAAAAATGACAATTTTACCTAAACTAGTTTGAACATTCAAAGCCATCCCAATTAAATTGCCAAGAAAATTTATTTCACTGATTTAGAAAAAAAACAAAACAAAATAAAATTCATTTGAATGAAAAAAAGTCAAGAATCACGAAGGGATTAATGAAAAAGAAATGTAAAGGAAGGAGGATGAGCAATACCAGGTCTTACACTATATTACAAGGCCATAATCATCAAAATTATATGGTACTGGCTAAAAAAAAGAAGAGTAGATCAGTAGAACAGAATGCATATGAACTATATAGTAACCTTATATTTGACAAGTGTAAAGACTTAGGTTTTTGGTATAAGAATTCATTATCTCATAAAAATTATTGGGAAACCTGGAAAGCAGTCTGGTAGAAATTGGACCTAGACATATCTTACACCGTTTACCAAGATAAGATCAAAATGGCTAAATGACCTAGATATAAGGAAAGATACTACAAACACATTTGAAGAACATGGACTATATTACCTATCAAACCTGCAGATAGGCAAACAATTTATGAATAAAGAAGAGGTAGGCAGTACTAATTTTGGTTACATTAAATTAAAAAAGTTTTAAATAAATAGAACTAATATAGCAAAGATCAGAAGATAAGCAGAAAATTGGGGGAAAATTTTATAGACAGTTTCTCAGATAAAGGTCTTGTATCTCAAATATATAAAGAACTTTGTTAATCTATAGGAATATGAGTAATTCCTCAATTGATAAACGGTCCAAGGATATGAACAGTTTTCCAGTGAAAATATCAAGATAATTGATAGTCATGAAAAAATGCTTTAAATCATTATTGATTGAAGAAATGTAAATTAAAACAACCTTGAGATATCATTTTACAACTATCAGATTAGCTAGAATGATTGAACGGAAAGCATATGTGAAAAAATTGGGACACATTCACTGTTGGTGGAACTGTGAACTGCTCCATCCATTTTGGAGAGCAATCTGGAATTATGCCCCAAATGTTAAACTGTGTATACACTTTGACTGAGCAATACTACTGCTTGGTATGTTTCCCAAGATGATTATGGAAAAAGAAAAGAACCTATTTGTCCTAAAATAGCACTCCTTTTTGTGGGGGCAAAGAACTGAAAATTGTGAGGAGGCCCATCAACCGGGGAATGACTGAACAAGTTGAGGTATATGATTGTGATGGGATTCTACTGTGCTATAAGAAATGATGAGCTTGATGATTTTAGAAAAATATGGATAGACTTGCTCGAAATAAAATGAGCAAAACCAGGAGAATTTTGTATACACTAACAATATTGTTTTAAGAACAACTTCGAGTGACTAAGTCATTTTGACTATTACAAATGCTCAAGTTAACTACAAAGGACATAGGAAGAAAGACATTATTTGCATCCAGAAAAAGAAGTGACAAATAGGAGTCTGTATAGAATGGTTTTACACATATATGTACATATATATGTATACATATGTATATACACACACATATATGTATTTGTATCTAATAGTAGCTCTGGGAGGGAGGGAAGATAAAAAGAAAGTTACATGATAATTTTATCGTATATTTCAAAGGAATAGCAAGTTATACGTAATAGATTTGCAATTTCATGTGTAATCATTTTCCCCCTTATTCTACTATGTTATAGAAATGCTTGTTCTATTTCTTACATTAATTATAAAATAAATATAATAAAAAAATGAGCCCTAGAGAAACAAATGCAATCACTTATATACTAATCTAAAATATTCTTTCTTCCTCTACTAATTCATTCATTCTTAAGCTTTCTCAATTTTTCCTTAGTAATATTTCATAGCTAATTGAAAGATATTTTAGAGCAAACTCCCTTATTTTATAGATGAGGCACTAAGGCTAGGAGGGATCGAGTAATTTGTGCAGGGTCAAACCACTGGTAGATGTCTGAGGCAGAATTTTAACCCAGCTTTTCCTGATTCCAAGTCCAGCACTCAATTCACTTCACCATGATTTCACATTTCTTTCTCTTTTGTCCTCATACTCACAGCCACAGTCCTGGGCACAACCTGCGGCCTGGGTCCTAAATTCCTTGTGTCCTCATGATGACACGTTTCACTTTACTGGTTTTTGTGTCCATCCTGCAAAGAAGAGGTACACTTCAGTTACTGGCAACAGTGACTACGGGCAAATCACTTACCTCTCTAATCCTTGCTTTTTTATCTAGGAAAAATATGTTCAATATATTTGTGTGTCTACACACATCTAGATATACACATATATGTACACACATACATGTATATGTATTGTATAAAAATGGGCAATGTATGTGTGTACGTACAGACACACACACACACACACACATACACATTTTCTTTACCTACCCCAGGAGGTAATGCAGAGCAAAGCATTTTATCAACTTCAAGTTAATAGAGATACAGGATTTCTTGCTATTTTATCTTCACCCTCTTCAGAAACCTAGAGTGGCCACCCGTTGTCTCTTACAGTGCAGCTGAAATGCATCATGGGCTTCAGCTGATCACAACTCTGTCCCCATTGATTGACATTATACTCTTCTCATTGGATTCACCTCAGATGATTATAAATGAAAGCCTTTTTCAGTCATGGCCTGACTTTTTTTTTTTTTTTTTTGCTTTCCCATTTCTTTCAAAACTCAGCTGGAAACACACCTTCTATTCCCAGTTCAATGTCAGATCCTTGAAGGCACAAGTTTGTGTCTTTGGACCCCTAGAAGAATTCGTTAGTAGATTAGGACCCAGACTCTTTGTCAGAAAGACCTGAGTTCAAGTGTTACCCAAGACCTATGTTGGCCAGGTGACTCAAACAACTGACTTAACCTCTCAGGTTCCACAACAGTCCAGTGCTGATCTGTACTAGGATTTCCCTGCAATAATGAAATCATAGTTCTACTCTCCTTGCTCCACCAAACCCCCCAATAAAAACAAAACAAAACTCTATCACCTAAAACAATGTCTTCAATCAAACATTTATTAAGCCTCCACTATGTACTAAGGACTGCTGGCACTTATAGAGTGCCTTAAAGTTTGCAGAGTGCTTTACGAATATTTTATTGTCACTGTAACCCTGGAGGATAGGTGCTGTTATTATCATCCCTGTTTTACAGAAGAGGAAATGGAGGCAGGCAGAGGTGACATGACTTGCTCAGGGTTACACAGATAATATCTGTGTGAGGCTGGATTTGAACTCAGGTCTTCTTGACTCCAGGTCCGACACTTGATCCACTGCACCACATTACTCTTGTAGACACATGAAGAAAAGAAGTGAAACAGTGCTTGTTCTCATAGAGGTTATATTTAAATAGGGGTGGAGGGGCTGACACATAGTAGGTGGTTAATAAATGCTTGCTGAATGAATGAATTAAAAATAAGACATGTTCAGTTTAAGCATAGTGATATTGTTCCAGAGGATGTAACCACTTATCCCAAACACTCTAGCAATGTCGTCTCCTGGTTTTATCCTCTTTTAGTGCCCTCCCCAACAGGAAAAAGCTTCAGGTTTGAGAAAGGTGGAAGGAACTCATCCATTGCTGTGTCATGACAGAAAAAAACCAGCCTTGAGAATATGAAGAGAGAGAGAAGAAAAATGGCCACCATTCTAGTAAAGATGGCGTCTTCTTTCTAAAGATGTCTGGGCAAGACTGTGTTGCCCAGCTCATGGTGAAATTCCTCCTTTGTTTGGTTTGAGAGGATTAAAGACAGAAATGAACTGAGTTCAATGAAACCAATAATGGGGATGTGGAACAGTGACTGTCTGGAGCTGAGACCTGAGGGGGGTATAATTTGTTTCTGCACAATCCCTCCATCCCACCCTCATTCATTGAGAGAGGAGAAAGTTTCAGTGTCTGAAAAACAATCTACATAAGATGGGTGAAATTCTGAGTGAAGTGAAAATCTAGGAGAAGTGTCATTGTCAGCTCCTGGTGGCGAGTGGCTCAACTGAACTGACTTTTTGACCTAGTTGGGATTGGGGGGAGGGGGTGCAATGGAGGGGTCAGCTCAGGAACATTCTTGCTGGGTATACCACTGTTGTTTGTTTAATTCATTACTAATAGTTTTGGTTAAAGTCGTCAGTAAACCACTATTCCTTGAGAAGGGGAATCTAACAGTATGGGAACTTCAAGCTATTTATCCAATTGATAATCCACATGACAAATCATAAACTGAGTCTGGGATACAACCCACAAAGGATGGTGTCCAGAAGAGGGTGGCAATTGCCTCCCTAAAGACCTGAGAGAAACCCAACAAGCTGGGATGACTCTGAGAACCATCTGCTATTGAGTAGTTCATATAAGATGCGGGAAATTATTTGGTTGATAGAAGATCTATCTATCTATCTATCTATCTATCTATCTATCTATCTATCTATCTATCTATCTATCTATCTATCTATCTATCTATCTAGATGTAGATATATAGCAAAAAGTCTAAGGCACTGTTCTGAGCACTTATTTGTTTGAATTTATCTGCTATTGTACCTTGAATGTAATGATGTCTGTATGGCTTATAAAAACTCAGATAGTTCTGTGATCTCCATTTGGGAGTTCCCTTCAGTGTTGCAGGTCACATTTTATAGATACTTAGGGATCTCCTGTGATCTTATCAATGTACTTTCATAAGTTCTTTATTGGGCATATGTGCAATGTGATAAAAGAAGACCTTCACCTTCTCCCAACATCTTGAAGATACTATGGAGTACTCTGCTTGTTTACATATTACACTTTTCTCTTGCCATATTAAGAAAGGACCAGAATTTTAATGACTCACTTTCCTGAACCTCTCTCCTCCCCTTCAAAACCTGATTGGTTCTAGTTTCCCTCACATAGCTTCCTAGTCTGGGAGCACAAAAAGGTCCCAGCCCAGTGGAATTGGAGCCTTTCAGACTTGGTGGGTGCCTGAGACTACGTAAGTCTCTATACCCACATGGATTATTGACTAGATGGAGTTTCCAGATGGAGGGGAGGAGGACCATGTCCAGAGAAGCTAATATCCATGTTGCATATTCTTGCTCTGTTAGGGCAAGGTAAACATCTTCCTTTTTTAAATACTCAGTGATTTGAGATTACCTCGTTTTGTCTCAACACCAGGCTTGCAACAAGATGGTACTGGCTTTAGAGCCATATCTGCAGCACACATGACCAGTGTATCTTCACTTCCAAACATAAGATTCCTCGATAACCTTCTTTACTCCTGTTCTTTGTAGTTCCTCATTGACTCTACATTGAAGCTTGCTCACACTCACCATGTATTTTTTCCATTGCCCACTACATTATACTCATTCTCAGCTCTTCAGAAGCAATGGTGGTCCATGGCCATATAGCAACACTGAGATTATGTTCATATTGGAAAGATGGCTCTTTCCGCTCATGGAAAACCCATGAAATAAAGATGCATTATAGAAGAGGAAAATATGTCCATCAGGTTTGTGCCAATAAGAGATGGATATAGAAAGGAAATGTCCCTTTCTCCATTTCTCCCTCTTTTTTCTGAAAAACTTAAAGCTTATTACCTAGAAGATGTTGGTAAATCTGAGTTGATCATTATGGAGTGAGGGAATCCAAATATTTGAAGTAGTATAAGTAGAAACAAAATCATAGACCTAGGAAGAGCTCAGCCATCATTCAGAATTACCATTAGGGGAACTGTACCCCAAGGGACTAAATGACTTACCCAAAGTAATATAGTTGTGTAGTTAGTGGTAGGTCGGATGGAGAAGAAAACTGGAAGGCATCAAGAGAAGTAGTAAAAAGCAGACAAGAGTTGTAAAGTGAAATGAAGAAAGAAAAGACCCTTGAGAAGCTTGGAGGAGAAGTCTGAACCACGAGCAGGGATAGCTCTTGGACAGCTGAAGAAAAATTCCTTGCTCAGCCAAGTACAAATGTATTCTGCGCACCTGGGTTATCTAACATGCAAATATATATTTATCCTATTGATCTGAGTTCTGAGTTTAGTACAAGGCTTGACATATAGCTTGTTGATTGATGCAGACACAGTTTCCCTCATCTAAATACGGCTTACAGAATGTGGTTTATGATTTCTCTTTTAGTTAACTCTGATTTTGATGAAGATAAAGAGAGCAGTGATGATAAAAAATGAATGAAATGCATTTGAAGGAAAAGATGTTTTTGTGTATTTATTTTCCATATATGTGCAACAGATAGATGGACACATAGCTATGCATACATCTATACATATACATATCCACATATATATATATATATATGTGTGTGTGTGTGTGTGTGTGTGTGTGTGTGTGTGTGTGTGTGTTTCTTTCAAAGAGCTCTCATTTTAGGAGCAGTGTTTATATTTTAGTTTGTCTTCATTGTTGGTAGGGAAGTAGTCATGATGAACTCAAGAAGGGTAGCCTAAATTTGTAGGGGGTCAGCCTTAGTGACAATAGGCAGGGTGCCAGGAAAGAGAGGAGTTGTACTTTTTTGCCTTGTTTTTTTCTTTTTTTTGCCTTACACATATGTGGAAATTTTCTTTTCCCATTGGATTGTAAGCAACTAGAAGACAGAGGTTATCTTTTGTCTGTATGTCAGTATATCTATATTTTGTTTAGGATGCTGAGGATGGTGATAACTGTCACCCTTGGGTCAGAGACAATCCCATAAGGTAAAGACTCAAGATTTATTATCACTCTCCTTGCTCACAGTCCACACCCAGGATACCTGGAGGAAAATATACACTGCATGTGCCATTGCCTGGGGATGAAATATTCACTTGCAATCATGCAGTGTAAGCTATTACATTATTATTATCATTTGTTAAGGTGGAAAACAGAATAGAATTCTCAGAATGAATCACTACTTGTTCCAAAGATAATTCTCTCTTATTTCCCCTCTAATTCTCTCTCTCTCTCTCTCTCTCTCTCTCTCTCATTCTCTAGTCCTTCTATACCATTTGCCTAGTACAAGAAGAACACATAAGGAAAAAAATCTTCTTAAAATCTTTTTCTTCTCTTCCTAAAAATCCTTCTTTTCCTTTCCAAGGTACCAGTCCCACTAATCACCATAAATATTCATTGAGCAGGCACATTTTATTTCTTTCAGTTGCTCAAAAGTGAAAAGAAGGAACAAGAAATGTACAAAGAGTCTAGCAATTGCTTTTTGTGAATTAGTCATACCCCACACCATGATTCTTATGCCTACCAGGCACACTATAAAACTTGATAATGAGTACTTGTTTTTGTGGTATCTTCTTTACAATCTGTGGGTCAGATAGCCTCAAAAACATAATAACTTGTAGTGCCATGACTAGTCTTTTTCCCCTGTGGAGCAAAAAGAGTCACAAGGAAGGACTAGAGTTGTGCAGAGGACAGTCCATTATTGAAGCAGTTGTGAAAGGAGAGGTGCAAGCCTGTTTTCCAGAGTATCTGGCATAACCTAGCAGAAGTCAGGAGGGAAAGTGGGCCTGGGGAAAGGTGAGCCATGGTGACAGGACAGTGGTAGTGATGACCTGAGGGTGGCCCCAGCAGCATGGGACAGCAAAGGATGTCAAGGGAATTTGTAGGGAAGGGGAAGAACTGTTCTCAGGAGGCAGCATGCCCCATTGGATGTTGGCATGTTGGGACAAAGTCCTCTCTATTTCATTCCAGTTAACCTCTGATGGTTTTCTCCTTCCTGTAGGGGAAAACCTAAACTCATTAGATTTCAAGCATTCAAGGCCTTCCATAATTTGGTCCCTCTCAACCTCTTCAACCTCAAATCTCCTTCCACAAATGATTCCCTAAAACAGAGGTCAAAATGTCCTACTCTTTGTTCCTTGCACATGGTGGCCTGCCTCCAATTGTTCCCTCTGTCTGGCATGTCCTTCTCTCTTCTTTCAACTTATCTAAGACCTATATTTCCTTCAAGGACAAGCTCTACAAAAACTTTATTTTCTATGAAAACTTTCCTGACTTCCCTAGTTTTCAGTGATTGTTACCCTCCTAGAAACTCCTGTAGGACTTATTACCTATACCATTTACTTGGCACTTAAAATGTTCCATCTTACATTGTTAATTATTTTCTAAGTATATATTCTGGTTGGCAATGAGACTGTAGGCTACTTGAAAGAAAAGGACATATAGGAAGCCTATTTGAGTCCTTTGGACTTGGTGTAATGCCCTCCCCATACTGGATTCTGAGAAAAAATACTTGAAGATGGTGATTGAGAAGTATAGAGTATATTCAATCTCTTTTTGTATGTTCAGTAATTAGCACTGGATTTTGCCCAAAGTAAATGCTTAATAAATGCTTGTTGAATAAAGCTGAACAGTGACAATAATGGGTGATTACGACCATACTAGAGTTTGGAATATGAGGAACATTAGAGCTGGGACTCAATCTAGAGCAGAATTTGGGGAAAGAGGAACAGCAACATCCCTTTTATCCAACCAAATATGGAAGGCAAGATGCTGATTCTATCTTACATATCCTTGCGCATCAGGCTTAGTTTGCTCAGATAGTCTCTCCTTACCACTCAGGAGTATATAATTATGGTGTAATCTGTGGCCCAGAGGCTCCTGATTCAGATTGATTTTGGGAGCTTCCCTCCAAAATTATTTCTTTGACTTTTATTATTCCCACAGAGAATTCGCTACAGGAAATTTCCAAAGTAGAGTTTGCATATAGCTTATGTCTAGATATCTATAAATGTGTATAAAACTAGTTCTTGTGTAACAACTCAAGGCAACATGTAGTTCTGAGTACAAGACTGCCTATATTTCACCCTACTGAAATTGCCGAAACTGCAGGGGACTGGAACTCAAATGCCGAAATCCTCAACAGCACACATAATTCTCTTCATTCTCCAGGGGGTTCCACTTTTCCACAGGGTCCTGTAGATCAACTCAGCAATACCTTGTGATTTGAATTTCCCTACAAGGGAAACTGAACTTGGGGTTACTATCAGGATAATAAATACCCCAATATTCTAGTGACTCCTTCCTGAAAGTTTAATACAGACTCCTGCATTGTTGTATTGTTATCCCATGATTTTTATTTACTTGGAAGTGAAACATGGTTTGGACAGATAATCCCTTTCATAGGAAAGTAATACTACTTGGATTGTCCAAGTCAAGTCAAAATTTTTTGTTCTCCCTGTCTTCACTTTAGCCCCTTATAGCTTCTCCATCTGGAGCAGGAGACACATGGATAATACTGTTCTCTCTTCAAGAGATACATTGCTCAGGAAATTTCTCCTCTCAGGATATGTCATAGTCCTGAGAAGTAACCTGCAAAGCTGTCAGTGCTCTCTGATTAGAAGGCTAAACTCTGGAATTGGAGTACCTAGGACAGGGTGGGGAACCTGTAGCTTCAAAGTCACATGTGGTCCTCTAGGTCCTTAAATTTGTCTCTTTGACTAAATCCTAACTTCACAGAACAAATCCCCTCAATAAAAGGATTTGGTCTGTAAAACTTGGACTCAGTCAAAAGGCTGTACCCAAGGACCTAGAATGCCATATATATGGCTTCGAGCCTACAGGTTCCCCATATATTGCCTAGGAAATAATCCTGCCTCTAATGAGAGGCAAATATTGAGGAATGGCAGGGTCCATCAATTCTGCTTTCAGACCATGTGAACAACCACAGAAGGGATCATGTGTAGTAGACTCATAGTATTTTTTATGTTCTGGTGCTCCACATTCTGGAGATCTACTGCCCACAGCTTCAGTAAGGATTAGGTAAATGAACAAGGTGAACAAGGTGAACAGGGACTGGAGAAGGGAGCAATAGGAACTCTATCCAGGGGGCATTTGCATCTCCAAATGAAGGGAGAGTTAAAGGACTCCCCTCTTTTCATCCATTCTCCTTTATCTAGATATGCAGATAAAGAACACAGCTTTCCATATGTACAAATGGAGACATATAGAAAGGGGCAACCCTATTAATCCTCTGTTTTGAGATAATATGAAAGATGATGATACTCTGCATTCTTTTCCTCATCCTCCTTGTGCTGTCTGTGGAGCTAGTAGGGACCAGTTTTTTTTTCTTTTCCATTATGACGCCAAGGAGTCAAACTATCAGATTCTTCTCTCATATTCTCATCTAATCAACCCACATTAATATGTGCCTCTACTAAGTGCAAAATATTATTCTAGACACTGGTACTTTGATGTCTTCGAGATATATTTTTTATTGTCTCTAGTCTATACCCCTGACTCTCCAGGACTTTCATTAAAATGCCCTAGAAACATCTTCATCCTAGAATCCTCACATTGAAAATAACTTTAACCACTGTGGACTGTGTCTCTGATTGACTAGCTCCTTCTGATAGTCCTATTTTAAGGAGGAAGCCTCTGCCAGACACATTTTCATCCCTTTCCAGACTGTAGCCCGTTGCCTGGACTTTGTTGACAATCCCACCCTCAAGCCTTTTATATGTTTTCCCTTAGTATATATGCTTCATGAGGGGAGTGTCTGTCTTTTTTTCTGATTTATTGGTATTCCCAGTTCTTGGCATATTTTAATCATTTAGCAATAGCTTGTTGATTTGACTTAATATGGCTCCTTTCTACACCAATGTGTATTCAAATCTCTTCAAGTTTTCTTGTCCACAGAAAATTTCATCCCTGTTTTCCCATACATCATCCTTAGAATAGACAAATGATCACTCACAGATAGCAAAAGACAGAGTTAGAATTTGAATCCAGGTCCATCAACATTTTGATTGTACCATATTACCTTCTATTTGATTTATAAAAGAGTTCTTCCCCACCCCATAATAATGGAGTTCAACTCCAGTGGGCCAGCCATCTTATTTGAATGCAAATGTATGTTCACCTAAAAGACTATTTTCAGAGAACTCACACAAGGCAAGTGCTCACATGGAGGTCAGAAGAAGGAATACAAGGATATTCTCAGGTTTTGAAATCAGTTGTGTGACACGAGAGATACTGCCAATGGTACTTCATCATGGCATGAAGGTTTTGTGCTGTGTGAGCAAAGCAGAATTGCAGCAGCTCAAAAGAAACATGAGATGCACAAATTTAGAGACATTTGCTCCAAATGTTCTTGTGAACTATTTGTGTCAATCTGTAGTAAAGCCTTTCAGAGCTCATATTCATTTGATTGTGTTTGTCCCTGGTTCTAGAAGAGGACCATGTTGCAGTTGACTTTGATTTGAGTTAGGGAGGGCTGTGCCAACCTTACCAACTTCACTTTCTTCTCCTGAGCCATCTGGGTCCAGTGGCATGATATTCATCAGGATGACTGGAGATGGCCCAGGATGCAATGTGAAACTCTGACCCTTTCAGACTAAGATCTTATTACAATCTTACTTTGAATTGCTCTAGTAGGCCACAGTCAGACACACAGTACCTTGACTTAAACATAGTGATGGCATTTTGATTCTCTTCTAGAATGATGGAAAACAACCAACCACCTAATCAACCAACAAACCCACCAATAACAGAGCATGGATGCTGATACACACAAACTTCTAGAGGACCCTCTTCTAGGCTATTTTTCTGGGTTCTTCTTTGGTGATTCAGAACTCTAGTAGAATTGAACATGAAGATACATGATTATGAGCTGAGACAATTCATCTTGAAAGAAATGGATGTAAATTTCCCAAGGGCTCAATTACTGTTGTTCCCTTTGCATCCCTTTGATTTACATTGCATTTGACTAACTTCTAACAAAGTTAGAATGAGTTGAAATGTTCTGCTTCTGCTCTGGATCCATCCAACCTTCCACTTCTGTGGATGCCCTGCTTTTTTCTTATTTTTTTCATTTAACTCCCCTTCACATCATTCTTCATAAGCCTCAGATCTCTATTGTTCAGTTGGTTAAAAAAATCTTTCTTGCTGTCAACTACAGCTCTAGAATTTATTTCCATAAATTCTTTCAGGGTTTAACTAGATTACTTAAAGTAATCTGGAGATAGCTATTTCAAACTCTTAACCACCTAATCTTACTCGTCAATAAAGTAGATCCAAAAGGATGTCGTGGAAACCATAATAAAAGCTCATTAGTCTAATTGGATTTACAACTGAATGGTCATGATGCTATTTTTCTTGAGACCCAGTAAGTGCTGATGGAAATAATATTTCTAGATGCCTCATGCTTGGACAATAATGTTCAATATTTTGTTGGTAATTGAACCAAGTGAGTCTTTCATCTGCCTGCCTGGAATGCTCTGTTTCTTCCTTTCTGCTTATTCTAACCTAGGTCAAGGTCCAGAATCCTTATAGGATATAAATAGGATAGAAGAATGACCTTATCCTGCAGTGTTATTCTTTCTTTCCAAGTTTGAAGAGAAGACTTTTTGGATCTGTGTCTAGGAGAGTAGGGTTGGGGTATGGGAATGTCGGAAGTCTTATTCCTCTTTTGGCCCCATGTATTCATCCCCACATGTCTTACCCAGCAGATTTGTACTTGGGATGAGGTTGCCTCTATTTTCTTGTTCTTCCTTTTCCCATCCTGGTGACTAAGCAGTAACCTTGAGATATATAAATCTGGGCAACCTAGTGAGTTTCAGAAGGTATTGAGGTCCTAAGAGACCAGTGAGCCTGTAAATTCAGTATCCACTCTAGCGGATGATTGTAGTGGTTGATTGTGGCCATAATAGCAGTAGGTGGAGTAATCTGTTGCTAAAGGAAGAGCCTGCACCAGAGTGAGAGAAGCCACAAGAAAAAAAGAACATTTTTGGATTACACTTGGTGTTTGATTTGACTGTGCTCAGTAGAACTAAAATGTGAAAATCTAATTAGCAGAATTGTCAGACTACATTTTGTTTTGATGAAGCTTGCTACCAGACTCCCCGGATATTGTAATTATAAATTGAATTTCTGAATCCTGTTCAAATCATTCTGTCAATGAACACTGAGTCTCTTTATCCTTGCTTTTGGTATCGGAATAAAATGCTGTCTTTTACTGAGTTCACATGATGCTTTGGGTGACTCTTTTATTTCCCTTATTTTTAGGAAATCTTAGATCAGAGGCAAAAAAAGATTTGTGGATGTGATAAACTAAATGAAACAGAAATGGGGAACCTACTTTTCCCATTGAGAAGTCAGGGTTTCTCCAGAGCTAAACCCTGTGCACACCATGACATTAGGTAAAGGGGAGGAAAAGAGGAAAGAAGCAATTATATAGCACCTACTATATGCCAGGCATTATGCTAAGCACTTTTACAAATATAATCTCATTTCATCCTCACAACAACTTGGCAAAATAGGCTCATTTTAATAATGGGAAATTATTCCCATTTTTGCAGTTGAGGAAACTGAGGCAAAGAGAGGGTAACTGATTTGCCCAGGGTCATAAAACTAGTAAGTTTCTGAGGCTACATTTAAACTAAGGTCTTCCTGATTGCAGATCCTCCCCTTTCTTGTGCTACCTGTTGCCTCTTAAGGACAGAGATTGGCACAGGTCAGCAGTTCCCATGACCTCAGAGGAGTAGAGCAACACCTAGCTAGTCATTAGACAGACTTCAAGGTTTCTAAGCTTTCCCATCCCACATTTCCCAGTCTTATTTCCAAGTGTGGGAACCCAAACATGAGAAAGAAAGTTTCCATTCTTGTCCCAAAGGTCCATAGAGTTATAGATGATTGGAGCTGAAGGAATCTCAGTGACTGCCTACTACAATTTGTGTTCATCCTTCATTTCTGAAGACTATGACATCAGAGAAATGATGACATGACTTACACTTGACTTTGTTTTGAGTGAGGCAGGGCTGTGTAAAGTCACCAACCTCACTTCTCCTCCTGGGCCATCTGGATCCAGTGATCAGATATTCATCAGGATGACTGGAGAAGGCCCAGGATGCACTGGGAGACCTTGCCTTATTTCAGGTACTCACTTAGACTGAGGTAATGCCCATTCAGTGAACAGGTCTCCTTAAGAAGTAAATGGGGAATGATCTCTTCAATGAGCAAAAGAAAGAAAAAAAAATAAATGGATCTGGGAGGGAAAGAGCAGCAGTTGCTATTTTTTAAAATAAATAATTTATTTTTCAGTTCTTAACATGCACTTCCACAAGAATTTGAATTCAAAATTTTCTCCCCATCTCCCCTCACCTTCCACCCCAAGACGGCATGCACCCCATCCACCCCTTCCTCTCATCTGTCCTACCTTCTTTTATCCACCCTTCTTCCATCTCCCTTCCTCTCTATTTTCCTGTGGGGCAAAATAGATTTCTATACTCCATTGCCTGTATAGTTTAATTTCCAACTGCGTGCTAAAATAATTTTTAACATTCATTTTTAAAACTTTGAGTTCCATATTCTCTCCCTCCTTCCCCACTCACCCTTATTGAGAGAATAAGCAATTTAATATAGGTCATGCATGTGTAACAATGCAAGGCACTTCCCTAATATTTATGTTGTAACAGACTAACCACATTTCCCTCTGTCCTATCTTGCTCTTTATTTATTCCATCCTTTCCCTTGACCTGTCCTCCACAATAGTGTTTGCTCCTGATTATCCCTTTCCCAATTTGCTGTCCCTCCGATTATCTTCCCTCTCCTATCCCCTTCCCCTTGCCTTCCAGCAGGGCAAAATATGTATATATATATATACATATATTCAATTGAGTGTGTTACTCCCTCCTTAAGCCAAATCCCATGAGAGTAAGGCTCAATTATTTCCTTTCATCTTCTCTCTTTTCCCCTCCATTGTAGAATCTCTTTCTTTCCTCTTGTATGCAAGATGATTTGCTACCTCTCCCTTTCTCTTACTCCTAGTACATCCCATTCAACAGTAAATTTTTTTAGGTATTCTCCCTTCATATACACATACACACATGTACACATATATCTACATATATATATATAATGTACACATACATACATACATACCCATGCACACCTACATCTATCTATCTATCTATCTATCTATCTATCTATCTATCTATCTATCTATCTATCTATCTGTCTGTCTGTCTGTCTGTCTGTCTGTCTGTCTGTCTGTCTGTCTGTCTGTCTGTCTGTCTATCTATCTATCTATCTATCTATCTATCTATCTATCTATTCCCTCTAACTACCTTAATACTGAAAACGGTCTCAAGAGTTACAAATAACATCTTTACATGTAGGAATGTAAACAGTCCAACATTAATTGAGTTCCTTAAGACTTCTAGTTCCTGTTTACCTTTTCATGTTTCTCTTGATTCTTGTATTTGAAAATCAAATTTTCTATTCAGCTCTGGTCTTTTCAACAAGAATGCTTGGAAGTCCTCTATTTCATTGAAATTCCATTTTCCCCCCGAAGTATTATGGTCAGTTTTGCTGAGTAGGTGATTTCTGGTTTTAATCCTATCTCCTTTGATTTCTAAAATATCATATTCCAAGACATTTGATCCCTTAGTGTAGGAGCTGCTAAATCCTATGTTATCTTGATTGTTTTTCCACAATACTTGAATTGTTTCTTTCTGGCTGCTTGCAATATTTTCTCCTTGACCTGGGCACTCTGGAATTTGGCTACAATATTCCTAGGAGTTTTCCTTTTGGGCTCTCTTTCAGGAGGTAATAGGTGAATTCTTTCCATTTCTATTTTACTCTTTGGTTCTAGGATATCAGGGCAGTTTTCCTTGATAATTTCTTGGAAGATGATGTCTAGGCTCTTTTCTTGATCATGGTTTTCAGGTAGACCAATAATTTTTAAAATATCTCTCCTGGATCTATTTTCCAGGTCAGTTGTTTTCACAATGAGATATTTCACATTTTCTGCTATTTTTTCATTCTTTTGGTATTGTTTTATAATTTCTTGGTTTCTCATAAAGTCATTAGCTTTCTTTCATCTACTCCATTCTAATTTTTAAAGAACTATATCCTTCAGTGATCTTTTGAACCTCCTTTTCCATTTGACTAATTCTCCTTTTTAAAGTATTCTTCTCCTCATTGACTTTTTGGACCTCATTTGCCATTTAGGTTGGTCTATTTTTAAAGGTGTTATTTTCTTCAGCATTTTTTGGTTCTTCTTTAGCAAGCTGTTGACTCTCTTTTCATGATTTTTTTTGCATTGCTCTTATTTCTCTTCCCAGTTTTTCCTCCATCTCTCTTACTTGATTTTCAAAATCCTTTTTGAGCTCTTCCCTGGCCTGAGACCATTAGATATTTTCTTTTTGTGGAGGGTTTGGATGTAGAAACCTTGACTTTGATATCCTTCTCTGATTGTGTGCTTTGTTCTTCCTCATCCAAAAGGATGGAAGAAAATACCTTTCCTCCAAGAAAATAACTTTCTATACTTTTATTTTTTCCCCTTTTTTTGGGCATTTTCCCAGTCAATGACTTGACTTTTGAATCCTTTGTCAAGTGGAGGATATACTCTAGGGACATGTAAGTTCTCAGATCCTCCAAGGTGGCACAATCAAGGGAGAAGAGTTTATTCCTCTCCTGGTCCATATTCTGGTCTACGAGCAACCACAAGCTTTTCTGCCCAGGATTTGCTAGAAGGATTCCTTCTCTAGAGCCTCCACCAGCTCCCCCATGCAAGTGCTCCTCCTCACTACGCAGAACTGAGACCCAGATCAACTGCTCAATTCCCCAGGGTTTTTAGGTGGAGGACTCAAAAATAGATGCTGCTGCCACAGTGCCTGCTGGGGCTAGCGCTGGACCCTGCTCCCTTCTCACCAAGGTGAAAGAGCTTTCTCACTGATCTTTGAAGCTGTCTTTGGCATTTGTGGGTTGAAAAATCTGGGAACCACAGCTGCTACCTGTGATTCCACACCCTGAAGCCTGCTCCACTCCTGTCTGTGCTGTGGCCAAGGCTGGGCTGCACTCCACTCCTAGCTCAGTGTGATAGAATTTACTATCAATCTTCCAGGCTGTCTTGGGCTTGAAATCTCTCACTCTGTAATTTTGTGGCTTTTGCTGCTCTAGAATTTGTTTAGAGTCACTTTTTACACATATTTTATGGGCTATGGGGGGAGAGCTACAGCAGGTCCGTCTTTCTACTCTGCCCTCTTGGTTCTGTCCCCTAACAGTTACTATTGACAATCATTGTGAAATTGGCAGTGTCCCATGCTGAAGACTTCACTACCTGAGAAATGATCTTCCAGCCTGTGTTTTTTATTTTTTTAATTTTTTTACTTTTCATTTTTAACACAGTTCATATTGCATCAAACAATTCTAACTTTTGGTCAGGTGATACTTCTTTTAAAGCATTTACAATATAGACCACAAATGAATTTTATTTTAACATTAACCAACTGAGACACAAATAACTATGTATGGTAGCTTCACAAACCCTTGACCTGTCTCCATAGAATTACTAAGAATTAACTACTAATTTATTGCTGTTGGTCTAAAGTCCTAAGCCTAATAGCTTAATTTTAGACTTAACCTCAGATGTTCCCCTACTAACAATTAATTAAATGGATCTAGAATTAAGCTTACAAACCTTTTGACTGTAGGAAATTTCCACTAAGAGTAGGGATATGTGTTCTAAGCCTGTGTTTTAAGACCTTCGGTTGTTGAGAACTCATGACCTCCTAAGGCAGCCCATTTCATTTTGAAGTACTTTTAATTATTAGGAAATTTTTCTCCATATCAAACCCAAATCTGTCCTTTTTCAGTTTCTGTCCATTGCTTGTAATTCTGCCCTTTGTGGACAACTAAAACAAAACGACTTCTTCAAGTATTTAAGAACGGCTATTATTCCTTCCTCCTCTCCCACTGTGGTTTTTTTTCCCCCAGGTTAAAGAAACCCAGTTCCTTAAGCTAACATTCAAAAATAATGGTTTCCTGTCTTTTCACCATCCTGATAATCCTTCTCTTTTCGGCATTCTTCCTAAGATGTAACAACTAAAACTGAACACTATACTTAAATGCGCTCTGACTAGGGCAGAGAACAAGGGAACTATAAATCTCCCTGATTCTGGACATATTATTGCTATTAATGCACCTTCAGGTCATACTAGCTCTTTTGGCTGGCACTTCATCTATTGACTCATGTTGAGTTTGCATTCCACTAACACCCCACCCACCCTGCATTTTTCATACAAGTTGTTCTCTGTTCATTCCTCTTATGGGCTTCAGGCCTCTTTTCAGTAATATGTTATTACTTCCTTCATCTTCCAGGATATTTGGTGGCTCTGACACCTGGAATATTTGAAATACCTTTCACACATTTATCTCCATTCTGGTTTTTCTGAAGTAAATTTACTAGCTGGTTGTTTTGGCTGGTTCTGTTCTTGGCTTCAGTCCTCCAGAGGATTTGGATAGAAAATGAGGTTAAAGAAAGGGAGTAATAAGAGAGAAAGCTAGCAAGGAAGGAGGAGAAAGGGATGTAAGTAACTTACTCTGCTGAAGGAGAGAATTCTTTCAGGCACAGGCATGATCACAAGATCACTGGAGATTGCTTCTCCATGTTTTTCTCTGGAAGGGTCTCAGGCAAACTCCAATTGTGTTCCTCTTAGAAGCTTGCTCTCCTTTCTAGGGCACCCCCTTTCCATCCTTCTTTCTGGGTCAACTTGGATTCCTCATTCATTTTCAAAACTGAGATTATTGACAGATTTACCATTTGTAATCTCTTCCCTGTTTTTTCATTATTAGGTAAAGGCCCCTCATGGAGGAATGTTTATCAAGAAAAAGAACATTTTGGGGGAGGAGCCAAGATGGTGGAGTAGAAAGATTCACATATGCTAGCCCTGAATCCACAACCCATAAATTACCTATAAAGAGGAACTCCCAACAAATTCTGGAGCAGTGGAAGCCACACAACAATGGAGTGGAGGAGATTTCTGTTCCAGAGAGCCTTGAAAAACTGACACCAAAGGTCCATGGTGCACCAGACCGGAGCAGAGCCCAGCCCTGCCTTGGCTGCATGGCACCGAGAGGAGCAGATCTAAGCAGGCTTCAGGGACGGAATCTCCAGTGGCCACGCAGGTCCCTCAACCCACAGGCACTACAGGTCAGTGAGAAAGACTGTTTGGTGGGCTGAGAGGGGAGCAAGGTGTCTCCATAACTCAGGCCCCCTCAGGAGGCAGCGGCAGAGGCAGCAGAGGACAGGCGCTCCCAAAGCAGATAGGAGCTAGGGTTCATTGTTGAAGTTCTCTGCATAAACCCCCTGAGGGAACTGAGCCCTGTGTGGAGCCCCTGCCCCTACCTGAGCACCTAAATTTAATCTCACACTGAATAGCAGCCCTGCCCCCACTGAAAGCCCTGAGGCTGGGAAGCAGCATTTGAATCTCAGACCCCAAGCACTAGCTGGGAGGATCTGGAGGTGAGGCAGGGGGTGGAGAGGAATCTCAGAAGTCAAGTAACTGGCTGGGAAAATGCCCAGAAAAGGGAAAAAAATAAGACCATAGAAGGTTACTTTCATGGTGAACAGATATTTCCTCCTTTCCTTTCAGATGAGGAAAAATGATGCTTACCATCAGGGAAAGTGATAGAAGTCAAGGCCTCTGTATCCCAAACATCTGAAATAAATATTCAATGGGCTCAGGCCATGGAAGAGCTCAAAAAGGACTTTGAAAATCAAGTTAGACAGGTGGAGGAAAAACTGGAAAGAGAAATGAGAGAGATGCAAGAAAAGCATGAAAAATGGGTCAATACCTTGCTAAAGGAGACCCAAAAAAATGCTGAAGAAAATAACACCTTGAAAAATAGGCTGACTCAATTGGCAAAAGAGGTTCAAAAAGTCAGTGAGGAGAAGAATGCTTTCAAAAGCAGAATTAGGCAAATGCAAAAGGATGTTTGAAAGCTCACTAAAGAAAATGTTCTCTCAAAATTAGAATGGAACAGATAGAGGCTAATAACTTTCTGAGAAACCAAGAAATTACAAAACAAAACCAAAAGAATGAAAAAATGGGAGATAATGAGAAATATCTCATTGGAAAAACAACTGACCTGGAAAATAGATCCAGGAGAGACAAATTAAAAATTATGGGACTACCTGAAAGCCATGATCAAAAAAAGAGCCTAGACATCAATTTTCATGAAATTATCAAGGAAAACTGCCCTGAGATTCTAGAACCAGAGGGCAAAATAATTATTCAGGGAATCCACTGATCACCACCTGAAAGAGATCCAAAAAGAGAAACTCCTAGGGACACTGTAGCCAAATTCCAGAATTCCCAGGTCAAGAAGAAAATATTGCAAGCAACTAGAAAGAAACAATTCCAGTATTGTGGAAATGCAATCAGGATAACACAAGATCTAGCAGCTTCTACATTAAGGGATCGAAGGATGTGGAATAGGATATTCCAGAAGTCAAAGGAACTAGGACTCAAACCAAGAATCACCTACCCAGCAAAAGTGAGTATAATACTTCAGGGGAAAAAATGGTCTTTCAATGAAATTGAGGACTTTTAAACATTGTTAATGAAAAGACCAGAGCTGAAAAGAAAATTTGACTTTCAAACACAAGAATGAGAAGAAGCATGAAAAAGTAAACAGCAAAGAGAAGTCATAAGGGACTTACCAAAGGTGAACTGTTTACATGGAAAGACAATATTTGTAACTCTTGAAACTTTTCAGTATCTGGGTAGTTGGTGGGATTACACACACACACATGCACACACGCACACACACGCGTGGGTGCACACACGCATACACACATGCACGCACACACAGAGACAGAGAGCACAGCGTGAATTGAATAGGATGGGATCATATCTTTAAAAAATGAAGGTAAATGGTGAGAGAGAAATGTATTGGGAGGAGAGAGGGTGAAATGGAATGGGGTAAATTATCTCTCATTCAAGAGGCAAGCAGGAGATTTTTTAGTGGAGGGAAAAAGAGGAGAGCTGAGAGAAAAACATGAAGTTTACTCTCATCACATTCCACTAAAGGAAGGAATAAAATGCACACACATTTTGGCATGAAAACCTATCTTACAATACAGGAAACTGGGGGAGAAGGGAATAAGCAGGGTGGGGGGATGATGGAAGGGAGGGCAGTGGGAGGAAGGAGCAATTTGAAGTTGACACTCGGGGAGAGACAGGATCAAAAGAGAGAATAGAAGCAATGGGGGGCAGGATAGGATGGAGGGAAATATAGTTAGTCTTACACAACATGACTATTATGGAAGTCATTTGCAAAACTACACAGATATGGCCTATATTGAATTGCCTGCCTTCCCAAAGGGAATGGGTGGGGAGGGAGAGATGGGGAGAATTTGGAACTCAAAGTTTTAGGAACAACTGTTGAGTATTGTTCTTGGTACTAGGAAATAAGAAATACAGGTAATGGGGAATAGAAAGTTATCTGGCCCTACAGGACAAAAGAGAAGATGGGGACAAGAGAAGGGAGGGATGATAGAAGAGAGGGCAGATTGGTGATAGGGGAAATTAGAATGCTCAGTGTATTGGGGTGTGGGGAGGGGATAAATGGGGAGAAAATTTGGAACCCAAAATTTTGTGAAAATGAATGTAAAAAGTTAAATAAATAAATTTATTAAAAAAAAGAAAAGAAAAAGAACATTTTGTACAAAGTCACAAAAATAGAATTATTCTTTTTTTGTCTTTCTTTCAATTACTCATTCTATTTTATTCAATTCATCACTCAAATTGTTTTCTCATTCCAAATATTTGCTTTAGAGAATAGTTGAATGTTTAGATAAAGGAGACCTAATCCAGTAGGTAGTGAGAGAAATAGATATGGAATGTCAGTTTCCACTCAAAGATCACCACATACAAAGAAATTATTTATGCAGTACAGATTTACAAACTGATACAGTTCTTTTCACAAATATATTCACAGAATTCTGCACAGCAATCTGGTAGAAATGAATAAACAATTATGCAACAAGAAAATAGCTTATTATTCCTTAGTAGAAATCATGGTTCATTTCCTAATGAGATTTAGAGAAAATTTAATGACATAGTTGAACTGGATGCAAATAGGAAGTAAAAAGTGTGTTGCCAAGTGCAGAATATGAGCAACTCACTCTGTGCTCAATCATCAGGGAGAAGCTTCTGTTCTAAAAGATGGGGAGGCGGGGATAGAAAAGCAGCTTGCTAACCTGGAACTTCTACACAGGGGGAGGAAGAGGCTTGGACCCAGGCTTAGTCTCAGTACTTTCACAGCCAGAATAGCAGAAATATGCTTTGGTACCTGCATTTAATTTCAAAGTAGGAGAGATTGCTAGCCTTTGGGTGTTTTCATCTTCTCAGTTTGGTGTGCTCTAAAAGGCTTCAGGTTAAAATTGGAAGTGGGCCACACCTGCTGTATATCCAACAATGATCCTAGTCAGAGTTGACTTTTGGTCTTGATCACATGGCAATACCAAAGCTTTCAAAAGCCACCCCGAAACCTCATTGTTTAGGTCTAGAATCATGCTTGAATATTGATGAAAATGATTCATCAGCAAGTTTTAAAGTACAATGATCATAATTTAAACATTACTATTTAAATTCCAGAAATTTCAATGCATAAGAAGTACAATCATTTGGAAAATAACAAAACACAAAGTCTAGTACAGTAGCACAGATTAAAATCCCCATTCCCCAGCATTATAGCCTATTTCCTCATTGTTAAAATAATATTTTTCAAGATTACAGATAAAACTTTAAATGGAGAAATGCATTTTTTATAATACAGTCTATAATAGTGGCTTAACTCACTTTATTGTAGTTTTCTTTCTATAATAGGTGAAAATAGATTTCTAATTATGATTAAAAATATAGATTTTGTAACTAGAGGACCTGGCAGCCAGTTTTCTGCTTTTCGGCCCTTCCCCCAAAAAGTCAAGCAAAGTCTACAAAAATAGCAATTAATTTTAAAAAATATTTTGCTGTTTGAGCAAATTTAAGTTACATTCATGTGGGCTAGATATTTAGAAGAGAACAATGCTATGGCAGGGCATTGTTTTCTATGTCTGAAGTCTTGTCGCCAGTGCTAATTCAGTTTGATTTTCATTTTCAGGATCAGGTTTGATATTTATGATGCCGTCAGTTAAAATCATTGTAGAAAAGCACTGTGCTCCCAGATGCCATACCAGTCATGATGCACCTCGATCATAGGACAAGGCCATGGACTGAATTCCAGCATCACACCCTGGGTAAGCAAAAGTTGTTTGAGGTCATACACCTGCCACACCATGACAACTCCATTATCTCCTTCAGCTTAGCTGGATTGTCCTGATATTATTGTCGTTTCCATGGTGGCCTGTAGTTTTCCATTCACACTGAATATACAGAAGATGCCATTTTCATAGTATATGACACAGTGACCCTCTCTTGAAGCCTGTAAGAGTTTTGGTCTCACACAGTTTTCAGGACCCTCCAGGGTCCTTAACAAATCTCCATTCATAGAATACATGAGACATGATCCTTCTTTAGAACCATTTATTACTAGGCCAAGTTCAGCACAAACTGTAGCACAAGTGATCTCATAGTCATGGCCGGTGAAACTAACTCAAGGAGTGGTCATTTCACTGCCTGGGTTATCTTCATTTCCATTGTTTTTCCCATTCCAATACCAGAGAAGGAGTGTTGCATCTCGAGACCCAGAGAGGATGTAACAATTTCCTCCAATGTATGACTCAAATTGGGAAAAAAAAGTGATGACATCCCAATGTCCAAATACTACTTCTATCAATTTTCCTGTGTCTATAGAATAGACCTGGAAAACTCTTATCCCAGAGACCACAGACAAGAATATAGCAGTTATCAGAAGCTATGACAAAGCACTGGGAGTGGACCTGAATACTCTGGTCTAAAAAGGTCAGTGATTTGCCTCCTGTGCATTCCTGTTTTGCTAGCTATGAGAGGATCAGTTGCATTGGCAGCTGGTATAACTGGTCCTATACAGCGCCTTGATGAGCAGGAAGGTTGTGCCATTTGTTCACAGCAAATAGTCTGATCACAGTAGGAACTGCCTAGCCAGGCTGGGTGTTAGCTGCTACATGAGTGACAGAGGAGTCATATGGGAAATTTAGGACCATGATAACATCCTGCTGAGCTCGCTCTGTGAACATCAGTGGACTTACCTGCATGGCAGAACTTCGGGGAGGATGTGACTCTATAAGTATATGGGAAGGAGTTTGTCCAAAAGTTTGGATTTGAGTTCCAACAGCCATTTTCAATATAGGATCTGTTATTGAACTCAGATTGACAACTCTCTCATAGGTCAGGTAATAGAATATATTAAGGGTTCAAACTGCCTCTGACCCTTGCTGTTTATAGCCCCAAATGAGATTGATCCCCTGTGAAGCTGGCAGAAAACAAATTCACTCTCTAAGTCCAATCTGTCTATGAGAACAAATTCTCATAGTCCATGGAGAAAGTTCAACATCAGATACCACTGTCCCATCATCCATCACTTCAAGATTATAATTATTGAAATTGACAAACATCTCAGAAAAATAATAAAATTCAGAATCAATTTCTTGATATCTTGACTATTATGCCTTGCTCTTGAAATAGATGATAGAATTTTCCACCTTGCAGATTTAGGAAATAAGTTGTAAAAAGCCATTCTTAACAACCATGCAAGCACAAAGCTTGCAGTTGAGTAATGAGTGCCGTAGTGGAACTTTGGAATTTGATCATCTTCCAATAATTCATAATGCTTTTCAAAGAATACTGCTTTTTTTGGGATTCAGTGCTCATATAGGCAGAGAGGGAAGCCCAATATCTAGATACTCAAAGCCAGGGTGCTCCTTAGTGACTTTCCAGAATCCTCATCTGGCACTCAAACCTTCTTACCAAAAACTAAGCCCCCAATTCTTCTTTTTCTTACTCCTACCTATAATGACAGAACATCACAATCCCTACGCTCCAAGTGTTGGCAGGTTGTCTGGAGGAATAGTCATGTTTTCAGGGAGTAGTGGTGCACAAGGTAACCTTGTGCAGTGAAAGAAACACTAGCTCACAAATTAAAGGACATGAGTTCAAATTGCGCCTCTGATGTTTAATACCTGTGTGACCTTGGGCAAGTTCTTGTGTCACTGGTCTTCAACTATTTCATTCACAAAATTTGAAGATGGGATTAGATGACTCCTGAAGACCCTTCCTGCTCTTGATCTATGATGGTATGATAGAAATGCTCAGTTTCCATGACAGGAGCTCAAAGAAATTATTTTCACTGATCCAGGTGTGGAATGCAAATCACATGAGGCTGGTGGAGATTTGCATCCACAAAAAAACTACATGGACCTTTCCTCCCCAACCTCACAGGGTTCTCTATTTATATGGTGGGTTGGAAAGAAAGGGTAGAGCACTCTCCCTACACATCTCATCAAACAAAATAGGAGCTCCATGAATCAGAGGCCAGTAGAGATCTAAGCAAGAGATTTCATTGTAGGAATGCCTGAAATGGTGGGACCATTCACTCTCTTTACCGTGGTTCTCTATGTTTTCTTGGTCACCCTGGGAATCATGGCTAATAGCTTCATGGTTGTGGTACTGGGAAGGGATTGGGCTCAGTGTCACCAGCTGTCTCCCTGTGACATGATCCTGATCAGTTTGGGTGCCTCCCACTTCTGCCTCTGATGGGTTGGAATGATACACAACTTTTACTGTTTTGTTCACCACTTATAATATTTCAAGGAGCCTGCCTGCCAGTACTTTGGGATTCACTGGGATTTCTGAATACAGCCACATTCTGCTTTGCCACTTGGCTTAGCATCCTCTTCTGTGTGAAGATTGCAAATTTCACTCATCCCATTTTTCCTTTGGTTGAAGTGGAGAGTAAATGGACGAGTACCCTGGTTAGTCCCAGTCTCATTGCTAATCTCTTTTATTGTCTTCATGCTACTTTGGTGGGGAACAATGCTATATACCAGTTATGCTTGGAGGGGACATTCTCTGAGAACATAACCTTATATCGTTTCACTAGGAAATTAGAAATCCACCATTTTCTCCCTTTGAAACTCATTACTTTGTCTATTCCTTGTTCTATGTAGTCTCAATAGTTCCTCTGATTACTTCTCTGTGGAGACACTCCTGGAGAATGCAACGTACTTCTCACTGTACCCAGGATCCTAATACTCAGGCTCACACAGAACTCTGAAGTCTCTGGTCTCCTTTCTAGTCCTTTGTGCTCTTTGCTGTTTGTTTATGATCACTGATGTTTCTGTCTTTTCTGATGTTGAGAGCACTTGGTACTGGCCATGGCAAATTGTGATTTATCCCTTCATCCTTAGCCTTGACAACTCCCAGTTGGGAGGGGCATTCATGAAGCTTCTTCTGCTTAAAACCTTCTGGCATGACAAGATATAATCTCCTATCTGAAAGATGCACCTCTCTCTTCTATACCAAAGAAAATACTGTTCTGAGGACTGGAAGAGCACATCCTTTGACCTCAATGTTTCCATCCTATTGAAGTCCAGGTAGAAATGAAACATTTTTCCCATTCCTTATTCCTGTACTAAGATAGTCAAATGAATCTGTGACATCATGGATTTAGGAGTGTCTGACTTCCAATGAAGCCTTATTGATTCCTGTCTATTCCTGCCCATTCTGTTCTCCCTTGAGTTCACCATAAGGGATATCCAGCCTGCACGTTGGAGGTCTTCCATTCTCCTGACATTGGAAAGTGCTGGTGGAATATTCTGGTTGTCTTTCTGTCATCTTTTACCTTTGTCAATATGTCCTATTCTTCTAAGACAAGAAGAAACATCATGCAGCTTTCAAAGGATATTTTCTTTATTTTTGAAATTATCACAGTGACTTTCTTCAAATGACCCTCAGAAAGGTCACCTCTGGGTTCTCTTTCCAAAACTAAATGTTCAAGAATATCACAGATGTTTCTTCTGTGATCTTTCTAATGTGATGAAACCACTTTATTTTTCTATTTTAAGAAACTGTAAAAATTTCTGCTTAATGTTATTTTAAAGCCTTTTGTTCTAGATAGGATAGAGGGTAGTTGAAAAATCAATGTGAGGAAATCTTGGTTGGAACATTAATTATAGAAGGCAAGCTGCAAGAAGCTCAGGTTGCTAGAGTCAATGCCAGATATTAGAGGAAGCCATTGTGAATAAATTTCAAGGAACAGTTTTTTAGTGGGAGGGCAAAGTTTATAGAATCTTCTTTGATTTTAGAGTTGAAGAGAGCTTAGAAGTCATTTACATGGGAGGAAAATGAAACCTAGAGAAATGAAATTATTCCAGTGTCACACAGGTAACTTGAATTCAGGTCTTTTGAATTCAAATCAGGGCTCTTTTCACTAGATCAGTGGTTTCAATTTTCTTTGGATCTTCTTTATTTATTTTTAAATATAAATTTATTTATTTAACTTTTTACATTCATTTTCACAAAATTTTGGGTTCCAAATTTTCTCCCCATTTATCCCCTCCCCACACCCCAATACACTGAGCAATCTAATTTTCCCTATCACCAATCTGCCCTCTCTTCTATCATCCCTCCCTTCTCTTGTCCCCATCTTCTCTTTTGTCCTGTAGGGCCAGATGACTTTCTATTCCCCATTACCTGTATTTCTTATTTCCTAGTACCAAGAACAATACTCAACAGTTGTTCCTAAAACTTTGAGTTCCAAATTCTCCCCATCCCTCCCTCCCCACCCATTCCCTTTGGGAAGGCAGGCAATTCAATATAGGCCATAACTGTGTAGTTTTGCAAATGACTTCGATAACAGTTGTGTTGTGTAAGACTAACTGTATTTCCCTCCATCCTATTCTGCCCACCATTGCTTCTATTCTCTCTTTTGATCTTGTCCCTCCCCGAGTGTTGACTTCAAATTGCTCCCTTCTCCCATTGCTCTCCCTTCCATCATCCCTCCCTCCCTGCTTATCTCCTTCTCCCCCACTTTCCTGTACTGTAAGATAGGTTTTCATGCCAAAATGAGTGTGCATTTTATTCCTTCCTTTAGTGGAATGTGATGAGAGTAAACTTCATGTTTTTCTCTCAGCTCTCCTCTTTTTCCCTCCACTAAAAAGTCTCCTGCCTGCCTCTTGAATGAGAGATAATTTGCCCCATTCCATTTCATCCTCTCTCCTCCCACTACATTTCTCTCTCACCGTTTACCTTAATTTCTTTTAAGATATGGTCCCATCCTCTTCAATTCACTCTGTGCTCTCTGTCTCTGTATGTGCGTGCATGTGTGTATGTGTGTGTGCGCATGCGTGTACGTGTGTGTGCATGTGTGTGTGTGTGTGTACATCTGTGTGTGGTCCCACCAACTACCCAGATACTGAAATGTTTTAAGAGTTACAAATATTGTCTTTCCATGTAGGAATGTAAACAGTTCACCTTTGGTAAGTCCCTTATGACTTCTCTTTGCTGTTTACTTTTTCATGCTTCTTCTCATTCTTGTGTTTGAAAGTCAAATTTTCTTTTCAGCTCTGGTCTTTTCATCAAGAATGTTTGAAAGTCCTCTGTTTCATTGAAAGACTATATTTTCCCCTGAAGTATTATACTCAGTTTTGCTTGGAAGGTGATTCTTGGTTTGAGTCCTAGTTCCTTTGACTTCTGGATTATCCTATTCCACGCCCTTTGATCCCTTAATGTAGAAGTTGCTAGATCTTGTGTTATCCTGATTGTATTTCCACAATACTGGAATTGTTTCTTTCTAGCTGCTTGCAATATTTTCTCCTTGACCTAGGAACTCTGGAATTTGTCCAAAATGTTCCTAGGAGTTTCTCTTTTTGGATCTCTTTCAGATGGTGATCAGTGGATTCCTTGAATATTTATTTTGCCCTCTTATTCTAGAATCTCAGGGCAGTTTTCCTTGATAATTTCATGAAAGATGATGTCTAGGCTCTCTTTTTGATCATGGATTTCAGGTAGTCCCATAATTTTTAATTTGTCTCTCCTGGATCTATTTTTCAGGTCAATTGTTTTTCCAATGAGATATTTCACATTCTTTTCCATTTTTTCAGTCTTTTGGTTTTGTTTTATGATTTCTTGGTTTCTCAGAAAGTTATTAGACTCCATCTGTTCCATTCTAATCTTGAGAGAACTATTTTCTTCAGTGAGCTCTTGAACCTCTTTTTCCATTTGGCTAATTTTGCTTTTGAAAGCATTCTTCTTCTCACTGACTTTTTAAAACTCTTTTGCCAATTGAGTTAGCCTCTTTTTCAAGGTGTTATTTTCTTCAGCATTTTTTTGGGTCTCCTTTAGCAAGGTATTGACCCATTTTTCATGCTTTTCTTGCATCTCTCTCATTTCTCTTCCCAGTTTTTCCTCCACCTGTCTAACTTGATTTTCAAAATCCTTTTTGAGCTCTTCCATGGCCTGAGCCCACTGAACATCCACCTCGGATGTCTGGGATAGAGAGACCCCAACCTCCATGTCTTTCCCTGATGGCAAGCATTGTACTTCTTCATCAGAAATGAAAGGAGGAAGGAACATCTCTTCCCCAAGAAAGTAGCTCTCTATGGTCTTATTTTGCTTCCTTTTTCTGGGCATTTTCCCAGCCAGTTACTTGATTTCTGATATTCCTGTCCACCCCCACCTAGATCCACCCAGCTAGTGCTTGGGGTCTGAGATTCAAATGCTGCTTCCCAGTCTCAGGGCTTTCTACGGCGGGAGCGGCTGCTATTCAATGTGAGCTTAAGTTCTGGTGCTCGGGTGGAGGCAAGGCCACCTCCCAGGCTCAGTTCCCTCAGGGGCTTTATCCAGAGACCTTTGGTAATGGAGCTCCTGCCTGCTTGGGGAGCTCCTGTCCTCTGCTGCCTCTGCTGCTGCCTCTGCCACTGCCTCTGCCTCCCGAGGGAGCCCGAGACACAGAGACACCTCGCTCCCCTCTCAGCCAGCCCAGAAGTCTCTCTCACTGACCTGTAGCATCTGTGGGCGGAGGGACCTTCCTGGCCACCGGAGGTTCCATCCCTGAAGCCTGCTCCTCTGGGGCCGCATGGCCAGGGCTGGGGAAGGGTGGGCTCTGCTGTCCGCAGTGTGATGGACCTCTGGGGACGGCTTTCCAGGGCTCTCTGGAACGGAAACCTCTTCAACTGCATTGGTGCACACTTGCTCTGCTCCAGAATTTGTGGGGAGTTCTTTTTACAGGAAAGTTATGGGCTGTGGATTCGGAACTAGCATATGTGAGTGTTTCTACTCCGCCATCTTGGCTCCTCCTGGATCTTCTTTAAACATCACCACCACCACTGCCACCACCACCACAAACAAATGTATTATGAATCCCCAAGATAATCTAATAAATATTATTACTACTTGTAATAACTCAAACAACTTTTGTCCTCAAAAGCTCAAAATTAAAGTTTATACTATATAATTAAAAATATATAATTGAATACTAAATGTAGAATTATAAAACTGTGATTATAAAGCAATTAAAAGATTTCATGTTGGATATTCTCTAAGAATTAAAAGAAGTAATTCAGTAAGACTTCATATGCTTATTATGATCTGCCAGACAGATTGAATTTCTTTATTTGAATTTTTTCTGTAAATGAAGTAAGTGACAACTTGTAAGATGTTTGGCATAAAGTTACAATCACATATAAATTTGATTTGGATTTTGGATTTCCTTTATTTGAACAAATTGTAATATTTGTTATAATACAAAATTGTGATATTTGGCTCAATACCCAAACAAATACAATTTTAAGTCTAGTTCTGCATGGATTTTATTTCTGTATTTTGAATCATAACAAGAATAAATTGAAAATGTTTGCACACACAAATATGTAGTAGAACATGGTAGGATAATTTTATAAGTCCTGTTGTTTAGTGACAAAAATTCATTTTTATATTTAGCCAACTATTTATAAGATAATCAATTTAGAATGTTTGTAGTCTAAAATCCATTGTGCTGTCAATACAATTTTTTTCATCCATTTTCAATTCATTAGCCAGAGAGAAAAAACAAATATCATATGGATTGCAAACCCAATTTAATTTATTAGAAATTTTCGGAAAATTTTTTATTGAAAGTTATTTTTAAAAATTTTAGATGATGATTGCTATCTTTTTTAAATTAGGCTGAGGCAAAAGCAGTTCATTTTCTATTAAGAAATTATGGGGAGAGGATTCTGGGAAGATGGCAGAGTAGGTCAGAAAACTTTTGGCTCTCCAAATTTTCTCCACAGAAAAAGACAGAGCATGCATAGCAGTGGAAATAAACAAAAGTCAGTGTAAAGCAGTTGTTCTCCTCAGACAACCTAAGAAGATCCCTGGAAAGACCAGACATCCAGGGGCAGAGGTTCAGCCTTAGTGAAGTGCCAACTTCTCCAGGCCAACTCTACAGAAATAACAAACAATAAGTCATGGGTTTGGAGGCAGCCTGGGGTTGGGAGGCAGCTTCAACCTTAGAAACTTTCATCTCACAGACAGCATAGAGGTCTGATGGCTGAGCAGGAGAAGACTGAAGGACCTTGTACTGTCAAGGGATGCCATGCACAGCTGTGCTGACCAGATACTCTTAGACTGAGGCTCTGGGGAGAAGGAGCTTAGCACACTTCTGGTGATTGTAGAGAGATGGGGACCCTGTTAGCAATTGGCATTTGGAGGAGAGTAGAGTCCCTGTTTTCAGTTCCAGGATAGAGAGGACAGGTGTAGTTTGCATCCACCTGAGGGACTTCAGGGAGCAAGATCATTTGTGTGACAATGTGACTTGGGGCTCTAGTTGTGGCTTAGGAGTGGAGAAGAGAGTCCAAGGTTGAATCACTGGACAGACTTCAGAAAATATTAGTAAGAACGACTTGAGGCTTTGGGCATTAATTCCCATACCTCAGGACTAGAATTAATCACACTAATAGCTGCTAAAAACAAAATAAAACAAAAAAGATGAGTAAGCAAAAGAGAAGGAACCCAACAATAAATAGTTGCTAGGGGATAGAGAAGACCTGGGTTCATATTCAGAGCAAGATAATGGAACTAAAAAAGGCACTCCTTTTTCTTTTGTTTTTTTTAATGAACCAATTTATTCATTTTTAATTATTAACATTCACTTTAATAAGTTTTAAGTTTTCTTCACCTCCCTTCCCTCAGCCTCCCCAAGACAGCTTGCAATCTGATATAGGCTCTACATATGTATTCTTATTAAACAGATCTTCACATTAGCCATGTTGTATAGAAGAACTAGAATGAATGGGAGCAACCATAAGAAAGAAAATAAAACAAAACAAAAACAGAGAAAATAGTATGCCTTGATCTGCATTCAGACTCTATATTTCTTTCTCTGAATATGGGTGGCATTTTTCATCATGAGTGTTTTGGAATTATTTTAGGTACTTGCATGGCTGAGAAAAGTTAATTCTATCAAAGTCAGTCATTGCACACTGAGCCACTCATTTTTCAATGAGAAGCATCAAATGATCCTAAGCGCAAAAAGAATTTTTGAATGAACTTAAAAAGGACTTTTAAAATCAAATAAGAGATATCAAGGAAAAATTGTAAAAGAAAAAGAGCAGTCAAAGAAAATCAAGAAAATTATGAAAAGAAATTCAACCAACTTGAAATAGAGAATCAGAAACTGTAGGAAGTAAATAATTCCTTGAAAACTAGAACTGGGCAAAGGGAAGTTAATGAAATTCTAAAATGTGAAGAAATAATAAAAAAATGAAAAAAATATAATAGAATGTGAAATATCTCATCAAAAAAACTGATCTGGAGTCAAGGAGAAATAAGATAGAAGTAGTCAGACTAAATGAAAATTATGTTTAAAAAAATCTTGATATAAAATTTGATACAATACAATAAGAGATTATCAAGGAAAGTTGCCCTGAAGATCTGCAACAAAAAGGTTAAGCAGAAATAGAAAAAAAATCCACCAATGACCACCAGAAAGTGATCCCAGAGGAAAACTTACAGGACATCATAGTGAAGCTTCAAAACACCCAGGTTAAGGAGAAAATATTGGAACCCATAAGAAAAAAAAGTAAATATTGTGGAGCTACCATAGAGATTGTAGATGACCTGCTACATTGTAGAAAGACTGTAAGTCTTGGAACACTTTATTTCAGAGAGCAAAAGGGATTATGATCAAGGGTAACTTGCCTCACAAAGTTAAGCATGATCCTGAATAAAAAAACAACATTTAATAAACTGAAAGACTTTTGGATATTTGTGATAAAAACAGCAGAGTTTGAGGGAAAATTCAACATATAATATCCAGGAGAAGTATAAGGCAAACATTAAGGGCTAATTATAAGGGATTCAATAAGATCAAATTGTTTACTTCCCACATGTGAAAATATTATCAATACTTTTATGATTGTCACTTTCATTTTGGGTTGTTTGAACGAAAGGTTTGGGCTGATCTCAGTATGATGGGGTGATTCTAAAAAAGATGTGTAGGGAGAGAATAAAAAGGAGCAGTTATCTCATGCAAAAGAGGCAAAAAAGGAAAAATTGATACAGAAGAAGCTAATAAGGAGGGAGTGCTGAAATCTTACTGTCACTGGAAATAGGTTAAAGACGACACAACCCATATGTCTAGAAGGGCATAAAAGTTTTCTAAACTCTGAAAGAAATGAGGGCAAGAGGATAGGGTGAGGAGAGGAAGGTTAAGTGAGGGACTCATAGAGGTAGAGGTTAAGGAATAGGAGGGCAAGGTTATAGGTAAAACGAAGGAGTGAGAAGGGATAAGAATTGAGTGAGAGGGATAGTGAGGAAAAATAGGAAGGAGGAAAATACACAAAATATATAGCTTAGAATGTGAATGGGATGAATTTACCCACTAAATAAAAACTAACAGCGGATTAAAAATTTGAATTAAACAGTATGTTGCTTTCAGAAAATGCTATAAAAATGAGAGATATTCACAGACATACAATAATAGTCAGGAATAAAATTTATTATATAAAAAAGTAGGGGTAGTAATCATAATCTCAGGCAAAGTTAAAGCCAAAATACATTTAATCAAAAGAGAAAAGATGGGAAACTACACTGTATCAGTCATATTATTCAATATTATTTTAGACCACTTAAAGTAACTAGACAGTATAAAATATCTGAGAGTATACAAACACAGGAACTATATGAACATAAACATAAAACACTTTTTATACATCTAAAGTCAGATCAAGATAACTGAAGTAACATTTATTATTTATAGGTAGGTAAAGCCAATATAACAAAAAAAGATAATTTTACCTAACTAATCTATTTATTTAATGCCATCCCAATTAAATAACTTAAATTATCTCACTGAGTTAGAAAAAAAATAACCAAGTTCATTTGGAAGAACCAAATGTCAGGAACTTCAAAGAAACCAGGGCAAAATGATTTAAAGAAAGTGTCTTCAAGGGTATCAAGCCTTAAACTATATTATAAGGTGACAGCATTGTGGAAGTGTAAAATGGATAATTTTGATGATTTTAAATTAAAACTTTTTTGTACAAATAAAACCTATGCAGCCAAGAATAGAGGGAATGCAGGAAATTTGGGGAAAAAACTGTCATAGACAGTCTCTCAGAATGTGATTGGGATGAAATATTGCTGTGGTATAGGAAGTTATCAATCCCAGCTGACTTAGAAAAAAAACACGTAAAGACTTGGACTTATGAAGGAAGACGCTATCCACCTTCAGAGAGAGAAACAGATGACAAGTGGAAATATGCATAGTACTATCTTATATATATGTATGTATGTGTATATATGCCTGTGTTTAGAGATATCTATGCATAGCTATATATATATATATATATATATATACACATACATAGGTATACACATTATATATATGTATTTGTAAAGACATCTATAACACATATGTAAATACATATACACTCTTAGTCATACACATGTGTATGTGTGTATACCTGCACTTAATTGTAGCCTTCTTTGAGGAGGAGGGGAAAATAAAGTAAAAAGTGCACACCAGTGAGCAAAAGAAAACTTATAAGAAAGCAAAGAAAAGCTGATAGCTTTGAAAACAATATGTAGCATTTATTATATAATTTTTCTTGAAATGGAAGTTGATTGGCATTGCAGAACTTAAAGTAGGGGGCAGAGCCAAGATGGCAGAGTAGAAAGATTCACATACTCTATCTCTTCCATCACAGCCCATAAAATACCTGTAAAAAAAGTCTCTCAACAAATTCTAGGGTAGCAGAAGTCACAGAACAATGGAGTGGAGGAGATTTCCAGCTTAGGGTGACCTGGATGGCCGATGGGAAAGGTCTGTTACACCAGATGTGGAGTGGAATCCAGCCCAGCCTTGGCTGTATGGCACCAGAGGAGCAGGACCAGAGCAGGCCTTGGGGGCCCCTCAACCCACAGGCAACAAAGACACTTCAAAGGTCAGTGAGAGGGCTTTTTCACCTCAGTGACAAGGGAGCAGGGTCCTCTCCTAGTCCTGAGCCCAGGTGGTGGCTGTAGCAGCAGCAGTGGGTGGGCAGCAGCAGGCAGCAACAGCAGCAGCAGGCAGGGGTTGGGGTGCTGGTGTCTGCCGCAGGCATCCATTGTTCTGTTGTCAGAGTGCTCAGCATAAAGCCTCTGGGGGAATTTGAGCAGCTGATCTGAACCTCAGCCCTAAGTGGCAGTCCTCCCCCCACTTAAAGCCCCTAGGGGAATTGAACAGCTAATCTGAATCTCAGCTGCAAGCCTGGCCAGGGAGTAAACTCCTCTCCCTTGTTGTACCACCTTGGAGGAACGGAGATCTTACAAGTCCCCAGACTATACCCTACTCTTGACAAAGGACTCAGAAATCAAGTAACTGCTTGAAAGAATGCCCCCAAAAAGAGAAAAAAAAATATAAGACTATAGAAGGTTAAAAAAAAGAGAAAAAAATATAAGACTCCTTCTTGGTGAACAGATATTCTCTCCCATCCTTTTGGATGGGATGTTTACCATCAGGGGAAGACATAAAAGTCAAGGCTTCTGCATCCAAAATATCCAAAGCAAATATGCAATTGTCCCAGGCCATAGAAGAACTCAACTTATGGGTAGGTAAAGCCAAAAGGATTTTGAAAATCAAATAAGAAATGTGGAGGAAAAACTGGGAAGAGAAATGAGAGAGATGCAAGAAAAGCATGAAAAGCAGGTCAATACTTTGCTAAAGGAGACCCAAAAAAATGCTGAAGAAAATAATACCTTGAAAAATAGATTAACTCAATTGACAAAAGAGGTCCAAAAAACCAATGAGGAGAATAATGCTTTAAAAAGCAGAATTAGTCAAATGGAAAAGGAGGTTCAAAAGCTCACTGAAGAAAATAGTTCTTTAAGAGTTAGAATGGAACAGATGGAAGCTAATGACTTTATGAGAAACTAAGAAATTACAAAACAAAACCAAAAGAATGAAAAAATGGGAGATAATGTAAAATATCTCACTGGAAAAACAACTGACCTGGAAAATAGATCCAGGAGAGACAATTTAAAAATTATGGGACTACCTGAAAGCCATGATCAAAAAAAGAGCCTAGACATCATCTTTCATGAAATTATCAAAGAAAACTGCCCTGATATTCTGGAACCAGAGGGCAAAATAAATACTGAAAGAATCCACTGATCACCTCCTGAAAGAGATCCAAAAAGAGAAACTCCTAGGAATATTGCAGCCAAATTCCAGAGTTCCCAGGTCAAGGAGAAAAATATTGCAAGCAGCTAGAAAGAAACAATTCAAGTATTGTGGAGAAACATGATCAGGATAACACAAGATCTAGCAGCTTCTATATTAAGGGATCAAAGGGCTTGGAATATGATATTCCAGAAGTCAAAGGAACTAGGATTAAAACCAAGACTCACCCAGCAAAACTGAGTAAATACTTCAGGGGAAAAAATGATCATTCATTGAAATAGAGGACTATAAATCATTCTTGATGAAAAGACCATAACTGAAAAAAAAAAAAATCTGAGTTTCAAACACAAGAATGAAGAGAAGCATGAAAATGTAAACAGGAAATAGAAATAACAAGAGAATTAAACTAAAGTTGAACTGTTTACATTCCTACATGGAAAGACAATATTTGTAATTCTTGAAACTTTTCTCAGTATCTGAGTAGTTGGAGGAATTACACAGACACACACACACACACACACCGACAGAGAGATAGAGAGCACAGGGTGAGTTGAATAGGAAGGGATCATATCTAAAAAAAATAAAATTAAGGGGTAAGAGAGGAATATATTGGGAGATGAAAGGGAGAAATGGAATGGGGCAAATTTTTTCTCATAAAAGAGGCAAGAAAAAACTTTTCCAATAGAGAGAAAAAGGGGGAGGTGAAAGGGAAAAAGTGAAGCTTACACTCATTACATTTGACTCAAGGAAGGAATAACATGCACACTTAATTTGTTATGAAAATCTATCTTACACTACAGGAAAGTAGGGGAGAAGGGCATAAGCAGGGTGGGGGGGATGAAGGAAGGGAGAATAAATGGGAAGAGGGAGAAATTAGAAGTAAACGCTCTTGGGGAGGGACAAGGTCTAAAGAGAGAATAGAAGAAATGAGGGGCAGGATAGGATGGAGGGAAATACAGTTGGTCTTATACAACATGACTATTATGGAAGTCATTTGCAAAACTACACATATATAGTCTATATTGAATTGCTTGCCTTCTCAGTGGGGATGGGTGGGGAGGGAGGAAGGAAGAGAAATTGGAACCCCAAGTTTTAGGAACAAATGTTGAGAATTGTTTATGCATACAACTAGGAAATAAGAAATACAGGTAATGGGGTAAAGAAATTTATCTTGCCCTACAGAACAAGAGAGAAAATGGGGATAAGAGAAGGGAGGGGTGTTAGAAGGGAAGGCACATTGGTGGAAGGGGTAATCAGAATGCACAGCATTGTGGGGGGGGGAAGGGAGAGATGGGGAGAAAATTTGGAACTCAAAATTTTGTGGAAATGAGTGTTTAAAGCTTAAAATAAATAAATAAAATTTTTATAAAAGGAACTTAAAGCACTAAAAAAAAGAAATGGAATTTGATTGTCTTATACTGAGTCCTTTCACATTCTGCTGTATATAAAATGTTTTTTCTTATTTTCAAGCTTAAAATAAATTTAAAAACTTGTAAAAAAAGAAATTATGTAACATCACAAAGCACTCTATTGTTCTCAGTTTTGTAGTTCCAAAATTTTAGTTTCTCATTTGTACTTTTTTCCTTTATCTTGAACACTGAGTATATTTGTATTCTCATCCTGTAATGATCTATAGAGTTCATTCACTTTTGAAGCAATGGCTGCTAAATCTGCTAATCTTTGTAGCTATGTCATACCTCTTGATCTCTCATATATTCCCTCAGGTGAAAAGGATGATCCGTAAGGATTGCAACTAACTCTTTTCTCAATTCAAATAGATGAGTAATAACTTTTCCACAGGAAAGCCTTCTAACATCTGTGTGTGCTCAAAGTAGATCAAGCTTGCTATACATAAAATGGTAAACAATTAAGAATTATTTTGATAGCATCATCTAATACATTGTTAAGTTGTGGCATTCTTTTTGATGCTGAAACGTGGTTATGTATGTTGCAGTGTGCCCGTTTATTGTTAATTATTTTTAACATGCCAAACAACACCCTTAAGTTTCCAAGTTACTGGTTTTGCTCCATCTGTGGAAATTCCAGAAGACCTTTTGAATTATTTTCCTTTAAATGCATTATTATGAATTAATTAGGTTAAAATATATTCCCCGATTGTATGTCCTGTTAATTGATAATAAACTAGTGCATTCTTTTATGCTTTACCATCTTGGAGCTATCTGATAAATACACCAGGTCAAGTTTCACTTTGTTGACACAGTTGCAAAGACATTTACTACTTGACAAAACCAGAAATGAACATGGAAGTTCAAAACAAAGAAACACTAAGAAATTTATTTGATAAACATTTATTAAGTGCTCACTATATGTCAGGTAATATGCTAAGCACTCGAAATACAAAGGAAGACTAAAGGCAATCCTTGCTCTCAAGGAACTTACAGTCTAATGAGGGAGATAACATGAAAACAACTATGTATAAACAAACTATATGTGAAGTTAATTGGAAATAATCAATAAAGGGAAGACCCTAGAATTGAGGGGAATCTGGAAAGGTTCCCTGGAGAAAATAGGAAGTTCGTTGGACTTAAAGGAAGCCAAAGAGGTGGAGCTAAGAAGAAAGAGAATTCCAGGCAAGTGGAGCAGCCAGCAAAAATATCTGGAGTCTAGACATGGACTGTCTTTTTCAAGAAACACTTGCAAGAAGACCAATGTCCCTGCATTGCAGAGCATTCAGTAAAGAAATTTGGCAAAGTGTGTGTATGTTGGGGACAGGTTATAAAGGGCTTTGAATGCAAAACAGGGGATTATATTTGATCCTGGAGGAGATAGAGAGCCAGTGGAGTTTATTCAGGTGTGTGTGTCTGTATGTGAGTGTGTGTGCATGCACATGTACCCATGATGTGATCATATCTGAGAATAAGGAAGATAACTTTGACAGATGTGTGGATGATGGGCAGGAATGGGGAGAGAATTGTAGCAAGGAGCCCATCTAGCAAGGTTTTGCTATAGTCCATCCAGAAAGTGATGAAGACTTGCCTTTGGGTGGTGGCAATGTCAAAGCAGAGAAGAAGGCATATGAGAAAAATGTGATAATGGTAAAATCAACAGTCTTTAGCAATAGATTGGATATGAAGTAAAAGAAAAATTAAGGAGCTGAGGATGAAAACTAAGTTACTTGCCTAGGTGACTAGAAGAATGGTGAGAATAGTAGAGAAGTTGGGAAGAGGGGAAGAATTAGTGGAAAAAATAGGTTTAGTTTTGAACATATTGAGTTAAAGATGTCTATAAGACAGCAAGTGTAAGATATCTAGCAAATAATTGGAGATGGGATTCTGAAAATGAGGAAAGAAGTGAATTTGGATAAGGAGACATGATTATCACCAGCATAGGGATGATATTTGAAACAAGGAAAGCTAATGAGATTATCTAGTGAAATATTATAGAGAGATAAGAGAAGAGGATGTCCTGGACAAAGTCCTATGGGACACTTGTAGTTAGTGGCTTGTTCTGGATGACGATCCAGTATAAGAGACTAAGAAAGAGTGGTCAGAAAGGCAGAAGAATGAGGAGAGAAGAGTGTCAGGAAAATCTAGAAAGAAGGGAATGTCAAGGAAAAGAGATTGATGTACATTGTCATAGGCTGCAGAGAGGTCAAAAAGGAGGAGGGTCAAGAAATGGTCATTATATTTGGCAGTTAAGAGATCATTAGTAACTTTGAAAAGACTAGTTTTCTTTGAATGATAAAGCTGCAATCCAGACTGTCAGACTGTAGAGAGTTAAGAAGAAAGAAATGGAGGCACCCATTATAGAGAGTCTTTCAAGCAGTGTAGCCACAAAAGAGAAGGTGAGAAATGGGATGATAGCTAGAGAGAATAGTTGGACTAATTGATAATTTTTTGGAGGATGTAATTATAGATCTTGTATTTATGCTATTATTATCATGTTAGAATTATTAGAATGGGAGCAGGGTCTGTATTTTTCCTCCAATTTCTTTTTCTTCTCTTATTGCTAAAGCTAACATTTCTAGCACCATAATGAATAAGTGGTGAAAATGCTCATACTTGTTTTACCCCTGATCTTATTGAAAATGCATCTAGCTTATCTCCATTACATATAATGCTTGCTGATGGTTTATCATTTTAAGGAAAGCTCCATTTATTTGTGAACTCTCCAGTGTGTTCAATAGGAATGGTGTTGCATTTTGTCAAAAGCTCTTTAGAGTCTGAGTATTTTGTATAATTTGTATCCCTAGAGCTTAATGAGTACCTGGCACATAGTAAGTGTCTAATAAAAGCTCATTTAGTGATTAACTTGCTAATGAACTTCCTTATCTATCTTGTTAGTTAATTCTCCCAACATTGCATTATCTGTAAATTTTCTGAACATGCTATCACTGACAAAAATGTTAGACAAACAAGGCCAAGTATGGACCCATGGGGTGCCTTAATGGACATCACATGGCCATTAAACCATTTCTGAATCCATCTAACTGAACTATTATCTAGTCCAAATTTCGCCATAAACATGGTAAGACTACCTTATCCCATTATTTGCTAGAATCTAGGTAGATGATGTCTATAGTAATACTATCATCTACCAGTTTGGTAAATCTGCAAAGAAAGGAAATAGCTTAGTTTGAAAGGGTTTGTTCTTGAAGATGTGCTGACTCTTGGTTGGATTAGATCAGTGGTGTCAAACAAATAAAAATGAGGGCCACGGAAATGTACATAAGGATCCTTACAAAATCACATATTAATATTATCTGTGTTTCATTATATTTTTGTTTTGTTAAGCATTTCCCAATTATATCTTAATCTGTTTGAGTGGCATTAAGGAGTATTGTGGGCTGCATGGAGCATGTTTGACATCTCTGAACCAGATAATTATTGAGATTTCTTTTAGCTCTAAATTTTATGATCCTATGGTAACTGCCACTTTCCTTTCTAGATGTTCACTACCCATCTCTAATAATCTGTTCAAGAATTTTCTGAAAAATCCAAGTCAAGTTTGTTGGTCCATGGTTTTTCACCAAATGTTACAGAGAAATAACATTCCTTTCTATTTGTATAACATTCTTTTTTCAGATATTCCCGTTGATGGGTACTCCTTGTGATTCCAGTTCTTTGCTTCAACAAAAAAGAGCTGCATACACACATCTACATACATACATACATACACATATGCATACACACATATACATTATATATGTATATATATACATATACATACACACACACACACACACACACACACACATATATATATATATATATATATCACATTTTTTTCCTCTTCAATCTCTTTAGGGTAAAGGCATAGTAGAACGTCTAGATGGGTAAAAGGTATACATAACATAATGACCTTTTGGGCCCTGCAGAGTTAAACTATGCTTGTCGAAAAGTCCACCAGTATAGCTGATTTCACATAGCTCCTCCAACAATTGTCACTTTTCTTTTGTGTTATCTTTGCCAATTAGATGGGTATGAGGTGAAATCTCAGAATTGTTTTATTTTGCTTTTTTCTACTAGTGATTTAGAGCACTTTTTTAATATAGTTATTGGTTGCTTGGTTAATCGACATTTTCTAAGTCTCCACTTTTCATATTGCCTCTGGGGAAAGGGTAGGTGCCTGGATTGTTAATTGGAATGTTTAGCAAGTAGATAAAATTTACTTAGTGCCATTCTTCCTGCACATTTCTTTTATCCCCAAGACTATCCTTTATTCTCTTCTGTTCTCCAGGCAGTCAGTGCCCACCTTCAGTCATGCCTCCTTCAAAATCAAGACCATGTTGCCTATCCTGTCCTTTCCTTGATGTGCCAGTTCTTCAGAATTTCCTCTCTTTTCCAATCTTTCTCACACTGTTCTTCTCTCTGCCCAGTCACCAAAACTTCTGATTCCTCAGATGTCAGGGGTTATTTGAGAAATATGAAGGAAGGAAGCTATCCAATGAAACATATTTATAGAATTGTGAATTAATGAAAGCTAATAATACCTACTTTCCATATTCTCAACCCAGTTCTTCAAGCCTCCCAGGGGTTATCTGGTTTTTAAAGAAAGATCATTGAGAAATGCAACATTTAAGTAGTAAAATTGCAGAGAGTATGGAGGAAGAAATTTTGGGGGCAAAACAATATTTTTATGCTCCTTCTAGAAGTATGAGAACAAAACCAGTTTGGTCTTGAAGATCATGACAAAATATTCAAACAAACCTCAGAGCACTGATCTGCTCCTCCCAGTTTTCTTTTCTACATCTTAAAGATGATTTAAGAAACATTTTCTAGTTCTCATTCCCCCTATTCTTTTTATTATGTTTTCTCTTACTTCTGTTTTCCAAGTACTTATAAGATACTCACATGGCATATGTTATCAGCTGGGGTCCTAGTAGACAATGTGGTATGCTTAGAGTTAGGAAGATGGATTAAATCATGACTGACATATCTACTAACACTGTAAGTTTATCTTTTTCAGTCTCAATTTCCTCATATGTCAAATGAGGATAATAATAGAACTTACCTCACAGGATTGTTGTAAATGTCAAATGAGGTGCCATCTGTAAAGTAGTTTTCAAACCTGGAAGTGCTAGGTTTTATTACTGGACCTGGAATGAAAAGAGTTGAAGTATTGATCCTATCACATAGCAGCCATATGACCTTGAACAATTCACATCATTTCACTAAATTTCAGTTTCCTCAGTTACCTCCAAGTGTTGTATGGATCAAATGACATAATGTGTGTGAAAGGACATGGTGCACTGTAAAATTCAATACACAGACAAAGCATTTTAAAACACCTCAGACAAGACAAGGACCTAGGAGAACTGGAGACCTGGACCTATGAGACCAGTCACGGTTTTAGGAAATGAACATGGAGTCCTTTCAGAATGGGCTTCATCTATTTAAGAGGTTGGACTGGATGGTGAAGGTCTTATTGGATAAAGCCAAAAGCACTAAAGACTATGCTTAAAATCCTTTCCATTCTTTGACAGAGACCTCAAATCCTCATAGCCATGGTACAGAAGTTAGGGACAAAGTCACATATTGCCACGTATATATCTTACATTTACACCAGTAGCAAAAAGTCCATTGTCCTCTCTTCCCAGGAGGAGCTGATCATCAGATGGAAACATCATCATTGAAGGTGTCTTAGATAGGTGGGAGTGTCCTTGTCCTGGATACTCTGGGATCAGGGATAAAATTTGTACTTGTGGCTTTCTGTGTCCATTTGTTTCACTCATATATACATGTTTGACCTTCCCATTATACAAAAAGACATAAAGAAACACAAATACAAAGAGAGAGGGGAGAGAGAGAGAGAGAGAGAGAGAGAGAGAGAGAGAGAGAGAGAGAGAGAGAGAGAGAGAGAGAGAGAGAGAGATCTAGCTAGTAAAGCCTGTCCCCATTCAGGCAGCTCAATCTACTCACAGGCCTTATTTGTCCTTCATTTTTGAAGACCATGACATCAGAGAAATGATGACATGACTTGCGCTTGACTTCGTTTTGGGTGAGGGAGGGCTGTGCAAGGTCACCAGCCTCACTTTCTCCTCCTGAGCCATCTGTTCATCAGATGAATGTAGTGGGAATGCTACTAGCAGCTGCTATGGAGGCGTAAGACCAATAGCACCAGCACACAGGAAGGCTGCTAACTCAGATTCTTGATCTCTGCTTTTCTAAAAGGAAGACTGCTTTAAAGGGGTTAGTAATCTTACTTCAATTAAACAATAAGAAATATATGCAAGCAGAGAGAAGTGAGTATCCAAGAAAGAATCCAATAGACAGGGGTCCAACTGTCTAAACAAAGCAATAGGTTCATAATCACTAGACCAGGGAGCACCAACATCTTGGTTCACAAAGCCTGCATGTGTGTTGGGAGGTGGCATAACAATGTCAACCCAGAGTCTCATCAGGCCAAATCACAAAGAAACATTCTTCCCACGAGTGAGCCCCAAAGTAAAATACCAACCTCCCAGTATATCTATATATCTATCTATATGTACTTATATATCTGTATCTATTTATGTAGATAGATATAGTTTTCAACTAATAGGCTCAGAGCTAGAAGACATCACAACCCACATGTCTCAGTGACTTAGCATGGAATGTATCATAGCTCTGTACTGGGCCAGAATTCAAAGTAGTAAGGCATCAGTGATTGAAATACCTTTAGACCTGGGAATGTGGTCCATGTTCCAAGGGGAAAAAAAAGAAACACAGGCCTATTAATGGACAGGAAGATCTTATATTCCATTAACCTTATGATGAGCATCAGGACAAATGTAGGAGAGGATTAAAAATAAACAGCAATAAATTTCCATTTCAAGAAACCCTATGTAATAAATACTATACAATGTATTGATAACTGTCCATCTTTTCTTTGCTTCCTTATGTTTTCTTTTTTTTGATGCTGAGCACTTTTTACTTTGTTCTTTTCACACTTCTTCTCCCTCCTCCCCTAAGAAGGCTAGAGGTAAGTATGGATATATATGTATGTGTGTTTATGTACACACATATACATATATGTATACATGCATATATACATAGATATATAAGCATATACACAAAACATGTACATATATACATAAACACCCATATACCCATACATAAATACTCTTACACATACATATACTTAAATATCAATAATCCTAGTCATACATAGACATATACATTCATATGCATCTGTGTAAGACCAAACTATAATTATTTATCCTATTTCTCTGAGGATGGATAACCTCTTCCATCCTAAGTCTGAGTCTTTCCATATTTTCCAAATCCACTGTCATCATGTCTTATACCACAGTAATATTTCCACCTTAAACTGTGTAGTTGTTTTAAATAGTCCAAAACATTTGATAGTTGATAAATATGGCTGACACATAGTATAGTTTCCCTATTTTTCTTTTGAGCAAATCTATTTTAGTCTTAACTTTGTCCAAGATCATGATTACATGCTTCTTTTCTCCTAAGAAATTCTGCTCCCAATCTTTATGTTTGTGTTTATGTCTTATTTCCTATCTCTCCTGACTCCTCTACTTACTTCTACCCGATACCTTGCCCTCCAACTTCTTAACTTACCTCTCGTCCAAGGATCCTTCCCCTATCCTCCCATTCCCATTAATTAAAACTCCCTTCTATACCCCCTTTAACCTTGCCCTTCTAAAGATCCTTTGCTTCTCCTCTCTCCCCTTCCTAGGCCCTTAATATTTTATTCCTTCTGAATTTAGAAGACTTTTACTCTTATGTGCATTGTTTGATCTTGAACTCATTTCTGATGAAAGTAAGCTTCCAGAACTAACAGACCTCCTCCCCACATCTAATTCCTCTGTGTTGGTTCTCTCTTGCACCTCATTTGCATATGCTAATTACTCTTCTTTTAGCTGCTCCTAAAGAGTTTTGCTTTTTAAAATCATATCATAGTTGTCTTGCATCACTCATTTCTTTTTGCAATTTTCCTTCTACCTCTCATAATTTTTAAGCTCCTTTTTGAGCTCTTCCTGGGCTGGAGACCACTTCCCATTTTTATTTGGGGTTTTGTCCATAGATGTTTTCAAATTGTTGTGCTCTTCTGAGTTTATGTCTTGGTCTTCCCTATCACTGAAATAACTTTCTATGGTCAGATTCTTTTTTGTTGGTTTTTGTTTTTTGTTTTTACTTTATCCTTCTTTAAAAATTTGAGCTCTCAGCCAGGATGGAAGGGGCACTGTTTCAGACTTCTTGTTCCAGTAGCTGCCAGCCCTGGTTGTTTACCTAGAGATGTTACCATGAGGCATCTGGGGAAACCCTCTTGTCTGGAGCTGTGCTAAGGAGGAGAGGTGTAGGGGGGTGGTTAATGTTTCTCGAGGCTTTAGGGGTCCAGTAGATTATCTGCTGATCTGGGGTCCTCGTGCTGGTGTCTGGCATGTGTTGAGGTCTGGTGGAAAGTTTCTGCATTTTTCTGGGCCCACCTTGAAGCATGTGGAGGTCTGGTCACTGGAGGATGCCTGTTTGCTAAGGCATGTGGGTGTTCCTGGTGTTGGCATTTGCCTGCTTCACCACACTGGGGCTCAGGATCTCCCCCAGTTTGCTGAGGTGGGGCTTGCTGCTGGCTTACTATGTTGCTTTGGTATTTGCATCCTCCATATTCTCATGGCATTTTACATGTAGCTGGTTATTAGTAGTTTTTACATCCTTCCTAATTGGAAAGTGCACTGCACCTGGAGTCAAGGAAACCTGATCTTAAATTTATCCTCAGACATTTACTAGCTGTGAGACCCTGGGCAAGTTACTTGACCTCTACCTGCCTCACTCTTTTCCTCTATAAAATGAGATAATGAAACACTTCCCAAAGTCGTTATGAGGATCAAAGAAGATATCATTTTTAAAGCACTCTTCCTGTTAAAGTGAATTACAATTCCTGTTCTTTGGTTCTGTTATTTTTTTTCTTATGATAAAGTATTTTAATTTTTAAAGAAAGCATTCAGTATTACTTACAACTGATAATAAGTGTATTAGTAATAAAGTTTCTAGCATTCTAGTAAAGCACACATGGGGTGTGTGGGAGTTTGGTGGGGGTGAGTGGGGCAACTTCTTGTGACAATTTCTCCCTTAAAGTTACTTTTTGGGATATGCTTATCTACTACCATCTAGCGGCAGTGAGAAGTACTGAAAAGAAGAAATAAGCCCAGGTGAAAACAAGCACACATAAACCACCACCCTTCCCACTTCAGAGGAAGGAACTGAGGGGTTGTGAGCAGGGTTGCACAGCTCAGAAACTATGACAGTAAACAATGACGGCTCTTTCCACTGTGAAAGAGCAGAATGATATCAAGATGCTGGGTCCTTGGCAATAATAGATTTTGAGCATTTTCACTTCATTTCTGTGTTTTTTTGAGTTTACGGCAGCAACACAGGTGGAATTCTCAGATGAGAGTGACACATCTAATGCAAAAGTGAGGAAATGTTTCAGCATTTCCTATATTATGGGGCTTCATACTTTTATATAATTTTCTTCAATATCCCCACTTTTCATATCAATATCCATATCACCTGTCTTGATAATAGGAAGAGTCAATATTTCCTTGGTATCAGTCTGAGCAAACACAAACAAAATGAGCAGGCACACATCTATCAGCCTAAACTTAGAATTTCTTTTACTATCTGATTAGATCTTGAATTGGGTAAAGATCTAAGAGAGATTTCCTGCACTGGTTGATTTTTGGATGAGTGAGTAGAAAGGAGAAAAAAATACCTTGGTCTTAATACAATAAAGAGTTATTAGATATCAGAGAGATGTTATGTATTTCTCATAGAATTGATGTGTGGGGAGATTGGACAAGTGGTAGCCAGATCCTGCACCAAAGAATGGTTAGACTGAGGGGAAAACAGAACATCCAGAGCCAGCTGGCTAGATCCTAGGGTGACTTAGTGTAACTGCAAGCATCCTACCATACCCAGGATGACCTGCTAGCACAAGTTCTTTGTTCTGCTTTGCTAAAGGAAAGTAACTTTTAAGGGGTCAACAGTCTTACTTTAATTAGAAAGAAGGAAATACAAGCACAGAATTAACACAGAGATTCAAGAGATGGTGATCTTACTGTCTGAACAGTATAATACAAGCACCTACCAGACCAGGAGAGCACAAACCTCTGAGTAGGCGGAGGACTCTTAACAAATGGCTACTCAGAGTTCTGTTTAGGTAATCAAAGGGTCTTTTTCATAAACGAGCCCCCAAAGCAGAATACCAACCTCCCAGAATATATACCAAAGACTTGGCTCCTCATTGGCTCAGAATCAGTACGCATGAAACCTACATAACTCAGGACAGCTGTGGATTATGAGGGTTAAAATGATATCAATCCTTTAGTTGCTTTCAATGAGCCTGGGGAACTGAACTCCAGAAAGAAAACAACAAATAAACCCACTTTGCTTGGGCTTACACTTGGGGATTGCGGGGAAGGCCTGGAAGGAAAGAATATTTCTAAACTCAAATTAGATAGTAGTTTAGGGTCATGGAGTGGCAGGTGAGGGAGAAAACAATTGATTAAAAGAAAAGAGGCTTAAATCCTTAAGGACTTCTCTTGTTTGCTGGCTAACTGTAGCTGACCAGTGAGTTTTGTCACAAAAGAGTTGTAATAGTCCTGGGGCTATGAACTAAAGAATTGGTGAGAAAAAACTGAAGATCATTAGATGGTAATTCAGTAGCAGTAATTCACTAGAGACCCTTTATCAAGATGAAACTGATAGTAGATCCATAGGGAACCTGAATTCAGCGGAGAAAGCAGCTCCCCTGATGATACCACCAAAAGATATTGGTTGCTCTATGGGGAGCAAGCATCAACATTAGAAACATGAGTTATCCTGATGATGTATCTCATACATTCGTTCCCTCATTGGAGATATGGCAGCCCTGAGTGTATGCTAATTTTTCTTGTCACTTATTTTGCTGTACTATATGAGTAAATGACCTTTGGTTTGGATGAATGTAATCTCTGGTTGATTGGTAATGTCATGAGTTGTGATTTTGACTGAATACTGATCCCCAATGTCCCTAGAACCTGACTTAGCTTTCAGGGCACGGAAATGTGAGTGGAGACACAAGTCCCCAAGTACTTGTCACCTTCTCCTTAGTTCCCCTTTATCTTTGTTCTTTTTAAAATTTGTCCCTCATCTTAACTGCCTTTCATAGGCATACATAAAGTGGGCTGTGCTGATAGACCCTCTTTCACTTTTTTCTCTTGACGTCCTTTCACTACTCTTATGACAGCAGGCCTTTGTCTGGCCCATCTATCCCTTATATGAATTCCTGAATTGGATGATTTGAAGTATTTCATAGAACCCTAATGGGACAGAAGGAAGGGTCCTCAGAGATCAGCTACTCAACCCCCTCATTGTACAGGTGAGAAAATTGAGGCCTAGAAATGTTGAGAAGTGTAGTTATTGGTAGAGCCAAGATTTGAATCCAGACCTTTTGATTTCACATCCAGTATGCTTTTCATTGTATTGTATTGCTTCTCATTTTACTTATTTAAAGAGCAGAGTTATCCCTTGGTAAAATGCAGTAGGGGAAGTCTGGTTTCATGCTATGCCACCCTATCAATTGCTTCTCCCTTTCAGTTACTCAAAAGCTTCACAGTTACTTATCCCCAGCTTCTCAGAGTACCTGCTCTCCCTACTCCTGTACTTAACCTTACAGGATACTTTTTCTCTGAGTAGAAACCTGTCCTGTCTCTTTCCTTTTCCTTTCATAGAAACTCACCTGTCCTCCTTCATATTCCCCCAGGGCCTTGCTATTGACTGGAATCAGGAACAAATTAATGCTATTCTTCTGGAAAAGATGTAGAGATGTTGGTTGAATGATAGTGTAAGGAGAAAGATTCGGGACTGGTTAAATGGTGGGGCTCAAAAAGATGCAGTGAGTGGTTCAATGTCAACCTGATGTCTACAAAGTGGAATTTGAAGCACTAGTCTCAGAGAGGAAAATAGATGTGTGAATCCAGGGCATGAATGGAAAACTAAGTGCTTACATTATAGACTGGAGAATGTTTAATAGTGGGGGTGGGGAAAGGGTGAGAAGTAAGGGCATCACTACAAGAACAGGAGCAGGGGATCTTCTGGGGGAGTATTACAACTAGACTTAAGGAAGGGAATGAGGATGGGCAGGGAAGAAGCTTGCATATTTGGGGGGTTTTTGAAAAGTGTCAGAATCAGTAGCCCATATCCAGATATTTCCGTGGCCCTGGCTTTGGTTAGGGACAAACAAATAGGATAAACAAATAGAGACTGGGTTCAGTGAGTGATCTATGTCAGATTTGCATCCATAGAGGTGGTAGGATTCTTTTCTAATCCACATCAGGCACACATAGTCTCTTCCTGCTCCTCCACTGTCTCTTCCAGCTGGGTTCCTGCATAAAGCACAGAAGACTGCTGACCCCTTGGGGAATCTGTCCTCCTATCAGATCTCTTCTAGGGAAGGTGTCCTGGAGCATTAGAGTCCCAGCAAAGAAAGAATGCCCAGCCTATTCATTGTCTTCTTCATGATCATCTTCCTCCTGGAGTCTATGGCAGCAATCATAGCAAATGGTTTCATCATCATAGTGCTGGGCAGGGAATGGGTGCGATGTTGGAGCCTGCCTCCTGGGGACATGATCCTGATCAGCCTGGGCATCTCCCGCTTCTTCCTACAGTGGGCAACCCTTCTGAGCAACTTCCATGCATACTTCCTCTCAACTTATAGAAATATATACTTTCTCATTTTCTGGCATTTTACTAATGTGACCACATTCTGGTTCACCACCTGGCTCGCTGTTTTCTATTGCGTGAAAATTTCTTCCTTCACTCACCCAATCTTCCTGTGGCTGAAGTGGAGAATCTCCCGATTTGTCCCCCGGCTACTGTTGTTGTCCCTTGTGATATCCAACTTGATATTCATCCCCTTTTTTCTAAAGTTCTATCATGTTTTTGACCTGCCAGTCACTGGGAATTACTCAGAAAAGACCACTTTGGATGATGTGACAAGAGTTTTACAGAGGAAATTTTTAATGCTACTGCAAATATTTTTTTTGTTAATTCCTTTTGTCTTCTTCCTTGCCTCCATCATCTTGCTCATTTCATCTCTTTGGCAACACATGAGGAAGATGCAGCTCCATAATACTGGTCCTCAGCACCTGAATATGCAGGTCCATGTTACAACCCTGAAGTCTTTTTTCTTCTTTCTCGTCCTCTATACGTCATATACTCTATTTCTGATCATCACCGTTGTAGCTCCTTTTTCAGTTTGCAGTTCTAGGTTTTGGTTACAGGAGGTCGTGACCTACGCTGGCATCTCCATCCATCCTGCCTTCCTGATCCTGAACAGCTCAAAACTGAGAAGGGCTCTGAAGAAGATGCTGAGTGGCCATGAGGCTGCCTGAGGGGAATTCAGCTCTGAAGTGTTTAGTATCAGTAATCAATACTGAGCATTATGAACATTGCTATTTGTGACAAAGACACATAAGGCTTAGGAAAGAAGGAAGAAAAGGAGGAGTGAAGCACCAAGGATACAAATACAATTATTTTGCCCCTGACTTTTCATCTTTTCCCTTCTCTCCTCTCCCAAGACCTAGTTCATTCATGCCTAAGCCCTGACTAGCTTTCCTCTGTAACATTTCATAGTTAATTGACAGGTATTTTGGAGGTTGACTTCCTCATTTTACAGATGGAATACTAAGACCATGAGAAATCAAGTGATTTATCCAGGGTCAAAAAGTGTTAAGGGTCTGAGGGAGAATTTGAACACAGCTTTCCCTGATTCCAACTCTAGCAGACAATTAATTTCACTGTGATTTTGCCTTTTCTTGTCTTTTGTTCTCCTTCTCACACCCACAGCCACAGGAATGGCCCCTGTCCTGGACTTTAAACTCTGTGTGACCACATGATGGTGCCATCCCTTTTATTGGCCTCTGTGTTCATCCTGCAAAGAATCTTTAGATACACCAGAATTCCTGGCAAGGGCAAGTATGGAGAAGTCACTTAAGTGTCTAAGCCTAAGCCTTGAATTTCTTCATCTAGGAAAAAAAAATGTGTAGTGTGTAGTGTGTGTGTATGTGTGTTTGTATGTAATGTATACTTTATAAATGTATACAAAGCAAATATATATGATACATATGTACACACTGATGCACATACATAAACATACGCTCATACTCACAATGTAGAGAAAATAGTATTTACCTACCCTAGATAGTTACCCAGAGCAAAGTATTTTGTCAGCTTCGAAGTGATAGAGAAAACAAGGTTTCTTGCTATTCCATCTTCCCCATCTTCAAAAACCTAGAGTGGCTGCCCATTGCCTCTCACAGTCCGGCTGACATGCCTCATGGCTCCAGCTGACTCCATTTCTGTCCCCATTGACAGACACTAGACTCTTCTTGGATTCCCCTCACGTAAGTGTACTGGAGAGACTTTATCAGTCACGCCTTGATTTTCTTTCTTTCTTTTTTTCTTTCCCATTTCTCTCAAAACTCAGCTGGAAACACACCTATTCCTAGTATAAGGTCAGTTCCTTTGAAGGTGTAAGTTTGTGTCTTTGAATCCTTAGAAGAGTGGCATACCAGATAAGGAGCAAACCTCTTTGTCAGGAAGACTTGGTTCAAGTCTTACCCAAGATACATGCTGACTGAGTGACTCAGAAAATTGACTTAAGAAATAATGACAAGTCAGAGCTGAAAAGAAAATTTGACTTTCAAACACAAGAATGAGAAGAAGCATGAAAAAGTAAATAGCAAAGAGAAGTCATAAGGGACTTACCAGAAGTGAACTGTTTATATTCATACAGGGAAAGACAATATTTCTAACTCTTAAAACTTTTCAGTATCTGGGTAGTTGGTGGGACCACACATACACATGTACACGCATGCACACACATACACACATGCACACACATAAAGAGATAGAGAGCACAGATTGAACTGAATAGGATGGGACCATACCTTAAAAAAAAAACTAAGGTAAATGGTGAGAGAGAAATGTAGGAGGAGGAAAGAGAGGGAAAGGGAAGGGGGTAACTATATGTCATTTAAGAGGCAGGTAGGAGTTTTTCTTAGTGGAGGGAAAAAGAGGAGAGCTGAGAAAAAAAAAAAACAAAACCAAACAAGAAGTTTACCCTCATCACATTTGACTAAACGAAGGAGTGAAATGCACACTCATTTTGGTATGAAATCCTATCTTACAGTATAAGAAAGTGGGGGAGAAGGAGATATTGCAAGGGAGGGGATGATGGGGGGGAGGGCAAAGGGAGGAGGGAGCAATTTGAAGTCAACACTTGGGGAAGGACAGGATCAAGAGACAGAAGAGAAACAATGAGGGGCAGGTTAGGAGGGATGGTAATCCAGTTAGTCTTACACAACACGACTATCAGGGAAGTCATTTGCAAAACTACACAGATAGGGCCTAAATTGAATTGCCTGCTGTCCCAAAAGGAATGGGTGGGGAGGGAGGGATGGGGAGAATTTGGAACTCAAAGTTTTAGGAACAACTGTTTAATATTGTTGTTGTAACTAGGAAAGAAGACATACAGTTAATGAGGAATAGAAAGTCATCTGGCCCTACAGGAGAAAAGAGAAGATGGAGACAAGAGAAGGGAGGGATGACAGAAGAGAGGGCAGATTGGAGATAGGGAAAATTAGATTGCTTGGGGTATTGGGGTGGGGGGAGGGGATAAAAGGGGAGAAAACTGGGAACCCAAAAATTTGTGAAAATGAATGTAAAAAATTAAATAAATAAATAAATAGGTAAAAAAAAAAGAAATAATGACAAGTCAGGATAAAGAGATAATCCAACCTAAGACAGTTGGGAGGAAGTTAGGTAAGAGCTGACCTGCTGAAATAGTGTTCTGGTCAGTTTGAAGAGTTCATACCTCCAGGCAGGTACCAATGAATCGACAAACAATAAGTCTTTTGGGGCAGCTGGGTTGGCAGCAGACTCAGTTTCAAGAACTTCCAACTGGACAATGTTGGAGTCAGATGGGTGATCAGGGGGAAGACTGCTAGGCCCTTCACTGGTGCTGAACCAAGGCCCAGATGTGCTCCTGAGACAAACTCCAGGCTGTGACTATCGGTAAGCAGAAGCGAGCACAGGCTAGAGAGTCTGGTCAGTGTGGTTGGGGCCTTGCTGACTGTAGTCACTAGAGGAGAGCAGAATTTCTGGTATTGGTTCTAGGGCAGAGGCGTGAGCTAAAGTTTACAGCTATGGGAGGGAATGTAGGGAGTGGGAGTATTTATGGTGACAGCACTGCCGGGATCCTGCCCTGGTCACAACTCAGGTCACAACCTAACCACAACAGCCACAAAACCTAAAACTGGAGATATTGCACAGCACTCCCCCGAGGCCCCTCCCCTGTACTCTGGACTAGAACTAGACTCTAACAAAAGGTTAACAGCCAACAAATAAGTCTATTAAAAAAAGAGTTAACAAAAGAGAAAGAATCCAACCATAGTTAGTATGGTGATAGAGAAGCTCTGTGTTCAAACTCAGAAAAAGATAATAGAGGTAAAATAGGTATATCTACTCAGAAATAAAAAATAAAATGATTTCAAACAGAGTTCTTGGATGAGCTTTAAAAGAACCAAAAATCAAATATGAGAGGTTGAGGAAAATTTAGGAAAAAATTAGAGTAAAGCAAAATATTACGAAAAGAAAGTCAACCAATTGAGAAAAGCATCAAAAAACTTATGAAAGAAAATAATTCCTTAAAAATCAGAACTGAGCAAGAGGAAACTAATGATTGTATAAGACACAGGGAAATAATGGAATAAAACCAAAAGAATGTAAAAATAGAAAAGAATGTGAAATATTTGATTATAAAAATAATTGACTTGGAGAACAGATTGAGGAGAGACAAGATAAGAACTTTTGGGCTACCTGAAAGTTATGATAAAAACAATCTAGACACTATAATTCAAGAGATTATTGAGCAAAATTGTCCTGCAGTTTTAGAACCAGAAGGTAAAATAGAAATAGGAAAAATTCACCTATCACCACCTGAAAGATATCCCAACATGAAAACTCACAGCGAAAAACTAAGTTTTGAAGCTCTCAGGTCAAGGAGACAACACTATAAATAATTAGAAAAAAGAACAACTTAATGCTGTGAAGTCACTATCAGGATAACACAAGATTTAGGATCTTTCACATTCAAAGAGCAGAGGACATGGGACATTATATTCTTTAGAACAAAGAAGATGGATCTGCAACCAAAAATAATTTGCCCAGCAAAGCTGAATGTAATCCTGCATGGAAAAAAGGATTTTCAGAATTCATGAGGAACAGACAAGCATTGAACAAGAAGTGTGATCTACAGGAATCAGGAGAAGCATAAGCAGGTAAACAAAAAGATCAATTACAAAGGCTTTAATAAGCTCAGACTGTTTACTTCTTATATGGGAATATGCTATTGGTAAGTTATGAACGTCATCAATTCTTGGTGTAATTTGAAAAAGCCTACATGATAGAAGACTTGGTGCTGAGTGAAGTATAATGTGATGATCCTAAAAGATAAATGTGGATAAGGAGAAGAAAATGGAGCACTTGTCTCATTCGAAGGAGGTATGAATTGAAAAACTGTTATAGAGAGGTCTCATATTCACTTAAAAATGAAGGGGTTGGAAGAGATAGTTTTTGAGGCTCTTATATGCTCTATGTCATTTGCTGCAGGTCAGACAGCTGATACATGATAGAACCTTTGGGTCTAAATCCAGCATCTTTTCACATCAGTAATCCTGATTTAAAAAATCTTTAGTAGCTTCCTGCTTGATCCAGGGAAAAATATAAAATGCTTAGTCTGGTAATTTTAAAACTCCTTGCAATCTGGTTCCCCCCTACCTTTCCCATTTCACCTAATATTCTTCCCTTTCATGAACAAGCAGGTTATCTTGTCCCCTAATTATCCCCTGAGCGTACCAATTCATGCTGTGCCTCCTAGGCTTTCCCTAGGTAGTCCCTTAATGTATGTTCTTCTCTGTACCTCTGTCTGTTGGAATCCTTATTTTCTTTTAAGGTACATCTCTGGTGTTTCCTCTTACACAAGGACTTTTCAGATCCTCCCCCCTCTCTCTTTTTCTCTCTCTTTATGTCTCTGTCTCTGTTTTTGTCTCTGTCTTTCTCTGTCTGTCTCTATCTCTCTGTCTCCCCTTTCTCTTCATCCCCCCCTTTCCCCCCACCCTCAGAAGAATACAAGCTCTTTAAGGGTAGGGACTGTGTTCCTTTTTGTAAAAAAATTTGCTTTTAATAATATTTTCCCCCAGTTACATGTCAGGAAAATTTTTAGGATTCAGTTTTGCAAGATTTTGAGCTCGAAATTTTACCTTCCCCCTCTCTTGCCTCTTCTGAAAATGGTAGACAGTTTGACATAGTTTATAAATGTGCTATCATGTAAAAGTATTTCCATAGTAGTGACAATTGGGAAGGAAGAAAGAGATTAAAAAGAAAAAAAGCAAGAAAGAATAAAGTAAGTGAAAAAATGCTTTAATCTACATTCAGAGTCTATCTGTTCTTTACATGGATATGGAGAGCCTTTTCCTTCCCAAGTCCTTTGTATTTGTCTTAGATTACTGTGTTGCTGACAAGAATTGAATCATTCATAGTGATCATCACATAATGTTGCTGATACTGTGTACAATGTTTCCTAGTTCTGTTCATTTCACTTTGCTTCAGTTGGTACAAATCTTTCTAGTTTTTCCCCTTGAAAGCTGCCTGATCATTTCTTATTGCACAATAGTATTACATTATATTTCTATTCCACAACTTGCTTAGTCATTCCCCATTTGATAAACATCCTCTCAATTTTCAATATTTTTCCACCTCTTGTTTATGATCTGTTTTGGATACAGACCTAGAAGTGATATTGCTGGATCAAAGGGTATGCACAGTTAAGTTTCCCTTTGGGTCTAGATCCAAATTGTTCTCCAGAATGGTTGGATCAATTTCCAACTTCACTAACAGTGCACCAGTGTCCCAATTTTCACACAGCCTCTCCAACATTTATGATTTTATTTTTTTTTGCCATATTGGCTGCTCTGACAGGTGTGAGGTAGTACCCTAGAATTGTATTAATTAGCATTTCTCCAATCAGTAGGAATTTAGAGCACATCTTCATATGTCTATAGGTACCTTTGGTTTCTTCATCTGAAAATTGCCTGTTCATATCCTTTGATCATCTATCAGTTAGTGAATGGCTTGTCTTCTTAAAAATTTGACTCAGTTCTCTCTACATTTGAGAAATGAGATCTTTATCAGAGATACTTGCTGTAAAGATTCTTTCTCAACTTGCTGCTTTCCTTCTAATCTTGTTGCATTTTTTCAGTATAAAAGCCTTTCAATTTAATATAATCAAAATTGATTTATTTTGTATTTTACAGTGCTCTTTTTCTCTTGTTTGGTAATGACTTCTCATGTTATACCCCTTGATGCATATATGTAATGTTGATCATGCTTCATTGTCTATGTTACCTTTTGGCAAGATGTAGTTTCTTCCCTTATCTCTTTTAATTTTGTCTATTTTTATTTATAGTTTATATTTATACATATTATATTTATATTTCATATAGTTTATATTTTTATATATTTATATATATTTCATTTTATATAAATTATATAAAATTTATATTTCACTTTGCCTGAGATCAGGATTGGTACTCCTGCTTTTTTTTTTATTTCAGCTGAAGCATAATAGATTCTTCTCCAGTCCTTTCCTTTTACTCTGTGTGTTTCTCTTGTAAACAACATATTGTAGGATTCTGTGTGTTGATTCACTGGGCTATCTGATTCTGCTTTATGGGCAAGATCATTCCATACACATTCACAATTATGATTACTACCTGTATATTAACCCACTTTCCTTCTATTTGTCCTCACTTTCCTTTTCTCCTTTTTCTCCTCACAAGTCTTTTGTTTCTGTCTATTACCTCCCCTGATCTGCCTTTCCTTCGGTCAGTTCTCTCCCTACCCACCCCCTTCAAATGATCTCCTCCCTTCCTACTATCCTATCAGGTAAGATAGATTTCTATATTCAAGTGATTGTGTGTATGATTCCCTTTGTGAGCCAATACTGATGAGCGTAAGGTTCAAGCAATGCTCATCACCCATCCTTCCATCTTTACCTCTACTGTAACAGATCTTTCATGCTTCTTCATGTGAAATAATCTATTCCATTCTATTTCTTTCTTCCTTCTATCTTATTATATTCCTCTTTCTCATCCCTTAACTTTATTTATGTCATTCCCTCAAAATCACCTTATACCCATACCCTCTGTCTGTGTATATTCCTTCTAGATGTACTATTAGTGGTACAATTTTTAAGAATTACAAGTATCATCTTCCCATGGAGGGATATAAATAGTTTAACTCTATTGAATGCCTTATTTTTCCTTTTTTATTTTTACCTGTTTGTGTTTCTCTTAGTTCTTGATGTTGGAGCTAAAATTTTTGGTTTAGTTCTACCTTTCTCCTTTTGAAAGCTTAAAATCCTTCTATTTCACTGAATGACCATTTTCCCCTTTGATGTACTGTGCTTACTTTTGCTGGGTAAGTGATTTTTGGTTGTAGTCCTTGCTCCTTTGCTCTTTGAAACATCATACTCTGTGACCTCTGATCCTTATATGCTGTAGCTGCCAAGTCCTATGTAATCCTGATTGTGACTTCCCAATGTTTGAATTGTCTCTTTCTGGCCACTTGTAGTATTTTTGCCTTGCTGTGATAGTTCTTAAATTTGGCTATAATGTTCCTTGGAGTTTTTATTTTTGGATGTCTTTCCTGAGGTGATCAGAGGATTCTTTTGATGCTTACTGTACCCTCTGGTTGCAGGACATTAGGGCCATTTGCCTTGATAATTTCTTGAAAGATGTTGTTCGGGTCCTCCTTTTGATTATGGCTTTCAGGTAGTTCAGTGATTTTGATATTACCTCTGCTGTATCTATTTTCAAGGTCAGTTGTTTTTCCATTGGAATTTTATGGTTTTTTTTCATTCTTTTGATTTTGTTTGATTGATTCTTGATATCTCCTAGAGTTATTAGCTTCTACTTGTCCAATTCCAACTTGTAAGGTATTCTCTTCCTCAAATAGCTTTGAGGAAGCTTTCTTCTTTTCTTCTTTTCCTTTCTATTTAGCCAATTGTACTCTTTAAGGAGTTATTTTCTTCAGTAGATTTTTGCATCTCCTTTTCCATTTGACTAATTCTACTTTTTAAGTAGTTTTCCAGGTGGTTGACTCTTTTTTCATAGTTCATTTACATCACTCTTCTTTCTTTCCCTAATTTTTCTTCTACATCTCTTATATGATTTTCAAACTCCTTTTTGAGTTCTTCTATGAGCTCTTTCTGGCATTGAGCTCACTTCCCTTTCGAGTTTGGGATTTTGTCCATAGGTATTTTGATACTGCTGTCATCTTCTGAATTTATTTCTTGGTAGTCCCTGTCACCATAATATTTTTCTGTGGTCAATTTCATTTACTTTTGGTTTTTACTCTTTTTCTTCTTCTTCTTTTTTTTACATTTTTCCTTTCTTTTAAATTTGAGCTCTCATTCAGGATGGAAGGGGCACTCTCTCAGGCTTTTTATTTCAATGGATGCAGGACCTGGCTGTTTACCTGGAGATGTTGCCCTGTACCCCAGGGGAGAATTCTTGTGGAAGTATCTGGTGCTGCTAGAGGCCATAGGAGTCTTGTACTGAGTTGAGATCCTAGTGGTGGTGTCTGGCATGTCTTGAGTTCTGGTGGGAGGTTTCTGCATTTTTGTGGGCCTACACTGAAGCATGTGGAAGTCTGGCCACTGGAGGTTGCTGTTTTCTAAGGCATGAAATGTGGCTGGTGTTGGGTTTTGTTTGCTTCACTACACTGGGGCGCAGGATCTCCCCCTGGTTTGCTGAGCTGGAGCTTGCTTCTGGTTTACTGAGTTGCTTTTGTAGTTTCATCTTCTGTTGCTTCCATGGCATTTTATATGTATCTGGTGATTAGTAGCTTTAGCACCCTTCCTAAGTACACTTCACCTGAAGTCAGGGAAACATGATTTTAAATTTATCCTCACACATTTACCAGTTGTGAGACCCAGGGTAAGTCCTTTGTCCTCTGCCTTCATCAATGTTTTCCTCTATAAAATGGGATAACAATAGCACCTACTTCCCAAAGTTGTTGTGAGGATAAAGTAAGATACTATTTTAAAAGCACTCTTCTTGTTAGATTGAATTATAATTTCTGTTCTTTACTTTCATGTTGTTTTTTCTTATGATAAAGTATTTTGATTTTTCAACAAAGCATTCGGTATCACTTACAACTGATAAATATATTAGTAACCAAGTTTCTAGCTCTCTAGTAAAGCACACCTGGGGTGTATGCATGGGGGTTTGGTGGGGGTGTTTGGGGTAATTTCTTATGACAATTTCTCCCTTAAGGTTACTTATTGGGATGTGCTTATGTACTACCATCTAGTGACAGCGAGAAGTACTGAAAAGAAGAAATAATCCCAGGTGAAAACAAGCACACATAAACCATCACTCTTCCCACTTCAGAGGAAGGAACTGAGGGTTTGTGAGCAGGGTGGCACAGCTCAGAAACTTTGACAGTAAACAATGCTGATTCTTTTTGGCACCAAGGAACAGGTAGAAGGATGGTGAAGGAGCAGAATGACATCATGATGTTGAAGTCTTGGCAATAGCAGATTTCGAGTATCTCCACTTCCTTTTCTGAGATCACTGCAGCAACACAGTTGGTTGGTTGGTGGTTGTGCTTCGTCTTCGAAGAGGATTCAAATGACATCACCATTGTAAAGTGAAATGTCATTTGTGTGAGACTGTGGCTGATCAGACCAATATGAGTTCAGAATGCTCTACCACAGGTTGGGCACAGATAGTCTGTATGAATATTTGGGGTGGATATCCCAAATTTGTGCATCCTGCATTTACTCTGTGCTGTCTCAATTCTGCTTTGCTCAAAGGTGGAACTATTTTGTGAGAGTGCTATGTGTAATGCAAAAGTGAGAGGAAATTTTTCAGCATTTCCTAAATCTTCAAATTTTTTAAATATTATTTTCTTTAATATCCCCACTTTTCCTTTATGCTCATCGGCTCGTGAAAGGAAAAAGAATTGCCCTTTCTCTCTTTAATTCTAAAATGACTCCCTCCCATCTTCCCCATAATCCCCCTTTACCCTTTTTTCAATTTTCACCCAGTGTTCTTTCTTTCCTTCTTGAGCAAAAGCAGTTCAGATTTCATCTCTTGTCCAGGAAATAGCCCATTAAAAACTTGATGCAAGCTGCATATCTCTACTAAGTCTTGTCTTCTTGAGGACATGATCCAGCTACCTTCAACCAATTCTCACACGGCCTCATCTTGAGGCTCTTCATCCGTCTTATCACCCTCCTTGAGATACTCTTCAGCTTGTCAGTGTCCTTCCTCAAATTTGAGACTGGGAATTAATATCATGTTCCACATATTTTCTTACCAGAAGAGAAGTAGAGTAGTTGGTACTAATATGGAGACTGGCTTATTATTCAATTTATTCCTATAATTCCTTTATATAACATAATTGCATTTGATAATTTTTATATGACTACAAGATATATAAATATATTAATATACAAAACCTATTAAATTAGTATAAAATAAAATATATAATTTAAAATAATATACAATTCATATTTGTGTGCCTGTATGTATAGATATCCATGCTCGTGTGTGTGTGTGTGTGTGCATGTGTGTATTTCTCTAAACCATTTCCCACTCCCTCCACTCATCAGATTCATCTGTACTATCATCATGCTCCCGGGAAAAAGTCATCAAAGAGAAACTCAAGAAGTGGAGAATATATGAACTTTTGTACTCTCTCATCATCAGTATTCTCTGAAATCTCTACCTACTCCTCTTATTGAAAGGCTCCAGGGTGGAGTACAAAGTCCTCCCAAAGCCTCTATTTAAAGAAGTCTCAGAATTTCGAGCAAACTCTTTATTTCCTTTCATCTGTACTGCTTGGTTTGACTTCACCATCATCACACTCTTGGACCCTGCCCCTCCTCCACTTTCAGCTTCCTTTGTATATTTTTTTTGTATATTGTTTTCCCCCATTGCTATGGGGGACTGGGTCATTGCCACTGACTCTGATAACTCTGGAGCATGACTTTGCACAGCTCTGCCTCACTTAAATCCAATTCACTTACAAGCAAAGACATCATCCTCCTGATGTCATTGGTCCTTTTTGAGAGCAAAGGAAGGTAAACAACAACCCCCCAACTGGGGAATAAATATAATGGGGACAGGAGTGAAGGAACAGAACAAGTAATTGAGATGGGGAAAGGGTTTGTGCATCAGTTGTTGGGGTTCAGAACAGTACAGATAAAAGTATGAAGAAGCTATACTATACAATTATTGAGGAATAATTTCAGGCAGTGTATCTGTGGTTGTAAAACAGTCTATTAAGAGGCAGGTGATTAGATTGATTATTCAAAGTCCTCCCTCAAGATTCAATGTCATGGCAAGTGGTAATATTTAGTTTCTGTAAACTCTGTCTTGCGGCAGTCAGAACCAGGAAAAGTTGTGGCCTGATGAAGCCTGGTCAGGAGTCAGAAGATGGCTTTTGAAGATGTTTCTAGGCAAGGATCCTCTCTGGAGCCCTGATGAAGGTGTTAGGGTTTGAAGATTTGATGTGAGGATTATTAGGAAGGCCTTAGAGGAAAGACAAAATCTTGAATTTTGTTGCAGGATCCCAATCTGTTATGATTTGAAGATTTGAGAGACATAGTATCTAGTTAATTTAATCATTTCATAAATAAGACTCTGATAACTCTGGAGCATGACTTTGCACAGCTCTGCCTCACTTAAATCCAATTCACTTGCAAGCAAAGACATCATCCTCCTGATGTCATTCGTGCTTTTTGAGAGCAAAGGAAGGTAAACAGTAGATTTTTACTAAAAGAATGGTCATTTGTCTATCTTTCTCAGGCCAAACATCCCTAATTTAGGTAGATTTATATGCCTTTCAAAGAGAAGGTGTTCCTGAGGCTTGCCTTCTCAAATATGACTGGTTAATCAAATGGGAGGTGGGCTATCTTGGAGTAAATGACTTAGGTCACTCAAGTCTTAGTCAAAGAGGGTCAGTATTCATATTACCTGTCTTGATAATAGGGAGAATCAACATTTTCCCAGACTTATCTGAGCAAACACAAACAAAATAAGCAGGCATATATCCATTAGCCTACACTTAGAATTTCCTTTACTGTCTGATTAGATCTTGAACTGGGTAAATCTCTAAGAGAGATTCCTTATACTAGTTGATTTCTAGATAAACAAGTAGAAAAGAGAAAAAAAAAACTTTGGTCCTATTGCAATAATTAGTTATTAGATATCATATAGAAATATTAATTTCTCACAGAACTGATATAGGCCTCACAGAGATCATCTTGAAGGCCTTGGAGGAAAGGCATAATCTGGGTGTGGAGAGACTGGACAGGTAGTAGCCAGATCCTGGACTGAAAAATGGTTGCACTCTGAGCAGAAAACAGAACATCCAGAGTCATGTGGCCAGATTCCAGGATCACTTGGAGATCACTGGGAAGGTCTTGGAAGGAAAGAATATTTCTATACTCAAATGAGATAGTAGCTTAGGGTCATGGAGTGGCAGGTGAGGAAGAAATCAGTTGATTAAAAGAAAACAGGCTTAAATTCATAAGGACTTCTCTTGTTTGCTGGCTAACTGTAGCTGACCAGTGACACAAAAGAGTTGTAATAGTCCTGGGGCTATGAACTAAAGAATTGGTGAGAAAAAACTGAAGATCACTAGATGGCAACTCAGTAGCAGCAATTCACTAGAGCCCCTTGACAGAGGTCAAGATGGAACTGATAGTCAATTCATAGGGAACCTGAATTCAGTGGAGAAAGCAACTCCCCTGATGATACCACCAAAAGATACTGGTTGCTCTGTGGGGGAACATGCATCAGCACTAGAAACATGAGTTATCCTGATGATGTATCTTATGCATTCTTTCCCTTATTGGAGATATGGCAGCCCTGAGTGTATGCTAATTTTTCTTGTCATTTATTTTTCTGTGCTATCTGAGTAAGTGTCCTTTGGTTTGGATGAATGTAATCTCTGGTTGATTGGTAATGTCATGAGTTGTGATTTTGACTGAATACTGACCCCCCAATGTCCCTAGAACCTGACTTAGCTTTCAGGGCATGGAAATGTGAGTAGAGTTACAAGTACACAAGTATTTGTCTCCTTCTCCTTAATTCCCCTTTATCTTTGTTCTTTTTAAAATTTGTCCTTCATCCTCTCTTAACTGCCTTTCATACATAAAATGGGCTGTTTGTGCTGACAGAGACCCTCTTCCACTTTTTTCTCTTGATGTCCTCTCACTACTCTTATGATAGCAGGCCTTCCTCTGGCCCATCTATCCCTTATATGAATTCCTGAATTGGATGATCTGAAGTATTTCATAGAACCCTAATGGGACAGAAGGAAGGGTCCTCAGAGATCAGCTACTCCAACCCCCTCATTGTACAGGTGAGAAAACTGAGGCCTAGAAATGTTGAGAAGTGTAGTTATTGGTAGAGCCAAGATTTGAATCCAGACCTTTTGATTTCACATCCAGTATGCTTTTCATTGTATTGTATTGCTTCTCATTTTACTTACAGAGCAGAGTAAAATGCAGTAGGTGAAGTCTGTGGTTTCATGCCATGCCACCCTACCACCCCCTTCTCTTTTTTAGTTACTCAAAAGCTTCACAGTTACTCATCCCCAGCTTCTCAGAGAACCTGCCCTTACTACTCCTGTACGTAACCTTACAGGATATTTTTTCTCTGAGTAGAAACCTATCCTGTCTCTTTCTTTTTCCTTTCATAGAAACTCACCTGTCCTCCTTCACATTCCCCAGGGGCCTTGCTATTGACTGGAATTAGGAACAAATTAATGCTATTCTTCTGGAAAAGATGGAGAGATGTGGGTTGAATGATGGTGTAAGGAGAAAGATTCGGGACTGGTTAAATGGTGGGGCTCAAAAAGATGCAGTGAGTGGTTCAATGTCAACCTGATGTCTACAAAGTGGAATTTGAAGCACTAGTCTCAGAGAGGAAAATAGATGTGTGAATCCAGGGCCTGAATGGAAAACTAAGTGCTTACATTATAGACTGGAGAATGTTTAATAGTGGGGGTGGGGAGAGGGTGAGAAGTAAGGGCATCACTACAAGAACAGGAGCAGGGGAAGATCTGGGGAGTATTACAACTAGACTTAAGGAAGGGAATGAGGATGGGCAGGGAAGAAGCTTGCATTTTGGGGGGGTTCTTGAAAGGTTCCAGGATCAGAAGCCCACATCCTGATATTTCCTTGGCCTTGGCTTTGGTTAGGGACAAACAAATAGGATAAACAAATAGAGACTGGGTTCAGTGTGTGATCTATGTCAAATTTGCATCCATAGAGGTGGTAGGATTCTTTTCTAATCCACATCAGGCACACACAGTCTCTTCCTACTCCTCCACTGTCTCTTCCAGCTGGGTTTCTGCATAAAGCACAGAAGACTCCTGACCCCTTGCGGAGTCTGTCCTTCTATCAAATCTCTTCTAGGGAAGGTGTCCTGGAGCATTAGAGTCCCAGCAAAGAAAGAATGCCCAGCCTATTCATTGTCTTCTTCATGATCATCTTCCTCCTGGAGTCTATGGCAGCAATCATAGCAAATGGTTTCATCATCATAGTGCTGGGCAGGGAATGGGTGCGATGTTGGAGCCTGCCTCCTGGGGACATGATCCTGATCAGCCTGGGCATCTCCCGCTTCTTCCTACAGTGGGCAACCCTTCTGAGCAACTTCCATGCGTATTTCCTTTCAACTTACAGAAATGTATACATTCTCATTTTCTGGCATTTTACTAATGTGACCACATTCTGGTTCACCACCTGGCTTGCTGTTTTCTACTGCGTGAAAATTTCTTCCTTCACTCACCCAATCTTCCTGTGGCCGAAGTGGAGAATCTCCCGATTTGTCCCCCGGCTACTGTTGTTGTCCCTTGTGATATCCAATTTGATATTCATGCCCTTTTTTCTAAAGTTCTATCATGTTTTTAACCTGCCAGTCACTGGGAATTACTCAGAAAAGACCACTTTGGATGATGTGACAAGAGCTCTGCAGAGCAAACTTTTAATGCTACTGCAAATATTTTTTTTGTTAATTCCTTTTGTCTTCTTCCTTGCCTCCATCATCTCGCTCATTTCATCTCTTTGGCAACACGTGGGGAAAATGCAGCTCCATAATACTGGTCCTCAGCACCTGAATATGCAAGTCCATGTTACAACCCTGAAGTCTTTTTTCTTCTTTCTCATCCTCTATACGTCATATGTTCTATCTCTAATCATCACCCTTGTAGCTCCTTTTTCAGTTTGCAGTTCTAGGTTTTGGGTATGGGAGGTAGGGACCTATGCTGGTATCTCCATCCATCCTGCCTTCCTGATCCTGAACAGCTCAAAACTGAGAAGGGCTCTGAAGAAGATGCTGAGTGGCCATGAGGCTGCCTGAGGGAAATTCAGCTCTGAAGTGTTTAGTATCAGTAATCAATACTGAGCATTATGAACATTGCTATTTGTGACATAGACACATAAGGCTTAGGAAAGAAGGAAGAAAGGGAGGAATGAAGGAAGGAAGAAAGAAAAGAAGAAAAGTTATTTAATTATGTACTTGGAATATTTTGTCAGTATAATAAACATTATGGAAAAAAACACAATTATTTTTACCCTGACTTTTCATCTTTTCTGTTCTCTCCTCCCCCACCACCTAGTGCATTTACCCCTAAGCCCTGACTAGCTTTCCTCTGTAACATTTCATAGTTAATTTTCAGGTATTTTGGAGGTTGACTTCCTCATTTTGCAGATGGAATACTAAGACCATGAGAAATCAAGTGATTTATCCAGGGTCAAAAAGCATTAAGTGTCTGAGGGAGAATTTGAACACAGCTTTTCCTGATTCCAACTCCAGCAGACAATTAATTTCACTGTGATTTTGCCTTTTCTTGTCTTTTGTTCTCCTTCTCACACCCACAGCCACAGGAATGGCCCCTGTCCTGGACTTTAAACTCTGTGTGACCACATGATGGTGCCATCCCTTTTATTGGCCTCTGTGCTCATCCTGCAAAGAATCTTTAGATACACCAAAATTCCTGGCAAGGGCAAGTATGGGTTCGTTACTTAGTTCTCTAAGCCTTGAATTTCTTCATCTAGGAAAAAAAAATGTGTAGTGTGTATGTATATACACAGATGTGTATGTATATACACAGATATACATACATAAACATGCACTCACACACACACAATGCAGAGAAAAGTAATGTTTTCTCTACCTACCCTAGATAGGTACCCAGGGCAAAGTACTTTGTCAGCTTTGAAGTGATAGAGAAAATAAAGTTTCTTGCTATTCCATCTTCCCCATCTTCAAAAACCTAGAGTGGCTGCCCATTGCCTCTCACAGTCTGGCTGACATGCCTCCTGGCTCCAGCTGACTCCATTTCTGTCCCCATTGACAGACACTAGACTCTTCTTGGATTCCCCTCACGTCAGTGTACTGGAGAGACTTTATCAGTCACGCCTTGATTTTTTCATTTTCCTTTCCCATTTTTCTCAAAACTCAGCTGGAAACACGCCTATTTCCAGTGTAAGGTCAGTTCCTTTGAAGGTGTAAGTTTGTGTCTTTGAATCCTTAGAAGAGTGGCATACCAGATAAGGAGCAAACCTCTTTGTCAGGAAGACTTGGTTCAAATCTTACCCAAGACACATGCTGATTGGGTGACTCAGAAAATTGACTTAAGAAATAATAAAAAGTCAGGATAAAGAGATAATCCAACCTAAGACAGTTGGGAGGAAGTTAGCTAAGATGAATTTCAGTAGGTCAGTCTATGCTATACTACTGAAATAGTATTCTGGTAGGTCTGAAGAGTACATACCTCCAGGCAGGTACCACTGAACCGATAAACAATAAGTCTTTTGGGGCAGCTGGGTTGGCAGCAGACTCAGTTTCAAGAACTTCCAACTGGACAATGTTGGAGTCAGATGGGTGATCAGGGGGAAGACTGCTAGGCCCTAACTGGTGCTGAACCAAGGCCCAGATGTGCTCCCCAGATGTATAATGTGATGATCCTAAAAGATAAAAGTGGGTTGGGAGAGGAAAATGGAGCGATTATCTCATTCAAAGGAGGCATGAATGGAAACACTGTTGTAGAGAGGTCTCATATCCACTTAAAAATGAAGGGTATGGAACAGATAATTTTTGAGGCTCTTATTTGCTCTATATCTATGATCTTCCTGTCATCTGCTGCAGGTCAGACAGCTGATACATGATGGAACCTTTGGTTCTAAATCCAGTATCTTTTCACATCAGTAATCCTGATTTAAAAAATCTTTAATAACTTCCTGCTTGATCCAGGGAAAAATATAAAATACTAAGTTTGGTCATTTTAAAACTCCTTTCAATCTGGTTCCCACCTACCTTTCCCATTTCACCTAATATTCTTCTCTTTCATGAACAAGCAGGTTATCTTGTCCCCTAATTATCCCCTGAGCATACCAACTCATGCTGTGCCTCCTAGGCTTTCCCTAGGTAGTCCCCTCAATGTACTTTCTTCTCTGTACCTCTGTCTGTTGGAATCCTTATTTTCTTTCAAAGTACATCTCTGGTGTTCCCTCTTACACAAGGACTTTTCAGATCCTCCCCCCTCTCTCTTTTTCTGTCTCTCTATATCTCTGTTTCTGTCTTTGTCTCTGCCTTTCTCTCTCTGTCTGTATCTCTTTCTCTGTCTCCCCTTTCTCTTCTTCCTCCCATTTTCCCCCCATCCACAGAAGAATGTAAGCTCTTTAAGGGTAGGGACTGTGTTCCTTCTGGTAAAAAAATTTACTTTTAATAATATTTTCCTCCAGTTCCATGCCAAGAAAATTTTTAAGATTCAGTTTTACAAAGTTTTGAGTTCGAAATTTTTCTTTCCCCCTCTCTCACCTCTTCTGAAAATGGTAGACAGTTTGACATAGTTTATAAATGTGCTTTCATGTAAAAATATTTCCATAGTAGTGACAACTGGGAAAGAAGAAAGAAATTAAAAAGAAAAAAAACACAAGAAAGAATAAAGCAAGTGAAAAAAATGCTTTGATCTACATTCAGAATATATCTGTTCTTTACATGGATATGGAGAGCCTTTTCCATCCCAAGTCCTTTGTACTTTTCTTAGATTACTGTGTTGCTGACAAGAATTGAATCATTCATAGTGATCATCACATAATGTTGCTGATACTGTGTACTATATTTTCCTAGTTCTGTTCATTTCACTTTGCTTCAGTTGGTACAAGTCTTTCTAGTTTTTTCTCCCTGAAAGCTGCCTGTTCATTTCTTATTGCACAATAGTATTACATTATATTCCTATTCCACAACTTGCTTAGTTATTCCCCATTTGATAAGCATCCTCTCAGTTTTCAATATTTTTCCACCTCTTTTTTATGATCTGTTTTGGATACAGACCTAGAAGTGATATTGCTGGATCAAAGGGTATGCACAGTTAGGTTTCCCTTTGGGTCTAGTTCCAAATGTTCTCCAGAATGGTTGGATCAATTTCCAACTCCACTAACAGTGCACCAGTGTCCCAATTTTCACACAGCCTCTCCAACATTTATGATTTTATTTTTTTTTTGCCGTATTGGCTGCTCTGACAGGTGTGAGGTAGTACCCTAGAATTGTATTAATTAGCATTTCTCCAATCAGTAGGAATTTAGAGCACATCTTCATATGTCTATAGGTACCTTTGGTTTCTTCATCTGAAAATTGCCTGTTCATATCCTTTGATCATCTATCAGTTAGTGAATGGCTTGTCTTCTTAAAAATTTGACTCAGTTCTCTCTACATTTGAGAAATGAGACCTTTATCAGAGATACTTGCTATAAAGATTTTTTCTCAACCTGCTACTTTCCTTCTAATCTTGTTGCATTTTTTCAGTATAAAAGCCTTTCAATTTAATATAATCAGAATGATCTATTTTGTATTTTAGAATGATCTTTTTTCTTGTTTGGTCATGAATTCTTATGTTATACCCCTTGATGCATATATATATAATGTTGATCATGCTTCATTGTCTATGTTAATTTTTCGCAAGATGTAGTTTCCTCCCTTATCTCTTCTAATTTGGTCTAGTTTTATTTTTATTTATAGTTTGTATTTATAGATGTTATATTTATATTTCATACATTATATATTTTATATATATTTAATTTTATATAAATTTATATAAATATTTATATTTTACTTTGTGTGAGATTGGGATTGCTATCCCTGCTTTTTTTTTTTTTACTTCAGCTGAAGCATAATTGATTCTTCTCCAATCCTTTCCCTTTACTCTGTGTGTGTCTCTTGTAAACAACATATTGTAGGATTCTGTTTTTTGATTCACTCTGTATATTAACCCATTTTCCTTCTGTTTGTTCTCTCTCCTTTTATCCTTTTTCTCCTCACGAGTCTTTTATTTCTGTCTACTACCTCCTCTGATCTGCCTTTCCTTCTGTCAGTTCCCTCCCTACCTGCCCTCTTCAATTGATCTTCTCCCCTCCTACCATCCTACTGGGTAAGGTAGATTTCTATATTCAAGTGTTTTTGTGTATGAATCCCTCTGTGAGTCAATACTGATGAGAGTAAGGTTCAAGCAATGCTCATCACCCATCCTTCCATCTTTACCTCTACTGTAAGAGATCTTTCATGCTTCTTCATGTGAAATAATCTATTCCATCCTACCTCTCCCTTCCTTCTGTCTCATTATATTCCTCTTTCTCCTATGTCTGTGTATATTCCTTCTAGATGTACTATTAGTGATGCAAGTATCATCTTCCCACGGAGGGATGTAAATAGTTTATTGAATGCCTGATGTTTTCTTTTTTCTTTTTACCTGTTTGTATTTCTCTTGGGTCTTGATTTTGGAGCTCAGATTTTTGGTTTAGTTCTATGTTTCTCCTCTTGAAAGTTTAAAATCCTTCTATTTCACTGAATGACCTTTTTGCCCTTTGATGTATTCTGCTTACTTTTTCTGAGTAGATTTTTACTAAAAAGAGTCTATCTTTCTCAGGCCAAAGACCCCTAATTTGGGTAGATTTATGTGACTTTCAAAGAGAAGGTGTTCTTGAGGCTTGCCTTCTCAAATATGACTGGTTAATCAAATGGGAGAGGGCTATCTTGGGTAAATGACTTAGGTTACTCAAATCTTAGTCAAAGAGATATCATTATTCATATTTCCTGTCTTAATAATACAGAGAATCAACATTTCACCAGAGCTATCTGAGCAAACACAAACAAAATAGGCATGCATACATCCATTAGCCAAAATTTAGAATTTCTTTTACTGTCTGATTAGATCTTGAACTGGGTAAATCTCTAAGAGAGTTTCCTTACCCTGGTTGATTTCTAGATGAACAATTACAAAAGAGAAAAAAGCCTTGATCCTATTACAATAATTAGTTATTAGATATCATAGAGAAATGCTCATTTCTCACAGAACTGATATAGGCCTCACAGAGATCATCATGAAGGCCTTGGAGGAAAGACATAATCTGGGTGTGGGGAGATTGGACAGGTGGTAGCCAGATCCCACACTGAAAAATGATTGGACTCTTAGTGGAAAACAGAACATCCAGAGTCAGGTGGCCAGATTCCAGGATCACTTGGGGATCACTGGGAATGTCTTGGAAGGAAAGGATATTTTTAAGCTCAAATGAGATAGGAGCTTGGGGTTATGGGGTGGTAGGTAAGGAAGAAATTAGTTGATTAAAAAAAGCAGGCTTATTCCTAAAGATTTCTCTTGTTTACTGGCTAAGTGTAGCTGACTAGGGAGTCTAGTTACAAAAGAGTAATCATAGTCTTAGGGCTATCAACTAAAGAATTGGGGAGAAGAAGCTGAAGATCAGTAGACAGCAGCTCAGTGGCAGCAATTTAGTAGAGCCCCATTTGCAGAGATCAAGATAGAACTGATTGCAGATTCACAAGAAACCTCAGCTCCAGAGGTTCTCCAGAAGCATCTCCTCCGATTATATCATCAAAGGATGTTGGTTACTCTGCGGGGAAACCAGAATTAGCAGTAGAAACATGAATTACCCTGATGATGAACAGGAGCAGGGGAAGATCTGAGGGAGTATTACAACTAGATTTAAGGAAGGGAATGAGGATGGGCAGGGAAGAAGCTTGCATTTTTGGTGGGTTCTTGAAAGGTTCTAGGATCAGTAGCCCATATCCAGATATTTCCTTGGCCCTAGCTCTGGTTAGGGACAAACAAATAAGATAAACAAATAGAGATTGGGTTCGGTGAATGACCTATATCAGATTTGCATCCATAGAGGTGGTGGGATTGTTTTCTAATCCACACCAGGTACACATAGTGTCCTCCTGATCCTCCTCTATCTCTTCCATCTAGGTTCCTGCAAAAAGCACAGAAGGCTGCTTGGGAAATCTGTCCTCCTATCAGATCTCTTCTAGGGAAGGTGTCCTGGAGCATCAGAGTCTCAGCAGAGAAAGAATTCCCAGGCTTCTCATTCTCTTCTTCATGGTCATCTTTCTCCTGGAATCTATGGCAGGAATCATGGAAAATGGTTTCATCATCACAGTGCTGGGCAGAGAGTGGGTGCGATGTTGGAGCCTGTCCCTTGGTGATGTGATCCTGATCAGCCTGAGCATCTCCCGCTTCTTTCTACTGTGGGCAACAGTTCTTAGCAACTTCTATGCATATTTCGTCCCATCTAATAGGTTATACTTTCTCATTTTCTGGCATTTTACTAATGTGACCACATTCTGGTTCACCACCTGGCTTGCTATTTTCTATTGTGTGAAAATTTCTCCCTTCACTTACCCAGTCTTCTTCTGGGTGAAATGGAGAATTTCCTGATATGTCCACTGCCTACTGTTGTGTTCCCTAGTGATATCCATTTTGATATTCATTCCCTCTTTTCTAAAGTTTTGACCTGCCAGTTACTGGGAATTATTCAGAAAAGACCACTTTGGATGATTCCAGAGACATTTTTACCTGCCACTGAAAATGTTTATTTTGTTTATTCCTTTCCTCTTCTTCCTTGTCGCCACTGTCTTGCTCATTTCCTCTCTGTGACAACACGTGGGGAACATGCAGACCATAATACTGGTCCTCAGCCCCTGAGTATGCAAGTCCACGTCACAGCCCTAAAGTCATTTTTCTTCTTTCTTATCCTTTATATGTCATATGTTCTTTCTTTGGTCATCACCTTTGTAGCACGTATTTTAGTTTTCAGTTTTGCGTTTTGGTTACGGGAGGTCGTGACCTATGCTGGCATCTCCATCCATCCTGCCTTCCTGATCCTGAATAGCTCAAAACTGAGAAGGGCTCTGAAGAAGATGCTGCATGGCCAAGAGGCCACATGAGGAGAATCAGCTCCGAAGTAATCAGTATCAGTAATCAATTTTGAGCATTACCAATGTTGCTCTTTGTGACAAAGATGCATAAGAATTAATAAGACAGCAAGAAAAAGAGTGAAGAAAAGAAGAAAGAAGGGAAGGAAAAATGATGTAATTATGTATTTATGTTTTTCACCATAATAAGAACTGGGGCAATAAATATAATCATTTAGGCGCTGACTTTTCATCTTCTTCCTAGTCTCTTCCCCCACCACTGAGTTTATTCATCCCTACCCTCTGTTAATTTCCCCTCTGTAATATTATAGTTAATTGACAAGTATTTTGGAGGCTGACTTTCTCATTTGCAGAATTTGACCCCAGAATTCAATTCATTTTGCCATAATTTTATCCCTCCTTGTCTTTTGTTCTCATACTCACAATGAGAGGCCCAGGAATCTGGGCTCTAAACTCCTTGTATCCACATGATGGTGGCATCCTTTTTATTGGCCCTTGTGTTCATCCTGCAAAGAATGTTAAAATTCAACTCAATTACTGGCAAGGGTGAGTATGGGCAAGTCACTTAGCTCTCTAAGCCTTGAATTTCTTCAGCTGGGAAAAAAGTACATTGTGTGTATGTATGTCTGTGTGTGTGTGTACAATCTATACTTCATACATATGTGAGTTGTGTTTATCTGTACACACACATACAGACAATGGAGATAGTATTTATCTACTTCAGCAGGTTACCCAGGGAAAAGCACTGTGCCAACTTCAACGTGATAGAGAAAAAAGATTTATAACTTCTTCACCCTCTTCAGAAACCTAGAGGGGCTGCCCATTGCCTCTCACAGTCCAACTGAAATGCATCATTAGTTCCTGCTGACCACAACTCTGTTCCCTTTGATAGACGCTAGACTTTTCTCATTGGATTCACCTCAGATGGAAAAATCTTTTCAGCTATGGCCTGACTTTTTTGCTGTTATTGTTTTTGCATTCCCATTACTTTCAAAACTCATCTGGAAACACTCCTTTTAATACCAGTACAATGTCCGTGAAGAACAAGTTTGTGTCTTTGGACCCCAGAAGAATGGAATGACAGGTAAGGACCCAGCCTCTTTCTTAAGAAGACCTGTGTTCAGGTCTTATGCAAGACATCCTGGCAGGGTGACTCAGAAATGACTCAAGCTCTCAGGGTCCAAGACAGTTCTTTAAGATTATAGGTTGCTGAGTAGGTGCTGATCTGCACTAGGATCTCCCTACACTAACGGAATCCCAGGTCTACTTTCCTTGCTCCCACCCACCACCCAACAAAAACAAAGCAATATTCTATCGCCTAAAATAATGCCTTCAATCAGTAAACATTCATTAAGTCTCTGATTTGTCGCATAAACTGCTGGTATTTATAGGATGCCTTAAAATTTGCATATTGCTTTACAAATATCATCTTATTTTATCCTCACAATAATCCTGGGATTTAGTTGCTATTGTTATCACCCCTATTTTACGGAGAAAGAAACGGAGGCAGACAGAGACAGTAGGTGCATGAGGCTGGATTTGAAGTCAGATCATCCTAACTCCAGGTCCAACCCTTGAGCCACTGTGCCACATAGCTATTGCAGAGATATGAAGAAAGAAATGAAAAGATCCTTCTTCTCATGGAGGTTATATTCAAGTGGGGCCTGATACATAACAAATGCTTAGCACATGCTTACTGAATGAATTAAAAATAAGACATGTTTAGTTTAAGCATAATGACATTGTTCCAGACTATCTAACCACTCACCCCAATCACTCTAGCAATGTCCTACCCTGGTTCCATCCTCCTTTAGTGCCCTCCGCAATATGAAGCTTCAGGACTGATAATAATGATAGGACCTCATCCATTGCTGTGGCATGACAAAGACAACCTTGAGAATATGAAGAGAGAAAGAAGAAACATGGCACTGTTCTAGAAGAGATGATATCTTTCTTCCAAAGCTATCTGGGCAGGATTTTGTTGCCCAGCTCATGGTAGAAAATCCTCCTCTCATTTGCTTGGTTTGAGAGGATCAGAGATATAAATGAACTGAGTTCAATTGAACCAATAACTGGGATGTGGAGCAGTGACTGTCTAGAGCTGAGACTCGAGGTGGATTTAATTTGTTTGTGCACAATCCTTCCTTCTCACCCCTTCATTTAGAGAGGAGAGTTTAGAGACATTTTTACTGTGAGTGAAAACCTAGGACAAATGTCTTTGTCAGTTCCCTGTAATGAGTGGCTCTCATCTGAACTAACTTCTGACTTTTGGTCTAGCTAGGGGTTGGGAGAGGGGTGCAGTGGAAGGGGTCAGCTCAGGAACATTCTTGCTGGCTATATCACTGTCGTTTGTTAAATTCATTACTAATAATCTGGTTAAAGTTATCAGTAAACCACTATGTCTTGAAAAAGAGAATCTAGCAGTATGAGAACTTCAAGCAATTTATCCAATTGTAATTCACATGGCAAATTTAAACTAATATGAGTCTTGGTTAGCACCCACAAAGAGGTAGTGTCCAGAGGAGGATGGTAGCTGGCTCCCTATAGGCCTGAGAGATGCCCAAGGAGTTGGGATGCCTCTGGGTACCCTTCGCTGTTGGGTTGTTCATATGACATGTGGGGAGAGTAGTTGATTGATAGTAAATATAGCATGGACATTACTACCAGTCTGAGATATTGGACAAAGCACTCAACTTGGCATCATATTAGTTACTGAACCAGTTTGAATTTATCTTTTATTGCTACTTGAATATAATAATGTCTGTATGTCTTACAAATATTCATATTGTTCTCTGATCTTATTCATTTGAGAATTCTCTCCAGTGTTACAGGTCATGTCTAACCTGTGATCTTGTTAACCTGTACTCTCGTAGGTTCTTTATAGGGAGTGTACCCAATTTTATGAAGGAAGACCTTCTTCACCTTCTCCTAACATCTTGAAGATACTATGGAACACACTGCCTGTTTATATGTTTTATTTTTCATTTGCTGTGCCAGAATTTAATGACTCAGCTACCAGGAAAACTGATCAGTCCTAGACTCCCTCACAGCTTCCTGATCTGGTGGAATAAAAAGGTCCCAGCCGAGTGGAATCAGAGCCTCTCAGACCTGGTTGGTGTTTGCAACTATGCGAATCACCATAACCATGTGACTTATTGACTAGATGAAGTTTCCAGTTGGAGAGGAGGAGAACTATGTTCAGAGAAGCTAATATTCATGTTGTTCAGTATTGCTCTTTCAGGGCAAGGCAAATTATTAAATGTTTAGTGAATTGAGAATGTACATTTAGTCCCAACACGGGACTTGCACTGAGGGTACTGGTTTTAGAGCCATGTCTGCAAAATATGTGACCAGTTTATTTTCTTTTCCTTATGTGCAATTTCTTGATAACATCCTTTACACCTGTCCTTTTTTTTTCCAGTTTCTCAATTACTCTGTATTGAAGCTTGCTCATTCTGACTATATATTTTTTTAATTTTTAAAAATTTTTTTTAAATTTTTCATGTTTAACACAGTTTATATTACATAAAACAATTCCAACTTTTGGTCAAGTGATACTTCTTTTAAAGCATTTACAATAGAGACCACAAATGAATTTTTTTTTTTAACATTAACTAACTGAGACACAAATAATAACTATGTATGCTAACTTCACAAGCCCTTGACCTAATTGTCTCCACACTATTTCTAAAAATTAAAGGACACTAACTTGTTGCTGTTGGTCTAAAGTCCTAAGTCTAATAGATTAATTTTAGACTTCATCTTGGATGTTCCCCTACCAACAATCTATAATTTAATAGATCTGTTATTAAGCTTACAAACCTTTCAACTATAAGAAATTTCCACTAAGAGCAGGGACATTGCAAGGAAATATTATCTCCCCAACTTCATGTCAATTGCAGGCAGGAGTAGATAGTCAACTTGCATCAGTCAGGCTTAAAGTCTGCCAAGTGTCAGTGGGGAAATTGAGTCAGGAGAATCCTACCTCAGCCCAGGCTGAACAGCCGCTCTCTCACCTTCCCATGAGATTACCTTTTGCGGTTCATACCTGACCGTATACTTTTCCATTGTCAGATGCACTACACTCATTTTTTTTTAATACTACTGAGACAATGTTGTTCCATTGCCATTTGGCAATCCTGGTAATTGAAAAGATGGCCCTTTTCTTTCACGATAAACTGATGAAGCAAAGATGCCTTATATCAGAAGAAAGTATTTCCCTTACTTTTGGGCAAATAAGAAGAGATAGAAAAGAAATGTCCCTTTTGCCATTCCCCCCTGCCTTCTCCTTTTCTGAAAATCTGTTAGTTTATTACCTAGAAGTTATTGGTAAATCTGAGTTTATCACTGTGGAATGAGGGTATCCAAATATTTGAAACTAAAAATAAGCATAAAATCAAAGACCTAGGAGGAACCCAGCTGTCAGTTAGTATTACCACTACCTCTTTGTTTATCTGTGAAGTTAGTAGAGACCAGTTTTTTTCCATCATGACATCAAGGAGTCAGGCCATCAGATTTTTCCCTCATGTTCTCATCTAATTAACCCACATTAATTATGTGCCTACTAAGTACAAAATAGTGTTCTAGGTACTGCTACTTTGAGCTCACACAAGGCAAGTGCTCACAGGGAGGTCAGAAGTGATACAAGGTCTCACTGAGGAACTTTGGAGTCAGTTGTGACATGAAAGACATGGGTCAAATACCACTCAGCATGATACGCCCACATCAAAGAAGGTATTATGCTCTGTGAGCAAAGCAGAATTGCAGTAGCTCAAAAGACGTGAGATGTACAAATTTAGAGATATCTCCATTCCTAATGTTCCTGTGGGCTATTGGTGCCTGACCTAGGAGAGCCAACCAGAGCTCATGTTCGTCTGATAGGTCAATGACTCCAACATAGTGATGTCATTTTGCTCTTCTTCAAGAATGAAGGAGACCAACCAACCAATCAGCTAATCAACCAATGGATGTTGATACATACGAATTTCTAGGCAACCCTCTCCTCTTCATGGCTCTCCTTCTGGGTTCTTCTTTGGTGATTCAGAATCCTAGTGGAATAGGATAGGGAGATCCATGATTGCAAGCTGAGGACAGTTCATCTTGAAAGATGTACATGCAAATCTACCACCGGCTCAAATACTGTTGTTCCCTTTGTATCCCTTTGGTTTACATTGCATTTGACTAATTTTCACAAAGTTAGAATGAGTTGAAATGCTCTTCTGCCTCTGCTCTGTATTCATCCACCCTCCCACTTCCGGGAATGCCCTGCTTTTTTCTTATATTTTCCTCATTTAACTTCCTTTCATGTTGTTCTTCATATGCTTCAGAACTCTTTTGTTCAGTTAGTTAAAAATCTTCCTTGCCTTCAACTTTGGCCCTAGAATTTACTTCTATTTCTTTCAGGGTTTAAATGATTACTTAAAGTAATCTGGAGATAGTCATCTCAAACACTTAACCACCTAAACTTCTCCTCAATAAAGTGGACCCAAAAGGATGTTTTGGAAGCTAAAGTAAACCTCATGGCTTTGAGTGGATTTACACTTGAATGGTAATCATAATATTTTCCTGGAAGTCATGTAAGTGGTGGTGGGGCTAACAAGCCTCTTGCTTGGACAACAAAGTCCATTATAACGATTTATTGATATTATATATATATGTATATAATATGTTATATATTATAATGATTATTGAACTAACTGAATCTTTCAGAAGCATCTGTCTGCCTGCCTTGAATGTCCTGTTTCTTCCCTTCTACCAACTATTCTAACCCAGATCAAGGCCCAGAATCCTGGCCTGGGCTGGACAGTATGAGGTCCCACCTAAGAGGACAGAGGCCGCTGCCTTGTGGAGGGAAAAGAGGTCCTAATTCTGCACTCCATTCTTTAGGAAAACACAGAGATAATAAGACAACTGTCCCATAAAATAAAGTAACCTTCAAAGTTATGTGCATGGAGAGTCACTCTGGAAAGGTTGGATGAAGACGTTGCTTTAGGACTAAATCTTATGGGTGAGACTATAGAGACTCAGTGGCGAGCACAGTGAGGATGAATGTAGGCCTTGTTAATGAATTAGGAATTGTCCTTACTATGGATTTAAGACTTTTCTCACTGCAGATAAAGAGCAGGATGGAACCCCATCTCAATATCCATGGACCTCAGTTCCCAGGATGGGGGATTGTGTGGGAATCCAGGTGACATAAACATGGATATAAAGCCTGTCCTTGAAACAGTAACATTGTTACTTGGTAGGTATTAGAAAGTGTTAAGAGCACCCATCCTTTCCAGGGTGGACAGGCTTACATGAAGCTTATTTCACAATCCCTGCTTCTTTTTAGTACAGTTAAACTTTCAGCCTGGTTTCTACCTGCCATTCAGTACATTTCCCTTTTCCTATTGTCAATGGATGTGTACTCTGGGAATGCAATTTCATTGTAATGGGAACCATTTCTCTGCTTTTCCCAGTATTTAGGTTCTATGTTTCTTGCTTCTGTCAGCACTTCCCAACTGATTCTTGAAATTTACAGGAATCTTCCCTTTTTTTCAACTGCCGTTCTGTATTCTATGAAAGGGAGAGGCAAGGGAAAAACACTGGTTCTGGAGTTAGATGACCTGGATCCAAATCCTTTCCCAAATGCCTATTACTTATATGATCTTGGATGAATCACTTTATTTTTTCTGGCCTCAGTCTTTTTTTTTTTAAATTTCATGGGTTTGACTAGGTCAAAGGTTCTTAACATGGGGTCTATGAACTTTAAAAATATGTATGTATATTTTTATAACTACTTCAATATAAGTAGCTTCATTTGTAATTCTATTCATGCTGTTTTATTCATTTAAAACATTATTCTGAGTAGAGTTTTATTGACTTTACCGAACTGCTAAGGACCCACAGAAGGTTAAAAAAGATGGTTTCTGAACCTTTCTACCTGTACATTCCTATGACCCCTCTGTGGCAACTGGGCTGGAACCTGAAAATCATCTGAGGCTATTTCTCACAACCCTCCATCAAGAAGCAGGGGTTCTTAACCTTTTTTGGGGGGTCACAGACCCAATATAACTGTCCTATATTCCCTGTCTCAGAATAAGGTTTTAAAATGCACACAATGAAATACATAAGATTTCAAAGAAAGCCACTTACATTGAAATACAATTAAAAAAACAAAGCCACCACCTATTTTTAAGAGAACTCAGGTTAAGAAACCAGGTGAAGGGAAATGAGGACCCATTTCATTTAGAAACTGGGGTCTGTGCCAAGGGAGAAAGACCTAACGCTGAGGGTAAGTGTACTTTTCTTTTTCTTTTTTGAGTTTTTTCTTTTAGACAAATATTGAAACAAATACATAATTGGAAAAGAAAAAAATTATAAACTTAAATATAAAATAAGAAAATAAAAAAGTCATGTGCACAGCAGAACATAGGAAAAGATTCAGAATATATAGCAATAACTTTTCATTTCAAGAATGCCTATATATTAAATACTGTGTGTCATGCTGAAATGTTCATCTTTTCTTTGCTTCTTTGTTTTTTTTCTTTTGTTCTCTTCTGTGCATTTTTTACTTTGTTCTTTTCCTTGCTTTCTTCCTCTCTACCTGCTACCCCTGGGTTACAATTGAGCACGGATATATTTATATGTAGGTATTGATATATAAGATTAGTGTACACACACACACACACACACACACACACACACACACACACATATAAACATATACTTTCCCTAAGAGAGTCTACTCCTAATCATTGCTTTTGTTTGTATACTTATTTTCCCCCATTTTTCCTTATTCTACTTTGCTTCTACCTGCTACCTTATTCTCCTATCCCCATTCCAGCAATCCCTTCCTTATCCTCCCATTCCCCTAAACACCCTTTTGTTCACCCCTTTGACCTAATCTGTCCCCCTCGCCTCTAAAGCAACCCACTTATCATCCCATTCCCCTAAACCTCAACACCCTTCTATATCCCCCTTTTAACTTATTCCCTCCTCCCTTCTAAAGATCCCTCCTTTATCATCTCTCCATTCCCTATCCCCTTAAAGTTTTATTTCTAAATTTAGAAAACTTTTATACTCTTCTAGATACACATTTACTTCCCCCTCTTAAACCTATTCTTGATGAAGGTAGGTTTCCAGAACTAACAATGCCCCACCCCCATCTAGTTGCTTTGTATTTCTTCTTCCTCTTGCAGCTCATTTGTATAAGATGATTACTCTTTTAGTTGTTCTTGAATGGTTTTACTTTTTGAAGTCATATCATACTCAGGTCTACATTAATCTTTCTTATAAGCTACCTAATTTCTAGTAACAATCTTAGACACGGGTTTTACATTTTCCATACTTAAAAGGTAAACATTCTATCATTACTTACTCCTTTATAATTGGTTATTGGTATGCACTTTATATTTCTCGTGGCCCTTGTACATTAAATATTCTATTGAGTTCAGGGTGGTTTTTGTTTTTTTTTAAAGAAGTCCTGAAAGTCTGATAGTTGACCAAATGTCTATTTTTTTTTTTCATTCAGAGTTATGCTTAGCTTTTCTGGGTATGATATTTTTGGCCAGATGCCCAGTCTTTTTCTCTTCAGTATATAGCGCTCCAAGACCTGCTATCTTTTAGTGTCTAGTGTTGCCAAACACTAGGCCTTGTGTGATTCTTATGACTTACTGTCATATGTAAGTTGTTTTTTTCTTGCTGTTTATAGTACTTTATCCTTGATCTGGGGGGTTCCATAATTTTACTATAATATTCCTGAGTTTTTCTGTTTCTACTTTACCCTCTTGTGCTAATGCTTTGGACAGTTTTCTTTAATAATTTACTGTATTGAGATTATTTTTCGATCAGAATTTTCAGGTTGTCCAATTATTCTTATGTTTTCTCTTCTTTATCTGTTCTCTAGATCTGTTGTTTTTCTTATGAGATATTTCACATTCTCTTTTATTCTTTCATTCTTTACATATTTTTAAATTTCTTCATCTCTTATAACTTTGTTGACTTCCCCTAGCCCAATTTTGACTTTTAAGGAGTAATTTTCTTTCTTATGATTCTGGATCTCCATGTCTAATTGGTTGACTTTCTTGTCATAACCTTTTTGTTTCTCTTATATTATTTTTTATTTTTCTTTCTAATTTTTCCTCAATCTCTCTTATTTGATTTTTAAAGTCTTTTTAAAATTCTTCAATGAATTCTTTTTGGGCAGGTGACCATTTGACATTACTCTTTGGGATAGAAGAGGGTTTCTTTGCTTCAATATCCTCTTTTGGAGAGGAACCCTGGTGTTCTAGTAGCTCTCTAAGATTGGATCCTTTCTCCTTTGCCAGTGCATTTTTGGGGGGTAATAGTTTAGTTTTTATAATCACCTTTAGTCCAGGGGGATGGTGCCTCTGTCCTCAGATCCTCTTCAGTTCTCCTTTCTGACCTTGAACTCAAACCAAGACTTTCAGCCTCCAGTAAATTCCTATAGCTGGTGGTGTCCCACCCAACTGTTTCTACACTCACCACACATGTGCTGGTTCCTTCTCTCCCTTTCCTCCCCTTCCTCCACTCTCCATAGCACAGCTGCAACTGGGGTTCCTAGTCAACAGGGGTTCCCTAGATCTTCACCAGGTCATATGTTCAGTTCCTCTCACTGTCCCAGGGGGTAAAAGTTCCTGTGGCTGGGGCAGAGGAAGTCTCCCAACTCAGCTAACCCCAGGACTTGCCAAGCAGCTTGGCCCTTGTTATTAAAATAGACCCTAGACTGGAAGTGTTTACTCTTCACCTGGAGCAAATCTTGTCCTGGGATTTTTCTTCAGATCTTCGACTGTCCCAGGAAGACTCTGGTTCTGCCCCTTCTCTTATTTGTTTTCATGGCTCTATGTTTGCCCAGGAGCACTATTTTATCTCTTTTGTAGAGGAAAATCTTGAAAGCTAGAAATTTTCTGACCTAATCTGTTTATCAGAATCCTTCTGCTGTGTACTTTTCAACAATTTCTGCTATCCTTCTTTCTTAGAGTACGTTTGGGGTAGAGAAAATGTTGGAAGCCTTATTCCCCTCTTGGCCCCATATGTTCATCCACACATGACTTACCTAGCAGATTTGTATTTGGAATGGGGCTGCATCTGTTTTCTTGTTCTTCCTTTTCCCAATGAGGTGATTAAGCAGTAACCTTAAGATGGATAAGTCCAGGCAGTGTAATGAGTTTCAGAAGGTCCTGAGGTCCTGAGAGACCATCAGGGCTGTGAGACCAGTATTCATTGTAGTGTATGATTGTAGTGGTTGATTATGGTCATAGTAACAGTAGCTGGAATGTTCTAGTACCAAGGGAAGAATCAGTATCAGAGAGAGAGGCCACCAGAAAAGAACATTCTTGGATCATACTTGGCATTTGATTAGACTGTGCTCAGTAGAAGTAAAATGAGAAAATCTAATTAGCGGAATAGTCAGAATGCATTTTGCCCTGATGAGGCTTGCTACCATAATGCCAGTATATTGTAAGGTCCTTAAAAATTGAATTTTTGAATCCTGTGGATAACTTTCCATAAAGGAATGCTGTGAATCTCTTTGTTTTTGCTTTCTGTAGGGGAATAAAATGTCCTGTCTTATACACAGTTCATATGATGCATTGGGAATCCCTTTTAACTCTTCTCTCCCCCTTTTTGGGAAATCCTACACTAGAAGCAGAAATAGATTTGTGGATGTGATGAATGAAATGAATCTGAGAAATGAGGAACTTATTTCTCCTCTTGATAAGTCAGGGTTTCTCCAGAGCTAAACCCTGGGCAAACCATGATGCTAGGTAAATGGAAGGAAAAAAGGAATGACGGATTTATATAGCACCTACTATATGCCAGGCAGTAAGCTAAGCACTTTTTCAAATATACTCTCATTTCATCCACACAACTCTATAAAGCAGGTTCTATTATTATTTCCATTTTTACATTTGAGGAAACTGAGGTAAGCAGAACTTCAGTGACTGCCCAGGGTCACATAGCTAATAAATGTCTAAAGCTGGATTTGAATTCAGGTCTTTCTGACTGCAGATCCAGCAGATTAATAGTTTCTGTAGCCTCAGAAAAGTAAAGCAATACCTAGCTAGTCCTTATGCTAGACAAGCTTCTAGGTTTCTTAGTTTTTCTGTCCCTCATTTCCTAGCCTTAGTTCTGAGTGTTGGCATCCAATGTTGAGACAGGCCTTTCCTGTTCTGGTCCCAAAGGTTCACAGAATCATAGAGGTTTGGAGTTTGAAGGTATCTCAGTGACTGCCCATGACAACTTACACCTGAGTAGGAACCCCTCACCAAAATATGATTGACAAGTGATCTTCAGCCTGCAACTTTAGAGTTTCAATTCTTTGGAACTCATGACTTCTTAAGGTAGTCCCTTCCTTTAGTTTTTAGGAAATTTTTTTTTACATCAAATCAAAATCTTCTCCTTTTTCCATTTCTGTCTGTTACTCCTAACTGTGCTCTTTCAGGACAAGTTAGAAACAAAACAAAACAATTTCCTCTTCAAGTATTTAAGAATTGCTATTATTTTTTTTTTCCAGGCTAAACAAACCCAGTTCCTTGAGCTAATTCCCAAATGGAGTTTCCTGTCTTTTCGTCATCCTGATGACCCTTCTCTTTTCAGCTTTCTTTCTAAGATGTAGCAACTAAAACTAAACATGACACTTAAACTAGGGCAGAGAACAATGACTCGAAGTCTCACTGATTCTGGACATTCCTGCACCTTCAGGTCATACCAGCTCTTTTGGGTGCCACGTCATCTATTGACTTATATTGAATTTGCCTTGCACCTACACCCCATCCATCCTGCCCTTTTCGTATGAATTGTTCTCTGGTCCTTCCTCTTCTGGGCTTCAGGTCAACTTTAATTATTATATTAATGTCATTCTTGGTGGATGATGTGATGGTGTACTTATAGAATCCCAGAGAATGAACTACAAAACTACTTGAAATAATTAACAACTTTGGAAATTGTTAGGAAGTTTATCTTTCCTTTAAACTTGATTTTATTTTTTTGCCAATTCCCTCCTCCCCTCTCCCCACTATTTTGCTCTCTGGTTTCTTGAAAGAAACATATGTAAATCTCCCACAGGCTCAGTTACTGTTGTTCCCTTTGCATTCCTTTGATTTACATTGCATTTGACTAACTTTTCACAAAATTAGAATGAGTTGAAATGCTCTTCTGCTTCTACTTTGAATCCATATAGCCTTCCACTTCTGTGGATGCCCTGCTTTTTTCTTATATTTCTCTCATTTAATTTTCTTTCACATTGTTCTTCATATTCCTTGTATCTCTATCGTTCAGTTAGTTAAAAATATTCCCCTGTCCTTGGAAGGGCAACACTGCTACTTGGCAGGTATTAAAAAGTGTTAAAAGCACACAAGGAAAGGCCCCCTTTCTAGGGTGGGCAGGCTTATATGAAGCTTATTTCACAATCCCTGCTTCTTTTTAGTACAGTTAAACTTTCAGCCTGGTTTCTACCTGTCACACCACGAACTTCTCTTTTCCCACTGTCAATTGGGTGTGTATTCTGGGAATGCAATTTCATTTTAATAAGAAGCATTTCTCTCTTTTTCCCAGAATTTAGGTTCTATGTTTCTTGCTTCTGTTATCTCTTCTCGACTGATTCTTGAAGTTTAGAGGGTCCTCCCTTTTTTCTTCAACTGCTTTTCTATATTCTTTGAAAAGGAGAGGCAGAGAACACTGGTTCTGGAGTTAGATGACCTGGATCCAAATCCTTTCCCAGATGCTTATTACTTATATGACCTTTGATGAATCATTTAACTTGTCGGCCACAGTCTTTCTTAAGAATGGAATGGGTTTGACTAGATCAGGGGTTCTTAACTTGGGGTGTATGAACTTTAGATGTGTATGTTTTTTTATAACTATTTCAATATAGGTGGTTTCCTTTGTAATTCTGCATATTTTATTTAATTCATTTAAAACATTATTTTGAGAAAAGTTTCATATGGTTTACCAGACTTCAAAGGTAACCAGGATCCAAGAAGGCTAAAAAAAGGTGGTTTCTGAACCTCTTTCTAGCTATATATTCTTTTGATGCCTCCATATCAGCTGATCAGGAACATGAAAATTACCGGACTGTTTTTTACAATCCCCTATCCAGAAGCAGTTAAAATTAACTACTAAAGTAGGGGTTCTTGACCTTTTGCAAGTTACAGACCTCATTGACTATCCAGTTAAGTCTGTGTTCCCTGTTTCAAAATCATGTTTTTATTTTTTTAGTGTGTAATTTATTTTTCAGTTTTCAGCATTGACTTCCACAAGAATGTGAATTCAAATTTTCTCCTCTCTCTCCACATCTCTCACCCCAGGACAGAATGCAGTCCAACCTCCCCTTCCTTCATTCTATCTTCCCTTCTATCACTCCTACCTTCTTCCATCCTCTTCCCCTCTTTTTTCCTGTAGGGAAAAATAAATTTCTATACCCCATTGCTTGTACATCTTATTTCCCAGTTGCATGTAAAAGCAATTTTTAACATTCATCATTAAAGCTTTGAGTCCCATATTCTCTCCCTTCTTCCCCACCCACACTCACTGAGAAAGTAAGCAATTCAATATTGGTCATATATGTGTAGTCAGGCAAAACACTTCCTTAATAGTTATGTTGTGAAGAATAACCACATTTCCCTCTATCCTCTCCTGCCTCCATTTATTCCTTTCTCTCCTTTGACTTGTCCTCCTACAATAGTGTTTGCTTCTGATTATCCTTTTATTATCTTCCCTCTCCTATCTGCTTCCTTCCCTGCCATCCTGCAGGGTAAAACAGATTTCCATAACCAACTGAATGTGTGTTATTCCATCCCTAAGTCAAATCCCATGAGAGTAAGGCTCACTTATTCCCTTTCATCTCCCCCTTCTTCCCCTCCATTGTGAAAGCTCTTTCTTGCCTCTTTTATGTGAGATAATTTGCTACATTCTACCTCTTCATTTCTCTTACTCCTAGTACATTCCATTTTTCAGGTGTTTTCCCTTTATATTCAGTTCATTCTGTGCATTCTATGTGTGTGTATGTATATACACAGACATATAGTCATGTACATATACATACCTACACATATATAATATACACATGCATACATACCCATATACACCTACATACACACATGTGTGTGTGTGTGTGTGTATTTCCTCTAATCACCATAGTACTGAAAAAAGTTTCATGAGTTATAAATATCATCTTTCCATGTGGGAATATAAAGAGTTCAACTTTAATAAGTCCCTTGTGGCTTCTCTTTCCTGTTTATCTTTTCATGTTTCTCTTGATTCTTGTATTTGAAAGTGAAGTTCTCTGTTCAGTTCTGGCCTTTTCAACAAGAATGCTTAGAAGTCCTCAATTTCATTGAAATTCCATTTTTTTCCTCTGAAGTATTATGCTCAGTGTTGCTGGGTAGGTGATTCTTGGTTTTATTCCTATCTCCTTTGATCTCTGGAATATCATATTCCAAGCTCTCTGATCCCTTAATGTAGAAGCTGCTAAATCCTGTGTTATCCTGATTGTGTTTCCACAATGCTTGAATTGTTTCTTTCTGGCTGCTTGTAACATATTCTCCTTGACCTGGAACTCTGGAATTTGGCTGCAATATTCCTAGGAGTTTTCCTTTTGGGATCTCTTTCTAGAGGTGATTGGTAAATTCTTTCCATTTCTATTTGACCCTTTGGTTCTAGAATATCAGGGCAGTTTTCCTGGATAATTTCTTGGAAGATTATGTTTAGGCTCTTTTTTTATCCTTGTTTTCAGGTAGTCTAATGATTTTTAATTATCTCTCCTGGGTCTATTTTCCAGGTCAGTTGTTTTTCCTATGAGATATTTCATATTGTCTTTGATTTTTTTCATTCTTTTGGTTTTATTTTATGTCTTGATTTCTCATAAAGTCATTAGCTTCTATGTGCTCCTTTCTAACTTTTAAAGAACTATTCTCTTTAGTGAGATTTTGGATCTCCTTTTCCATTTGGCCAATTCTGCTTTTTAAGGCATTCTTCTCCTCACTGGCTTTTTGGACCTCTTTTGCCATTTGGGTTAGTCTATTTTTAGAGCTGTTATTTTCTCCAGCATTTCTTTGGGTCTCCTTTAGCAAGCTGTTGACTCATTTTTCATGATTTTTCTTGCACCACTCATTTCTCTCCCCGATTTTTCCTCCATCTCTCTTACTTTTGAGCTCTTACATGATTTGAGACCATTGCCTATTTTTTTGAGGCTTTACTTTTGAAGCTTTTTCACCAGGGTGAGAGGGGAACATGATCGGGCCCCAATCCCAGCCACTGCCTCAGGGCTGTGGCAGCCACTGCTGCATCAGTAGCTGCTTCTGAAACTCTCAGTCTACAGCCCCTGGAAAATCTGAAAACCACAGCAGCTGCCCCATTATTCTGTGCCCTGAAGCCTGCTCCAGTCCTGTCTGTGCCAGCATGGCCCATGCTAGGGTCAGCTTAGTTCTGAGCCCAGTGTCATAGACCCTTCCTGTTGGCCTTCTAGGCTGTCTTGGGTGGGAAATCTGTTTTACTCTGTCATTTTGTGGCTTCTGATGCTCTAGGATTTGTTTAAAGGCTTTTTTTCCTGGTATTTTAAGGTTTTTAGGGGGAGAGCTCAAGCAAGTCTACGCTTCTACTCCATCATCTTGGCTCTGCTTCACTCACAATCATGTTTTTAAATGTAGAAAATGAAACACACATGATTACAATGGAAGCCACTTATGTCGAAATATAATTATCAAAACAAACCTAACAAAACACCATATATTTTTAAAAGAAATTATGCATCCATGTGAAGGGAAAGGCAAAACTCAACTTTTAGAAACCAATGCCTGCACCAAGGAAAAAAGACTTCCACTGAATGTGTGTGCTTTCAAACTATTTCTACTACTCTTCTTTCTTAATCTAAAAGAGTAGGGTTGAGGTGGGGGGATGTTGGAAGTTTATTTCCCTGTTGACTCCATATGTTCATCTCCACAATCCTACTTAGCAGATTTGTACTTAAGATGTGGCTGTCTCAGTTTTCTTGTTTTTCCTTTTCCCACCTAGGTGACTAAGCTGAAACCTTGAGATGGATAACTCCAGGAAAACCTACTGAATTTCAGAAGGTGCTGAGAAATCAGTGGGGTTCTAAGCTCAGTATGCACTATAATGGATGATTGTAGTGGTTGATTATGGTCATAATAGCAGTAGCTAGAGTGATCTGGTATCGTGAGAAGAATCAGCATCAGAGAAAGAGAGACCAACAGAAAAGGAGAACATTCTTGGATCACAGTTGGCATTTGATTTCACTGTACTCAGGAGAAATAAAATGTGAAAACATAATTTATAGCAAAATTGTCAGACTGGATTTTGTCTTCATGGAGCTTGCTAACAGACACCTAGGATATTGTAATGTCCTTAAAAATTGAATTCCTGAATACTGTTGAAAACATTTTGTCAATGAACACTGTGAGTCTCTTTATCCTTGCTTTTTATATGGCAATAAAATGACCTGTCTTCTATTCTGTTTACCTGATGCATTAGGTCCCACTTTTATCTTCTCCCTTTTTGGGAAATCCAAGACTGGAGCCAAAAATAGATTTGTGGGTGTGATGGATTAAATGAATCTGAGAAATTGAGAATGTATTTCTTCCATTGAGAAGTCGAGGTTTCTCCAGAGGTAAACCCTGGGCAAACCATGACATTAGGTAAAGAGGAGGAAAAAAGAAAAGAAACACACTTACTATATATCAGGCTCTATGATAAGTCCTTTTACAAATATAATCTCATTTCATAATCACAATGCTACAAAGCTGGTGCTATTATTATCCTCATTTTTACAGTTGAGGAAACTGAGGTAAACAGGTTAAGTGATTTGCCCAGGGTCACACAGCTAGTGTCTAAAGCTGGATTTGAATTCAGGTCTTCCTGATAGCAGACCCAGTACTCCATAGTGCTATCAGTTACTTCTTAAAGACAGAATTTTGCTCAGGTCAGCAGTTCCCAAGGCCTCAGAGGAGCAGAGCAATACCTAGTTAGTCATTATGCTAGACAGGCTTCTAGGTGTCTTAACTTTTCTGTCCCTCATTTCCTAGTTTCAGTTCCAAGTTTGGGCACCCAACCTGAGCCAGGTGGTTCCCATTCTGGTCCCAAAGGTTCATAGAATCATACATAGATGACTGGAGTTGAAGGGATCTCAATGGCTGCCATGACAACTTATATCTGAGTAGGAATCCCCACTAAAATATAACTGACAATTGATCTTGCAGCCTGTGTTTTAAGAATAACTGTTTAGAACTCAGACCTCCTAAGGTAATCCATTTTATTTTGAGGTACCTTTAATTTTCAAGAAATTTTCTTTACATCAAACCAAAATCTGTCCCTTTTCAGTTTCTGTCCATTGCTCATAATTCTTTACATCAAACCAAAATCTGTCCCTTTTTAGTTTCTGTCCATTGCTCATAATTCTGCCCTTTCAGTATAAGTGAAAAAAAAGCACAAGTAAATTCCTTTTCAACTATTTAAGAACTGTTATTATTTCTTATCTCTTTTTTCCTGGGTAAACAAACCCAAATGGAAGGGCTTTCTGTCTCTTCACTATCCCTATGGCTCTTCTCTTTCCATCATTTTTATTGAGAACTCACAACTTCTTAAGGTAGACCATTTCTAACAAAATCTGTTCCTTGTCAATTTCTGCCCACTGCTCATAATTCTGCCCTTTGTGGACAAGTTTATAAAAAAGAGAACAAAACAAAACAAATTCTTCAAATATTTAATTACTACTATTATTCCTCCCTCCTTTCCCACTGTTTTATTTTTTCCAGGCTAAAGAAACCCAGTTCCTTAACCTACCACTCAAATGTAATGGTTTTCTGTCTCTTCACCATCCTGAGGACCCTTCTCTTTTTCAGCTTTCTTTCTAAGATGTAGCAACTAAAACTGAACATGATACTTAAACATGACTAGGGAAGACAACAATGGAATAATAAATCTACCTGATTTTGGGCACTGCCTTTATATTCATGCACCTTCAGGTTATACTTGCTCTTTTGGCTGCCATTTCATCTATTGATTCCTATTGAGTTTGTTTTGCACAAATACCCCATCCACTCTGTCCTTTTCATACAAATTGTTTTCTGGTCATTGTTTTTTCTAGGCTTCAGGCTACCTTTAATTAATATATTATTACTTTATTCATTCTCCTGGATTTTTGGTGTCTCTGACACCTGGAATATTTAAAATACCTTTCACACATTTATCTCTATTCTGGTTTTTCTGAAGTAAATTTTGTAGTTGGCTGTTATGGCTGTTCTGCTCTTGGCTTCAGTCCCCCAGGGGTCTATTGAAGTGATGCCTGGCTTCTCCATTTTATTCTCTAGAAGAGTCTCTGGCTCCCATTGTCTTCCTGTGAGAAGCCTGCCCTCCTTTCCAGGGCACCCCCTTTCCATATTTCTTCTTTTTGGGTCAACTTGAATTCATAGCTCATTTTCAAAACTGAGATTATTGACAGGTTTACCATTAGTATTCTCTTCCCTATTTGTATTTCATTAGGTAAAGGCACCTCCTGGATGAGAGTTTATCTTTGAAAAAGAACATCTTGTACATATAGTCACAAAAAAAGTAATTTTTTCTCTTAGTTTGTCAGAAGACCTATATTCCAAGTGCTGTCAGGTAGTAGAGGAATAGTTGTGTTTTCAGGGAGTAGATTTGGGAGGCAGCTTGGTATAGTGAAAGGAACACTAGCTCTTGAGTTACAGGACATAGGTTCCAATGCCATCTCTAATATTTAGTAACCTGTGTGACCTTGGACAAGTTATAGCCTTGCTGGCCCTCAAGTTTTTCATTTACAAAATTTAGGGACTAGAAAGCCCCTAAAGACCCTTCCTGCTCCTGATCTGTGATGATATGATACAAATTTTCAGTTTCCATGACAGGAGCCTAGAGAAATTATTTTCACTGATCCAGGTGAGGAATGCAAATCTCATGCATTTGAAAAGAGCAGCTGTAACTGAGGCTGGTGGAGATTTGCATCCACAAAGAGCTGCATGGACCTTTCCTCCCCAACCTCATAGTGTTCTCTAATTGTACTGTGGCTTGGCTCCCTTCACATCTTATCAAGCAATACAAGAGCTCTATGAGGTGCGAAAGCCAGCAGAGACCCAAGCAAGAACAGTCATTGTAGGAGTTACTGACATGGTGGGGTCATTCATTATATTTGCCATGGTTCTCTATGCCCTGTCATGTTCCCTGGGGATCATGGCTAATGGTTTCATTGTTGTAGTACTGGGAGGGGAGTGGATTCGATGCCATTGGCTGTCTCCTTGTGACTTGATCCTGATCAGTTTGGGTGCTGCCCGCTTCTGCCTGCTGTGGTTTGGATTGTTACACAACTTCTACTATTTTCTTCACCATCTACAATATTCCAAGGAGCCTGCCTGCCCGTACTTTATGATTTGCTTTGATTTTCTGAATATGGTCACATTGTGGTTTGCTACTTGGCTTAGTGTCTTCTTCTGTGTGAAGATTGCAGATTTTGCTCATCCTATTTTTCTTTGGCTGAAATGGAGAGTAAAGGGACTAGTGCCTTGGTTCCTACTGGTCTCCCTGCCAATTTCTTTCATTGTCTCCATGTTGTATTTTGTGGGCAACACTGCTTTGTACCAGGCATTCTTGCAGGAGATATTCTCTGGGAATATAACCTTATATGACTTTGCAAGGAAAATGCAAATCTACTATTTTCTCCCTTTGAAACTCATTGTTTTGTCTATCCCTTATTCTGTGTTTGTAGTCTCAATAGGTCTTCTGATTATATCTCTGTGGAGACACTCCTGGAGAATGCGACATACTTCTCACAGTACCCAGGATGCTAGTACTCAGGCTCACACCAGAGCTTTGAAATCACTGGTCTCCTTCCTAGTCCTTTATAGTCTTTCTTTTATGTCTTTTATCATTGATGCTTCCTTTTCTGGTTTTGGGAGTACCTGGTACTGGCCTTGGCAAATTGCGATTTACCTGTCCACATTTGCTCATCCCTTCATCCTTATCTTTAGCAACTCTGAGTTAGGAGGGGCACTAATGAAGCTTCTTCTTCTGCTTAAAGCCTTCTGGAATGACAAGGGGACACCATCTTCTACCTAAGATATGCACCTCTTTCTCCCATACTAAAGAAAAAAAATCTTCTGAGAATTGGAACAGAATACACCCTTTGACCTCAAAGTTTTCATCCTATTGAGGTCCAGAAAGAAAAGAAATTTTTTCCTCATTCATTACTCTCATACTCAGATATTGAAATGATACTGTGATATCATGGATTTAGAAGAGTCTGACTTCTGCTCATCCTGCTTCACCCTTGTTATCTCTTCAGTTCACCATAAGGGGTCTCCAACCTGCGTGTTGGAAGCCTTCCTTTCTCCTGACATTTGAAAAGTGCCAATGGAATGCTCTGATTGTCTTTTTGTCATCTTTCATCTTTGTCACCTTGTCTTCTAAGAAAAGAAAAAAAATTATGCAGTTTTTAAAGGACATTATCTTTCTTTTTGAAATAATCACAGTGACCTTCAACAAATGACAGTTGGAAAGGTGACCTCTAAGTTGTCATTCCAAAAAATAGATGTTCAAGGATGTTACTGATGCTTTATCACAATCTCATGTGATAAAACAACTTTATTTTTCTATTTAAAAAAACTTAATATTTCTATTTAAATGTTATTTTAAAGCCTTTTGTTCTGGCTAGGAGAGAAGCTGTTTGAAAAAATCAATGCGAGGAAATCTTGGTTAGAACATTAATTGCAGAAGGCACACTGTAAGAAGCTCAGGTTACTAGAGTCAATGTCAGATAATAGATAAAGCTATTGTAAGTAAATTTCATTGAACAATTTAGAGAATCTCCTTTGATGCAGAGTTGAATGAATCTTAGAAACTATTTACATGGGGAGGGAAATAATGCCTAGAGAAATGAAATTACTCCTAAGTTACACAGATAACTTGAATTCAGGTTTTTGAGTCCAAATCAAAGCTCTTTCCCCTAGACCTGTGGTTCCAACTTTTTGTTTTTTGACTTTCTTTCAACAACAAAAACAAAATAAATAATAACAAATGTATTATGGATCCCCAAGGCAATTTAATATTATTACTTCTTATAATAACTAAAATGATAATTTTTGTCCTCAAAATTAAAATGTAAATTATGTAATTTAAAAATATACAATTGAACAGTAAATATAAAATTATATAACTGTGATTATTAAACAGTGTATTTTAGATATAAATGAGGTATTTTATGTTGGATATTCTTTAAAAATTAAAAGAAATAATTTAGTAAGACTTCATATGATTACATATGATCTGGAAGGCTTCAGATTAAATTTCCTTATATTTTTGTCAAAGAAAAATAACATTTAAATGAAGTGACTACTTGGATGATGTTTAGTATAGTGTAACAATGATATATAAATATGAATTGGGTTTTAGATTGTCTTTTTTTGAACAAAGGGTTGTAATGTTTTGTTCAATACCAAACAAACACGACTTTAAATCTGGTTCAGCATGGATTTTATTTCTTTTGAATTATAGCAATAATAAAGTGAAAATGCTTGCTCACGGAAATATGTGGTAGAAAATTGTAGAATAATGCTTATTCACTGATGAAGTCACTTTTAAGCTTTCAGGAGTTAAAATCAATCAGTCTTTCAGGACTTTCATTGTGAGAAATATTGCTTTTTTGGTTAAGTCTTGCAGGTCACTAGACAAACTACCTTTGTCTTTATTTTTCACTTTACTGACCAAGCCCCTAGAAAAAAAATCATATCTAACTATGACATCAGCATTTCATTTTGGTCTCATGACTATGCTACTCCAATCCAACATAATAACATCTTAGTTTTCTATAAAAATTACTCAATTAGATGGTAAGTCATTACCACATAATGGAAAGATCTTTGGTATTGGAGACAGAAACCATGGGTTTTAATTTGGACTCTGCCAATAATAGACTATGTATAATTTACCTTTTGGCATCTTACATCCTTCACTGATAAAGTAAGAACATTAGACTCAGGGATTCTTAAAGTTATTTTTGGTGTCAGAGACCCTTTTGTCATTCTAATGATGCCTATTAGACCCCTTCTCAGCATAATATTTTAAGATGTATGAACGTAAAATACATATGAATGTAAAGGAAATAAATTATATTGTAATACAAGTATTAAAATTAAAAGAAATAAATTCATAGGTTCAGAAACCCTAGGGATATTATTTCTTACTCTTATTTTGTTTAATTCTAATGTACTAATACATAGTCCTGACCTCCGTCTCCCCATTTCTTACCTTCTTATTTTTGTCTAGCCCAGAAAGAGCAAACATTGTCATTGGTTGTTATTTGACTGAATATTGGAAAGAGTAAAGTCAAATTGATGACAGTAGCAACATGATTTTGGGCATCAGAGAATGTTCAAAGGGATTCCAGATGTCATCTAGGTAGACCAGCTCATGACTCACCAGGAATTCCCTCTAAAATATACTTGACAAATGACCATTCCTTCTTTACTTGAAGACCTCAAATAAGCTCTTCTCAAAAGAGAGGTAACCCAATGACTCCCAAGATAGATGATTTCTCTTTTGGAGAGCCTTCATTGCTAGAAAAATTCCTCTGATAACCAGCAACTTCTACTCATTGCTTCTAGTGCTGCTTTCTGGGATTAAAAAGACTATGTTTAATTCCCTTTTCTTTCCATAGCTCTTAAAACACCTGAAAACAACTATCTCTGTTGCATTTTCCCAACTAAGACTTCTCTTCTTGGAGCTAAACACTATCACTTTCTTTAGCTAATCCTTTCCACTTCTGAGCTAAACACTATCACTTTCTATAGCTAATCCTTTCCACTTCTGATATGAGCTTGCTAGTGTTATTTCTGTGATCTGGAGTAAGGTCATTTATCCTTCCTCTTAAGTTTTCTCAATTTTTATGTAAAATGAAGAGGCTGGATTAGAGGTCTCTGAGATATCTCCCTACTCTGAATCTATGACCCTTTGCCATTCTGCTTCTCCTCCATTGAATGTTATCTAGCTTGTTAATGTCTTTCCTGAAACATGACACCAGAACTGAATACAGTTCTTGAGCTGTGATCTGACTATTATAAGAGGACAGTTCTATAGTCAGGAAGACCTGAGTTCAAGTCTTTCCTCTGATGTATAGTAAATGTGTGACTATGGATAAATCATGTATGATTTCATTGCTTCAGGTAATAAATTTTCTAAGATCCCAAGTTTTTGATCAATTGCCCATTTGCATCCTTGAAGGGAATTTGCATGTTAGGAATTCTCCACAATGATGCAATCATAGGCTTGGGTTTTATTTAAAAAAAAAACAAACAAATGAACAAAAATGCATTCCCAATGCTTTGTACTTAATACAATGACTTGTGCCTAATTGATATTTATTTTATTTATAGTGATAACTGAAGTTACACAGTGATCTTCACTGGTATGGTGAATGAGATTGGCTCTGAGGTATTCATTTTCATACTTGGACTTTCTGTATTTTATTTTATTTTTAAAATTGCATAGGTTTGAATCAGAGATATTTTTGATATATTTTGAAACTAGATAAAATAGTCAAAATGGTTGATTTATGGAAGTCACAGAACCAAATAAAATTGAAATAAAAAATTTAACGGAATAGAGTTTGAGTAATGGTGTATGTGTGTGTGTGTGTGTGTATGTGTGTGTGTGTGTGTGTGTGTGTGTGTGAATATGGAAGATAGTGGTGGAGAGTATGCATACAGCAACTCTGAACAACTTACTCAGAGACTAACCTAGGTTCCCCAGGGTTGAGATTTAGATACTGAAATGCTTAATGAATGCTTAAGTCTAATTGAGTGGAATTGAATTGTAGGGTCCTCTTCATTCTGTAACTGAGATGGAGATGTAGCACACTCTAGCAAAGCCCCATCTGATCTGGCATCTATGTTAAACTGTAAGTTTCCTTGAGACAGAGGTCTTATTTTCTGTTAAGTTCTTTCCTGTTACATTCTAGGAGACTCTACATCCTTTAGGAACTCTGTCAATGAGGGTGCTGATTGATTGGTGTTATGTGACTCAAAGGAGAAACCTGAAGAGAACTGTATCCGAGCAGTGATTTATGTCACACATTTATATCCCATTATCGGCAGTGAGAAATGACATGACAGCCCTGGCTGCTCCTAGATAGGTCAGCATCCCATCCTCTTCTCACCCTCATCCACCTTTTCCTTTCTCTCAGTATGTCTCCTGGTTTCAGTGACTCACCTTGGGCAGCAGACAGGCTCTCACAGGAGGGGCAGCACTTTATACAAGGCAGATTTTACAGTAGAGGTCTTCTTGTTCACTCCCTGAAATGTGTGTATGTGTGTGTGTGTGTGTGTGTGTGTGTGTGTGTGTGTGTTTGTGCCATACATGACGTAGCCAATGCAGGGCTAGAAGTCCCTTGAGGGCAGTTAGTCTTGCCTGGTGCTGTCTTCTTCCCATTTTTTTCCCCAAATTTTTTCCAAAATTTACTTTTCTTTACCCACAGTTTCCCGTCCTCTAAATTCCCACCAGAATAAACAGTTTGAAAATATTTTATCTAAACTTTTAATTGTGTTCCAGATTCCTGGCACAACATACATTTTTTTCTAAGCCAACTTTTCCTCACATAGCCCTATTCTCATAGGAGCCCTTTGACATTAGAGAAAGAGAAACTTGTCACTATTACTCTACCTGGGAGTGGGTGATAGACAATCTTGGATGGAGGGGAAGAGTAGACTGGGCCTCTATGGCTGGATTGTTCTCTGTAAGGTAAAGCCTGGAAAAAAATTCTTACGGTCTTACTCATGTACAAGGACCACAGAGTTGGTGGTGGTTGTGGGAGAAGGCAGGGCATATATTTATAATACTTAACTCTTGGGCCTCTGAATGTTCTAACACCAACAATAACAACAAACTGCAATAACAATGACAGCATTTATAGAGCACTTTTAGGTCTTCACTCTAAGAGGTGGACTCAAGATGGAGAAGAAAAGGCAGATACTTGCCTTAACTCTCCCCGATTTCCATCCAAACAACTTTAAATTATGTTTCAAAGTGAATTCTGAAGCAACAGAGCCCATATAAAGATGGGTTAAAACAATTTTCCTTCTGAAGATAACTTAAATGGATTTCAGGAAAGGTCTGTCTCACATGGGTTAAAGGGGAGTGCAGCCCACCATAGGTAGTGTCTGGGAAAGCCAGGGATGCTCCTAGCCCCATCACAGATCAGCAACCTAGGCCTCATGTTGTGGCTAAACATGTGGCAGAGTGGGCCAGCTGTGAGGCCTCCAGCCCAGATTCTTCAGGCTTGTGGTTACATTTGGCAGTCGTGGACGACCCAGCACAGTTGACTAGACAAGTCTGGTGACACCAGCACGGTAGGTGAGCTACTAACCCTAGGGGCCCTGACACAGAAAGCCAGTGACTAGCACCCTAGACCTTAGTGCAAGAAACTTGGGGCACTGCTCCCTGTACCTCAGGAGCAGAGTTCAACTTTAAAAGTCATGAAATAGGCCAGAAAAGAGCAATAAAGAAAGAAACAAAAAGACTTGACCATAGAAAGCTACTATGTTGACAGGAAGATTAAAACAAACTCAGAAGAGGAAGAAAATGTCAAAATGCCTACATGTGAAGTATCAAAGCGGAATATGGGATAGGTCTCAGGCCTCAAAAGTCTTCATGAAAGAGCTGAGAAAGGATTTTAAAAATCAAATCATAGAGGTTGAAGAAAAAACTGGAAAAAGAAATGAGAGTTATGCAAGATAATCATGAAAAGAGAATCAACAGATGGGAAAAAGAAAAGAAATCCTTAAAAAGTACAATTGGCCAAATGGAACAGGAGGTACAAAAATCCAGTGGGGGAAAAGAAACAATTCCTTACAAAGCAGAACTGACCAAATGGAAAAGCAGTTAGAAAGCCAAGTGAAGTAAATAATTCCTTAAAATTAGAATTGGAAGACTTGCGTGGACTGATGCAAAGTAAAATGTACTCTGTACTATGTACAAAGTAAAAGCAATATTGTAAGACGATTAGCAATGCAATGATCCAAAATAACTCTGAAAGACTTATGATGAAAAATGCTATCCATACCCAAAGAAAGAACTGATAGTTTCTGAATGCAGATTGAAGCACAGTTTTTTCTCTCTCTTTATTTTTCCTGATTTTTTGTTTATATTTTCTTTCATAACACAACTATTATGGATATGCTGTGCATGAGTACATATGTATAACCTATATTGAACTGCTTGCCTTCTCAGTGAGGGTGAGGTGGGGAGGGAGGAAGGGAGAGAATTTGGAACTCAGAGTTTTAAAAACAAATGTTAAAAGTTGTTTTTACATGTAACTGGGAAAAATGAAAAAAAAAATCAAACAAAAAATTCGAATTGGGCAAGTGGAGGCTGATGATGCTATGACACACCAAGAATCAATCAAACAACAACAAAAGAATGAAAAAAATAGAAGAAAATGTAAAATACCTCATTGGAAAAACTGCTGATCTGGGAAACAGATCCAGGAGAGATGATTTAAGAATTTTTAGATTACCTGAAAGTCATAATAAAAAAAAAGGGTCTGCATAGCATCTTTCAATAATATTATCAAGGAAAACTGTCCTGACATCCTAACACCTGAGGATAAAATTGTCATTGAAAGAATCCTCCAATCACCTGAAAGAAATGCCACAATGAAATCTTCTGGAAATTTCATAGCCAAATCCCAGACCTCTCAGATCAAGGACAAAATACTGCAAGGAGGAAGAATAAAACAACTCAAATATCAAGGAATTATAGTCAGGATTACACAAATTTTAGCAACTTTTATTTTAAAGTATTGGAGAGCATATAATATTATATTTCAGAAGGCGAAAGAACTTGGATTACAACCAAGAATGAAGTACCCAGCAAAACTGAACAGGGGAAAAAGTGGTCATTCAATGAAATAGGGGACTATCAAAATTTTCTGATGAAAAGACCAGAGCAAAATAGAAAATTCAATTTCTGAAAACAAGACTCAAGAGGAGCATAAAAAAGTAAGTGGAAAAGAAAAAAAATAATTCAGTATGTTTAAACTTTTTACATTCCTGTATGGAAAGTCAAGACTTGTAACTCATAAGAGCTCTATCTCTATTAGGTCAGTTAGAAGGGATATACACAGACAGAGGCTACAGGTAATTTTTTATTTTGAGGAGTAGGAAAGAGTAATACACTTGGAGAATAGGGAAGGGAGAGGCAGAAAGGGGTAAATTATATCACATGAAGAAACTGAAAGACCTATTACAGTGGAGGGAATGAAGGGAGAGGGACAGTGAACATTGCTGGAAACTTACTCTCATGGGATTTGGCTCAAAGAAGGAATAACATACATGCTTAGTAGGGAATAAAAATCTGTATCTTACCTTAAAGGGAAGTAGGACGGGAGGGACCAACAAAAGAGTGAGGGGCTGATTGAGGGGAGGGCAGATTGAGGGAAGAGGCTGTCAGAAGCAAAACACTGTGGAAGAGGGACAGTGAGAAATAAGAGAGAAAAGTATAAACAGGGAAAATAGTATAGAGGGAAATACAGAGTAATCATAACTATGAATGTGAATGGGATAAATTCTCTCAAAAAATGGAAACTGATGGCAAAGGAGATTAAATACCAGAATTTTACAGTGTGTTGTTTACAGGAAACACATTTGAAGCAGAAAGGCACATAAAATAAATGTAAAAGGCTGGAGCAGAATATATCATGCTTCAGCTGAAGTAAAAAAGGCAGATGTTACAATCATGATCTCAGGTCAACCAAAGCAAAAATAGATCTAATTAAAAGAGATAAGGAAAAAACTCTATAGGCAATGAAGTAATATCAATACTAAACATCTATGCACCAAATGGTATAGCAGCCAAATTTCTTTTTTTAAATATCATATACTTATATATAATGAAGTATTAAACAAACAAATATGGGTTATATGTATTTGAACAAGTTATTTTGTGCTTGAATACAGGAAAACCTATCTTTTTTCAACAGTTCTAATATTCAGACCAACTCACTCATTTCCTATCCACAGACAAGTGGAGACAGCATCATTAATATATATTTTTTACTTTTCATGATCCTTGGTGCTAATGCTTTAGGTCTGAGAAACAGTCACAAAACTTCAGTTCCTGGGACAGGTCTGGTCTGGAAAGCATCCTTCTCAGAGTAATTACAGAAGACAAACATTCCCAAGTGTCACCTGACCAAGGGCTCCATGCCTGCTATCAGCTTTCCCCTTGTCACTAGGAACTGCTCTGCTTGGTGGCTGCTCCCTTGGGGAATATGACTGGACAAGGAGTTCTCAGGGTCTGGGATACTAAAAGCCTCAGTCACAGGGATATTTATATCAATTACTGCAATGGTTTACTTAACTCAGTGGCATTAAATGCTAAGCCCCTAGAAGGAAGGAGCACATCCTAGTTATATTTCATGTAAGCAGAACAGGCTTTTGTTGAACTGAGGTTACTTAGTCTTGGCCAAACTCAATTCCTGGGATTGAAAGAGAAATTTACATTATCTTTTCCCACATCCTTGGTCACCCCGATGGGTTTCCAATTCTCCCTTGAACTAGAGATGAACCAGCTTGGATAGGTAGCTGACTCAAAGGTAGAAGTGTTGCCATTTGCATTTTGGTAAAATACAAAAGATTTCTCTGCTTTAAGGACATGATATAATTCTATGATGTCTCTCTCCTTCCAGTCTTGGCAGAAGAACTTGAGATTTGCAGTTATTCCCAGTCAGGGAACCAAAATGTTGAGGTTTGGGGGTGCTAGGGACTCTGAAATACTGACACACTTGGTCCTGCTCAAATGAATTCGACTCAAGACTTCTTTAAACCAAAGAAAAACAAAATTTATTAAAGATTTGCCACCTTGGGTTGACTCTTAAGGAGCCTAACCATTTGTAACACTTGTATTGACAAACAGGTCAGTCAGAATCTCAGCTAGACAGTTTGTGCTGGATTAAATCTGAGCCAGCATCCAAATTTCTAAAGGAGAAGCTAAATGAATTACAGGAGAAAGTAGAGAGTAAAACTATTCTAGTGTGTAATCTCAACTTTCCCCTCTTAGAATTAGATAAATCTAACTACAAAATAAGTGAGAAAGAAGTTAAAGAGGTTAAGTTAATAAATTAAGGAATTTTAGAAAAGTTAGAAATGCCTGACTTTTTGTGAAAACTAAACGGAGATAGAAAAGAAAATACCTTTTTCTTAGTGGTACATGGCACCTACACAAAAATTGCCATATATTGTGACATTAAAATCCTCACAATCAAATACAGAAAGGCAGAAATATTAAATGCATTCTTTTCAGATGAAGATGCAACAAAAATTATATTCTATAAAGGGCAGTGGACAGATAGATTAAAATTAATTGGAGGCTAAGAAATTTAATCCTAAAGAATAAGTGGGTCAAGGGAGCAGAGTTAAGATGGTGCAGGAGAAGAAGGGACCTGCTAGAGCTCTCCTCCCAAACCCCTCAAAAAACCTGTACAAATTACTCTAAACAAATTCTAGAGCAGCAGAAGCCACAAAATGACAGATTAAAGCAATTTGTAGTCCAAGGCAATCTAGAAAGTTGCGATCAAGGGTCTGTCATGCCAGGCTGGGAGTGGAGTGCAGTTTGACATGGGCCATGCCAGTGTGGACAGAGGTGGATCAGGTCTTAGGAGACTGCATTGCTGGGAGCAGCTACAGTTTCCAGGCTTCTCAACCCATAATCCACAGACAGCTTTGAAGGTCAGTGGAAGGGGTCTCTCACCTGGTTGGGAAGGGAACATGGTCCAGCCCCAGCCCCAACCTTAGCCCTGGCCCCAGCTCCAGGGCAGTGACAGCCTCCGTTGAAGCAGAGGCTGTTTCTGAAGCCCCTAACTTAATTAAGGGCTCAAAAGTCAAGTAACTGGATAGATAGCTGCCTCTGAAGCCCTCAACCTAACAAAGAACTTAATAGTCAAGTAGTTGATAGGAAAAATGAGCAAACTGGAGAAAAAAACACACTGTAGATTCTTGCTTTCTCGATGAAGAGGTACTTTCTTACATCATTGGTGACAAGGATTATCAAAACATACAACCAGAAGAAGACAACAAAGCCAAAGCTCCTGCATCTAAAGTCTCCAAGAAAAATATGATTTGGTCTCAGGCCATGGAAGAGCTTGAAAAAGATTTTGAAAATCACATAAGAGAAGTAGAGGAAAAATTGGGATTCAAGAAAATAATGAAAAGTGAGTCAACAACTTGCTAAAGGAATCCCCACAAAAATGCTGAAGAAAATAATACCTTTAAAATCAGACTACTCCAAATAGCAAAAGAGGTCTAAAAAGCCAATGAGGAGAAAAAAATGCCTTAAAAAGCAGAATGGGTCAAATGGAAAAAGAGGTCCAAAATCTCAATGAAGAAAATAATTACTGGAAAATTAGAATAGAGCAAATGGAAGCTAATGACTTTATGAGAAATCAAGGTATTATAAAACAAGACTAGAAGAATGAAAAAAATAGAAGACAATGTGAAGTATCTCACTGGAAAAACAATTGACCTGGAAAATGAATCCAGAAGAGATAATTTAAAAATTATTGGACTATCTGAAAGCTATAATAAAAAAAAGAGCCTAGACATCATCTTTCAAGAAATTATCAAGGAAAATTTCCCTGATATTCTAGAACCAGAGGATAATATAGAAATGGAAAGAATCTATTGATCACCTCAAAGAGATCCCAAAAGGAAGATGCCTAGGAATAGCCAAATTCCAGAGTTCCCAGGACAAGGAGAAAATATTACAAGCAGTCAGAAAGAAACAATTCAAGTGGAAACACAATCAAGATAACACAAGATTTAACAACTTCTACACTAAGGGATCAAAGGGCTTGAAATATGATATTCCAGAGGTCAAAGGAGATAGGATTAAAACCAATAATCAACTACCCAGTGCCCAGTACAACTGAGTATAACACTTCAGGGGAAGAATAAATGGGTCAAAGAACAAATCCTAGAAACAATCAATAATTTCATCAAAGAAAATGACCTAAATGAGACAAAATAGCACAATTTATGGGATACATCCAAAGCAGTACGTAAGGGAAAATATATATATCTCTAAATTTTTATGTTAATAAAATAGAGAAAGAGCAGTTTAATCAGTTGGGCACAAAGCTAAAAAAAACTAGAAAAAGCACAAACTAAAAATCCCCAATTAGATAACAAATTAGAAATCCTGAAAGTCAAAAGAGAGATTTAAAAAATTGAAATTCAGAAAACCATTGAACTAATAAATAAGACTTAGAGCTGATTTTGTGGGGGAAAAACCAATAGATTAGATAAATTTGGTTAATTTGATTAAATAAAGAAAACCCAGTATTCAGTATTAAAAACAGAAAGGGTAAATTCACTGCCAATGAGAAAGAAATTAAAGCAATAATTAGGTACTGTTTTTTCCAATTTTATGCCAGTTAATCTGACAATGTAAGTGAAACAGATGAATATTTACAAAACTATAAATTTTCCACATTACCGGAAGAGGAAATAAAATATTCAACCGCATCTTAGAAAAAAGAAACTGAATAAGCTATCAATGAACTCACTAAGAAATAATTCCTAGGGTCAGATGGGTTCACAAATGAATTCACAAAGGAAATAAGCATTCAAAGAACAATTAATTCCAACACAATATAAACTGGGAAAATAGGCAAAGAAGGAATCCCACCAAATTCCTTTTATGACATATATGCTGATTTTTTCTTCCTAAACCAGGAAGAGCCAAAACAGAGAAAGAAAATTATAGACCAATTTCCCTAATTAATGCTGAGGCAAAAATTTTATATAAAGTACTAGCAAAGAAATTACATCAATAAATCACCAGGGTCATACACTATAACCAGGTGGGATATACATACATATACACACACACACATACACACACACACATACACACACACACACACACACACATATATATATATGAATGTAGAGCTGGTTCAATATTAGGAAAACTATCAGCACAATTAACTATATCAATAACAACCAACAGAAATCATATGATTATCCCAATGGATGTTGAAAAAACTTTTGTCAAAGTATATCACCCAATCCTATTCAAAACACTAGAAAGCATAGAAATAGATGGAGCTTTCCTTAAAATGTTAAGTAGTATCTATCCAAAACCTCTAGCAAGCATCATCTATAATGGAGATAAGCTACAAACCTTTCCAATAAGATTGCAATTGAAATAAAGATGACCATTATCATCATTAATATTTAATGTTGTACTGGAAATGTTAAGTTTAGCAACAAGAGAAGAAGATGAAATTGAAGGAATTAAAATAGATAATGAGGAAACAAAATTTATCCTTTGTAGATGATATGATGGTATACTTAAAGAATCCTAGTGAATCAATTAAAAAATAGCCTGCAATAATTAAGAACTTAAGTAAAGTTACAGGATTTATTGGGATTTCTGCATATTACCAACAAAAATTAGCAACAAAAGATAGAGAAATCACCTTTAAAATTTCTATAGACAACATAGAAATACTTGCCAGTCTACTTGTCAAGATAAATCTAGGAAATATGTGAACACAATTACAAAACACTTTTTTACACAAATAAATTTAGATCTAAACAATTGGAAAAAATATCAGTTGCTCATGGATACACCAAGCCAATATAATAAAAATGATAATCCTACGTAATTAATTTGCTTATTCACTCAATTCACTTAATTTACTTATACTGCTCAAACTGCCAAAAATTATTTCATAGAGATAGAAAAAAAGAACAGCAAAATTCATTAGGAAGAACCAAAGGTCAAGAATCTAAAGAGAATTAATAAAAAGAATGCAAAGGAAGGTGGCCTAGCAATAGCAGATCTTAAACTATATTATAAAGTGGCAATCATCAGAACTAACTACTACTGGTGAAGAAATAGAGTGGTAGACCAGTGGATTAGGTTAGGTACAAAAGACATAGTCATAAACAAATGATCCTAGTAATCTGTTGTTTGATAAACTCAAATACTGAAGCTACTGGGATATGAACCCACAATTTGACAAAAAACTGTTTAGGAAAATGAAAACAGTATGGCAGAAACTAGAAAAAGACCAACATGTTACACCATATGCCAAGATAAGGTAAAAATGGGTATAAGATTTAGACATTATGGGTGATGCCATAAACAAATTAAGAGAGCAAGGAATAGTTTACCTTTCAGATCTATGGCAAAGGGAAGATTTATGAGCGAAGAAGAGACATAGAGCATTTTGAAATGTAAAATGGATGATTTTGGTTATATCAATTAAAAAAGCTTTTGCACAAGTAACAAAGATTAGAAGAAAAAAGTATGAAACAATGTTTATAGCAAGTATCTCTAATAAAGGCCTCATTTCTTAAATATGTAGAAAATTGAGTCAAACTTATAAAAATACAAGTCATTCCCAAATTGATAATTGGTCAGAATATATGAACAGGAAATTGTCAGATAAAGAAATCAAAGCTCTCCATAGTTGCATGGAAAAAATGCTCTAAATAATGATTAATTCAAGAAATGCAAATTAAATAAACCCTGACTTAGCGATCGTATTGGCTACCATGACAGAAAAGGAAAATGTTAATTATTGGAGAGAATGTGGGAAAATTGAGACGTTAATGCACTGTTGGTGGAGTTATGAACTGATCCAACCATTCTGGAGAAGAATTTCTAATCCTGCCCAAAGAGGAATCAAATTGTGCATATCCTTTCATCCAGTAATACCACTCACTACTAGATCTGTAATCTGACATCATAAACAAGAGATCATAAAAGAAGTGCTCATAAAAAAGGGAAAAGGACCTACATGTACAAAAATATTTATAGCAACTCTTTTTGTAGTGAGGGGATACCTATCAATTGGGGGATGACCAAACAAGTTGTATTTGAATGTAGTGGAATAGTATTATGTTATAAGAAAGAATGAGCAGCATTCAGAAAAACCTGTAAAGATTTATATTAACCAATGCAGTGAAGTTAACAGAATCAGGAAACATTGTATACAGTGACAGACGCATTCTGAGATGATCAGCTGTGTTTGACTTAGCTTTTCTCAGCAATATAATGATCCAAGACAATTGCAGAAGACTCAGATGGAAAATAATGGAATCTGAATGCAGATTCAAGTTTTCTATTTTTACTTTCTTTTTATTTTCATGTTTTTTTTCTCTGCAAACTTTAATTTTTTTTCAAGTTGTTTCTTCTTTCACATTTCTAATATGGAAAAAGGTTTTATTTGATTGCACATATATAACTATATCAAATTACTTACCATCTTAAGGATGTGGGAAGGAAGGGAAGGAAAGAGAAAATTTGGAACTCAAAATTTTATTAAAATGGATGTTAAAAATTGTCTTTACATGTAATTGGAAAAAATAAAATGTTATCAAAGAAGAAAAAAAATACATTTAACTCTAACCAATTGCTGTGCAGGTCTTTTGCATGTAAGCATGAGTACATCCCATTGGAAAGCCAGTAAAACAGAGAAAGCTGTTTCTATTTCTTGTATAGTCTGAAGTTTTTCTTGGAGCCTGAAATAAAATTCCAGAATCTCAGAGTTGGAAGAGACCTCAGAGGCCATCTGGTCCAACCTATGCTGCCACAAGAATCCCCTCTACAACTTTGTCTGACAAATGGTCATTTAGATTTTGCTTGTGTGCCTCCAGGGAAGGGGAACTTGGTAGTCCATTACATTTTTGTACAGCTCTAAGTATTAGTAGGAGGCAGCTAGGTGACTCAGTGGATGGAGTGCAGGGCCTGGAGTTAGGAAGACCTGAATTCAGATTGGATCTCAGACCTTTACTAGCTATATGACACTGGAAAAGTTACTCAACTCTGCCTTAATCCGCTGGAGTAGGAAATGGCAAACCATTCCAATATCTTTGTCAAGAAAGCTCCATTGACAGAACTGATGTGCTATGGTTCATGAAGTCAGGAAGAGTTGTACATGACTGAAGAATATCAAAAGAAAAATTGTTAGGAAGCTTATCTTTACTTTAAGCTTGAGTTTGTCTTTTTACCAATTATCCTCCAAATTCTGTCCTCTGAACTGAGTGGAACTAGTCTAATTTCTCCTCTATATGCCAGCCATTTATTATCTTTAAGATAGTTATATTCAATATTATATATATATATATATATATACATATTCAGTGTGAATTTGTCCTGCTTCTATCTTACTTGTACATAATTGTTTACATGTTTAAAAAGAGTAAACTAATATTAACTAATAAAAGAGTAAATTAAAATGATTTGATATTTCAGGTGCCTATGACTTTGAAAGAGTATGTGCTATTGCCTCTGATGAAAATAGAACACAGATTATCTTGGGTTTAGTAGAAATAAAGACTTTTTTGTTTTTAATGCAACAATACATGACGTGCATTAGCAAAGCTCAGAAAAAAATGTCCCATGGTAATGAGGTACAGGGAAAAAGATCCTAACCATTTGGGAATTCTGGGAAAACTTTTTGGAGGAAGTGATCATTTAATTGCTCTTTAAAGGTGAATGGATCCCCAATTGATAAATGGTCAAGAGATATGAACAGATGTTTTCAGAGAAAGAAATTAAAGCTATCTATAGTCATGAGAAAAAATGATCTAAATCACTATTGATTAGAGAAATGCAAATCAAAATAACTCTGAGGTACCACACCACATCTATCAGATTGACTAACATAATAAAACAGAAAGATGAGAGTGTGGTTGAGGAGGGATGGGGTCAAGGAGATAATACAATAAGCATTTAGAAAACACACAATTTAAATACTTTGGAGCTACTGTCAGGATAACACAAAATTTAGCCAACTTCTTTAAAGGACCAAAGGACATGAAACATTATATTCTTTAGAGCTAAGGAGCCAAATCTGCAACCAAACTTAATTTACCCAGCAAAACTAAGTATAGTGTTGCATGGAAAAAGGAATTTCAGGTATTCTTGAGGAAAAAGTCAGAACTGAACAGAAAGTTTGACCCACAAGAAGAAGAAGAAGAAGAAGAAGAAGAAGAAGAAGAAGAAGAAGAAGAAGAAAGACCAATTATAAGGGGTTTAATAAGCTCAAACTCTTTACTTCTTATACGGGAAAATGCTATTGGTAACATGAAAGTCATCATTACTTGAGTAATTTGAAAAAGCACACCTGATAGAAGGCTTAAAGTTGAGCTGTGTATGATGTGATGGTCCTAAAAACAAATAAAACTGGATAGGGACAGATAAAATGCAGTAATTATCTCATACAAAGTAAACATCAATGGAAGAACTATTACAGTGAGGTCTTATTTCCACTTTAAAATGAAAGGATTGGCCAGATGGTTTCTGAGGCCCTTATTTCCTCTATATCTATGATCCTACTATCATCTGCTGAAGGTCAGACAGCTAACACATGACAGGACTTGGACTTTGGTTCCAAATTCAGTCTTCCATTCTATTTGTAATTTTGATTTAAAAAAAATCTTTAGTACCTCCCTGTTTGGTCCAGGGAAAATATAAAACACTTAGCCTGGCAATTTAAGCCCCCTGCCATCTTGCTCCCACTTTCTATTCACAGTTCACCTTTTATTTTTTCTTTCATGTAAAAGTAGTTAATCTGGTCTCCTAATTATCCCCTGAGCACATCAGTTCATCCTGTGCCTCCTAGACTTGCCCTCAATGCACTTCCTTGTTCACCTCTGTCTCTTGGGATACTTCTTTCAAGGTTCGTTTCAGGTGTTTCCTCTTACATAAGAACTTTTCATATCCTACTCCTCTTTGTTTCTCTGTTTCTGTCTCTCTTTTTCTCTGTCTTTGTCTCTGTCTCTCTCTTAGTCTCTGTCTGCCTTTCTCTCTTTCTATCTCACCCTTTGTCCTTCCCCTAAACCCGCGAAAGACTGTAAACTCTTTAAGGGTAGGGACTATGTTGATTTTATATTTGCATCCTCTTCTGCTCCTATGGTATTTTACATGTACCTGGTGATTAGCACCACTTCTAAGTGGACAGCACAAAGCACCTGGAGTCAGGAAAATCTGATTTTAAATTCAGCCTCAGACATTAACTTGCTGAGTGACCCTGGAAAAGTCACTTAACATCTGCCTGCCTCAGTTTTTTCCTCTATAAAAAGGGATAAAAATAGCACCTACTTCCAAAAGTTGTGGTGAGGATCAAATAATACACTATTTATGAAGTACTTTACTTGATGGATTGAATTACAACTTGCATTGTTTGGCTGTAGATGTCATTTTTTCTTACAATAAAGTGTTTTAATTTTTAAAGCAAAACATTCATTACTACTTACAATTGATATTAAATGAATTAGTAATCAAATTTCTGGAATTCTGGTAAAGCCCACTTGGTTTGTATGCATTGGGGGTTTTGTGGAACGTTGAAGCAGGGAAGAGAAAGATGAAGGAGTCAGTGCTTGATTGTTTTACTTGACTTAATAAAGTAGAAGATGAGGCTACATCTGCTGAAAGGGAAGAAAGGGTTCAATTAGGGACTTGAAGAATAGAGAAATTTTGGAATAGCCATTGTGGGGAGTGTGCTAAGGAACCAGCAAAGGGTGAAAAATAGACTTCCTGAGCAGCAGTGATGGATGGTCCATATGAATTGGGCATCAATTTATGATGGACAAGGCTAGCACAATATTGCTACTTGTTCTCTTAACACCTCTCCCAAGTGGAAAGAGTCAGGAAGGCCTGAGTTTAAATTCAACCTCAGATTTTTGCTATGTGTGTGACATAAGCAAATCACTTAACCCCTGTTTGTCTCAGTTTTCTTCTCTATAAAATGGGCTAATAAAAGCATCTGCTTCTCAAGGTTATGAGGGCACAATAAGAAAATATTTGAAAAGTACTTTGTAAACCTCAAAACTCTATACAAATGCTATCTGTTGTTATTGGAGCAAGAAAATGTCAGTAGAGCTGATTAGTGTCTGGAGAGTGACTACAATAATATTAAACCCCTGAAGTTATAGTATATAATGCCAAAATTTGATTGCACAGTTTCACTGAGTCCTATCTACAGCATTTTCTCAGTGTCCATACCAACAATTTGCATAGGATGCTTACCACTTGGGACTTCACCTTTTTCCATGGCTCATTGTCTGTAGTTCCTGGTCTTCTGAAAATAGACCAGATTTGCATAGTCTATAAACCCAGTAGCACAGAAGAGAACACAAGTATGTTATAACCAGAGACCTTACTCTTAAGTAATAGACAGCAAATGTCATTGGCGTGGAGCTGGACAGAAGCATAGTTATTGGCAAGAGCTGACATTAGAGGAGTAGATTATGTGTAGAGTGAACATAAGTGAGTCACTTAATACCTTTCAGTCTCAGTTTCCTCATCTGTAAAATGGAGATAATGATAGCCATACTAATTTTCTTACATGGTCATTCTACAAGGCAAATTTACAATCTATGTAAAAATCTATGTTAATGTCAGTTATTAAAAAGAAAAATTCTTTGCTGTGCAAACCAGATGATACCTAGAGCCTGACCAGGTATTGGGAGTGGGAGTTGGGGAGATTGTCTCCATTCCTTTTTTTTCTTTCTATTCTTCTTCCTTCCTTCATTCCTTCTTTCCTTCCTTCCTTCTTTCCTCCCTCCCTCTCTCTCTAAATAATAGGACAAAGGTTGTCAGATCCACTAAGCCCTTTTCGTTTATCTCTTAGGGTTGAAATTTATATGGAACAAGGTTTGTAGCATAGCAGTAGAAATGAATCAGTTGGTTGTTCATCACTGGAGTAAAGAAAAGTAAAAACATGGTCTCTGTTCTCAAAGATCTCACATTCCAAGGAGGAAGGCGACTTGTAAATAACTATATACATACAGGATACATACAATGTAAATGGAAGGCAGTTTTAATAGGCAGGACAGTGTGTGTGTGTGTGTGTGTGTGTGTGTGTGTGCGTGCGTGCATGTGTGTGTGTGTGTATGTGTGTGTGTGTGAGAGAGAGAGAGAGAGACAGAGAGAGAGAGAGACAGACAGACAGAGAGAGAGAGAGAGAGAGAGAGAGAGAGAGAGAGAGAGAGAGAGAGAGAGAGAGAGACCAAGAAAGACCTCTTGCAGAGGGTAGGATTTGAGGTAAGTCTTAAAGGAAGTCAGGACATGGTGGTGAGTGGGAGAGCATATCAAGTACAATAGATAGCTATTGTAAAGTTATGAAGACAGGAGACAGTGTATTGTTTGTGAGGAACATCAAATGAGTCAGAGTAGCAGGACTGTAGAGTATATGGAACAAGGATAAAGTAGAGAAAGGTAGGAATTAGGTTATGATGGACTTGAAATGCCAAATACAGCATTTCCTATTTTATCATTGAATAATAAGTAACCATTTGAGCTTTATTAATTGGTGGGGTTACATGATGAGACCTTCACTTTTAGAAAATCACTGGACTTGGGAGAAACCTGAGGCAGGTAGACTAGCTATAAGGCAATTGCTATATTGTCTCATCCTGATGTGATGAGAGCCTGAATGAGGGTGTTGGGCTAAATGGATCTACCAGGATATAGACAGACATAAAGGTAGAAATGACAAAATTGACAACATACTGGATGTGTGGAGTGAGTATGTGTGAGGAGTTGAGAGTGATACCAAGGTTATGAGCCTACATGATTTGGAGGATGGTGATTGTCTTCAGAGTAAGAGAAATGTTGAGAAAAAGGAGTGGGTTCTATTTGGGACAGCTTGAGTTAAAGATGCCTAAAATATATCTCAACTGAAATGTCCAAAAGGCAGTTGGTGATGTTTGATTGGAGTTCAGGAAAGAAGTTATGACTGAATATATAGGTCTGGGAAGATCCTGCAAAGAGATAATAATTTAGCATATGTAGGTTGTTGAGATTATCAAAAGACATAGTATTATCTTTTTTTGGATCTCTTTCAGGCAGTGATAGATGGATTCCTTCAATACTTATTTGCTCTCTGGTTCTAGAATGTCAGGGCAGTTTTCCTTGATAATTTCATGAAAGATGATGTCTAGGCTCTTTTTTTGATCTTGGCTTTCAGGTAGTCCCATAATTTCTAAATTGTCTCTCCTGGATCTATTTTCCAGGTCAGTTGTTTTTCCAATGAGATATTTCACATTCTCTTCCATTTTTTCATTCCTTTGGTTTTGTTTTGTGATTTCTTGGTTTCTCAGAAAGTCATTAGCCTCCATCTGTTCCATTCTAATTTTGAGAGAGCTATTTTCTTCAGTGAGCTTTTGAACCTCTTTTTCCATTTGGCTAATTCTGCTTTTGAAAGCATTCTTCTCCTCATTGGCTTTTTGAACCTCTTTTGCCAATTGAGTGAGCCTATTTTTCAAGGTTTTATTTTCTTCAGCATTTTTTTGTCCTTTAGCAAGGTATTGATCCGTTTTCATGCTTTTCTTGCATCTCTCTCATTTCTCTTCCCAGTTTTTCCTCCACCTGTCTAACTTGATTTTCAAAATCCTCTTTGAGCTCTTCCATGCCCTGAGCCCATTGGATATCTATTTTGGATGTTTGGGATATAGAGGCCTTGACTTCTATGTCTTTCCCTGATGGTAAGCATTGTTCTTCCTCATCAGAAAGGAAAGGAGGAAACATCTGTTCACCAAGAAAGTAACCTTCTATGGTCTTATTTTTTTCCCCTTTTCTGGGCATTTTCCCAGCCAGTTATTTGACTTCTGAGATTCCTCTCCACCCCCGCCTCACCAGTGCTTGGGGTCTGAGATTCAAATGCTGCTCCCCAGCCTCAGGGCTTTCAGTGGGGGGAGTGGCTGCTATTAAGGGAGAGATTAAGTACTGCTGCTCAGATGGGGGCAGGACCACCTCACAGGGCTCAGTTCCCTCAGAGGGTTTATGCGTAGACCTTCAGTAATGGCCCTGAGCTCCCGCCTGCTCTGGGACCTCCTGTCCACCGCCTCCCCCACTGATTCCTCCCAAGGGAGCCCGAGCCACGGAGATACCCCGCTCCCCTCTCGGCCAGTCCAGAAGGCTGTCTCACTGACCTGTAACGCCTGTGGGTGGAGGGACTCTCGTGGCCCCCGGAGATTCTATCCCTGAAGCCTGCTCAGATCTGCTCCTCTGGGGCCGCGGGGCCAGGGCAGGGGCTCCGCTCCACATCCGGTGCCCAACAAACCTTTGGGGTTGGTTTTTCAGGGCTCTCTGGAGCAGAAATCTCCTCCACTCTGCTGCTGCATGACTTCCACTGCTCCAGAACCCATTGGGAGTTCTTTCCATAGGTAATTTATGGGCTGTGGATTCAGAGCTCGCATATGTGAGTCTTTCTACTCTGCCATCTTGGCTCCTCCCCCAAGACATAGTATTATCAAAAGACATTATCTAAAAGATATGGAGATGAAAAGAGGGTTGAGAATAGAGCCTTGGGGTCACCCAGGGTTGATAGGTGTGATTTAGACGGATATCTAACTAAAAGGATTGAGAATTTTCTTACAGGTGAAAGGAAAACCAGGAAAGAACAGTATTGTAAGAATCTAGAGAGGAGAAAATATCTAGGAGCAAAAAGCCACTGACAGTTTCAAAGGCTTCAGACAATTCATAAAGGGTGAATCTTGAGAAAAGCCTATTAGACTTGGTGATTAAAAGATCACTGGTTACTTTAGAGAGAGCAGTTTGAGTCAAATGATGCAATCAGTGGTCAGATAGGAGGAGGTTTTGAATGGAGTGAGAGGATGTGGAAGTGCCTAGAATGGATGACTATCTTAAAGAAGTTAAGTCAAGAAGGAAAAGAAAGATCTAGACTTGTAGCTAATAGGAATGGTCTAAGATTAAGTGAGAAGTAAGGATGGTTGGTATATGGGCATGTCTGTAGGTAGTAGGGAAGGAGCTGGGAGATGGGAAGAGAGAATGAAAATGAAAGGATGAGAGATGATAGGGAGGCAATCTGCTCGAGAAAATAAGAGGTAATGGGACCAAGGGTACATGTCAAGAGGCTTACCTTGGCAAGCCACCTCTTTATGAGAAATGGGTGGAAAAGATAGTGAATTAAGACATCTGAGTGATGTGAGTAGGAAGGAGAGAAGAGGAAACTCTCAGTGAATATCCTCATTTTTTTCCCATGAATTGTGGAGTGAGGTTCTCAAATTAGATGACAATGAGAAGGGATGCTTTTAGAGGGCATTAAGAGAGATGAGAATGTTTATAGCAACCACTATGGTGAATGGAATAGCAAACTGATTAAATGGATGCAAAGGGATTGCATAGCTGTTTGTAGTGGACCAAATCAGCATGATTTTGGGATTATCTCCAGCTTTGTTTGGTAGCATGTGAATAGGAGACAAGGAGAGAGGTATGAGTAAATTGCACTATTACTGGAAAGAGTGGCCAGTGTTGCTATATTAACAGGTGGGAACTAGGGGTTAGTGAGAGCCAGAAGAAGGAAAGAGTGAGTAATGAAAAAGTTTAAGGTTAAAATCAATTTGTTAATTATGGAGCAGGCATTTCATGGAGCATAGTGGGTAGGGCAGTAGTTCTAAAGAGGAAAATTTTCACAGCACTGGTGGTGACTATGAATATGCCACGTAGTTCTCAATCACAAAATATAAAAGACTCTCCATACAGAAGGCAGAAGAAAAACATTTATTTAAACACCAGAAAGGCAAATCCTAGAACCAGAAATCAAAATCTATCATGGTGACCAAGAAGTTAATAAACATGATCACAGCAGGGGGCAAAGCCATTCTTAAACCTCCCCACCCTCAGCCAGGGCCTTCTCAACTATCAACTGTCACAATGTGTCAACTGGCCTGCGTTCTTTCCCCTCTGACCTGACCCCATTCACTCACTTCCTCCTGGTTCCATTCCACCTTTCCTGTTCCACCTCTTCAGACCCAGGCTCCCAGATCATATGGGCCTAGTAATTAATGAGAAAGATCTTTCTATTGTAAATTACTATAACATTTGACCCCAAGATCTTTCATATTTATTACATAGGTCCATAAGGCAACTGGTATTACAAGCTCCCCATCATTCCCCCTCAACAAATGGGGTCCAAAACCTTGGGGGTAAGGGGTGAAGGTCTCTTCTTTCACAACTACTTCCTGCTGAGATTGGATATAGAGCTATCCCTGCCCCAAGAGGTCCTATTTGAGAGACCAGTTCAACTGCTATCTGGAGTTTGGTCAATTTCAAGTCCAGAGATGACACATCACTGTCATGGATAGGTGACATCTGGCTTACGCAATCAGCCATCTGCAGGGGGAGGGTACTAAACCTACGGGAAACAAATCTAGCAAACAAGTTTAACAGATGAAAAGTCAAAAAAAGTCAAAAGAACAAAAAAAAAGGCAAACAAGCAAAACAAGGAAACAGTAACCAGAAGCAAGGTAGATACAGGTTCAGCTGTGGTTCTGGAGTCCATAAACCCACTATCAGGGCCTCTTTCATGGTAGAATACATAAGTTAAGGGTACAACTTGGTACCCATCCTCTCCTGAATAAACAGCAGTTCGGTATTCTCTTTCTCACCTGCTATAATTTCTACAGCCTTTGGAACACTGTCTAGTTTCTGTTTTATCCATACTTTAGCTCCCAATTTTATTTCATCAGTAGAGCTCAATCCTTCAGTTCCTCTGTTAGTTATTTCAGAAGGAGGGTAAGTTTTCACAAGTGGTTTTGTTTCACAAGGAATAATAATCACTTGAACTGTTCTATCATTTTTGCAAAACTATATGGGTCCATCACCTAAATTTTGGAATGCTACAATAATTTCTCCTTTATATAATTATAATCTATATATATTATATATTTATATACATTATATATAAATTATAATCTATCACTCTAGTCTATACCTGTATTCCTAAAGGTGCTAATCTTAATTTGTGCTGGGGTTTGGCCAGCTTCTTATTCTCCCTGAAAGTGTGACAAACTTGGATACAAGCATTCAGCACGATCTGTAGGGGCAGTTCTTTCTTCTATATTTTGTCTAGTAGCAAGTCCCTTTTCTCGGTACATTCTGTATAGTTCATTAGTTGGAATACCATCTATGCTGCTAAAATCTATCCCTGATCTTGACAGAGCAGTAAACAATTATCTCCTTGTCAGTTTTTTTCTGATTTTGAATCTGCTGGGTATTTACTCTTCTCTCTCTAGCAATGTTGTCTCTTCCCCACTCTCCTGTCACCTAACTGTGAAATCTTGTCCAGCACCTCTGAAAGAGGGTGCTTTATTTCCCCAATTATTAGAGTCAAAATCAAGTGCTTGTAAGTAGGAGGAGCCGTCTTCACTATTATATTCCTATGGTAAACAGAAAAGGGAGTATCATAGTATACATCTGCATTTCTGATTATTATGGCAGTCTTCATTACCTCTTCCTTTAACTTTCTTATACAGTCCCTAAGTGAATACCAGGGTCTGTCTCCACTAGGCCACACAGAGTCAGTAGGATACTGCCCACTGCAGTCTTCTGCAGCCAAAGCTAACAGATTAGTTGTATTGTTACTCCTTGCATATTGTAATTTCTAAAAGTTTGCTGTACAAAAGGATTCTGACTAATACTTGTGAATTTCAGGCAGTCAACAGGATCAATAGCTATTCCTCCAGTGCTGTCATCACTGATTCTCACCATTCAAGATATTTACAATTCTCCTATACTTTGGGTGAACTGACTCAAAATTTCTGTGACCTCCTGCTGAGTAAAATTCTTAATTATTTCCCTAAACACTGAGTTACCTCGTTGGTTCTCCTGTTTCCACCTCACTATTATTGGCGTGCTTCTGACTGAGAAACTTCTTCCACTAAAATTATTACACTTTCTTTGTCACTATGACAACTAGGCTGGGTCTGTACGAAGGTCAGATGCGCATTTCTTTTGTTAGCCTTCTGAGCAAAATGAACAAAATGAACAGCTTTTCCTTCCACATGAGACCTCCTCCCCCAGCCCCTCCCAGGTTGCTCTTGTACTCTTTTTCCATCTGATTTTTTTTCCTTAAGCATCTCATCTCTGTTTCTACACATAATGGGGCAAAACGTTAGTAAAATCCATCTTCTCCTACTTACCCTTGCCAACTCCTTCTCCAGGTTTCCCCTCCTGTAACCTCTCTTCCCAGTTTTCATAGAGTCCAATGTTTTTAACCCACTCCTTTGCTGGTGAAGAAAACGGTAAATTCTCCCATCCTGAGATATTAATGTCTTTCTCTAAATCATTTCTGCCTCCATGTAAAGATTTTTTACTTTGTGATCCTGTTCATGATGTCAAATGTGTCGCCAAGGCAATATTCACAGCACTGGTGATGACAATGAATATGCCAGTGTAGTTCTCAATCATAAAATATAAAAGATTCTCCATATAGAAGGCAGAAGAAAAACATTTATTTAAACACCAGGAAGTCAAATCCCAGAACCAGAAAGCAAAGTCCATCATGGTGACCAAGAAGTTAATAAACATGATCACACCAGAGGGCAAAGCCATTCTCAAACCTCCCCTCCCTCAGCCAGGGACATCTCACTATCAACTGTCACAATGTGTTAGTTGTCCTGTGTTCTTTCCCCTCTGACCTGATCTCACTCACTTCCTCCTTTCTGCTCCACCCTTCCTGTTCCGCCTCTTTAGCAAGTTCCTCCCACAACATGTGACTCAGGCTTCCAGGGGATTTAAGCAGATCGTGTGGGTCTATTAATTAATGAGAAAGATCTTTCTATTTTCAATTACTATTACAGTGAGTAGAGTTAATGGGAACAGGAGTAAAAGAGCAGGAAAGTGGGGTTGTGAAGTGTACATTAATTGCTGGGGTTCAGAACAGTATGGATAAGAGTATGAAGAAACTGGATTATGCAAATCATTGAGGAATAATTCCAGACAGAGTTTCTGTGCTTGTAAAGCAGTCTATTAAAAGGCAGGTGATTAGATTGACTATTAAAAGTCCTCAGGATCCAACCTCATGGCAAGTGATGATATTTGGGCCATGTAGGATATACCCTGAGTCAGTGAGGACCAGGAAAAAGGTATGGTTTGGTTGAATCTGTATAGGAGTCAGAGCATGGCTTTTGAAGATGTTTCCAGGCAAAGATGATTTCTGGGGTACTGAAGAAGGCCTTGGGGTTGAAGATTTGACTATGGGCTGATGTAGGTATTATTGGGAAGGTCTGAGAAGGAAGACAGAGTTTAGAGATTGGTAGGAGGATCCTGAACTGTGACAAGATTCAAGAGACATAGATTCTGGGTAATTTAATCATTTTATTAGTAAGACCAGCAGGTTATTATTAAGAGGAAGGTTATTTGGCCATCTCTCTCAGAGCAAAGACTCATAATTGTAGTGGGGTCATGGTTTATATGCTCTTCAAACAAGAGGTATTCCCAAAGGGTTCCTACTCAGTTCTCATTGGTTAATCAAATGGGAGGTGGGCTATCTTGGAGTACTTGACTTAGATAACTCAAGTCTTGGTCAAAAATCAGTATCTATATCATCTGTCTTGATAATAGGGAGAATCAATATCTCCTCAGACCTGTCTTAGCAAACACAATGAGCAGGAATACATTCATTAGCCTAAACCAAGAATGAGGAACCTATAGTTTCTAGGACCTTCTAGGTGCTTGAGTGTGGCCTTTGACTGAGTCCAAGTTTTACAGAACAAATCCTTTTATTAGAGGGAGTCATTCTGTGAAGTTTGAATTTAGTCAAAATCCAGGACCACACGTGGCCTCAAGGCCACAGGTTCCACATCCCTGGCCTACACTTAGAATTTCTTTTACTGTCTGGTTAGATGTCGAGTTGGGTAAACCTTTAAAAGAGATTTCCAACACTGGTTAGTTTCTGGATGAAGAAGTATAAAAGGGGATAAGCCTTGGTCCTAATACAATAATTAGTTATTAAATGGGAGAAAAATATTCATTTCTCACAGAACTGATACAGGCCTAGCAGAGGGCATCATGAAGGCTGTGGTTGTGAGAAGGTTGGACAGGAATGACCAAACCAAAGGACATCCTGACTGGAATCAGGAACAAATTAATTCCCGGGTTTTAGTTAATGCTAGTCTTGTGGAAAAGATGTAGAGATGAAGGTTTAGTGATTGTACAATTAGAGAGATTCTGAACTGGAGGACAGTGGGGCTCAAAAAGATGTAATAAGTGATTCAATGTCAACCTGACACCTACCAAGTGGGACTTGAGACTCTAGATACAAAGAACAAACTTGATACATGAATCTAGGGCATGGATGGAAAACCAAGTGTTTATATTAGAGACTGGAGGAGGTGGTTTACTAGGGAGCTTGGGGGAGGATGGTAGATAAGGACATAACTACAAGAACAGGAGAGAGGCAAGACCTGGGGGAGCCTTACAGCTAGATTTAAAGGAGGGAAGCAGGATGGCAGAGAACAAGTTTGAATTTTTGGGGGGGGGGTTTCTTTAAAGGCGCCAGGATCAGTAACCTATATTCAGATAATTCCTTGGCCCTAGCTCTGGTCAGAGACAGGCAAATGTAGGATAAACAAATAGAGACTGGGTTCAGTGAGTGATCTATGTCAGATTTGCATCCATATAGTGAAAGGATTTTTTTCTAATTCACATCAGGCACTCATAGTGTCCTCCTGAGCCTCCACTTTCTCCTCCATCTGGGCTCCTGCATAAAGCGCAGAAGACTCCTAATCCCTTTAGGAGTCTGTCCTCCTGTCAGATCTCTTCTGGGGAAGGTGTCCTGCAGCATCTGAGTCTCAGCAGAGAAAGAATGCCCAGTCTACTCATTCTCTGCTTCATGATCTTCTTTCTCCTGGAATCTATGGCAGGAATCATACAAAATGGTTTCATCATTACAGTGCTGGGCAGAGAGTGGGCACGATGTTGGAACTTGCCCCCTGCAGACATGATCCTGGCCAGCCTGGGCATCTCCCGCTTCTTTCTATAGTGGGCAGCAATTCTCAGCAACTTCTACACATATTTCTCTCCAACTAACAGAAGTATATACACTGGCATCTTCTGAAATTTTACTAACATGACCACATTCTGGTTCACCACCTGGCTTTCTGTTTTCTTCTGTGTGAAAATTTCTTCCTTCACCCACCCAATCTTCTTCTGGCTGAAGTGGAGAATTTCCCGATTTGTCCCCTGGTTGTTGTTGTGGTCAGTAATGATATCTCCATTGATATTCATCACATCTTTTGTAAAGAGCTATTATATTTTCCAACTACCAGTCACTGGGAATTTCTCAGAAAACACCACTGTGAATAACAGCATACGTGCATTCCAGAGGCATTTTTTTATGCCACTGCAAATCTTTATTTTGTTAATTAATTTCGTTTTCTTCCTGGTTTCCATCACCTCACTCATTTCCTCCCTGTGCCTATACTTGGGGAACATGCAGGACCATAATGATTGTCCTCAGGATTCGACTATGCAGGTTCACATTTCAACCCTGAAGAACCTCTGCTTCTTTTTCCTCCTGTATACCTCAAATGTTCTGCCTCTGATCATCACTGCCACCCTATTTCAGTTTGTAGCTCTTGCTTTTGGGTAGGGGAGGTAATGACTTATGCTGGCATTTCCATCCATCCTGCCTTCCTGATCCTGAGCAGCTCAAAACTGAAAAGGGTTCTGAAGAAGATGCTGCATGGCCATGAAGCTGCATGAGGGGAATTCAGCTCCCAAGTGATCAATATCAGTAATTAATATTGAGTATTGCCAATACTGCTGTTTGCAACATGACTCAGAAAAGAAGGAGTGAAGGAAGGAAGGGGAAAGAAAGGAAGATATTAAATTATGTACTTACAATATTTTGAAACTGTAATGAGTCCTGGGGATACAAATATAATCCCTTTGGCCTTGACTTTTCAATTTCTCCATTCTCTCTTCCCCCACTCCCCAGATCATTCAACCCTAAGCCCTGTCAATTTTTCTTCTGTAATATTTCATAGTTAATTGACAGGCATTTTGGAGGTCGACTTCCTCATTTTACAGATGGGATACTAAGGCCATGACAGATAAGTGACTTGTCCAGGGTTTAACACCTAGTAAGTGTCTGAGTCAGAGTATGAATACTGCTCTTCTTGATTCCAAGTCTAGCATTTAATTCACTTCACTATGATTTTACCTTTCCTTGTTTTTTGTTCTACTGCTCACCTTCACAGTCACAGGAATAGCCCCTGTCTTGGACTCTAAATTCCTTTTGCCCCCAGGGTAGTACAATCCTTTTACTGGCCTCTGTATCCATCCTACTAAGAATCGATGCACCTCAATTCCTGGCAAGGGTGACCATGGTCAAATCATTTAGCTCTCTAAGCCTTGCTATCTTTATCTAAGAAAAATATAAAATACAATGTGTGTATGCCTTTGTGTGTGTATGTATGTATGTATGCATGCATGCAATGTTTATAAATATGTTCAATGTGTAAATGTATATGCTCACACTTATACATACATACATATACGCAAACATATATACAGTGGAGATAATTGTATTTTCTCAATCTACCTCATGCTGGTTACTCCATCAATTTCAAAATGGTAGAGGAACAAGATTTCTTGCTGCTCCATCTTCACTCTCTTCAGAAACCTAGAGTGACTGTCCATTGCCTCTCATAATCCAGCTGAAATGCATCATGGACTCCAGCTGACCACAACTCTGCCCCTTTGGACAGAATACTAGCCACTTCTCATTTGATTCACTTCAGATGATTATACTGGAAAACTCTTTTCAGTTATGGCTTGATTTTTTCCCCCCTTTTCTATTCCTTTCTAAACTCAGTTGGAAACACAGCTTCTAATCCTAATACAATGTTAGTTCCCTGAAAGCATTAGTTTGTGTCTTTGGACCCCAGAAGAATGTCAAAGCAGATAAGGAACCAAACCTCTTTGTCAGGAAGCCCTGTGTTCAAATCTTACCTAATCATAGGCTGATTGGGTGACACAGGGAATTGACTTAAGCTCTTAGGGAGCTTTAAGATTGTAGGTTGCTGAGCAGGTGCTGATCAGCACTGAGATTTCACAACATTAATAAAATCAGATCCACTCTTTGCTTCACTCTATCCTTCAATAAAAAGAAAACAGTGCTGTATCCCATAAAACAATGTCTTCAATTAACATTTATGAGCTTACATTATGTGCCCCCAAACTGCCAGCATTTATAGAGAACCTTAAAGTTTGCAGAGTGCTTAACAAATGTTATCTTATTTTATCCTCACAATAGCCCTGGGAAGTGGGTGCTATTATTGCCATCATCGCTACTTAACAGAGGAAGAAACAGAGGCCGAGAAGCAGGCAGAGATGCCTAGTGACACATAGATAATAGGTGTGTGAGGCTGGATTTGAACTCAGGTCTTCCTGACTCGACTTGATCCACTGTGCCACAAAGCTATTGTACAGATATGAAGAAAAGCAATGAAACAATCCTTCTTCTCATGCAGGTTTCATTCATTTGGGGGCCTGCTTAATAAATTCTTGCCAAATGATTGAATGAATTTTCAGTTTAAACATAATGACATTGTACCAGACTATCTAACTGCTTACCCCAATCACTCTGCCCTCAAAGCAGGAAAAAGCTTCAGGAATGAGGATAATGGTAGGATCTCATCCATTGCAGTGGTATGACAGAAAAAAATCAGCCTTGAAAATATGAAGAGAGAGTGAAGGAATATGGCACTGTGCTAGCAGAGATGGCATCTTCCTCTCTGGGCAGCTCATGGTAGGGAATTCCTCTTTTCATTTGCTTGGTTTGAGAGGATCAGAGACATAAATGACTTGAGTTAATGGAACCAATAGCTGGGACATGGAGTAGTGGCTACTAGGAGCTGAGGCTCAATGTGAGTATAATTTGTTTGTGTACAATCCCTCACTCCCATCCCCATTCAGTGAGAGAGTTGAAGGTTTCAGTAGTCTGAATACTTATCTACATGACCAGTTACTGTGAGTGAGAACCTGGGACAAATAAATGTCTTTGTCATAAGAAATAGAGTGACGGATCAGTGGAATAGCTTAGGTACACAGTAGTCAATTGACACGGTAGTCAATGACTATAGTAAATCTATTGCATAATAAATCCGAAGGCTCCATCTTCTAGGATAAGAACTCTCTATTTGAGAAAAAGTGCTAGGAAAACTGGAAAATAGCATGGCAGAAACTAAGTATAGACCAACATCTTACACCACATACCAAGATAAAGTCAAAACGTGTACATGATTTGAAACTATAGGCAAACTAGGAGAGTAAGGAATAGTTTGCCTGTCAGGTTTATGGAGAAGGGAAGAATTTATGATCAAACAAGAAACAGAGAACATTATGAAATGCAAAATGGATGATTTTGATTACATTAAATTGAATTGAAATTAAATAGAAAAGTTTTTGCACAAACAAAGCCAATGCAATCAAAATTAGAAGGGAAACAAAGCTAGGAAACAGTTTTTGCAATCAGTGTCTCTTCCTCATTTGAAAATATATATATAGAACTGAATCAAATTTACCAGAATACAAATCATTCCCCAATTGATAAATGATCAAAAGATATGAACAGGTAGTTTTTAGATGAAGAAATTAAAGCTATCTAGAGTTACTTGAAAAAGTGTGCTAAATCACTATTGATTAGAGAAATTCAGATTAAGAGAACTCTGAGTTATCACATCCCACCTATAAGATTGGTTAACATAACAAAACAGGAAAATGATAAATGTTGAAGATGTGGGAAAAGCGGAACAAAATGCATTGTTTGTGGAGTTGTGAACGGATTCAACCATTCTGGAGAGCATTTTGTAAATATGCCCAAAGGGTTATAAAACTATGCATATCCTTTTGCCCAGCAATACCACTTCTAATCTATATCTCAAAGAGATCACAAAAATGAGAAAAGGACCCACATGTACAAAAATATTTATAGCAACTCTTTTTGTGGTGGACAAGTATTAGGAATTGAGGGGATATCCATCAACTGGGGAATAGCTGAACAAGTTGTGGTATATGAATGTAATGGAATGCTATTGTTCCATAAGAAATGATCAGCAGGTGGATGATGAGAAGGTAGAGTTCAGAAAAACCTGGAAAGACTTACATGAACTGATGCTGACTGAACTGAACAGAACCAGGAGAACATTGTACACAGTAACAGCCACATTGTGTGATGACTGATTTTGATAGACTTATCTCTTCTTAGCAATGTAAGAATCTAAGACAACTCCAAAAGACTCATGAAGGAAAATGCTATCCACATTCAGAGAAAGAGTCTGAATACAAATGGAAGCATACTATTTGTGCTTTCTCTCTCTCTCCATCTGTCTGTCTCTCTCTTGCTTCTTCTTTCTCATGGTTCCTCCCATTGGTTCTAATTCTTTATAATATGACTAATATGAAAATATGCTTAAATGAATGTATATGTAGAGCTTATATCAGACAGCATACTGTCTTGGAGTGGGGGAGGAAGGGAGAAAATTTGAAATTCAAAATCTTATAAAAGTGAATGTTGAAAATGAAGAATAAGTTAATTTTTTTAAAAAAAGTATAAAGAAAATGTCTTTGCCAACTCCTGGTTCAATTGAACTGAACTTCTGGCTTTTGGGCCTAGCTAAGGATTTGGGGATGGGGATATAATGGAGGTGGTACACCTGAGGAACACTTTTGTTGGGCATATCACTGTTGTTTGTTTAATTCATTTCTAATAGGTTGAAGTTATCAGTAAACCACTATGCCTTGAGAAGGGGAATCAGGCAGTAAGGGAATTTCAAGCTATTTTTCCAATTGATAATCCTCATGCCACATCATAAATTAATATGAGCCTGGGATAGCACCCACAAAGGGGTGGGGTCCAGAGAAGGATGGTAGCTGTCTCTCTAAAGGCCTGAGATACATCCAAGGAGATGGGATGACTCTGGGCACCCCCTGCTGCTGGGTGGTTCTTATGACATGCGGAAAAAGTATTTGATTGATAGTGGACAGAGCATGGACCTTGTTACTAATGTGTAAGGCACTGTTCACAGTGCCCACCTGTTGTCATATTAGTTACTGAGCATTTGCTTGTTTGAATTTATCTGTTATTATTCCTTGAACATAATAATTCTGTATAGATTATGAATAAACAAGTGATTGTGCGATCTTAGCCATTTGGGAATTCCCTCACATTTTTTACATGCTTATATATCTCCTGTGATCTTTTCAATGTACTCTAATAATAAATAAGTCTATCAATGTGCTTCTTTATAGAGGACATGGCCAATGTGATAAATGAAGACCCTCTTCTTTATCTACTCCAAACATCTTGGAGAGATCATGGAGCACACTACCTATTTGTATATTTTCCTTTTCATTTATCATGTTATGATAGGACCAGAATTTTAATGATTCTGCTTCCAGGACTTCCTTCTTCCCCTTGGAAACCTGAACAGTCCTAATTACCTTTACATAGCTCCCTGGTCTTGGGACATGAAAAGTTCCAGTCCAGTGGGATTGGAGCCTCTCAGATTTGGAGGGTGTTTGTGACCATGTAAGTCTTCATACTCACATGACTTATCAATCAGATGAAGCTTCCAGATGGACAGGAAGAGGACCATTTCTGGAGAAGTTAATATCCATGTTGTATATTCTTATTCTCTTAGGGCAAGGTAAATCTCCTTCTTTATAAAATGTTCAGTGACTCATGAATGCCTCATTTTGCTCTAAAACTGAACTTGTACCAGGAGGGTACTGGATTTAAAGCCATGTCAGTAGCATACATGTCTCTTCTTGACATGCAATTCCTTGGTAACATCCTTTACTCCTGTTTCTTTTTCCATTTCTTCCTGCCCCAACTTTTCTCCTTTTTTGAAAATCTATTAGTGTATTACCTAGAAGATGTTGGTAGATTTGAGTTCATCACTATTGAATGAGAGAATTCAAATATCTGAAATAGTAAAAACAGAAATAAAACCATCAACCTAAGAGGAACCCAGTCATCATTAATATTGCCACTTGGGGAAATGTGGCTCTACAAGGATAAATGACTTGCCCAAAATAAGACAGTTATTCAGTTAGTGGTAGGACTGGATCAGAGGAAAAGAGGAAGGAGTTGACAACACTAATATAAAGGAGACAAGAGCTGCAAAGTGTAAAATAGAAAGAAAAGACCTCTGAAACGCTTGGAAGAGAGGCCTGAATGAAGAACAGGAAGCTGAAGAGAAACTCCTTGCTCAGTTGAGCAGATAGGTATTCTACAGACCCGGGTCATCTAACATGTAAGTAGTCTTTCTTCTCTGTCTATTTCTACTCGTCATAGTAGTCTGAGTTCAGAACTTGGTACAGTGCCTGACCAATAACTGGTGCTTAATACATAAACATTTGTTGATTCATTTATATACTGGTTCCCCCCTCAAAATCTGACTGTAGGACGTGGTCTATCATTTGTGTTTTCATTAACACTTAATACGATGAAGATAAAGATAGCTGTCATGATAAAAATGAATGAAATATATTTGAAGGGAAAGATATTTCTGTGTAGTTATTTTCCATATATACACAACAGATAGATATGTACATAGGTTTACACACACACACACACACACACACACATCTTTCAATAAGCTCTCATTTTAGGGTGGGTATTTGTATTCTAGGTAATCACCATTGTTTGTAATAAGTAGCCATGATGCACTCAAGAAGGCCAGTCTAAATTTGTAGGCGGCCAGTCCAATGATTCACTGTAGGAAGGAGACCAGGAAATAGACGAGTTATGCTTTTTGTTTTTGTTTTTTTGTCTTACACATATGTGGAAATTTTCTCTTCTATTGGATTGGACTGCTGGGTCAGACTAGAATATGTTTCCATAGAATTCTCTGGTCAAGAAGAGGGCAAAAAGAAAAATCCTCTTTAGTCCTTTTCTTTTCTCTCTCTCTGAAGGTCTTTCTCTTCCTCTCCATGTTACCAATTCCACTAACTACCATGAATATCCTTGGGGCAGACACATTATTTCTACTAGTTATTCAAAAGTCTAAAGAGATGTATAACAAAATGTATAGAGTCTAACAATTGCTATAGGCGAGGTGTTTTCTAGTCTCCTGGCCTGTGAGTGACCACTGTGAGAAGGGTCTCCTGTCCACTGCTGCCACAAACTCCACCATGCCAGCTCTCCTCCTTGTCTTGGGGCTTCCACCCAGCACTGGGACCTGAATCTAAGTATGGGCAAAGCCACAGAGTCCTGCCTCTGTGTTACAGATATTCCTGTAACCTCCTTTGGACTAGTTGTATGACCTCCTTATCGGCTGGGAGCCCCAGAAGTATCTGCTCCTACCGCTACTGCTGCTGCTCCTTCAGACACTCTCATGGCAGCCTTCTGGGGCAGGGCTATGCTGGTGGAACCTGCACTGGACTGCACTCTACTCCCACTGTGGCACGACAGACCCTTCCTGCTGACCTTCTAAGTAGTACCTGGTGTCTGCAGGCTGAGAGGTCAGGAAACTCCCACTGCTGCCAGCAATTCAGTGACCTTGCCCCAGGCTAGGTGGGGATGGGTCTGCACTGTGCTGGACTATACTCCTCTCTGAGCCTGGTACAACAGAACTTTTCTACTGACCTTATAAGTTGTCTTGGGCTGGAAATTTGTTTCACTCTGTCTTTTAGCAGGGTCTGCTGCTCTGTTTGTTTAGAGTTTTTTTTAAAAGGTATTTGGAGGGTTTTGGAGGAGAACTCTGGCAAGTCCCAGCCTTTACTCTGTCATCTTGGCTCTGCTCAGCAACTGTTATATAACAACACACTTTCTGAATTAGCCATAGCCTACGCCATGATTCTTATACTTAGCAGACACACTACAAAATCCGATAACGGGTATTTGTCTTTGTGTTATCCTCTTTACCATCTATGGGTGAAATAGCCTCAAAAACTTAATAGCTTCTAGTGCCATAGCTACACTTCCCCTCCCCCTCAAAACTTCCAAAAAAAGGATAGGAAGTTGTGCAGAGGACAGTTCATTCATTGAAGCAGTTATGCAAGAAGAAGGGGAAGCCTATTTTCCAGAATGTCTGGCATAACCTAGCAGAAATTGGGAAGAAAAGTGGGCTTGGGGAAAAACGAGTCCTGGTAATGGGACAGTAGTAATGGTAGCCCCAACAGCATGAGACAGCAGAGGAGTTTAAGGGGATTTGTGGGAGGGAAGGGCTTAGGGGAAGAACTCTGTTCTCAGAAGGTAGCATACCCCACAGGATGTTGGCACACTGGGACAAAGCCCTCTTTATTGTATGCCAGTTAAAGCTCTGATGGCTTTCTATTTCCTATTAGATAAAATCTAAACTCCTTAGATTTCAAGCATTCAAGGCCTTCCATAATTTGATCCCTCCCACACTCTTCAATTTTATCTTTCTCTCCACAAATTATTTCCTAAAATAGTGGTAAAATGTCCTACTCTTTGTTCCTTGAAGATAGTCCTGCCTTCAGTTGCTCCCTCTGCCTGGCATGCCTTCTCTCTTCCTTCAACTTATCCAAGTCCTACATTTCCTTCAAGAATAGGCTCTGAGTCTTACCTTCTCTTTGAAAACTCCCCTGATGTTCCTAGTTTTCAGTGATTGATCCCTCCTGCAAACTCCTAGAGGATTTATTGCCTATTCCATTTATTCACCCTTAAAATGCTTTGTCTTAAATTATTAATTATTTCTGTAAGTATTCTGTAAGTATTTGTCATATCTCCAATGAGACTGTAGGCTCCTTGTAGGAAGAGAACATATAGAAAGTCTCTTTTGAGTTCTTTGGATCTAGTATAATGCCTTGCCCACAGTGGATGCTTAGAAAAAGTACTTGATTGGGGACTAAGAAGCAGAGTCTATGTTGAATCACTTTTCATATCCTTAGTGACTAGCATTGGACGTTGCCCAAAGTAAATGCTTAATAAATGCTTGTTGAATAAAGCTGAACAGTGATAATGATGGGTGATATTGACTGAACTACAGTTTGGAATAGGAGGATCATCACAGCTGGGACTCAATCTAGCATTGGGAGAAAGAGGAAAGATAAAGGAAAAGCAAGAGGCTGACTGTATCTTATCCTTGTGAATCAGGGTTAGGTTGCTCAGACTAGCTTTTTCTACAATTCAGGAGTCAGGAGTTCATAATTATACTATAGACTGTGGCCAAGAGACCCCTGACTCTGAGTCAAATAGTGTGAGATTGATCTTGAACTCCAAAGTTATTATTTCATTAACTATTATTTCCCCATAGACTTTACTATAGGAAACTTTCAAGTATAGTTTGTGTATAGCTTGTATCTAGGTTTCTGTAAATATAGATAAAACTAGCTCTTGTGTAACTACCCAAGGTTACATGTAGTTTTGAGTATAAGGCTGCTTACATTTCACCCTCCTGAAAATGCAGAAGTTTCAGGGTACTGCAAGGAATTTACATGTAGAAATCACAAAGGGATTCTCAAAGATTTGTCAATAATATACAGAATTTTTCATTTTCTAGGGGGGTTCCGCTTTTCCACAACATCCTGGAAACTGACTTAGCACTGCCCTGTTTGGATTTTCCTATAAGGTAAACTGAACTTGGAGTAACCATCAGGGCAACACCGTGGTATTCTAGTGACTCTTCTTTCTGAGAGTCTTATACAGACCCCTGAAAAGTTGTATTGTTATTTAATGATTTTTATTTCCTCAGAAGTGAAACATAGTATGGACACATAATACCTTTCCTATTATAAGTCCTACTTGGATTGTCCAAGTCAAGTCAAAACATTTTGTTTTCTCCATGTCTTGGCTTTAGCACTTTACTGCACCTCCATCCAGGGGTGGAGGGTACATGACTAACCTTGTTCTCCCTTCAAGAAGTAGACTGCTCAGGATGTTTTTCTTCTCAGGGTAAGTCATAGTCCTAAGAAGCAACTTCCAAGGTTGGCACTGCTCAAGACATCTAACTTCTTTGACTAGAATACTAAACTCTGAAACTGGAGTACCCAAGAAATACCCCTCCTCTAATAAGGAGGCAGGCATTGTGGAATGGCAGTGTCCATCAACTCTCCTCTCAAGCCATGCGAACATGGGACCACGTGTAGTAGACTGATAGTATTTTTTTATATTCTGGTGTTCCACATTCTAAATATCTACTGCTCACAGCTCCAGTAAAGATTAAGCAAATGCTATCTAGGTGAACTAGGAATGGGGAAGGAAACTATAAGAACTGGATCCAAGGGGCATTTGCATCGCCAAATGAAGGGAGAGGTAAATGATTCCCCTATTTGCATCTTCTCTCCTTTACTGAGATACACAGATAAAGAACACACCTTTTCTTTTATATGTATGGAGACACCTGAAAAGCAAGCAACCTTATTAACTCCTATGTTTTGAGGTAACATGGAAGATGATGATACTATGTATTCTCTTTGCCATCTTCTTTGTGCTCTCTGTGTAAGTAGTAGGGACCAATTTTTTTTCCATCATGATGTTAAGGAGTCAAGTTCCCTCACTTTCTCATTTAATCATCACACATTAATTATATGTTTACTAAATTCAAAATATCATTCTAGGCACTGGTACTTTGAGATCTTAGTGATATATTTTTTTATTGTCTCTAGTCTACACTCCTGATTCTCCAGGACTTCCATTAAAATGCTCCAGAAACATCTTCGTCTTAGAATTCATCCATTAGAAATACATTCAGCCCTGTGGACTCTATCAGTGATTGGCTAGTTCTTTCTTGTACATCTATTTTAAGGAGGAGTTTGTGGCCAGTCATCCTTCCTCCCTTTCTGGACTGCATCTCTGATTCTCCCGGACTTTGGCTACAATCCCACCCTACCTTTGGCTCCCTTTTATATGTCTTCCACTATTAGAATATAAACTAGTGTATAAGCTCCTTGAGTGGAGGGTCTATCTTTCTTTCTGCTTTTTTTTGTGTTCCTAATGCTTAGCATAGTGGTTGGCATATTGTAATCATTTAATAAAACTTTGTTGATTTGATATGGATCCTTTCTACATCAATGTATATTTAAATCTCTTCAAGTTTTCTTGTCCTCTCTCTTGGTGTAAGTAGCACATCACACACAGAGAGCAGAAGAGGGAGATAGAATATGAGCAACATTTCAACTGTACCATATTGTCTCCTATTTGATTTGTAGGAGTTTTTCCCCACCCTGTACTAATGGAGGCAATGCCAATGGCCTGACCATGTTATTTGCATGCCAAATGTACGTTTGCCTAAAAGACTATTTTACAGCGAACTCACACAAGACAAATGCTTACATGGATGTCAGAAGAAGTGATGTAAGGATACTGTCAAGGTCTCACTAAAGAACTTTGGAATTTATTGTGTGACAATCAATTGCAAAAGCAAAGGACTGTTCGCCATGGTATACTTGCATCAAAGAAGACTTTGTGTTCTGGGAGCATAGCAGAATTGCAACAACAGCTCAAAAGAAATATGGAATGCTGAAATGTAGATACAGCTCCACTCCAAATGTTCATGTGGGCTATTTGTGCCAACCTGTAGTAAAGCCTTCCAGAGCTCATATTGGTCTGATAGGTCAGAGTCAGACATACTGTACCTTGACTCCAACATAGTGATGGCATTTTGCTCCTCCTCAAGAATGAAGGAAAACAGTCAACCACCTAATCAATCAACAAACCAAGCAACAATGGTGTATGGATGTTGATATATACAAATTTCTAGAGGACCCTATCCTCTTCTAGACTCTCTTTCTGGGTTCTTCTTTGTGTGATTCAGAACCATAACAGAACTGGACAGGAAAATACATGATTGCAAGCCAAGGACAATTCATCATGAAAGAAATGGATGCAAATCTCCCACAGGCTCAATTACCGTTGTTCCCTTTGCATCCCTTTGATTTGCATTACATTTGACTAACTTTTTATCAAAGATAGAAGGAGTTGAAATGTTCTTCTGCCTCTGCTCTGAATTTATCCATTCCTCCACTTTTGTGCATCCTGCTTATATATATATATATATTTCATTTAACTCCCCTTCCCATTGTTCTCCATATGCCTCAGATCTCTACTGTTTAGTTTAGTTAAAAATCTTTCTTGCTTTCAACTATGGCCCTAGAATTTCTTCTATAAATTCTTTCAGTTTAACTGTTTACTTAAAGTAATTCGGAGATAGCTATTTGAAACACTTAACAACCTAAACTTACTTCTCAATAAATTAGACCCCAAAAGGATGGTATGGATGCCATAGTAAAATCTCAGGTATTTGATTGGATTTATAATTGGATGGTAGTCATCCAAGTTTACTGGAGGCCCTGTAAATATTGGTGGGACTAGTGTTTCTAAATGTCTCTTGCTTGGACACCTATGTTCATTTTTCTGTTGATAAATGAACCAACTGAATCTTTCATGAGCTTCTTTCTGCCTGCCTAGAATGCCCTGTTTTTTTTTTTCTTTCTACTTATTTTAACCCAGATCAAGGCTCAGAATCCTGGCCTAGGTTGGGAAGTGTGACATACCACCTAAGAGGACAGACACCTCTGTTTTGCAGAGAGAGAAGAGGTCCTAATTCTCTATTCCAATTCTTTAGGAAGATACAGAGTACTCTTTTCCCTGTTTGTCCATCATTAGGTAAAGGCCACTACTGGAGGAGTATTCATCTTTGAAAAAGAACATTTTCTACATATAGTCACAGAAAGTTAATTCTGCTTCCTCTCATCCTTATCTGTAAGGATAGGACATCATAAGCCTTATACTCCCAAGTGTTGTCATGTCATCTGGAGGAATAGTTGTGTTTTCAGGGAGTAGAGTTGGGAGGCCTATTGTTGGTCTAGTGAAAGAATACTAACTCTCAATTTAGAAGACATAGGTTCAAATATCACCTCTGATGCTTACTACTTGTATGACCTTGGGCAAGTCACAACCTTGCTGGCCCTGTAGTTCATTGCTATCCTTCTCATGGAGGACCAAAATGACATTACTATGCTAGAACCAAGTTTCAGTGTTTCTCACTGGCTGATCAGATCAACAGAAACTTGGAGTGTTCTACCACAGGTCAGATGCAAATAGTCCATGGGAACATTTGGGGTGGATGATCTAAATGTGCACATATTGCATTTCTTTTGATCAATTTTAATTCTGCTTCCTCATAGAGCATAGCATCTTCTCTGATATGGGTACTCCACGCTATGGGGTCCTGTGACGGTCTCATCCATGCCACACAATCAATTCTAAAGTTCCTAAGTGAGACCTTAAAAATATCTTTATATAACTTCTTCTGACCACCATGTGAATGTTTGCCCTGTGTGATTTCTCCATAAAATAGTTTTTTTTGACAAGTATATATTTTACATTTGAACATCATGGCTAGCCCATTGGAGTTGAGCTCTCTGAAGTAGAGTTTGAATGCTTGGCAGTTTAGTTCAAGAAAGGATCTCAGCGTCTGGTACCTTATCCTAGAAGATCTTCAGAATCTTCCTAAGAAAATTAACATAGAAGTGATTCAGTTTCCTAGCATGGAGCTAGTATACTGTCCATGTTTCATAGGCATACAAAAATGAGGTGAGCACACAGATCTGTTGACATTCAGTTTGGCAGTTAGTTTTATACCTCTTTTCTCCCATACTTTCCTTTGGAGCTTCCCAAGCACCGAGGTAGCTCTGGCAATGCATGTGTCAACTTCATTATCATTATTTATGTGTACATCCCTGGAAAGTACACTGCCAAGGTAAGTGAGCTTATCTACAGCATTCAAAAATTCTCCATTTGTTGTAACTGATGGTTTCATCTGTGGATGGTATGCTGATGGTTAATGGAGAGCCTGTGTTTTCTTGGTGTTAATTGTTAGGCCAAAATTAGCACAAGCAGCAGAAAATTAATTCATACTTTCTTGCTTCTCAGCTTCAGAGACTGCATTTAGTGCACAATAATACGTAAATAAAAAATCCTACACTAGTACTCCCTCCACTTTGGTCTTGGCTTGTAGCCTTTTCAAGTTGAAGCTTTTACCATTGGTGCCATAGCTGACTGTGATGCCATGTTCATTCTCATTGAAAACATTTGATAACATGGCTGAAAACATGCTAAAAAGCTTAGGAACAAACACACAATCTTGTTTTATTCCATTGGTGACTGGGAAAGTCTGAGAGGATTGTCCATTATCCAGAACCCAGGCAAGCATGCCACCGTGAAACTGACATACAATACTAGTGAACTTCTCTGGGCAACCAAATTTTGACGTAATTTTCCATAAGCCCTCATGACTAATAATATCAGAGACCTTGGTCAGATCTACAAACATTGTGTACAGACCTCTGTTAAGCACCCCAGCATACAGAGAGGGGGCCTGCTGTACAAGTTCTTTGATCTGCTTTTCTGAAAAGAAAGGCAACTTTTGAAGGGATAACAACCTCCTTTAAACTATCACATATATCATTCCTTCAATCAAGCACATATATCATTCACCTAGTTTAGGGGAAAAAGTCAGCACTCTGAACTTCAGAGAAAATACAGAGGAATCAAAGATCAATAGATATGGCTTCCAATAGTCTGACCATAATCAATACATACATACATCACAAATCAACAGACAGGTCCAACTCTCTGACCATAACCAGAGAGGGTTTTCAAAGCTTGGGACCTTCTTAGCAGTTTCCCAGGGTCTTGTCTGGCCAAACACTTCCAGTCAGTAAGCCCCAAAGAGAGTATTCTTGCACTTTTTAGAGCCAGAGGGTATCACAATCCTTGAGAACCAGTACTTCATTAACAAAAGGTATGGGCCTTCCTACAGAGCTTTTCAGGCCCATAGTGGGTGGGGAAAATCTTCTTTAATCACATTATTCAATCAGAGGCACTTTATACTAAAACAAAAATAACAAAAGCTCCTACTTTGTCATTACATCCTAGCATTTCTCCTAGATTTGCTGGGCAGAAAACACCATATTGACCCTTTCATTGGACCTTTCTGAAGCTATACTGGCTCTCAGGTAGATGAACACTTTTCAGGTGAAGGATCAGCCTACTAAAGAGGACTCTGGCAAAAATCTTACCAACAATGATTAAGGGAGAGACCCCCCTGTGATTGTTGCAAGGACCATCTATTTCCTTTACATTTATAGAGATGGATAATACAGGCATTCTTGATCTCCTGGGGGATACACCCTCCTCTTGTTGTATAATCTGGAAAATTTCAGTCAACTTTTGTATGAACAATGGACTCCCTACCTTGTAAATCTCAGCTGGAATAGAATCAGCACCAGGTGATTTGCCATAAGAAAGGAGCCTAATGGTATTCAAAACTTCTTTAGTTGGAGTTTCAGGTAGGGAGGGATTGATTTCAACATGAGGTAAATGGTCAGTGACTTCAACATTGATTGATGACAGTCTGTTGAGGACACTATGGAAGCATTCAACCCATCTCTCTAGGATCATGTCCTTATCACTAATCAGTGTGGCTCCATCAGCACTGAGTAGCTGAGATGTACTGTAAGACCATAAATTGCCAACAGGGCATCATAAAAGCACTTTGGATTGTTACTAGCAGCATAAAACTGAGTTTCATCTTTTTTACTGAGCCAAGAATCCTGCATCTTTCTAAGTGTTTCTTATACTTTACTTTTGATAGAATTAAAGCTGCCTTCTTAATGATGGATGAACTATCCTGCTTGTAAACCCAGTGAAATTCTCATTTTTCATTTATCAGCTTCTGAATTTCCCCATCATTTTCATCAAACCAGTCTTTATGTTTGTGAGTGTTTTGACCCAGATGAGCAAATTCAGTGCTATACACCAAATCCCTGTAAGTTCCCCACTGCTCCACTGTTGCCAACTATATGTAGGCTCACCTTTCCCTCCAAGTTAGACACAAACTTGTCTTTCAGAGAAGAGCTCTAATCTGCTGACAACAATTCTTTTAGTAGTCATTTTGCCTTGGGAATTCTGCTTTTGTTGAATGCAAATATTTGGCTTGGAGAGGATAAGCCTATGATCAGTCCGGCACTCTGCTCCTTACATTGACTTTGTCATTCTCACATCCTGTTTGTCTCTTCTCCTTTACGTATACTATTAAATGGCAATGTTTGCCTCAAGGGTTAATCCATGAAGTTTTGTTGTGTTTGTATGAGACAAGACAGTGCTGGTGATGAGATCTTAGGTGACTCTAGAGGTGGAAAGCAGCCCTGAAAAGGGCTTGACAGGTTTCACAGCAGATGTGCTATCTTCCTTGAATATATACCCTACGTGAGAAATTGGACTAGACAGCCTCTGAAGACTCTTCTAGCTCCTGATCTATGATATTATGATAGAAATGCTTAGTTTTCACAACTGGAGCCCAGAGAAATAATTTTCACTGATCCAGGCAAGGTATGTAAATCACATGCAGCTGAAAAGAGCAGTTGTAGCTGAGGCTGACGGAGATTTGCATCCACACTGAGCTGCATGGTCCTTTCCTCCCCAATCCTAGAGGGCTCTCTAATCATACTGTAGATTGGAGACAGAGGAGAGCATTCACCTTGCTCATCTTGTCAAGCAAAACAGGAGCTCCAAGAGTCAGAGGCCAGCAGAGACCTGAGCAAGACCAGTCATTGGAGGAAGTGCTGAAATGGTGGGAGCATTCACGATCTTTACCATGGTTCTCTTAGTCTTGTTGTGTTCCCTAGGGATCATGGCTAATGGCTTCATTGTTGTGGTACTGGCAAGGGAGTGGGCTCGATGCCACCGGCTATCTCCTTGTGATATGATCCTCATCAGTTTGGGTGCCTCTCGCTTCTGCATGCTGTGGGTTGGAGTGATACGAAACTTTTACTATTTTTTTCACCACCTACATTATGCAAAGGAGCCTGCCCACCAGTACTTTGGGATTTACTGGGATTTTCTGAATACAGCCACGTTCTGGTTTGCCACTTGGCTTAGTGTCCTCTTTTGTGTGAAGATTGCAAATTTCACTCACTCAATTTTCCTTTGGCTGAAGTGGAGAGTCAAGGCACTAGTACCCTGGTTCCTATTAGCATCCCTGTTAATCTCTTTTATTGTCACCATGCTGTTTTTGGGAGGAAACACTGTTTTGTACCAGGCATCCTTGCAGGGGAAATTTTCTGGGAACATAACCTTATATGGCTTCTCTAGGAAAGTAGAAATGTACTACTTTCTCCCTTTGAAACTTATTAGCTTGTCTATTCCCTGTTCTTTGTTTGTATTCTCCATAGTTCTCCTGATTGCCTCTCTGCAGAGACACTTGTGGAGAATGCAGCATAGTGCCAACAGTGCCCAGGATGCTAGTACTCAGGCTCACAGCAGAGCTCTGAAGTCTCTGATCTCCTTTCTAATTCTTTATGCTATTTCTTTTCTTTCTTTGATTATTGATGTTACTGCCTTTTGTAGATTTGAGTGTACCTGGTACTGGCCATGGCAAATTGTGATTAATCTGAGCTCATCTGTTCATCCCTTCATCCTTATCCTTTGCAACTCCCAGCTAGGAGGGGCATTCATGAAGTTTCTTCTTCTGCTTAAAGCCTTCTGGAATAACAAGGGGACATCATGTCCTACCTAAGATACACACCTCTCTCTCCCATGCCAAAGAAAAGACTCTACTGAGGACTGGACCAGAGCATATCCTTTGACCTCAACATTTTCATCCTATTGAAGTATGGATAAAATTAAACATTTTCCTCGTTCCTTATTCCTGTACTCAGACATTCAAATGAATCTGTGACATCATGGATTTAGGAGTGTCTGACTTCCAGTGAGGCCTTACTGATGCCTGTATCTGCCTGCCCATGCTGCTTCCCTCTTGTTCTCCCTTGAGTTCACCATAAAGATTGCCAGTGGAACACTCTGGTTGTCCTCTTACCATTTTTCACACTTGTCACTGTATCCTTTTGTAAAAAAAGAAAAAAAAAACATCATGCAGCTTTCAAAGGAAATTGCTTTTTCTTTTTGAAATAACCACAGTGACTTTCTTCAAATAACTTCAGAAGGGTCATCTCTGCGTTGTTATTCCAAAAACTAAACGTTCAAGAAAGTCACCGATGCTTTGTTTATCACAATGTCCATGTGATGAAACAACGTTTTGTATTAAGAAAGAGCTTAAACGTTCTATTTCAATTTTATTTTAAAGCCTTTAATTCTGACCAAGATAGAAGCTGTTTGAAAAGGAAATCTTGGTTAGAGCATTAACTGTGGAAGGCAGGCAGTAAGAAGTCCAGATTGCTAGAGTTAATGCCAGATATTAGAAGAGGACATTGTAAGTAAGTGTCACGGAACATTTTTTAATGGGTAGGAGGAAGTTTGTAGAATCTTCTTTGATTTAGAGCTGAAGGAACCTTAGAAATCATTTACATGGGAGAGAAATGAAACCTAGAGAATGAAATTACTCTAAAGTCACACAAGTAACTTGAATTCAGGTCTTCTGAGTCCAAATCAAGGCTCTTTCCCCTAGACCACTGCTTTCAACGTTTTTGTTTTTTTACCTTCTTTCAACACACAACAACAACAGCAGCAACAAATGTATTATGAATCTCCAAGGTAATTTAATATTATTACTACTTATAATAACTAAAATAAATTTTGTCCTCAAAAGCCCAAAGCTAAAGTTTTGAAATATAAATTTGAAAATTTATAAAATTTGAGAATATTCTATGGAACACTAAATGTAAATTTATAAACCATGGTTATAAAATACTTAAAATATTTTGTTTTAGATATCTCTAAGAATCAAAAGAAATATTTCAGTGAGACTTGATATGCTTACTGTGATCTGCAAGATTTCAGGTTAAATTTCTTTATATTTTGTTGAGTAAAAATAACATTTTAAATATAATAAGTGACAACCTGGAAGATCTTTAACATATAATATAATATACATGTCATATGTAAATTTGATTTGGATTTTCTTTATTTGAACAAAGGTTTGTAATATTTTTGCTCCCTACCATATAATCACAATTTTAAATTGGGTTCTGCATTGATTTCATTTCTGTATTTTAAATTGTAACAAGAATGAAGTGAAAATACTGGCTCACACAAATATGTGGTAGGAAATGGTAGGGTAATTTTACAGGCTCTGTTGCAGAGTCATGAAAATTTATTTTCTTTTTAGCCAAATATTTATGACAATTAGTTTTTAATGATTGTTGCCTAAAATCCATTATGTCAATACAATTTTCTTTTTCATCTATTATCACTTTATTCACCAAAGACATAAAAGACATATCATGTAGGTTGCAAATACAATTTAATTTACTAGAATAATTAGGAAAATTTTTATTGAAATTCTTTTTTTCCTTCAAATCTAAGATGATCATTGGTGTCTTTTTTGATAGGCTGATGGAAAGGCGGTTCATTTCTAATCATAAATTATGTAATGTCACAAAGCACTCAATATTTTTCTCCATTTTTTGGCTCAAAAAGTTTTATTTCTCAATCACACTTTTTACTTTATCTTAAACACTGAAGACATTTTTATTATTACCCAATAATGATGAATTCTGTTGGTTAGTTTTTGAAGCAATGTCTGCTAAATACTGCAGCTAACTCTTTTCTCAAACCACTTAGTTGAGTAAAAACTTCCCCACAGGAAAGCCATCTAACAGCTCTGTGTTTGAATTATATCATGCTCAATGCACATCTCTCTGCATGAAATGGTAAGCAATTAAGTGTTAGTCTTGATTTTATAAAATTAATTATTTTGAAAGCATCATCTAACACATTTTTAGATTGTGGCATTCTCTTTGATGCTGAAACATGATTATGTATGTTGCAGTGTGTCTATGCTATATTTATGTTAATTTTTAGCATGCCAAACAACATCCTCAAGTTTCTCAGTCATTGATTTTGCTCCATCTGTGTAAACTCCACCATAGAATCTTTAGATTTGTTTTCCTTCAAATTCATTATTATGAATTAATTAGGTTAAAGTGCATCTTCTCCTATTGTGTGTCTGTCCTGTTAAGTGATGATAAAATAGTGGATTCTCTTATATTTTGCCATCTTGCAGTGATCTTACAAATATGCCACATGTATATACAAACATATACACATATACACTATACAAATATACCATATTGCAGTTACTAATAGTTTCTCTTTCTTGACACTTATTTGACAAATCATAAATAAACATAAAGGTTTAACAGGGAAATTATTTCTAAAACCAAAAAAAAGTTTGAGACATTTATTTGATAAACATTTACTAAGTGATCATTGTGTGTCAGGCACTGTACTAAGCACTTAAAAGAAAGTCAAAAAGTAATCCTTGCTTTCAAGGAACTCACATTCTAATGAGGGAAACAACATGAAAAAAGTCATGTGCAAACATGCTGCATAATGGAAAAATTGGAAATAATAAACCAATGACAGGCCCTAGAATTGAGGGAGATCTGGAAAGATTTCCTGTAGAATGTGGAATTTTAACTGGACTTAAAGGAAGCCAGGAAGTGGAGATGAAAAGAGAGAGAATTCCAGGCAAGTGGAGTAGCCAGTGAAAATATCTAGAGTCTGGATATGAACTGTCTTATTAAAGGAACACTACCAAGAAAGCTAGTGTCCTTGTATTACAGAGTATGTGGTGAACTGTGAGGTATAAGAAAATTGGTAAAGTGTGTATATATGGGGGTCAGGTTATAAAAGACTTTGAATGCCAATCAGAGAATTATATTTGATCCTAGAGGTGATAGAGGATCACTAGAGTTTGTTGTTGTTGTTGTTGTGTGTGTGTGTGTGTGTGTGTTTGTGTGTGATGACATGGTCATACCTGAGCTTCTGGAATATAACTTTAACAGATGAGTGGATGATGGACTGGAGTGGGGACAGAGGTGTAGCAAGGAGACCAACCAACAGGCTATTGCTGTATTACAAGCAGAAGGTGATGAGGTCCTGCCATAGTGTGGTGGCAATGTCAAAGCAGAGAAGAAGGCATATGAGAAAGATGTACAGTAAAATCAATAGCCCTTATCAATAGGTCAGATAGGGGAGAAGTAAAAGAAAGATTATGGAACTGAGAATGACAACCAAGTTACATGCCTGGGTGACTGGAATAATGGTGGTAGCCCCAACAATGATAGAGAAGTTGAGAAGAGAGGAAGAATTAATGGGAAAAATAAGTTCAGTTTTGAACATATTGAATTCAATATGACTATAGGATGTCCAGTTTGAGATGTCCAGTAGATAACTGGAGATTGGATTCTGGAAGTAGGGAAAGAAGTTAAGTTGGATAAGGAGACAAGATTTTCACCAGCATAGCCATGATATTTGAAACCTTGACAGCTAATGAGATCATCTAGTGAAATACAGAAAGAAGAGAAGAAGATGACCAGGACAGAGTGAGACACTTTGATCTGGATGAAAATATTGCAAAAGAGACAAAGAAGGAATGATCAAATGAGAAGAAGAACCGGAAAAGGGTAGTGTGAAGAAAACCTAGAAAGAGGAAAATATCAAGGAAAGGAAACTGATTGACAATGTCAAAGGCTGCAGAGAGGTACAAAGCAGAGGAGGATTAAGAAAAAGCCATTGTATTGGCAGTTAAGGGATCATTAGTAACTGGAGAGAAGAGTTTTGTTTGAATGATGAAGCTACAAGTCAGATTATAGAAAGTTAAGAAGAGAGTGAGAAGCATTGTAGATGGTCTTTTCAAGCAATTTATTCATAAAATAAAGGAGAGGAGTGGAATGATAGGTATAGGGAATTGTTGAATTAATTGAGGGTTTTTAAAGGATATTTGTATAAATCTTATATTTAAGTACTTATTGTCATGTAAGAATTATTAGAATGAGAGCTCCCTTGGGAGCAAGGTCTATTTTTTATGTTACTTGTATCCCCAGACCTTAATGGGTGCCTGGTACATAATAGGTGTTTAATAAAAGTTCATTTAGTGACTGACTTGTTAATGAACTCCCTTATAGCCATCCTATTAGCTATTTATCTCAACATTATATTATTTGCACATTTTCTGAGTATGCCATTACTGATAAAAATATAAGACAAACAAGGTCAAGTATGAACCCATAGGGTTCCCTATTGGATATCTCTTGTTACATTGACATTAAATCATCATGTGGGAATTTAACCATTTCTGAATCCATCTACCTGTATTATTGCCTAGTCCAAATTTCTCCATGTTTTCCATAAGCGCCGTGAAGATACTTTATCCCATTCTCTGCTAGAATTTAAGAAGGTGATACCTATAGTATTACCATTATCTACCAGTTTGAGAAATCTGTCAAAAAAGGAAATAGGTATTTTGAAAGGTTTCTTCTTGAAGTTTTGTTGGCTCTTGGTTGGATTAGATCAGTGGTGTCAAACTCAAATAGAAATGGAATCATTAAACTATACAAAAGAATTCTTGGAAAATCATATATTAATGTTATCTCTACTTTATTGTGTTTTTATTTGTTTTGTTAAATATTTCCTAATTATCTTTTAATCTGTTTGGATGACACTCAGGAGTGTTGTAGGCTGCACCTTGGCTAGAGTCTCAGATAATTTGGTTCAATATATTCTGATCCCATGTGGGGAGCTTCATTTTATCTCCACTGCTGAATTGGTTAGGCCATTGAACCAAGAGGTTATACTTAGATCCACATACTTAGATTCTATAGTGCATGATTATGACATATTGCAAGGCATTACACATGACCACATTTATAATCTATTGCTGCCCCAGTAGAAACTCAATTCAATCAAATGCTAAAAAGAGCTGGAATGCACATTGTGGGTAGGAGATGACTTTTTTTTCCCATGTGATGCTATCCATGTTAGTATCTTTGGGACCCCTCTGGTTGTGTAGTAGATATCAATGACTGAGAAACTGCAGAGATGAAAGTACAAGGGAGAGTGTAGTCCAGCATCCAGACAGATCAGAAGGCTGATCAGTCCATTGCCCAGTAAGGTCAGCAAATAAGGTAGCCACAAATATTACAAAGAACCCAACTTGAGTTTGCTGGTCAGTGGAGAGTCCCAGAAAGATGAACTCTTTTACCTAGGTCATGTTATCATATTCCATGGAGTAGGGAAGGCCAGACAAAATGCCATTAAGAATAGCATTTGGGGTTTCTGCTTGATTCTAACGAATTGACTGGGATTCTATTCTTGTCACTAACATGAGATTCTTGACCTGTGTTTTTTTTAAGGGTAAGTAGTGATATCTGTAGTTCTTCAAAGTATGCTATTAGGAAAATACTGACATTAGTTTGACTATTTAAAAAAGAAATTAATAAAAGATCAATGCACCAATATTGTACTTGTACTGTACACATTTGGACTGCTTATTCACGGATGAAGCCAGTGATGTGAGAAAATCTAAGTTTTTAGGAGTTATAGAAGTGATAATAACCCAGTCTTACTAGTCTTCCTGTGTGAGGGTGATTCCTCTCAAAGCTAAGACCTGGGGGCCATTAGACAGAATGCCACTATCTTTGCATTTCTCTTTGCTTACCAGGCCCCCTAGGGAAAAACAAAAAAAAGAAACTTTTAACTATAACATCAGCATTTCTTTTTGGTGCTGTAATTGTACTGATCTGCTCTAATATAAAATTTTAGAATTCTATAAAAAACACACCATTAGATAGCAAGTCATTATGACATAATGGAATGAGTATTGGTTTTGGAGTCAGAAACCATGAGTTTTAATCCTGATTCTGCCACGAACAGGTTATGTATAATTTACCTTTTGGCATCTCATGTCCTTTAATAGTAAAATGAGACTATCAGACTCAGGGATTCTTAACCTTTTTTGATGTCAAGGACCCTTTTGGCAGTCTGATGATACTTATAGACCCCTTTTCAGCATAATGTTTTAAGATGTATAAACAAAATTCATATGAATGCAAAGGCAATAATTTATATTATAATATAAATATAAAATTAAAAGAAACAAATTCACACATAAGAAACCCTAGTAATGTTATTTCCCTCTCTAATCCTCAATCCTAATGTACTACTACATAACCCCAATTTCTTACCTTTCTATATTTGTCCAGCCCAGAAAGAAAAAATACATTGTTATTGATCGTTATTTGGCTTGGGAAAAGTAAAGTCAAATTGATGACAATAGCAGCAAGATTTGAGGCATCAGAGAAGTGTTCAAAGGGACTCCAGAGGTTATCTTGGTAGGCCAGCCATGACTAAAGAGGAATTCTCTCTAAAACATACTTGGCAAGTGACCATTCCTCCTTTACTTGAAGACCTCAAATCAGACCTTCTCAAATGAGAGGGAAACCAGTGACTCCCAAGATAGATCATTCCTCTTTTGGATAGCCTTCATTGTTAGGAGAATTCCTCTGACAACCGGCAACTTCTATTCATTGCTCCTAGTCTTGCCCTCTTGGATTAAGAACAAGTTTAAGGCCTTTGACTTTCAACAGCTCTTAAAATACTTGAAAACAGCTATCTCTCTTCTCCTCTAAGTGGCTAAACGCTCTCAATTTCTTTAACTAATCCTTTGTACCTGACACCAGCTTGTTAGTATTATCTCCGTGACCTTGAGTAAGATTGCTCATCCTTCCTCTGATTTTCCTCATTTGTATATAAAATGAGGAAGCTGGACTAGAGGTCTCTGAGGTCTCTCCCTGCTCTGTATCTATGACTCTGCGATCTTTTGCCACTCTGCTTCTCCTCCACTGAATGTTTTCTAGCTTGTTAATATCCTTCCTGAAATGTGGCACCCAGAACTGAATACAATCCCTGAGCTGTGGTCTGATCATTACAAGGGGATAGTCCTAGAGTCAGGAAGACCTGGATTCAAGTCCTTTCTCTGATGTACACCAAATGTGTGACTATGGATAAATCATGTATGAGTTCATTGCTCTCAGTAATTAATCTACTAAGATTCCTAGTTTTAGACCAATTGTCTATTTGCATCCTGGAGGAATTTCCACACTAGGAATTTTCCATTAATGAAATAACAGGCCTGAGTTTTATTAAAAAACAAAACAAAGCAAAGCAAAACAAAAAGGTATTCCCAGTGCTTTAGGGGCTAGTACAATGTCTTTTGCTTAGTAATTGCTTAATCAATGCTTATTGAATTGTAGTGATAAGCAAAGACACTCAGTGATCTTCTCCAGCTTGATGTAATAAATAAGAGTGACTCAGAGGTATTTAATTCTCATATTTTGACATTCCCTATTTTTCTTTTTTAGCTTTCTTAGGTTTGAATCACAGATTTTTTTGAATTTATCTTGAAACTAGCCAAAATAAAATAATCAAAATGGTTGATTTATAGAAGTCACAGAACCAAATCAAACTGAAATAAAAATAGTTCAACAGAATACAATTTGAGTAATGGGGTGTGTGTGTGTGCGTGTGTGTGTGCGCGTGTGTGTGTGTGTGTGTGTGTGTGTGTGTGTGTATGAATGAAAAGAAGGGAAATAAATAGTGGTGGAGAGGAAACATTCAAGAACTGAGCAACTTACTCAGAGACTCACCTAGGTGCCTTCAGGTTGAGATACTGAAATCTTTAATGAATGCTTATTAAATTAAATCAAATGGAATTGAATTGTGGGGTCCTCTTCATTCTTTAGCCAAGAGACAGAAATGGCACACTCTTGCCACACCCCATCTTACCTGACATCTTTATTAAAATATAAATTTCTTTGGGACAGAGGTCTTCTTTTCTTTTTCTTTTTTTTAGAAATATTATTTATTTATCTTTTATAAATAATTTATCAGTTTTTGCTTTTGAACAATCACTTCCATAAGTTTTAAATTTTCTATCCCTTTCCCCCTCCTTCCCCATGAGGGTATTTAATCTTACTTGAGCTGTACACATATATTACTAGTAAACACATTTTCACATTAGTCATGTTGCGTAGAAGAATTAAAATGAATGAGAGGAAACATGAGAAAAATCAAATCAAAACAAAATATAACAAAAGAGAAAATAGTCTGATTAATTCTGTATTCTGATGCCACAGTTCTTTCTCTGAATGTGGATGGCACTTTGCATCATGAGTCCTTTGGAAACGTTTAAGTTCCATTCATTGTGTGAAGGGATGAATTTATCAGATACAGTCCCTGCACACTGTGACTCTTATTGTGCACAATATTTTCTTGGTTCTACTCGCATCACTCTGCATCAGTTCATATAAATCTTTCCAGGTTTTTCTGAAGTAGAGGTCTTATTTTCTGTAATATTCTTTCCTGTTACTTTCTAGGAAACTCTACAACCCTTAGAGACACTGTCAGTGGGGGTGTTGATTGATTGGTCTGGTCTGGTCTGGTTCAGAGGAGAAACCTGAAGAGAAACCTGTATCCAATCAGTTATTTATGTCATGTATTTATATCCATTTATGGGCAGTGAGAAAATCTAGAGCAGCTCCTTCTGCTCCTAGGTGGGTCAGAATCTGATTCCTTTTCTCATCTTCATCCATTTTTCCCTTTCCCTCAGTATGTCATCTGGTCTCAGGGACCACTTTTGGCACCAGGCAATTACCCTCTCCTGATACCTTCTTCTTCCTTTCCCCCTCCCCAGTCTTTCTAAACAGTTGCTTCTCTATGCCCACAACTTCCCCTCCTCTTAATCTCCATTGGAATAAACAGTTTGAAAACGTCTTATCTAAAAGTATTTTTGTATGTCTATTTTTCATCACATGGCCCTACTCTTGTAGGAGCCCCTTGAGTAATAGGGAAAGAGAAACTTGTCCCTTTTACTCCACCTGGAAGTGGGTGAGGCAGCACTGGGATCAGAGGAAGAGGAGACGGCGCCTCCATGACTGTGTTGTCCTCTATAACACAAGGCCTAGAAGTCAATTCTTATGGTGCTACTCACAGATAATAACTTAAATTTTTGTTGGTTATGGAAGGAGGCAGAGCATATATTTATTATAATATTTAACTCTTGGGGCTCTGAATGCTATAAAAACAATAAAAACAATGACAACTAGCATTTATAGAGCCCTTTTAACTCTCCACATTTAACTCTAGGAGGCAGAGCCAAGGTGGAGGAGAAAAGGCAGGAACTTCCCTGAGCTCTCTCTAATTTCCATCCAAACAACACCAATCATTTTTCAAAACGAATTCTGTAGCAACTGAACCCACAGAAGGATGAGATGAAACAATTTTCTATCCCAAGGTAATTTAGAGAGAATTCAGGAAAGATTTGTCTCCCTTGAGTAAAAGGGGAGTGCAGTCCTGCGCAGGTGGTGTCTGGGCAAGCCAAGGGACACTCCTAGCCCCATCACAGATCAGCAGCCTAGGCCTCACATCCTGACTCTTCAGGCCAGAGGCATAATGGGACAGCTGTGAGCCCCAAGATTGGTGATCTTTATGCTACCTGATGTTGCATCAAAAAATAAGCTAACTTTTTAAAGACTAGAGAAAATGGTTGAAAACATGATCAGTCTGGGCAAATATTCAGATTTCAGAAGTTTGAAAAGAAGATAAAACCATATATTGGATGAAGCAGCAACTGCTTTTAGTTTAGCTAATAACTGATTCATTAGAGTTCAATGTGGCAAAGCTTTTATTATTTTTTCCCTTTCATATTCTTAGCGCTATTATGAACAAACTTCTGTGACTGCTAGAATGGCAGATAGAAAGACCCCAAATCAAAATCCTTCCATTCTTTGGTTTTCAGTTTTAAAAGCTCAGTTTGACAACGAGTGTTTTCTATGTCTAAACCACAGTGGGAGACCTTAGGCTTTCAAAGACAAAAATAAAAGTCCCTACCCTCAGAAGTTTACCTACAGCATGTATATATTTAAATGTGATTATAAGGGATTTCAGGAGGGACCAAGCACTGGCAACTGGAGATATCAGGGAAGATAAAGATCAAGATAAGAATGGAGTGATCCTAGGCATGAAGGCTGAATGCACCAACTGAGGTGAGAGATGGAATGCCAAATTTTGGGAATAACTAGCAGGCTAGTTAGTCTGAAATGAGGACATCCTAAACATCTAGCCCCTCAGAATTGCGATTTGTATTAAAATGGAACTTCTAGAGGGCAGTTCAAGGAGGACTTTGTTAATTATTGTCTTAAACTTATAAGAAAATGTAATAGACTAAAGGTAAAAATTTTATCAACAAAACAAATTATTCACAATATTTTTATATTCCTAAACTATCAAAGTGATCTCAGATCTGAACATATATTGCATTTACTTAGATTTACCTTAGTATTTCCAGTTTCTTCTCAAATAAAAAATAGAATTTATTTCTTTCATGATTTAAAAATGTTTCATATTTAGAAGGGAAAGAGATACTGAAATAGAGAAGAGAAAGCTGAAGTGGGCTATGGAGATGAGGTCATATGAGCTGAAAGAGAGGAAAGGGGTTAAATTAGGGACTTGAACAACAAATAAATTTTGGAATAGCCATTTTAAGGAGTATGCTAAAGGATCAGCAAAGGCTGAAAAGTATCTTTTCTAAGCAACAGTGATGGATACTCATGTGAATTGGGTACGATTGGGCTAACACAATCTTGTTAATCATTCTTTAGCACCTCTCCCAAGTGGACAGAGTGCTGGACTTGGAGTCAGGAAGACTTTAAATTCAGGTTCAAGCATCATTTTTCACTTACCAGCTTGGCTAACATGATAGAAGGGGAAAGTGACCAATGTTTGAGGGGATGTAGAAAAATTGGTACACTAATTCATCTTTGGTGGAACTTTGAACTCATCCAGCCATTTTGGAGAGTAATCTTGAATTGTGCAACAAATGGTGTATTAATATCTATGTCCTTTGACCCAGCAATATCACTACTTGGTTTATTTCTGAAGATAAACAAGGAAAATGGTAAGGAACTTGGATATTCTAAAATGTTTATAACAGCTCTTTTTGAGGTGGCAAAGAACTGGAAGTTGCACAGAGGCCCATTAATTGGGTAATGGCCAGACAAGTTGCAGTATATGATTGTGATGGAATACTACTTTGCTATGAGATATGACTTGCATGAAATGTTGAAGAGTGAAATGAGCGGAACCAAGATAATATTGTGTACAGGAATAGCAATATTTTTTTTAAGAATGATTTTGAATGAATAAGTTATTTTGACTGTTGTAAATATCTAAAGTATAAAGAACACATGAAAAAGGATGGTATCTATATCCAGAGAAAGAATGGCTAAATAGAACTATGTATAGAATAATTTTACACACACACACATACACACATACACACAAACACATGCACACCTATTTGTGAGATAGGCCTCATAGAGGTCATTATGAAGACCTTGGAGGAAAGATAAAATGTGGGGGTGGGGAGGTTGGACAGGTGGTAGCAAGATCCTGGACGGAAAAATCTTTGGGCTTTGGAAGGAAAACAGAGCACAGGTGGCTAGATCCCAAGGTGACTTGAGTATCACTGGGAAGGTCTTGGAAGGAAAAAGAATTTCTAAACTGGAATGAGACAGTAGCCTAGGGTCATGGAGTGGCAGCTGATTTAAAATTTAACTTTTAAAATGCAGGCTTAATTTAATTCCTAAGGATTTTTTTCGTTAGCTAACTAGATGTAGCTGACTAGAGAGTCAGTTCATGAAAGAGTTGTAATAGTCTTAGGTTTATGAACTAAAGAATTGGGGAGAAGCTGAACACCATTGGATGGCAATTCAGTGGAAGCCATTCAGTAGGACCCCTTTTACAGAGATCAAGATGGAACTGATAATAGATTAACAAGGAACTTCATCTCAGTGGAAGAAGTAGGTCTCCTGATGATACTACCAAAGGGTATTGCTTTCTCTGTGGGGAAATAAACATCAAAAATAGAAACATGAACTACTCTGATGATGCATTTTGAGCATCCTTTTTCTTTGGAGATATATTAGCCCTGTGGATATGAGAAAATTTCTTGTCACTTTACTGCGCTATCATATTAAATGTCCTTTGTTTTTGAATGAGTTTAATCTCTGGTTAGGTGGTACTGACATGAGATGCGATTTAATTGGATACTGACCGACAATGTGTCTAGAACCTGGCTTAGCTTTCAGGACATGGATATGTGAGTAGAGACACAAAAACTCCCATTTATCTGCTCCTTAGTTTTCCTTTATCCCCTTTACCACTTTTTAATTTGTCCTTCATTCTCCTTTAACTCTCCTTATTGGCACATATAGAGTGGGCTCTTTGTGCTGATGGACCCTCTTCCACTTTGTTCTTTTGCCTTCTCACTACTGTCATTAAATCAGGCCTTCCATTCCTTTCAATTTCTGAATTGGCTGATCTGAAGTATTATCATAGAACTGTAATGGGAAAGAACCATTGATTTAGAGTTGAAAGAGCCCTCAGAGATCAGATAGTCCAATCTCCTCATTGTACAGAGAAAACTGAGGACCAGAGATGTTGAGAAGCAGTTTTTGGCAGTCAGGATTTGAATCCAGATCTTCTGATTTCACATCCAGTATGCTCTTCATTTTTTCTCATTTTACATATAGGATAGAGTTGGCCCTGGGTAAAATGCAGTAGGGTAGGGGAAATCTGTGCCTTCATTCCATGCCACCCTACCTCCCCCTTTTCCCTTTCAGTTACTCAAAACCTTCACAGTTATTTATCCCCAACTTCTCAGAGTACCTTCCCTCCCTAGGATATTTAACCTCATAAGATACTTTTTCTCTGAGAAGAAACCTATTCTATCTTTTTTCCTTTTCCCTTTATAGAAATTCACTTGTCTTGTTTTACATTTTCCCAGGGCCCTGCTACTGACTAGAATCAGGAACAAATTAATGCTAAGGTGTTAATTAATACTATTCTTGTGGAAAAAAATGGAGACATGTGGGTTGAATGGTTGATTAAGAACTGATTTAATGGTGGGGCTCAAAAAGATGCAATAAGCGGTTCAGTGTCAATCTGACTCCTACAAAGTGGGACTTGATGCTCTAGATACAAAAAACAAATTTGATACATGAATCCGGGGCATGAATGGAAAGCTAAATGTTTAAATTATAGACAGAAGAATGTTTGCTAGGGGAGTTGGGGGAGGGTGGTAGGTAAAGGCATCACTACAAGAACAGGAGAGGGAGAAGATCTGTGGGAGTCTTACAGCTAGACTTAAGGGGGAGAAGCAGGATGAACAGGGAACAAATATGTACTTTTTTGGGGGGGGTTCTTGAAAGGTGCCAGGATCAGTAGGCTATATTCAGATATTTCCTTGGCCCTGGCTCTGGTTAGGGACAAACAAATAGGATAAACAAATAGGATAATGAATGATCTATGTCAGATTTGCATCCATAGAGGCGGTAGGATTCTTTTCTAAGCCACATCAGGCACACATAGTGTCCTCCTGATCCTCCTCTGTCTCTTCCAGTGAGGTTCCTGCAAAAAGCACAGAAGGCTGCTTGGGGAGTCTGTCCTATCAGATTTCTTCTAGGAAAGGTGTCCTGGAGCATCAGAGTCCCAGCAGAGAAAGAATGTCCAGCCTACTCATTCTCTTCTTCATGGTCATCTTTGTCCTGGAGTCTATGGCAGCAGTCATACAAAATGGTTTCATCATCGTTGTGCTGGGCACAAAGTGGGTGCAATGTTGGACCTTGCCCCCTGGTGACATGATCCTGCTCAGTCTGAGCATCTCCCGCTTCTTTCTACAGTGCGCGGCAATTTTTAGCAACTTCATCTCATATTTCTCCCCAGTTAACAGAAGTCCATACCTTGGCATTTTCTGGAATTTTACTAATGTGGCCACATTCTGTTTCACCACCTGCCTTGCTGTTTTCTACTGTGTGAAAATTTCTTCCTTCACTCACCCAATCTTCCTCTGGCTGAAGTGGAGAATTTCCCGATTTGTCCCCCGGATACTGTTATCATCCCTAGTGATATCCAATTTGATAATCATCCCATCTTTTGTAAAGATCTATTTTGGTTTCCAACTGCCAGTCACTGGGAATTGCTCAGAAAAGACAACTTTGGATGATACGAAACTTGCATTTCACAAGCAATTTTTAATGCCTCTGCAATTGTTTATTTTGTTAATTCTTTTCCTATTCTTTCTGGTTTCCCTGATCTCCCTCATTTCTTCCCTGTGCCGACACTTGGGAAACATGAAGCACTATAGTGCTGGTCCTCAGCAACCACGTACGCAAGTCCATGTTACAACTGTGAGGTCACTTTCTCTCTTTCTCATCCTCTGCACATCATATGTTCTGCCTCTGATCTTCACCCTCTCAGCACCTTACTCCATTTCGGTTTTTAGCTCTCAGTTTTGGGTATGGGAGGTATTGACCTATGCTGGCATTTCCATCCATCCTGCCTTCCTGATCCTGAACAGCTCAGAACTGAGAAGGGCTCTGAAGAAGTTGCTGCAAGACCACGAGGCTGCGTGAGGGGAATTCAGCTCCAAAGTGATCAGTATCAGTAATCAATATTGAGCATTACAAACATTGCTGTTTGTGACATAGATACATAAGAGTTAGAAGGGAAGGAAGGAAGGAAGACATGAAGGAAGGAAAAAAGATATTTAATTATGTCCTTGTGATATTTTGACCCTCTAAGTACTGAGGAACAAATACAAAAATACTGATTTTTCATCTCCATTTTCTCCTCCCCCACTACCAAGTTCACTCATCCTTAAGCCATGTCAGTTTTCCCTCTGTAATATACCATAGTTAATTGAAAGGCATTTTGGAGACCAACTTTCTCATTTTACTGTTGGTGTAGTAAAGATACGAGAGATCAAGTCATTTGTCCAATGTCAAACAACTGGTGTCTGAGGCAGAATTTGAAGCTAGCTTTCCTGATTGCAAGTCCAACATTTAGTTCACTATGATTTTAGCTTTCCTTGTCCTTTGTTCTCATATGCACCCCCATTTCCACAGGAACAGCCCCTGTTTTGGGCGCTAAGCTCCTTGTGCTCACATGGCGGTCCAATCCTTTTTATTGGCCTTTGTGTTTAGCCTTCCAAGAATGGTTAGATACACCCCAATTACTGCCAAGGTGACTATGGCCAAGTCACTTAACTTTCTAAGTCTTGAATTTTTTAGCTAAGAAAAAAAAATCTGCAATGTGTGTGTGTGTGTACACAATGTACTTTATAACTACATACAAAGTGTTTATGTATGTATGTATGCACACATACATATATATTTACATATACAATTAAACACATGTATATACACACATAATGGGGATAATAGTATTTTCTCTTTCTACTTCAAGAGGTTACCCAGAATAAAGCACTTTGCCAACCTCAAAATGGTGGAGAAACAAGATTTCTTGCTATTCCATCTTCATCCTCTTCAGAAAACTAGAGGTCTGCAAGTTGCCTCCTACGGTCCAGCTGAAATGCAGCATGGGCTACAAGTGACCACAACTCTCCCCTTTGACAGACACAAGACTGTTCTCATTGCATTCACCTCACATGATTATATTCAAAATGCTTTTCCCATCATGGTCTGGCTTTATCTATTTATTTATTCATTTCTTCGCCCATTTATTTATTTTTGCTTTCCCATTCTTTTCAAAACTCAGGTGGAAACACAACTTCTATCCCCAGTATAAAGTCAGTTTCTTGAAGGCGCTTCAATTGCATAACAGATTAGGACCCAGAGTCTTTATCAGAAAGACCTAGCTTCAAGTCTTACTCAAGACATATGTTGGCTAGGTGACTCAAAAAATTGACTTAACCTCTCAGGTCACACAACAGTCCTTTAAGATTATATATTTCTGAGCATATGCTGATCTGCACTGGGATTTCTCTATATTAATGAAGTTGTAGGTCCACTCTTGTTGCTCCCCCACAACCAGTAAAAACAAAACTCTATTACCCAAAAGAGTGCCTTTAGCCAATAAACATTTATTAAGACTCTAATAGCATTTATAAAGAACCTTAAAGTTTGCAGAGTGCTTTAAAGATATCATCTTATTTTTACTCTCAAAGTAATTCTGTGAAGTAGGTACTATTATTATCATCCCTGTTTTAGAGAAGGAGAAACAGAGGCAGACAGAGGTGAAGTGACTTGTCCTGGGTTACATAGATAATAGGGGTTTGAGGCTGGATTTGAACTCAGGTCTTCCTTATTCCAAGTCCAACACTTGATCCACTATGCCATATAGCTATTGTAGAGATGTGAAGAAGAAATGAAACAATCCTTGTTTTCGCAGATGTTATATTCAGTTGGGGGACTGAAACAGAGTAGATGCTTAGTAAATGCCTAATGAATGAATGAATTAATAAATAGAATATGTTCAGTTTAATCATAATGACATTGTTCCGAAATATCTAGTCTGGGGGTGGGGAGCCTGTGGCTTTCAGGCTGCATGTGGCCTTCTATATCTTGAAGTGGACCTTTTGATTGAAGCCCAATTTTGCAGAAGAAACCTCAAATTTTATAACTTTTGGATTCAAACAAAAGATCGCACTCCCGGATCTAGAAGGCCACCAGCCTTAAGAATATGGAGCAACAGAGAAGAAACATGATGCCCTTATTTCCAAAGCCGTCTAGGCAGGACTTTGATAGCCAGTTCATGGTAGGAAATTCCTCCTCTCATGTGCCTGGTTTGAGAGGATTGGAGACATAAATGAATTGAGTTCAATGGAACCAATAACTGGGATGTGGAGCAGTGACTGTCTGGAGTTGAGACCCAACATGGATACAATTTGTTTGTGCGCAATCCCTCCCTCTCACCCTCATTCATTGAGAGAGGAGGTTTCGGTGGTTTCAACACTGATCTACATGAAGGGTTACTGTGAGTGAAAACCTAGCACAAATGTCTTTGTCAGTTCCTGGTGGGAGTGATTCAATTCAACTGAATTTATGACTTTTGGCCTAACTGGGCGTAGGGAAGCACAGGAACATTCTTTCTGGGTAAATCACTGTTGTTTTTAAAATTCATTTCTAATAGGTTAAAGTCATCAGTATACCTTTATGCCTTGAATCTAGCAGTATTGGAATTCCCAGCAGTTTATCTAATTGGATAATCCACATGACAATTCATAAACTAATATGAGTCTGTGATAGCTTCCACAAAGTGATGGGATCTAGAGGAGGGTGGTAGCTAGTTCCCTATAGGCCTGAGAGATGTCCAAGGTCCTAGGATCACTCTGGGTATCCTTTGCTTATGAGTGGTTCATAAGACATGTGGGAAAAGTATTTGACTGATAGCAGATAAAACATGGACCACACTACAAAATGATCTAAGGCACTGGACACAGTGTCCAACTTGGTATCATACTAGTTACTGAGCATTTATGTCGTAATTCATTTATTATTGTTCCTTGAACATAATGATATCTGTATGGCTTATAAATATTCAAATAATCCTATGGTATTATCTGTTTAGGAGTTCCTTCTAGTGTTAAAGATCATATTTTATAGATGCCTATGTATCTCCTGTGGTCTTCTCAAGTTACTCTCATAAGTTCTTTATAGGGCGTATGCCCAGTATTATAAAGGCAGACAATCTTCTTCATCTCCCAACATCTTGAAGATACCATGGAACACACTGCCTTTTTATGTTTTCCTTTTCTCTTGCCAGGTTTTGATAGGACCAGAATTTGAATGACTCAGTTTCTAGGAAACCTGATCAGTCCTAGCTATCTGACATAGCTTCCTGGTCTGGTGGCATGTAAAGGTCTCAATCCAGTGAAAGCAGAGTATTTCAGAGTTAGTGGAGATTTATGATCATGGGAGTTGCCATACCCACATGACCTAGTGACCAGATGAAGTTTTTGGATGGAGAAGAGGACCATGTCCAGAGAAGTTAGTATCAATTTTTTATATTCTTGCTCTGTTAGGGCAAGGTAAACCTCCTCCTTTATTAAATGTCTAGTGATTTTAGAGTACTTCATTTAGTCCTAACACTGAACTTGCACCAACAGGATATTGGTTTTAGAGCTATGTTGGCAACACACATGACCAGCCTATCTTCTTTTTCAACATGCAATTCCTTGATAACATCCTTTACTCCTATTCCATTTTACAGTTTCTCATTGACTCTATGTTGAAGCTTGCTAACACTTACCATGTAATTTTCCATTATCCACTGCTTTGTACTCATTTTCAGTTCTTCAATGTCAGTGATGTTCCATTGTCTTATAGCAACACTGCTAATATGTTAGAATTGGGAAGATAGCTCTTTCTTTTTAGGAGAAACCCATGAAACAGATACCTCATAGAAGAACAATGTATTTCCCTTAGATTTGGACAAATAAGAGATAGAGATAGAAAGGCAATTTTCCCTCTCTCCATTTCCTCCCCGCCCCCAATCTTTCTCTTTTTCTATAAAAAAGTGTTAGTTTATTACCTAGAAGATATTGATAAATATAAGTTTATCACCACTGAGTGAGGGAATAAAAATATTTGAAATAGTAAAAATAGTCATAGACCTAGGTGGAACCCAGTCATCATTTAGGTTGTACATTAAGGAAATGTCACCCTACAGGACTGAATGACTTGCCTAAAGTAACTTCTATTCAATTAATGGTAGGTCTGCCTCAGAGGGGAAGAGGAAAGAATCAAAAAGAGTAATAAAAAGGAGACAAGAATTGTAAAGTGAAAATTAGAAAAAAAAGACCCTTTAGAGACTTGGAGGAGAGCAGGGATGGTCATTGGACAGCTAAAGATAAACTCCCTTCTTATAGATGCTCAAATGTGTTCTATACACCTGGGTTATTTAACATGTAAACAGTTCTTCATTTGTATGTACGTGTATTTATCATAGTGGACGTAGTTCAGAACTTAGTACAGTGCCTGGTCAGTAGCTGGTACTTGACAAATAAATGTTGATTAATTTAGACAGAGTTTTCCCACTCTACAGAGGCTTACAGAGTGTGGCCAATGGTTTGTTGACACTGAATGTGATGAGACAAAGATAGCTATGATGGTAAAAATGAGTGAAATTTATTTGAAAGAAAAGATACTTCTACGTAATTATTTTCCATATATATATGCAGCAGATAGCTGTATCCATAGGCACACACATACAGACACCAAAACATAGCTATCTCTTTCCCAGAGTTCTCACTTTAGAATTGGTCTCCATATTCTTGGAAATCCACCATGTTTGTTATGAAGCAATCATGATGCACTCAAGAAGACCTGTCTGACTTGGTAGGGGGCCAGACCAATGACTCGGTTTTGATAGGGGAGCACTAAATAGAGGGGCTGTGTTTTGTTTTTTTTGTTGTTTTTGTTTTGTTTTCTTTTTTTGCTTTTTTTCCCTTGCACATATATATGTTGAAATATTCTCTTCTCATTGAATTGCAAGCAACTAGAAGACAGAGGCCATCTTTTGTCTGCAACTTAAGTATATAGTAAATACTTTGTTGAGAATTCTGAGGATGGTCATGGCTCTCACCCTTGTGACAAAGACAATCCCCTAACACAACAATCCCAGGTATATTATGAGTATTGTTTTTACTCTCCTAGCTCACAGTCACCCACCACAAGGAGGATTATACACACTGAATATATATACACATTTATACATACACATATAATGTATACATTATAGCCCACATTGTATGTAAACCAAATATTCACTTGCAAGCATCTAATTTGTGGTATTAAATTATTATTATTGGAACAGAGGGAAACAATAGAAATCTTAGAATGAATTACAATTTGTTCCGAGATAACTCTCTTTGCTTTCTTGCCTCCTTCTATATCTATACTATACTTAAACCTGTATCTATATCTATACCTATTCATGTAACCATATCAATATTGTTATATATAAAGATATCTGCACCCATATCTGTTTTATATTTATATCCGTCTCTATCTCCATCATTGTCTGTAATATCCACATATCTACAAACAAAAGGTATGTATGTTACTCCTTCTTACCATTTTTTCCTTGGTTCTGTAGGAGAGACCATCGTCCACATACTTGAACCAGGCTAGAATGTTTCCATAGAACTCTCTGGTCTTAATATACTGTTTGCATAAAACAAGAAGAGGGCAAAAAGAAAAAAAATCTTTCTGGGTCTCTTATTTTTCTCCCTGAAGGTCCTTCTTTTTCGCTCCAAATTGCCAATCCCAACAATCAACATGAATCAGGCAGGCAGACTTTTTCTTCCAGTTACTCAAAAGATAAAAGGAAACAATAAGAAATGTTCAAAGAGTCCAGCAATTACTATATAAAAATATACTTTGTGAATTACCCATAGTCTACATCATGATTATTTTTCCTACTAGGCACACTGCAAAGTTTGAAAATGAATTTTGTTTTCTTAGGGCCCTCTTTATTATCTGTGGGTGTCATAGGCTCAAAAACTTACTAACTTCTGGTGTCATATTTAGGCTTTCCCCTAGGCCCTCACAAAACCAAAAACAGCTGCAGGGAAGAGGTAGGAAGCTGAACAGAGGACAGTCCAGTCATGGAAGCAGTTGTGCAAGGAGAGGGGGAAGCCTGTTTTTAGAGAGTCTGGCATAGCCTAGCAGAAGTTGGAAGGGAAAGTAGGCCTGGGGAAAGGTGAGTCCTGGTAGTAGGATAGTGATAGTGATGGCCCCAAGTGGCATAGGATGGCAGAAGACTTCAAGAGGAATTGTGGGATGGGGGGGGGTCTTAGGCAAAAACTGTTCTCAGGAGGCGCATGTCCCACTGGGTGTTGGCACACTGGGATAAAACCTGATATTCTAGTGATTCTTCTTCCTATGAATCCTATACAGACTTCTGCAGTGTTGTTATCCCATGATTTTTATTTCTCTGAAAGTGAAACATGCTTTGGACAGATAATCTCTTTCCCGTTATACCTATGTGGAATGTCCAAGTCAAGCCAAAATGTTTTGTTCTCATAATGGTTTGGTTTTAGTCCCTTTGTGGCTAATCCATCTAGGGTCAGGGGTCACATGGGTAATCCTGTTCTCATTTCAAGGGGTACACTGCTCAGGAAGTTTCTCTTCTCAGGGTTTGTCATAGTCCTGAGAAGAAACCTCCAAATCTACACTGCTTAAAACATCTCCCTTCTTTCACTAGAAGGCTAATCTCTTGAATTGGGCTACCCAGGAAATACCTCCCCTCTAATAAGCAAGCAGGCATTGAGGAATGGCAGCGTCCATCACCTGCTCTCAGGCCATGTGAACATGGGACCATGGGTAGTAAACTGAGTATTTTCTTTGTTCTGGTGCCCCTCATTCTGGATACATCTGCCCATAGCTCCAGCAAGGATTACACCAATGCTAGCGGGAGAATAAGAACTGGAGAAGGGAGAGTAGAACTCTATGCAAGGGGCATTTACAGCTCCAAAAGAAGGAAGAGCTAAGGGAGAGACCTCTTTTATCTACTCTCCTTTGCTTAGATATTCAAATGAAGACCTTAGTTTTCCCTATCTATTTATGGAGACTTCTGAAAAGGGAGCAAACCTATTAACTACTGTGTTTGAAGTGACATGGAAAATGATACTATGTATTCTCTTTATCATCTTCTTTGTGCTCTGTGTGGAGTTAATAAGGACCAGCTTTTTTCTATCATGATGTTGTCATGGAGTCAAGCTACCAGATTATTCCCTCATTTTCTCATTTAATCAATCCATATTAATTATATGCTTACTAAATACATAATGTTGTTCTAGGTACTGGTACTTTGAAGTCTTAGTGATGCATTTTTTATTGTCTGACTCTCCAAAACTTTCACTAAAATGACCCTGGAAACATCTTCATCCTAATATCCACATATAGGAAATAATTTCTGCCACTGTGGACTCTAACTCTGATTGGCTACTTCCTTCCAGTACCTCTATTTTAAGAAGGAGGCTCAGGCCAGCCACATCTTCATCCCTTTTCAGACTGTAGCCCAACTCTTTGGGACTTTGTCTTCAATCTTCCCCCACCCCCACCTTCAGCTTGATTTTATATGTTTTCCTCTTTAGAATATAGAGTATATGCACCTTGAGGGAAGGGTTAGTCTTTCTGCTTTTTTTTTGCATTTCCAATGCTCAGCATAACATTTGACATATTGTACCCATTCAATAAAAGCTTGTTGATTTGACTTGATATGAATCTTTCCTACATCATTCTCTATTTAAATCTCTTCAAGCTTTCTCATCTTTGTCAAATTTTATCCCTGTTTTCCCTTACATCATCCTTAGAGTATGTAGCAGATCACACATAGATAGCATATGATGGAACCAGAATCTGAACTCAGGTCTATCAACATTTCAATTGTACCATATTGCCACCTTTTTGATTCATAAAAGAGGTCTTCCCCACACCATAATAATGGAGTGCAACTCCAATGGGATGATGACAGTATTTGAGTGACAAATGTCTATTTGCCTAAAAGATTATTTACAGAGACATCAAACAAGTCTGCTGCTCACATGGAGGTCAGAAGAAGAAATATAAGGACTCTCTCAAGGTTTCACTGAATAACTTTGTAATCTATTGTGTGATATGAGAGACAGTTCCAATGGACCATGTAGGATTCTATCCTGCATCAAAGAAAGCACTGTGTCCTGTGAGTGAATCAGGACTGCAGTATCTCAAAGGAAATGGGAGATGCATAAATTGAGTGTCATCTCCATCTCAAGTATTCCTGCGGGATATTTACACTGGATCCTATAGTAGAGCCTGCCAGAGTTTGTGTTGGTTTAATAGGCCACAATCAGAAATACTGTACCATGGTTTGAACAGAGAGATGACATTTTATTCCTCTTCAAAAACAAAGGAGAACAAACAAGCTACAAACCAATAATGGCGCATGGATATTGATATATAAAAATTTCTAGAGGATCCTCTCCTCTTTGAGGCTCTCTTTCTGGGTTCTTCTTTGGTGATTCAGAACTCTAGAGAACTGTACAGGAAGATCCATGATTTCAAGCCAAATGGATGCAAATCTCTCACAGGCTCAATTACTGTTGTTCCCTTTGATTTACATTGCATTTGACTAACTTCTAACAAATTTAGAATGAGTTGAAGGACTTCTGCTCTGCTCTGAATCCATAAAATCATCCACTTTTGTAGATGCTCTGTTTTTATTTTTATCATTAACTCATTAACCTCTTTACATCATTCTTGATATGCCTCAGATGTCTATTGTTCAGCACGTTAAAAATCTTCCTTTCCTTCAACTATGGTCCTAGAATTTACTTTCAAAAATTGATTCAGGGTTTAACTGATTGCTTAAAATAATATGCAGATGGTGATTTCAAACACTTAACAAGGTGGTCTTACTCCAAAATAAGTTAAACTAAAACAAGATGCTGTGGGAACTTTATAAAATCTCAGTAGTTTGACTGGATTTACAATTGTTAAGAGTACACAAGGAAAGGTCTTCTTTTCAAGGGGGGGCAGTCTTACATGAAGATTATCTCACAATTCCTGCTTCTTTTTGGTACACTTAAATTTTCTGCTTGATTTCTACCTGCCACTCACTGCATTTTCCTCTTCCCACTCCCATTGATTGTGAATTCTGGGAATGCAATTCCATCTCAATAAGAGCCATTTCTTTTTTCCCTTCAGCATTTAAGTACTATGTTTCTTGCTTCTGTCAGCACTGCAGAACTGATTCATGAAGTTGAGAAGATCCTGCCTTTTTTTCTCTAATTCCCTTTCTTTATTCTGTGACATGTAGAGATGGAAAGAGATAGAAATGGAAAGAAAAATGGAAAGAAAATGGAGTCAGATGACCTGTGTTCTAGTCCTTCCCTAGATGTCTTCTACCCATATAACCTTGGATAAAGCATTTAACTTTTCCACACCTCAGACTTTCTTTAATGTGAATGGGTCAGGGGTTCTTAACTTGGGATACAGGTAATTGAAAATATGCACATATTTTTGATATATATTTCATTGTAAATTATTTCCTTTGTAATTCTATATATCATACTTTGTTCACTTAAAATATTATTTTGAGAAGAGATCCATTGGCCTTACCAGACTATCAAGGTACCTGGAATACAAAGAAGTTTAAAAAAATGATTTCTGAAATCCTTTCTAAATTTTATTCCTCTGACTCCTCTGTGACAGCTGGGCTGGAACATGAAAGTTACATGAGGCTATTTATTACAATCTCCCATTAAGATGCAGTTAAAATTAAGTTCTAAAGTAGGGTTTCTTAACCTTTTTGGGGTCATAGAACCCATGGCTGTCCAGTTATATCTATATTCCCTCTCTCAGAATAATATTATTTAATTCACAGAATTAAATACAGATGATCTCAATGGCAGCCACTTATGCTGAAATGTGATTATCAAAAAGCACACATATTTTTAAGAGAACTCAGGTTAAGAACCCACGTGAAGGGAAAATGAAGATCTAGCTCCTTCATAAACTGGGGCCTGTACCAAAGGAGAAAGACCTATTATGAGGGTGTTTGCTTTTCAATGATTTCTGCTCCTATTCTTTCTTAGTCCAAGTCCCCTTCTCCCAGGGAGATCTAGATGTCTGTAATCGATGATTATTTGTCAATTACCTTGGTTTCATGATTGAAAGAACATTTTTTTCATGCACTGGCCTAAATGCAAATTCGAAAAGTCTTGAACAATTAAGGCCTCTAATGAAAGCAAAAAAACAAAAAACTATCATCCTTTCAGGACACCCTGATTCAAGGAAAAAGTTGTGATAAGTATGCAACTTTAGACACTCACAATGTCAATTCAATAAAAGTCAGGAAAAAAGAAATACAAAAAGGCAAAAGAAACATAGGTACTATGTATTCAAAGCTACATGTTGACCAGGTGGAAAGGCAAAGCAGAAATCAGTAATGGCCTAGGCTACTCTCTCCCCACTACCTGTCAATCCATCATCTTCTTTTTCCTCATATGAAAATGTGAGAGAGGAGAAAGAAATTTTGTCCATCAATGAGCCTTCTCATTATACTAGCAATGTGTAAATGTTACACACTATATAGTTCTTTATAATTTAGTGTTTGTTTTCCATATAAAATTAGAGAAAGGTAGGCTTCCATGTTACTTAGCTATCTTTTCTACCTCCCTCTTCCTCTCCCAACACTCTGTATCCTTAAAGAACCACTTTGTCCAAGGTTTGTTTCTGGAGTCAGTTGGGCTAACCTCTTTGGTTTCTAGATAACCTTCATTGATGAGTTGTATGTGTCCTTCCTTTTTATTTTGAGTCTTTCTTAACAGATAAAACCAAAAAACAACAAGGAGAACATATAACATTTGAGCCTCCCCTGCCTGCTTCTGGCTACGTATGACTCATCATTTGTTTGAACTCCCTAGCTGATTGAAGAGGTAGACCTTTGGGGATATGCCAAAGGAATGGCCTTGTCCCCCAGTGTTATTCTTTCTTTCCAAGTTTCAAGAAAAGACTTTTGGAGCTGTGTCCAGGAAAGTAGAGTTGGGGTAGGTGGGGGAGGTGTTGGAAGCTTTATTCATTTCTTGTCCCCATATATTTATCTCCTCATGTCCTCACTAGCAAATTTGTACTTGGAATTTGTATTGCCAAGGCAATATTCATAGCACTGAGGGTGACAGTGAATATGTTGGTGTAGTTCTAAATCACAAAGTATAACAGATTGTCCATATAGAGGGAAAAGAAAAACATTTATTCAGATACCATGAAGCCAAATCCCAACACCAGAAAACCACATATGTCATAGTAACCAAGAGGTAAATACACATTATCACTACAGGGGACAAAGCTATTCCCAAGCCTTCCCCCTCACCTCTCTCCTTGCTGGGGCCTTCCCAGAAACAAACACCTAAGAGACCTGGCTGTGTCCTCTCTCCTTGGACCAATTAATGCATGCAAAATGTTCTCCCATTTAAATTCCCATTACAATTGCCCCAAGATTTTTTGCATTTTTTACATATGTTGGTGGGGCAACTGGTAACAACAGAATTGTAACTGGAATAACAGAATACAAGCACATAAAACAGTATCTTAGGCAACTGATATCAACAGAAATTTATAACAATGTAACAGGAATTACACAAAATAAGCAAATAAAGCAATATCTTAGCATGGGGCTTGAGCATAAGCACTGCATCCTTCCCACCTTGAACAAATAGAGCCTAAAATCTTGGGGTAAGGGTTGAAAGTCTCTTTTTCTATAGCTACTTCTGCTGAAATTGGATGTAGAGCTGTCCCCACCCCAAGAGGTCCCATTCGAGAGGTCAGTTCTTTAGGTGGCATCTAGATCATGGTCAACACAGGTCCAGGGGTGATACCCCATAGTCGTGGACAGGGGTGACATCCAGCTTAAGCAATGATTCATCTGCAGGTGGAGGGTACTTACCCTGCAGAAAACAAATCTAGCAAAGAAGTGGAAAAGACAAAAGCCAAAAAGAAACAAGGAGACAATAACTAGAAGCAAAGCAGATATAGGATCAGCTGTGGTTCTGGAGTCCATGAACCCACTAGACACATTCAAGGAAGAACATATGAGTTAAGGGTACAACTTGGTAATCATCTTCTCCTGAATGAACAACAGTTATGGTATTATCTTTCCCAAGTTCTATAATTTCTGCAGCCTTTGGAACATCATCTGGCTTCTGTTTTACCTCTGTTTTAGCTCCTGATTTTATTCCATCGGTAGAATCCAACCCTTCAGTTTCACTGCTAGTTATTTTGGAAGGATGGCCAGTTTTCACAAGGGGTATTATTTCACAAGGAAAAATAATCACTTGAACTATTCTATCATTTTTACAAAACTATATGGGTTCTTCACCTAAATTTTATAATGTCACAATAATTTGTCCTTGATAATAGAATCTATCACTCCAGCCAAAACATGTATTACTTGAGCTGTTAATCCTGATTTAGGCAATATCCATCCAAAATTATTTTTAGGGATTCTCTTACATATTCCAGTAGAGATTTTTCTTATTTCTTTTCTATCCAACCATAAGTCCTCTAAACAATGCAAATCATATCCTGTCAAGTCAGGTGTCCTTGGATACAGTGCTGGGACATCTGGCCTCATACTTTAATACTCAGTATTTGGGATCTTATGTGCTATTTTCTAATTTGCAGATTTGGGGTCATCATTCTGGCTAAAAGTATATTCTATTACTTAAATTACATGAATCAGTGAACAAATTATCTTTCTAATCTTGATAAGAATTATTAGAACTTAACTTCCTTAACTGTTCTTTCAATAATCCACTCATTCTCTCAATTAAGCGACACTTGTGGATAACATAGAATATGATATATCCATTTTGTATTGTTTAATACACAATATGTCTTCGCTTAATTACCTCGGAAATGTGACCCATTGTCGCTTTTAATATGCATTTGGGTTCCGTAATATTGACTTTTGATTTCTAGAGTTGCATAGGTATTTTTTTTGGGGGGTGTTGCATTCTTATAGGGACAAGTCACTAGTATGCCTAGACAGTTGTCAACACAAGTACATATAAATTTCCATCTTTTATCTTGGCTACACATTCAATATACTCTATTTGCTAAATTCGAGCTGGTACATTCCCACTTGCTATCTCTCCAGTTACTATTCAAGGAGCAATTCATTCTTTTTCCAATTGACACATATAATATTCCTCTGCTACTTGTTTTAGCAATGAATGAAAGATACTAATGCCTGGGTCTTATGCCTATTGGTGTGTAGCTTGGACCTCTGAATGACTGGCTATTTGATGACCCCATTTTGCTAGTACCAGATGATCAGTTGGTGTCATAGTAGGGATCATATGTTGAGTAGTAATCTTTTCTAGTCAATCAGAATGTGCATTTGTAATCACGTTCTGGTGTGGTAAGGATATGTGAGCATCTACATGAGAAACTAACAAATTAATGACCAAAGACGTGTCCCACATGTCTTTCCATATTTCTTTGCCTCAGCCTTGTTTGCCATGAATTTCCCAATTTTGATTTTTCCACATGGGTGTCCACATGTAGCTAACCCATTAGTTACTGCCCATAAATCAGTGAATATATGACACTGTCTTTCTTCTTCTGTTTTGATAGCTTGGTGTACTGCCATGAATTCAGCATATTGACTATTTCTACCTATTCTAGTATTTTCCAAAAGTCCACCTAGTACACAAGTTATGGGCTACCACTTTCCAATGTCTTTTGTGGCCCAAATAATTCAACCTATCCCTATCCTGTGATGGTGATAGGACATTCATATTTAAACTTGTCTGAGTTTCCATTATAAATGGGGCCTCTGCCCCAGTATCTATGAATGACCTAGTTATAGTATTTGAACCATTTTTCTAACATTTTTTTCAAGTTGATATGAGATGTGTAATCCCATCTGTGTATTTCTTTAATCTGAGCTGGGGCTTGCCCATTTTTCTATTGTCCCTGAAGGTGTGAAAAACTTGGATACAAGGGTTCAGGAGGATATGTAAGGGCAGTTCATACTTTTCTATTCTGTCTAGTATCAACTCTCATTTCTTGGTACATTTTTATAGTTCATTAGTTGGAATACCATCTATGCTTCCAAAATCTAACCCTGATCTCAATACAGCAAAAACAATTCTTTTCTTGTCACTCTATTCTAACTTTGAATCCGTTTTCTCTTCTCTCTCAAGGAAATTTATCTTTTCCCTATTCCCCTAAGTCACTTAACTGTGAAATATTGTGCAGTACCTCTGAAGGAGGGTGCCCTATTTCCCCAATTAATAGAGTTAAAACTAGGTGCTTGTGAGCAGGAGGAGCTATCTGCCCTATTACAGGGTATCATAGTATGCACCTGTGTTTCTGATCATTATGGCAGTCTTTATTACCTCCTCCTTTGATTTTCTTATACAGCTCCTAATTGAATACCAGGGTCTATCTCCACTAGGCCAGAGTCAGTAAGATATTGCTTGCTGCAACCTTCTTCAGCCAAAACTAACAGATTAGTTGTATTGTTACCTCCTTGCATATCGTAATCTCTAAAAGCTTTCTGTACAAAAGGGATTTGGATTAATACCTAGGAATTTCAAGCAATCCAGGCCATCTATAGATACTCCTCCAGTGCCATAATCACTAATTATCACTACTCAAGATATTAATTCTCCCATGCTTTGGGTGAACTCACTCAAAATATCTTTGACCTCCTCATGAGTAAAATCCTCAATTATCTCCCTAAACACTGTGTTGCCTCCTTAGTTCTCCTGTTTTTGCCTTAATATTGGCCATGCTTCTTCTTGAGAAGCCCTTCCCTCTAACATTTTTTCATTTTCCAACTCTGACTTTGTTAAATTTTCCTCCTACACATTCTCCTGGCAGTCATCACTGAGGCAACTAGGTTGGGTCTATACAAGTCCTTTTACCAGCCTTTCTCTACTTTTTCTGAGCTAAATGAACAGACTTTTCTTCCACCTGACACCCCTCAGCTTAATTTGCTCTTTTAAAGGAGAGCCCAAGCACTGAGAATTCCCATGCAAACTAGCTCTTGTACCATCTGAATTTTTTTCCTTGAGAAGCTTGTCTCTGTTTTTACACATAGTACAGTAACCTGTTAATAAAATCCAACCTCTTTGAAACACTCCTGCCAGTTCATTCCCTGGTTTTATTGGTATTCCTTGCAAACATCTTTCTAAATCTCTAGCTTCTCCCTCCTGTAACCACAGTTCCCAATTTTCACAGGGTCCAGTGATTTTATCCCATTCCTTTTCTAGGGAGGAATAAGGTACATCCTCCCATTCTGAGATATCCATTTCTTCCTCTAAAGTCTTTTTACCTCCAAATACAGATTTTATACCCTGTGATCCTGTTCATGGTGCCAAATATATCACCAAGGCAATATTTACAGCACCCAGGGTGACTATTTGCCAACATAATTCTGAATTGCAAAGTATAACAGACTCTCCACATAGAAGGCAGAAGAAAAATATCTGTTCAGATGCCAAGAAGCTAAATCCCCAAACCAGAAAGTTACATCCATCACATTAACCAAGAAGTCAATACTCTTTATACCCTGCAAGGGACAAAGCCATTCCCAAGCCTCCCCCCAACCCCTTCTAGTGTTTTCCCACAAACAAACACTCACCAGACTGTGCCTGCCTGTGTCCTCTCTCCTCTGCCCTAACTGCTTTTACTAACTTCCTCCCAGTTCTGCTCCATACTTTCTCTTTCACCCTTTCATCAAGCTCCTCTCATGACATATGATTTAGGCTTCCATATGATTTAAACAAATCACATAGACCTATTAATGAATGGGAAGATCTTCTCATTTAAACTGCCATTCCACGATGGGGCTCCTTCAGTTTTCTTCTTCCTTTTCCCAACTAGATGAATAAGCAGTAACATTAGAATGGATAAGTCCAGGCAACCTAGTGACTTTCAGAAGATCCTGAGGTCCTGAGAGAGTGGTGCAGCTATGGTTCTAACTGTTTTTGGACATTCTTTCAACAACACATAACAACAAAAAATGCATTATGAATCTCTAAGATAATTTAATATTATTAATATTTATAATAGCTATAGTTATAATTTTTATCCTCAAAAGCTCAAAATTGAATTTTACTTTATAAAAATTTCAAAACTTAGTAGTAACTGTAAAATTATAAAACTATGATTATAAAGCAGATAAATATTTTATATTGGATATTCTCTAAGAATTAAAAGAAGTAATTTTGTAAGACTTCATAAGTTTACATTTGATCTGTAAGATTTCAGATTAAATTTTTTATACTTCTGTCAAATAAAAATAGCATTTTAATGAAGTAAGTGGCAATTTGGGTGCTGTTCAGCATGCTATAACAATCATATATAAACTGGATTCGAATTTTGGATTTTCCTTATTTGAAAAAAGATTTGTAGTATTTGGCTCAATATGTCAGACCACCATAATTTTCAATGTGGTTCTGAATTGATTTTACTTTCTGTACTTCTGTTCTTTGAGACAAGAATAAAATGAAAATGCTTGATCATGCAAACGTGGTAGAAAGTAGTAGGATAATTTTCCAAGCTCTGTTGCTGAATGATGAAAATTCATTTTACTTTTAGCAAAACATTCACAAAACAATCAGTTTTGAGTGACTGTACTCTAAAATGGATTGTTATGTCAGTACGGTTTTTTCATCCATTTTCAATTCATTAGCCAGTGACATATAACCACATTATATAGATTAAAAATTCAATATAATTTAGGAATATTCAGGAAGATTTTTTTATTGAATGTCATTTTTAAATATTTCAGATGATGACTGATATCTTTTTTGATAGGCTGGTTCAAATGCAGTTCTTTTTCTCATAAGAAATAACATAATGCCACACAGCTATCTATACTGTTCTCAATTTTGTGGGTCCAAAAATTTTAGTTTCTCAATCATACTTTCTTCTTTATCTTGAAATTTGAACATATTTGTCTTCTCATCCTGTAATGATATATTGAGTTCATTAGTTTTTGAAGCAAGTCTTCTAAGTATTGCAACTAATTCTTTTCTCAATTCAATTAGATGAGTAAAAACATCCCTACAGGAAAGTTATCTAATATTCACCTGGATACACACACATACAAGTACCAGTGTCTAAATGTAGCCATACCTATGGTAGGGGTGGGACGAAGGAATGAAAGAAAAGAAATTGACCTGATAATTTGTTTTATGTTTGAAAGGAAAACCAGTTGTGGATAGTGCATTTGCAGTGTCTTGTGCAATCATGTCTTTTTTAAATATACTATGTTATGGAAGTGCTTTTTTTATTCTTTAATGAAAAAAATAAAAAAAATGTAAATTCATCCTCAGATTTTGCTAGCTTTGTGACTTGGGCAAGTCATTTATCCTCTGCTTCAATTTCCTCCTCTACAAAATGGGACAATAATAGCACCTCCTTTTAAAGTTTCTTGTGAGGATAAAATAAGATGATATTTTTAAAGCATTTGCAAACTTTTAAACTTTATTCAAGTGCTAGTTATTGCTATTGCTGTTGTTATTGTTACCAGAGTAAGAAGAAGCTGGTAGAGGTGATTGGTATCTGGGGAGTGACAGTAAAATAACGTAAAGTCTCAGCAATTATAATATATAATGCCCAACTTTGATTTCACAAGTTCACTGAGTCCTTTCCCTAGCATTATTTTTCCAGTGCCCATAACCAACACTTTGCATAGGATGCTCACCACCTGGGACTTTATTCAGCAGCTCCTGGGCTTCTGAAGGTAATATATCATATTTCAATTGTCTTTTATTGCCCATAATCCCAATAACACAAAAAACCACTTAAGTAGGTTACAAGGGAGAATCACCACAGACCTTGCTATTAGGTGGTAGACAGCAAGCATCGTTGGGGTGGAGCTGGTTAGAAGCATAGTTGTTGCAACAGCTGACATTAGAAGGGAAGATTGGGTGTGGGGTGATAACATATGAGTCAATGCAGTTGTCTCAGTTTCCTCATTTGTAAAATGGGGATAATGATAACCATAGCAATTTACTTACAAAGTCCTGCTGTAAGGTAAGTGAGATAACTTACGTAAAATCCTATGTGAATATCAGTTATTTATAAAAGAAAAATCTTTGCTGTGGAAATCAACTAATACCTAGAACATTTCCAGGTATTGGAAGTGGGGGATTGAGGTTTGGTTCTTCTCCCTTCCTTCTTTTCTTCTCCCTTCCTTCTTTTCTTCTTCCTTCCTTCCTTCCTTCCTTCCTTCCTTCCTTCCTTCCTTCCTTCCTTCCTTCCTTCTTTCCTTCCTTCCTTCCTTCTTTCCTTCCTTCCTTCCTTCTTTCCTTCCTTCCTTCCTTCTTTCCTTCTTTCTTTCCTTCTTTTCTTCTTTCTTTCCTTCTTTTCTTCTTTCCTTCCTTCCTTCCTTCTTTCCTTCTTTCTTTCTTTCTTCTTTCTTTCTTTCTTTCTCTTTCTTTCTTTCTTTCTTTCTTTCTTTCTTTCTTTCTTTCCTTCTTTCCTTCTTTCCTTCCTTCCTTCCTTCCTTCTTCTTTCTTTCTTTCTTTCTTTCTTTCTTTCTTTCTTTCTTTCTTTCTTTCTTTCTTTCTTAATTTCTTTCTTTCCTCTCTCCTCTCTCTCTCTCTCTCTACCTTTCTGTCTCTTTCTTCTTTTCTTTCTTTTTTATGTAGGGATGATTTTGTTACACTAGATAATAGGACAAAGAGTGTCAGGCACACTCAGCCCTTTTCAATTTATCTCCCAAGGGTGAGATTTATATGGAACAAAGTTGCTGTGATGACAGTGGAAAGGAGTCAGTCAGTGACTTAGCACTGGAGATACAAAGAAAGGTAAAAATGTGGTCCCTGTTATCAGCCATCTCCCATTCTAATGAGGAAGACAAGGTATCAATAACTTTATACATAACAAAATACATACAGTGTTAATGAAAAGTAATTTTACTAGACAGGACAAAGTGTATATGTGGGAAACACCAAGAAAGACCTCTAGCAGAGAGTAGGGTTTCAGTTGAGTCAGTCAAGAAGTGGTGATGAATTGGTAAAAGCCTATCAAGTATGTCAGGTAACTATTGTAAAGTAACTAATGTAAAGTCACAGGGACAGGAGATGGTAAGTGAGGAACTTCAAGTGGGTGGGAGTAACAGAATTGCACAGTGTGTGGAAAAGGATAAGTGTAAGAAAGGTAGGAATTACTTTAGGATAGGCATGAAATGCCCAATAAGGCATTTCATATTTTCTCATGTGAGTAATAGAAAACCAATGGAGTATAATAATAATAGTAAATAGTGGGGTGATGTGGTGAGACTTTCTCTTTAAGAAAATTAGTGGAACAGTCCAGGGACAATTCTGAGACATGGAACCCAGCCAGAATGTGATCGCTATACTGTCTTACGCTGAGGCAATGAGATCCTGAACAAGACTGGCCTCAGTACATCAAACAGGACAAAGACAAGAGACATGAAGATAGAAATGATAAATTTGACAGCATCCTCGATAAGTGGGGTGAGTGTGAGCAGTTGAGAATGACACCAAAATTATGAGCCTGCATTATTTGGAGGATAGTGATTCTGCACAGAATAAAAAAATCTGAAGAGGAGTGGATTCTGTTCAAAACATCTTGAGTTTAAAATGCCAAAAAGACATCCCATTTGAGCTGTCAAAAAGACAGTTGGTGACGTTTTATTGCAGTTCAGGAAAGCAGTTCTGACTGGATATATAGATCTAGGAAGAATCTGCATAGAGATAATAATTTAGTCTTTGTAAACTGTTGAGATCATCAAATGATATAGTATAGGTGGAAATGAAAAGAGTGTTGAGAATAGAGTCTTGGGGGTCATACAGGATTAATAGCTGTAAATTAGATTAAGATATGGCTTTCATAGAGGCAGGCAAACTATATTTCATATAAGCAGGAGAACTAGGAAATACTAGTATCACAAAAATCTAATGAGAAGAGAAGATCCAAGAGTAGAAGGCAATAGTCAGTTTAAAAGGCTTCAGAGAGTTCAGGAAGGATGAGGCGCCAGAAAAGGTTATTGGATCTGCCAATTAAAAGGTCATTGGTAACTTTGGAGAAAATAGTTTTAGGTGAATGGTGAGATCAGAAGTCAGGTTTTGAATGAATTGAGAGTGGAGAATGTGAAAGTACCTAGCATAAATGACTATCTTAAGGAGTTGAGCCATCATGGAAAAGAGAGATCTAGAATGCTAGGAGGCATGGTCTGATTAAGTGAGAATCATGCAGGAGTGACATATGGGCCTGTTTGTAAGAAGAAAGAAAAGGAGCTAAGAGATGGGAAGAGAGATTGGAAATGAGAGCAGGAGAGATGATAAAAAGTGATAAGAATAGATAAGAAGTGATAGGATCAAGGGTACATGTTGAGAGTTCTCCATGGTAATGAAAAGGACCACCTCTTTATGTGAGATGGGTGGAAAAGATAGTAAAGGAAGACATCTAAAGGATGAGACATGGGAGAAAAAGAAATTCTTAATAAATAGCCTTATTTTTTTTTTCTGTGATGTTTAGGTTGAGATTCTCAAATTAGATGGTAGAAGGAAAAGATACTTTAAAGGCCATAGAGATGAGATTGTTTATAGCAGTAATTGTGGCGAATGGGATAGAAAATTGATTAAGATGATGCCAAAGGGCTGCCTAACTGTAGTGGAGGCCCAGTTGAGATAATGTATTATCATTTTTTAGTGGAGCAAGTCAGCACAATTTCATGATTATATCCTGCTTTATTTGGTAGCATGTGAATAGAATACAAGGAAAGGTATATGAGTAAATTGCACCATTACTAGAGAGGCCAGGAATACAGTATTTTTAGGTGAAAACTAGGGCTTAGTGAGAGCCAGAAGAAGAAGAGAGAAAGGAAAAAGTTTAAGGTGAAAATCAATCTGTTAATTATGATGCAGGCATTCCATAGAGCACAGTGGTTGAGGTAGGTAGCTCTGGAAAGGAATATTTAGGGAGTAGAGATAACCTTCATAGGAGCAAAGGATCAAGTAGCTGGTGATCTGGAATGAGTTTTGCACATCAGTTTTTAGTGTTCAAACTATAGGGATAAGTGTATGATGAAGCTGGTTTATGGTGATCACTGAGGATTAATTCCAGGAAGAATTTCTGTAGCTGTAAAGCATCCATTAAAAAAACCCAGTTGATTAGACTGACTATTCAAAGTCCTCCCTCAAGATTCAACCTCATGGTAACTGGTAATATTTGTGTTTACTATAATCCATCTTGGGGCAGTCAAGACCAGACAAAGGTATGGTCTAATAGAGCCTGGTCAGGAGTCAGGAGATGGCTTTTGATAATGTTTCTAGGCAAGGATTGCCTCTGGAGCACTGAAGAAAGTCTTAATGGTTGAAGATTCGCTCTTTGCTGATGTAAGGATTGTTGGGAAGATCTTAGAGGGAAGACATAGTCTAGAGGTTGGTAGCAGGATCCTGAACTGTTTTGATTTAAAGATTCTAGAGACATGGTTTCTGGGTAATTTAACCATTTATTAATAAGACCAACAGGTTATTAATAAAAGAATTGTCACTTGACCATGACTCTCAGGCCAAAGGCACCTAATGTTGGTGGGGGCCCCAATTTATATGTTCTACTAAGAGGCGATATTCCCAAGTGGTGCTTATTCAATTCTGATTGGTTAATCTACATTTCTCCAGACCTATCTCAGAAAACACAAATTAAATGAGCAGGAATACAGTCATTAGACAAAATTTAGAACTTTTCCTTTGGAGGAATATAATCTCTGGCTGCTTGATAATGTCATGATAGGTGATTTTGACTGACTACTGACCCACAATATGCCTAGAATCTGGCTTAGCTTTCATGGCAGGGGTAAGTGAGTAGAGACCCAAGTACTTCCACTTTTCTCCTTCTCCTTAGTACGTCTTTATCCCTGTTCTTTTTAAAATTTGTCCTTCATCCTCCCTTAAGTTTCTTTCATTGGGATAGAGTAGGTTGTTTGTGCTGACAGACCTTCTTCCCCTTTGTCTCTTCATGCCCTCTCACTACTCCCGTTATACTAAGCCTTCCCCTGGCCCATTCTTCCCTTCTTCCAGTTCTGAATTGGCTGATCTGAACTATGATCATAGAACACTAATGGAAAAAAGAAATACGTTGATTTAGAGTTGACTATCTAATCTCTGCCCTCAGAGATTAGATGGTCAAAACGCTCATTGTGGGTGAGAAAAGTGAGGTCCATAGATGCTGAGAAATGTAGTTATTGACAGAGCTAGGGTTTTAATTCAGACCTTTTGATTTCATATCCAGTATGCCTTCCACTGTATTATATTGCTTCTTCTTTTACTTATAGGGCAGAATTGCTTCATGATAAATTGAAGTAAACAAAGTTTGTGCCTTCATTCCATGCAGATTCAGAAGTGGTTGAATGATGGGATTCAAAAAGATGAAGTGGTTCAATATTCTCTTGAAATCTCATAGAGAACAAAATGATATGTGAATCCAGGGCATGAATGGGCAAGTGAGCATTTAAATTATAGACTAGAGCATATTTAGTAGCAGGGGTAGAAGGGTGTCAGATAAAGGCATCACTAAAATAACTGGAGTGGGGGAAGATCTGGGGGAGCCTTTTAGCTAGACTTAAGGGAGGGAAGCAGGACGGGCAGAAAACAAATACACATTTTCTAAAAAAATATTTATTTATTTTTTGTTTTCAACATTTGCTTCCACAAGATTTTCAGTTCCAAATTTTCTCCCCATCTCTCCCCTCCCTCACCCTAAGACAGCATGCATTCTGATTAATCTTTTCCCCAATCTACCCTCCCTTCTCTTATCCCTATCCCATCTATTTTCTTGTAGGGCAAGGTAGATTTCTATTGCCTGTATGTCTTATTTCCTAGTTGCAAGTAAAAACAATTTTTAATTCTCGCTTTTAAAACTTTGGGCTCCAACTTCTCTCCCTTACTCCCTCCCCACCCACCTTCATATATATATATATATATGTAGGCACACAAAATGTCTCAAAATACTCATGTTGTGCAAGACTAACTATATTTCCCTCTAATCTATCCTGCCCACCTTCCCCCTAATTTCCTGTAGTGTAAGATAGATTTTCATACCAAATTGAGTGTGCATATTATTCTCTCTTTAAGCCAAATTCGACCAGACTGAGGTTCACTCTTTCCCTCTCACCTCCCCCTCTTTCCCACCATTTAAAAAGCTTTTTCTTGCCCCTTTTATGTGAGAGATAATTTATCCCATTCTATTTTTCCATTTCTCCTTCTCCCAATTTGTTCCTCTTTCACCCCTTAATTTTATTTTTTTTAGATATCATCCCTTCATATTCAATTCACCCTGTGCCCTCTGTCTATATATGTTATCCCCCTACTATGCTAATACTGAGAAAAAGTCTCATGAGTTACAAACATCATCTTTCCAAGTAGGAATGTAAACAGTTGAACTTTAGTAAGTCCCTTATGATTTCTCTTTCCTGTTTACTTTTTTATGCTTCTCTTCATTCTTGTGTCTGAAAGTCAAATTTTCTATTCACCTCTGGTCTTTTCATCAGGAATGCTTGAAAATCCCCTATTTTATTGAGTGACCATTTTTTCCTCTGAAGTATTATGCTCAACTTTGCTGGGTAGGTGATTTTTGGTTTCAATCCTATCTCTTTTGACCACTGGAATATTGTATTCCAAGGACTTCAATTCCTTAATGTGGAAGCTGCTAGATTGTGTGTTATCCTGATTGTGTTTCCACAATACTCAAATTGTTTCTTTCTGGCTGCTTACAATATTTTCTCCTTGACCTGGGAGCTCTGGAATTTGGCTGTACTATCCCTAGGAGTTTTCCTTTTGGGATCTTTTTCAGGAGGTGATCTGTGGATTATTTCAATATCTATTTTACCCTATGGTTCTAAAATATCAGGGCAGTTTTCCTTGATAATTTATTGAAAAATGATGTCTAGGCTCTTTATCATGACTTTCAGGTAGTCCAATAATTTTAAAATTGTCTCTCCTGGATCCATTTTACAGGTCAGTTGTTTTTCCAGTGAGATATTTCACATTGTCTGTTATTTTTCATTCCTTTGGTTGTGTTATATAATATCTTGATTTTTTTTAAATGAAGTCACTAGCTAGCTTCCATCAGCTTCATTCTAATCTTTAAGAAATTATTTTCCTCAGTGAGCTTTTAGACCTCCTTTTCCATCTGGCCAATTCTGCTTTTTAAAGCATTCTCCTCATTTTCTTTTTAGATCTCCTTTTCAATTTGGGTTAGTCTATATTTATGGTGTTATTTTCTTCAGCATCTTTGGGTCCCCTTTAGCAAGTAGTTGAAACTTGTATTTCATGATTTTCTTGCATTACTCTTATATTTCTTCCCAATTTTTGATCTACTTCTCTTATTTTATTTTTCAAAATCTTTTTTGAGCTCTTCCATGACCTGAAACCAATTCCCAATTTTTTGAGGCTTTGGATGTAGGAGCTTTGACTATGTTGTTTTCTTCTGTTTGTATATTTTGGTCTTCCTTGTCATAAAGCAAGATTCTATTGTCTGATTCTTTTTCTGGTTCTTGCTCATTTCCCCAGTCATTTATTTGACTTTAGAGCTTTTTGTCCAGGCAGTTCTCTGCTTCCAGTGGGGGTGGAGGGTTTGGATTGTCAGCCACTATATCTCCCCACAATGTGCAGGCCTAGAGCTCCAGAAGTAGCTGCCACTGTTCTTGCTGATGCTGTGGCTTCCATGGGCTCCTCAATCCTCTCCACCACTTTGGAGCTGGTGCTGGACCACTCTATTCCCTCACACAGGTCTGACTGATTTTTTCCACTGACCTTCCAATTTGTCCTCAGTGTTTTGGGGTTTTAAGGTCTGGAAATTACCACAGGTGCCAGAGATTCAGTGCCCCTCCCCCAGGTCTTCTCAAATTCCATCTGTGCTGGGGCAGACAAAGCTGGACTGTGCTCTGCCCCCAGCTCAGTACAATAGATGTTACCTGTTGGCTTTCCAGGGTGTCTTGGGTTGGAGATTTGCTTCATTCAATCATTCCATGGGTTTTGCAGCTCCAGAATTTGTTTAGAGTCATTTAAAAAAGGTATTTGCCTGGGTTTGGGGGAGATCTCTAGCAAGTCCATGCTTTTACTCTGCCATCTTGGCTCTGCTCCCCTAAGTATGTATTTTTAAAGGGGTTTTTGAAAGGTGCCAGAATCAGCAACCTTGTATTCAGGTATTTCCTTGGCCCTGGCTCTGGGAAGGGGCATGCAAATCTAGAGATAGGTTTCAGAGAGTGATCTATGTCAGATTTGCGTCTATAAAAGTGATAGGAATCATTCATATTCCACATTAGGCACACATAATGTCCTTGTGCTCCTCCACTTTCTCTTCTAGCTGGGCTTCTGCATAAACCAAAGAAAGCTACTGAAACCTTGGAGAGTCTGATTTGCCATCATCTCTTCTGAGTAAGGTGTCCTCATGTATCAGAGGCTCAGCAGTTGCTCGGTAGAGAAATAATGCCCAGTCTGCTCATTCTCTTCTTAATGATCTTTTTTTTTTTCCTGGAGTCTATCATAGGAATCATAGAAAATGGTTTCATCATCAGTGTGCTGGGCAGGGAATGGGTGCAATGCTGAACCCTTCCCCCTGGAGACATGATCCTGGCCAGCCTAGCCATCTCCCGCTTCTTTTTACAGTGGGTGGCAATTTTTAACAACTTCTTTACATATTTCTTCCTAACTAGCAGAAGGTTATACTTTGACATTTTCTGGACTTTTACTAACATGATCTCATTCTGGTTCACCACCTGGCTTGTTGTTTTCTACTGTGTGAAAATTTCTTCCTTCACTCACCCAATATTCCTCTGGCTGAAGTGGAGAATTTCACGAATTGTTCCCTGGCTACTGTTATGGTCCCTGCTGATATTCACTTTGATATCCATCTCATTTTATGTGAAGATCTATCTTGTTTTCCAACTGCCAGCCTCTGGGAATTACTCAGAAAAGACCACTTTGGATGATATCACAAGAGCATTACAGTGGAAGTTTTTAATGCCACTGCAAATGTTTATTTTAATTCCTTTTCTCTTCTTCCTTTCTTCCAACATCTTGCTCATTTCCTCCCTGTGCCAACACTTGAGGAACATGCAGCACCATAATGCTAGTCATCAGCAACCTAGTATGCAGATCCATGTTACAATTCTGAAGTCACTTTTCTTCTTTATTATCCTCTGCACATCATATGTTCTGCCTCTGATCATCACCACTCTAGCACCTACTTCAGTTTGTAGCTCTTGGTATTGGGTATGGGAGATAGTGATCTATTTTGGCATTTCCATCCATCCTGCCTTCCTGATTCTGAACAGCTCAAAATTGAGAAGGGCTCTGAGGAAGATGCTGCATGATCAAGAAATTGCTTGAGGGGAATTTAGCTCTGAAGTGATCAATATCAGTAATCAACACTGGGCATTACCAACATTACTGTTTGTGACTGAGACATATGAGGCTTAGAAAAGAAGGAGTTAAGGAAGGTGGGAAAGAAGGATGAAAGAAAGGAAAAATATTTAATTATATTCTTATAATATTTTGGCATTGCAGTAAGCACTGGAGATAGCAATATAACCACTTTGACCCTGACTTTTCATCTTCTCCATTCTCTCTTCCCATCCCCTCCCTATCTAGTTCATTTGTCCCTCAGCCCTGTCAATTTTTCTTCTATAATATTTCATAGAAAATTGAAAATTATGCAGTCTGACTTCCTCATTTTACAGACGAGGCACTAAGGCCATGAGAGATCAAGTAACTTGTCCCAGGTCAAATAAGTGGCAAATGTCTGAGTCAGAATTTGAACCCAGCTCTTTTTGATTCCATGTCCAGCATTTACTTAAGTATGATTTTACCTTTCCTTTTCTTTTGTTCCCATATTTGCACCCACAGTCACAGGAATAGTCCCTGTCCTGGGCTCTAAACCCATTATGCCCACATGGTCGTAAAATCCTTTGTACTGGCCTTTGTGTCCATTATGCAAAGAATAGTTACATACCCCTCGAACACTGGCAAGGATGACTGTGGACAAGTCACTTAGTTCTCTAAGCCTTGCTTTCCTCATCTAGGATAAACAAATAAAGTGCAAGGTGTGTGTGTGTGTGTATGTGTGTGTGTGTATGTGTGAGCATGTGCGGGTGTGTGTTTATGCAGATATATATGTTGTGTGCATATATGCAATGTTTACTTTATAAATATGTGCAATATGTATACATGTATACGCACATATATATACATACCCTGGTTGGTTCTTTCCCTTCAGTCTCGAAGAATACCAAAATGACATCTGTATGTGAAGTTTCAATGTATCTGACTGTGGCTGATCAGGCCAATATAAGCTCTGATTGCTCTACCACAGGTCAAGTACAAACAGTCTGTGTGAATCTATACGTATATGCACATACATATACACATATATGTCATACACACATGCATACATAGACACACATACATAAACAGTTGAGACAGGAGTATTTTCTTTACTTAACCCAGGAAGTTGCCCAGAGCAAATTACTTTGCCAGCTTCAAAGTAGTAGAGAGACAAGATTTCTTGCTATTCCATCTTCACTCTCTTCAGAAACATAGAGTGGCTGCCAATTGCCTCTAATAGTCCAGGTGAAATGCATCATGGGCTCTAGCTGACCACAACTTTCTCCACATTGATAGATACTAGACTCTTCTCATTCCATTCACCTCAGATGATTGTACTTGAAAGGCTTTTTCAGTCTTGGACTGACGTTTTTCTTTCTTTCCCATTCCTTTCAAAATTCAGCTGTAAAAACGTCTTCTTTTCCAAGTTCAGTTGTCAGAACTTTGAAGGCACAAGTTTGTGTCTTTGTATCCCTAGAAGAATGGAACTGCAGATAAGGACCCAACCTCTTTGTCAAAAAGCTCTGCATTCAAATCTCACCCATGGCATATGCTAGTGGGTGACTCAGAGAATTGACAAGCTCACAGAACCCAAGACAGTTCTTTTAAGATTATAGCTTGCTCATTATGTGATTACTAACTTTGGTGGACTTAGCTATTCTCATCAATGTAATGATCTAAAATAATTCCAAGGGCCTCAAGGTGGAAAATACTTTCACATCCAGAGAAAAAGCTATGGAGTCTTAATGAAGATTGAAGTGCACTATTTTTTCTTTCTAGTGGTTTTTCTCTTTTGTTCTGATTCTTCTTTCACAACATGAACAACATTCAAATATGTTTAATATGATTGTACATGTATAGCTTATATCAAATTGCATGCCATCTTGTGAAGGGGGAAGGAAGGGTGGGAGATGAAAATTTGAAGTCCAACTCTTGTACAAGTGAATGTTCAAAACTGTCTGTATATAATTAGAAGAAGAAAATATTACTAAGTGGGAAAAAAGGAAATTAAAAAATAGGTTGCTGAACAGGTGTTGATCTGCACTGGGATTACCCCATACTCATAAAATTATAGACCTACTGTCCTTGTTCCACTATCTCTCCCCCCTTCATAAACAGAAAACAGCACTCTATCACCTAAAACAATGCCATCAACCAACAAACATTTATTAAGCCTCTGTATATGCCAAGAACTGGTAGTATTTATAGAACACCTTTACAAATATCAGCTTACTTTATCCTCACAATAACCCTGGGAGCTAGGTGCTTTTTTTATTATCCCTAATTTTCAGAGGAGGAAACAGAGGCAGGCAGAGGTGAAATGACTTCCCCAGGTCACACATATATTAGGTGTGTGAGGCTGGATTTCAACTCAGTTCTTCCTGACTCCTGATCCAACACTTGCTCCACTGTGCCACATGGCTGTTGTAGAGATATGAAGAAAAGATATGAAATAATCCTTGCTCTCGTGGAGGTTACATTCAGTCAGGGGGAGGGGTGGCTGACACACACTAGGTGCATATTAAATGCTTCCTGAATTAACGAATTAATAAATAAGACATGTTCAGTGTAAGCATAATGACCTTGTTCCAGAAGATCCAACCACTTACCCCAATCTGACGATGACCCTGGTTCTGTTTTCCTTTACTGCACTGAGAGGAAAAAGGTTCAGGGGTGAGAATGGTGGAAGGACCTCTTCGATTCCCATGGCATGACAGCAAAAACCAGTCCTGTGAATATGGAGAGAGAGAGAGAGAGAGAGAGAGAGAGAGAGAGAGAGAGAGAGAGAGAGAGAGAGAGAGAGAGAGAGAGAGAGAGAGAGAGAGAGAGAGAGAGAGAGAGATTTTCTTTCGAAGCTGTCTGTGCAGGATTTTCATACTCACCTCATGGTAGGAAATTTCTCCATTTGTTTGCTTGATTTGAGAGGATCAGAGACAGAAATGAATAGAGCTAAATGGAACCAATAACTGGATGTAGAGCAGTGGCTGTCTGGAGCTGAGACCTGAGGTGGATATAATTAGTTTGTGTACAATCCCTCCCTCCTACCTCAATTCATTGAGAGAGGACAAGGTTTCACTGTTGGAACTCTGATCTAACTAGGTAGAGTGAAAATCTTGGACAAATGTCTTTGTCAGTTCTTGGTGGGGAATGGCTCAATTGAACTGAATTTCTGGCACTGAATATGATGAAGATAAAGAGAGGATTGATGATAAAAATGAATGAAATGTATTTGAAGGGAGAGATGTCTTTGTATAGCTGTTTTCAATATATGCACGACAGGTGGATGTATACAGAGGTTTATACACATGCACATGCATATATGTCTTTATATCTTTCAAAGTTGTCTCATTTTAGGGGTAGTGTCTATATTCTAGGTAATCCTCATTGTTTGTAATAAAGTAGTCATGATGTGCTCAAGAAGGCTAGTCTAAATCTGCATGGGGCTCATTATATGCAGGGGGTCAGGAAAAAGTGTGTTTTTGTCTTTGTTTTTGTTTTTGCCTTGCACATGTGTGAGCATTTTCTCTTCCTGTTTGAGTTGGAAGTAACTAGCAGACAGAGGTTTTCTTTTGTCTCTGTAGCAACTCATGCATGCAGTTGTTGTGCTTGTCCTTCATTGCCGAAGACCATGCCATCAGAGAAATGATGACATGACTTGCACTTGACTTTGTTTTGAGTGAGGGAGGGCTGTGCAGGGTCACCAGTCCCACTTCTCCTCCTGAGTCATCTGAATCCAATGACCAGATATTCGTCAGGATAACTGGAGATGGCCCAGGATGCAATGGGAAACCTTGGCCCCTTTAAGACAAGGTCTATTCAGGTACTCACTTAGGGTGAAGTAAACCCCATTCAGTGAATAGACCTGTTTAAGAAGTAGTCAGGGGATTGCCCTTTTAATGGACTGTATTTCTGATGGTCATTCTTTATAATACCTCTATTTTAAGGAGAAGACAGAAGCCAGCAACATCTTCATTCCTTCCCAGAATGCACCCCTGATTCTCTTGGATTTGGTCTACAATCTCATCCCACCTTCAACTCCATTTTATTTGTTTTCTTCTATGAGAAGGTAAGCTAAAGCAGAGGTGGGGAACCTGTAGCCTTGAGGTCACATGGGGCCTTCTAGATCCTTAAGTATAGCCTTTTAACTGAATCCAAATCCTTCAGAATTTCTTCTGCAAAATTTGGATTCAGTCAGAAGGTCACACTTAAGGATCTAGAAGCCCTTTGTGGCCCCAAGGTCACAGGTTCCCTACCCTTGAGTTCCCTTGAGAGGAAGGTCAGTCTCTATGCTTTATTCCCTTTGCTTAGCATAGAGCTTGGTATATTGTAAGCCTTTAATAAAAGTTTGTTGATTTGACATAATATGGATCCTTCTTCCACCAATGTATATTTTTATCTCTCAGGCTTTCTTGTCCTCTGAAAATTTTATCCCTGTTTTTCCATACATCATCCTTAGAATATGCAGCAGATCACACACATAGCACATGGCAGAGTCAGAATTTGAATCTAGCCTATCAGTATTTCAGTTGTGCCATATTGTCTCCTATTTGCTTTGTAATAGTGTTCTTCCCTAATCCATTCTAATGGAGTGCAACTTCATTGGGTTGACCATATTATTTGCATGCAAGTCTATGTTTGCCTAAAATGCGTTTACAGAGAAATCACACCAGGCAGATGCTCACATGGAGGTCAGAAGAAGTGATATGAGGACAACCTCAAGGTCTCCCTGAGGAATTTTAGAATCAATTGTGTAACATGAGAGACACAGATAAAATACTGCTCAGCATAGTATGCCTGCATTGCAGAAGGTATTAATCTCTGTGAGCAAAGCTGAATTTCAGTAGCTCAAAAGAAACACGATATGTACAAATTTAGAAACATCTTCACTGCAAATATTCCTCTGGGCTCTTCGCATCTGACTTATAGGAGAGCCTTCCAGAGCTCATATTGGTCTGATAGGCCATAATCAGACACATTATACCTTCACTGCAACATAGTGGTGGCATTTTGATCCTCTTCAAGAATGAACCAACCAACCAGTCAATAATGGAGTATGGATGTTGATTTACACAATATATTTTTCTAGAGGACCCTCTCCTCTTCTAGGATCTCCTTATGGCTTCTTCTTTGGTGATACAAAATGCTAGTAGAACTGGATAGGAAGACACATGATTATAAACCAAGGATAATTTCTCTTGAAAAAAATGGATGTGAAACTCCCACAGACTGAATTGATGTTTTTCTCTTTGCATCCCCTTGATTTACATTGCATCTGACTAACTTTTGACTGTTAAAATGCTCTTCTTCCTTTGCTCTGAATTCATCCACCCTTTCACTTCTGTGGATGCACTACTTTTTTCTTATGTTTTTCTCATTTGACTACCCTTCACATCATTCTCCATATGCCTCAGGTATGTATTGTTCCATAATTTAAAAATATTCCTTCAACTAAGGCCCTAAACTTTATTTCCACAAATTCTTTCAGGCTTTAATTGATTACTTAAAAGAATGTAGAGATAGCTTTTTCAAACATGTAACCCCCCAAACTTACTCCTAAATAAAATAGACTGAAAAGTATGGTATGGAAGCCATAGTAAAACCTCATGATTTTGATTAGATGTATATTTCAGTGGTAGACAACCTATTTTCCTAGATGACTTTTAAGTGGTGGTGGGACTCATTTTTCTAGATCCCTATTGCTTGGACATCTACATCCATTATTTTTCTGATAACTGAACCCACTGAATCTTTCAGGAGCATGTCTGCCTGCCTCAAATGCCCTGTTTCTTCCTTATTACTTATTCTAATCCATATCTAGGGCCAGAATCCTGACCTGGGCTGGACAGTGTGAATTTTCATCCAAGAGGAAAGAGGCCTCTAACTTGTGGAGGGAGAAGAGATTCCAAATCTGCATGCCATTCTTTAGGAAGACACAGAGATAATTAGATAACTATCCCAAAGACCAAAGTAACCTCTAGAGTTACTGTGGAAAGGTTGGATGAAGACATTTCTTTAGGACAAAATCTTGTGGGTAAGACTATGGTGACTCAGTGATGAACATGGTGAGGAAGAATGTAGGCCTTTTTAATGAATTAGGAAATGTCCCTAGTATGGATATGAAAATTTTTCTCACTGGAGATAACAAGCAGGATGGAACCCCATCTCAATATCCATAGACCTCAGTCCTCAGGATGGGGGACTGTGCAGGAATTCAGGTGACATAAACCCAGAAGTATGGCTTCCTGTCCTTAGAAGGGTCACAATGGTACTTGGCAGGTATTAGAAAGTGTTAAGAGCACACAAGGAAAGTCCTCCTTTCCAGAGTGGCCAGGCTTACACGAAGCTGATTTCATAATCCTTGCTCCTTTTTGGTATAGTTAAACTTTCAGCGTGGTTTCTACCTGCCACTCAGTGCACTTCTGTCTTCCCACTGTCAGCAGGTGGGTATTTTGGGAATGCAGCTTCATTTCAATAAGAACCATTACTCTTCTTTTCCCAGCATTTAGGTTCTATGTTTCTTGCTTCTGTCAGCTCTTCACAACTGATTCTTGAAGTTTAGAGGATCCTCCCTTTCTTTCTTCAGCTGTCTTTCTCTATTTTATGAAAAGGAAAGTCAGTGTAAAGAATGCTTGTTCTGTAGTCAGATGACCTGGGTTCAAATCCTTCCCTAGATTTAAATGACCAATGTGCCCTTGAGTGAATCACCTAACTTTTCCTGGCCTCAGTCTTTTTGTAAAATGAATAGGTTTGACTAGGTCAGGCGTTCTTAGCCTGGGGTCTATGAACTTATATAATATGTATATATTTTTGATAAGTACTTCAATATAATTCATTTCCTTGGTAATTCTCTGTATTTTATTTTATTCTTTTAAAAAATTATTTTGAGAACATTCCATAAAGTTCACTAGACTCCAAAGGGGACTGGGATTCACAGAAGGTTAAAAAAGAGATGGTTTCTGAATTCCTTTCTAGTTTTATATTCCTATGACTCCTCTGTGGCAGCTGGGCTCGAATATGAAAATTACTTGAGGCTGTTTCTCACAATCCTCCATCATGAAATAGTTAAAATTAACTGCTAAGAGTTTCTTAACTTTTTTTAGTACACAGACTAAGTTGGCTATCTAGTTATGTCTATATTCCCTGCCTCAGAGTAGTATCTTTAAAGGCACAAAATAAAATATACATGATTACAAAGGAAGCCACTTATGTTGAAAGGCAGTTACTAAAAAAAATATCACATACTTTTAGAAGAATCTGGGTTAAGAATTCATGCGAAAGAAAAGGGAAGACTGAACTCCTTTACAAGCTGGTTCCTTTAGAAACTGTGTCAGGGGAGAAAGTCCTGCATTCAGGATAAATGTGCTTTTCAACAATTTCTGCTACCCTTCTTTCTTAGTCTAAGTCTCTTTCTCCAAGTGATTTTTTGATTTCTGTATTTGATGACTCTTTTGGGTGACCTTCGGGCCATGACTGAAATATTTTTTTGTCCACACAGGGCCCCTGGGGCGAATTCAAAAGCTCTGGAACCACTGAGAATTTTAGTGAGAGCAAGAAAAATGCCCTTATCATCCTTTCAGGACACAGTGATCCAAAGAAAGAGTGTGATAAGTATACAGGTTTTAAAGCTCCCAAGTTCAATTCACGTAAGATCAGGAAAGAAGAAATACAAAGGGATAAAAGAAATAGAGATAGCATGTATTCATAGCCACATGATGACCAGGTGGAGAGTTTAGGGAGGTAGAGAAAATGTTCAGGGCTGCCTCTTTCCATAGCACCTGGCAGCCTATGAATTTCTTTTTCCTTATGTGAAAATTGCCAGAGAATAGAAAGAGATTTTGTCCATTCAATCCTTTTGTATGCACTCATAAGTCTGGATTGCCAGCCAATCCAAAGTTTTTTTTCTTGTCAGAACTCAACAAATCCATGCAGATTCTGAAGCATTCACGGGTAAGGAAAGGGTTCTTCCATCATCCATTTCCACAAACATCCTCACTATAGTTTCCATATGGATCGTCAAGAGGTAGAATATATTGCATATGTTCTAAAGACTTAAGGACTGGAACCTAGTCAACCAGTGCTATTATTGTCCTCATTTTTACACTTGAGGAAACTGAGGCAAACACATCTTAATTGACTTGCCCAGGGTCACACAGCTAATTAGTATCTAAAGCTGCATCTGAAGTCAGGTCTTCCTGACTACACACTCAGCACTCTATTGTGCTACCAGCTGCCTCTTAAGGACAGAGTTTGGCTCATTGCAGCAGTTCCTGTGATCTTAGAAAAGCAGAGCAATGCTTAGCTTGTCGTTATGCTAGACAGGCTTTGGGGTTTCTTAGCTTTTCTGTCTCTCATTTCCTAGCCTTAGTTTCAAGTGTGGGCACCCAAGCATCATACGTGGCTTTCCCATTTAGGTCTCAAAGGTGGCTGACTTCACCACCTTGGGGCTCAGGATCTTCTCCCAGAGTCCTGAGATGGGACTCTCTGGGACAGCTCTGGTCCTGCGCTGGTCCCCTGCGTCATGACAAGAGGGACCTTCCTTAGTGATTTTCCTAGCCTCATGGGATAAGAGACTGTTTACCCCTTCTGCTGTTCCCCTTCTTCCAGGATTTTCCCAGCGCAAGGGAATTTTATGTTCCTCTTAGGATGAGGGGTGGGGACAGGGCATCTTATGATTCAGAATAAAGAGAAGTTGTGTTTAGGGCAGATCTTAGGGTACCAAGGACTTCACAAAGTCATTTTTATTTTAACTCTTAGGGCACTGTTTCTGTCCACATCATTTTTCCACACAACCGCTATGGAGGAGAATTCTTTTGGGGAAAAGGAGCAAAGGTCATTGTCGTCAGTAGCTGCTTCCTACTGAATAGGGGTGAAGAGTCCTCTTCAGGAGCCAGAATAGTTTGGGGTTGGGCATGATCAGTGTGGAGTGCAGAATGCAGTGACAACTGAATCCAGGGTGGAGAAAGGCAAGCCACTCAGGGTCATCAAACACAAGGGGCTGGTGTCCTAAATGTTACTGTGAGTGAGAAGACGCAAAGCAAACCAGAAGTTAAACAAGCACAGACCAAGTACGTGTAAGAGCAAGTAAAAAGACCAATAACGGATCACAATGAGGGAATGATGGGAGAGAAACCACAACCCCAGGGGGAAGTAGGGAGAAATATCCGGCTGGAGTGGAAGTCTTGCATCCAAGAGGTTGCCTGTAATATTCTTTGAGTTCTTAAAAGAAACATTCCATACAGAATCTTCAGGGAATATAGGGGAGAAAGCTAGTATCCTAGGCATGATGATGGCACACCTAGCAATCATGTATTCTGCCTTGCTTCACAGAGTTCCCTATTTGAATTAAGACATTGGACTTTTCAATGCTGAGGAAGTAGGCCTAATCCTTGGCATAGGGTGGGAATCAGAAATTAAGTGGCCTAGGAACAGAATACAAGTTCCCAAGGTGGGAGCTTCAATGCATAGTCTTTTTTGTTCACTTTTCTGGCTAGTCACACCCTACATCGTATCTCACATGTCATATCCTGCCTCTGGCTTGCTTCTCTGCCTCAGTGCTACTGTCTGCTTCACCATCTACCCAAATGATTTTGGGAGAAGGACAAAGGCACTGTCCCCGCACCCAGGGGAGAGTGTAGAACAGGTAGCCTTGTTGTATGACCATCTCAAGGTGGACAGCAAAGACTAAGAGACACAAATCGGACAAACACAAGTTCATTATGCAGGCCCCAAATGGAAGGAGCATTAAAAGTAATGTCAGAAAAGAAGAAACACAAAGAAAGAAATCAAGAGCCCCACGATATTATGATTTACTTTTGACATTTAGGATTTTATGATCTTATTATTTTCTCAAAACTTTCCACTTTGATTCCAATTTCTTTTGGAGGATCAGATGCTACTGCGAATTCAACTCTACACATGTAAATATAAGTAGCAACACTTTGCAGGTAGAAACATTCTGTCCTTGAGCTTCATAGTTATACAGATGAATTTACTTATAAGAGACTGACTTTTACTCCATAGTTACCATAAAAGACTTGGGAGGATCCATAAGTAATTAATTCCAAAGCAGTGCATAGCAATAAGTTGCTTATAATAGAACATGTTTGTACCCCAGAACATTGAACACACAATATTAATTCCACAATAGTACCAAACTTGGAGTGAAGTTGACTTTTCCCTTAATATAAAAATATTTCATGTTACTTCCCTCTAAGAAAATTGTACTGAAATTCTTTTCCTCAAACTGAAAATACTTTTGATCTAGTTTCAGTAAGTAAGAGAATAACAGCTAGGTCCCTCAATCAGTTGTACCAATACACAATTATTTTGACATCATTTTGAAACTTTTAAGGACTTTATTCCATTTAGACATATATCTAGTAACAGGCTTATGACTAGGCCAAATATCCACTTACTAAGTTGTTTAATGTATAAAAAGAATATAATCTTAGGCTGAGTATCTCACATCTCAAACACACATTCTAATGTGGCAACTCAGATGTATCCCAGCCTTAGTCTATGGGATAATTTTGTTTATACTCCGTTTCACAAATTTTTTCTCTCTTTGTCTATTTCCATATCATTCAGAAGAAATGTTCTCTTCCAGAGATTTAATCTTTCACATGACTATGCAGGAGTACTAACTTCCCCAGTTGGGGAATAGAATTACTACTCATTCAGATTGACTACTTGCTTTGATCACAGAAATTTGCCATAAAAAGGAAAAGCAAGGACATGACTGCATAAAACATCACAGTTTTGCAAACATGAAGTATCACTTCCACCTTACAGACTCAGGAATACTCAAGGGGGAAACATTCCTTTTCAAAGGAACACAATGGGGAAACTGAGCCTACGTAAAGGCTAGAATTGTCCTCTCAGCTGTTCTAGAGGAAGATCTCTGCCTGTAATGGTCACATTTTCTCTGAGTCACTTGCGGCATTTCTCTAAGATGCTGAATTGCCTATTGATGGATTTTTATGATCCATCAGATACCTCAAAACATAGTTCCTTATATTCTCAGGAGCTTTTACCTCACATGGCATTTCACTAATCAAAAATTTTCCAGGACTCACATGTCAAATTTTAAATTTGTCCTGATGCAAAAGCCAATTACTAGAGATCGTTTCTATGTATTTTCAAATTCTCACCAAAACAAGTTCCTTCTTTAGGAACTCTATGACTACTCAGTAGGAATTCTGCTACATAGAAGACTTTACACAGTCCTGATAAGAATTTATGACTAGATGGTTTCAACAACCCTTGTTTTAGGTAACAACCTCATAATCTGATAGTGCAATTATTAATCTAACAACATATAGATTATAAGAGAAATGACTTTTCTAATAACATAGGTAACGCAAAGTTACACAATATAAGAAAATACAGAAATACATCTACACCACAAGCATGTATTTAAAACTTGAAACAGAACCAACTAATTACCAATCAAGTGACTGTAACATAATTGAATGAGCAAATCAAATCTAGAGTCATAATCGCTAGTGCTAACATTTTAATTTCTAAGGTCCAATACTTTTAGCACTTTAAAAGAAAAGATTATTATCCATAAATTCATGTTTTTGCTAACCTAGGGGGAACTCCTGCTGGGTCCAGCTGCAAGGATCTGGTGGCCAGCAGGCCAAGAGAGAAGGGAGGCTCTGTAGGCATCGGCATGGGGACGGAGTATTGAGGTACAGAAGAAAGGGAGTAGCCACAGTTTTCCCAGCTCCTAGTGAAGAGTGAAATGAGGGAATTGGACTCACCCTTCCAACTAGGTTTTGGAAGGTGTGTCCAGGTCCATGGCCTCCAGCTGCTGGACTCAGAGCCTTCCAGTCTTGGCTGGAGAGGAGTTCCTTGTTTCTTTTGCCTTTGAGACTTAGCAGACTCGAAAGTGTTTAACCCTCAATGGAGAGTAAGAAAAGGATAGGGAGAGAGGGGGCGTACATCTAGGCAGTTTTTCCAGGCTCAGAGGCCCACAGACCCACCTCCTCAACATCCCACAAGGAAGGGGAACAACACAGGGTGCAGAGACTCTGAAACTGGGGCACATGGACCCCCAAAGAAAACCAAGTGCAGAGGTCCACTGGGCACAGAGGCCCACCTACTCACCTCTCCCAATGTCCCATGGGGGAGGGGAAGGAACAATATAGGATAAACAAAGGTGTAGGAGGAACAACACAGGTTAAAAAGTCTCTGTTCAAGCAGAGCAAGGTGCCTTTTCCTTAGGTTTTGGAGATCAAATTTCTTACTAAGCTTGTTTGGTTTAGAAACCCCCTTCACAAATTACTTTTCTAGATTATATTGATCAGGCTGTGTCCCAATGGAAGACTAGTCGCTTTTCCTTAAGATCTCTTCCCCAAATTCCCCTCCCAGCAGTCTCCAAGCAGCCGCTCTACACTTTTCCCAGAATCCCAGGAAGAGGGGAGAAAAAAATGTGACCTACCCAATACAAGGGCATCCCCTTATATAAGGGTCAAGAGTCTTACTAATCCCCTAGAAGTCAGTGGAGCTACAGATGCCACTGGCAGTGTCTGGGCACTCCAGGGGTCTCACTGCTAGGGAGACAGTGGGAGCAGAAGGTCTGGGTAAGACAACAAAGCAAAGGGCTCTTACCTCTTATCCCAGTGGTTAGGAGAAGATCATCAGAGTTCAATTATATTTGGACTCTCACATTTCAACACCATTATGTTGAAGAGAGAGATGGGAGAGCTGGTTCAAAATGTGAATGAATTCACTTAGACCTTCTCTGTAGTCATTGGGAGTTTCATTGACACAAAAGCAGGGGGAGGTATTATTTTCTTCAAGAATTTTTTTGGATTTCCTTTAGCAAGCTGTTGATTCATTTTTCATGATTTTCTTGCACCACTCTCACTTCTCTTCCCAGTTTACCTTTACTTCTCTTATTTTCTTCCATGACCTGAGACAAATTCCTAATTTTCTTGGAGGCTTTGGATGAAGGAGCTTTGAGTTTGTTGTCTTCCTCTGGCTGTATGTTATTATCTTCCTTGTCACCAATGATTATGAAAATAACCTCTTCACTGAGAACATAAGAATCTGTAGTCTCTTTCTCCATGCCCCCTCTCCCCCTCCTGTCCCCTTGCTTTTTCAGTCAGTTATTTGACTTTTGAGCTCTTTGTTAAATGGAGGGCTCCAGAAGTAGCCTCTATTTCAGCAGTGTCTGCTGCAGCTGTAGGGCTGGGACCAGGACTGAGGGTGAAGCTTGGTCTGGGGTCAGGCCATGCTCCCCTCTCAGTAAGGTGAGAGACTCTTCCCACTGACCTTCAAAGCTGTCTTTGGTGTTTATAGATTGAAAAAATTGGAAACTGCAGCAGTTGCCAGTGATTCAGTGTCCTAAGGCCTGCTCCAGTTCTGTCCATACTGGCACAGCCCATGATAAACCATGTTCTGCTCCCAGCCTAACCTGATAGACTTTTCCTGCTCCTTCCTGTCCCTTCCTGGCTACCTTCCAATTATCTTGGACTGAAAGTCTGCTTTAGTACAACATTTTGTGGCTTCTGCTGCTCCAGAATACATTCAGTCAATTTTTACAGGATTTTTAAGGGATTTGATGGCAGAGCTCTAGCAGGTCCCTGTTTCTCCTCTACCATCTTGGGTTGCCTCCCAAGAACTCTTATTTTATAGGAATTTTTTCTATAAATCAAGCCAAAATCTGTCCCTTCTCAGGTTCTCTCATTTGCTAGTAATTCTATCATTTCAGAACAACTGAAAAAAAAAAACAAAGCAAAAATGCGTATCTTCAAATATTTAAGAATTTTTATTATTTTGTTTTCTTTTTTCCAGGCTAAACAAACTCAGTTTGAGGCAACTCTCAAAAGGAATGGTCTCCATCCTGATGGCCCTTCTCTTGTCAGCATTCGTTCCAATATATAGTTACTAAATCATTATACTTAATCCAGATCATGATCATGATACTCAAAACATGCTGTCACTAGGGCTCTTTTGGCTGGTAAATCGTCTATTGATTCATACTGAGTTTGCTTCCACTAACATTGCACCCCCTTGCTGTTTTCATACAAATTGTTCTCTGACCATTCCTTTTTTGGGCTTTAGGCCACCTCTAATTAATATATTATTATTTTCATCATCCTCTTGGATATTTGGTGGCTCTGACACCTGGAATATTTAAAATACATTTCACATATTTATCTCTATTCTGGTTTTCCTGAAGTAAATCTACTAGCTGGTTGTTATGGCTGGTTCAATTCTTGACTTCAATTCTCCAGAGGTCCGCTGAACATCACGACATCATATTTTTCTCTCTAAGAGTGTCTGGCAAACTTCAATTCCCTTTCTGTTAAAAGCTTGCCTTCTTTTCCAGGGCAGCTTTCCATGCTTCTTTTTGGGTTAACTTGAATTCCTAGTTCATTTTCTTTTTTTTTTATTAAATTTTTGTTTTTTATTTTTAACACAGTTTATAACAGATAAAGCAATTCAAACTTTTGATCAGGTAATACTTCTTTTTAAAACGTTTACAATATGGACCACAAAAGAATTTTTTTTTAAACATTTGCCAACTGAGACACAAATAATATTTATGTTGCTAACTTCACAAGCTCTTGACCTAATTGTCTCCACAGTATTACTAAGAATTAAAGGACCCTAACTTAATGTTGTTGGTCTAAAGTCCAATGCCTAATAGCTTAATTTTAGACTTAACCTCGGATGTTCCCCTACCAATAATCTATAATTTAATAGATCTGCTATTAAGCTTACAAACTTTTTGACTATAGGAAATTGCCACCAAGAGTAAGGACATTACAGGGATACAATATCTCCCCAACTTCATGTCAATTCCAAGCAAGATTAGATTGTCCACTTACATTCAGTCAGGCTTAAAATCTGCCAGGTGTCAGTGGGGAAATTGAGTCAGGAGAATCCTACCTCAGCCCAGGCTGAACAGCCACCCTCCCACCCTTCCCATGAGATCACCTTAAGCAGTTCATACTAGCATCTCACCAGCTTACTGGCATCATGGATTGGAGGCTCAGATCACCTTTCTTGCTACCCACACCTGGAGTCAGATTCAGAAGAACAGTGACTTAATAGTCTCATAGTATGTAAAAATGGCAAGTTCCAATAACCAGGTTTCAAATATGATTATAATTTCATTTTGGCTAAGGAACATCTTTTGAGACAAATCTTAAGTGGCTTACATGCCTTTCTATACATGTTCTAGTTCCTGATTAAATAGCAATAATAAAATCAAATTTACCATTAAAACCTTAACTTTTCCATTTATGCCAAATTTTACCCGAGGTTACCTTCCTCTAGGGAATTTAGACTGAAATTCTTTCTCCCAAATTGAAGATGTCATTGATTTATTCTCAGTAATTAATTCAATCAATTGTTTTAATACTAATTGCTTTTACCTCACTTTGTAACATGTCCAATTTTTCTCCCCATCACTCCCCTCCCCCTGATTCCTAATACCTTGCATTCTAATTATTCCTTCCCTCAATGTATCCTTCCTTCTATCACACCCCACCCTTTCCTTATGCCCTTCCTCTCTTTTTTTCTTGTAGGGCAAGATAAATTTCTATTCCCCATTCCCTGTAGTTCTTATTTCCTGATTATATGCAATAAAGCTTCTCAACATTCGTTTCTAATACTTTGAATTCCAACTTCTCTCCCTCCCCCTCTCCCTCCCCAGCCCCACTGAGAAGGGAAGCAATTCAATACAGACTAAATATGTGTTCTTTTGCAAAACACTTCCATAATAATCATGTTGTGTAATACTAATTATATTGCCCTCTGTCCTACTCTATCCCCCCTTATTTTTTCCCCTACAATTGACCTTGTCTCTTCTTGAAAGTGTTTATTTCTAGTGACTCCCTTCTCCTATTTGCCCTCCCTTCTAACATGCCCCTCATCCCACTTGTTGCTTCCTCTTCTACTTTCCGGTGGTGTGATATAAATTTTCACATCACATTTAGTGAGCATGTTATTCTCTCCTTCAGTCACATGCGGAGAGAGTAGCTTTATTTTTCCCCTCTCCCCTTCTCCCTTATCTCCTCCATTGAATAAGATTTTTCTTATCTCTTTTATGAGTTATAGCCTGTCCCATTCCATTACTCCCTTTCTCTTCCTGGAATTTTCCTCCTTCACCCCTTAATTTTTATTTTATTTTTGTGTGTGTGATAATCAAATCTTCTGATATAACACACCCTGTACTCTCTATCTATGTGTATGTGTGTGTGTGTGTGTGTGTGTGTGTATGTAAAACCTCTCCAACTATCCAAATACTGAGAAAAGATTCAAGAGTTAAAAATATTTTCTTTCCATGTAGTAATGTAAACAGCTCAGCTTTAGAGAGTCTTTTATGATTTTTCTTTCCTGTTTATCTTTTCATGTTTCTCTTGAGTCTTGTCTTGGGAAGTCAAATTTTTATATACAGATCTGGTCTTTTCTTCAACATGAATGATTGAAAGTCCTTTCTGTCACTGAATGACCATTTTTCCCTTGAAGCATTATACTCAGATTTGCTGAGTGGGTGATTCTTGGTTTCAATTCCAGTTCCTTTGACCTCTGAAATATCCCATTCCAAACCTTTTGATCCCTTAATGTTGAAGCCGCCAGATCCTGTGTTATCCTGATTATATTTCCACAGTACTCAAATTGTTTCTTTCTAGCTGCTTGCAGTATTTTCTCCTTGATCTGGGAACTCTGAAATTTGGCCACAATATTCCTAGGAGTTTCTCTGTTTAGGTTTCTTTCAGGAGGTGATCAGTGGATTTATTCAATATTTATTTGGCCCTCTGATTCTAGAACATCAGGGCAGTTTTACTTGATAATTTCATGGAAGATAATATCTAGGCCCTTTTTTTGATCGTGACTTTCGGGTAGTCCCATAATTTTTAAATTATTTCTCCTGGATCTATTTTCCAGACCTTTCCCACCAGTTTTTCTGATCTCTCTGGGCTGGAAATCTTCTCCTCTCTGTTGTTCTGTGGCTTCTGCTGCTCTAGAATTTGTTGAGAGTTCTTCTTTACAAGTATTTTATGGGCTGTGGGGTAAGAGCTATCATATGTATATCTTTCTACTCTGCCATCTTGGCTCCTCCCCTATTTCATTTTCAAAGCTGAGATGATTGACAGGTTTACCATTTTAACTCTCTTCCCTGTTTATTTATTGTTAGGTAAAGGCCTCTCCTGGAGGAATGCTCATAAAGAAAATTAATAAATTGTACATATAGTCATAAAAAGGTAATTCTTCTTTCTCTTACCCTTACCTATAATAAAAGGGCATCACACACCCTATACTCCAAATGTTGGCAGCTTGCCTGGAAGATAGTCCAGGGAGTGGGCTTGAGAAACAGCTGTGTACAGTGAAAGGAGCGAATCCCACCTCTGATGCCTAATACCTGTGTGACCTTGGGCAAGTCACAAACTTGCTGATCCTCAATTTTTTCATTCACAGAATTTGGGGATGGGACTAGACAACCCCAGAAGACCCTTCTAAGTCTTGACACATGATATTATGGAAGGAAGGCTCAGAGAAATTATTTTCATTGATCCAGGCAAGGAATGCAAATCATATGCATTTGAAAAGAGCAGATGTAATAGAGACTGGTGGAGATTTGCATTCATACAGAGCTTCACGGACCTTTCCTCCCCAACCTCACAAAACCCTCTAATTATACTGTGGCTTAGAAAGAAAGGATAGAGCATTCTCCCTGTACATCTCATCAAGCAAAAGTAGGAGTTCCATGAATTAGTGGCTAGTACAGATCTAAACACGAGCTTTCTGTGTAGGAGTGACTGAAATGGTGGGACCATGGTTCTTTTTGTTCTACTGTGCTTCCTGGGGATTATGGCTAATGGCTTCATTGTTGTGGTACTAGGAAGGGAATGGGTTCGATGACATCCGCTATACCCCTATGACATGATGCTGATTAGTTTGGGCATGTCCTGCTTCTTCCTGCAATGGATTGGAATGATACACAGCTTTTACTATTTTTTTCACCACCTATGATATTCCAAGGAGCTTGCCCACCAGTACTTTGGGATTTACTGGGATTTTTTTAATACTGCCACATTCTGGTTTGCCACTTGGCTTAGTGTTCTCTTCTGTGTGAAGATTGCAAACTTTACTCACCCTATTTTCCTTTGGCTGAAGTGGAGAGTAAAGGGACTAGTGCCCTGGTTTTTACTATTCTCCCTGCTAATCTCTTTCATCATCACCATATTGTTTTTTTGCAGGGAACAATGCTTTTTATCAGGCATTCTTGCAGGGGACATTTTTTGGGAATGGAATCTTATATGACTTCACTAGGAAACTAGAAATCCACTATTTTTTCCCTTTGACACTCATTGCTTTGTGTATCCCCTCTTCTTTATTTGCAGTCTCCATAGTTCTACTCATTACCTCTTTGCAAAGACATTTCTGGAAAATGAAACATAGTGCCTATTGTGTCTAGGATTCTACTATTCAAGCTCACATGAGAGCTCTGAAATTACTAGTCTCCTTCCTGGTCTTTTATGCTCTTTTTTTCATCATTGATAAAATGTTTTCAGGTATTAGGAATACCTGGTACTGGCCTTGGCAAGCTGTGATTTACCTGTGCCCATCTGTTCATCCCTTCATCCTTATCCTTGGCAACTCCCAGCTGAAAGGGGCACTCATGAAGCTGCTGCTTCTTCTGCCTAAAGCCTTTTGGAATGACAAGGGGACATCATCTCCTACCTAAGATATGCACCTCTCTCTCCCATACCAAACAAAACCAAGGACTGGAGCAGAACATATAATTTGACTTTAAAATTTTTATTCTGTTGAAGTCTAGATAAAAGTTAAACATTTTCCTCATTCCTTCTTCCTGTACTAAGATATTCAAATGAATTTGTGACATCATGAATTTAGTAGTATCTGACTTCCAACGAGACCTTATTGATGCTTATATCTACCTTCCCTGGAGGTAGATTTCTCTCTTATTCTCCCTGGAGTTCACCATGAGAGGTCTCTAGCCTGCATGATGGAGACCTTCCTTGTCCGTGACTTTTGGACAGTGCCTGTGGAATACCCTGATTGTCCTCTTGTCATTTTTCACCCTTGCCATTTTGTTCCATTCTTTTAAGAAGAAACCCCACAAGTCATGCAGGTTTCAAAAGATATTGTTTATTCTCTTTGAAATAACCACAGTGTCTTTTTTCAAACAGCCCTCAGGAATGGTCACTTCTGGGTTGTCATTCCAAAAATAAAGTTTTCAAAGCTGTCACAGATGCTTCTTCTATCACAATATCCATGTGATGAAATCATTTTCTTTGTATATTAGAAAAACCTTAAAATTTCTGTTTTAATGTTATTTTAAAACTTTTTTCTATGTAGAATAGATACATTATATATTTATATTATACTAAACATATAGCTAGATTATACACATTGAATATATACACACATTTATACCTACACAAACAATGTATACATTATAACCTGAATTGCATGCAGACCAAATATTCACTTGCAAGTATCTAGTTTATGATATTAAATTATTATTGCTAGTAGTAATACAGAGAAAAATAATAGAAATCTTAAAATGAATCACCATTTTTTCTAAGATAACTCTTTTTTTTCTCTCACTCTGCTTTCTTGCCTCCCTCTATACCTATACCTTACTTATACCTGTATCTATATCTAAACCTATTCATGTAACCATATCAATAAGATATTTGTACCCTATCTGTATTTATATCCATCTCTGTCTCCATCTTTGTCTCTAATCTTCACATATCTACAAGCAAAAGGTATGCACTTTACTCCTTCTTAACAATTTTTCCTTGGTTCTATAGTAGAGATCATTATCCATATTCTTGGACCAGACTAGAATATTTTATAGAATTCTATGGTCTTAATATACTATTTGTCTAAAACAAGAAGAGAGCAAAAAGAAAAAATCTTCCTGAGTCCATTTCTTTTCTTCCGAAGGTCCTTCGTTTTCTTTCCAAGTTACCAATCCCAACAATCATCATGAATCAGGCAGGCAGACTTTTTTTTTCCAGTTACTCAAAAGAAAAAAGAAAACCGTAAGAAATGTTCAAAGAGTCCAGCAATTACTATGTAAAAATATACTTTGTGACTTACCCATAGTCTACATCATGATTATTATTTCTACTAGGCACACTGCAATGTTTGAAAATGAATTTTGTTTTCTTAGTGTCCTCTTTGTAATCTGTGGGTCTCATAGGCTCAAAATTTTACTAATTTCTAGTGTCATATTTAGATTTTCCCCTAGGTTTTCCCCTTGGCCCTCACAAAGCCAAAAACAGTTGCAGGGAAGAGGTAGGAAGTTGAACAGAGGACAGGCCAGTCATGCAAACAGTTGTGCAAATAGGAGGGGAAACCTGTTTTCCAGAGAGTCTGGCATAGCCTAGCAGAAGTTGGAAGGGAAAGTAGGCCTGGGGAAAGGTGAGTCCTTTCCTGGTAATAGTGCAGTGGTAGTGGTGGCCCCAATAGCATAGGACAACAGATGATTTCAAGGGGAATTGTGGGATGGGGGGGATCTTAGGGAATAACTCTGTTCTCAGGAAGCAGCATGCTCCACCAGATGCTGGCATACTGGGATAAAGCCCTCTTCACTGCATGTCAGTTAAAGCTCTGATGGATTTCCACTTCCTATAGAATAATATCAGAATTCCTCAGATTTCAAGCATTGAAGGCCCTCCATCTTTTGGTCCCTCCCAAACTCTTTCTCTTTATCTCTCCTCCCACACATTATTCTCTAAAATTGTGGTCAAAGTATCTACTTTTTTTTCTTGACCATAGTGGCCTGACTCCAGGCATTCCCTCTGCCTGGCATACCCTTTTCTCTATTTTCAACTCATCTAAGTCTTGCATTTCATTTAAGCATAAACTTTGTCCCATCTTCTCTATGAAAGCCTTCCTTCCTTTGTTTTCAGTGATTGCTTCTTGCTGGGAAATACTGAAGGATATATTGAATATATCATTTACTTGTCACTTAAAATGTTCTGTCTTATACTTAAGTTATTTATAAGTATGTGTATATGTCTCTGATGAGATTGCATCTCCATTGGAGGAAAAGGGCATTTAAGATGCCTCTTTTGAGTCCTTTGGACCTAGCATAATGCCTTCTCCACAGTGAATACTTGGAAAAGTACTTGATGACGGTGATTGAGAAGTAGAGGTTATGTTGAATCTATTTTTGTATACTTAGTAACTAGCACTAGACTTGGCCCAAAGCAAATGCTTAACAAATACTTGTTGAATAAAGCTGAACAGTGATAATGATGGGTGATATTGATGGTAGTACAGTTTGGAATAGAAGAATCATCAGAGCTGGGATTCAATCTATAGTAGTATTTGGGGAAAGAGGAGCAGCTTCTCTTTTACTCTGTCAAAAGAAGAGGGCAAGAGTCTGTCTATATATTATCCTGTGAGTCCAGCTTATGTTGCTCAGATGGACTTTCCTTACCACTTATGTGTATATAATTATAGTACAAACTGTGGTGCAGAGGCCTCTGACACTGGGTCAAATGGAGTGAGATTGGTCTTAAACTCCAAAGTTATTATTTCATTAACTGTTATTTACACATAGAATTTAGGATGGGGTGTTCCCAAATATGGCTTATGTCTAGGTTTCTATAAAGGTGGGTAAAACTAGCTCTTGGGTAACTACTCATGGTAACATGTGGTTTTGAATACAAGACTGCCTACATTTTGACCCTACTGAAAATGCAGAAACTTCAGGGGAGGGAATTCAAATGTAGAAATCACAGTTGGATTCTCAAAGATTTATCAGCATTATAGACAATTCTCTTCATTTTCTAGGTGCTTCCACTTTTCACAGGATCCTGTAGACTGACTCAGCACAAGTCTGTAGTTTGAACTTTCCTACAAGGTAAACTGAGCTTGGGGTTACCATCAGGGCAACACCCTGATGTTTAGTGATTCTTCTTCCTATGCGTCCTATATAGATGCCTGCAATATAGTTATCCCATGTTTTTTACTTCTCTGAAAGTGAAACATGTTTTGAACAGATAATCCCTTTCCAATTATACCTATGTGGAATGTCCAAGTCAAAACAAAATGTTTTGTTCTCATAAAGACTTGGCTTTAGCCCTTTTATAGCTAATCCATCTGGGGTCAGGGGTCATATGGGTAATCTTGTTCTCATTTCAAGGGGTACACTACTCAGGAAGTTTCTCTTTTCAGGGTTTGTTATAGTCCTGATAAGAAACCTCCAAACCTACACTGTTTAAAACCTCTCCCCTCTTTCACTAGAAGGCTAATCTCTTGAATTGGGCTACTCAGGAAATACTCCTCCTCTAATGAGCAGACAGGTATTGAGGAATGGCAGTGTCCATCATTTGCTCTCATGTGAGCATGGGATCATGGGTAGTAGACTGAGCATTTTCTTTTTTTCTGGTGCTCCTCATTATGGATATATCTGCCCATAGCTCCAGCAAGGATTACATAAATGGTAGCAGGAGAATAAGTACTGGAAAAGTGACAGCCAGAAGAACTCTATGCAAGAGGCATTTACACATTTACAGCTCCAAAAGAGGGGAGAGGTAAATGGCTCACCTTTTTCATCTACTCTCCTTTACTTAGATATGCAAATAAAGAACGTAATTTTCCTGGTCTATTTATGGAGACTTCTGAAAAGGGAGCAACCCTGTTAGCTACTATGTTTTGAGGTGACATGGAAAATGATGGTATGTATTTTCTTTATCATCTTCCTTATGCTCTGTGTGGAATAATAGGGACCATTTTTTTCCATCATGATGTTGCCATGGAGTCAAGCTACCAGATTATTCCCTCATTTTCTCATTTAATCAACCAATATTAATCATATGCTTTCTAAATACACAATATTATTCTAGGTACTGGTACTCTGAAGTCTTAGTGATATACTTTTCATTGTCTCTAGTCTACACTCCTAACTCTCCTGAACTTTCACTAAAATGACCCCAGAAACATCTTCATCCTTTCATCCACACGTTGGAAACAAATTCTGCCACTGTAGACTCTAACTCTGATTGGCTACTAATGGAGGAGGCTCAGGTCACAACATCTTCATCCCCCTTCCTCCAGCTTGCTTTTATGTGTTTTCCTCTTTATAATATAGCGTGTATGCTCCTTGAGTGAAGGGTTAGTCTTTCTTTCTGCTCTTATTTGCATTGGCAATTCTCAGCGTAATGCTTGGTATATTGTACAATTCAATAAAAGCTTGTTGATTTGACTTGATATGAATCTTTCCTATATCAATCTATATTTAAATCTCTTCAAGCTTCTCATCTTTGGCACATTTTATTCATGTTTTCCCATACATCATCCTTAGAGTAAGTAGCAGATCACACATATATAGCATATGATAGAGCCAGAATTTGAACTCAGGTCTATCAGCGTTTCAATTGTACCATATTGCCACCTTTTTAATTCATTAAAATGTTCTTCCCTACACTGTAATAATGGAGTATAGCTCCAATAGGAAGACCGCAATACTTGAGTACCAAATGTTTGTCTGTTTAAAGAACTTTCAGAAGAAGAAATAGGACTCTCTCAAGGTCTCACAGAATAACTTTGTACTCCATTGTGCGACATGAGAAACATTTGCAATGGACCATGCTGGATTCTATCCTGCATCAAAGAAAGCACTGTGCCCTGTGAGTGAATCAAGACTGCAATATCTCAAAAGAAATGTGGGATATGCAAATTGAGTGACATCTCCACTTCAAGTATTCCTGTGGGCTATTTACACAAGATCCTATAGTGGAACCTGCTACAACTTGTGTTCATAAGATCCTATACTAGAATCTGCTACAGCTTGTGTTGATTTAGTAGGCCACAGTCAGAAATGTTGTACCCTGGTTTGGACAGTGATGTCATTTTAGTCCTCTTCAAGAACAAAGGAGAACAACCAAGCAACAAACCAGTAATGAAGTATGGATGTTGATATATAAAAATTTCCAGAGATCTGCTCCAATTTGAGGCTCTTTTTTTGGGTTCTTCTTTGCTGATTCAGATCTCTAGCAGAACTGTACAGGAAGAAACATGATTTCAAGCCAAGGACAGTTCATCCTTTTTTTATCATTTATTTTTAGTGTTCAACAATCACTACCATACAAAGTAGATTGTTTCTTTCCCTCCCTCCCACTCCCTGCCCCTACACCTTCCCCCTTCCTTTCTGAGATGGCATACAATTTTGTATAGGTTCTGCACATACATTCCTGTTGAATATATTTTCACCTTAGTCATGTTGTATGGAAGAATTAAAATGAACACGGGAAATCATATAACAAATTAAAATGTAATAGAAAAGAAAATGATCTTCTACAATCTGTGATTGAATTCCATGGTTCTTTCTCTGGATGTGGAAGGCATTTTGCCCTAAGACACTAATGGGTATTTTTTTAAGTCCTTGCACTGCAATAAAGTTCTAGGTCTGCCACAAAAGATCCTTGCACCCTGTGGTTGTTGTTGTGTTCAAAGTTCTCCTGACTCTACTCCTTTCACTCAGCATCAGATCATATAGGTCTTTCCAGGCCTCTCTGAAGTCTTCCTGTTCATTATTCCTTATAGCACAATATACAATAGTATTCCATTACATTCATATAGCGTAATTTATTCAGCCATTCCCCAAATGATAAGGACATCTTGAAAGAAATGGATGCAAATCCTTCACAAGCTCAATTACTGTTGTTCCCTTTGATTTGCATTGCATTTGACTAACTTCTAACAAATTTAGAATGAGTTAAAATGCTCTTCTGCCTCTGCTCTGAATCCATGCGATCATCCACTTTTGTAGATGCTCTGTTTTAATTTTTCTCATTAACTCATTAACCTCTTTACATCATTCTTGATATGCCTCAGATGTCTATTGCTCAGCAAGTTAAAAATCTTCCTTGCCGAACTTCAACTATGTTCCTAAAAATTGCTTTCAAAAATTGATTCAGGGTTTAACTGATTGCTTAAAATAATGTGCAGATGGTTATTTCAAACACTTAACAAGGTAATCTTAGTCCATAATAAATTGAACCAAAACAAGATGCTGTGGCAACCTAATGCAATCTCAGCACTTTGACTGAATTTACAATTGAATGGTAGTCATCCTACGTTTTTTAGAGGCCCTATAAATGGTGGTGGGACTAATGCTTTAGATGCCTCTTCTTTGGACAACTCTGTCCATTACTTTGTTGATTATCGAACCCACTGAATCTTTCTGGAGCATATGCCTGCCCACCTGGGATGCCCTGTTTCTTCTTTTCTACTTATTCTCACCCAGATCAAGTCCCCAAATCCTGGCCTAGGCTGGGCAGTGTGAAGTCTCATTAAGAGGATGAAGACCTCTGTCTTGTGGATGGAGAAGAGACTCTAATTCTGCACTCCATTGTTTAGGAAGATACGAAGAGAAGATAACTATCCATTAAGCAAAGTAATGTTCAGAGCTAAGTGCGTGGAGAGTTACTCTGGAGAATTTGGATGAAGACTTTGCTTTAGGATTAAATCTTGTGGGTGAGACTATAGAGATTCATTGTGAGCAAGTGAGGAAGAATGCAGACCTTGTTAACAAATTAGTCAGTTTTCCCTAGTACAGATATAAGACTTGTTCTCACTTCAGATAAAGAGCATGATGGAACCTCATCTCAATATCCATGGGCTTCAGTCCCCAGCATGGGGGATTGTGCACGAATCCGGGTAACATAAACCCAAAGGGAGGCTGCCTGTCCTTGGAAGAACAACACTGCTACTTGGCATGTGTTAGAGAGCGTTAAGAGCACACAAGGAAAGGCCTCCTTTCCAGGGTGTGCAGGCTTACATGAAGCTTATTTCACAACCACTGCTTCTTTTTACACACTTAAACTTTCAGTCTAGTTTCTACCTGCCACTCAGTGCGTTTCCCTCTTCTCACTCTCATTGAGTGGCATTCTGAGAATGCAATTCCATCTTAATGAGTCATTTCTTTATTCCCCCCAGCATTTAAGTACTATGTTTCTTGCTTCTATCAGCACTTCAGAATTGATTCATGAAGTTTAGGGGATCCTCCTTTTTTTCTCTAACTACCTTTCTATATTTTGTGAAAGGTAGAGATGGAAAGAAATAGAAATGGTAAGAAAATGGAAAGAAAATAGAATCAGATGATCTGTTTTCTAGTCCTTCCCTAGATATCTTCTACCTATATGACCTTGGATGAATCATATAACTTTCCAGACCTCAGTCTTTCTTTGAAGTGAATGGGTTGAGGGGATCTAGGGATCAAGATTAACTTGGGATCTAAGCAATTAAAAATATGCACATATTTTTTGATATATATTTCATAATAAGTTGTTTCCTTTGTAATTCTATATATCTTATTTTATTCACTTAAAATATTATATTGAGAAGAGGTCCATTGGCTTTACTGGATTGCCAAAGGGCCTGGGACACAAAAAAGTTTAAAAAATGGTTTCTGAACTCATTTCTATTTTTTTCTTTATTCCTATGACTCCTTTGTGACTTCCGGGCTGGAACATGAAAATTAAATGAGGATATTTATTACAATCCCCCATCAAGAAGCAGTTAAAATTAAGTGCTAAAGTAGGATTTCTTAACCTTTATTGAGTCATAGAACACATTGGCTCTTCAGTTATGTCTATATTCCACCTCAGAATAATATTGTTAAATTCACAAAATTTAATACAAGTGATAACAATGGAAACCACTCATGTTGAAATACAATTTTTAAAAAGCAGAAATATTTTTAAGAGAACTCAGATTAAGAACCAATGTGAAGGGAAAGGGAAAACCCAATTCCTTTAGAAATTGGAACTTGTAACAAAGGAGAAAGACCTGCTATGAGGGTGTGTGCTTTTCAATGATTTCTGTTCTCATTCTTTCTTAGTCTAATTCTCCTTCTGCCAGGGAGATATAGATGTCTGTAATTGATGATTCTTTGTCAATTTCCTTGAAATCATGACTGAAAGAATATTTTTTTCATGCAGGGGCCAAAATGCAAATTCTAAAGGTCTTGAATAATTAAGGCCTCCAGTGAAGGCAAAAAAAAAAATCACTATCGTCCTTTCAGGACACCCTGATTCAAGTAAAAAAGTGTGATAAGTGTGCCACTTTAGACACTTGTAATGTTAATCCAATAAAAATCAGGAAAAAAGAAATTCAAAAAGGCAAAAGAAACACTGGTACCATGTATTCATATCACATGTTGACAAGTGGAGAGGCAAGGCAGAAATCAGGAATGGCGTAGACTACTCTCTCCCCATTACCTGTCAGTCCATGAATTTCTTTTTCCTCATATGAAAATGTGAGAAAAGAGAAAGAAATTTTGTCCATCAGTGAGCCTTTTCATAAACTAGCAATGTGTAGATGTTACAAGCTCTATAGGTCTTTATAATTTAGTGGTTTTTTTCCATATAAAATTAGAGAAAGATAGGCTTCAATATCACTTAGCTATTTTTCTACCTCCCTCTCCCTCTCCCAACACTCTATATCCGAGATGAACCCCTTTGTCCAAATTTTGTTTCTGGAGTCAGTTGAGCCAGCCTCTTTAGTTTCTAGATAAGTTTCATTCATGAGTTGTATGTGTCCTTCATTTTTCTTCTAAAATGCCAAAAGGAACCAAAAAGACCATATAAAACTTGAACCTCCCCTGCCTGCTTCTGTCTATGTATGACTCATCATTGGTTTGAATTCCCTAGCTGATTGAGGAGCTAGACTTTTGGGGATATGCTAAAGGGATGGCCTTTTCCTCCAGTGTTATTTTTTATTTCCAAGTTTGAAGGGAAGACTTTTGCAGACATGTCCAGGAGAATAGAGATGGGGTAAGTGGGGGTTGTTGGAAGCCTTATTCACCTCTTGCCCCTATATATTCATCCCCACATGTCCTCACTAGGAAATTTGTACTTGGGAGTTGTATTTTCAAGGCAATATTCACAGCACTGAGGGTGACATTGAATTTGTTGCTGTTGTTCTGAATCACAAAGTATAATAGACTCTCCATATAGAAGGCAAAGGAAAAACATTTATTGAGACACCAAGAAGCCAATTCCCACACCAGAAAATCAAATCCATGATAGTAACCCAATAAATCAATACACATTATACTGTAGGGGACAAAACTATTTCCAACCCTTTCCCCTCGCCTCTTCCTTTACTGGGACCTTCCCACAAACAAACACTCACAAGACTATCTGAGCCCTCTTGATATCCTCTTTCCTCTACCCTAAATGCTCTCACCAATTTCCTCCCAGTTCTGCTCCTCCCTTCCTGTTCCACCCATTCAACAAGCTTTTCCTGCCATTTGTAACTTTGATTTCCATATAATTTAGGCAGTCACATAGTCCAATGAATGAATGAGAAAGAACCTCCAATTTAAATTACCATTACAACTGGCCCCAAGATCTTTTGTATTTATTGCATAGATTGGAAGGGCAGCTGGTATCAACAGAATTGTAACTGGAATAACAGAATATAAGCATATGAAACAATATCTTAGGCAACTGATATCAACAGAAATTTACAATAATATAACAGGGACCACACAAAATAAGTACATAAAACAATATATTAGGTTGAGACTTGAGCACAAGTATCCCCTCATTCCCCACCCTTGAACAAATAGAGCCTGCAATCTTGGGGTAAGTGGTGGAGGTCTCTTCTAGCACTATTTCTTGCTGAAATTGGATGTAGAGCTGTCCCTACCCCAACAGGTACCATTCTAGAGGTCAGTTCTTTAGGTGGCATCCAGATATTGGTTGACACCAGGTCCAGGGGAGGCACATCACAGTCGTGGACAGGGGGTGACATCCAGCTTAGGCAATCAGGCATGTGCAGGTGGAGGGTACTTACCCTGCAGAAAACAAACCTAGTAAATAAGTTTAACAGACAAAAAGTCAAAAATAAATGAGGAGACAATAACCAGAAGCAAGCATATACAGTGGTGGTTCTGCAGTCCATGAACCCAGTGTCATAGCTTCATTCACAGAAGAATATATGAGTTAAGGGTACAATTTAGTAATCATCTTCTCCTGAATGAACAACAGTTATGGTATTATCTTTCCCATGTGCTATAATTTCTGCAGCCTTTGGAACATCATCTAACTTCCAATTTACTTTAGCTCCTGATTTTATTCCATAGTGGGACCCAAACCTTCAATTTCTCTACTAGCTATTTTGGAAAGAGAGTCAGTTTTTGCATGGAGTATTATTTCACAAGGAATAATAATCACTTGAACCCATTCTATCATTTTTACAAAACTGAATGGGTTCTTCACTTAAATTTTATAATGCCACAATAATTTCTCCTTGATAATTAGAATCTATCACTCTAGTCAAAACATGTATTACTCGAGCTGCTAATCCTAATTTAGGCAATATCCATCCAAAATGGTTTTTAGGGATTCTCATATATATATATTCCACTAGAAATTTTTTCTTATTTCTTTTCTATCGAACCAAAAGTCCTCTAAACAATTGAAATCATATCTTGCTAAGCCAGGTATCCCTGGATATGGTGCTGGGATTTCTGACCTCACTCTCCAATACTCAATATTTGGGATCTTATGTGTTGTTTTCTAATTTGCAGATTTGGGGTCATCACTCTGGCTAAAGGTATACTTCCAATAGCCTATTATTTATAGTACATAAAGCAATGAAAAAATATCTTTCCGATCTTGATAAGAATTATTAGAACTTAACTTCCTTATCTTTTCTTTCAGTAATCCATTCATTCTCTCAATTAAACCAGACACTTGTGGATAACATGGAATATGATATATCCATTCTATATTGTTTAATACACAATATGCCTTCATTTCATTACCTCTGAAATGTGACCCATTGCCACTTTGAATATGCCTTGGGGTTCCATAATGTTGACTTGTGATATCTAGAGTTTTATAGGGGTTTTTTGGATTGCATTCTTATAGTCACTAGTATACCTAAATAGTTGTCAATGCCAGTACATATAAATTTGTATCCTGTATTTTGGTGTACGCATCCAATGCAATAATCTATTTGCCAAATTTGAGCTGATATTTTCCCATTGCTATCTCTCCAGTTACTGCCCAAGAAATAGTTCATTCCTTTTCCAATTCACATATATAACATCCCTCTGTTACTTGTTTTAACAATGAATGAGAGATACTAATACTTCAGTCTTGTGCCCCCTGATGTGTAGTCTGGACCCCCTAAATGGCCAACTATTTGATGGACTCATTTTGCTAGTACTGGATAATCAGCTGGTGTCATAGTGGGGACAATGTGTTGAATAGCAATCTTTGCTAGTTGATCAGAATGTGCATTGTACTCACGTTCTGATGTAGTGAGGGTCACATGAGCATCTACATGAAAAACTGACAAATTAATAACCAAAGCCACTTCTTCTCATAATTCTTTGCCCCAGCCTTGTTTGTCATGAATTTACCAATTTTGATTTTTCCACATGGGCATCCACATGCAGCTAACACATTAGCTACCACCCACAAATCATTGAATATATGACACTTTCCTCCTTGTTCTGTTTTGATAGCTTGGTGTACTGCCATAAGTTCAGCATATTGACTATCTCTACCTATTCTAGTATTTTCCAAAGTCCACCTAGTACACAAGTTATAGGCTACCACTTTCCAATGTCTTTTGTGGCCCAAATATTTTGCTTCCCCTGAGTAAGCCACATATGTCTCTTTTGTTCTTCAGTTAATCCACCATATGCTTTATTCCATTTTATCAAGGACTGTAAAAACTGCTGCTTTGGTTCAGAGGGTGTATCATTTCCCTCAGTATCGGTTTGCTATAGATTCATGCAAAGCAGAAACTCCACTTTTGCCTGTTTTAGATCTATTTTAAATATATCATTTACATTTAATTATGCTAATTCCTGTGCATGTCCATGAGGTATTCATTACCCAGGGCATAACTGAAATTCCAGGCCTTAATATTAACTCATGACTTACAATCAGCTGTTCAGTCTCTACCAAATTCCAATATGCAGCTAACAGTTGCTTTTCAAAAAGACGTTTATTGAACTCAAGATGAAGGGAGTTTCCTAGAGCAAACTTCTGAGGGTACATTTTGGATTTGTTGTTTTTGCCATAAACTCCAGTTTGCATATTCATCCTGTACAGTCACTTATAGTTACACTGGGCCACTTGGCAGAGGCCATAAATCTAGGGCCAACTGAATAGCAGGCTTTGCTTCATCAAAAGCTTTGCTCTCCTCAAGTTCCCAAGCAAATTCATATTTTTTCCTAGTAATTTTATAAAAGGGTTTCAAAATTGTCCTAGATGAGATACATGATGTCACCAAAATCCAAATTATCCTATAAACTTTTGGTTCTTTTTTTTATTGAAGGGAATAGAAAAGTCCTAAATCTTTTGTTGGGCTGTGGGGGAATCTCTTGAAGATCCTGATACCATTGTGTACCCCACAACTTTACAGTTTGAAATGGCCCTTGAATCTTTGCAGGGTTAATCTCCCACCTTTGGTTGTCATATGTTCAATTAAATGTCAAACTCTTTTCCACTGCTTCTACAGTTTTACCCTGTATCATACATAATATCATCTATATGGTGGGTAAGCTGTATACCAGGTAGCTCTAATTGATCCAAATGTTCAGCGACAATCCTATGGCAAACAGCTGGTCTATGCAGATATTCTTGTGGCAAGTGTGTAAAGGTATATTGTCTGCCCTGCCAAATCAAACTAAATTGGTCCCCTTGTTTTGATTCTATTGTGATAATAAAGAAAATATTGACTAAATCAATACCTGCATACAAAGTCCCATCATATTTCTTTTCTATTTCTATTAAGGTGATGGAATCTGGAACAGCAACATACAAGGGAGAAGTCACTTTATTCAATTGTCTGTAATCCACTGTTGTCATCTTCGATGTCCCCTCTGACTTTGTATCAGGCAGGCAGGATTATTTCATAGAGTGGTTGTAGGGATTAACACATTTGTCTCAGCACATTCCTTTATAGTATTGTAATTTCTTCTTGACCATCTGGCACATGACGCTTCTTTGAAACAATTACTTCAGAAGTTTCAGGTAAAGTGATTAGGTCCATTTTTATTTTACCAACTAAAACGATATAATTCCTATCTTCCTTACTGTAAATTGATATCTCTTCTCAGGTAAATTTAAAGGCATATCTCTTAATGTATATTTTCCAGTGATATATTTAGGAATGGGCACAATTACCAGAGTATATGCTTTCTTAGGTAATTGTCCAATTTTCATCATTAGTTTGACTTGTCTGGCTAACATTTCAACCCCTCCCCATTCTGTTATGGTGATAGGACTTGCTTATGTAAACTTATCAGGGTTTCCATATATAAGTAAGGCCTCTGCCCCTGTATATATTAATGCCATACTTACAGTATTTGATCCATTTTCTAACATATGTTCAAGTTGATATGGGATCTGTAATCCCATCTATGTATTTCTTTAATCTGAGCTAGGGCTTGGTCAGTTTTCTATTGTCCATGAAGGTGTGGCAAGCTTGGATACAAGGGTCAGGAGGATTTGTAGGGGCAGTTCTTACTTCTCTATTCCATCTAGTAGCAGCCCCTGTTTCTCGGTACATTTTGTATAGTTCATCAGCTGGAATACCATCTATGCTTCCAAAATCAACCTCTGATCTCAATAGAAGAGTACACAATTCTTTTCTTGTCAATCTATTGACTTTGAATCCACTGGCTATTTTCTTTTCTCTCTTAAGGAAATTTATCTTTTCCCTATTCTACTTAGTCAGTTAACTGTGAAACTTTGTCCAGTACCTCTGAAAGAGAGTGCTCTATTTCCCAAATTAGTAGAGTCAAAACTAGGTGCTTGTGAGCAGGAGGAGCTGTCTTCACTATTATGGAGTATCATAGTAGGCATCTGTGTTTCTGATCCTTATGTCAATCTTCATCACCTCCCCCTTTGATTTTTTTATACAGTCCCTAGCTGAATACCAGGGTCTATCTCCACTAGGCCACATAAAGTCAGCAAGATACTGCTTGCTGCATCCTTCTGCAGCCAAAACTAACAGATTAGTTGTATTGTTACCTCCTTGCATGTTGTAATCTCTAAAAACTTGCTGTACAAAAGGATTCTGACTAAAACCTATAAATTTCAGGCAGTCGATGGGATCAATAGCTATTCCTTCAGTGCCATCATCACTGATTCTCACTATTCAAGATACTGACGATTCTCCTATTCTTTGGGTGAACCAACTCAAAACGTACGTGGCCTTCTGCTGAGTAAAATCCTCAATTATCTCCCTAAACATTGTGCTGCCCCCTTGGTTCTCCTGTTTTTGCCTTAGTATTTGGCGTGCTCCTGCCTAAGAAGACTGTCTCTCTAACATTGTTTCATTTTCCATCTCTGACTTTGTTGCATTTTCCTCCTATATACTCTCCTGGCAATTGTCAGTGTGGCAACTAGGTTGGGTCTATACAAAGGTTGTATGCACACTTCTTTTTCCAACCTTCCTCTACTTCTTCTGAGATAAATGAACAGCCGTTTCATCCACTTGACTCCTCTGCCCCCAGCTTAGATTGCTCTTTTAGAGGAGAGCCCAAACACTGAGAATTCCCGTGCAAACTAGCTAACTCTTTTTCCATCTGAATTTTTCCTTCAGTAGCTTGTCTCTACTTTCGCACATAATATGGTAACCTGTTAATAAAATCCAACCTCTCTGAAACACCCCTGCCAATTGTTTCCCTGGTTTTATTGGTATTAATTGCAAACATCTTTCTAAATCTCTAGGTTCCCCCTTCTGTAACTACGGTTCCCAGTTTTCACAAGGTCCAGTGCTTTTAGCCCATTCCTTTTCTAGGGAGGAATAACGTACATCCTCTCATCCTAGGATATTCATTTATTCCTCTAAAGCCTTTCTGCCTCCAAATAGAGGAGTATGCCCTGTGTTCCTGTTCATGGTGCCAAACATATCACCGAGGCAATATTCACAGCACCGAGGGTGACTATTGGCCAGCATAGTTCTGAATCACAAAGTATAATGGACTCTCCATATGGAAAGCAGAAGAAAAACATTTATTCAGATGCCAGGAAGCTAAATCCCAACACCAGAAAGCCACATCCATCACAGTCACCAAGAAGTCAATGCACTTTATCATTAGAGGGGACAAAGCCATTCCCAAGCCTTCCTCCACCCCCCTTCTGGGACCTTACCACAAACAAACACTCAGAAGACTAGCTGTGCCTGCTTGTGTGCTCTCTCTCCTCTGCCCTAACTGCTCTTACTAACTTCCTCCCAGTTCTGCTCCATCCTCCCTGTTTCATTCATTCATTAAGCTCCTCCCACAACATATGACTTAGGCTTTCACATGATTTAAACAGATCACATAGACCTATTAATGAATGGAAAGATCTTCCCATTTAAATTACCATTACAGGATGGAGTTACTTCAGTTTTCTTCTTCCTTTTCCCAACTAGGTAAGCAAGCAGTAACACTGAGATGGATAAGTCCAGGCAACCTAGTGACTTTCAGAAGATCCTGAGGTCCTGAGAGAGTGGTGGGGCTATGATTCCAACTTTTTCTGGATCTTCTTTCAACAACACATAACAATAAAAAATGTATTATGAATCTCTAAGGTAATTTAATATTATTACTATTTCTAATAACTAAAGTGATAATTTTTATCCTCAAAAGCTCAAAATTGAATTTTACTTTATAAAAATTTAAAATATACAACTGAGTACTGAATGGAAAGTTGTAAAATTGTGTTTATAAAATAGTTAAATATTGTATATTGGATATTCTCTGAAAATTAAAAGTAGTAATTCAGTAAGACTTCATATGTTTACATATGATCTGCAAGACTTCAGATTAAATTTCTTTATATTTTTTGAATAAAAATAACATTTTAAATGAAGTGACAATTTGATGCTGTTTAGCATACTGTAACAGTCATATATAAACTGAATTTGCATTTTGGATTTTTCTTATTTGAAATATTTGTAATATTTGGCTCAATATATCAGACCAGTACAATTTTCAATCTGATTCTGCATTGATTTTATTTATGTATTTTGAATTAAAACAAGAATAAAATGAAATTGCTTGATCATTCAAACATGTGGTAGGATAATTTTATAAGCTCTGTTTCTGAATGATGAAAATTTATTTTAATTTTAGCCAACCATTCACAAAACAGTCAATTTTGAATGACTGTACTTTAAAATCCATTGTTATGTCAACACAGTTTTCTTTTTCATTCATTATCAATTCATTAGGCAGAGACATGAAAACAAATCATACTGATTGCAAATTCACTATAATTTACTGGAATATTCAGGAAGATTTTTTATTGAAAGTCATTTTAAAAAATCAGATGTTCACTAATGTCTTTTTTGAAAGGTTGATTCAAAGGCAGTTCTTTTTCTCATAAGAAATAATCTAATGCCATAAAGCAATCTGTATTGTTCTCAATTTCAATTTGAGTTTCTATATCATACTTTCTACTTTATCTTGAAATTTGAACATATTTGTCTTCTTATCCTGTAATAATATATTCAGTTCATTAGTTTTTGAAGCAATGTCTGCTAAATATTGCAACTAATTCTTTTCTCAATTCAATTAGATGAGCAAAAACTTCCCCACAGCAAAGCCATCTAACATTCCTATGGATACACACACACACACCCACACCCACACACACCCACACACACCCACACCTATTTGTATCTAATTTCAGCCATATCTATAGTAGGGGCTGGGAGGAGGCAAGGAAAGACAAAGTGACATGATAATTTTTTTTTTATATTTCAAAGGAAAACCAGTTGTGCATAGTAGATTTGCAGTGTTATGGGCAATCATTTCTTCCTTTTTTTTTTTTTAATATGTTATGTTATGGAAGTGCTTGTTTTATTATATTAATGAAAACACTAAAAAAAAAAATTCAACCTCAGACTTAGCTAGCTCTGTGACTTGGACAAATCATTTATCCTCTGCTTCAATTTCCTCCTCTACAAAATGGGATAATTTTAGTGCCTCCTTTTCAAATTTGTTGTGAGGATAAAATAAGATGATATTTTTAAAGCATTTGCAAATCTACAAACTTTATACAAGTTCTAGCTACTGTTGTTGTTGCTATTGTTATTGTTACCAGAGCAAGCAGAAGCTGGTAGAGGTGATTGGTGTCTAAGGAGTGACTGTATACCATTTTACAAATGAGGAAACTGAGAAACAACTGTGTTGACTCATATATTATCACTCCACACTCAGTCTTTCCCTCTAATGTCAGCTCTTGTGAAAACTATAATTCTAATCAGTTTCACCTCAATGATGTCTGCAGTCTACTACCTAATATCAAAGTGTGTGGTGATTCCTCCTCGTAACCTTCTTAAGTGCTCTTTTGTATTATTGGGATTATGGGCAATAAGACAATTCAAATACGACCTATTACTTTCAGGAGTACTGAATAAAGGAGTTCCTGAATAAAGTCCCAGGTGGTGAGCATCCACCTGCGTAAAGTCTCAGCAGTTACAGTATATAATGCCTGAATTTGATTTCACAATTTCACTGAGTCCTTTCCCTGGCATTATTTTTTCAGTGCCCATAACCAACAATTTGCATAGGATGCTCACCTAGATATCTAGCAAATTCATGCTTTTACTCATCTGTCTTGGCTCTGCCCGCCAAATATGAATCTTTAAAGGGCTTCTTGAAAGGACCCAGAATCAATAGCCACATATGTAGATATTTCCTTGGTCCTGGCTCTGGGAAGGAGCATGCAAATCTAGAGATAGGGTTCAGTGTGTGATCTATGTCAGATTTGCATCTATAAAAGTGGTAGGAATCATTTCTATTCCACTTTAGGCACACAGAGTTTCTTTGTGCTCCTCTACTTTCTCTTCTAGCTGGACTTCTGCATAAACCAAAGAAAGCTGCTGAATCTTTGGAGAGTCTGATTTGCCATCATCTCTTCTGGGTAAGGTGTCTTCAACATATCAGAGGCTCAGCAGTTGCTCAGTAGAGAAATAATGCCCAGTCTGCTCGTTCTCTTCTTAATGATCTTTTTTCTCCTGGAGTCTATCATAGGAATCATAGAAAATGGTTTCATAATCATTGTACTGGGCAGAGAGTGGGTGCGATACTGGACCCTTCCCCCTGGAGACATGATCCTGGCCAGCCTGGGCATCTCCCGCTTCTTTCTACAGTGGGTGGCAATTCTTACCAACTTCTTTACATATTTCTTTCTAACTAGCACAAGGCTATACTTTGACATTTTCTGGAATTTTATTAACTTGGTCTCATTCTGGTTCACCACCTGGCTTGCTGTTTTCTACTGTGTGAAAATTTCCTCCTTCACTCACCCAATATTCCTCTGGCTGAAGTGGAGAATTTCACGAATTGTTCCCTGGCTACTGTTATGGTCCCTGCTGATATCCACTTTGATATCCATCTCAGCTTTGGTGAAGGCCTCTCCTGTTTTCCAACTGCCAGTTACTGGGAATTGCTCAGAGAAGACCACTTTGGATGATATCACAGAAACCTTACAGTGGAATTTTTTAATGCCACTGCAAGTGTTTACTTTGTTAATTCCTTTTCTCTTCTTCCTTTCCTCCATCATCTTGCTCATTTCCTCCCTGTGCCAACACTTGTGGAACATGCAGCACCATAATGCTGATCATCAGCAACCAAGTATGCAGGTCCATGTTACAACCTTGAAGTCACTTTTCTTCTTTATCATCCTCTTCACATCGTATGCTCTGCCTCTGATCATCACTGCCATAGTACCTGTTTCAGTTTGTAGTTCTTGGTTTTGGGTATGTGAGGTTATGATCTACTCTGGCATCTCCATCCATTCTGCCTTCCTGGTTCTGAACAGCTCGAAACTGAGAAGGGCTCTGAAGAAGATGCTCCATGATCAAGACGTTGCTTGAGGGGAATTTAGCTCTGAAGTGATCAGTATCAGTAATCAGTACTGAGCATTACCAGCATAGCTATTTTTGACTTAGACACATAAGACTTAGAATGGAAGGAGTAAGGAAGATGGGAAGGAAAAAAATGTTCAATTATATTCTTATAGTATTTTGGCATTGTAATAAGCACTGGAGATAGCAATATAATCACTTTGGCCCTGACTTTTCATCTTCTCCATTCTCTCTTCTCCCGGTACCTAGTTTGTCCATCCTTCAGCCCTGTCAATTTTTGTTCTGTAATATTTCATAGAAAATTGAATGGTATTTTGGAGTCTGACTTCTTCATTTTACAGTACAGGGGTACTAAAGCCAGGAGAGATCAAGTAACTTGTTCAGGGTCAAACAAGTGGTAAGTGTCAGAATTTGAACCCAACTCTTTTGGATTCCATGTTCTGCATTTACTTAAGGGTGATTTTACCTTACCTTTTCTTTTGTTCCCATACTTGCACCCACAATCACAGGAATAGCTCCTGTTCTGGGCTCTAAACTCCTTATGCCCATATAGTGGTAAAATCCTTTGTACTGGCCTTTGTGTTCATTCTGCAAAGAATAGTTAGGTACACCTCAATTACTGGGAAGGATGACTATGGACAAATCACTTAGCTCTCTAAGCTTTTCTTTCTTCATCTAGGAAAAAAATAAAGTGCAGTGTGTGTGTGTGCGTGTTACTATGGATGTGTATGTTTTTTGTGTATATGCAATGTGTACTTTATAAATATATGCAACATGTGTGCTTGTACACACATATATGTATATACACACACATACATACATACACACACACACATATATATATATGTACACTGATTGGTTGTTTTCCTCGAAGAGGACCAAAATGACATCCCTATGTTATGTTTAGTGTATCTGACTGTGGATGATCAGTCCAATATGAGCTCCGAATGCTCTACCACAGACTAGGCACAAATAGTCTAGGTGAATACATACATATATACACATACATACACATCTATATGTTATACACACACATAAACAATCAAGACAATGGTATTTTCTCTACCTACCCCAGGAGATTGCCCAGAACAAAGTACTTTCCCAGCCACAAAGTGGTAGAGAAGGAAGATTTCTTGCTATTCCACATTCACCCTATTCAGAAACATAGAGTAGCTACCAATTGCCTCCAATAGTACAGGTGAAATGCATCATGGGCTCTAGCTGACCACAACTTTCTCCCCATTGATAGACACTAGACTCTTCTCATTGCAATCACTTCAGATGATTATACCTGAAAGGCTTTTTCAGTCTTGGACTAACATTTTTATTTCCTTCCCATTTCTTTCAAAACTCAGGTATAAACACATCTTCTATTGCCAGTTCAATTGCCAGAACTTTGAAGGAACAAGTTTGTGTCTTTGTATCCCTAGAAGAATGGAACTGCAGATAGGGACCCAACCTCTTTGTCAAAATGATCTACATTCAAGTCTCAGCCATGGCATATGCTGGTGGGTGACTCAGAGAATTGACAAGCTCACAGGACCCAAGACAGTTCGTTTAAGATTATAGTTTGCTCATTGTGTGATTACCAACTTTGATAGACTTAGCTATTCTCAACAATGTAATGATCTAAGATAATTCCAAAGGCCTCATGGTGGAAAATTCTTTCACATCCAGAGAAAAACTATGGAGTCTTAATGAAGATTGAAGCACACTATTTTTTCTTTGTTTTCTTTTTTCTTTCTAGTGGTTTTTCTCTTTTGTTCTGATTCTTCTTTCACAATATGAACAGTGGGGAAATATGTTTAATATGTTTGTACATGTATAGGTTAATCAAAGTGCATGCTATTGTGTGAAGAGGGGATGGGAGAGTGGGAGATAAAAATTTGGAAGTCCACCTCTTGTACAAGTGAGTGTTCAAAACTGTCTGCATATAATTAGAAGAAAATACTATTAAGTGGGAAAAAGGAAATTAAAAAAAGAATATAGGTTGCTGAGCAGGTGCTGATCTGCACAGGGATTAACCCATACTAATGAAATTATAGACATGACACTAATGAAAGTATGTCCTTTTTCCACTATCCCCCCACCCTGTAAACAGAAAACAACACTCTATCATCTAAAACAATGCTCTCAAGCAATAAACATTTATTAAGATTATATTATATGCCAAGAACTGGTAGGATTTATAGAACACCTTTACATATATCAGCTTGTTTTATCCTCACAATAACCCTGGGAGGTAGGTGCTTTTTTATTACCTCTACTTTTCAGAGGAGGAAACAGAGGCAGGCAGAGGTGAGATGACTTCCCCAGGTCACACAGATATTAAGTGTATGAGGCTGGATTTCAACTCAATTCTTCCTGACTCCTGATCCAACACTTAATCCACCGTGCCACATGGCTGTTGTAGAGATATGAAGAAAAGATATAAAAGAATCCTTGTTCTCATGGAGGTTACATTCAGGTGGGGGGAGGGGTGGCTGACACATACTAGGTGCTTATTAGATGCTTCCTGAATTAACGAATTAATAAATAAGACATGTTCAGTGTAAGCATAATGAGATTGTTTCAGACGATCTAACCACTTACCCCAATCTGATGATGTCATACCCTGGTTCTGTCCTCCTTTACTGCCCTGACAGGATAAAGGTTCAGGGGTGAGAATAGTGAAAGGACCTCTTCCATTCCCGTAGCATGACAGCAAAAACCAGTCCTATGAATATGAAGAGAGAGAGAGAGAGAGAGAGAGAGAGAGAGAGAGAGAGAGAGAGAGAGAGAGAGAGAGAGAGAGAGACAGATAGAGAGAGAGACAGAGAGACACACAGAGAGATACAGAGAGACAGAGAGAGAGAGAAAGAGGGAGAGAGAGAGGAGAGAGAGACAGAGAGAGAGACAGAGAGATAGAGAGAGAGAAACAGAGAGAAAGAGGAAAGAAAGAGAGGGAGAGAGAGAGGAGAGAGAGAAAGAGAGAGAGAGACAGAGGAGAGAGAGGAGAGAGAGAGGGAGACAGAGACAGAGAGAAAGACAGACAGACAGAAAGAGAGAGACAGAGAGACAGAAAGAGAGACAGAGAGAGAGACAGAGAGACAGAGGAGAGAGAGAGGGAGAGAGACAGAGACAGAGAGAGAGACAGAAAGAGAGAGACAGAGAGACAGAAAGAGAGACAGAGAGAGACAGAGGAGAGAGAGGAGAGAGAGAGAGGGGGAGAGAGACAGAGACAGAGAGAGACAGAGAGACAGAAAAATCGAGACAGAGAGATAGAGAGAGACAGAGAGACAGAGAGAGACAGAGAGAGCTAGAGAGAGGAGAGAGAGAAAAGAGAGAGGGAGAGAGACAGAGAGAGAGAAAAAGAGAGAGAGAGAAAAAGAGAGAGAGGAGAGGAGAGAGAGAGAAAGAGAGAGAGATACAGAGAGAGAGACAGAGGAGAGAGAGAGGGGGAAGAGAGACAGAGACAGAGAGAGAGAGAAAAGAGAGAGGAGAGAGAGGGGAGAGAGTGAGAGAGAGAGAAAGACTGAGAGAGAGAGAGACAGAAAAGAGAGAGAGGGGAGAGAGAGGGGAGACAGAGTGAGAGAGAGAGAGAGAGAGAGAGAGAGAGAGAGAGAGAGAGAGAGACGAGAGAGAGAGAGAGAGAGATTGATCTTCCAAAGCTGTCTGGCCTGGATTTTCATACTCACCCCATGGTAGGAAATTCCTCCATTCCTTTGCTTGGTTTGAGAGGATAAGAGACAGAAATGAATAGAGTTAAATGGAACCAATAATTGGATGTAGAGCAGTGGCTGTCTGGAGCTGACACCTCAGGGGGATATAATTTGTTTGTGTCCAATCCCTGTCTCCCACCCCAATTCATTGAGAGAGCACAAGGTTTCACTGTTGGAACTCTGATCTAACTAGGTAGAGTGAAAATCTAGGAGAAATGTCTTTGTCAGTTCTTGGTTGGGAATGGCTCAATTGAACTGAATTTCTGGCACTGAATATGATGAAGATAAAGAGAGGATTGATGATAAAAATGAATGAAATGTATTTGAAGGGAAAGATGTTTTTGTATAGCTGTTTTCAATATATGCACAACAGGTGGATGTATACAGAGGTTTATACACATGCACATGCATTCGTGTCTATATAACTTTCAAAGTTGTCTCATTTTAGGGGTAGTGTCTATATTCTAGGTAATCCTCTTTGTTTGTAATAAAATAGTCATGATGTGCTCAAGAAGGCTAGTCTAAATCTGCATGGGGCTCTTTATATGCAGGGGGTCAGGAAAAAGTTTGTTTTTGTCTTTGTTTTTGTTTTTGCCTTGCACATGTGTGAGCATTTTCTCTTCCTGTTTGAGTTGGAAGTAACTAGCAGAGAGAGGCTATCTTTTGTCTCTGTAGCAACTCATGCATGCAGTTGTTGTGCTTGTCCTTCATTGCCGAAGACCATGCCATCAGAGAAATGATGACATGACTTGCACTTGACTTTGTTTTGAGTGAGGGAGGGCTGTGCAGGGTCACCAGTCCCACTTCTCCTCCTGAGTCATCTGAATCCAATGACCAGATATTCGTCAGGATAACTGGAGATGGCCCAGGATGCAATGGGAAACCTTGGCCCCTTTAAGACAAGGTCTATTCAGGTACTCACTTAGGGTGAAGTAACCCCCATTCAGTGAATAGACCTGTTTATGAAGTAGTCAGGGGATTGCCCTTTTAATGGACTGTATTTCTGATGGTCATTCCTTACAATACCTCCATTTTAAGAAGGAGATGGAGGCCAGCAACATCCTCATTCCTTTCCAGAATGCACCCCTGACTCTCTTTAACTTGGTCTACAATCTCATCCCACCTTCAGTTCACTTTTGTGTTCCTCTATGAGAATATAAGCCAAAGCACAAGTGGGGAACCTGAAGCCTGGAGGCCACATGGGGACTTCTAGATTCTTAAGTGTAGCCTTTTGACTGAATCCAAATCCTTCAGGATTTGTTCTGTAAAATTGGAATTCAGTCAGAAGACCACACTTAAGGATCTAGAAGCCCCTTGTGGCCTCAAGGTCACAGGTTCCCCACCCTTGAGTTCCCTTGAGAGGAAGGTCAGTCTCTATGCTTTATTCCCAATGCTTAGCATGGTGCTTGGCATATTGCAATCCTTTAATAAAAGTTTGTTGATTTGAATTAATATGTATCCTTCTTTCACCAATGTATATTTTTATCTCTCAAGTTTTCTTGTCCTCTGAAAATTTTATCCCTGTGTTTCCATCCATCATTCTTAGAATATGCAACATATCACACACATAGCACATGGCAGAGTCAGAATTTGAACCTAGACCTATCAATATTTCAATTGTGCAATATTGCCTCCTATTTGCTTTATAAAAATGTTCTTCTCTAAGCCATTCTAACAGAGTGAAACTTCAACAGGCTGACTATGTTTTTTGTAGGCCAATATATGTTTGCCTAAAAGGTTTTTACAGAGAAATCAGACAAGGCAAACGCTCACATGGAGGTCAGAAGAAGCTACATGAGGACAATGTCAAGGTCTCACTGAGAAATTTTGGAGTCAGTTTTGTGACATGAGAGACACTGGTAAAATACTGCTCAGCATAGTATGCCTGCATTACAGAAGGTATTATCCTCTGTGAGCAAGGTAGAATTGCAGTAGCTCCTAATAAACATGAGATGCACAAATTTAGAAACATCTCCACTCCAAATGTTCCTCTGGGCTCTTTGCACCTGATCTGTAGGAGAGTCTTCCTGAGGTCATATTGGTCTGATACGCCATAATCGGACACGTTATGCCTTAATTGCAACATAGTGGTAACATTTTGTTCCTCCTCAAGAATGAACCAACCAACCAACCAATCAATAATGGAGTAGAGATGTTGATATATACAGATTTCTAGAGGACCTTCTCCTTTTTTAGGCTCTCCTTCTGGCTTCTTCTTTGGTGATTCAGAACCCTAGTAGAACTGGACAGGAAGACACGATTACAAACCAAGGATAATTCCTCTCGAAAGAAATGGATATAAAATTCCCACAGGCTGAATAGCTATTTTTCTCTTTGCATCCCCTTGATTTACATTGCATTTGACTAACTTTTGACAAGGTTAGAATGAATTGAAATGCTCTTCTTCCTTTGCTGATGCACTACTTTTTTCTTATATTTTTGTCATTTGGCTACCTTTCATATCGTTCTCCATATGCCTCAGGTCTGTATTGTTCCATAATTTAAAAATATTCCTTCAACTAGGCCCTAAAATTTATTTCCACAAATTCTTTCAGGTTTTAATTGATTACTTAAACATGTAACTCACTAATCTTACTCCTAAATAAAATAGACTGAAAAGTATGGTATGGAAGCCATAGTAAAACCTCATGAGTTTATTTAGACTTGTATTTCAGTGGTAGACAGCTCATTTTCCTAGATGACTTATAAGTGGTGATGGGACTTATTTTTCTAGATCCCTATTGCTTGGACATCTGCATCCATTATTTTATTGATAACTGAACCCACTGAATCTTTCAGGAGCATCTGCCTGCCTGCCTGGAAAGCCCTGTTTCTTCCTTACTACTTATTCTAACCCAGATCTAGGCTCAGAATCCTGTTCTTGGCTGGATAGTGTGAATTTCCATCTAAGAGGACAGAGGCCTCTGCTTTGTGGAGGGAGAAGAGAGTCCAATTCTGCATTCCATTCTTTAGGAAGACACAGAGATAATTAGATAACTATCCCAAAGACCAAAGATCATTCAGAGCTACTGTGGAAAGGTTCAATGAAGACATTACTTTAGGACAAAGTCTTATGGGTAAGACTATGGTGACTCAGTGACGAACATGGTGAGGAAGAATGTAGGCCTTTTAATGAATTAGGAAATGTCTCTAGTATGGATATAAGACTTTTCCTCACTGGAAATAACAAGCAGGATGGAACCCCATCCCAATATCCATGGTCCTTGGCTTTCAGGATGGAGAATTGCATAGGAATTCAGGTAACATAAACCCAGAAGGATGACTGCCTGTCCTTAGAAGGGTGACACTGCTATTGGTAGGTATTAGAGAGTGTTAAGAGCACACAAAGAAAGTCCTTCTTTCCAGGGTGGCCAGGCTTACATGAAGTTTATTTCACAATCCCTGCTTCTTTTTGGTACAGTTAAACTTTCAGCCTGGTTTCTACCTGCCACTCAGTGCACTTCCCTCTTCCCATTGTCAGTAGGTGGGTATTTTGAGAATGCAGTTTTGTTTCAATAAGAACCACTTCTCTTCTTTTCCCAGCATTTAGGTTCTATGTTTCTTGCTTCTGTCAGGTCTTTACAACTGATTCTTGAAGTTTAGAGAATTCTCCCTTTTTTTCTGCTGCTGCCTTTCTCTATTTTATGAAAAGGAAAATCAGTGTAAAGAATGCTTGTTCTGTAGTCAGACGACCTGGGTTGAAAGCCTTCCCTAGATTTAAATGACCAATGTGCCCTTGATTGAATCACCTAACTTTTCCTGGTCTCAGTCTTTTTTTAAAGTGAATGTGTTTGACTAGGTCAGAGGTTCTTAGCCTGGGGTCTATGAACTTAAGTAATATGTATATGTTTTTGATAAGTACTTTAATGTGTCATTTCCTTGGTAATTCTTTTTATTCATTTAAAACATTAATTTGAGAACACATCCACAAAATTCACTAGTCTCCAAAGGGGACTTGGATTCACAGAAGCTTAAAAAAAAGATGGTTTCTGAATTCCTTTCTAGTTTTATATTCCTGTGGCAGCTGGGCTGCAATATGAAAATTACTTAAGGCTGTTACAATCCTCCATCAAGAAATAGTTAAAGTAAGCAGTTAAGGGATTCTTAACTTTTTTTTAATACACAGACTATGTTGGCTATCCAGTTATGTCTATATTCCCAGTCACATACTTTTAGGAGAACCTGCATTAAGATCATGTGAAAGAAAAGGGAAGACCCAACTCCTTTAGAAACTATGCCAGGGGGAGAGTCCTGCATTGAGGGTCAATGTGCTTTTCAACAATTTCTGCTGCCCTTCTTTCTTTGTCTGTCTCCTTCTCCAAGTGAGATTTATATTTTTGTATTTGATGACTCTTTTGGGTGACCTTTGGGTATGTTATAATCTTCCTTGTCATTTCATGATGCATGAAAATAACCTCTTCACTGAGAAAGTAAGACTCTGTAGTCTTTTTCTCTGCTCTCCCCCTGTCTTTGCTCATTTTCCCAGGCAATTACTTGACTTTTGAGTTCTTTGTTAAGTGGAGGGCTCCAGAAGTAGCTTCTATTTCAGCAGTGTCTGCTGCAGCTGTGGGATTGGGGCCAGAACTGGGGCTGAGACTGGGTCTGGGGTCAGGCCATACTCCCGTCTCAGCCAGGTGAGAGACTTTTCCCACTGACCTTCAAAGCTGTCTTTGGCATTTATAGGTTGAAAAGTTCGGAAACTGCAGCAGCTGCCAGTGATTCAGTGTTCTAAGGTGTGCTCCAGTTCCCTCTGTACTGGCACAGCCCACAACAAACTGCATTCAGCTCCCAGCCTGGCCTGATGGATCTTCCTGTCCCTTTGTGTCCCTTCCTCTCTACCTACCAATTATCTTGGGTGAGAAGTCTGCTTTAGTTCATAGTTCTATGACTTCTGCTGCTCCAGAATATGTTCAGTCCTTTTTTATAGGGTTTTTCAGTTTGTTTGGTGGCAGAGCTCTACCAGATTCTTGTTTCTCCTCTACCCTCTTGGCTCTGCCTCCTAAGAACCCTTATTTTATAGGAAATTTTTCTTTAATTCAAATCCAAATCTGTCCCTTATCAAGTTCTCTCATTTGCTCATAATTCTATCATTTTAGGACAAGTGAAAAACAAAATAAAACAAAAAATATATATCTGTAAATATTTAAGAAGTACTGTTTTTTTTTCTTCTTTCCAGGTTAAACAAGCCCAGTTTGAGCCAATTCCCAAAAGGAGTGGTCTCCTGCCTCTTCACCACCTTTATGGCCCTTCTCTTGTCAGCATTCATGTTAGTATGCAGCTTCTCAATCATTACACTTAATTATGATCATGATACTTAATGATCATGACTAGAGCAGAAAACAAGAGAACTAAAAATCTCCCCGATTCTGGACACCATATTTCTGTTAATGCACCTTAAGGTTAAACTAGCTGTTTTGGCTGCTCAGTCATGTATTGATTCATATTGAGTTTGTTTCCACTAACATTGCACCCATCTTGCCTTTTTTATAAAAATTGTTCTCTGACCATTCCTTTTTTGGGCTTTAATCCACCTCTAATTAATATATTACTACTTCCTTCATCCTTCTGGATGTTTGGTGGCTGTGACACCTGGAATTTTTAAAATACCTTTCACATATTTATCTCTATTCTGGTTCTCCTGAAGTAGATTTCCTAGCTGGTTGTTATGGCTGGACCTATTCTTGGCTTCAATTCTCCAGAGGTCTACTGAAGAGCAGTACTCCATATTATTCTCTCTAAGGGTCTCTGGCAAACTTCACTTGTCTTTCTGTTAGAAGCTTGCTCTCTTCTTCAGGGCACCTTTCCATGCTTCTTTTTGGGTTAACTTGGATTCTTAGTTCATTTTCAAAACTGAGATTATTGACAAGTTTACCATTCGTACTCTTTTCCCTGTTTATTTACCATTAGGCAAAGGCCCCTTCTGAAGGAGTGTTCATCAAGAAAAAGAACAATTTGTACATATAATCACAAAAAGGTAATTCTTCTTTCTCTTACCCTTACCTATAATAAAAGGGCATCACATTCTCTATACTGCAAATATTGGCAGGTTATGTGGAAGATATTCTTGTCTTCAGGGAGTAAGTTTGGGAGGCAGCTTGGTACAGTGAAAGGAGCACTAACTCTTAAATTACCAGACATGGATTTGAACCCCACCTCTGATGCCTAAAACCTGTGTGACCTTGGGCAAGTCCCAACCTTGCTAGTCCTCAATTTTTCCATTCATAAAATTTGGGAATGGGACTAGAAAACCCCAGAAGACCCTCCTAAGTCTTGACACATGATATTATGGAATAAAGGTTCAATTTCCATGACAGAAGCCCAGAGAAATTATTTTCACTGATCCAGGCAAGGAATGCAAATCATATGCATTTGAAAAGAAACTGAGACTGGTGGAGATTTGCATCCATACAGAGCTTTATGAACCTTTCCTCCCCAACCTCACAAAACTCTCTAATTATACTGTGGCTTAGAAGGAAACAGTAGAGTATTCTCCCTGTACAATCTCATCAAGCAAATTAGTGGCTAGTACAGATCTAAGCAAGGGTTCCAGTGTAGGAGTGACTGAAATGGTGGAACCATTCACAATCTTCACCACAGTTCTCTTTGTCTTGTTATGCTTCCTGGGGATTGTGACTAATGGCTTCATTGTTGTGGTACTAGGAAGGGAATGGGTTTGATGCCATCAGCTGTCTCCCTGTGACATGATCCTGATTAGTCTGGGTGCCTCCTGCTTCTTCCTGTAGTGACTTGGAATGATAGACAACTTTTACTAATTTTTTCACCACCTACGATATTCCAAGGAGCCTGCCCACCAGTACTTTGGGATTTACTGGGATTTTCTGAATACTGCCACATTCTGGTTTGCCACTTGGCTTAGCATTCTCTTCTGTGTGAAGATTGCAAACTTTACTCACCCTATTTTCCTTTGGCTGAAGTGGAGAGTAAAGAGACTAGTGCCCTGGTTTTTACTATTCTCCCTGCTAATCTCTTTCATTGTCACCATGCTGTTTTTTGCAGGGAACAATGCTTTGTATCAAGCTTTCTGACAGAGGACATTTTTTGGGAATGGAACCTTATGTGACTTTACTAGGAAACTAGAAATCCACTATTTTTTTCCCTTTGAAACTCATTGCTTTGTGTATCTTCTCTTCTTTGTAGTCTCCATAGTTCTCCTGATTACTTCTCTGCACAGACATTTCTGGAAAACGAAACATAGTGCCTATTGTGTCCAGGATCCTAGTATTCAAGCTCACATGAAAGCTCTGAAATTACTGGTCTCCTTCCTGGTCCTTTATGCTCTTTCTTTCATGTCTTTTATCATTGATAAAATGTTTTCAGGTATTGGGAATACCTGGTACTGGCCTTGGCAAGCTGTGATTTACCTGTGCCCATCTGTTCATCCCTTCATCCTTATCCTTGGCAACTCCCAGCTGGGAGGGGCACTCATGAAACTGCTGCTTCTTCTGCCTAAAGCCTTTTGGAATGACAAGGGAACATCATCTCCTTCCTAAGATATGCACCTCTCTCTCCCATACCAGAGGAAACCAAGAACTATAGCAGAACATATCATTTGACTTTAAAATTTTTATCCTATTGAAGTCCAGATAACAGCTTTACATTTTCCTCATTCTTTCTTCCTGTACTCAGATAATCAAATGAATCTGTGACATCATGAACTTAGCAGTATCTGACTTCCAATGAGACCTTATTGATGCCTGTATCCACCTTCCCGTTCTGTTTCACCTTTATTCTCCCTTGAGTTCACCTTTAGGGGTCTCCAGCCTGCATGTTGGAGGTCTTCCTTGTCTCCTTGTCTGTGACATATGGACAGTGCCAGTGATACACCCTGGTTTTCCTCTTGTCATTTTTCACCCTTGTCACTGTGTTCCATTCTTTTAAGAAAAAAACCCCACAAATCATGCAGTTTTTAAAAGACATTGTTTTTTCTTTTTGAAATAACCACAATGTCTTTCTTCAAACAACCCTCAGGAATGGTTACTTCTAGGTTGTCATTCCAAAAATAAAGTTTTCAAGGTTGTCACAGATGCTTTTTCTATCACAGTATCCATGGGATGAAATAATTATCTTTTTGTATTAAAAAACCCCTAAAATTTCTGTTTAAATGTTATTTTAAAACCTTTTTTTCTGTGTAGAATAGATACATTATGTATCTATATTATGCTCAAAATATAGCTAGATTATACATGATGAACATATATACACATTTACATGTCTGCAAATAGTATATACATTTTAACCCTTATTGTATACAGACCACATGTTCACTTGAAAGCATCTGGTTTATGATATTAAATTATTATTTGTAGTAGTAGTACAGAGGAAAACAATAGAAAATCTTATAATAAATAACCATTTGTTTTAAGATAACTCTCTCTCTCTGTCCTCCTCTGCTTTCTTGCCTCCATCTATATCTACACTATACTTGTACCTCTATGTCTAAACCTATTCATGTAACCATATCAATATTGTTATATATAAAGATATCTGTACACTTATTTGTATTTATATTTATTTCCATCTCTATCTCCATCTTTGTCTCTAATCTCCACATAAGTTATGCATGCTACTCCTTCTCACCAGCTTTTCTTTGGTTCTACAGCAGACACCATTATCCGTATTCTTGGGCCAGGCTAGAATGTTTCCATAAAACTCTCTGATCTTAATATACTCTTTGCCTAATACAAGAAGAAGGCAAAAAAGAAAAAATCTTCCTGAGTCCCTTTCTTTTCTCCTTGAATGTCCTTTTTCTCTCCAAGTTACCAATCCCAATAATCATCATAAATATCCCTCAGGTAGGCAGAATTTTTCTTACAGTTACTCAAAAGAAAAAAGGAAACAATAAGAAATGTTCAAAATTTTCAATGTTTATACAGCATATACTGTATAAATATTTACTTTATGAATTACCCTTAGTCTATACAATGATTATTATGCCTACCAGGCACACTGTTTGAAAATAGTTTTTATTTTCTTCGTTCCCTCTTGTAATCTGTGGGTCTCATAGACTCAAAAACTTACTAGGTTCTAGTGTCATATTTTGGCTTCCCTTTAGGTTTTCCCCAAGCCAAAAACAGTCACAGGGAAGAGGCAGGAAGTTGAAGAAAGGACAGTCCACTCATGGAAGCAGTTGTGCAAGGAGAGGGGGAAGCCTGTTTTCCAGAGAGTCTGGCATAGCCTAGCAGAAGTTGGAAGGGAAAGTAGGCCTGGGGAAAGGTGAGTCCTGCTAATAGGACAATGGTAGTGGTGGTGCCAATACCATGGGACAACAGAAGACTTCAAGGTGAATTGCGGGATGGGAGGGGTCTTTGGGAAAAATTCTGTTCTCAGGAGGCAGCATGTCGCTCTGGATATTGGCACACTGTGATAAAGCCTGATATTCTAGTGATTCTTCTTTCTATGAGTCCTATACAGACTTCTGCAGTGTTGTTATCCCATGAATTTTATTTCTCTGAAAGTGAAACATGTTTTGGACAGATTATCCCTTTCCTGTTATACCTATGTGGAATGTCTAAGTCAAGTCAAAATGTTTTGTTTTCATAATGGCTAATTATTGCTAATCCATTCACATGGGTAATCCTGTTCTCATTTCAAGGGGTACACTGCTCAGGTAGTTTCTCTTCTCAGGGTTTGTCATAGTCCTGGTAAGAAACCTCCAAATCTACACTGCTTAAAACATCTCACTTCTTTCGCTAGAAGGCTAAACTCTTGAATTGGGCTACCCAGGAAATACTCCTCCTCTAATGAGCAGGCAGGTACTGAGGAATCTCTATCATCTACTTTTAGGCCATGTGAATATGGGACCATGGGTAGTAGACTGAATATTATTTTTTGTTTTGGTGCTTCTCATTCTGGATATATCTGTCCATAGTTCCAGTAAGGATTACACAAATACTAGCAAGAGAATAAGAACTGGAAAAGGGAGAGCCAGAAGAACTCTATGCAAGGGGCATTTACAGCTCCAAAAGAGCTAAATGGCTCACCTCTTTCATCTATTCTCCTTTGCTTAGATATGCAAATAAAGACCATAGTTTTCCCTATCTATTTATGGAGACTTCTGAAAAGGGAGCAAGCCTATTATCTACTGTGTTTGGAGTGACATGGAAAATGATATTCTGTATCATCTTCTTTGTGCTCTTTGTGGAGTTAATAGGTACCAGTTTTTTTCCATCATGATGTTGTCAAGGAGTCAAGCTACAAGATTATTCCCTCATTTTCTCATTTAATCAATCAACATTAATTATATGCTTACTAAACATAAAATATTGTTCTAGGTGGTTCTTTGAAGTCTTAGTGATATATTTTTTATTGTCTGTTGTGTACATTCCTGACTCTCCTGAACTTTTATTAAAATGACCCAGAAACATCTTCATCCCAGCATCCACATATTGGAAATAAATTGTGCCACTGTGGACTCTAACCCTGATTGGCTACTTCCTTTCAGTACCTTTATTTTTTGGAGAAGGGTCAGGCCAGCCACATCTCATCCCTTTTCAAACTGTAGCCTGACTCTTCCTTACTTTGTCTACAGTCCCCCCACCTTCAGTTTGCTTTTATATGTTTTCTTCTTTAGAATATAGAGTATATGCACCTTGAGGTAAGGGTTGGCCTTTCTTTCTGCTTTTATTTGCATTTCCAATGCTTAGCATAATGCTTGGCATATTGTACCCATTCAATAAAAGCTTGTTGATTTGACTTGATACGAATCTTTCCCACATCAATCTATATTTAAATCTCCTAAAGCTTTCTCATCTTTGGAAAATTTTATCCATATTTTCCCATACATCATCTTTAGAGTATGTGGCAGATCACACATAGATAGCACATGATAGAGCCAGAATTTGAACCCAGGTCTATCAACATTTCAATTGTACCATATTGCCACCTTTTTGATTCATAAAAGGACTCTCTCAGGGTCTCACTGAATAACTTTGTTATCCATTGTGTGACATGAGAGACATTGGCAATGGGTCGTGTGGACTATATCCTCCATCAAAGAAAGCACTGTGTCCTGTGAACGAAGCACGACTACAGTACATCAAAGGAAATGGGGGATGCACAGATCGAGTGACATCTCCACTTCAAGTATTCCTGTGGGCTATTTACACCAGATCTTTTCTTTCTCTGGATGTGGAAAGCATTTTGCCCTAAGACACTAATGGGTATTTTTCTAAGTCCTTGCACTGCAATGAAGTTCTAGGTCTGCCACAAAAGATCCTCGCACCCTGTGGTTGTTGTGTGTGCAAAGTCCTCCTGACTCTACTCCTTTCACTCAGCATCAGATCATAAAGGTCTTTCCAGGCCTCTCTGAAGTCTTCCTGTTCATTATTCCTTATAGCACAATAGTATTCCATTACATTCATATAGCATAATTTATTCAGCCATTCCCCAAATGATAAGGACATCTTGAAGGAAATGGATGCAAATCCTTCACAAGCTCAATTACTGTTGTTCTCTTTGATTTGCATTGCATTTGACTAACTTCTAACAAATTTAGAGTGAGTTAAAATGCTCTTCTGCCTCTGCTCTGAATCCATGCAATCATCCACTTTTGTAGATGCCCTGTTTTTATTTTTCTCATTAACTAATTAACCTCTTTACATCATTCTTGATATGCCTCAGATGTCTATTGCTCAGCAAGTTAAAAATCTTCCTTGCCGAACTTCAACTATGTTCCTAGAATTTGCTTTCAAAAATTGATTCAGGGTTTAACTGATTGCTTAAAATAATATGCAGATGGTTATTTCAAACACTTAACAAGGTAATCTTAGTCCATAATAAATTGAACCAAAACAAGATGCTGTGGCAACCTAATGCAATCTCAGCACTTTGACTGAATTTACAATTGAATGGTGGTCATCCTACGTTTTTTAGAGGCCCTATAAATGGTGGTGGGACTAATGTTTTAGATGCCTCTTCTTTGGACAACTCTGTCCATTACTTTGTTGATTATCGAACCCACTGAATCTTTCTGGAGCATGTGCCTGCCCACCTGGGATGCCCTGTTTCTTCTTTTCTACTTATTCTCACCCAGATCAAGTCCCCAAATCCTGGCCTAGGCTGGGCAGTGTGAAGTCTCATTAAGAGGATGAAGACCTCTGTTTTGTGGATGGAGAAGAGACTCTAATTCTGCACTCTATTGTTTAGGAAGATATGAAGAGAAGATGACTATCCATTAAGCAAAGTAATGTTCAGAGCTAAGTGCATGGAGAGTTACTCCGGAGAATTTGGATGAAGACTTTGCTTTAGGATTAAATCTTGTGGGTGAGACTATAGTAATTCATTGTGAGCAAGTGAGGAAGAATGCAGACCTTGTTAACAAATTAGTCAGTTTTCCCTAGTACAGATATAAGACTTGTTCTCACTTCAGATAAAGAGCATGATGGAACCTCATCTCAATATCCATGGGCGTCAGTCCCCAGCAGGGGGGATTGTGCAGCAATCCGGGTGACATAAACCCAAAGGGAGGCTGCCTGTCCTTGGAACAACAACTGCTACTTGTGTTAAGAGTACACAAGGAAAGGCCTTCTTTCCAGGGTGGGCAGGCTTAAAAGATGCTTTTTTCACAATCCCTGCTTATTTTTAGTGTATTCAAACTTTCGTCCTGGTTTTTCCCTGCCACTCAGTGCATTTCCCTCTTCCCACTGTCATTGAGTGTCCACTGTGGGAATGCAATTCCATGTTAAAAAGAGCCATTTCCTTTTCCCCCCCAGCATTTAAGTACTATGTTTCTTGTTTCTGTCAGCACTTAAGAACTGATTCATGAAGTTTAAAGGATCCTCTCTTTTTTTCTCTAATTGCCTTTCTATATTCTGTGAAAGATAGAGATGGAAAGAAATAGAAATGGAAAGAAAATGGAGTCAGATGACCTGTTTCCTACTCCTTCCCTAGATGTCTTTTACCTATATGACCTCAGATGAATCATTTAACTTTTCCAGACCGCAGTCTTTCTTTAAAGTGAGTGGGTCAGGGATTCTTAACTTGGGATCTAGGCAATTAAAAATATGCACATTTTTTTGACATATATTTCATTGTAAGTTGTTTCCTTTGTAATTTTATATATATATCTTATTTTATTCACTTAAAACATTATTTTGGGAACAGGTTCATTGGCTTTACCACACTGCCAAGGGGCCTGGGACACAAAGAAGTTTAAAAAAATGGTTTCTGAACTCTCTTCTATTTTTTTTATTCCTATGACTCCTTTGTGGCTGCTGGGTTCTAACATGAAAATTACATCAGGATGTTTATTAAATCCCCCATCAAGAAACAGTTAAAATTAAATGCTAAAGTAGGGTTTCTTAACCTTTTTTGAGTCATAGAACACATTGGCTGTCCAGTTATATCTATATTCCCTGTCTCAGAACAATATTTTTCAATTCACAATGGAAGCCACTTATGGTGAAATACATAAAATACATGTGAAATGCATAAAAAAGCACAAATATTTTAAAGAGAACTCAGTTTAAGAAGGGAAAGGGAAGACCCAACTCCTTTAGAAGCTGGGACCTGTACCAAAGGGGAAAGACCTGTTATGAGGCTGTGTGCCTTTCAATGCTTTCTGTTCTCATTCTTTCTTAGTCTAAGTCCCCTTCTCCCGGGGAGATGTAAACATCCGTAAATGATGATTCTTTGTCAATTCCCTTGAGTCCATGATTGAAAGAACGTCTCTTTCATGCAGGGGCCTAAATGCAAATTTGAAAATTCTTGAACAATTAAGGCCTCTAGGGAAATAAAAAAAAAAAGTCACTATTATCCTTTCAAGACACCCTGATTCAAGGAAAAAGTGTGATAGTATGCAACTTTAGAAGCTCACAAAGCCAATTCAGTAAAAATCAGGACAAAAGAAATACAAAGAGGCAAAAGAAGCACAAGTACCATGTGTTCATAGCCACATGTTGACCAAGTGGAGAGGCAAAGCAGGAATCAGTAACGGCCTAGACTACTCTCTCCCCACTACCTGTCTGTCCATGAACTTCTTTTTCCTCAAATGAAAATGTGAGAGAAGAGAAAGGAATTTTGTCCATCAACCAGCCTTCTTATTATACTAGCAATGTGTAAACGTTACAAACTATATAGGTCTTTACAATTTAGTGTTTGTTTCCCATATAAAATTAAAGAAATGTAGGCTTCCATATTGCTTAGCTATCTTTTCCACCTCCTTCTCGCTCTCCCAACACTCTATATCCTGAATGAATCTCTTTGTCCAAGTTTTGTTTCTGGAGTCAGTTGGACCAACTGCTTTGGTTTTTAGATAAGTTTCACTCATGAGTTGTGTGTGTCCTTTCTTTTTCTTCTTGGTCTTCCTTAACAGACAAAAAGTCAACAGGAAATTAGGAGATCATATAAAACTTGAGCATCACCTGCCTTCTTCTTGCTATATATATGACTCGCCACTAGTTTGAATTCCCTAGCTGACTGAGGAACTAGAACTTTGAGGATATTATAAAGGGATGGCCTTGTCCCCCAGTGTTATTCTTTCTTTCCATGTTTGAAGGGAAGACTTTTGGAGCTGTGCCCAGAATAGTAGATTTGGGGAACGTGGGGATGTCTTAGAAGCCTTATTCATCTCTTGCCCCCACATATTCATCCCCACATGTCCTCACTAGCAAATTTGTACTTGGGATTTGCATTGTCAAGGCAATATTCACAGCACTGAGGGTGACATTGAATATGTTGGCTTAGTTCTAAATCACAAAGCATAATAGACTCTCCATATAGAAGTGAAAAGAAAAATATTCATTCGGACACCAGGAAGGCAAATCCATCATAGTAACCAAGAAGTCAATACACTTTATCACTGCAGGGGACAAAGTTATTCCCAAACCTTCCTCCTCACCCTTGCTGGGGCCTTCCCAGAAACAAATAATCACAAGACTAGCTGTGCCTGCCTGTGTCCTCTCTCCTCTGCCCTAAATACTCTCACCAACTTCCTCCTAGTTCTATTCCACCCTTCCTGTTCCACCCATTCAGCAAGCTCCTTCCATCAAATGTAACTTTGGTTTCCATGTGATTTAAGTAAGTCACATTTACCAATTCATGAATGAGAAAGATCCTCCCATTTAAATTTTCATTAAAGTTGGCCCAAAGTTCTTTTGTATTTATTCATAGGTTGGTGGGGCAACTGGTATCAATAGAATTGTTACTGGAATAACAGCATACATGCATATAAAACAATATCTTAAACAACTGATGGCAACAGAAATTTACAATGGTATAACAGGGATCACACAAAATAATCACATAAGACAATGTCTTAGGTGAAGCTTGAAAACAAGCATCCAATCATTCCCCACCTGGAACAAATAGAGCCTAAAATCTTGGTGTAAGGTGTGAAGGTCTCTTCTTCTATAGCTACTTCTTTACTTCTTGCTAAAATTGGTTGTAGAACTGTCTCTGCCCCAAGAGGTCCCTTTAGAGAGGTCAGTTCTTTAGGTGGAATCCAGATCATGGTCGACACCAGGACCAGGGGTGACATACCACAGTCATGGACAGAGTGTGACATCCAGGATAAGGAATGAGGCATCTGCAGGTGAAGGGTACTTACCCTGCAGAAAACAAATCTAGCAAGAAGTGAAAGAGACAAAAAGCCAAAAAGAAACAAGGAGACAATAACCAGAAACAAAGTAGATATAGGGTCAGCTGTGGTTCAGGAGTCCGTGAACTCGCTATCATAGCCTCATTCATGGAAGAATATATGAGTTAAGGTACAACTTGGTAAGAATATATATAAGAATATATGAGTTAAGGTACAACTTGGTAAACAACCTGAATGAATAACAGTTATGGTATTATCTTTCTTGTGTGCTATAATTTCTGCAGCCTTTGGAACACCATCTATCTTCTGTTTTACTCCTAGTTTAGCTCTTGATTTCATTCCATCAGTAGAGTCCAACCCTTCAGTTTCTCTGTTAGTTATTTTGGAAGGAGGGCCAGTTTTCACAAGGGATATTATTTCACAAGAAATAATAATCACTTGAAATATTCTATCATTTTTACAAAACTGTATGGATTCTTCACCTAAATTTTGTAATGTCACAATAATTTCTCCTTGATAATAAGAATCTATCACTGCAGTCAATATATGTATTACTTGAGCTGCTAATCCTGATTTAGGCAATATCCATCCAAAATGATTTTTAGGGATTACTGTACATATTATGGTAGAGATTTTTCTTATTTCTTTTCTACCAAACCAAAAGTCCTCTAAACAATTTAAATCATATCCTGCCAAGCCAGGTGTCCCTGGATATGGTGCTGGGACATCTGGCCTCACAGTCCAATACTCAATATTTGGGATCTTATGTGTTGTTTTCTAATTTTCAGATTTGGGGTCATCATTCTGGCTAAAGGTATACTTCCTCCCAATGGTGTATTATTTAAATTACATGAATCAGTGAACATATTATCTTTCCAAAGTTGATAAGAAGTATTAGAATTTAACTTCCTTAACTGTTTTTTCAATCATCCATTTATTCCCTCAATTAAGTCAGACACTTGTGGGTAACATAGAATATGATATATCCATTCTATATTGTTTAATACACAACATATTTTCATTTCATTACCTCTGAAGTGTGACCCATTGTCACTTTGAATATTGATTGGGGTACCATAATATAGACTTATGTTATCTATAGTTTTATAGGTATTTTTTTTGGTTGCATTCTCATAGGGATAAGCCACTAGTGTACCTAAATAGTTGTCAAAACAAGTAGAAATAAATTTGCCTCCTTTATTTTGGAGTATTCATCCAATATAATCTATCTGCCAAATTTGAGCTGATACTTTTCCCCTTGCTTTCTCTCCATCTCTATCTCATTCCTTTTCCAATTGACATGTATAACATTCCTCTTCTACTTGTTTTAACAATGAAGGGGAGACACTAATACTTCAGTCTTGAGCCCGCTGGTGTGTAGCCTGAACCCCTAAACGGCCAGCTATTTGATGGACTCATTTTACTAGTACTGGATAATCAGCTGGTGTCATAGTAGGGACAATATTTTGAATAGCAATCTTTGCTAGTTGATCAGAACGTGCATTGCACTCACATTCTGATGTAGTGAGGGTCACGTGAGCATCTACATGAAAAACTGACAAATTAATAACCAAAGCCATGTCTTCCCATAATTCTTTGCCCCAGCCTTGTTTGTCATGAATTTATCAATTTTGATTTTTTCACATGGGCATCCACATGTAGCTAACCCATTAGCTACCACCCACACCATTGAATATATGACACTTTCCTCCTTGTTCTGTTTTGATAACTTGGTGTACTGCCAGAAGTTTGGCATATTGACTGCTTCCACATATCCTAATACTTTCCAAGTAACACAAGTTATAGACTACCACTTTCCAATGTCTTTTATGTCCCAAATATTTTACTGTCCCCCAGTAAACCAGGCATGTATCTTTTGTTCTTCAGTTAATCCATCATATGTCTTATTCTATTTTATCAAAGACTGTAATAACTGTTGCTTTTGTTCAGAGGGTGCATCATTTCCCTCAGTATATGTTTGCTATAGAATCATGTAAAGGAGAAATTCCACTTTTGCCTGTTTTAGATCTATTTTGAATATACCATTGCCATTTAATTATGCTAACTTCCTATGCATGTCCAATTCTATGAGAAGCTGGGGTACTCATTAACCAGGTCATAATTGGGATTCCAGGCCTTAGTATTACCTCATGGCCTACAATCAGTTCTTCAGAATCTACCAAAGCACAATATGCAGCTAACAACTGCTTTTCAAAATGGATATATTGAGCTGTAGTTGAAAGGAGTTTCCTAGATCAAAATCCTAAGGGTATATTTTAGCTTTGTTGTTTTTACCATAAACTCCAGTTTTCATATTCATCCTGTGCAGTCACGTGTAATGCCACTGGGCCATTTTGCATAGGCTGTAAATCTAGGGCCAATTGAATGGCAGCCTTAGCTTCATCCAAAGCTTTGCTCTGCTCAAGGTCCCAATCAAATTCAATTTTATATAAGGAGATTTTATATAAGGGTTTCAAAATTTGTCCTACATGTAGTTCGTGATGTCACCAATTTCCAAATAATCTTACAAACTTTTGGGTCTCTTTCTTAATGGTGGATATAGGGAAATGCTGAATCTTTTCTTGGACTTGCAGAACAATCTCTGGCAGCCTTTGATTCCATTGTATTCCCCAAAACTTTAGGTTTGAACTGGCCTTTGAATTTTTGCAGGATTAATCTCCCACCCTTTGCTTGTCTTATGCTCAATTAAGTGTCAAACTCTTCTCCACTTCTTCTACAATTTTGTGTATCACACATAATATTATTTATGTCATCAGTAAGCTGTATACCAGGTAGCTCTAATTCATCTAATTCATCCAAATGTACAGCCACAATTCTATAACAAATAGTAGGGCAATGCAGATATCCTTGTGGCAAGTGTGTCAAAGTATATTGTCTGCCCTTACAAATGAAAGCAAACTGGTCTCATTATTTTGAATCTATTGGGATAGTAAAAAAAACCAAAACCACAAAGCAACAAACCCAAAACCATTGGCTAAATCAATAACTGCTTACCAAGTCCTATCATATTTCTGGATCTTTTTTATTAAGGTAATAGTATCTGGAACAGCAGCATACAAGGGAGGAGTCACCTTAGTCAGTTCTCTATAATCCACTGTCATCATCCTCCATGCCTCCTCTAACTTTTATACCAGCCAGACAGGATTATTACATCGAGTGACTGTAGGGATTAACACTCTTGCCTCAACATATTCCTTTTATTGTAATTTCATCTTGTCCACCTGACACATGGTACTGCTTTAAAGTAATTACTTCAGAAGGTTCAGGTAAAGTGATTGGGTCCATTTTTATTATAACTACTAAAACTCTATTAATTTCTATCTTCCTTACTGCAAATTGGATCTCCCCTCAGGCATATTTAAAGGCATACTCTTAATATATATCTTCCAATGATATATTCAAGAATGGGCACAATTACCACAGTATATTTTTTCTTAGGTAATTGCCCAATTTTCATCATTAATTTGACTTGTCTGGCTAATATTTCAACCTCTCCCTATCCTGTGATGGTGATAGGACTTCCATGTTTAAACTTAGCAGGGTTTCCATATATAAATGAGTCCTCTGCCCCAGTATCTATTAATGCCCTAGTTATGGTATTTGATCCATTCATTTTAACATGTATTCAAGTTGATATGGGATCTATAATCCTATCTGTGTATTTCTTTAATCTGAGCTGGGGCTTGGCCAATTTCCTATTTTCCCTGAAGCTGTGACAAACTTGGATACAAGGTTCAGGAAGATCTGTAGGGACAGTTCTTCCTTCTCTATTTTGTCTAGTATCAACCCCTGTTTCTCAATACATTTTATATAATTCATTGGTTGGAACACCATCTATGCTTCCAAAATCTACTCCTGATCTCAGTATAGCAGTGAACAATTATTTTCTTCTTACTCTATTCTGACTTTGAATCCACTGGCTATTTTCTCTTTTCTCTGAAGAAAATTTAACTTTTCCCTATTCCCCTATGCCACTTAACTGTGAAACCTTGTCTGGCAACTCTGAAAGAAGGTGCACCATTTCCCAGATTAGTAGAGTCAAAGCTAGGTGCTTGTGAGCAGGAGCAGCCATCTTCACTATTATGGGGTATCATAGTATGCATCTGTGTTTCTGGTCTTTATCACCTCCTCCTTTGATTTTCTTACACAGTTTCTAATTGAATACCAGCGTTTATCTCCACTAGGCCACATAGAGTTAGTAAGATACTGCTTGCTGCTTTCTTCTGCAGCCAAAACTGACAAATGAGTTGTGTTGTTACCTCCTTGCATATTGTAATCTCTAAAGCTTGTTGTACAAAAGGATTCTGAGGAATACTTAGGAATTTCAAGCAATCCACACCACACATAGGTACTCCTGCACTCCTCCACTGAGAATCACTGATTCTCACCATCCAGGTTATTATTGATTCTTCCAGCCTTTGGGTGAACCAATTGAAAATATCTATGAGCTCCTGCTGAGTTAAATCCTAAATTATCCCCCTAAACACTGTGTTGCTCTGTTTTTCCTTGTTTCTCCTGTTTTTGCCTTAGTGTTGGGCATGCTTCTGCCTGAGAAGCCTCTCCTTCTAACATTGTTTCCATTTCCAACTCTGACTTTGTTACTTTTTCCTCCCACACATTCTCCTGGCAGTCATCCTTGTGGCAACTAGACTAGGTCTGCACAAAAGTTGTATGCATGATTCTTTTACCAGCCTTCCTCTACTTCTGAGCTAAATGAAAAGCCTTTTCTTCCACCTGACACTCGCCAGCTTAGTTTCTCATTCAAAGGAGAGCCCGAACACTGAGAATTCCCATGAAAACTTGCTAACTCTTTTTCCATCTGATTTTTTTCCTTCAGCAGCTTGTCTCTGATTTTACATATAATACAGTAGCTTGTTAATAAAATCCAACCTCTCTGAAACACCCCTGCCAGTTCTTTCCCTGGTTTTATTGGTATTCCTTGCAAATATCTTTCTGAATCTCTAGGTTCTCCCTCCTGTAACCATGGTTCCCAGTTTTCACAGGGTCCAGTGATTTTAGCCCATTCCTCTGCTAGGGAGGAATAAGGTACATCTTCCTGTCCTGGGATATCTATTTCTTCCTCTAAAGCCTTTCTACCTCTAAATACAGATTATATAAACCTGTGATTCTGTTCATGGTGCCAAATGTACCAGCAAAGCAATATTCATAACACCTATGGTGACTATTGGCCAGCATAATTCTGAATTGCAAAGTATAACAAACTCTCCACATAGCAGGCAGAGGAAATACATTTATTCAGATACCAGGAAGCTAAATCCCAACACCAGAAAGACACATACATCACATTAACCAAGAAGTCAATACACTTTATCCCTGCAAGGGACCAAACCATTCCCAAGCCTTACTCCAAGCCCTTCTGGTGCTTTCCCACAAACAAACACTCACAAGACTGTGCCTGCCTGCGTCCTCTCTCCTCTGCCCTAACTGTTCTTACCAACTTCTTCCAGTTGTCCATCCTTCCTGTTTCATCCATTCAGCAAACTTCTCTCACAACATATGACTTAGACGTCCACAAGATTTAAACAAATCACATGGACCTATTAATGAACGGAAAGATCTTCCCATTTAAATTGCCATTACAAGAAGGAGCTGCTTCAGTTTTCTTCTTCTTTTCCCAACTAGGTGAGCAAGCAGTAATGCTGAGATGGATAAGTCCAGGCAACCTAGTGACTTTCAGAAGATCCTGAAGTCCTGAGAAAGTGGTGGGTGGGGCTGTGATTCCAACTTTTTTTGGACCTTCTTTCTACAACACATGACAACAAAAAATGTATTATGAATCTCTGAGGTAATTTTGTATTATTACTATTTATTAACTAAAGTGATGCTTTTTATCCTCAAAAGCTCAAAATTGAGCTTTACAAATTTTTAAAAACTGAGTGTTAAATGTAAAATTACAAAAGTGTGATTATAAAACATTTAAATATTTTATATTGGATATTCTCTAAGAATTTAAAGAAGTAATTCAATAAGACCTCATATGTTCATGTATCATATGCAAGACTTCAGATTAAATTTCTTTATATTTTTGTTGAAAAAATATAACATTTTAAATGAAGCAAGTGACACTTTGGATGCTGTTTAGCGTGCTGTAACAATCATATACTAACTGGTTTGGATTTTGGATTTTTTTATTTGAACAAAGATTTGTAATATTTGACTGAATATCAGACTATCACAATTTTACATTTGGTTCTCTATTGATTTTCTTTCTGTATTTTGAATTATAGCAAGAAAAAAATGAAAACGGTTGATCATCCAAACATGTGGTAGAGAGTGGTATGATAATTTTCCAAACTCTGTTGTTGAATGATGAAAATTTATTTTAGTTTTAGCCTAACCCTCACAAAACAATCAGGTTTAAGTGACTGTACTCAAAACTATTTTTATGTCAATACAGTTTTTTTATCCATTATGAATTCATTAGCCAGAGACATATAAACACATCACATAGATTGCAAATTAAATATACTTTATGCTAATATTCAGGAAATTTTTTTATTGAAAGTCATTTTAAAAAATTTCAGATGATGACTGATATCTTTTTTTGATAGACTGATTCAAAGGCAATTCATTTTCTCATAAGAAATAATGTAATGCCATGAAGCAATTTGTATTGTTGTCAATTTTGTGTATCCAAAACTTTTAGTTTCTCAATCATACTTTTTTTTTAATAAAAATTTATTTATTTAACTTTTTACATTCATTTTCACAAAATTTTCGGTTCCAAATTTTCTCCCCTTTTATCCTCTCCCCCCACCCGAATACACCAAGCATTCTAATTTTCCCTATCACCAATCTGCCCTCGCTTCTATCATCCCTCCCTTCTCTTGTCCCTATCTTCTCTTTTGTCCTGTAGGGCCAGATGACTTTCTATTCCCCATTAACTGTATGTCTTATTTCCTAGTAGCAACAACAATACTAAACAGTTGTTCCTAAAACTTTGAGTTCCAAATTCTCCCCATCCCTCCCTCCCCACCCATTCCCTTTGGGAAGGCAGGTAATTCAATATAGGCCCTATCTGTGTAGTTTTGCAAATGACTTCCGTAATAGTTGTGTTGTGTAAGACTAACTGTATTTCCCTCCATCCTATCCTGCCCCCCATTGTTTCTATTCTGTCTTTTGATCCTGTCCCTCCCCAAGAGTGTTGACTTCAAATTGCTCCCTCCTCCATTGCCCTCCCTTCCATCATCCCCCCCCCCTTGCTTATCTCCTTCTCCCCCACTTTCCTGTATTATAACATAGGTTTTCATACCAAAATAGCAGTGCATTTTATTCCTTCCTTTAGTCTAATGTGATGAGGGTAAACTTCTTGTTTTTTTCTCAGCTCTCCTCTTTTTCCCTCCACTAAAAAGTCTCCTGCTTGCCTCTTGAATGAGATATAATTTACCCCATTCCATTTCACCCTCTCTCCTCCCACTACATTTCTCTCTCACCATTTACCTTAATTTCTTTTAAGATATGGTCCCATCCTCTTCAATTCACTCTGTGCTCTCTGTCTCTGTATGTGCATGCATGTGTGTATGTGTGTGTGCGTGCACACGTGTACATGTGTGTGTGTATGTGTGTGTGATCCCACCAACTACCAAGATACTGAAAAGTTTTAAGAGTTACAAATATTGTCTTTCCATGTAGGAATGTAAACAGTTCACCTTTGGTAAGTCTCTTATGACTTCTCTTTGCTGTTTACTTTTTCATGCTTCTTCTCATTCTTGTGTTTGAAAGTCAAATTTTCTTTTCAGCTCTGGTCTTTTCATCAAGAATGCTTGAAAGTCCTCTGTTTCATTGAAAGACCATATTTTCCCCTGAAGTATTATACTCAGTTTTGCTGGGTAGGTGATTCTTGGTTTGAGTCCTAGTTCCTTTGCCTTCTGGAATATCCTATTCCACGCCCTTTGATCCCTTAATGTAGAAGCTGCTAGATCTTGAGTTATCCTGATTGTGTTTCCACAATACTGGAATTGTTTCTTTCTAGCTGCTTGCAATATTTTCTCCTTGACCTGGGAACTCTGGAATTTGGCCACAATGTTCCTAGGAGTTTCTCTTTTTGGATCTCTTTCAGGCGGTGATCGATGGATTCTTTCAATACTTATTTTGCCCTCTGGTTCTAGAATCTCAGGGCAGTTTTCCTTCATAATTTCATGGAAGATGATGTCTAGGCTCTTTTTTTGATGATGACTTTCAGGTAGTCCCATAATTTTTAAATTGTCTCTCCTGGATCTATTTTCCAGGTCAGTTGTGTTTCCAATGAGATATTTCACATTCTCTTTCATTTTTTCATTCTTTTGGCTTTGTTTTGTGATTTCTTGGTTTCTCAGAAAGTCATTAGACTCCATCTGTTCCATTCTCATTTTGAGAGAACTATTATCTTCAGTGAGCTCTTTTTCCATTTGGCTAATTCTGCTTTTGAAAGCATTCTTCTCCTCATTGGCTTTTTGAACCTCTTTTGCCAATTGAGTGAGCCTATTCTTCAAGGTTTTATTTTCTTCAGCATTTTTTTGGGTCTCCTTTACCAAGGTATTGACCCGTTTTTCATGCTTTTCTTGCATCTCTCTCATTTCTCTTCCCAGTTTTTCCTGCACCTGTCTAACTTGATTTTCAAAATCCTTTTTGAGCTCTTCCAAGGCCTGAGCCCACCAGACATCCACCTGGGATGTCTGGGATACAGAGGCCCCGACCTCCATGTCTTTCCCTCATGGTAAGAATCCTTCCTCGTCATCAGAATTGAAAGGTGGGAACATTTGCACCCTGTCAAAGTAGCTCTCTATAGTCTTATTTTTCTTCCCTTTTCTGGGCATTTTCCCAGTCAGTCACTTGACTTCTGAGATGCCTGTCCACCCCTGCCTAGTTCCACCCAGCTAGTGCTCAGGGTCTGGGATTCAAATGGGCTTTCTTCGGCAGGCCCGGCTGCTAGTCAATGTGAGCTTATGTTCTGGTGCTGGGGTGGGGGCAGGGCCACCTCCCAGGCTCAGTTCCTTCAGGGGCTTTATGCAGAGACCTTCAGTAATGGAGCGGGTGGGGGCAGGGCTGTCTCCTAGGCTCAGCTTCCTCAGGGGCTTTATGCAGAGACCTTCAGTAATAGGGCGGGTGGGGGCAGGGCCATTTCCCAGGCTCAGTTCCCTCAGGGGGTTTATGCAGAGACCTGAGCTTCTGCCTGCTGCTCAGGGAGTCTCGGGCTGCCTCTGGTGCCTCTGCTGCTGCCCCTGGCTCTGCCTCCGCTGCTTCCTCCTGAGGGGGCCCAAGCCACGGAGACACCCTGCTCCCCTCTCGGCCAGCCCAGAAGTCTCTCTCACTGACCTGTAGCGCCTGTGGGCGGAGGGACCTTCCCGGCTGCCAGAGGTTCCGTCCCTGAAGCCTGCTTGGATCTGCTCCTCTGGGGCCATGTGGCCAGGGCAGCTCAGGGGTGGACTCCGCTTTCCGGGGCACAAATGACCCTGGGGACGGCTCTCCAGGGCTCTCTGGAATGGAAATCTTTTCCACTGTGTTTCTGCATGCCTTGCAGTGATCCAGAATTTGTGGGGAGTTCTTCTTGCAGGAAATATATGGGTTGTGGGTTCGGAGCTAGCATACGTGAGTCTTTCTACTCCGCCATCTTGGCTCCACCCCTCAATCATACTTTCAACTTTATCTTTAAATTTGAACATATTTCTCTCCTTATCCTGTAATGATATATTCAGTTCATTAGTTTTTAAAGCATCATCTGTTAAATATTGCAACTAATTTTTTTCTCATTTCAAATGATGAATAAAAACTACCCCACAGGAACGTCATCTAACACTCATGTGGGTACACACAAACACACACCTATTTGTGTCTGAACGCAGCCGTATCTATTGTAGGGAGTGGGAGGAGAGGAGGAAAGAAAAGAAATTGACATGATAATTTTTTTTTTATGTTTGAAAGGGAAAACAATTTTGCATAGCAGATTTGCAGTGTCATGTGCAGTCATCTCTCTCTCTTTTTAACATACAATGTTATGGAACTGCTTGTTTTGCTCTATTAATGAAAAGAAAGTAAATTGACTCTCAGACATTTGTTAACTCTGTGACTTGGGCAAGTCATTTAACCTCTGCTTCAATTTCCTCCTCTACAAAATGAATAATGATAGCAACCCCTTTTCAAGTTTGTTGTGAGGATAAAATAAAATAATATTTTTAAACCATTTGCAAACCTACAAACTTTATACAAGTGCTTTCTGCTGTTGTTGTTACCAGAGGAAGAAGAAGCTGGTAGAGCTGACGGGTGTCTGGAGAGTGACACTACAATAAGGTAAAGTCTCAGCAGCTATATTATATAATGCTCAAATCTGATTTCACAGTTTCACTGAGTTCTTGCCCTTGCCCTTGCTTCTGAAAGTAATAGGTCATATTTGAATTGTCCGTATTGTCCATAATCCCAGTAACACAAATGGACACTTAAGTAAGTTACAAGGAGGAATCACCACAGACCTTCCTATTAGGTAGTAGACAGCAAGAATCATTGTGGTGGAGCTGGTTAGAAGCATAGTTTTTGCAACAGCTGACATTAGAGGGGAAGATTGGGTATGGAGTAATACGTGTGGTGTCAATGTAGTTGAGTCTCAGTTTCCTCATTTATAAAATGGGGATAATGATAACCATAGCAATTTACTTACAAGGTCCTTCTGCAAACCACATGAGATAACCCATTTAAAAGTCTATGTAAATATCAGTTATTTAAAAAAGAAAAATCTTTGTTGTGGAAATCAACTAATACCTAGAACATGTCCAGGTATTGGAATTGGGGGATTGAGGTTTTTCTCTTCTCTCTTCCTTCTTTACTTCCTCCTTCCTTTGTTCTTTCCTCCCCTCTTTTCTTTTTCCTTCATTTCTTTCTTTCTTTCCTTTCTCTATCTCTATCCTCTCTTTCTCTTTCTTCTTTTCTTTCTTTTTCTATGTAGGGATAATTTTGTTACACTAAATAATAGGATAAAGAGTGCCAGGCATACTGAGCCCTTTTCAATTTATCTCATAATGGTGAGATTTATGTGGAACAAAGGGGCTGTGATGGCAGTGGAAAGCAGTCAGTTAATGACTTAGCATTGGGAATACAAAGAGAGGAAACATGGTACCTGTCATCAGTCATCTCACATTCTAATGAGGAAGACCATGTATAAATAATTACATACATACAAAATACATATAGTGTTAATGAAAAGTTAATCTACTAGACAGGGCAAGGTGTGTATGTGGGAAACACCAAGAAAGGCATCTTGCAAAGGGTGGGATTTCAGTTGAATCTTAAGGGAAGTTACGAAGTGGTGTTGAGTGGGAGAGCATATCAAGGGAAGTTACAAAGTGGTGTTGAGTGGGAGAGCATATCAAGTATGTCAGGTAGCTATTGTAAAGTCACAGGGAGAGGAGATTGTAAGTGAGAAACGTTGAGTCGTCAGAGTAGCAGGATTGTACAGCCTGTGGAAAAGGGTAAGTGTAAGAAAGGTAGGAAGTAGTTTATGATGGGCATGAAATGCCCAATAAGGCATTTTATCATGTGAATAGTAGAAAACCATTTCAGTATATTAAGTGGAGTGATGTAGTGAGACCTTCCCACTAAGAAAATTAGTGAACAGACTAGGGAGAATCCTGAGACATGGAGACTAGGCAGAATGTAATTGCTATACTGTCATATACTAAGGCAATCAGCACCTGAACAAGGTTGGCCTCAGTAGATCAAACAGGACAAAGACAAGTGCCATGAAGATAGGAATGATAAATTTGACAGCATCATGGATAAGTGGGGTAAGTGTGTGAGGAGTTGAGATTGACACCAAATTATGAGTTTGAATTATTTGTAGAACGGTGATTCTGCATAGAATAAGAAAATTTGAAGAGAAGTGGATTCGGTTTGAAACATCTTGAATTTAAAATGCCAAAATGACATCCCATTTGAGCTGCCAAAAAGACAGTTGGTGATGTTTTATTGCAGCTCAGGAAAGCAGTTCTGACTGGATATGTTGATCTGGAAAGAATCTGCATAGAGATAATAATTTAGCCTATGTAAGCTGTTGAGATCATCACATGATGTAGTATAGGTGTAGATGAAGAGTATTGAGAATAGAATCTCGGGGGTCATACAGGGTTAATAGGTGTAAATTAGGTTGAAATCTATCTTTCATATAGGCAGGCAAACTATATTTCATACAAGGAGAAGGAGAACCAGGAGATATTAGTACCACAAAAACCTAATGAGAAGAGAAGATCCAAGAGTAGAAGGCAATAGTCAGTTTAAAAGGCTTCAGAGAGTTCAGGAAGGATGAGGCTCCAGAAAAGGTTGTTGGATCTGCCAATTAAAAAGTCATTGGTAACTTTGGAGAAAATGGTTTCAGGAGAATGGTGAGATCAGAAGTCAGACTGCAGGGGGTTTTGAGTGAAATGAGAGTAGAGAATGTGACAGCACCTAGAAGAGATGACTATCTTAAGGAATTTAGCCAATATGGAGAAGAGAGATCTAGAATGGTAACAAGCAGGGATGGTCTGATTAAGTGAGAATTATGCATGGACATGTTTGTAAGAAGAAAGAAAAGGAGAGAGACAGAAAATTACAGAGGAAGAGATGATAAGATGTGATAAATGGTAAGAAGAGGTAAGAAGTGACCAAAGTAAGATTCTATAGTCTGATTCCTTTTCTGGTTTTTGCTCATTTCCCCAGCCATTTAGTTGACTTTTGAGCTTTTTGGTCAGGTAGTTCTCTGCTTCCAGTGGGGGTTGGGAGATTGGATTGTCAGCCTCTAGATGTCCCTATAATCTGTGGACCTAGAGCTCCAGAAGCAGCTACCACTTTTCTTGCTGCTGCTGTGGCTTCCATGGGCTCCTCAACCCCCTCCACCATCTTGGAGCTGGCACTGGACCACTCTACTCTCTCACACAGGTCCGACAGATATTTTCCACTGACCTTCCAATTTGTCCTCAGTGTTTTGGGTTTTTGAAGTCTAGAAATCACCACAGATGCCAGAGATTCAGTGTCCCCTCCCTCAGGTCTGCTCAAGTCCCCTCTGTGCTGGGGCAGACTAAGTTGGACTGTGCTCTTCCCCTAGCTTGGTGTGATAGGTGCTACCTGTTGACCTACCGGGGTGTATTGAACTGGAGATTTCCTTCACTTGGTAATTCTGTGGATTCTCCAGCTCCAGAATTTGTTTAGAGTCATTCAAAAACGGTATTTGTCTGAATTTGGGGAAGATCTTTAGCAGGTTCATGCTTTTACTCTACTATCTTGACTCTACCCCAACAAGTAGGCATTTTTAAAGTGGTTCTTGAAAGGTGCCATAATCAGTAGCCTCATACCCAGATATTTTCTTGGCCCTGGCTCTGGGAAGGGGCATGCAAATTTAGAGATAGGGTTCAGTGAGTGATCCATGTCAGATTTGCATCTATAAAAGTGGTAGGAATCACTCCTAATCCACTTTAGGCACACATAGTGTCCTTGTGCTCCTCCTCCACTTTCTCTTTTAGCAGGACTTGTGCATTAACCAGAGAAAGCTGCTGAGCCCTTGGAGAGTCATCTCTTCTGGGTAAGGTGTCTTCAACATATCAGAGGCTCAGCAGTTGCCCAGTAGAGAAATAATGCCCAGTCTGCTCATTATCTTCTTAATGATCGTTTTTCTCCTGGAGTCTATCATAGGAAGCATAGAAAATGGTTTCATCGTCATTGTGCTGGGTAGGGAGTGGGTGAAATGTTGGACCCTTCCCCCTGGAGACATGATCCTGGCCAGCCTGGGCATCTCCCGCTTCTTTCTACAAGGGATGGCAATTTTTACCAACTTCATTACGTACTTCTTCCTAACTAGCAAAAAGTTATACTTTGACATTTTCTGGAATTTTTTTAACATGGTCTCATTCTGGTTCACCACCTGGCTTGCTATTTTCTACTGTGTGAAAATTTCCTCCTTCACTCACCCAATATTCCTCTGGCTGAAGTGGAGAATTTCACGAATTGTTCCCTGGCTACTGTTATGGTCCCTGCTGATATCCACTTTGATATGCATCTCAGTTTATGTGAAGGTCTATCTTGTTTTCCAAATGTCAGAAAATGGGAATTACTCAGAAAAGATCACTTTGGATGATATCACAGGAGTCTTACAGTGGAATTTTTTAATACCAGTGCAAACATTTACTTTGTTAATTCCTTTCCTCTTCTTCCTTTCCTCCATCATTTTGCTCATTTCCTTCCTGTGCCAACACTTGAAGAACATGCAGCACCATAATGCTGATCATCAGCAACCAAGTATGCAGGTCCATGTTACAACCTTGAAGTCACTTTTCTTCCTTATCATCTTTTTCACATCATATTTTCTACCTCTGATAATCAATGCCATAGCACCTCTTTCAGTTTGTAGCTCTTGGTATTGGGTATGGGAGGTAGTGATTTATTCTGGTATTTCCATTCATCCTGCCTTCCTGATTCTGAAGAGCTCAAAATTGAGAAGGGCTCTGAAGAAAATGCTACATGATCAAGAAGTTGCATGAGGGGATTTCAACTCATCAGAAGTGATCAGTATCAGTAATCAATACTGAGCGTTATCAACATTGCTATTTGTGACTTGACACATAGAACTTAGAGTGGAAAGAGTAAAGGAGGGTGGGAAGGAAAAAAGGAAGGAAAAATATTTAATTGTACTCATATAATATTTTGGCATTGTAACAAGCACTGGAGATAGCAATATAATCACTTTGGCCCCGACTTTTCATCTTCTCCATTCTCTCTTCCGCCCCCTCCCCCCATCTAGTTCATTCATCCCTCAGCCCTGTCAATTTTCGTTCTGTAACATTTCATAGATAATTGAAAGGTACTATGCAGGCTGACTTCCTTTTTTTTACTGATGGAGTACTAAGGCCATGCGAGATCAAGTAACTTGTTCAGGGTCAAACAAGTGGTAAGTGTCTGAATTTGAACCCCACTCTTTCTGATTCCATGTCTAGCATTTACTTAAGTATGATTTTGCCTTTCCTTGTCTTTTGTTCCTATAGTTGCACCCCCAGCCACAGGAATAGCCCCTGTTCTGGGCTCTAAATGCCCACATGGTGGTAAAATCCTTTGTACTGGCCTTTGTCTTCATCCAGCAAAGAATAGTTAGACACACCTCAATTACTGGCAAGGATGACTATGGGCAAGTCACTTTCCTCTCTAAGCCTTGCTTTCTTCATCTAGGAAAAAAATGAAGTACAATGTGAGTATGTGTGTGTGTTTCTGTGGGTGAGTATGTTGTATGTGTATATGCAATGTGTACTTTATAAATATATGCAATATTTGTATGTGTGTGCTCCTTCATATATCTCTCTATATCTTTCTCTCTATATATCTATATCTATATCTATATATGTATGTATATATACATATGTACATACCCTGTTTGGTTGTTTTCCTTTGGATCTCAAAGAGGACCAAAATGACATCACTATATCAAGTTTCAATGTGTCTGACTGTGGCTGATCATCCAATATGAGCTCAGAATTCTCTACCACAGGCCTGATGCAAACAGTCTATGTGAATACATATGTATAAACACATACATGCACACCTATATGTTATACTCATATATACAAGCAATCGAGACAATGGTATTTTTTTCTACCTGCCCCACGAGGTTGCCTAGAGCAAAGTACTTTGCCAATGACAAAGTGGTAGAGAAACAAGATTTCTTGCTATTCCAAATTCACTGTCTTCAGAAATATAGAGTGGCCGCCAATTGCCTCTAACAGTTCAGGTGAAATGTATCATGGTGACCATAACTTTCTCCCCATTGATAGACACTAGACTCTTCTCATCGCATTCAACTCAGATGATTATACTTGAAAAGTTTTTGCAGTCATGGCCTGACTTTTTTCTTTCTTTCCCATTCATTTCAAAACTCAGCTGGAAACATGTCTTCTATTTCCAGATCAATTGTCAGATCCTTGAAAACACAGGTTTGTGTCTTTGTACCCCTAGAAGAATGGAACTACAGATAAAGATCCAGCTTCTTTGTCAGAACGATCTGGATTCAAGTCTTACCCAAATCATATACTGGTGGGTGACTCAGAGAATTGACATAAGATCACAGGTCCCAACACAGTTCTTTAATATTATTGGTTGCTTATTGTGTGATTACCAACTTTGATAGACTTTGCATGCCATCTTGTGAAGGGGAGCCAGGAGGGTGGGAGATAAAAATTTCGAACTCAAAATCTTTTAAAAGTGAATGTTCGAAACTATCTTTGTGTATAAATGGAAGAATAACATACTATTAAGTGGGAAAAAAAGGAAATTAAAAAAAGATTATAAGTTGCTGAGCAGGTGCTGATCCACACTAGAATTAACCTATATTAATGACATTACAGACCTACTCTCCTTGATCCACTCCGTTACCCCACTCCCAATAAACACAATGCCGCCTAAAACAATGCCACCAGCCTATAAGCATTTATTAATCCTCTATTATGTGCCAAAAACTGGTAGCATTTATAGAATACCTTTACTAATATCATATTATTTTGTCCTCACCATAACCCTGGGAGCTAGGTGCTATTTTTATCACCTCTATTTTTCAGAGGAAGAAAAAGAGACAGGAAGAGGTGAAATGACTTCCCCAGGGTCACACAGATATTAGGTGTGTGAGACTGGATTTCAGCTCAGTTCTTCCTGACTCCTGATCCATTACTTGATCCACTGTGCCACATGGCTGTTGTAGAGATATGAAGGAAAAAATGAAGCGACTTTGGTTCTCATGGAGGTTACATTCAATTACACGGGATAAAGCATGTTCAATGTAAGCAAAATGACATTGTTCCAGACTATCTAATCACTTACCCCAATCTGACAATGTCCTGCCCTAGTTCTATTCTCCTTTACTGTACTCTCTCACAGGAGAAAGGTTCAGGAGTGAGAATGGTGGAAGACCTTTTCCATTGCTGTGACTTGACAGAGAAAATTAGCCTTGAGATATGAAGAGAGAGAGACAAAACATAGTAGCCTGCTAGAAGAGATGGCATCTTTCTTCCAAAGCTGTCTGGGCAGGACTTTGATACCCAGCTCATGCAAGAAAACTCATCCTCTTCTTTGCTTGATTTGAGAGGATAAGGGACAGAAATGAATTGAGTTAAATGAAGCCAATAACTGAAACGTGGAGCAGTGGCTGTCTAGAGTTGAGATGGATAAAATTTGTTTGTGCACAGTCCCTCCCTCTCATCTCCATTCATTGAGAGGGGTCAAGGATTCAGTATCTAAAGACTGATCTGCCAAAGTAGAATGAAAACCTAGGACAAATGTCTTTGTTGGGTCTTGGTGGGGAGTGGCTCAAATGAACTGAATTTCTGACACTGAATATGATGAAGATAAAGAGAGAATTAATGATAAAAATGAATGAAATATATTTTAAAGGAAAGATTTTTTCTATAGTTATTTTCCATATAGACACAACAGATGGATGTATATACAAATTTACACACACGCACACACACATACACACATGCAAACATGCATACATATCTTTCAAAGTACTGTCATTTTAGGGGTAATGTCTATATTCTAGGTAATCCTCATTGTTTTAATAAAATAGTCTGATATGCTCAAGAAGGTCAGTCTAAATTTGCATGGGGCTCATTATAGGCAAGGCATCAAGAAAAAGTAGTGTTTTTGTCTTTGGTTTTGTTTTTGCATTGCACATGCATGGAAATGTTCTCTTCTCATTTGGATTGCAAGCAACTAGAAGACAGAAGCTATCTTTTGTCTCTATGGCAACTTACGTATGCAGTTATTGTCTTTGTCTTTTGTTGCCGAAGAAGACAATGCCATCAGAGAAAAGAAGACATGACTTGCACTTGACTTTGTTTTAAGTAAGGGAGGGCTGTGCAAGGTCGCCAACCTCACTTCTCCTCCTAAGCCATCTGAATCCAATGACCAGATATTCATCAGGATGACTGGAGATGGCCCAGGATGCAATGGGAGACCTTGGCCCCTTTAGGCCAAGGCGTATTCAGGTATTCATTTAGGGTGAGGTAATGCCCATTCAGTGAATAGACCTGTTTAAGAAGTAGTCAGGGTGTGACCCCTTTAATGGACTCTATTTCTAATTATCATTCCTTCCAATACCTCTGTTTTGAGAAGGAGATGGAGGCCAGCCACATCCTCATTCCTTTCCAGAATGCACCCCTAACTCTCTTGGACTTGGTCTACAATCCCATCCCACCTTCAACTCCCTTTTCTTTGTTTTCCTCTATGAGAATGTAAGCCAAAGCAGGGGTGGGGAAGATGCAGCCTTGAGACCACATGGGGCCTTCTAGATCCTTAAGTGTGGCCTTATGACTGAATCCAAAACCTTCAGGATTTGTTCTATAAAATTTGGATTCAATCAAAAGGCTACATTTAAGTATCTCGAAGGCCACATGTGGCCTCAAGGTCACACGTTTCCCACCCTTGAGTTCCCTTGAGAGGAGGGTCAGCCTTTATGCTTTATTCCCAATGCTTAGCATAGTGCTTGACATATTGTAATCCATTAATAAAAGTTTGTTGATTTGACTTAATATGGATCCTTCTTCCACCAATGTATATTTATATGTCTCAAGGTTTCTTGTCCTTTGAAAATTTTATCCTTGTTTTTCCACATATCATCCTTAGAATGTACAGCAGATTACACACATAGCACATGACAGAATCAAAATTTGAACCTAGGTCCATCGAACTTTCAACTGTACCATATATCCTACTATTTGCTTTATGAAAGAGTTATTCACTAATCCATTCTAATGGAGAGCAACTCTAATGGGCTGAACATGTTATTTGCATGTCAAACTATTTTTGCCTATAAGACTTTTACAGAGAAATCACACAAGGCAAATGCTCACATGGATGTCAGAAGAAGCGATAAGAGGAGAATCTCAAGGTCTCATTGAGGAACTTTGGAATCAATTGTGTGGCATGAGAGACATGGGTAAAATACTACTCAACTTAGCAAGCCTGCATCAAAGAAAGTTTTATGCTGTGTGAGCAAAGTAGAATTTCAGTAGCTCAAGGGATACATGAGATGCACATTTAGAAGCATCTCTATTCCAAATATTCCTCTGGGCTCTTTGCACCTGACCTATAGGAGAGCCTTGCAAAGGTCATATTGGTCTGACAGGCCACAGTCAGACACACTTTACCTTGATTGCAACATAGTGGTAACATTTTGTTCCTCTTCAAGAATGAACCAACCAACTAACCAACCAATAATGGAGTATGGATGGTAATATATACAAATTTCTAGAGGACCCTCTTCTCTTCTAGGCTCTCCTTCTGGCTTCTTCTTTGGTGATTCAGAACCCTACCAGAACCCTAGTAGAACTGGACAGGAAGACACATAATTATAAACCAGGATAATTCCTCTTGAAAGAAATGGATGTAAATCTCTCACAGGCTGAATTGCTGTTTTTCTCTTTGCATCACTTTAATTAACATTGTATTTGACTAACTTTTAACAAAGTTAGAATGAGTTGAAATGCTCTTCTTCCTCTGCTCTGAATCCATCAACCCTTCCACTTCTGTGGATGACCTGTATTTTTTTTTTATATTTTTCTATTTTAACTCCCCTTCACATTGTTCTCCATAAGCCCCAGGTTTTTATGGTTCAGTAATTTAAAAACGTTCTTTCAACTGAAGTCTTAGAATTTATTTCCATAAATTCTTTCAGGTTTTTAGCTGATTACTGAAAGGCATCTGGAGATAGCTATTTCAAACACTTAACCATCTAACCTTACTTCTAAATAAAATAGACTCAAAAGTATCATATGGAAGCCACAGTAAAATCTCATGAGTTTGATTAGATTTATACTTCAGTGGTAGACAGCCCATTTTCCTAGATGCCTCATAAATGGTGGTGGGATTTATGTTTCTAGATCCCTATTGCTTGTTCATTTGCATCCATTATTTTGTTGATAACTGAACACACTGAATCTTTCAGGAGCATCTGCCTGTCTGCCTGGAATGCCCTATTTCTTCCTTTCTACTTATTCTAACCCAGATCTAGGCTCAGAATCCTATTCTTGGCTGGCTAGTGTGAATTTCCATCTAAGAGGATAGAGGCCTCTGCCTTGTGGAGGGAGAAGAGAGTCCAATTCTGCATGCCATTCTTTAGGAAGACATGGAGATAATTAGATAACTGTTCCAAAAGAGCAAAGTAACCTCCCGAACTACTGTGGAAAGGTTGGATGAAGACATTGCTTTAGGATGAAATCTTGTGAGTGAGACTATAGTGACTCGGTGATGAACATGGTGAGGAAGAATGTAGGCCTTTTTAATGAATTAGGAAATGTCCCTAGTATGGATATGAGACTTTTTCTCACTGGAGATAAAGAGTAGGATGGAACCCCATTTCAATATCCATGAACCTCAGTCATAAGGATGGGGGATGTTGCAGTAATCCAGGTGACATAAACCCAGAGAATGGCTGCCTGTCTTTAGAAGGGAGACACTACTACTTGATAGGTATTAGAGAGTGTTAAGAGCACACAAGGAAAGTCCTCCTTTCCAGGGTGGCCAGGCTTACATGAAGCTTATTTCACAATCCCTGCTTCTTTTTGGTACAGTTAAACTTTCAGCCTGGTTTCTACCTGCCACTCAGTGCACTTCCCTCTTCCCACTGTCAGTGAGTATGCATTCTAGGAATGAAATTTCATTTCAGTAAGAATTTTTCTCTCCTTTCCTCAGCATTTAGGTTCCATGTTTCTTGCTTCTGTCAGCTCTTCTCAACTGATTCTTGAAGTTTAGAGGATCCTCCCTTTCTTTCTCCAACTGCCTTTCTCTATTTTATGAAAAGGAAAGTCAGTGTAAAGAACACTGGTTCTCTAGTCAGATGATCTAGGTTCAAATCCTTCCCTAGATTTTATTACCCATATGCCCTTGATTGAATCACTTAACTTTCCCAGATTTCAGTCTTTTTTTAAGGTGAATGTGTTTGACTAGGTCAGGGGTTCTTAGCCTGTGGTCTATGAACTTAAATAATATGTATATATTTTTGATAAGTATTTTAATGTGTCATTTCCTTGGTAATTCTATGTATTTTATTTTATTCATTTAAATCATTATTTTGAGAACATATTTATAAAGTTCACAAAGGAGACTAGAATCCATGGAAAGTTAAAAAAAAGATGGTTTCTGAATTCCTTTCTAGTTTTATATTCCTATGACTCCTCTGTGGCAGCTGGGCTGGAACTTGAAAATTACCTGAAGCTGTTTCTCAAAATTCTCCAAAAATAGTTAAAATTAATTGTGATGGGGTTCTTAACGTTTTTAGTATAAAGACCTCATTGACTGTCCAGTTATGTCTATATTCCCTGTCTCAGAATAGTGTCTTTTAATGCACAAAATAAAATATACACGATTACAAAGGAAGCCACTTATGTTGAAATGCAATTATTAAAAAAATCATGCCTCTTGTTTTTAGGACAATCTGGGTTAACAATTCATATGAAAGATAAGGGAAGACCTAACTCCTTTAGAAACTGGGACCTTTAGATACTGTGCCAGAGGAGAAAGATCTGCATTGAGGATAAATGTGCTTTTCAACAATTTCTGCTACCCTTCTTTCCTAGTCTAAGTTTCCTTCTCCCAGTGAGATTTAGATGTCTGTAGCTAATGACTCTTTGGGTCTATGATTGAAACAGTTTTTTTCCATACAGTGCCCCATGGCAAATTCTAAAAGTCTGGAATCACTGAGACTTCTAATGATAGCAAGAAAAATGCCACTATCATAATTTCAGGGCACACTGATTGAAAGAAAAATGTGATAAGTATTCAGGTTTTGAAGCTCACAAGGTCAATTCAGTGAACATCAGGAAAGAAGAAATACAAAGGGATGAAAGAAACAGGAGTACCATGTATTCATAGCTACATGATAAGCAGGTGAAGAGTTAAGGCAGCTAGGGACAATGTTCAGGGTTGCCTCTTTCCACACCACCTGGCAGTCCATGAATTTCTTTTTCATCATGTGAAAATCGCCAGAAACAGAAAGAGATTTTGTCCATTCAGTCCTTTTTTATGCACACATAATTCTGGATTGTCAGTCAATCCAAAATCTTTTTTCTTGATAGCACTCAACAGATTCATGCAGGTTCTGAAGTGTTTAGGGGTAAGGAAACAACCTCACTATAGTTTCCATATGGATTGTCAAAAGATATAATATATTGCATGTGGTCTAAAGACTTAAGAATTGGAACCTAATCAACCAGTCCTATTATTATCCCCATTTTTACACCTGAGGAAACTGAGGCAAGCAGAACTTAATTGACTTGCCCAGGGTCACACAACTAGTAAGTATCTAAAGCTGGATTTGAATTCAGGTCTTCCTGACTACACACCCAGCATTTTACTGTGCTACCAGCTGCCTCTTAAGGACAGAGTTTGGCTCAGTGCAGCAGTTCCTGTGACCTTAGAGAAGCAGAGCAATGCTTAGTTTGTCATTATGCTAGACAGGCTTTGGGGTTTCTTAGCTTTTCTGTCTCTCATTTCCTAACTTAATTGCAAGTGTGGGCACCTGAAAGTGAGACATGTCTTTCCCATTCAGGTCTCAAAGATTCATAGAATCATAGATGTTTGGAGTTTAAAAGGATCTCAGTGGCTGTCAATGACAACTTATGCCTGTGTAGGAACCCTCACTAAAATATACCTGACAAGTGATCTACAGTCCACATTTTAAGATCTTCATTTGTTTAGTACTCATGACTTCCTAAGGTAGTCCATTTCATTTTGAGATACCCTTATTTTATTTTACTTTATTCATTTTCAGTTTTCAACATTCACTTCTACAAAATTTTCAATTTCCAATCTCTCCCCAACTCCTCCCTCCCCCCACCCCAGGATAGCCTGTATTCTGCTTACCATTTCTTCCAATCTGCCCTCCCTTCTGTCACCCTCCTATCCCCTTTCCTTCTGTTTTCCTGTAGGGCAAGATAAATTTCTATATCCCATTGCCTATACGTCTTATTTCCTAGTTTCATGTAAAAACAATATTTAACGTTCATTTTTAAAGCTTTGAGTTTCACATTCTCTCCCTTCTCCCCTTCCCTCCCATGCTCATTAAGAAGACAAGTAATCTGATATATTATACATGTGTAATCATGCAAAACACTTCCATAAGTCATGTTGTGAGAGAGTATGCTTCCCTCTATCCTGTCCTGCTCTCAATTTATTCTGTTGTCTTCTTTGATCCGTCCCTCTATCAAAGTCTTTGCTTCTGATTACCCCTTCATCTAACTGCCATCCCTCCTATTATCCCCCCTCTCTTATCCTCTTCCCCCTTACTTTCCTATAGGGTAAGATTAACTTCCATACCCAATTGAGTGTGTATGTTATTCCTTCTTAAAGCTAAATCCAATGACAGAAAGGCTCACTTATTCCCTCTCAACTTCCCCTTCTTCCTTTTTTGTTAAAGCTCCTTCCTACATTTTTTATGTGAGATGATTTACTACTGTATACCTCACCCTTTCTCTTTCTCCTAGTACATTCCTCTCAACGCTCAATTTTTTTTTAAGATATCACTTCCTATACAGTTCATTCTGTGCCCCACCTCTCTCTCTCCATACATGCATACATATATACATACATATATATGTGTGTATGTACATACATATATACATATAAATGTGTGTGTATACACATAAATATTTACATATTCCCTCCACCTGTCCTAATACCGAGAAAGGTCTCTTGAGTTATAAATATCATCTTTCCATGTAGGAATGTAAAAAGTTCAACTTTAGTAAGCTCTTTATGGTTTCTCTTTCCCTGTTTACCTTTTTAAGGTTCCCTTGATTCTTGCATTTGAAAATCATATTTTCTGTTCAGCTCTGATACTTTCAAAAAGAATGCTTGGAAATCCTCTATTTCATTGAAGTTCCATTTTTTCCACTGAAGTTTTATACTCAGTTTTACTGGGTAAGTGATTCTTGGTTTTAATCCTAGCTGCTTTGACCTCTGGAATATCATATTCCAAACCCTTCAAACCCTTAGTATAGAAACTGTTAAGTCCCATGTCATTCTGATTTTGTTTCTTTGAATTGTTTCTTTTTTTGCTTCTTGTAACATTTTCTCCTTGACCTGGGAACTCTGAAATTTGACTGCAATATTCCTAGGAGTTTTCTTTTTGGAATCTCTTTCATGAGTTGATCAGTAGATTCTTTCCATTTCTATTTTGCCCTCTGGTTCTAGAGTATCAGGGCAGTTTTCCTTGATAATTTCTTGAAAGATTAGGTCTTGGCTCCTTTTTTATCATGGCTTTCAGATAGTCCAGTAAATTTTAAATGATCTCTACTGGATCCATTTCCAGGTTGGTTGTTTTTCCAGTGTGTGATACTTCATATTGTCTTCTATTTTTTCATTCTTTTGGCTATGTTTTATAATTACTAGATTTCTTATAATGTCATTAGTTTCCATTTGCTCCATTCAACTTTTTAAGGAATTATTTTCCTCAGTGAGCTTTTGGACCACTTTTTTCCATTTGGACTATTTTGCTTTTTAAGGCAATGTTCTCCTTATTGACTTTTTGGACCTCTTTTTGTATTTGGATTAGTCTAATTTTAAAGGTGTTATTTTCCTCAATTTTTTTTTTTTTTTTGGTTTACCTTAGCAAGCTGTTCACTCATTTTCCATGATTTTGTTGCACCATTCTCATTTCCCTTCCTAGTTTTCCTTTCTCTTACTTGATTTTCAAAATCTTTTTTGAGCTTTTCTATGGATTGGGACCAATTCCTATTTTTCTTGGAGGCTTTGGATGAGGAGCTTTGTATTTGTTGTCTTTTTCTGGCTATATGTTATGATCTTCCTTGTCACCGATAGTGTGAGAAAATAACCTCTTCACTGAGAAAGTAAGAATCTATAGTCTCTTTCTTCCCCAACACCCACCTTTGCTCGTTTTCCCAGTCAGTTACTTGATTTTTGAGCTCTTTGTTAAGTGGAGGGCTCCTGAAGCATCTTCTCCATCAGTAGCATCTGTTGCAGCTGTTGGGCTGGGAGCAGAGCTGGGGCTAAAGCTGGGTCTGTGGCAGATATTGAGTCTGGGGCCTGGTCATTCTCCCCTCTTAACCAGGTGAGAGACCTTCCCCACTGACCTTTAAAGCTGTTATTAGCATTTATAGGCTGAAAAGTCTGGAAACTGCAACAGCTTCCAGTGATTCAGTGTCCTAAGACCTGCTCCAGCTCTATTCAAGTGGGCACAGCCCATGATAAACTGCACTCTGCTCCCTAGGCTGGCCTGATAGACTTTTTCTGTCCCTTCTTTTCTACCTTCCAATTATCTTGGGCTGAAAGTCTGCTTTAGTGCATCATTCTGTGAACTTTGCTGCTCCAGAATTTGTTCAGTCATTTTGTAGGGGTTTTTTGAAGGGTTTAATGGCAGAACTCTAGCAGGTCCCTGTTTCTCCTCCACTATCTTGGCTCTGCCCCTAAGAACCATTATTTTATAGGAAATTTTTCTTTACATTAAGCCAAAATCTGTCCCTTCTCAGGCTCTCTCATTTGCTCATAATTCTATCATTTCAGGACCAGTGAAAAAATAAAACAAATATATGTATATATGTATATATATATATATATATATATATATATATACACACATATACATATATACATATATTTGTTTTATTAAATTAAATTAATTTAATTTATTAAATCAAATTTATTTAATATATATATTTGGTTTTCTCTTTTTCCAGGTTAAACAAACACAGTATGAGTCAAATCCCAAATGGAATGGTCTCCTGCCTCTTTGCCATCCTTATGGCCCTTCTCTTGTCAGTATTCATGCTAATATATAGCTACTAAATCATTATATTTAATCAAGATCATGATCATGAAACTTAAAACATGCTGTGACTAAGACAGAAAACAAGAGACTAAAAATCTCCCCAATTCTGGACACCATATTTCTGTTAATTCACCTTAAGGTTAAACTAGCTCTTTTGGCTGCTAAATCACCTATTGATTCATATTGAGTTTGCTTCCACTAACATTGCACCCACCTAGTCTTTTTCATACAAATTGTTCTTTGACCATTACTTTTCTGGGCTTTAGGCCACCTCTAATTAATATATTATTACTTCCTTCATCCTCCTGGATGTTTAGTGGCTCTGACACCTGAAATATTTAAAATACCTTTCACATATTTATCTCTATTTTGGTTTTCCTGAAGTAAATTTACTAGCTGGTTGTTATGACTGGTTCTATTCTTGACTTCAACTCTCCAGAGGTCTACTGAAAATCACTACTCCATATTTATCTCTCTAAAGGTCTCTGGAAAACTTCAATTGTCTTTCTGTTAGAAGTTTGCTCTGGGGAATGGAGGGGTGAAGTGAAGATAGTGGAGTGAGAGCAACGACTCACCTAAGCTCTTAGACAAACTCCTTCAGATACCTCTAAAAAGAGAATCTGACCAAATTTTGGACTGTGGCAGATTCACAGCCCAGGACAGACTGGAAGGTTGACGGGAAGGACCTGTGTTCTGGGGGTGAGCCCACAGCACCAGTACACCCCATCCAGGGCAGTGGAGTGGGAGGGCCCTGGGGAGACCTGAGGCAGTAGCAGGCAGAACTGGCAGAGCGGCAGCCCAGGGTGAAAGACCAACAGAGACAAGCAAGTGACAGCCACTGAGCTCCAGATGTCAGCCACTGCAGCTCCTGAGACTTTCAGCCCGCAGATTAAATATCTGTAAGTTACCTACTTGAATTTCCAGGGGCCAGGATGGTGGAGTAATCAGTAAATGCTCTCTCCTACCCCTTTGATGACTTCGAAAGAACCATAAAATATTGCCCCAGAAAAATCCTGGATCAGGGGAAACAGCAGAGGGGGCAAATAGTCTCATAACACCCAAGGCTAGGAAAATAGCTAAGGGGGATCCTCCTATTGTGGCAGAGGTGAACCAGAAGGACAGGAACCCCAGGAGGGGTGGAAACTCGCACTAGGACCCAGGCAGGCTTCAGTGCTGGAGAGGAGCCCCAAGAGGGGTGGAAACTCACACTAGGATGTAGGTATGCCTCATCACTCCAGGGGAAATGGGAGGACAATAGGGTAGCTGGAATCACTAACCCCCAAGCTTGCCTTTGCCTCAACTCAGCTGAGAATATGTCCCATGAGCAGACTACCCCTCCCCCACACTTAACAAGCTAACTTCAGGGATGATCATCGGGGAAACAAAAACCAAAAAGATAAAAAGACACCTGCTCTTAGCTTTTTCACACAAGTCGGATCAACACCAAGTTCTGCAGCTTCTAACTGAAAGAACCAGAAGCCACAACACACAATCACCATCATAAGCATGAGAAAGCAAAACAAGGGTGAAAAAACTGTAGAATCTTTGTATGGGGACAAAGTCCAAAACACGAATACCAAAGAGGTCAGTAGGGGACTATACTTCCATCTGAAACTTCTGAAGGAACTATGAACTGCTTGCATGCAAAAAAAGCTCTCCTGGAACAGCTGAAGAAGAAAATAGAAGAACTGGCCAATGATTTTAAAAGTATGAAAAAAAGATTTCACTGATGAGAACATTTCTTTAAAAAGGGAAATTGAACAAATGGAAAAGGAAGTACAAAACTTAACTGGGAAAATTGGACAAATGGAAAAGGAAGTACAAATATTAACTGGAGAAAAATAACTCCTTAAAAGGAACAATGGGACAGATGGAAAAGGAGATGCAAAAGTTAACTGAAGAAAACAATTTGATAAAAATTAGAATTGGGCAAATAGAAACTAGTGACTCTATCAGACAGCAAGAAGCAGTCAAACAAAATCTAAAGAATGAAAAGACAGGAGAAAATGTAAAATATCTAATTGGAAAAACAACTGACCTGGAAAATAGATCCAGGAGAGAAAATTTAAGAATTATTGGTCTGCCAGAAAGCCACAATGAAAAGAAAGAGCCTGGACAATATATTCCAAAAAATCATCAAGGAAAACTACCCAGAAGTGCAAGATTCAGATGAAAAATAGTCATCGAAATAATCCACTGTTCACCTCCTAAAAGTGATCCCAAACTCAAAACCCCAAGAAATATCATTGCCAAATTCCAGAACTATGAAGTGAAGGAGAAAACACTACAGGCACCCAGAAAGAAACCATTCAAATATTGAGGAGCTACAGTCAGAATCACATAGTACCTTGCAGCTTCTACGTTAAAAGATTGAAAGAATTGGAATCCAATATTCTGTAATGCAAAGGAGCTGGGACTACAACCAACGATCAACTACCCAGCAAAGTTCAGCATAACATTTCAGGCAAGGAGATGGTCATTCAACAAAGGAAGAGATTTCCAGACCTTCCTGACAAAAACACCAGAACTTAATAGAAAATTCAATCTTCAAATGCAGGTCTCAAGAGGCAAACAGGGAGGGAGAGGGAACAACACTTGTTACTCACTTTGGGCAAACTGTTTACCTCTCTATAAGGGAAGATGACACCTGTTAAACATGAGAATTGTGCATTTATTATGAAATGTAAAAGAAATATACATAGAGGGAACGGGTATAAAGTAAATGAAGTGATGATAATCACAACTGTGAATGTGAATGGAATGAACTGTCCCATAAACCTGAGATGGAGAGCAGGATGGATTAAAAGCCATAATCCAACAATATATTATTTACAAGAAACACATTTGTAATGGAGGGATACACACAGGGTAAAAGTGAAAAGTTGGAGCAGAATATATTGTGCTTCAACTGATGTAAGAAAAGCATGGGTAGCAATTCTAATCTCAGACAAAAGCAAAGGCAGAAATAGTTCTAATCAAAAGAGATAAGGAAGAAAACTATATCCTGCTAAAAGGCACCATAGACCATGAAGCAATATCATTATTAAACATGTATACTCCAAGTGGTATAGCATCCAGATTATTAGAGGAGAGGTTGGAGAAGTTGAAGGAAGAAATAAACAGCACAACTATACTAGTGGGGGACCTCAACCTACCACTCTCTGAACTTGATAAATCTAACCTCAAAATAAACAAGAAAGAGGTCAAGGAGGTAAATAAAACTCAAGGTAGATATGATAGATCTCTGGAGAAAATTGAGTGGGAATAGAAAGGAATATACCCTTTTCTAAGCAGTACATGGCACATGTACAAAAACTGACCATGTACTAGGACATAAAACCTCACATTTAAGTGCAGAAAGGCAGAGATAATCAATGCATCCTTCTCAGATCATAATGCAATAAATATTATATGTAATAAAAGGCTATCAAAAGATAGACCAAAAATCAATTGGAAACTAAATAATCTAATCTTGAAGGAGGAGGTTAAACAACAAATCCTGGAAACAATCAACAACTTCATTCAAGAGAATGACAATGAGACAACCTACCAAATCTTAAGGGATACTGTAAAAGCAGTTCTTAGGGGAAGTTTTATATTTTTGAATGCCTACATAAATAAAATAGAGAAAGAGGAGATCAATGACTTAGGCATGCAGCTGAAAAAGAGAAAAAGCACAAAGTGAAAATTCCCAAGTAAATACCAAATTGGACATACTGAAAATCAAAGGAGAGATTAATAAAATTGAAATTAAGAAAACTACTGAATTAGTAAATAAAACCAATAGTATGTTTTATGAAAAAACTAATAAAATTCATAAACATTTGGTCAATTTGATTTAAAAAATGAAAGAAATAAATCAAATTAGGAAAATAAAAAATGGAAGGGAGAACTCACCTCCAATGAGGAAGAAATTAAAACAATAATTAGAAATTACTTTGCCCAACTTTATGCCCACAGATTAGACAATCTAAATGAGATGGGTGAGTATTTTAAAAAAAAATACAAATTGCTCAGATTAACAGAAGAGGAAGATGAATACTTAAACAACCCCATCTCAGAAAAAGAAATTGAACAAGCCATCAATGAACTCCCTAGGGAAAAATCTCCAGGGCCGGATGGATTTATAAGTGAATTCTATCAAACATTTAAAGAAGAGTTAATTCCAGTACTATATAGGCTATTTTTGAAAATTGGGGAAGAAGGAATCCTCTCAAATTCTTTTTATGATAGAAATATGGTTTTGATACTTAAACCAGTTAGAGACAAAACAGAGAAAGAAAATTGTAGACCTATTTCTCTAATGAATATAGATGCAAAAATTTAAATAAGATTTTATCAAAAAGAATACAACATCTTATCATGAGAATAATACATTATGATCAGGTAGGATTCATACCAGGAAAGCAGGACTGGTTCAATATTATGAAAACCATTAGCATTATCGATCATATCAACAAGAAAATTAACAGAAACTACATGATTGTCTCAAAAGATGTAGACAAAGATTTTGACAAAATACAACACCACTTCCTATTAAAAAATGCTGGAGAACATAGGAATAAAGGAAACTTTCCATAAAACAGTAATCAGTATCTACCTAAAACCTTCAGCAAGCATTATATGCAATGGAGATAAGCTAGATGCATTTCCATTAAAATCAGGGGAGAAACAAGGGTGTCCATTATCACCACTATTATTCAATATGGTACTAGAAATGTTAGCTGTAGCAATTAGACAAGATAAAGAAATTGAAGGAATTAGAATAGACAAAGAAGAAACTAAGTTGTCACTCTTTGAAGATGATATGATGACATACTTAGAGAATCCCCAAGATTCAAATAAAAAACTACTTGAAATAATAAAGAACTTTGGCAAAGTTGCACGTTACAAAATAAATAAATACGCATAAATCGTTGGCATTTCTGCATATTACTAACAAACCCCATCAGAAAGATACAGAAAGAGAAATCCCATTTAAAGCTAGGGTAGACACTATAAAATATTTGAGAGTTTACTTGCCAAAATAAACCCAGGAACTATATGAACACAATTTTAAGATACTTTTTACACAAATAAAATCAGATCTAAGTAAGTAGAAAACATCAGTTGCCCATGGGTAGACCAAGCCAATATAATAAATATGCCAATTCTACCTAAATTAATTTATTTGGTGCCATACCAATTAAACTATCAAATAATTATTTTCTAGAACTGGATAAAATAACATCAAAATTCATCTGGAAGAACAAAATGTCCAGAATATCAAAGGGACTAATGAAAAGAAATGCTAGGGAAGGTGGCTTAGCACTACCAGATCTCAAATTCTATTACAAAGAAGCAATTATCAAAACCACTTTGTACTGGCTAAGAAATAGAAGGGTAGACAAGTGGAATATTCTAGGTACTCAAGATACAGCAAACAATGAATATAGCAATCTCCTGTTTGATAAACTTAAGGACATCAGCTTCTGAGATAAGAATTCATTGTTCGACAAAAATTGCTGGGAAAACTGGATAACAGTTTAGTGAAAACTAGGCATAGACCCATGCCTGACACTGTACACAAGAATAAAGTCCAAATGGGTGTGCAATCTAGGTATAAAGATTGATAACGTGGACACACTGAAGGAGAAAGTAATAGTGTATTTATCAGATTTATTGAGAAGGGAAGAATATTTGACTAAAGAAGAGATAGAAAGCATTATGAAGTGCAAGATGGATAATTTTTATTACATTAAACTGAAAAGTTTTTGCACAACCAAACCCAATGTGACCAAGATTAGGAGGAAAGCAGAAACCTGGGAAAGAATTTTTGTAATTAGTGTCTGTGATAAAGGCCTCATTTCTAAAATATATAGAGAACTGAGTCAAATGTACAAGAATACAAGTAATTCCCCAATTGATAAATCGTCAAAAGATATAGACAGGCAATTTTCAGAGGAAGAAATTAAAGAACCACAATCATGGAAAAATGCTCTAAATCACTTTTGTTTAGAGAGATGCAAATCAAAACATCACTGAGGTACCACATCACACCCATTAGATTGGTAAACATGACAGAAAAGGAAAATGACAAAGGCTGGATAGGATGTGGGAGAGTTGGAACACTTATTCATTGTTGGTGGAGCTGTGAGCTCATCCAATCATTCTGGAGAGCGGTTTGGAACTCTGACCAAAGGACTACAAAAATGTGCATAACCTTTGACCCAGCAATCTCACTTCTAGGACTGTACCCTCAAGAGATCATACAAATGGGGAAAGGGTCTCACATGTACAAAAATATTTATAGCAGCCCTCTTTGTGGTGGCCAAAAACTGAAAATAAGGGAATACCCATCAACTGGGGAATGGTTGAGTAAATTATGGTATGTGACTGTAATGGAATACTATTGCACTATAAGAAATGATGAACAAGAAAACTTCAGAGAGGCCTGGAAAAATTTATATGATCTGATGCTGAGCAAAAGGAACAGGACCAGGAGAACTTTGTGCCCAGCAATGACCACAGTGTGTGAGAGCTTTTTCTGGTAGACTTGGATCTTCATAACAATGCAAGGACACAAAAAAAATTCCCAATGGTCTTCTAAGGCAAGGTACCTTCCAAATCCAGAGAAACAACTATGGAATTCAATCACAGAATATAGCAGATCATTTGTGTCTTAGGGTCTTAGAAGACCCTTCTAAGTCTTGACACATGATATTATGGACGAAAGGCTCAGTTTCCATGACAGAAGCCCAGAGAAATTATTTTCACTGATCCAGGCAAGGAATGCAAATCATATGCATTTAAAAAGAGCAGTTGTAACTGAGACTGGTGGAGATTTGCATCCATACAGATCTTCATGAACCTTTCCTCCTCAACCTCACAGAACTCTGTAATTATACTGTGACTCAGAAAGAAAACGTAGAGCATTCTCCTTGTACATCTCATCAAACACATGAGTTCCATGAACTAGTGGCTAGTACAGATCCAAGAAAGAGTTTTCAGTGTAGGAGTGACGGAAATGATGGGACCATTCACAGTCTTCACCATGGTTCTCTATGTCCTGTTATGCTTCCTGGGGATCATGGCTAATGGCTTCATTGTTGTGGTACTGGGAAGGGAGTGGGTTCGATATCATCAGCTGTCTCCCTGTGACATGATCCTGATTAGTCTGGGTGCCTCCCGCCTCTTCCTGCAGTGGCTTGGAATGATACACAACTTTTACCATTTTTTTCACCAACTACAATATCCCAAGGAGTTTGCCCGCCAGTTCTTTGGAATTTACTGGGATTTTCTGAATACTGCCACATTCTGGTTTGCCACTTGGCTTAGCGTTCTCTTCTGTGTGAAGATTGCAAACTTTACTCACCCTATTTTCCTTTGGCTGAAGTGGAGAGTAAAGAGACTAGTGCCCTGGTTTTTACTATTCTCCCTGCTAATCTCTTTCATTGTCACCATGCTGTTTTTTGCAGGGAACAATGCTTTGTATCAAGCTTTCTTACAGAGGACATTTTTTGGGAATGGAACCTTATGTGACTTTACTAGGAAACTAGAAATCCACTATTTTTTCCCTTTGAAACTCATTGTTTTGTGTATCCCCTCTTCTTTGTTTGTAGTCTCCATAGTTCTCCTGATTATCTCTTTGCAGAGACATTTCTGGAAAATTAAACATAGTGCCAACAGTGCCCATGATCTTAGTATTCAGGCTCATACAAGAGCTCTGAAATTACTGGTTTCCTTTCTGATCCTTTATGCTCTTTCTTTTATGTCTTTTATCATTGATGCTGCCATTTCAGGTATTGAGAGTACCTGGTACTGGTCTTGGCAAATTGTGATTTACCTGTGCACATCTGTTCATCCCTTCATCCTTATCCTTGGTAATTCCCAGCTAGGAGGGGCATTCATGAAGCTTCTTCTTCTGCCTAAAGCCTTCTGGAATGACAAGGGGATATCATCTCTTACCTAAGATATGCACAGCTCTCTTCCATACCAAAGAAAACCAAGAAATGGAGCAGAAGTTATCATTTGACTTTAGAATTTTTGTGGCATTGAAGTCCAGGTAGAAATTAAACATTTTCCTCATTCTTTCTTCCAGTACTCAGATATTCAAATGGATCTGTGACATCATGAATTTAGTAGTGTCTGACCACCAATGAGATCTTATCTACCTGCTGATGCTGTTTCTTTCTTATTCTCCCTTTAGTTCACCTTGTGGGGTCTCCAGCTTCCATGTTGGAGGTCTTTTTTGTCCCTGACATTTGGAGAGTGCCAGTGGAATACCCTGCTTGTCCTCTTATCATTTTTCACACTTGTCACTGTGTTCCATCCTTTTAAGAAAAAAACCCACAAATCATGTAGTTTTCAGAAGATATTATTTTTTCTTTTTGAAACATCCACAGTGTCTTTCTTCAAACAACCCTCAGGAATGGTCACTTCTGGACTGTCATTCTAAAAATAGTTTTCAAGGCTGTCACAGTTGCTTCTTTCAAAATATCCATATGATGAAATCACTTTACTTTTATATTTAAAGAAATTTAAAATTTCTGTTTAAATGTTATTTTAAAACCTTCCTTTTCTGGTTAGAATAGAAGATATTTGAAAAATCTATGTGAGGAAATCTTTGTTAGAACATTCATTGTAGCAGGCATGCTATAAGAAGCTCAGGTTTCTAGAGTAAATGCCAGATATTAGAAGAGGCCATTGTGAGTAAATTTCATGGACTGGAAGGGAGGTAGTTTATGGAATCTTCTTTGATTTAGAGCTTAAGGAATCTTTGAAGTCATTTAGATGGGAGAAAAATTAAACCTATAGAAATTAAATTATTTCAGTCACACAAGTAACTAATCCAAGTCTTTTGATTTCACATCAATGATCTTTCCCTTAGACTAGTGGTTCCAACTTTTTTGTTTTTTTGCCTCCTTTCATCACCACCACCAACAGATGTTTTGTGAACCCCCAACATAATTTAATGTAATTATTGTTTTAAATAACTAAAATGATAACTTTTTCCTCAAAACTCAAATTAAATTTTGTTATACAATTTTAAAATATACAATTGAACATTTAATGTAAAACTATGAATATAAAGCTATTAAAATATTTTATGTTGGATATTATTTAAGAATTGAAAGAAATAATTCTGTAAGACTTCATATGCTTCCTATCATCTGCAAAACTGCAGGTTAAATCTTTTAAATATTTTTGTTGAATATAACATTTTAAATGAAATAAGCAACAACTTAGAAAATGTTTAACATAATGTAACAATCATATATAAACAATTTGAATTTTCTTTATTTGATTTTATATGAACCTAAAGGAAGCCACAAGGTAGAGATCAAAAGAGAGAAAATTCTAGACAAGTAGATCAGCTAGTGAAAATATCTGGAGCCTGGATATAGATTGTCTTATTCAAGGAACACTAGCAAGAAGGCCAGTGTACCTGTGTTACAGAGCATGTGATTTGTAATATATGACTCAATATCAGACAACTGGAATTTTCAGCCTTCGATTTTATTTCTTTATTTTGAATTTTAACAAGAATTATTGCTCCCACACATGTTTGGTATAAAATGGTAGGATAATTTTACTAGTTCTGTTACTGAATGATAAAAATTTATTTTAGTTTAAGCCAAACATTTATAAGACAATTAGATCTGAATGATTGCAATGTAAAATCCATTGTTATTTCCATATAATTTTTGCATCCATTATCAATTTATTAGCCAGACATAAAAGATATATTATATGGTGGCAAATACAACTTAATTTATTGAAATACTCAAGAAAAGTTTTAATGAAATTCACTTTTATAAATTTCAGACCACTGATATCTTTTTTTTCATAGGCTGATGCAAAGGCAGTACATTTTCTAGTAAAAAATGATCTGTCACAAAGCACATGGCATTTTTCTTCATTTTGTGATTCCAAAATTTTAGTTTCTCAGTCATACTTTTTACTTTATATTCAACATTGAACATATTTGTATTCTTGCTTTGTAGTGATGTATGAGTTCATTAGTTTTTGAAGCAATGTTTGATAAATATTGCAACTAACTGTTTTATCAATTCAATCCAATGAGCAAAAACTTCACAGGAAATCCATTTAACATCTTTGTATGTCTGAAGAGTATCATGCTTGATGCACATCTCTCTGCATAAAATGGCAAATAATTAAGAGTTAGTCTTGATTTTATAAGATTATTTATTTTGAAATTATTTTCTAATATATTTTTTGATTGTGGCATTTTTTTTGATGTTCAGATATGGTTGTGTATGTTGCAGTGTATCCATGGCGTATTCATTTTTTTTTAAAACATGCCGGACAGCATCTTCAAGTTTCCTGGTCATTGATCTTGCTCCATGTGTATAAATTCCACAACAGGATTTTTTATTTGTTTTCCCTAAAATTCATTACTATGAATTAATTAGGTTAAAATATCCCCCCATTGTATGTCTTGTTAAGTGATGATAAAATAGCATATTCTTTATACTTTACTTTCTTGCAGTTATCTTACAAGTATACCATGTTTAGCCCTTTGTAGCCACTAATTATTTCTCTTTCTTGACACAGTTGCAAAAACACTTGACAAACCATAAATGAACATGAAGGTTTAAAAGAGAAATTGTTTCTAAAACAGACACTGAGAAATTTAGTAAGCGATCTCTATGTGTTAGGCACTGTGCTAAGCAGTCAAAACACAAAGAAAGGCAAAAGATAATCCTTGCTCTCAAGGAACTCAGTCTAATGAGGTAGATAACATGAAAACAGTTATGTCCAAACAAGCTATATACAGGAAAATTTTGAAATATTAAAGAGAGGAAAGACTATAGAACTGAGGGAGATCTGGAAAGTTTCCTGTATGTAGTAGGATTTTATTTGAACTTAAAGGAAGCCAGGAGGTAGAGATGGGAAGAGAGAGCCCTCCAGGCAAATGGATCAGCCAGTGAAAATATCTGGAGTCTAGATATGGACTATTTTTTCCCAAGGAACACTAGTAAGAAGTCCAGTATCCCCATATTGTAGAGAATGTAGTGAAGTGTGAGGTATAAGAAATTTGGCAATGGATGTGTTGGTAGTGGACAAGTTGTAAAGATCTTTGAATGCCAGAGGATTTTATTTTGTCTGTGAGGTGATAGAGAGCCACTGGAGTTTATTGAGGTAGGTGTGTGTGTGTGTGTGTGTGTGTGTGTGTGTGTGTGTGTGTGTGTGTGTCTGAGAGACAGAGAGAGAGAGAGAGACAGAGACAGAGAGACAGAGAGAGACACAGACAGATAGAGACAGACAGAGGGAGAAAGAGAGAAAGAGACAGAGAGACAGAGACAGAGAAAGACATGGTCATATCTGAGCTTCAGGAAGATAGCTTTGACAGTTCGATGGAATGGAGTTGTAGCAAGGAGCCCATCCAGTAGGGTTTTTCTATTGTCCAAGAAGAAGGTGATGAGGATCTGTCTCTGGGTGGTGACAATGTCAAAGCAGATAAAAAGAAAGATATGATAATGGTAAAATCAACAGCCCTTGGCAATGGACTGGATATGGGAAAATAAAATAAAGACTGATGGGAGAATAGAATAAAGACTAAGTAGCTGAGGATGACAACTAAATTATATCCCTGGGTGACTGGAAGGATGGCGGTAGCCCTAACAATGATAGAAAAGTTAGAAACAGGGGAACAATTAGTGGTAAAATAAGTTTAGTTTTGAACATGTTGAGTTAAAGATATCTCTGGGACATTCCACATGTAATTCATAATTTGAGATGTTACTCTGAAGGTAAGAAAAGAAATTAGGTTGGATAAGGAGACATGATTATCACCAGCATAGGAATGCTATTTGAATCCAGGAAAGCTAATGAGATTTATCTAGTGAAATAGTACAGAGAGATAAGAGAACAGGGTTTCTGAGACAGAGTCCTGTGGGACACTAGTAGTCAGTGGGCATGATTTGGATGAAGACCCAGTAAAAGAAACCAAGAAGGAATGTTCAGACAGGTAGGAGAATCAGGAGAGAGCAGTGTCAGGAAAGCCTAGAAAGAAGAGAATATCAATGAGAAGAGACTGATTGACAGTGTCATAGGTTGCAGAGGGGTAAAAAAGGGTGAGAATTAAGAAAAGGCCTTTGTACATAGGTTAAATACATAAGGCACAGTAGTCGATGCCTACAGTAATCTACTATAGAAGCCTCCACCTTCTGAGGTAAGAACTCACTCTATGACAAAAACTGCTGGGAAAACTGGAAAACAGTATGGCAGATACCAGGCAGAGACCAATATCTTTCACCATATACCAAGATAAGGTCAAAATGGGTATGTGATTTAGACATAAAGGGTGATACTATAAGCAAACTAGGAGAGTAGGGAATAGTTGATTTGTCAGATCTATGGAGAAAGGAAGAATTTAAGATCAAAAAAGAGCTAGAGAACATTATGAAATGCAAAATGGATGATTTTGATTACAAAAGATTTGCATAAACAAAGCCAATGCAACCAAAATTAGAAGGGAAGCAGGAAGCTAGGAAATATTTTTTACAGTCTGTGTTTCTGATAATGGCTTCATTTCTAAAATATATAAAAGACAGAGTCAAATTTAAAAGAATACTTGTCATTCCCCAATTGATAAATGGTTGTAGGATGTGAAGAGACAATTTTGAGATGGAGAAATTGAAGCTATCTATAGTCATATGAAAAAATGCTCTAAATCACTATTGATTAGAGAAATACACTTTAAAACAACTATGAGGTACTATATCACACATATCATATTAGCTAACATGACAACAAAGAAAATTGATAAATGCTGGAGAAGATGTGGTAAAATTGGATTGTTAGTAGAGTTGTGAAGTGATCCAATTATGCTGGAGAGCAATTTCGAGCTATACTCAAAGGATTATAAAATTGGGCATATCTTTTGACATGGAAATATCACTTCTATGTTTACATCTCAAAGAGATCATAAAAAAAGGAAAAGGACCTACATGTACAACAATATTTATAGCAGTTCTTTTGGTTTTAGCAAAGCATTGGAAATTGAGGGGATGCCCATCAGTTAGAGACTGGCTGAACAAGTTGTGGTATATGAATGCAATGGAATACTGTTGTTCCCTAAGAAATGATGAGCAGGTGAATTTTAGGAAAACTTGGTTTGGCTTACTTGAACTGACACTGAGTAAAGTTAGCAGGACCAGGAGAACATTGTACACAGTTAACAGTAACATTGTGCAATGACCAACTTTGATATCTCTTCTCAACAATACAATGATGCAAGACAATTTCAAAAGACTAAGGATGGAAAATGCTATCCACACCAGGAGAAAGAACTATGAAGACTGAATGCAGATCAAGCATATTTTTTCTCACTCTTTTGTTTTATTTTGTTTTTATTTCTTGTGGTTTTCCCCTTTGATCCAGATTCTTCTTTACAAGAAGAAAAATGTGGAAATATATTAAATATGATTGTACATGTATAGCTTATATGAGATTGAATGTTTTCTTGAGGGTGGAATGGATGGGGGAGAGTTTAGAATTCAAAATTTTATACAAGTGAATGTTGAAAACTAAAAATAGATAAATTTTAAAAAGAGTAAAGGTCATTGTATTTGAAAATTCAGAGATTGTTCATAACTTTGGAGGGAACAGTTTTGTTTGAATGATAAGGCTGCAAGTCAGACTATAAAGACTTTAAAAAAGAGTGAAAAGAAGAAAATAGAGGCCCCCATTATAGAGGGTCTTCTCAAGCAGTACAGCCAAAAAAGAGAGGAGAGAAATGGGATGATAGCTAGGGGAATCATTGGATTAATTGAGAATTTTTTGAGTATAGTTCTCATACTTATGTAGTTGTTATCATATTAGAATTGTTAGAATTTGAGCTCCTTGGGAGCAGAGTCTATATTTTTTTATATTATTTGGATCCATAGAGTTTAATGGGTACCTGGAACATAATGTGTTTAATAAAAATTCACTTAGTGACTGACTTGCTATTGAACTCCCTTATCCATCCTATTAGCTATTTCTCCTAACATTGTACTATCTGAAAATTTTCTGAGTGTGCCCTCACTGATAAAAATGTTAGACAAACAGGGCCAAGTATGGACACATGGGTTGCTCTAATGGATATCTCCAGTTACATTAATAGTGAATGTTCATGTGGCTATCCAGCCATTTCTGAATCTCTCTAACTGGACTATTGTCCAATTGAAATTTCTCCATGCTGTCCATAAGCACAATAAAGATACTTTATTACATTAATTTCTAGAATCTAGGTAGACTATATGTATAGTATTACTGTCATCTACCAGTCCAGTAAATCTGTCATAGTAGCCATAATTCATTGCTGCCAGCAGTAGAAATTCAATTCTATCCAATGCCAAAGAGAAGTAGAGGTGGAGGGCACGTGGGGTGTCTATGTTTTTCTCTATGAGATGCTACTTTATACTAGTATATTTGGGATTGCTCCCATTGTGTAGCAGATGTCAATGACTGAGAGATTGCAGAGGAAGAAGTACATGGGGGCAAGCAGTTGAACACCCAGCCTGATAAGAGGAATGATCAGCCCATTGCCCAACAAGATGAGCAAATAGGTAACCACAAATAGCACAAAGAGTCCTGGCCGGTGGAGAATCCCAACAAGACTAACTCTCACTCTAATATTCTTCAATTCTAATGTACTACATAGCTCTGATCTCGTTCACTACCATTTTTTTTTTACCTTCCTATCTTTGCCCACCCCAGAAAGAGCAAACATTGTTAGTCATTATTTGGTTGGAGATTGGAAAGAGCAAAGTCAAATTGATGACAATAGCAGCAAGATTTAGGGCATCAGAGAAGTGTTTAAAGGGACTCCAGAGGTTATCTTGATAGACCAACCATTACTGAAGAGGAATTCTCTCTAAAACATTATTGACAAGTGACCATTTCTTGTTTAATTACAGACCTCAAATGAAGTCTTCTCAAATGAGAAGAAATCCAGTGCCTTCCAAGATGAATCACTTCTCTTCTGGATAGCTTTCACTGTTAGGAAAATTTCTCTGACAAACAGCAACTTATACTCATTGCTCCTAATGCTGCTCTCTGAAACTAAGAAAAAGTTTATAGGCCTTTATCTCTCAACAGTTCTTTTAAAAAAATTTTATTTTATTTTATTTGTTTTCAGTGTTCTACAATCACATCCATATATCTTAGATATTTTTTCCCCCTCCCTTCTCCTCCTTCCCTACATCCCTAGTCCCTCCCTGAGATGGCATTTTATATAGGTTCTACACATACATTCCTATTAAACACATTTTCTCCTTAGTCATGTTGCACAGAAGAATTAAAATGAATGGCAGAAATCATAAAACATAACAAAACATAATACAAAAGCTGGTCTGTTTCATTCTTCTATCAAATTCCACAATTCTTTCTCTGAATGTGGAAGGCATTTTTGCCTTAAGAGACGACTGGGAAATTTTTTAAGTCATTGCATTGCAATAAAATACTAAGTCTACTAGAAAAATTCCTCGCACACTGTGGTTGTTGCTGTGTACAAAGTTCTCCTGGTTCTGCTCCTTTCACTCAGCATCAGTTTACATATGTCTTTCCAGGCCTCTCTGAAGTCTTCATGTTCATGATTTCTTATTACACAATAGTATTCCATTATACGCATATACCACAATTTATTCAGTCATTTCCCAATTGATGGGCATCCCCTTGATTTCCAGTTTTTGGTCACCACAAAGAGAGCCGCTATAAATATTTTTTTACATGTGAGACCCTTTCGCATTTTTATGATCTCTTGGGAATTCAGTCCTAGAAGCAGTATTGTTGGGTCAAAGGGTACACACATTTTTGTAGCCCTTTGGGCATAGTTCCAAATTGCTCTCCAGAATGGTTGGATCAGCTCATAGCTCCACCAATGATGAGTTAGTATTCCAACTCTCTCTCATCTTCTCCAACATTTATTATCATCCTGTTTTCTCATGTTAGCCAACCTGATAGGTGTGATGTGGTATCTCAGAGTTGTTTTGATTTGCATCTCTCTAATCAATGGTGATTTAGAGCATTTTTTCATAGGACTATAGATAGCTTTAATTTCTTCCTCTGAAAACTACCTGTCATATCCTTTGTCCATTTATCAATTGGGGAATGACTGGATTCTTGTACATTTGACTCAGTTCTCTATATATTTAAAAATGAGACCTTTATCACAGACACTAGTTGCAAAAATTCTTTCCCAGGTTTCTGCTTCCCTCCTAATCTTGGTTGCACAAAAACTTTTCAATTTAATATAATAAAAATTATCCATTTTGCACTCAACAGCTCTTAAAATGCCTAAAAACCATTATCTCTGTTTTCCCCACTAAGTCTTCTGGAGGCAAAACACTCTTACTTCCTTTAAATAATCTACATGATGGGTGATCTTGAGGTCTTCCCACCTGAGACAGTAGGTTGTTAATGTTATTTGTGTGACCTAGAAAAAGATTCCTTAACCTTCCTCTTGTTTCCTCATTTGCATGTTAAATGAGGTGCTGGACTAGAAGGCTCTCATATTTCTCCCAGGTCTAAATCTGTGACCCTCTGGAAGTTTGCCATTCTGCTTCTCCTACATTGAATGTTTTCTAGCTTATTAATGTCCTTCCTAAAATGTGGCACCCAGGACTGAATACAATCCTTGAGCTGTGATTTGACTATTACAAAGTGAAAGTCCTACAGTCAGGAAGACCTGGATTCAAGTCCTTCCTCTGATGTACACCATATGTATGACTATGAGTAAGTTATGCATGATTTCATTCCTCCACATAATTAACTTTATAAGATTCAAAGTTATTGAACAATTGCCTATTTGCATCCTTGAAGGGAATTTAAACACTGAACTCTCCACTATAATGAAATGCTTAATTAATGTTTTTTGAATTGTAGTGATAAGCAAAGTCACACGGTGATTTTTTTTCAGTTTGACACAGTGAATGACAGTGACTCTGAGCTATGTAATTCTCATATTTTGGCTTTCCTCCTTTTTTCCTTAGCTTTTTTAGATTTGGATCAGATATATTTTTGGATAGATCTTGCAACTAGATAAAATAGGCAAAATGGCTGGACTATAGAAATCAGAGAACCAGATTAAGCTGAAATAAAAAAAAATTCAATGGAATACATTTTGACTAGTGTGTGTGTGTGTGTGTGTGTGTGTGTGTGTGTGTGTGTGTGGATGGTGGAGGCAAGGCATAGAGGAGCTGAGCAGTTTACTCAAAGACTTACCTAGGTACGCCAATGTTGAGACTGAGGTACTGAAATACTTAAGAATGCTTGTTGAGTTGATTTGAATGGAATTGAATTAGCAAGGCACCATATTACCTGGATCTTTGTTAAAATATAAGGGATTTTTTTGGGACAGGAGTTTAATTTTCTGTAATATTCTTTCCTGGTACTTTCCAAAAGACTCTACTCCCTGTAGACCTCTGTCAATAGGGTGTTGATTGATTGGTTGACTGATTGGTCTGGTCTGGTTCACAGGAGAAACCTAAAGAGAAATTGTACCAAATAAGTGATTTATGTCACATACTTATATTCCATTATGGGCAGTGAGAGCTGACAGATCAGCTCCTACTGCTCCTGGGTGGGTCAGTATCCCATCTTCTTTTCACCTTCATCCATTTTCCCCTTTTTCTCAGTATCTCAATTGGTCTCAGTGACTCGTCTTAGGCACCAGACAGGCTCTCACAGGAGAGGCAAGCACTTCATCCAAGGCAGATTTTAAGGCAGTTGTCTTCTCCTTTAGTCCTTGAATTATCATTCTCTCTCTGTCTCTCTCTTTCTCTTGCTTTGTCTTTGTTTCATGGCAGGTAACTTCTACAGGTCTCAGAGTCCCCTGAGGGAAGTTACCCTCTCCTGATGCCCTCTTCTTCCTCTTCCCCCACAATTTTCCCAAAGAGTAACTTTTCTAAACCAAAGCTTTTCCTCCTCTAAATTATAATTGCAACAAGCAGAAAACATTTATCTAAACTTTTACCTGTGCTCCTGGCCTAATAGATATTTTTCTATGTCTACTTTTCCTCACATAGCCTTACTCCTGTAGGAGCCCTAAGAGCATTATAGAAAGACCAGCTTGTTTTCCCTATTATTCCACTTGGGAGTGGGTGATGGCAGCTGTTAATGGAGGGGAAGAGGAGACTGGGGCTCTATGGCTGGGTTGTCCTATATAGGGCAATGCCTGGAAGGACATTATTATGGTCATATTCATGTGCAATAACCATAGAATTGGTGGTGTTTGTGGGAGAAGGTAGGGCATATATTTATAATACTCAACTCTTGGGCCTCTGAATACAACAATAATGACAATAACAACAAACAACCATGCCAACTAGCATTTATAGATCCCTTTTAGCTCTCAACACTTACCTTTAGGAGATGGACCCAAGATGGAGGAGAGTAGGTCGGAACTTGTCTGAACTACCTCCAATTTTTGTCCAAACAATTTTAAATCATGTTGCAAAATAAATTCTGTAGCAATAGAGCCCACAAAATTATAGGATGAAAAAATTTTCCATCCCAATATAACTTAGAAGGACTTCAGGAAAGGTCTGTCTCACTTGTTTAAAAGAGGTCAGAGTAGAGCCTAGTGCAAGTGGTGTCTGGGAAAGAGAAGTGATGCTCTTTGTCCCATCATAACCAGCAACCTGAACCTCACATATTGGCTTAATAGGCCAAAGTCATAGTGGGCCAGCTCAGAGGCCCCCAGATCAGATGCAGTAGTCTTGTGGTCAGATCCAGGCTGAGAGGTCACAGCATAGTTGGCTAGATGAGGCTGGGCAACACCAGCAGAGCAAGTGAGCTACTAGTCCCAGAGAACCTGGCACAGAAAGGCAGTGACTAGCACCCTGGTTCCTGGTTCAAGAAAGTTGGGACAGTGCACCCTGCACCACAGGAGCAGAGATCAACTTTAAAAATCACAAAATAGGCTAGAAAAAGAAGCAACAAACAAAAACTCTCACCAGAGAAATCTACTATGTTGACAGAAAGATTAAAACACAAGCTCAGAAGAGGAAGACAATGTCAAAATGCCTATATTTGAAGTATCAAAGAAGAATATGAATTGGTTTCAGGTCCCAAACGTCCTCATGGAAGAGCTGAGAAAGAATTTTAAAAATCAAATATGAGAGGTGGAAGAAAAATTGGAAAAAGAAATGAGAGTTATGAAGGAGAATCATGAAAAAAGACTCAACAGCTGGGAAAAAGAAAGCAAGCCCTTAAAAAGTAGACTAGGCAAAATGGAAAGAGAGGTTCAAAAATCCACTGAAGAAAATAACTCCTTCTAAAGCAAAACTGGCCAAATTGAAAAGAAATTGCAAAAACTAACTGAAGGAAATAATTCCTTAAAACTGAGAACTGGGCAAAAGGAGGCTAATGACTGTATGGCATGTCAGGAACTAATTAAGCAAAAACAAATGAAAGAAAAACAGAAGAAATGGGTAAAATGACTTGGAGAATAGATCCAGGAGAGATAATTAAAGAATTGTCAGACTACCTGAAAGCCATGACAAAAAAGAGCTTCGGCAGCATCCTTCAGGAAATTATCAAGGAAAATTGCCTGATATTATAGAATCAGTGAGTAAAATAGTCATAGAAGGAGAATACCAACCGTCTCCAGAAAGAGATCCCAAATTGAAAACATCAAGGAATATTGTAGCCAAATTCCAAAATAATCAGGTCAAAGTGAAAATATTGCAAGTAGCCAGAAAGAAACAATTCAAATATCACAGACTCATAGTCAGAACTACACACTACTTAGCAACTTCTACAGTAAAGGACTGGAGGGCTTGTAATATGATACTCTGGAAGACAAAGGAACTCATATTACAGCATAGAATAAAATACCCAGAAAAACTGAACACAATCCTGTAGGGGAAAAAGTGGTCATTCAATGAAATAGGGGATTTTCAAACTTTTCTGATGAAAAGACCAGAGTTAGACAGAAAAAAAATGCACATAAAATTTATGCTGCAAGAGAAGCACAAAAAGATAAATGGGAAAGAAAAAAAAGTTATTCAACAAACTTAAACTTTTTACATTCCTATATGGAAATATGTAACTTGAAACTCTTAAGAACTATATATCTATTAGTGCAGTTGGAAAAGGTATGCACACAAGAGGGTAGAGAATTTTTTGACTTTGAAGGGATGATATAAACAACATAAGTAATGACAAAGAGGAATGCACTGGGAGAAAAAGAAGGGAGAGGCAGAAAATGGTAAATTATATCAAATGAAGAGTTATGAAACACCTATTACAGTGGAGGGAAAAAAGACAGAGGAACAGTGAACATTGTTTGAATTTACTTTCATCAGATTTGACTAAAAGAAATACATACACATTTGAGTATAAAAATTATACTGAACATATAGGGAAACAGGAGGGGGACAACAAAATAGTGAGGAGCTGATAGAAGGGAGGACAGGTTGAGGAATGAGGTGGTTAGAATGGGTAAGAGGGACAGGATGGAAGGAAAAAGAGGGACAAGCATAAACAGGGGGAAAAATACAGAGTTAGTGATTATAACTATGAATGTGAAGGGGATGAACTCTTCCATAAAATGGAAATCGATAGCAGAGTAGATTAAATATCAGATTTCTACAATATGTTGTTTACAAGAAACTCATCTGAAACAGAGAGACACACACAGAGTAAAGGAAAAGGCTGGAGGAGAAGCTGCTGCAGCTGAAGTAAAGGAAATGCAGGGGTAGCAATCATAATCTTAAACAAACCAAAACCAAAAATAGATCTAATTAAAGAGATAAGGAAGGAAACCATATCTTGCTAAAAGGTACCATAGACAATGAAAGAATAATAATAATAAATATTTGTGCACCAAATGATGTAGCATCCAAATTCCTAAAAAAGGAGGTAAATGAGTAACAGGAGGAAACAGACAGTAAAATTATACTAGTGGATGATCTCTACTTTCCCCTCTCAGAATTAGATAAATTTAAGCACAAAACAAATGAGAATAAAGTTAAGGTGGTGAATCGAAATGTAGAAAATTTAGAAATGACAGGCTTCTGGAGAAAAATGAATCAGGAAAGACAGTAATATATCTTTTTCTCAGTGTTACAAGGCACCTACACAAAAATTGATTATGTATTAGGGCATTAAAAATCTCTCAGTCAAATGCAGAAAAACAGAAAAATTGAATGCATACTTCTCAGATCATGATGCAATAAAATTACATTCCACAATGGGCAATGGAAAGAGAGATGAAACTGAAAAATTCTAATTCTAAAGAATAAGTGAGTCAAAGAACAAATCATAGAAACAATCAATAATTTCACCAAAGAAAATGACCACAATGAGACTACATACCAAAATTTATGAGATGTAGGTCTATACATGACTATGATTACTGATACCTAAGAATATGTGTGTGTGTGTATGTATGTATAACTATATATGTATATGGATATCGCTGTGTATATATGTTTACATATGTATGCATATATATTTGTGTGTGTATATATATACATATACATATATATATATCTTTATATGTGTGTGTGTGTGTGTGTATAGGCATACACAAATACAAACATATACAACCACAAACACTTGTAGCCTTTTGGGGAGAGGGGAAGAAGGAGGAAAAAGAACAAAGTAAAATGTATACAGCAGAGAACAAGTGAAAACCTAAAAGGAAGATAGACAACTCTCAACAAAATGCATAGTATTAATTATAAAGGTTTTCTTTTTTCTTTTTCTTTTATTTTTTTTTAAATTTTTAAAATTTTATTTATTTTCAGTGTTCTACAATTACTACCATATATCTTAGATTTTTTTCCCCATTCCTCTCTCCTCCTTCCCCAAGACGGCATACAATTTTATATAGGTTCTATACATATATTCCTATTATATACATTTTCACTATAGTCATGTTGTATAGAAGAATTAAAATGAATGGGAGAAATCATATAACAAACCAAAACATAATACGAAAGAAAATGATCTGCTACATTCTGCGATTGAATTCCATAGTTCTTTCTCTGAATAAGGAAGGCATTTTGCCTTAAAAGGCCATTGGGAATTTTTTAAAGTCCTTGCATTGCAATGAAGTTCCAAGGCTACAAGAAAAAATCTCTCGCACACTATGGTCATTGCTGTACACAAAGTTCTTCTGGTTCTGCTTCTTTCACTCAGTATCAGATCATATAAGTCTTTCCAGGACTCTCTGAACTCTTCCTTTTCATGGTCTCTTATAGCACAATAGTATTCCATTACATTCATATGCCATAATTTATTCAGTCACACTCCAGTTGATGGGCATCCCCTTGATTTTCAGTTTTTGGCCACCACAAAGAGGGCTGCTATAAATATTTTTGTACATTTTTATGCTCTCTTGGGGATAGAGTCCTAGAAGTGATATTTCTGGGTCAAAGGGTATGCATATTTTTGCAGCCCTTTAGGTATAGTTCTAAACCGTTCTCCAGAATGGTTTGATGAGCTCACAGCTCCACCAACAATGAATAAGTGTTCCAACTCTCCCACATCCTCTCCAACATTTATCATCTTCCTGTTCTGTTACATTAGCCAATCTGATAGGTGTGATGTGGTACCTCAGAGTTGCTTTGATTTGCATTTCTCTAATCAATAGTGATTTAGAGCATTTTTTCATATGACTATAGATAGCTTTAATTTCTTCCTCTGAAAACTACCTGTTATATCCTTTGACCATTTATCATTTGGGTAATGACTTGTATTCTTGTACATTTGACTCAGTTCTCTATATATTTTAGAAATGAGGCCTTTATTACAGACACTAATTGCAAAAATTCCCAGATTTTTGCTTCCCTCCTAATCTGGGTTGCACTGGGTTTGGTTGCACAAAACTTCTTAATTTAATGTAATCAAAATTATCCATTTTGCCTTTCATAATATTTTTTATCTCTTGTTTAGTCAAAAATTCTTCCTCCATAAATCTTATAAATACACTATTCCTTCCTCTGCTAATTTGTTTATAGTATTAGTCTTTACACCTTGATTATGTACCCATTTGGACTTTATTCTTGTGTACGGTGTCAGTCATTGGTCTGTGCCTAGTTTCCACCATACTATTATCCAGTTTTCCCAGCAATTTTTGTCAAACAGTGAGTTTTTATCCCAGAAGCTGGGGTCCATGGGTTTATCAACAGTAGATTGCTATATTCATTGACTACTGTGTCTTGAGTATCTAACCTATTTTACTGGTCTGCCCTTCTGTTTCTTCTCCAGTACAAAGTGGTTTTGAAAATTGCTGCTTTATAATATAATTTGAGATCTGGTAGAGCTAGGCCACTTTCTCTAACATTTCTTTCCATTAGCCCCATTGACATTCTGAATTTTTTGTTCCTCCAAATGAATTTTGATATTATTTTTTCTAGCTCTACAAAATAATTATCTGATAGTTTGATTGCTATGGATGGAACTGAATAGGTAAATTAATTTTGGTAGAAATGTCATTTTTATTATATTAGCTTGGTCCATCCACGAGCAACTGATGTTTTTCCACTTACTTAGATATGACTTTGTTTGTGTGAAATGTGTTTTGTAATTGTATTCATATAGTCGCTGGGTTTGTTTTGGCAGGTAGACTTCAAAATATTTTATAGTATCTATTGTAGCTTTAAATGAGATTTCTCTTTCTATCTCTTGTTGTTAGGCTTTGTTAGTAACATATAGAAATGCAGAAGATTTGTGTGAGTTTATTTTGTAACCTGCAACTTTGCCAAAGTTGTTCATTATTTCAAGTAATTTTTTGCTTGAATCTCTGGGATTTATAGGTTTTCTTGAAATAGAAATATATTATGGTATGTTTTAGATCATCCCCCAAGTTCTGCTGTGCACATGGCAATGATATTTTCTTTTCTTATTTTGAAATATTTTAGTTTTAGTATGTAAGCTTCTTTTTTTCTTTTCTTATTTTGTATTTAAGTTTAAATAAAAGTACAAATTAAAAATGAGAAATAATTATAGGATGCAGCCAAAGCAGTTCTTAGGGGAAAATTTGTAACTGTAAATTATTCCCTCAATAAAATAGAAAAAGAGCAGTTCAATTAATTGAACAAGTAGTTAATTAAAAAAAAAAACTAGAAAAAAGAACAAATTACAAATCCTCAATTAAACAAGAAATTAGAAATCCTGACAATCAAAGTAGAAAGTAATACAATTAAAAGAATAGTATTGAACTAATACATTAAACTGAGAACTGGTTTTGTGAAAAAAAGAATAAAATTGATAAGCCATTGGTTAATTTGAATAAAAAAAATAAGAAAAACCCCTTATCCATAATCAAAATGCAAAGGGCAAATTTAGCATCAATGAGGAGGAAATTAAAGTAATAATTTTGTCCAGCAATTTTTTCCAGTTTTATACCAATAAATCTGATAGTCTAAGTGAAATGGATATTTACCAAAAATATATTTTGCCCAGATTATGAGAAGAGGAAATAGTCTACTTAATAACTCCACTGTAGAAAAAGAAATTAAACAAACTGTCAATGACCTGCCTAAGAAAAATTTCCTGGGGCCAGATGGATTCACAAGTGAGTTCTACCAAACATTTAAAGAACAATTAATTCCAATACTATATAAACTATTTGGGGAAATAGGGAAAGGAGTCCTACCAAATACCTTTTATGACACAAATATAATGGTGATACCTAAGTCAGAAAGAGCTAAAACTATGAAAGAAAACTATAGAACAATTCCCCTAATTAATATTGATGAAAAATTTTAAATAAAATACTATCCAAGAGATTATAGCAATGCTTTGTCAGGGTCATATACTATAATCAAGTGAGATCTATATGAGAAATGCAGTTCTGGTTCAATATTAGGAAAACTATCAGCATAATTGACCATATTAATAATACCAACAGAAACCATATGATTATCTCAAAAGATGCTGAAAAAGCTTCAGACAATGTATACCATCAATTCCTACTAAAAACACTAGAGAACAGAAATAAATGGAGCTTTTCTCAAAAAAGTGATAAAGAGTATCTATTCAAAATCATAACCAAGCATCCTTCCCAATAAGAACAGATATGAAACAAAGATGACCATTATCACTATTATTATTATTCAATAGATTTAGCAATATGAGAAGAAAATGAAATTGAAGGAATTAAAATAGGCAACGAAAAAACAAAATGGTTATTCTTTGCAGATGATGTGATGGTATAGTTAAAGAATCTTAGAGAATCAACTAAAAAATACTTGAAATAACAACTTTAGTAAAGTTGCAGGATATAAAATAAACTCACATAAATGATTAGCATTTCTACATTAACAGCAAAACTTAGCAGCAAAAGTTGGGAAGAGAAATACCCTTTAAAATCACTGTAGACCATATAAAATATTTGGGAGTCTACCTGCCTAGACAAACCCAGGAACTGTATGAACACTGTTACAAATTATTTTCACAAAAATAAATCTAAAATAAGATCTAAACATATGGAAAAAAATAGCAATTTTTAGCCAAGCCAATAAAATAAAAATGCTGATTCCACCTTATTAATTTCCTTATTCACTCAATTCACTTAATTTACTTAAACCATTCAAATTACCAAAAATATTTTATAGAGCTAGAAAAAAAATGACAAGATTCAACAGGAAGAAGAAAAGATCAAAAATATAAAGGAACCAATAAAAAAAAATACGAAGGAAAGTGATCTAGCAATATGAAAGCTCATACTATATTCTAAAATGGCAGTGATCAAAGCTATCTACTACTGCTTAAGAAATACAATAGTGAATTAGTGCAAAAAATTAGGTACATAAGATACAGTCATAAATCACCATAGTAATGTACAGTTTGATAATCCAAAAGTCTCCAACTTCTGGGGTAAGAATTTACTATTTAATAAAAACTGCTTGGAAAGCTGGAAAACAGTGTGACTAACATCTCTCACCATATACCAAGTGAAGGTCAAAATGGGTTGATAAATTAGACATAAAGGGTGATACCATAGCAGATCAGGAGAGAAAGTAATAGATTACCAGTCAGCTATATGGATGTTTACAGAGTCACTAAACTTTTACAAAGAAAATTAGTTGGAAACTTTTAAAATGATAGTTCTCTTTTCACTTTGAAACAAAAATAAACCTTTTAAAATCAAAATTCATTAAAACTCAGTTGGTACAAAAAGTCCATCTATCTTCCTCTCAATCATTTCCTTCTGCTGCAGTGGTCAGCTGGAGGACGACCAGATGTAGAATGAGGGTCTTCATTGTCCTGTCAGTCCAACGACGGGGTCTTTGTGGTCTTGGTTTTTTTTTTTTTTCTCTTTTCCTCGAACCTTACCTTCTCCAACGTATAGCAGAGATCAAATGTTTCTTTCCAGTATCCAGATTGTTTCTTCACCATTTCCTGTGGAAATACAAGCATACCCTCGCCCCCAGGTTAATACGGGGCCTGTCTTTGTGTTGTTCCATTTCACCTTCACTTTTTTCCAATCAGTGAGGTTTGTTTTGCCTTTTTGAAACTTTTTTGAGCAGGCATAAGCCTCTCTTTATCTGGTGTCAGATATACAACACTATGTCAGCTCTTCTCCTTATTCTTTTGCCTTCTTCTGCCCCTTTCTTTTGTTTTTGGAGGAGAAATTTTATGTCATGATTGTGATGTTCTACATGGTTTGACCAGTAAGATTACATGGGATGCCAGTTCTATGCTGTATTCTGTATGACAGACAGAAATTAGTAAAGGCTTGACTAATTTAAGCTGGACCATTATCTGTTTTTATAATTTATGGAATACCTAGAGTTGCAAAACACCTAAACAGATGATGCACAACAAATTTTGTTGATTCCCCAGTCAGTGGGTGGCAATAGTATGACCTGAATATGTGTCTAGTCACATGAAATTATTTATTCTTTCCAAAAATGCGTGTGACATCCATTTGCCATATTTCAAGAGGACTGCATCCTCGAGGATTGATGGATGTATTTGATGGACCTGGCAAAAACGGAATGCAATGTGGACAAGACTTTACTGCAATGTTTCTTACTTGCTCTCTAGTAATATGAAATTGCCTGCAAAGCATGGAAGCTGACTCATGAAATTGTAGGAATGTTGCGCTTCTGAAACTGTCAGTGTGAGCAAGCTGTCTGCTTGTCTATTTCCCTCTAAAATAGGCTTTGACAGTTGTGTATGGGATGGGACCCAAGATCTTTAGGGGTAAGGGATGAAGGTCTCAGCTTCTGAAATTGCTTCCTGCTGAGGTTAGATGTAGAGCTGTCCCTGCCTCAATGGGTCCCATTCAAGGGATATAAGACAATTTCCCTGGCATAAGAGACACAGAAGGCCAGTCTAGGCCAAGGACAACAGATTTGAACATGGAAGTCCAGATTAAGTGGGAAGATTCAGGAAGACCTGGCTACAAATTTGAGTGTGAAAAGCCAGGTTAAGTGGCAAGATTACCATAGACAAGATAGCTCACAAGTTATCATTCTTCATTAGCATAACTATATTGTCTTAAACAAAAGAGATTTCAAACTTGAACATTAACAACTGAATAGATATACATCATTGTTTCACAGTCTAGTTTCTCCTTCTCTGATTACATTTACTCTGGAAGAAAAACTTTTAGAAATTAAGTTGTTAATAAGTTCAAATACTAATTTTAACTTTTGCTTAGGTCCTGGAATGACTATAAATTCAGATTAAAAGAGCAAGATCTTTTCTGCTTTATAGATCATTACATATTAATATATCAATACATTGTCTTGAAAATGAAAATTTAGTAAGCCTTACAAGAGATGTTTTAAAATATTTCTTCTAAATATGTTTTATTTTGTTTTAAAACTGTTTAAAATTTGTCCTGATGTTAATAGTCATTAAACTTTTACAAAGAAAATAGTTGAAAACCTTTAAAGTGATAGTTCTCTTTTTACTTTGAAACCTTTAAAGTGATAGTTCTCTTTTTACTTTGAAACAAAAATAAACCTTTTAAAATTAAAATTAATTAAAACTCAGTTGGTATAAAAATGTCCTTAAGTGATATGAAAGCCCAAAGTATTACAACAAACCAAATCCTTAATTATCACAGAATTCCTAGATAACACAAAATGCTTTAATCAAAAACATGCAATATAATGTTGCAACAGTAGGAGACTGATTCTTTTAAACAATGGGGACATCTTAGGTGAGTCTTAACTAGTTTACTTAAATTGCCGAACATGTTCTAATTTTAGATAAAAACAGTATTAGATTTCCCAGTAAGATTATACAAAAGGGGCACTTACTATTGATCATAGAAATTTGCTATAGAAAGAGAAAGCAGGGGCATGTGACATAGCAAATATGACAGGATAAAACATCCTTGATTCTGTTTGAATTCAAATAAGCGTAAAATTCTCCAATCATGTATTATCTGGCCAGACTCAGGAATAGTCAGGTGGGAAATATTCCCTTTGAGTAGCTTGTGGTATTTCTCTCAGATACTGTTTTAATGTAAACAACTATACTCAAATTCAAACTCAAAATAAAAATATTTATGGTCCCAAATGTCACTCACTAATCAGCTCAGAGACAGTCATTCCTATTCTCATGGAGTTGCAGTAAGCAATAAAGATTTACCTGGACTCATATGCATAAGGGAATTCCATTTAAGACCTTTCCTTTTCAAGTTTAAAACTTGTCCAAAGGTAAAAATCAATTACCAAAAATCCTATTTGTTACAACTTCTGAGAAAGTCCTATTCATTGTTTATAATTTGCATAAACCAATCAAGTTTATTTCTTAGGGTTGATGACTGTACCTACAGGAATGGTTTCCTCGGGGTTTTAGCAATTTTACAAAATAAAGGAGAGTGGTGTCTCACATAAGTCTGCCAACCCCTAAGCATACAGGAGGAGTGTTCTGAAAGGGCAGAATTAATCTAAATAAAGTTTGCATTCAATTCCTTTCTTTTGACACACAGTAATCAATAAACAATTTTATGTTTAACATTAAAATAGTAACTACAAATAACTTAACAATCTTACAACTTTTAAAATGATAGTCAAATTATTTTAACTGAAACTTCTTTAACAGTTTTTCACAAAAGTGAAAACAGCTGGTTTTCTAAATGACAATTACAAAAACCAAAACATTATAAGACAAGGTTAACAGGACTGATAAAATTTAAAATAACATAACTGGTTTTACACAATTTTCCCAATATGTTTTAGTTTCAACAAAATTCAGATTAGAAATCGGTTTCTCTAACACTGTTTCTGGATTGGAGGGGTTATTCAATTTTTACAAGACTGTAACACTTTAGAAGCACAACAGTAACACAAATAGTGAACCTTAGGTGTTGTTAATTACATTTCCAAATCATCACATATAAATATTATTAATAGAACACTGGGCTTATTAAATGTAGGGGTTGGTTGGTTTGCGATCTCTTGCTGCTGTGTTCCAACCTCTACTCTCAGGGAGGGTAAATTAAATTCCCTAGTATTCTTTAGCATTCTCATCCCTTGATCTAATCTGGGATGATAAGAGTTACAATTCACTGTAGTCCTAGCTGGATGATGACTTGGGACTGCAGGGCAAAAAAAATCTTAACGGTTCTAGACTTTACTCAAGTAAATTTTACTTCTGTGTCCACTCCTTAAGAACTTCTCTGAAAGAGAGAGCTTTTAAATATATCAGCTGAAGTGAGGGAGACTTCTGAACAACTATCCAGTGGTGCCAAGTTCTCTCCATTCTCCTGGAGAATTCAAAATCTTTATCTCTGCTGAGGTATCTTTTTCAGATCTACGCATTTTTCCAATTTGCCTTAGTGCTAAATACTATAACAAATTTTGACCTGTCTTAAACATCCAATTAGGAGTGACATGTTTCACTTAAAATAGGACCAGAATAACTACTTTTTGGTTATTTCCCATTATACAAAAACTTTTCTCTTTTAGGTGAGGCATGAGATAATTAAAATGCTAGTCAGCCTGCCTCTCTGATATGACGGAAAAAGCTTCCCTGATTCCTTCTTGTCTTTCTCTCCACCTTTACAACCTGGCCAGGGTTAGAAGGTAGAAAGAAAGAGAGAATTTTACCAAAAACTTTCCAAAACTTTTATGCTTTCCTTAAAACTGCACATATGTTATTTCCTTTAATACCTTATCTGAAGCTTCCTTTAGCAATATAAAATTAGTTTCTTTCTTTCTCCCATTCTCCTCCCTGATGCTGCAGTCATCAGAGAGAAGGGATGAGAAGGAAGGAAAGAGAAAACATGAAAAAGAGATTAACACACAAACATTCACACAGAACATAGAGACAGAATACATGTACAGACAACAAAAAAGAATTCAAAAAACTGAGAAAGGATTGTCAGAAATCCTCTGCACAAATTAGACCTATGGCTTGATTTCTTTTACTTTGTTCCAAACATACTTAATGAAATTCAAATTTCCACATTAAGTAATCTCCTTCAACAGTAGTTTTATCGAAATTACACCAATCAATGGGGCATAGGGCTGTCTGAGAAATGCTGTCTAGAAGAGACTGAGTGTAAGGATTACTTGGTCCATAATTGATTGCCCCTTGTATTAATCCTTTAAAAATTTAAAATCCAGAGGGGTGAATTCTCTTTCAACACCTCCTGGGTTAATGGGATCTGGAGTTTCTGGAGGAGAATAGAATGGCAGTGGTTCTGTGGGAGCTGAGGGTTCCACGGGTACTGAGGCTTTCTCTTACCAGGAATCCATCTCTTCTCCCCCTTTTTCCTTCTCTGCATCCTCCTCTACCTGAGTGTTTCTGCCCTTAAAAAGTATCTGATTGTTAACCTTATTGATTTCTCATGAACAGAATCTGCCTTTTGATTCTGTTAACACAGTAAGCTCTCCCCATAAGCCTGTAATTGCTGAGATTTTACTGTGCCTGTGAGAATCTCAAAGTGAAATGCCCACTGTAGTGGCTGAGGCAAGCAGCAGCCAGCTTCCATTGTTGGAGCCCTCAGCTTAAAGTCCTTGGGGGAATTCAGTAGCTGATGTTAATCTCACACTGATTGGTGCCCTGGGAACCCTCCAACTAAAGCCCCTGGGGGAACTGAGCCACTGATCTCAATCTCAGCTCTGAGCATAGTACGGGGGCACAGAGCAGGAGGTCGTTGAGGAGCAAACTCTTCTCCCTTGATTGGGCCACCTTGGAGGAACTGAGATCTTACAGGTGCCCAGAGTATGCCCTACTCTTGACAAAGACTGAAAAGCCAAGTAACTGGTTGGGAAAATGCCCAAAAAGCGGAAAAAACTAAGACTATAGAAGACTACTTTTTTGGTGAACAGGTATTTTCTCCCATCCTTTTGGATGAGGAAGAACAATATTTACTATTAGAGGAACACATAAAAGTCAAGGCTTCTGTACCCAAAATGTCCAAAATAAATATGCAGGCCATGGAAGAGCTCAAAAAAGATTTTGAAAATCAAGTTAAAAGAGACAGAGGAAAAATTGGGAAGAGAAATGAGAGCGATGCAAGAAAATAATGAAAAGGGAGTCAACAGCTTGCTAAAGGAGACCCAAAAAATCATGAAAAAACAACACCTTTGAAAATAGGCTAACTCAATTGGCATAAGAGTTCCAAAAAGTCAATGAGGAGGAGAACGCTTTAAAAAGCAGAATTAGCCAGTGGAAAAGAAGGTTCAAAAGCTCACTGAAGAAAATAGTTCTTTAAAAATTAGAATGGAACAGATGAAAGCTAATGACTTTATGAGAAACCAAGAAATTACAAAACAAAACCAAAGGAATGAAAAAGAATGGAAGATAACGTGAAATATCTCATAGGAAAAACAAGTGACCTGGAAAATAGATCCAGAAGAGACAACTTAAAAATCATGGGACTACCTGAAAGTCATGATCAAAAAGGAGCCTAGGTATTATCTTTCATGAAATTATTAAGGAAAATGCCCTGATAGAACCAGAGGGCAAAGTAAATATTGAAAGAATCTACTGATCACCTCCTGAAAGACATCCAAAAAAAGATCTCCTAGGAATATTGCAGCCAAATTCCAGAATTCCTAGGTTAAGGAGAAAATATTACAAGCATCTGGAAAGAAACAATTTGAGTATTGTGGAAATGCAATCAGGATAACACAAGATCTAGCATCTTCTACATTAAGGGATAGAAGGGGGTGAAATATGATATTCTGGAAGTCAAAGGAACTAGGATTAAAATCGAGAATCACCTATTCAGAAAAACTGACTATACTACTTCAGGGGAATAAATGATCATTCAATGAAATAGAGGACTTTCAAGCATTCTTGATGAAAAGACCAGTGCTAAAAGAAAATGTTACTTTCAAACACAAGAATCAAGAGAAGCATGGAAAGGTAAACAGGAAAGAGAAATCACAAGGGACTTACTAAAGTTGAACTGTTTATATTCCTACATAGAAAGATAATATTAGTATCTCTTGAAACTTCTCTCAGTATCTGGATAGTTGGAGGGATAACATACACACACACACACACATATGTATATATATACATATATATGTGTGTGGAGAGAAAGAGACAGACAAGGAAAGAGAGAGACAGGCAGAGAGCATAGCACGAATTGAATATGAAGGGATCATAGTAAAAAATATAATTAAAGGGTGAGAGAGGAAAGTATTGGGAGGAGAAAGAGAAAAATGGAATGGGGCAAATTATCTCTTAAAGAAGAGGCAAGAAAAAGTTTTTTCAATGAAAAGGAAAAGAAGGGAGGTAAGAGGGAAAAAGTGAAGCTTTCTCTCATCACATTTGGCTCAAGGAAGGAATAACATGCACACTCCATTTGGTATGAAAATCTATCTTATACTAAAGTAGGTGTGAAGGGGATAAGGAGGTGGGGGGGATGATGAAAGGGAGGTCAAATGGGAGTAGGGAGCAATTAGAAGTAAACACTCTTGGGAAGGGACATGGTCAAAAGAGAGAATAGAATAAATGGGGGGCAGAACAGAATGGATGGAAATGTAGTTAGTCTTACTCAACATGACTATTAAGGAAGTTATTGGCAAAACTACATATATATATATATATATATATATACAGATACATATACATACATACATACATACATACATTATATATATATATATATAGCCTGCATTGAATTGCTTGCCTTCTCAGTGGGATGGGTGTGGAGGGAGGAAGAAAGAGAAACTGGAACTCAAAAGTTTTAGGAAATTTCCAAGTATGGTTTGTATGTAACTTATGTCTATATTTCTATAAATCTGGGGAAAACTAGCTCATGTACCTATTCAAGGTAACATGTAATTCCAAGTACAAGACTGCCTACATTTCACCCTACTGAAAATGCAGAAGCTACAGGGTCCTGGAAGGAATTTAATGGAGCAACCACAAAGAAATTTTTTACTCATTAAAAACATTATTTTGAGAAGTGTTCCACAAATTTGAAAGCAGATTAGGACTCAAAGAAGATTACAAAAGATGGTTTCTGAGCTCATTTCTACCTGTACGTTCCTAAGACCTTCTGTGACAGTTGTGCAAGGACATGAAAATTACCTATTACTATTTCTTACAGATCCTCATTCAGAGCCAGTTAAAATTACTTGCTAAAGGAGTGATTCTTGACCATTTTTTGGACACAGATTCCATTATCTTTCCTTTTAAGTCTGTATTTCCTATCTTAGAGTAATATTTTTAACTGAAGAAAATAAAACACACACAATTACAGTGGAATCCATTTATGGTGAAATATAATTAGGGGAAAAACCACACCATATATTTTTAAAAGAACTCAGAATAACAACCCATGTGAAGGGAAAGGGAAGATCCACCTCCTTTAGAAAATAGGGCCTGTGCCAAGGGAGAAAGACATGCACCGAGAAAAGTATGCTTACCAACAATTATTGCTACCCTTCATTCTTAGTCTGTCTCCTTCTCCCAGGGAGATTGAGATGTCTGTAGTTGATGGATATCTCTTGCGGATATCTTTGGGCACATGAGTGAAAGAATCTTTTTCTCTTTAACACAATAGCCCAAGGGCAATTTTAAAGGTCTACAACCATTGAGACCTCTAGAAAAAACAAGAAAAATATCTCTATCATCTTTTCAAGAGAGTCTGATTCAAGGGAAAAGGTGTGACATGCATACATTTGGAAGTTCACAGGGTCAATTCAATGAAAATCAGGAAAGAAGAAATATGAAGAGACAAAATAAATAGAGCTACCATGTGTTCAAAGCCATGTGGTGACCAAGTGGAAAGATAAGGCAACTGGGGATAATGGTCAGGGTTGCCTCTTGCCACACCACCAGCCCATGAATTTCTTTTTCCTATGTGATTGTTGCCAGACAAGAGAAAGAAGCATTGTCCATTCAAGTCTTTTCTATGCATGCATAGTTCTGGTTTGTTACCTAACAAAAACTTTTTTTGTCAGCCCTCAACCAACCCATGTAGGCCCTCAAGTATCAATGAGTAAGAAAAGGACACCTCATCACCCATTTCCAGAAGCTGCTTCACCAAAATTTCCATGTGAATTGTCCCGAGGCAGAGTATATTGTATGTTCTCTAAGGATTTATGGACTGGAACCCCATCAACCAGTCCTTTAATTATACTAGTAATGTGGAAATACCATAAATTATATTGGTGTTATAAGTTAGTATTAGTTTTCCATATTAAATTAGAGAAAGATAAGCTTTAATATTGCTTAGCTGTCTTCTCTACCTATTCTCCTCCCAATGCTCTATATCAGACCCATATAACATTTGGCACTTGGGCCATGGTCTGCACACCACTTACATCCCACCTAAGGATTTTGGGTGATCCATGAAAAATGGGGAGGATGTAATTGAAGCTGAGGTCATCCTCAGACTCCAAGGCTGTTCTCAGAATAGAAATAATAGGGCTCACTGGCCCTATAAGAAGTGATGAAGAGGTCTAATACCCTTAGACAGGCATGCACAACACCAAATATAGACTGTTTTGTCAGCTTGCAAGCACCCCAGGAATGGTATGTTGTACAGGCCTGCTACGTATCTTGAATAAACCCCTTTGTCCAAGTTTTCCTTCTGAATGCAGTGGGGTCAACTTCTGTGGATTCTAGATAAGTTTTGCTCTGAATAGTGGGTGTTTTTCTTTTTCTTCCTGGTAACCTCAAGGAAATTTGAGCATCCTTTGTTTGTTTCCAGTTATGTATGACTCATCACTGGTTTGAGTTCCCTAGGTGGTTCAGTAGCTAGAACTTGGGGTATATGTTAAGGAGATGATCTTGTACCACCACTCCTCCCCTCAGGGTTATTCTTTCTTTCTAGGTTTGAATAGAAGACTTTTTGAAGCTGTATCTAGGAAAGTGGGAGTGGGGATGGGGGGATTTTGGAAGTTTTATTCTCCTCTTGGTCCCATATATCCATTCCCACATGTTCTAACTAACAGATTTGTACTTGGGATGGGGCTGCCTCTTTTTTTTTGTTCTTCTTTTTCCAAACTAGGTGACTAAGCAGTAACCTTGGGATGGATAAGTCCAGGTAACCTAGTGAGTTTCAGAAGGTCCTGAGAGACCAGTGACGCTGTGAACCAAGTATTCACTGTAGTGGATGATTGTAATGGTTGATTGTGCTCATAATAGCGGTAGTTGGAGTGATCTGACACTAAGGACAGAATCAACATCAGAGAGTGAGAGAGGAGGGATCAGAAAAGCAAGAGATTTTTTGACTAACACTTGGCATTTGATTGGACTGTGCTCAGTAGAAGTAAAATCTGAAAATCTAATTGGCAGAACTGTCAGACTGCATTTTGTTTTGATGAGGCTTTGCTTTGATGAGACTCCAAGCATATTGCAATGTCCTTAAAAATTGAATTTCCCCATCCTATTTATGTCATTTTGTCAATGAACACTTTGAGTCTCTTTGCCCCTTTGTGAATAAAATACCCTGTTTTGTATTCTGTTAATGTGATGCATTGGATATCAATTATTTTTCCCCTTTTTTTGGAAATCCTAGATTAGTGCCAAAAATAGATTAGTGGGTGTGATGAATCAAATGTGTCTCAGAGATGAGTAACCTACTTCTCCTACTGAGAAGTCAGGGTTTCTTCAGAGGTCAACCCTGAGAAACCATGACATTAGGTTAAGAGGAGGAAAAGGGGAAAAAAGCATTTATACATCACCAATATATGCCAAGCAATATGCTAAACACATTTAAAAATATGATCTCATTTTATTCTTATAACAACTCTGCAAAGCAGGTGCTACTATTATGCTCACTTTTACAGTTGAAGAAACGGAGGCAAACAGAACTTAAGTGACTTTCCCCAGAGCCACACAGCTAGTTAGTATATAAAGCTAGACTTGAATCCAGGTTTACCAGACTACAGACCCAGTATTCTTTTGTAGTACCAGTTGCCTCTCACAGACACAGATTTTCTCAGGACACCGATTCCTGTAACCTCAGAGGAGCAGAGCAAAGCTTAGTTAGTCATTATAGTAGACAGGCGTCAAGGTTTCTTATCTTTTCTTTCACTCGTTTTCTAGCCTCAGTCCCATGTGTGCATCCAAGCTAAAGGTGAGATTTTCCATTCTGGTCTAAAAGGCTCATAGAATCATAGATGTTTAGAGTTTGAAGGGTTCTCAGTGACTGCCCATGGCATATAATTGAGTAGGAGCATCCACTAAAATGTACCTGATAAATGACTTTTCAGTCTATGTTTTAACACCTTCAGTTGTTTAGAACTCATGACCTCTTAAGGAAGTCTATTTAACTTTAAGGTACCTTCTTTTTTAGGAAATTTTTCTTCCCATCAAAACAAAATCTGTCCCTTTTCAATTTCTATCCATTGCTTATTATTCTGTCCTTTCATTACAATTAAAAAGATAAAACCAAAGTAAATCCTTAATCAAGTATTCAAGAATTTCTACTCTTCCTTTTTCTTTTGTCTAGGCTAAACAAAGGCAATTCCTTGAGCCAACTCCTAAATGAAATGGTCTCCTGCCTCTTCACCATGCTGATGGCCCTTCTCTGTTTGCATTCTTCCTAAGATGGAGCAACTAAAACCGAGGATGATACATGATAATGCTCTAACTAGGGCAGAGAACAAGGGAACTATAAATCTCCCTGATTCTGGACAGCATATGTTTACTAATACACCTTAAGGTTAAACCAGCTCTTTTGGCTGCCACATCATCTATTGACTCATATTGGATTTGCATCCACTAACACTGTACTCATTCTGCCAGCTTCATATAAATTGTTCTCTGGCCATTCCTCTTCTGGGCTTCAGGTCACCTCTAATTAATATATTACTTCCTTCATCCTCCTGGATGTTTGGTGGTTCTGACACCTGGAATATTTAAAGAACCTTTCACACATTTATCTCCTATCTGGTTTTCCTGAAGGAAATTTACTAGCTGCTGGTTATGGCTGGTTCTGTTCTTGGCTTCAGTCCTCCAGGGTTCTACTGAAGGAATGCCTGGCTTCTCCTTGTTGTTCTTTGGAAGGGTCTCTGACTCCAACAGTCTTCACTTTTGAAGCTTGCCCTCCTTTCAAGAGCACCCACTTTCCTTCTTTCTGTGCCAATTTGGATTCCTAGTTCATTTTCAAAACTTAGATTATTGACAGGTGTATTATTTGTACTCCTTTCCTTATTTGTTCATCATTAGGTAAAACCTATTCCAGGATGCTTGTTCATCCTTGATAAAAAAACACTTTGCAACATGACTAATGTGAAAATGTGTTTGATGAGAATACATGTAGAACCCATATAAGACTGCATGCTGTCTCAGGATATAAAGGGAAGAGGAAGGGGGAGGAAATTTAAAGCTTGTGGAAGTTATGGCTGAAAACCAAAAAAATGAATTAATTAAATTAAAAAGTAATTTAAAAAATGAAGCCTAAATATCATGTTAACTTTCTGGCTGCCATGTCAAACTATTAACTCATATTGAGATTATGGTTCACTAAACCCTTCAGATTTTTGGGCAGAGTGTCTCTTTCATCTTACATTTATGAAAGTGATTTTTTAGTCAAGTATAAGGCTTTATATTTATTTCTATAAATTATCATTTTAGCTGTACTCCCTGTACCACATATGATGCTACCCATAACGGGCACTTTGTTGACTTGAATTAAATTATATATTATTGTCTTATTTCTGAGCACATGATTTAACCATCAGTGTATCCCAAATGTCCTGTGATCAAGGGAACTCTTACCAGTGATGTGTGGGAGCTAGTTCCTACCTACTCCTGAGAGCCAATTGTTAAATTTTCAATGTACACATTGGACACTGGCACATGCTACAAATCTAGGCTTAATTTGTTGTTTTCCTAATTGTCTGGACTTTAGAAAGTGATGGAGAAAAAGTCAATAGTTCAGATTAAATTTAAAATTGTAGTATTCATGTAAAAAAGGGGAAAAGAACATTTTGTACATATGGTCACAAAAAAGGTAATTCTTCTTTCTCTTACCATTACCTGTCACAAATCCTACACTCCAAGTCTTGTCAGGTTATCTGGAAGGGTACTTTTGTTTTCAGGGAGTAGGGTTGGATGGCATCTTGCTGCAGTCCAAAGTGTACTAGCTCTCAAATTAAAGGACATAACTTCAAGTCATACCTGTGATACTAAATACCTGTGAAACCTTGGGCAAGTCACACCTTGCTGGCTCTCAATTTTTTCATTCATAAAATTTGAGGATTAGATTAAATGATCCCTAAAGATGTTTCTAGCTCTTGATCTGTATTATGACAGAAATACTCAGTTACCATGAGGGGGTGGTGGTGTCCAGAGAAATTATTTGTATTGATCCAGGAAAGGAATGCAAATCACATGCATCTGAAAAGAGCACTTGTAAATGAGACTGGTGGAGATTTACATACACACAGAACTGCATGGACCTTTTCTCTACAACCTTACAGGATTCACTAATTATATTGCAGCTTGGAGAAAAAGGTCAGACCATTTTCCCAGACCTTTTTTTTCCCAAAAGCCAGCACAAACCTAAGAAAGAGCAGTAATTCTATGATGGACTGAAATGGTGGGACCATTCACAATCTTCACCATGGTACTCTTTGTCCTGTTATGCTTCCTAGGAATCATGACTAATAGCTTCATTATTGTGGTACTGGGAAGGGAGTGGGCTCGATGCCACCAGCTGTCTCCCTGTGACATGATCCTGATCAGTTTAGGTGCCTCCCGCTTCTGCATGCTGGGGGTTGGAATAACACACAACGTTTACTATTTTTTTCACTACCTACAATATTCTAAGAAACCTCTCCACCAGTACTTTGGGATTTACTGGGATTTTCTGAATTTGATCACATCCTGGTTTGCCACTTGGCTTAGCGTCCTCTTCTGTGTGAAGATTGCAAACTTCACTCACCCCGTTTTCCTTTGGGTGAAGAGGAGAGTCAAGGGCCTAGTACCCTGGTTCCTACTAGTTTCTCTGCTAATCTCTTCTATGGTCTCCATGCTATTTTTCCTGGAGAACAATGCTTTGTACCAGGCATTCCTGCAGGGAACTTTCTCTGGGAACCTAACCTTATATGACTTCACTAGGAAGCTAGATATCCACTATTTTCTGCCTTTGAAATTTGTTACTTTTTCTATCCCCTGTTCTATGTTTGTAGTCTCAACAGTTCTGCTGATTACCTCTCTGAGGAGACACTCCTGGAAAATGCAACATAATGCCCACAGTACCCAGGATGTTAGTACTCAGGCTCACAGCAGAGCTCTGAAATCTCTGGTCTCCTTCCTAGTCCTTTATATTCTTTCTTTTATGTTTTTTATCCTTGATATTGCCTTTTCAAGTGTTGGGAGTACCTGGTATTGGCCATGGCAAATTATGATTTACCTGTCGACATATTTTCATCCCTTCGTGCTTATCCTTGGCAACTCCCAGCTAGGAGGAGCACTCATGAAGCTTCTTCTTCTGCCTAAAACCTTCTGGAATGACAAGAGGATATCATCTCTTATCTAAAATATGCATATCTGTCTCCCACACCAAAGAAAAGACTCTCCTGAGGACTGGAACAGAGTACATCCTTTGACCTCAAATTTTTTATCCTATTGAAGTCCTGATGGAAATTAAATGTTTTCCTCATTCATTATTCTCATACTCAGATATTCAAATAAATCTGTGACATCATGGATTTACCAGTGTCTGACTTCCAATGAGGACTTATTGATGCTTGTCTATGCCTGCCCATTCTGTTTTATTTTGTCCTCTCTTGAGTTCACCATAAGAGGTCTCCAGCCTGGATGTTGGAGGCCTTCCTTTCTCCTGACATTTGGAGATTGTCAGTGGAATACTCTAGTTTAACATCTTTCACCCTTGTTGCTATGTCCTCTTCTTCTAAGAAAAGTAAATAAATCATTCAGATTTCAAAGGACATTTTCAAACAACCCTGAAGAAAAGTCACCTCTGGGTTTTCATTCGAAAAACTAAATGTTCAAGGATGTCACAGATGCTTTGTCTATCATAAAATCTATATGACGAATCCACTTTATATTTGTTTTTACAAAACTCTTCAATGTTGTTTTAAAGTCGTTTGTTCTAGCTAAGATAGAAGCACTTTGAAAAATCAATGTCAGAAAATCTTGGTTACAGCATTAATTATGGAAGTCAGGCTCTAACAAGCTTAAGTTGATAGAGGCAATGCCTAATTTAGGAGAGTTATTGTAAGTACATTTCAAGAAACATTAAGGGTGGGGAAGAAAGTTCATACAATCTTCTTTGATTTAGACCAGAGGGGATCTTAGGAGACATTTGTTAGTCTCATCTGTTTATTTTACCTGGGAGGAAAATGAGATCCACAAAAGTGAAATTATTCCAAAGTCACACAGATAATGAGTTACAGAGCTGTGATTTGAATTCAAGTCTTTTGATTTCAAATCAGGACCATTTTCACTAGATCCGTGCCTCTCAGCATTTTGTTTTTTTACCTTCTTGCAACAACCACAACAAAATATGCATTATGAATCCTCAATATAATTTAATGTTATTACTACTTCTGATAACTAAAATGACAACTTTTATTCTCAAAAATTCAAAATTAAAATATGCATTCCATAATTCTAAAATATGCAATTTATTTTTTACCTTTAAGTATGAAAACTAAGTATGCAATTACAAAATTTACTTATAAAATAATAAAAATATTTTGCATGCGATATTGTGTAAGAATTGAAAGGAGTAGTTCAGTAAGACGTCATATGTTTTCAATGACTTGGAAGACTTCAGGATATATTTCTTTATTACTTTGTTGAAAATTAAGTAGAATTCTAAAACAAATGAGAACTTTGAAGATATTTAAAATAATGTAGTAATCACATATGAAGAATTTGGAAATTGGATTTTTAAAAAATTGAACATACTTTTGCTCAGTGAAAGATAAACATAGTTTTGATTGTGGCTTTTCAGTTATTTTATTTTTATATTTTGAATTAAAAAATAAAGAATAAAATGATTGTTCACACTAACTTATGGTAGTAAACAGTAGCATAATTTTACCACCTTTCTTGCTGAGTGATGAAAATTTATTTTATTTTTAGCCAAAAGCTTATGACAATCCATTTTTAATGATTATGTTCTAAAATTCATTGTTATGTTAATACAGTTTCCTTTTTCATCCATTATCAGTATCTCAGCTAGAGAGATAAAAGACATCAAATAGGTTGCAATCCAATTTTATTCATTCAAATATGCAAGAATGTTTTTATTGAAAGTAATTTTAGGGGTGGAGCCAAGATGATGGAATACACATCTACTCTAGCTCTTCCTGCATAGCCCACAAGATACCTGTAAAAATGACCCTAAACAAATTCTAGAATAACAGAAGCCAAAAATTACAGAGGTAAAGAGATTTCCAGTCGAAGGTCGCCTGGAAGGCCTACAGGAAATGTCTATCACAGGGGGCACAGAACCCAGCCCAGACTTGGTTTCAGCAGGGAAGGACTGGAGTAGCCCTCAAAGCATTGAATTCCAGACAGCAGCTGCAGATTACTCAAACCTCAAATGCCAAAGACAGCTTCAAAGATCAGTGAGAAAGCTCTTACACCTGGGTGAGAAGGGAAGGAGGTCTGGCCTGGAGGTCCCAGGGCAGTAGAGCATTCATTTTAAGAGCCCTCAGGCTAAAGGCTCTGGGTGAATTGAGCCACTGGTCTTGGTCTTAGCCCTGAGTAGCAGCCCTGGGGTGAGGAGGAGCACTGGTGGAACTGGTGGAAGCTTTGGAGAGGGAATTCTACTCATAGATCCTGGGCAGAAAAGGTTGTGGTTGCTCCCAGACCAGACCACAGGGCAGGAAAGGAGTAAACTCCTCTCCCTTGGTTGTGCCACCTTGGAAGAATTGAGAACTTACAGGTCCCTAGAGTGTACCCTCCACCTGACAAAGGACTTAGAAGTCAACTAACTGGCTGGAAAAATGCCCAGAAAAGGGAAATAAATAAGACTAAAGAAGGTTGCTTTCTTGATGAATAGGTATTTTCTTCCATCCATTTAGATGAGGAAAAACAATGCTTACCATCAGAGGCCTCCAAAATACATATACAATGGTCTCAGGATATGGAAAATTTTAAAAAGGATTTTGAAAATCAAGGAAGAGAGGTAGAGGAAAAATTGGGAAGAGAAATAAGAGTGATTCAAGAAAATCATGAAAAGTGAGTTAACAGCTTGCTAAAGGAGTCCTCTAAAATGCTGAAGAAAATAACACTTTTAAAATAGACTAACTCAAGTGGAAAAAGAGGTCCAAAAAGCCAATGAGGAGAAGATTGCTTTAAAAAACAGAATTAGCCAAATAGAAAAGATGGTTCAAAAGCTAACTGAAGAAAATAGTTCTTTCAAAAGTAGAATGGAGCAGATTGATGCTAATGACTTTATGAGAAATCGAGAAATTGCAAAACAAATCCAAAAGAATGAAAACATTGAAGACAATAAGAAATATCTCATTGGAAAAACAACTCACCTGGAAAATAGATCCAGGAGAGACAATATAAAAAATATGGGACTACCTGAAAGCCATGACCAAAAAAAGAGCCTAGACATCATCTTTCATGAAATTATCAAGGAAAACTGCCCTGATATTCTAGAACCAGAGGGTAAAATAATATTGAAAGAATCCACTGATCACCTCCTGAAAGAGATCTGAAACAAAAAAACCCTAGCAATATTGTTGCCAAATTCCAGAATTTCAAGGTCAAAGAAAAAATATTGCAAGCAACTAGAAAGAAAAAAATTCGAGTATTGTGGAAATACAATCAGAATAACACAGGATCTAGCAGCTTCCATATTAAGGGATCAAAGGGCTTGGGATATGTTTTTCCAGAAGTCAAAGGAACTAGGATTAAAACCAAGAATCATCTACCCAGCATGAGTGAGTATAATTCTTCAAGGGAAAAAATGGTTATTCATTGAAATAGAGGACTTTCAAGAATTCTTGATGTAAATACCAGAGATGAATAGAAAACATGACTTTCAAATTCAAGAATCAAGAGAAGCATGAAAAGGTAAAAAGGAAGGAGAAGTCATAAGGGACTTACTAAAGTTGAACTGTTTACATTCCTACATGGAAAGATAATATTTGTAACTCTTGAAACTTTTTTCAGTATTTGGATAGTTGGAGGAATTACACACACACACACACACACACACACACACACACACACACACACAAGGAGGGCACAGGGTGAGTAGAATAGGAAGCGATGATATCTAAATAAATAAAATTAAAGGGTGAGAGAGGAATATATTGGAAGGAGAAAGGGAAAAATGGAATGAGGTAAATTATCTCATAAAAAAATCAAGAAAAATCTTTTTCAATGGAGGGAAAAAAAGGAGGTGAGAGGGAAAAAGTGAGCTTATTCTCATCACATTTGGCTTAAGGAAGGAATAACATACACACTCAATTTGGTTGAAAATCAATCTTACACTACAGGAAACTAGGGGAGAGGTGAGGTGTGGGGGGATGATAGATGGGAGGGCAAATGAGAGGAGGGTAATTAGAAGTAGACATTTTTGGGGAAGGGTAAGGTCAAAAGAGAGAATGGAATGAATGCGGGGGGCAGGATAGGATGGAGGAAAATATAGGTAATCTTTTACAACATGACTATTATGGAAGTCTTTAGCAAAGCTACACTTATATAGCATATATTGAACTACTTGCCTTCTCAATTGTCATAGGTGGGGAGAGAGGAAGGGAAAGAAGTTAGAACTTAAAAGTTTTAGGAACAAATGTTGAGAATTATTTTTGCATGTAACTGGGAAATAAGAAATACAGGTAATGGGATATAGAAATCTATCTTGTCCTACCAGCAAAAAAGAGAAGATGGGGAGAAGGGAAGGGAGAGGTGATAGAAGGGAGGGTAGATTGGGGTAAGGGATAATCAGAATGCATGGTATATTGGGGTGGGGGGGAAGGGAGAGAGAGGGAGAAAATTGCAAACTTAAAATTTTGTGGAATTGAATGTTGAAAACTAAAAATAAATAATTAAATTGAAAATAAAAGTGCTATGCTCTGTCAGCAAAGGAAATGAAGTTGTTCAAAACAAATGTGAGATGTACTAATTTAGAAACATCTCCACTCCAAACATCCTTGAGGGATCTTTGTGACTGAACTATTGTAAAACCTTCCAGAGCTCATATTGAACTTATAGGACAAAGTCAGATACAGTGTACCTTGACTCCAATGTGGATATGTCATTTTGGCTTTCTTCAAGAACAGAGGACAACTAAACAGTCAACCAATAATGGAGTATAGATGTTAATATATGCAAATTTCTAGAGGACCCTTTCCTCTTCTAGGCTCTCCTTCTAGATTCTTCTTTTGTGATTCAGAACCCTAGTAGAACTGGACAGGAAGATACATGATTACAAACTGAGGACAATTCCTCTTGAAAGTAATGGATGCAAATCTCCCAAAGGCTCAATTGCTGTCATTCCTTTTGCATCCCATTAATTTATATTGCATTTGACTAATTTTTAAGTTGTAATGCTTAGTGTCAGAAAGTTAGAATGAGTTGAAATGCTCTTCTACATCTGATCTGAGTCTATACAAGACTCCTCTTTTGTAATGCTCTGTTTTTATTTTTTTCATTGAACTCCCCTTCACATCATTCTTCCCATGCCTCAGACCTCTTTTGTTCAGTTAGTTAAAAATCTTCCTTGCTGTCAACTATAACCCTAGAATTTACTTCAAATAAATTCTTTCAGGGTTTATCTGATTATGTAAAGTAATCTAGAGACAGCTATTTCAAACACTTAACCACCTAACCTTACTTCTCAATAAAGTAAACCCAATAGAATGTTTTGGAAGCTATAGTAAAATCTCATGAGTTTGATTGGATTTATACTTGAATGGTCATGATGCTACTTTTCTTGAGGCCCATTAAGTGCTGATGGGAATAATATTTCTAGATTCTTCATGCTTGCACAAAAATGTCCATTATTTTGTTGATAAGTGAACCAACTGAATCTTTCAGAAAAATCTGCCAGCCTGGAATGCCTGTTTCTTTCTTTCTACTTATTGTAACCCAGATCAAGGCCTAGAATCCTGGGTTGGGCTGGGCAGTGTGAGGTTCCCATGTAAGAGACCAGAGGTCTCTCCTTTGTGGAGGGAGAAGAGGATCCAATTCTGCACTCCATTCTACAGGAAGATATAGAGAGAAATAAAAAACTATCCCATAGACCAAAGTAACCTTGAGAACTAGGTGCATGGAGAGTCACTGTGGATAATTTGGATGAAGACACTGCTTTAGGAAGAAATCTTGTGGGTGAAGCTACAGTGATTCAGTGGTAAGCACAGTAAGGAAGAATGTAGGCCTTGTTAATGAATTAAGAATTTTCCCTAGTATGGATATGACTTTTCTCACTGCAGATAAATAGCAGGATGGAACCCCATGTCAGTATCCATGGACCTCAGTCCCCAGGATGGGAGAATGTGCAGGAATCCAGGTGACATAAACCTGGAAAGATAGCTTTCTGTCCCTAGAAGGGCAACACTGCTGCTTGGCAGGTATTGGAGTGCGTTAAGAGCGCACAAGGAAAGGCCTCCTTTCCAGTGTGGGTAGGCTTACATGAATATTATTTCACAATTCCTGTTTCTTTTTAATACAGTTAAACTTGCAGTCTGGTTTTAAGTACTGTTTCTTGCTTCTGTCAGCACCTCTCAACTGATTCATGAAATTTAGAAGGATCCTCCCTTTCTTCCTCCAATTACTTTTCTATATTCTATGAAAGGGAAAGGCAAGGGAAAAATCACTTTTTCTAAATCAGATGACCTATATTCAAATCCTTGTCTAGAAGTCTTCTACCTATATGACCTTAGATGAATCCTTAACTTTTCCAGGTTTCAGTCTTTCTTTAAAGTAAATTGTTTTGAATAAGTCAGGGGTCCTTAACTTGGGGTTTGTCGACTTAAAAATATTCATTTTGATGACTATTTCAGTATAAGTGGTTTCCTTTGTAATTTCATGTATTTTACTTCATTCATTTAAAGCATTATTTTGAGAAGAGGTCCATAAACTCCAAAGGGAACTGGCACTCAAAGAAGGTTAAAAATGGTTTCTGAATTCATTTCTAGTTGTATATTCCTAAGACCTTCTGTAGCATCTGTGCTAGGACATGAAAATTATCTGACACTATTTCTTACAGTTCTCCATTCAGAAGCAGTTAAAATTATTTGCTAAAGGAGTGATTCTTGACTATATTTTTTGTCACAAATCTCATTATCTGTCCTTTTAAATCTATATTATTTATCTTTGAATAATGTTTTTAAAGGCAGAAAATGAAACATTTGGAAGCCATTTATGTTGAAATATAATTATAGAAAAAAAACACACCATATATTTTTAAAAGAACTCAGATTAACATCCCATGGGAAGGAAAAGGGAAGATCCACCTCCTTCAGAAAATAGAGCCTGTGCCAAGAGAAAAAGGCCTGCACCGAGGATAAGTGTGCTAATCAACAATTATTGCTACCCTTCATTCTTAGTCTGTCTCTTTCTCCCAGGGAGATTGAGATGTCTGTAGTTTATGACTCTTTCTGGATATCTTTGGGGACATGAATGAAAGAATCTTTTTCTTTTTAACACAATTGCCCAAGGGCAATTTTAAAGGTCTAGAACCATTGAGACTCCTAGGAAAAACAATAAAAACATCTTTATAATTTTTTCAAGAGAGTCTGGTTCAAGAAAAAAGGTATGATATTTATACAGCTTTGGAAGCTCACAGGGTCAATTCAATGAAAATCAGGAAAGAAGAAACATGAAGAGACAAAAGAAACAGAAATACCATGTATTCAAAGCCACATGGCGACCAGATGGAGAGATAAGGCAGCTAGGGACAACAGTCAGGGCTGCCTCTCACCACACCATCTGGCAGCCCATGAATTTCTTTTTCCTTATGTGAATGGTGCCAGACAAGAGAAAGAAGCTTTGTCCATTCAAGCCTTTTGTATGCATGCATAGTTCTTGCTTGCAACCTAATCAAAAAGTTTTTTTGTCAGCTCTCAACCAACTCATATAGGCCCTCAAGTATTAATGAGTAAGAATAGGACACTGCATCACCCATTTTCAGAAGCTGCTTCACCAAAATTTCCATATGGATTGTCCATAGACAGAGTATATTGCATATGCTCTAAGGACTTATGGACTGGAATCCCATCAACCAGGCCTCTAATTATACTAGTAATGTGGAAATGTTATAAATTATATTGGTCTTGAAGATGGTGGACTAGAAAGACACACTTATGCAGAGTCCTCCCCCCAGCCCATAAAATACCTGTAGAGATGGACTCTCAATAAATTTTGGAGCAGCAGAAGTGGAGAACAACAGAGTGGAGGAGATTTCCAGCCCAGGGTGACCTGAAAGACCCATGGAAACATCAGTTGTGCCAGACATGGAGCCGAGTACGGAACCCAGCCCAGCCTGGGCCCAGCTGTGTGGTGATGAGGCTTTGGGAGAAGGACACTTCAGGGGCAGAATCTCCAGTTGCAGTAGCGGGTCCTCAGATCCCTTGGCCCACAGGCTCCAAAGGTCAGTGACCGGGTTTTACCAGCTGGCCAGGAAGGGAGAAGGGCCTCCCCATAGCTCTGGCAGCAGGCAGCAGCCACAGAGCCTGCATAGCAGCCCATATGGAAGCTCCATTGTTGGAGTGTAAAAACCCCTAGGGGTATTGAAGAGCTGAGTCTTACCTCAGTTCTGGGTGGAGGCCCTGGCAGACCTGGTCTTTGTCTCAAACTAAATGGTGGCCCTGCCCATCCAGCTTATCTGGAAATCATCCCCCAGTGCTGGCTTGGCAGAACTGGAGGCCAAGTGGCTGTGGAGAGGTATCTGCTAAGATTCTGGGCACAAAAATCCCTCTCTGCATCCAGACCAGTACACAGTTGATTGTGCCACCTTGGAGGAACTGAGATCTCACAGATACCCAGAGCATACCCTACTCTTGACAAAGGACCCAAAAGTCAAGTGAGTGGTTGGGAAAATGCTCAAAAAAGGGAAAAAAAATAACACCATAGAAGGTTACTTTCTTGGTGAACAGATATCTCCTCTCATCCTTTCAGATGAGGAAGAACAATACTTACCATCAGGGAAAGACATAGAATTCAAGGCTTCTGTATCTCAAACATCCAAAATAAATATTCAATGGGCTCAGATCATGGAAGAGCTCAAAAAGGATTTTGAAAATCAAGTTAGAGAGGTGGAGCAAAAACTGGGAAGAGAAATAATAGAGATGCAAGAAAAGTGTGAAAAGCAGGTCAACACCTTGCTAAAAGAGACCCAAAAAAATGCTGAAGAAAATAACACCTTGAAAAATAGGCTCACTCAATTGGCAAAAAGAGGTTCAAAAAGCCAAAGAGGAGAAGAATGCTTTCAAAAGCAGAATTAGTCAAATGGAAAAGGAGGTCCAAACGCTCAGTGAGGAAAATAGTTCTTTAAATTATATTGGTCTTATAATTTGGTATGTTTTCCATATTAAATTAGAGAAAGATAGGCTTCCATATTGCTCAGCTCTCATATCTACTTCCTTCTCCTCCCAGTGCTCTATATCAGAGACCTACACAACACTTGGCATCAGGCCATGGCTTGCACACCACTTTCACCCCAGGTAAGGATTTTCAGTGGGCCATGAAAAATGTAGAGGATGTAATTGATGTTGAGATCATCCTCAGGTCCCAAAACTGTTCTCAGAATAGACCTAATAGGACTCAGTGGCCCAATAAGAAGTGATTAAGAGGTCCAATACCTTTGGGTAGGCCTGCGCAACGCCATCTTTAGGCTGTTTTGTCAGCCTACAAGCACCCCAGGAATGGTATGTTGTGCAGGCCTGCTATATATCCTGAATGAGCCCCTTTGTCCAAGTTTTGTTTCTGGATGCAGCTGGATCTACTTCTATGGTTTCTAGATAAGTTTTGCTCTTGAGTAGTGCGTGTTCTTTATTTTCTTCTGGGTGACCTTATAGAAATTTGAGCACCCTCTGCTTGTCTCTAGGTCTGTATGACTCGTCACTGGTTTGAGTTCTCTAGTTGCTTCTGTACCTAGAACTTTGGGTACATGCTAAGGAGATGGTCTTGTAACACCACCCCTCCCCTCAGTGTTATTCTTTCTTTCCAGGTTTGAGTGTAAGATTTTCTGGAGCTGTGTCTAGAAGAGTGGGGTGGGGATGAGGGGATTTTGGAAGTCTTATTCCCCTATTGATCCCATATATCCATTCCTATATGTCCTAACTAGTAAATTTGTACTTGGGATGGGACTGCATTTATTTCTTGTTCTTCTTTTTCCAAACTAGGTGACTAAGAAGTAACCTTGAGATGGATAAGTCCAGGAAACTTAGTGAGTTTCAGAAGGTCCTGAGAAATCAGTGGGGCTTTGAGCTCAGTATCCACTGTAGTGGATGATTGTAATGGTTGATTGTTATCATAATAGCAGTAGTTGAAGTGATCTGGCACTAAGAAAAGAATCAGCATCAGAAACTGAGAGAGAGATCATAAAAGCAAAAGATTTTTGGCTAACACTTGACATTTGATTGGACTGTGCTCAGTAGAAGTAAAATCTGAAAATCTAATTGGCAGGACTGTCAGATTGCGTTTTGTCTTGCTGAGGCTTGCTACCAGACTCCCAGCATATTGGAATGTCTTTAAAATTGAATTTCCCAATCCAATTTAAGTCATTTTATCAATGAACACTGTGAGTGTCTTTGTCCCCGCTTTCGATATGTGAATAAAATACCTTGCTTAATATTCAGTTAATGTGATACACTTTGTCTTCCCCTTTTTTGGGAAATCTTAGGTTAGAACCAAAAATAGATTAATGGGTGTGATGAACCAAATAAATCTGAGAGATGAGCAACCTACTTCTCCTATTGAGAAGTCAGCATTTCTCCAGAGAAGAACCTTGGGAAACCATGACCTTAGGTTAAGGGGAGGAAAAGGGAGAAAAAGTAGTTATATGTCACCAATACATGCCAGGCAATATGCTAAACACTTTTACAAATATAATCTCATTTTACTCTTATAACAACTCTGCAAAGCAAATGCTACTATTATGCTCATTTTTACAGTTGAGGAAATGGAGGCAAACAGAACTTAAATGATTTGCCCAGGGTCACATAACTAGCAAGTATCTAAAGCGGGATTTGAATTCAGGTCTACCTGAGGACAGATGTGGCACTCTATTGTGGTACCAGCTACTTCCTACAGACAGAGATTTGCACAGGTCACTAATTCCTGTGACATCCAAGGAGCAGAGCAAAGCCTAGCAAGTCATTACACTAGACAGGCTTCATGGTTTCTCAGCTTTTCTGTCAATGGTTTCCTAGCCTCAGTTCCATATAGGTATCCAAGGTTAAGGTGGGGTTTTCTACTCTGGTCTAAAAGGCTCATAGAATCATAGTTTGAAGGGATCTCAGTGACTGCCCATGACAACTTATACTTGAGTAGGAAGATCCACTAAAATATACTTGACAAATGATCTTTGAGTCTGTGTTGTAAGACCTTCAATTGTTTAGAACTCATGACCTCTTAAAATAGTCTATTTAACTTTGAGATACCTTCCTTTTTTAGGAAATTTTTCTTTCCATCAAACAAAATCTGTCCTTTTCCAGTTTCTATCCATTGCTCATAATTCTATCCTTTCATGACTATTGAAAAAAAAAAAAGAAAACCAACCTGAATTCCTAATCAAGTATTTAAGAACTTCTACTATTCCTTTTTCTTTTTTCAAGGCTAAACAAAGACAGTTCCTTGAGGCAACTCCGAAATGAAATGGTCTCCTACCTCCTCACTTTCTTGATGGCCCTTCCCTGTTTTCATTCTTCCCAAGATGTAGCAATTAAAACTGAGCATTATACTTAAACATGCTCTGACTAAGGCAGAGAACAAAGGAACTATAAATCTCCCTGATTCTGGACACCATATTTCTACTAATGCACCTTAAGGTAAAGCCAGCTCTTTTGCCTGCCACATCATCTATTGACTCATATTGAATTAGCATTCACAAACACTGCGCCCACTCTGTCAGTTTCATATAAATTGTTCTCTGGCCATTGCACTTCTGGACTTCAGGTCACCTCTAATTAATATTTTACTTCCTTCATCCACCTGGATGTTTGGTGGCTTTGATCCATAGGATATTTATAATGCCTTTCACACATTTATCTCCAATCTGGTTTTCCTGAAGGAAATTTAGTAGCTGGTTGTTATGGCTGGTTCTGTTCTTGACTTCAATCCTTCAAGGGTCTACTGAAGGGATGCCAGGCTTCCCCATGTTATTCTCTGGAAGGATCTCTGACTCCAAGTGCATTCCCTTTAGAGGCTTGCCTTCCTTTGAAGGGCACCCCCTTTCCTTCTTCCTGGGTCAACTTGGATTCCTAGTTCATTTTCAAAACTTAGATTATTGACAGGTATATTATTTGTACTCATTTCTCTGTTTGTTCATCATTAGGTAAAACTGACTCCAGGAGGAGTGTTCATCTTTGAAAAAGTACACTTTGCAACATGACTAAAGTGAAAATGTGTTTAATAAGAATATATGTGTAGAATCCATATAAGACTGCATGCTGTCTGAGGGATGGAGGGTAAAGGGAAGGAGAGAAAATTTAAAACATATGGAAGTTATGGCTGAAAAGTGAAAAAATATAAATTAGTTAAATTAAAAAAGAAATTTAAAAAGTGAAACCTAAGTATCATGTTTACTTTCTGGCTGTCATATCAAACTATTAACTCATATTGATATTATTGTCCCCTAAAACCCTCAGATCTTTGGGCAGAGTGTCTTCTTCATCTTATATTTATGGAACTGATTTTTTTAGTCAAGTGTAAGGTTTTATATTTATTTCTATAAATTATTGTCTGAGCTGTACTCCCTGTACCATGTATGATGTTACCCATAATAGGCACTTTGTTGACTTGAATTAAATTATATTTTATTGTCTTATTTCTGAGCACATGATTTAACCATCAGTTTATTCCAAATGCCCTATGATCAAGTGGACTCTTACCAGTGATGTGTGGGAGGTAGTTCTAGCCTACTCCTGAGAACCAATTGTAAAATTTTCAGTGTGAGCATTTACACATTGGAAACTCACAAATGCTACAAATCAAGGTTCAATTTATTGTCTTGCTCGTTGCCTAGACTTAAGAAAGTGATGGAGAAAATGTCAGTAATCCAGATTAAACTTGAAAGTGTGTTATGCATGCAAAAAAAGGAAAAAAACCCACTATGTGCACATAGTTATGGAAAGGTAATTCTTTGTTCTCTTATCATTACCAATCTTATGCTCCAAGTGTTGTCAGGTTATCTGGAGGAATACTTTTGTTTTTAGGGAGTAGGATTGGGTGGCATCTTGGTACAGTCCAAGGTGTACTAGCTCTCAAATTAAAGGACAGTTACAAGTCATACCTCTGATACTAAATACCTGTGTGACCTTGGGCAAGTCACAACCTTGCTGGCCCTCAATTTTTTCATTCACAAAATTTGAGGATTAGACTAGATGGCCCCTAAAGGTGCTTCCAGCTCTTTATCTGTATTATGACAGAAATACTCAGCTTCCATGACAGGAGTACAGAGAAATTGTTTCCACTCACTGATCCAGGAAAGGAATTCAAATCACATGCATTTGAAAAGAGCAGCTGTAAATGAGACTGGTGGAGATTTACATCCACACAGAACTGCATGGACCTTTTCTCTACAACTTCCCAGGATTCGCTGATTATACTGTTGCTTGGAGAGAAAGGGCAGAGCATTTTCCCTGTATATTTCATCAAGCAAAGGCCTGCAGAAACCTAAGAAAGAGCAGTAATTCCATGACGGACTGAAATGGTGGGACCATTCACAATCTTCACCATGGTACTCTTTGTCCTGTTATGCTTCCTAGGAATCATGGCTAATAGCTTCATTATTGTGGTACTGGGAAGGGAGTGGGTTCGATGCCACCAGCTGTCTCCCTGTGACATGATCCTGATCAGTTTGGGTGCCTCCCGCTTCTGCATGCTGGGGGTTGGAATAATACACAACGTTTACTATTTTTTTCACTACCTACAATATTCTAAGAAGCCTCTCCACCAGTACTTTGGGATTTACTGGGATTTTCTGAATTTGATCACAACCTGGTTTGCCACTTGGCTTAGTGTCCTCTTCTGTGTGAAGATTGCAAACTTCACTCACCCCATTTTCCTTTGGGTGAAGAGGAGAGTCAAGGGACTAGTACCCTGGTTCCTACTAGTTTCTCTGCTGATCTCTTCTATGGTCTCCATGCTATTTTTCCTGGAGAACAATGCTTTGTACCAGGCATTCTTGCAGGGAACTTTCTCTGGGAACCTAACCTTATATGACTTCACTAGGAAGCTAGATATCCACTATTTTCTGCCTTTGAAATTTGTTACTTTTTCTATCCCCTGTTCTATGTTTGTAGTCTCAACAGTTCTGCTGATTACCTCTCTGAGGAGACACTCCTGGAAAATGCAACATAATGCCCACAGTACCCAGGATGTTAGTACTCAGGCTCACAGCAGAGCTCTGAAATCTCTGGTCTCCTTCCTAGTCCTTTATATTCTTTCTTTTATGTTTTTTATCCTTGATACTGCCTTTTCAAGTGTTGGGAGTACCTGGTATTGGCCACGGCAAATTATGATTTACCTGTCGACATATTTTCATCCCTTCGTGCTTATCCTTGGCAACTCCCAGCTAGGAGGAGCACTCATGAAGCTTCTTCTTCTGCCTAAAACCTTCTGGAATGACAAGAGGATATCATCTCCTATCTAAAATATGCATATCTGTCTCCCACACCAAAGAAAAGACTCTCCTGAGGACCAGAGCAGAGCATATCCTTTGACTTCAAAGTTTTTGTCTTATTGAAGTCCAGGTAGAAATTAAAAATTTTCCTCATTTCTTATTTTCATACTTACATATTCAAATAAATCTGCGACATCATGGATTTAGATGTGTCTGACTTCCAATGAGGACTTATTGATGCTTGTCTATGCCTGCCCATTCTGTTTTATTTTGTCCTCTCTTGAGTTCACCATAAGAGGTCTCCAGCCTGGATGTTGGAGGCCTTCCTTTCTCCTGACATTTGGAGATTGTCAGTGGAATACTCTAGTTGTCCTCTTAACATCTTTCACCCTTGTTGCCATGTCCTCTTCTTCTAAGAAAAGTAAACAAATCATTCAGACTTCAAAGGACATTTTCAAACAACCCTGAAGAAAAGTCACCTCTGGGTTTTCATTCGAAAAACTAAATGTTCAAGGATGTCACAGATGCTTTGTCTATCATAAAATCTATATGATGAATCCACTTTATTTTTGTTTTTACAAAACTCTTCAATGTTATTTTAAAGTCGTTTGTTCTAGCTAAGATAGAAGCACTTTGAAAAATCAATGTCAGAAAATCTTGGTTACAGCATTAATTATGGAAGTCAGGCTCTAACAAGCTTAAGTTGATAGAGGCAATGCCTAATTTAGGAGAGTTATTGTAAGTACATTTCAAGAAACATTTTTTTAAAGGGTGGGGGTGGGGTGGGAAAAGAAAGTTCATACAATTTTCTTTGATTTAGACCAGAGGGAACTTTAGGAGTCATTTGCTAGTCTCATCTCTTTATTTCACCTGGGTGGAAAATGAGATCCACAAAAGTGAAATTACTCCAAAGTCACACAGATAATGAGTTACAGAGGTGTGATATGAAATCAGGTCTTTTGATTTCAAATCAGGGCTGTTTTCACTACACCAGTGGCTCCCAACTTTTTTGTTTACTTATCTTCTTGCTATAGTCACAACAAAAAAAAGTGTATTAGGAATTCTCAATGTAATTAAATATTACTAGTACTCGTAATCATGAAAATGACAACTTTTATTCTCAAAAGCTCAAAATTAAAATGTGCATTCTACAATTTAATATATACAATTTATTTTTTGCCTTTATGAAAACTAAATGTACATTTACAAAACTTTAATTATAAATATTTTTTGTGGGATACTGTGCAAGAATTGAAAGGACTAATTCAGTAAGACTTCACATGTTTTTAATGACTTGGAAGATTTCAGGTTATATTTCTTTATTATTTTGTTGAAAATAGGTAGCAGTTTAAAATAATTTTTGACAACTTTGAAGATATTTAGAATAATGTAATAGTTACATATAAAGAATTTGGATATTGGATTTAAAAAAAATTGAACATGCTTTTGCTCAGTGGAAGACAAACATAGTTTCGATTATGGTTTTGTATTTATTTTATTTTTATATTTTGAATTAAAATAAAAAATAAAGAATAAAATAATTGCTCACACTAACATATGGTAGTAAATGGTAGGATAATTTTACAAGCTTTCTTGCTGAGTGATGAAAATTTATTTTATTTTTAGCCAAAAGTTTATAAGACAATCAGTTTTTAATGATTATGGTCTAAAATCCATTGTTATGTTAATACAATTTCCTTTTTCATCCATTTTAAGTATCTCAGCTAGAGAGACAAAAGACATCAGATAGGTTGCAATCCAATTTTATTCATTGGAATATGCAAGAAAGTTTTTATTGAAAGCAATTTTAGGGGTGGAGCCAAAATAGTGGAGTAGAAAGATGCACCTACTCTAGCTCTTCTCTCTTAGCCCACAAAATGCCTGTAAAAATGACCCTAAACAAATTCTAGAGTAAGAGAAGCCACAAAACCATGGAGTTAAAGGGATTTCCAGCTCAAGGAAGCCTGGAAGTTTGACAGGAAAGGTCTATCATGGGGGGGCTGAGCCCAGCCCAGTTTTGGCTATGCTGCACAGACAGGACTGGAGCAGGCCTCAGGGAGTGGAATCCCAGACAGCGGCTGCAGGTTCCAGATTCCTCAACCCCAAATGCCAAAGGCAGCTTCAAAAATCAGTGAGAAAGCTCTTACACCTGGGTTAGGAGGGAATGAGGTCTGGTCTGGAGGCCCCAGGGCAGCAGTGGTCCCTGCAGCAGAGTGGTCATTTTAGGAGTACTCATCCTAAAGACTCTGGGGGAATTGAGCCACTGATCTGAGTCTCAGTCCTGAATGGTGGCTCTGGGGTGAGGAAGAGCACTGGCGTGATGGAGCTGGTGGATGCTCTGGAGAGGAAATTCTATTCACAGAACCTGGGCAGAAAAGATTGTGGTTGCTCCCAAATCAGAGTGCAGGCCAGGAGAGGAGTAACTACTCTCCCTTGATTGTGCCACCTTGGAGGAAACTGAGAACTTAGAAGTCCCTAGAGTACACCCTCCACCTGACAAAGGACTCAAAAATCAACTAACTGGCTAGGAAAATGCCCAAAACAGGGAAAAAGAAAGACTTTTGAGGTTTTCTTTCTTGGTGAACAGATATTTTCTTTCATTCTTTCAGATGAGAAAGAACAATGCATACCATCAGAGGAAGACATGGAAGTCAAGGTTTCTACCTTTAAATCCTCCAAAATAAATATTTAATGGTCTCAGGTCATGGAAGAGCTCAAAAAGAATTTTGAAAATCAAGTAAGAGAGGTAGAGGAAAAATTGGAAAGGGAAAGGAGAGCAATTCAAGAAAATCATGAAAAAACAAGTCAATAATTTGTAAAGGAGATCTTAAAAATGCTGAGGAAAATAACATCTTTAAAGATAGGCTAACCCAATAACAAAAATATGTCCAAAAAGCCAATGAGGAGAATAATGCTTTAAAAAGCAGAATTAGACAAATGGAAAAGGAAGGTCAAAAGCTCACTGAATAAAATAGTTCTTTCAAAATTAGAATGAAGCAGATGGAAACTAATGACTTTATGAGAAACCAGGAAATTATAAAAAAAGCCAAAAGGATGAAAAAAATAGAAGGCAATGTGAAATATCTCATTGGCAAAACAACTGACCTAGAAAATAGATCCAGGAGTGACAATTTAAAAATTATGGGACTATCTGAAAACCATGATCTAAAAGAGAGCCTAGACATCATCTTTCATGAAATTATCAAGGAAAACTGCCCTAATATTATAAAACCAGAGGGTAAAATAAATATTGAAAAAATTCACCAATCACCTCCTAAAAGAGATCCCAAAAGAAAAAACCTTAGGAATATTGTAGCCAAATTTCAGAACTTCCAGGTAAAGGGGAAAATATTGCAAGCAGCCAGAAAGAAAAAAAATCAAGTATTGTGGAAATACAATCATAATAACACAATATCCAGTAGCTTCTATATTAAGGGATTGAAGGACTTGGAATAAGATATTCCAGAAGTCAAAGGAACTAGGATCAAAACAAAGAATCACCTATCCAGCAAAACTGAGTATAATACTTCAAGGGATAAAATGGCCATTCAATGAAGTAGAGGATTTTTAAGCATTTTTAGTGAAAAGACCAGAGCTGAATAGGAAATCTGACTTTTAACACAAGGATCAAGAGAAGTATGTAAAGGTAAAAAGGAAAGAGAAATCATAAGGGACTTACTAAAGTTGAACTATTTACATTCCTACATGGAAAGATAATGTCTGTAACTCTTGAGACTTTTCTCAGTATCTGGGTAGTTGGAGAGCTTATTTACATATAGATAGAGTGTACAGGGTGAGTAGAATGGGAAGGGATCATATCTAAAAAATATAATTAAGGGATGAGTGAGGAATATATTGGGAGTAGAAAGGGAGAAAGAGAATGGGGTAAATTATCTCTCGTAAAAGGTGAAAGAATAAGCTTTTTCAATGGAGGGGAAAAGGGGGTGAGAGGGAAAAAGTGAAACTTGCTCTCATCACATTTGACTTAAGTAGGGAATAACATACACACTCAGTTATTAAAATCTATCTTACATTGCAGGAAAGTGGAAGAGAAGGGGATAAGTGCAAGGCGGGGAGTGATAGAATGGAGGGCCAATGGGAGGAGGGATTAATTAGAAGTAAACATTTAGGGGAAGGACAAGGTCAAAACAAGGTCAAAATAGAATAAACGGGGAGCAAGATAGGATGGAGGGAAATATAGTCAGTCTTTCATAGCATGACTATTGAGAAAGTCTTTTGTGTAACTACGTAAGTATTACCTATAACGAATGACTTACCTGCTCAGTGGAGATGTGTGTGGGGATAAGAAGGAAGAGAAGTTGGAACTCAAAGTTTTAGGAATGGATGTTGAGAATTGTTTTTGCTTGCAACAGAGAAATAAGAAATACAGGTAATTGGATATAGAAATCTATCTTGTCCTACAAGAAAAGAGAAAAGATGAGGATAAGGGAAGAGAGGGAATATTGGGCGAAGGGGTAATCAGAATGCCTGTTGTTTTTAGGTGGGGGAAGGGAGAGATGGGAAGAAAATTTGTAATTCAAAAATCTTTTAGAGATGAATGTTGAAAACTAAAAATAAATAAATTAATTTAAAAAAGTAACTTTAAAAAAATTCAGATGATGCCAGGCCTTTTTTGAATAAAATAGTCACATCACATTTCAAAAATCAGATTTACAGTATTCTGCCTATGTTAAGAATTATATATGGAGGGGGAACAAAAACCACTATGCTAACTTGTTAGGTTTAGTTTACACACACACACACACACACACACACACACACACACACACACACACACACAGTAAGAAACAAAACAAAATAGCCATTACTTTTTTCATGAATTCCTTGCAAAAGTAGTACAAACTGTTTAAGCCAGAAAGAAAAAAAACAACTTGAAAGGACCCTTTAAAGCCTATAAACATGGCAATAGATGCTCAATTTCACAGCCCAATAGATTTCCTCACCAGTTTCTCTTTTCTCAAACCAGACAATTCCCCATCTCTACTTATTTTGGATTCACTTTTTCTTTGAGGCAGTGGACTAAGAAAAGCAGGGGAAGTAAAGTGTAATCTCATTCAAGGTACAAACTTGGTATTTGGTTTAGTTTTGTATTCCCAGTATCTAACACAATGTTTTGCACATAATAGACACTTATTGTTTGAATTTAATGGAACACAGTTGAAGGAGGATCACGTAGAAAATCAGGTCTTTAGATTAACTAGGCTAATGAGGCAAGAGTGATATCTTTTTTGACAGTCTAATTCAAAGGCTGTTAATTTTCTAATATGATATTATGTAATGTCACAAAACACTCAGTATTCTCAATTTTATGCCTCCAAAATTTCAATTTGTCAATCATACTTTGTCCTTTCTCCTGAACGTTAAACATATTTGTACTTTTACCCTGTAGTGATATATTGAATTTGTTAGGTTTTGGAGCAATGATTGTTTTATATACTAATCCTTGTAGCTATATCATACCACAAGATCCCTCATATACTGCATCAGGGAAAAAGGATGATCAGTAAAGATAGGAACCATGCCTTTTTTCAGCTCAATTGGATGAGTAATAATTTCCCCACAGGAAAGACATCTAACATCTGTGTGCGTTTGAAATGTATGATGCTTGATGCATATCTCTCTACCTAAAATGTTAAACAATTAGGAGTTAGATTTGATAAAATTAGTAATTTTGAAAGCACTAACACATTTTTAAGTTGTGACTTTCTTTATAATGTAGAAACATGGTTGTGTATGTTGCAGTATATCCATGGTATATTTTTTTAACATGCCAAACAATGTCCTCAAGTTTCTCAGTCATAGAATTTTCTCCATCTGTATAAATTCCAGAAGAGGACTCTTTGATTTGTTTTTCTTCAGATTCACTATTATGAGTTAGCTAAGTTAAAATATCTTTCCCAGTTGTATGTCCTGTTAATTGATAATAAAATAACATATTCTCTTATCTTTTACCTTCTTGCAGCTATCTTACAAATACACAATGCCTAGTCCTTTTAATAGTTTCTCTTTCTTGACACAGCTACGAAGACGTATACTTGACAAACCATAAACGAACAGGAAAAGTTAAAAGAGAAATTGTTTCTAAAACAAAACAATTGAGAATTTTTTTGACAGACATTTATTAAGTGCTTATTATGTGTCAGGTACTAGGCTAAGCACTCCAAAGGAAAGCAAATTACAATCTCTGCTATCGTGCCACTGAGTCTAATGAGCTAGACAACATGAAAACAACAATGTACAAATAAGCTATATACAAGAAAAATTGGAAATAATCAACAGTGAAAGGATCCTAGAATTGAGGGGAATTGGGAAAGATTTCCTGGAGAAAGTTGGGACTTAAAGGAAGCCAGGAAGTACAGAGAAGAAGAGAGAGAATTCCAGACAAGTGTGTGTGTGTGGGGGTGCAGCCAGTGAAATTATCCAGAGTCTGTATATGGCCTGCCTTATTCAAGGAACACTACCAAAAAGGTCAGTATTCCTGTATTACAGAGCGTGAAGTGAAGTGTGAGGTATAAGAAATTTGGCAAAGTGTGTGTATGTTGGGAATAGCTTTGAAGGTCAAATAGAGGAACATATTTGATTCTTCAGGAGATAGACAGTTATTGGAGTTTATTGACTTGTAGCAGTGGTGATGTCATGGTCATTCCTGAGCTTTGAGAAGATAACTTAGACAGATGAGTGGATGATGAACTGAGAGTTGTAGCAAGGAGACAATCAATAGAATGTTGCTATAGTCCAAGGATCTGGTGATGAGAGATGGCAACAGGGTGGTGCAAAGTCAAGGCATAGAGGGAGACATATGGAAAGATATAACAACAGTAAAATGAACACCTTTTGGCCATAGACTGATTATGGCAGAGTAAAAGAAAGAGCAAAGAGTTGAGGATGAGCCTGGGTGACTGGAAAGATGGTGGTAGTCTTGACCATAATAGACAAGTTAGGAAGAGGGGTAGTCAGCAGGAAAAAGCAATAAGTACAGTTTTGAACATGTTTAGTTGCAAATGTCTATAGGACATTCCAAGAGTCAGCATGACAGAATAAACAGTAAAGTGCCATAACTCTCCCATATTTACCTCCAAACAATCATAAAATATCACTCCAAAGCAAATCCCGAAATAGCTGAACCAGCGAAAAGATGGAGTGAAACAATCCTTTAGTCTAAGAACTTTGGAAGATCAGTAAGAAAGGTATGTCTAATTTGGATAAAACAGGAGTATATTGTAAGACAGGAAATTTTCCAGCAAGTCAGCAGCAAGGCCTGCTGCAGCAAACCAGTGGGAGAATGAGCCCCAGTGTAGTGGAGCAGGCAAACACTGACACTAGGACCCCTCACATTCCTTGACACATCCAGGGAACCAACAGACTCCAGCTCTGAGAACTACCATATGCTTAAGCTCAGCCCTAGAGAAATGTAATAACACCCACCAGGCCTCAACACGTACCAGATACCCCCACTAGGACCCCAGCTCAGCACCAGACAAGCTCCCAGACACTTATAGACCCCCAGCAGCACCAGCTGCCTCCTAATACCAGACATAAGGGTCCCCTGGGAGACTCAGAGCAACATCAGCACAGAACCAGATAAACAGCCAGGACCTGCAGCTATTGGAACAAGAAAATTGGGACACTGCCCCTTCAACCCTAGCTGCACATCTCAAATTTAAAAGAAGGGAAAAGGGCAACAAAAGACGAGCAATACCTAACAATAATAACAACAACAAAAGAATATGACCATAGAAAGTTATTGTGGTGACAGAGAAGACCAAGACAAACTCAGAAGAAGATAACAATGTCAAAATATCTATGGGCAAAACCCCAAAGAAAAATGGGAAGCAGTTTCAAGTCCAGAAAGAACTCATGGAAGAGCTCAAAAAAAGAACTTAAAAATCACATAACTGAAGTAGAATAAAAAAGGGAAAAGAAATGAGAGGGAGGCAAGAGAAGTTTGAAAAAAGTCAAAGACTTGGAAAATTGATTAAAAAGTAGAATTGGCCAAATGGAAAAGGAGACACAAAAATCCACTGAAGAAAGCAATTCCTTAAGGAGTTCAGCTGACCAAATTAAAAGAAAGTTCAAAAGGTAATTGAGGAAGAAAACACTTTGCTAAAAGGTACTATGAAAATAAAGCAAAAACAATACTAAGCAAAGCATCATAATTCTTTTTTTAAATTTTATTTATTTTCAGTGTTCTACAATCACTATCATATAACTTAAATTTTTTCCCTCCCTTCCCCACCTTCCTCCCTCCCTCCCCCTCCCTCCCTGAGACTGCACATAATTTTGTATAGGTTCTACACATACATTATTATTAAATACATTTTCACCATAGTCATGTTGCATAGAAGAATTAAAATGAATGGTAGAAATCATAAAACAAACCAAAACGTAGTACAAAAGAAAATGATCTGCTACATTCTGTAATTGAATTCCATAGTTCTTTTTCTGGATGTGGAAGGCATTTTTCCTTAAAAGGCCATTGGGAATTTTTTAAGTCTTTGCATTACAATGAAGGCCTAAGTCTACCAGACAAAATCCTCACACACTCTGGTTGTTGCTGTGTACAAAGTTCTCTTGGTTTTGCTCCTTTCGCTTAGTATCAGATTGTATAGGTATTTCCAGGTTTTTCTAAAGTTTTCCTGTCCATCATTTCTTATAACACAATAGTTTTCCATTACATTCACATACCACAATTTATTCAGCCATTCCCCAATTGATGGGCATCCTTTTGATTTCCAGTTTTTGGCCACCACAAAGTGTGCTGCTATAAATATTGTTGGACATGTGGGACCCTTTTTCACCTTTATGATGTCTTGGAGGTATAGTCCTGGAAGTGGTATTACTGGGTCAAATGGCATGCACATTTTTGTAGCCTTTTGGGCATAGTTCCAAATTGCTTTAAAGAATGATTGAATCAGTTCACAGCTCCATCAACAATGAATTAGTGTTCCAATTCTCCCATATTTTCTCCAACATTTAACATTTGCCTGTTTTGTTATATTAGCCAATTTGATAGCTATCATGTGGTATCTTAGAGTTGTCTTGATTTGCATCTCTCTAATAAGTAATGATTTAGAACATTTTTTTATATGACTACAGAGAGCTTTATTTCTTCCCCTAAAAACTGCCTGTTCATATCCTCTGATCATTTATCAACTGGGGAATGACTTGTGTTCTTGCACCTTTGACTCAATTCTCTATATATTTTAGAAATGAGGCCTTTATCACAGACACTACTTGCAAAAATTCTTTCCCAGTTTTCTGTTTCCCTCCTAATCTTGGTTGCATTGGGTTTGGTTGTGCAAAAACTTTTCAGTTTAATGTAATCAAAATCATTCATTTTGCACTTCATAATGCTTTCGATCTCTTGCTTAGTTAAAAATTCTTCCCTTCTCCATAAATCAAACAATTACATTGTCCCTTGCTCCACTAATGTTTTTATAGCATCAATCTTTATACCTAAATCATGTACCCATTTTGACTTTATTCTTGCTTACTGTGTCAGGCATTGGTCCATGCCTTGCTTCTGCCACATTCTTTTCCAGTTTTCCCAGGAATTTTTGTCGAACAGTAAGTTCTTATCCCAGAAGCTAGAGTCTTTGGGCTTATCAGACAGTAAATTTTTATATTCATTGACTACTGTGTCTTGAGCACCTAGCTTATTCCACTGGCCTACCCTTCTGTTTCTTAGCCAGTACAAAGTGGTTTTGATAATTCTGCTTTATAATTTGGGATCTGTAGAGCTAGGCCACCTTCCCTGGCATTTCTTTTCATTAGTTCCCTTTGGACCTTTTTTCTTTCAGATGAATTTTGATATTATTTTTTCTAGCTCTAGAAAATAATTATCTGATAGTTTGATTGGTATGGCACTAAATAGTAAATTAATTTAGGTAGAATTGTCATTTTTATTATATTGACTCAACCTATCCATGAACAATTGATGTTTTTCCACTTACTTAGATCTGACTTTATTTGTGCGAAAAGAATTTTGTAACTGTGTTCATATAGTCCCTGGATTTGCTTTAGCAGGTAGACTCCAAAATATTTTATAGTGTCTACTCTATTTTATTCATATTGTCATTCAAAGATATAATGCTTTCCCAAAGAACTGTTTTTGTACTATCCCATAAGATTTGGTAGGTTGTTTTGTTATTGTTATTCTCTTGAATGAAGTGGTTGATTGTTTCTATGATTTGTTCTTTAATCCACTCATTCTTTAGGATTAGATTTAGTTTCCAGTTAATTTTTGGTCTATCTTTCCATGGTCTTTTATTACATATAATTTTATTGCATATTATCTGAGAAGGATGCATTAACTATCTCTGCCTTTCTGCACTGGATTGTGAGGTTTTTATGCCCTATTACATGTTTGATTTTTGTATATGTGCCATATACTGCTGAGAAGAAGGTATATTCCTTTCTATCAAAATTTTTAAAGGAGAAGTTACATGAGTTGTAGGAAGGTATAGATTGCAAAACTATATTTGTGGGGGACCTCAAATGTCCCCTCTCAGAACTCAACAAATCCAATCATAAAAACAAACAAGAAAGAAACTAAAGATGTAAATAGTACATTAAAAAATTTAGAAATGACAGACCTCTGCAAGATTCAGCCATGTAGGGTGACATCAAAAGCAAAACTGAAGAGTATCAAATGGTTTTCCTGTCATGTTTATGGGGAAGGGAAGAATTCATGACTAAACAAGAGATAGTAAACATTACAAAATGTAAAACATATCATTTTGCTTATAATAAATTAAAAAAAGCTTTTGTACAAACAAAACAATTGCATCTACAATTAGAAATAAAGCAGAAAGTGGAAAATAATCTTTACAGCAACTTTCTCTGATAAAAGTTTCATTTTCTTAAATATGTAGAGAACTAAGTCAAATTTCTAAGGATACAAGCCATTCCCCAAATGATAAATGGTTATAGAATATGAACAGGCAGTTTTCAGATGATGAAATTAAAGCTATATTTAGGCATATGGAGAAGTGCCCTAAATCACTTTTGATTAGAGAAATGCAAATTAAAACAACTCTGAGGTACCATTTCACACCTATCAGATTGACTCTTATGACAAAATCCAAGAATGATAAATGTTGCAGAGTATGTGGAAAAATTGTTACATTAATGCATTGCTGGTAGATTTGTGAATCGAACTGTTCTAGAGAGCAGTTTGGAAGTATGTTTAAAGGATAACCAAACTATGCATACCATTTGATCTACAATACCATTACTATGTCTGTATTCCAAAGATACCATAAAAAAGTAAAAAGGACATATGTGTGTGTGTGTGTTTGCAAAAATATTTATAGCAGCCCTTTTCATGGTGGTAAAATATTGGAAACTGAGGGGATATCCATTAATTGAGGAATGGCTAAACAAGCTGTGGAATATGAATGTAATGGAATACTGTTGTGCAATAGGAGATGAGGAACAGGCCAACTTCAGAAAAACCTGGAAAGACTTGAATGAACTGATGCAAAGTGAAATGTGCAGAACCAGAAAAGCATTGCAAACAGTATCAGCAATATTGTGTGATGATCAGCTATGGATAACTCAGCTCCTCTCATCAACACAATGATCCAAGGTAAGTACAAAGGACTCATGAAGGACAATGCTTTCCATATCCAAATAAAGATCTGATGGACTCTGAATGCAGATCAAAGCATATTTTTAACTTTCTTTTTTCTTATGTTTTCTTTTTTCTTTTATTCTGTTTCTTCTTTCCCAACTGTGACTAATATGGAAATATTTTTACATGATTACACTTGTATAAACTATATCAAACTACCCTCCATTTTCAGGAGAGGGGAGAGGATGGAAGAATAAAAATTTAGAACTCAAAAATCTTATAAAAATCAATGCTAAAACCTTTCTTGATGAATAACTGCAGGACAAATAAAGTACTATTAAATAAAATAAAAAAAGATGTATATAGGGCATCCAGTTTGAGGTGTCTAGTAGATAATTGGAGGTGGAATTCTAGTGGTCAGGAAAGAAGCTAAGGTTGGATAAGGAGGTATGAGAGTAATGACAGTGAAATAGTATAGAGAGATAATAGAAGAGAGTGGCCCGGACAGAGTCCTGTGGGATACTCATAGTGGGCATGACCTGGATGAAGACCCTGCAAAAGAGACTAAGGATGGATCAGATAGGTAGAAGAACTAGGAGAGAGTAGTGTCAGGAAAACCTAGAAAGGAGATAATATCAAGGAGAAGAGACTAATTGACAGTGTCATAGGCTGCAGAAAAGTAAGAAAGGATGAGGACTGAGAAAAAGTCATTAGATCTGGCAATGAAGTTAGTAAATTAGTAAATCTGGAGAGAACAGTTTTGTTTGAATGATGAGGCTGCAAAGCAGACTGTAGAGGGTTATGAAGAGAATGAGAAGGGAAATGAATACTCTCATTGTAGATAGTCTCAAGCAGTTTAGCTACAAAATGGAGGAGAGGAATGGGATGATATCTAGAGGGAGTAGCTGGATTTCTTGAAGGTTTTGTGTATATGTATATAGATCTATATTTATGTAGTTATTGTCATGTTAAATTATTATAATGTGAGCTCCTTGGGAACAGGGTCTATGTTTTTGTGTTATTTGTATCCCAAGAACTTAATGGGTGGCCGGCACATAATAAGTGTTTAATAAAAGTTAACATAGTGACTGATTTGTTAATGAACTCCCTTATCCCTCCTGTTGGCAATCTCTCCCAACATTGTCTTATCTGCACAATTTCTGAGCTTGCAATCACTGATAAAAATGTTAGACAAAGAGGGCCAAGTATGTTTCCACAAGGTGCTCTGCTGAACATATCTGGTTGCATTAACACTGAATCATCATGTAGCTATTAAATCATTTCTGAAACCATCTAACTGTACTATTACCTACTCCAAATTTCTCTATGTTCTCCATAAGCACACTAATGACACTTTATCATATTCTTTTCTTGAATCTAGGTAGATGATATCTATAGCACTACTGTCATCTACTGGCGTGGTAAATCTGTTAGAAAAAGAAACGTTAGTTTGGAAAAGTTTGTTCTTGAAGTTATACTGACTCTTGGTTGAATTAGATCAATGGTATCAAACTCACATGGAATAAGGGCCACTAAACTGTGTATGAGTATCCTTATAAAATTGCATAATATTATCTGTTTTATTTGTTTTCTTAAATATTTTCAAATTATATTTTAATCTATTTGATAGGTGCTCAGCAGTATTGTGGGGTGCATAGGGTGGCATGTTTGACACCTACAAACCAGATGATCATTGAGATTCCCTTGAGCTCTAAATTTTATGATCCTATTGTAACTGTCACTTTCTTTCTAGATGTTCATTAACCAGCTCTTTAATAATCTCTTCAAAAATTATATACAACTATATATAAAGAGAACCAGAATTCCATTTCCTCTAGTGTGTAGTTCTGAGAAAGTGTTGAAAGACCTGGTTTTAGGTTGTTCCCTTCTCTTAGGACAGTTGTAGAGATATGTCTGTATGTATGCTAGCATTGTGTTTATGTCCACTCTTGTTTTTGCAAAATTCCAATAAATGTTTCAGAGCACGCACAAAAAGTACTTTTGAGGAATCCAAGTCAAGTTCACTGGCCTATGGCTTTGCAGATTCTACTCTTTTCTCTTTTTTGAAAATAAGGAACCAATCTTGTGATTCCTTATTCATTTCCCACATAACTGGATCTAAATGATTGATTGGACAAAAAGCAATCAGCTCCCTTCCCCTCCCTTGCTCATCCTCATCAAGTTCTCAAAGTAATCAGATTCTTTCAGTGGGACTACATTGTTTGTTTTTCACTGGATCCAGTTTTTTTAAACTTATTTTTATTCTGAATTTAATGAATACTAAAGAGAAAAATTTTTGCGTACAAAGTAGAGCATAAAAATGATTACATGTGAAATAGCAAGTCAATATTACACAGATTTTACATATACACACACATAAAGATATTAATATCTTTATTATATACGGGGGGTATACATATACAGGGGGCTTGCTATCAGAGGTTCTTTGATCTGCTTCCCTAAAAGGAAAGGTAACTTTTGAGGGGTTAACAATCACTTTAATCAAGTACAAGTATCAGAGAAAAATCAAAATAAAACTTTCAGAGAATCAAAGATCAACAGAAATGGCTTCTGCCTGTATATATTTCTGTATATATAATGAATTTAACATGATACTTTAAAAGCTGTCTTGTTTTTGTTTCTGAACTTCTTTCCACATATTTTTAAGATTTTATTGTTTCCATTCTTTTTTTGGGTGGAGGACACTGTTGCTATCTCCCTGAATCCTCCTTCCCCAAATTAAAAAAAAAAACAACACCAAAAACCTTGTAACAGATAAATGTATTCAATCAAAACTAAGCCACATAATTGTTATTTCATTGTGTACTTTTTGTCTATAACCTCTGTTCAGAAGTGGTATGTTTTATCATCAGTATACTGGAATTGTGGTCAGGTATTTTTTTTGTTTGGAGTTCTTAAGTTGGTCCAAGTTATATATACACATATATATGTGTATATGTATATACGTATATATATTAATTGCACCATTAATATTATGTGTTTGTGTATGTATGTAGTGCAACAGTTCATAGAAGTCTTCCCATGTTTCTCTAAAGCCTTTTCTTTCATCAACTCTTATAGTGAAATAATATCCTTTTCTATTCATATATGTTTTGTTCAGTCATTCCTCAGCTGATGGGTACTCCTTTCGATTCCAGTTTTTCGCATAAAGAACTGTGTATTTATATACATATACACAAATATGCATATATATGTGTGTATATATGTGTATGTGTATACACACATAAATGTATCTGTTTATATAAATATCTTGTATCTGTAGTTATGCATATCTATCTATATCTATACATATATATGGGTTTTTTCCTTTTTGATCTCTTTGGGGTATAGGTATCATACAATGTATAGATGTAAAATGTGTAAAATGTATGCATAATTCAATGACCTTTTGGGTATATTTCTAAACTGCTTTCCATCATAGTTTGATCAGTTCCTAGCTCCTCTAAAAATTCATCAGTTTATTGATTTCACAGCTCCTTCAACAATCATCATTTTCCTTTTATGCTATCTTTGTCACTTTGATGGGTATGAGGTGGAACTTCATAGTTTTTTTTTTTATCCAATAGTAATTTAGAGCATATTTTCATACAACTACTGATTACTTGGTTAATTGACATTTTCTAAGTTGAGAGTTGCCATATCATTTCTAGGAAAAGGTTATGGTGCTTCACTGATCATGGATACAATTTATAACTAGATAAACTTGAATTTGTGCCTTCCTTGCTGCACATTTCTTTTATCCCCAGGGCTCTTTTTAAACCTTTTTTGTCCTCCAGGCACTCAGGACCCACATTCAATCATCTATTCCAACATCCACACTATGGTATTAATGTTCCCTAAGTCTGTCCTTTTCCTGATGTGCCAACTTTCCAAAATTTCCTCTCCTTTTTAATTTTTCTCACATTGTTCTTCTCTCTGTCCAGTTACCAGAACATCTGATTCTTCAAATGTTAGGAGTTATTTGAGAAGTATGGAGAAAGGAAGCTATTCAATGAAACAAATTTACATTGAGGTATAAATTAGTGAAAAGTAACACCCCTCCCAAAAAACCTCCCAAGAGTTATCTGTTTTTTAGAGAAAAGCTCATTAACCAAGTAGAATATTTCAGTGGAAAAATTTCAGATAGTATAGAGGAAGATATGTGGGAAGTGAAACAACTTTTGGTAATCTTCTAGAAGCATAGTAACGATACCACTTAAATCCTGAGTATTATGAAAAAGCATTCAATGGGACCTCAGATCATTGGTCTGCTTCCTCAAGTCTTCTCTCCTCTCTCTTGAAGATGATCTAAGAAATACTTTCTAGATCCCTCACTCTTTCTGATTATATTTTCTTTAGCTTCTGCTTCCTATGTACCTGTAACATACACACATAACATGTGTTGGGAGCAAGGGTCGTAGGAGGCAGAATGAGAAAGATGGAGCTTAAGTCATGACTCATATATCTACTAACACTGTACATTGCTTCACGTTTCTCAGAATTAGTTTCCTCATCTGTCAAATGAGGATAATAATGGCTCTTACCTCACAGGATTGTTCTAAGTATCAAATGAGTTGCCATATATAAAGCAGTTTTCAAGCCTTAAAATACTAGGTTTTATTATTGGACTTTGATTTAAAATTGAAGGATTGTTTCTACCCCGTAGCAGCCTTATGACCTTGAGCAATTCACATCATTTCTCTACATCTCAGTTTTCTTAGCTCTAAGTATTGTATGGATCAAATGGCATAGTGTGTGTGAAACTGCATAGTACACTGTATAATTCAATACACAGATAAAATGTTTTTTAAAAAAAAAAAAAACCTCAGACAAGACAGGGACGTAAGAAAAGTGGAGAACTCGACCTTACAGAAAGTCACAGTTTTAGGAAATGAACATAGAATCCCTTCAGAATGGGCTTTGCCTATTCGATAGGTTGTCTTGGATAGTGCAGATCTTGCCAGGAAAAGCCAAAGACAATAAAGACTGGGCTTAAAATCACCACCAGTCTCAGACAGAAGTCTCAGGTCATTATAACCATGGTACAAGGCCATGGAGACAGAGTCAGGCACTGGAATGTGTGTCTTACATTGACACCAGCAACCAAAACTCTACTCTCCTCTCTTTCCAGGAAAAGTTCTCCATCAGAGGAAACATCATCATTGAAAGTTGTCTTAGACGGATGAGAGTTTCTTTGTCCTGAATGCTTTGGAATCAAGGACAGAATTAGCACTTGAAGCTTTCTGTGTCCATCTGTTTCACTCCTATATATGTGTATTTGACCATCCCATTAGGCATATCCTAAGAATTTGTACATTCTATTTTATTGAAACTTTCTGCTCCTTTAACGTTGATATTTATTCAGTACTGCGTTTCAGTGGCAGTGGGATGTAATAGATAACAAAGATGTATGATGATTTATTGGACAAGAAGTGTGGCATTATGGAAAGAATACAGGACTTAGATTCATGGACTGTTTTGGTCCTTTACTAATTGTGTGACATTAGAAAAGTCATCAGACCTTTTTGAGCTCATTTTTTTATCTAAAAACTGGGGATAATAATACTTCCTTTATCTACTTCAAAGAACTGTTGTAAAGATAAAAAGAGATTTTTTTTGTATATGTACATAAATGTATGTATATATTTCTACACACATATAAACATAATATATACCCATACCTCATAATATTATACCATGGGCATAAGGCTACCTATCAGACATGGAGACCATAGTGAGGTAGGAGATAGGAGTTTTAAGGTACTACATCGTTTTCATCTGGGTGACATGGTTGTAAAGCATAGCTACTATGATGTGGACACAGAAAAGGGATAATGCATGTAAATAAATTTATCATTACTGACCTGAAAACAGTTTGAGATCAAAGTATGCCTAGATGTAGGGCTGGGAAGGACCTCAGACATCCTTTGGTTCAATTCCCTTATTTTACAGTTGAAGAGTTTGAAGCATAGGGAGGTTCAGCATTTTACTCAAGGTCATATGGGTAGATTATTTCATCAAAACACAGTAGGCTCTTTGCCATGATGCCAGGACACTTAGCAAAGTGTCAGAGGTCATTATTGCCATCCTCTCTCTAAGTACCCACAGTGCAGATTCCCAGTACCTTCCTTTCCTTCCATAGGTCACCTTGAGTCCATACCCTATTGTAGATTGGGAATTCTTCTCTCCTTTGTATAACAATAATCTTTCTCCCTTCCTCAGGCTGAGCTCTTTGCTATCACTTTTCTCAGTGCAGCTTTCATATCCTTGTTTCTGAGACTGTAAATCAGGGGGTTGAGCATGGGGGTTACCACGGCATAGAACAGCACTATCATTTTGTCCTGCTCAGCTGAGGCACTGGAACGGGGCTGCATGTAGGTGAAGAGGGCCATTCCATAAGACATGGATACCACAGTGAGGTGGGAGGTGCATGTTCCAAAGGCTTTACGACGTCCCTGGGTAGAGCGAATACGTAGGATAGCTGCTACAATGTGGGCATAGGAGAGGGAAACCAGGCAGCAGGGCACCAGTAGCACTATGATACTAGATGCTAAAATAATAATCTGATTAAAGGTGATGTCTACACAGGCCAGCCTCACTATGGCCAGGGTCTCACAGGCCACATGGTTTAAAACATTGTGTCCACATGTGGGGAGTCTCATTGTGACTGCTGTCTCCACTGCTGAATTGGCCAGGCCAATGAGCCAGGAGACTATTGCTAGGCCTACATACATTCCTCGGTGCATAATCATCACATACTGCAAAGGGTCACAGACTGCTACATAGCGATCATAAGCCATTGCTGCCAATAGTAGAAACTCAATTCCACCTAATGCCAAAGAGAAGAAGAGCTGGGTTGTACATCGGGGGTAGGAGATGGTCTTTTGCCCCATGAGAAAATGTGCTAGCATCTGTGGGACCCCACTAGTTGTGTAACAGATGTCAATGACGGAGAGATTACAGAGGAAGAAGTACATTGGAGAGTGTAGTCGAGCATCCAGCCAGATCAGAAGGATAATTAGCCCATTGCCCAGCAACGTCATCAAATAGGTGGCTCCAAAGAGCACAAAGAGCCCAATTTGAGTCTGCTTGTCAGTGGAGAGTCCCAACAAGATGAACTCATTGACCCAGGTCATGTTATCACCCTCCATGGAATAGGGAAGGCCAGGCTGCCAGAAAAGGAGAAGCAATAGCAAAATACCACTGAGCATAGCATTTGAGGGTTTTTGATTCAGTTTACCAAAGTGAATGGGATTCTATTCTGGGCACTAAATTGAGATTCTTCACCAGGATTTGAAGGGGAAGATCTTGGCTGACCCCACCAATGTTAATGTATGATGAAAGGGGGACCCTTTTTCAGATTGGTAATTATAGCTATGTCTCTAGTTTTTCAAACTATGTTATTTAATTTGCAAAAATTCATATTTCTTTGATTATTTAAAGAAGAAATTAATCAAGGTCAATACCCTAGTATTTCACTTGTACTGAAAACATTTGGAATGCTTAGTCATAGCCAAAGTTAGTGATGAGAGAAAGTCTAAGCTCTTAGGAGTAATGGCAGCCAGTCTTTTTAGGCTTTCGTTGGGAGAGTCAATCTTCTCACTGCTAAGACTTGGGGCCAGAATGGCAGAATAGGGACAGAATACCTCTATCTTTGTTTTAGTTTCTGCTGACTTGTTCACCAAGAACAAACTGATCTAAGCAGCATGCCAGTATTTATTAGATTTGTAATTGTACTGATCACTTCCAACAAAAAGAGTTTAGTATTCTATAATTCTAAAAGTTGCTCCATTAGAGAGGCATTATTATATAGTGAAAAAATAATTGGTGTCTATGTTCTCTTCTCACTCTCATTCTCTCTAGTTCCATATTACTACCTAACCATGCTTTCCTTATCTATTATTTTTTTTTTGCCTTCCTATCTGGTTAGCATCAAAGAAGTAGATACAATTAATGCTCATTATTTGGGTAGAGATTGAAAAGAGAAAATTCACATTGATGACATCAGCAGTAGCAGGAAGATTTGGGGAATCACAGAAATGTTCAAAGGGACCTCCAGGTCATCTTATTCCATGACCAAACAGGAATTCCCTCTAAACCATTCTTAACAAGTGACCATTCCTCCTTTACTTAAAGACCTCAAATGAGAGGGAACCCAGTGCCTCCCAATCTAGATCATTCCTCTTTTGGATAGCTTTTATTATTAGGAAATTTCTCTGACAACCAGCAACTTCTACTCATTCTTCCTAGTACTGCCCTCTGGGATCAAAAGGAACAAGTTGAAGTTCTTTGTTTTTCAGCAGCTCTTAAAATACCTGCAAACAGCTATCTTTGAGATGTTTTCCCCATTAAATCTTCTCTTCTGGAGGCTAACTACTCTCACTTCCTTTAAGCAATCTTTATATTGGAGGATTTTGAGGCCTCTCCACCTCTAACACTAATCTGTTAGTGTTATTTGTGTAACCTAAAGTAAGATTACTTATTCTTCCCCTAAGTTTCCTCACTAGTATGTAAAATGAAGGGACTGGACTAGAGCTCTCTGAGATCCCTCCCTGCACTGAATCTATGACCCTATGACCCTTTGCCATTCGGCTTCTCCTCCACTGAATATTTTCTAGCTTGTTAATGTCCTTCCTGAAATGGGGCACCCAGAACTGAATACAGTCCTTGAGATGTGATCTGACTGTTATGGGCTCTTGTTCCTAGACCTGGGCACTGTATTTCTCAATACAGTTTAAGACTGCATGAGTTTGTTGACTGGCCCATCACACTGGTGATTTGTACTGGGTCTGTAGATCACTAAAAATCTCAAATAGTTTTCATACTATTGTTTAGCCTTTCCTACCTCTGTCTTGTACTTGGGAAATTGACATTTTGAACCCCAAGAACAAGTTATCCCTATTAAATTCCTTTTTACTTGATTCTGTCCAGTGTTCTAGCCTTGTCTTTTTGATGGTCATCCACTGTTTTAAATATGTCTTCTTTTGTGCAGTCTGTCAATTTAATGTGCATGCCCACTATTCCTATAACCAAGTCATTGATAAAAATATAAATAAGAAGATGTTAATCATTGAGCACCTATGAAGGTGACATTGAACTATGAAAAACTACTCAGTGGGTCAACCCATTTAATCAGCTGTAGATAACCCAACTGTGTAACTGTCTTACCCATATCTCTTGTCTTTTCCCTAAGAACAGCATGAGACTTTACCAAATGTTATGCTAACATTTAAGCAGATTATGTATAGCATTTCTCTCATTTATTAGTCTAATAATCCTGTCAAGAAAGCAAGTGAGGTTAGATTGGAATGAATTGTAAAGATTTTTTTTTGTAGTCAGTAGCATTTGAATAGGGGATCATCTATTCTTAGTGGAAGACTAGGGAATGAATGGTGAAACTACATGAAATTTGAGCTGTATTATCCTACATAAATATATTTTGTAGTTGTGAAAAAGAAAGAAAGTAGGTAAGTAATTCCTTGTCCTTTGTTCATTCAGAAATACATTACCTGAGACAAAGAATCACGGAATTTGGAGCCAAACAATCGATCTTGGGAGACTATGTTTCAGAATTGAAACTAATTCCATCAGCCACATTTTTGATTGTTTTTCTTTTTGTTCAGTTGTGCCTGATAGTAGATGACCCCGTGGACTTTGTCTGTGGGCTTAAGGTATTGGATTGGTTTGCTATTTTCCTTTCTGGTGTGACTCCATTTTATAGATGAGAAACTGAGGTAATTGGAGTTATGTGACTTGTCCAGGGTCACATAGCTAGTAAGTGTCTGAGGCCAGATTTGAATTTAGATCTTCCTGACTCCAGGTCCAAGACCAAGGTGCCTTATCTAATGTGTCATCTAGCTGCCCAGACATTTTGGATTAGGGGACATCATATTCATTGCCATAAAACTCATTGGGTTCTTTGTTCAAAGTGCCTAATTCTGAGATTATTCCTATTGGCTGAAAGCTAGTGGAACTGAGGCTGAGGTAGAGATGCTTAATGAATTTTTGAGATGAGAATTGAATTGAATTGTGGGGCTCCCTTCATTCTGTAATAAAAATTTATTCATTTTGTAATAAGAGGGAGAAGTTGAATACTCTAGCCAGGCCCCATCCTTACCTAGCATCATAATCAACTATACATTTCTTTGGGACAAGAATTCTATTTTCTGTACTATTCCTTTCTGATTCTGGAAGAATCTATGCCCCTTAGTCACTTTGTCAGTGATTTATAGATTGGTTGATTGGTATACTCTGGTTCAGGGGAGAAATCTGAAGAGACATTGTATTCAACCAGTAATGAAAGGGCAGTGGGAAATAATAGGGTAGTTCCTACTGCTCCTAGGTGGGTCAGTATCTTGTCCTCTTCTCACCTTCATCCATTGTTACCTTTCCCTCAGTATCTCACCAGGTCTCAGCAACTAACCTTGAGCAGCAGACGAGTTTTCACTGGGGGGGTTGTACTTCTTCCAGGGCAGTTCTTAAAGCAGATGTCTTCTTCTTCAGTTCCTGAAGATTTTTTTGTGTTTGTGCCTTTCAGGTAACTTCTCCAGAGCTGAATCCCTTGAGGGCAATTACTCTGTCCTGTTACCTTCTTTTTTTTCTTTTTTCCCTTCTATTCTTCCCCAACATCTACTGCTCTGCACTCATAGCTTCCCCTCCTCCAAATTCTCTGTGGAATAAACAAGTTGAAAACATTTTACCTAAACTTTTAATTGTGCTCCAGATTCCCAGCCCAACCATCATGTCTCTGTCTCTTCCCTCCCTTCCCCCACCCCATTGCCTCTTTAGGGACCCTTTGAGCATTACCAAAAGAGAAAATTCTTGTCCTTATTAGTCTATCTGGGAGTGGGTGATGGTGGCTCTTGGAGAAGAGGATGAGGAGAATGAGTCTCTACGTCTGGTTTGTACTGTATCAGACAAGACCTGGAAAGAAGTTCTTATGGTCGTACTCATGTGCAGTAACCATGGAATTGGTGGTGAGAATAGGGGAAGGCAATGCAGACATTTATAGTACTTTCTTGGGCCTCTGAATGTTGTAACAACAACAGTTATGATACCTAGTATTTATAGAGCCCTTTCAGAGCCTTTGTCAGGAGCTTAGGATTCATATGTTATCTTATTTGGAGCTACAAACCCAAGGTTTGAATACTGATTTTGCAATTATTAGCTGTATGAGTGTGGAAAAGTCATTTTGTTCTTCTAGGGCTCAGTTAATTGTAAAATGGAGGGTTGCTCTAGATGATCCACGTGCTTTCTTTCTATCTCATGTCTATGAACCGTTAAAATACTAGGAATGAATGGACTTTCTTAGCCATCTGAAGAAAAGTCTACAAAGTAGAGATGATTTTGACAAACTGAAATTGCTCTCAATTCATACTTCTTGAAAAGATGGAAAAATGAAGGAGAGGAACTCTTCATGCTTTCCCCTATGCTACCAAGGTTCTAGTCCAGGCTTCCAGCTTATAGACAGCTGATTGACACAGTGGATAGAATTGTGGACTCACAGTCAAGGAGACTGGGGCTCAAGTCCTACCTTATATTAACTAATTGTGTGATCCTGAACAAGTCAATTAACCTTTGTAAGTTTCATTTTCTTCATCTATAAAACGGAAACTACAACATCACCTTTTTTTAGTTATTTTGAGGACCAAATGAGATAAAATGTCCATATAAAGCTCTTCAAAAAACTTACAGTGCTCTGCAAATGCTGGCTATTATTATCATTATCATTATTTTATTAGAGCATTCAGAGGCCAAAGGGATAAGAATTATAGATATGTTCTCTCTTTCCTACTCCTCCCCCCCACTAATTCCATAGTTACTGTATATAAGTATCACTATTAGAGCTTCCTACCAGACACTGTCCTATAGAGGACAACCCAGTCATAGAGGCTTAGTCTTTTCTTCTTCCTCACTTACAGCTACCATCACTCACTCCTCGATGGAGTAACAGGGACAAGCTTTTGTTTTCCTTGATGCTCAAAGGATTCTTAAGTGTTTCAGGATTATGAATGATTCTTTAGGTCCTAGCCTGGTTTTGGGTGATTCTTGAGGTAATAAATTCTCTTTTATAGAAAATATTCAAGTGAGGACCATCTGCTGGTTTGTCTTAGTCATTTTAAAGGTTCGTGAACAGGCAGGGTTTAGATTAGATGACGTTTGAGATTCTATCTAGCTTTGAGGTTCTATAACAGTAATAGCTAACTTTTATATAGCGCTTTACTGTTGATAAAGCACTTTACATATAGTGTCTCAATTGATCATCAGAAAACTTCTTGAGAGAGGTGCTATTGTTATCTTCTTTTTATGGATGAGGTAATTGAGGCTGAGAGAGATTGAGTGATTTGTTTGTATCACAAGGACTAGTAAGTGACTTAGGCAGGATTTGAACTCAGATCTTCCAGACTCCAAGTCTAGAATGCTATCCACAACTCCCCAGTTCACTCAGATGCAGATCTTTCTTGGTCCTTACCTTCCAGAGAACTCTGATTCTAATCCTTATGTAACCCACTTTTTTTTTATCTTTTACTATATTGTTCCATCTAGGTACTTGGGTTCCCCCAAGACATGATATGCTTAATACAGTATGGGGTGTTCAAGGAAAACTAACACCTCTGGTGTGAAGGCTTGCTGAGCCCTTTACAGAGCTGCTCATCTCTCAACTTTCACTTTTGGTCCCAATAAACTGTAGCACACTCAGTGGCCACACCCAGTAAACCATCTCAGTAGACAAGCTAAACCAGGTTGAGAGTAACCAACAGGCCACCAACACGTTAGTGAACTGGGGGTATGTTTCTACCCCAAGCATGTGGGCAGATGAGAACAATTTGTTCCAGTGGCCATGAAGGCGGTTAAAGCAGGTGCTGTGGAGTGTATTGAGCTTGGTCAGATATTGAAGAAATGTTAAGCTTATCCATTGCATCAATTGTCAGTCATTCTGACTTTTGTCTTACCCCTGGACTTTGATGACTCTGTCTCACTTAAATCCAATTAAAACATGAGTCGAGGCATCATCCCATGATGTCATTGGTTTTCTTTGAAAATGAAGGACAAAAGACAGAACAACCTGATACTAGCTTAAAAAGGATAAGTTTTACTCAGTTCTCTATTTCACATTTTCTCCAGTTAGAAAGTCAACATTCCTACAATCCATTCTCCAGCTCAAATGAGAAGTTTTTAATTTCATCTTTCCTTCACAAAGTTGTTTAGGCTATGGACAGAGATTATGTTTCCCTATGGAAGTCTTTTGTATATACTCTCATTTCTGCCTCAGAAGCCAAAAGGCCTTTTCTTCACCATGCAATGCATGAACAGGAAATGGTTATAAAACACATGTACATCAAGCAAAGTTCATGTATTACTGAGTTCATGCACAGACTGCTGTGTGTGTTCATAAGGACTGAGTTCTCATTGACCAATCTCACTTACATATTTATCTGGGGTTTTTGCATTATTTGTTATCTTAATAAATAAATGGCCAGTAATATTGATGTTTGGGTGAGTCTAGCAGTTTAGGGTTGCAGAATGAGAGAAGAAAAACAACTTACAGAAAAATAGTCTTTTCATGCTTTTATATGCTGAAGTGGGGGCTTGATGCTAATTTATAAAATTTTTGACAGAGAGTTCATATCACCCTCTGTATGTTTATACTGAGCTTTATAGAACAAGTTATTCTTGATTGTAAATCTTTTTTTCATTTGCCCTTTGGGATATTATATTCCAGGATCTCTTCCATTTTCACAAGAGTTTTCCAGGTCATTTGTGATCCTGCTAATGGTCCCTTAGTACACAAAACATTTCTTTTTGGAAGCTTGCATTATTTTTTTTCCTTGATGTGAGAACTCTGGATTTTAGTTATGACCTTCCTGGGATTTTTGTTTCTTGGGTTTCTTTCAAGAGGTGAAAAGTAGATTCTATATTTTTCTCTCTTGTTCTAATTGATCTGGGCAATTTTCATTCATGATTTATTGAAATCTAGGCTTTAAAAATCATAGTTTATAGGAACTCCAGTGAATTCCTAATTTATCTCTCCTTGACCTATTTTCCAGAGTAGTTATTTTTTTAATTTCAGATTTCTGACATCATTTTCTATTTATCTTTTTTAATTTTGTTTTACTATTTCTCACCATTTCAAGGATTCATTTTCTTCTAATTTACAGGAAATTTGTTACTTGGATAAGTTTCACCATTGTCTCTTCAAAGATATTTATTTTCTCTCCAATTATTTCCTCACAGCTTTTATTTAATGTGTTTATATCTCATATTTTTTTTCTTTTATGTATTCATGTGATGCTTATAGAAAATTCCTTTTTATTCCCTTTTGAAGATTTTGTGATTATTTGGGAGTTAATATCTCCTTCGTTTGGGGGTAATTTCTAGATTTGTAAATAATATATTTTAGACTTTTGGTTATCTTTTTCAGTTTACTCATTTTTCTTTCTTAGTTCCTGAGTTTAGAGACTCAGAAATACATAAAATATATGTATAGTACTATATAATATCAACCTAAATTTTATAATGTTGATTAATCAATTATAACATCAATATCCTATAAAATAAAAAGAAAAAAGTCAGACTTCTCTGGTATGAAGGGAGGTGCAAACAATTTTGCTCAGGTTTTCCAAATTGCCAAGGCATTGTACCACTAACACCCATGAGGTGAAAAGGATAACTGTATATACCTCACCTACTCAGGGAGTCATTCTTTGTAACAAAGAAAAAAAAAGGAAAGAGGCAAGAAAAGCAAAATGAAACAATTCCACATAATTAAGCAGTATATTAACTGAGCTGGGTAATGTATATAGTATTCTAGACCGGGAATCCTCCACCTCTGCAAAGACCAGAGGGAGATGATTTCCTCAACTCTTTTCTAGGGCCAGTCTTCTGGCCCATTGTAATGAAATAGAACTCAGTTTAATTTTAATGATATTCTTGTCCCAAAAACATAATCTAATCCTACTCCCGATTTAACAGATGATGAAACTGAGACCTAGGAAGATGAAATGATTTTCTGGAGGTCACACTGGTGATAAGAGGCAGAGCTGAAATTCAAACCCAGGTCTTCTGATTCCAAACTCCATGAATCTTTTGTTTGCAAAGAAGTTGACTGTTCAATCGCAAGCCTTTCTTTCAAAGTCTACCTGGACTCCCTCCTTTCCCCTTGTACCTCTCCCTCCCCTACCCCACCATGGGGTCCTTTGCAAAACTCTGTAGAACAGGACTTTTTTCTTTCACTGCAGCCTAATTACCAAGTAAGTCAATAGACAATTATTAAGTGCATACTATGCGCCGGATACTACACTAAGCTCTGGGATTACAAAAAAGAGGCAAAAGGTAGTACCTGCCCTGAAGAAACTGACAATGTAGTTGAAATTCATACTATCTAAGGGTGTTTCAACATCACAGTTCAGACATCCATAGAGGAAATAAAAAGATCCTTTGCAGAACAAAGCAGAAACTGTTATTTTTTTTTAAAGTCAAAACTAGTTATCTAATAGCATGTAATTTTCAACATCTAGTCCTTAGGGTATGAGATTATTTTCAAGCTGATATCTCATTGTCCTTTCAGTTCTATTTGAAACTTTAAAAAAATTGTGGATTTCTTTTTCTTTCTTTACTAATTTTAATTATCATGTACATGTAGGATTTGAAAACACTGTATTTAAGTACTCCCTCCCAAACTCTCTCTGCCCTTATGTGATAATTTATTCATGAGTTGGAAAATGAAAGCTAGTTACAAATATTTTGGTTTTTTATTTATTTTTTTTTTACATTTTACATGATTAAATCTATTTTTTTTGGTAAGGTTTTCTCTTACTATAAACATGCATAAGCTTTTTTTTTTGCTTTATTTAGTTTAATCTTCTAATGAATAGATCCATAGGAGGTCAGATTTAAAGCTAGAAAGGATCTTTGAGGTCAACCTAGTTCAGCTTCTCATTATATAGATGAAGAAATGAGGTCCTGAGAAATAAAAGGAGCTTTATCCCCTTCTACAAGTTGCCATGACTATTGGATATCTCCTGCTCAAAACAACTGTTAAATTCCTCTCTGAGAGCTTCAATCATCATAGGTGTCTTTATGTATGAGCAACCTGCTGTCTGGCTTTCATAAAGTTCTAAAGGTATGGAGCTCTATCTGGTTCACAATTTGAAGGCAAAAGGGTCAAGGGTGACCTAGAGACTAGAGATTTTCTGAGTATTTTGGGGAAAACTATTTCTACAATATTCTGTTCTCATTGGCTAGCAGATAGACTGGAATAGCCTAATATAATGTGAAAAAAATTGTTGTGTAACTCAGGTTAATTAATAGATATAGTTTCTATAATTCCATGGGGAGCTGAGTTGCCTGGACCTATTCCTTGGACTTTATTTGCATGGCACTCCTGTGTCTTATGGGAAAGACTATGAAGAGGCATTTGGATCTATTGCTAATCCATATCCGCATTGAGACTCTGCCAAGAAGGAATGATTGGTTCTTCTCTTGGGTGGTATAAACTCTCAGTCTAAGCTGAAGGGATATATCCTGAACTTTAGTACGCAGGAAAATAAAGGTCAAGGGTAGTTGGGAATAGTATCATGCAGCATTGCTTTCTTTCTGAAACTCTAGAAGGCAATGAGCCAGTTTGTGGCTTAAAGACTTGTACAATGCCAGAGCTGCCCCAAAAGGCCATTTCAGAACATTATTCCATATTGCTCTCTATTGGATCTGAAAGAGTATTGATCCTTGTGATATCTAAATGTGATAGACTGTGGACATTGGAAGTTAGCCTAGCCAAACAATCACCAAGCATCTATCAAGTTCCATGCTATGTGCCAATCCCTGTTTTAGGAGCTAGAAATATGAGTACAAAGAATAATAAAATGAGCCCTATTCTTAAGGAGCATACAATTCTATCAGAACACGAGGGACTTCCGGAAAGTAAAAAGCAAAACATTCAGAGTAGCCAGTAGATTTAAGCAGATTAGCAGCTGTTAGTGGAGGTAGTCAACCAATTCTCTATAAGGAACAAATTTATGTGAGAAGGCGGCAAGTCTATAATATTAAGAGCTTTGTAGGGAGAGCATAGAGACCTTAGGCATGGAAAGATAGTAGAAATGATTTAAGGACCTTACAGTATAGTGGAGGGCAAAGGAAGGCTTTGTAAATTGTCAGTCTACATCTTCTACTCCATTTCAATCCCATCTTTCACTCCTTCTACCCCCTACCCTATTAAAGGGCAAAAGGCTTTATCTTACTGAGTTATAAACCTTTGCTCTCTGGCTACCTGTCTTTCTGAACATGGACCTTGTGTTTTTTTCTCACTGTGCCTTGGAATCAATCACCAAGTTTTTGGTAGTTTATTATTCTTGGGCTTTCTGGATTTGAGCAGATAACTTCTAAGTTTTCTTCCAACTCATGGAATGGTTGATAGAAGGTTGGACTTGGAATCAAGAAGACACAAGTTTGTTTTCTTTGAGGCTTGCCAGTTTTGAGACCATAGGCATATTGCTTCCTGAATTTCAATTTTTTCATTTATAAAATGGGAATAACAATACTGATAGTTCCTATCTCATGTAGGTCTTACAAGTCTCAAACTAAACAATGTACATGAAGTACCTGGCTACCCTTCAACCATCTCTGTGATTCATTTCAATTGCTTTTAAGCAGGAGATTTGGGCATGGCCTGACCCTAATTTACACTGACAATTGTTTTGAGTTTTTTCCTTCAAGTCTTTGAGCTTAATAGATCACATATGATAACTGTGACTAACCATGGTCACAGTCCATACTCAAAGAATTCATTCTCTCCAGGCATTTCTCCATAGTGTCATTTTTTGATCAATCTTAAAAGACTCCTTTGGTGAATTCCTTGGGTTTGATACTGAGAGTTAGGACCAGGTAGCTTCTCTCAAGCTCCTCTATTCTTCACTTGGAGTCAATTAGTTACTATGTTGAGTGACAGGGGAAGGAGTGCTTCATTAGTGGTGTCAGGCAATTATAGAGAGTTTGCTAAGTGCTCAACAGAGGTGGTACCAATATTTGAAAGGAGATATTTGTTATCTTTTCAGGAGAACTGTGAGGTCAGATGGGAAAAAATTACATCCTTATTTTCATTAACTTTTGGCTCATTTGTAATACTAATTGTTTCATATTACACACACACACACACACACACACACACACACACAAACATATTTCTGAGAAGGGATTTCCGCACTGGGTTGTGAGATTTTTATGCCTTAGTGCATGGTCAATTTTTGTATATGTGCTATGTACTACTGAGAAAAAGGTATATTCCTTTCTCTCTCCATTCAGTTTTCTTGAGAGATCTATTATATCTATCTTATCCAGAGTTTTATTCACCTCCTTAACCTTTTTCTTGTTTATTTTGAGGTTAGATTTATAAAGTTAAAAGACGGGGAGGTTGAAGTCCCCCACTAGTATAGTTTTGCTTTCTATTTCTTCCTCTAACTCTCTTAACTTCTCCTCTAAGAATTTTGGATGCTATACTACTTGGTGCATATACGTTTAGTAATGATATTGCTTCTTTGTCTGTGATCCCTTTTAGCAGGATATAGTTTCCTTCCTTATCTCTTTTGATTAGATCTATTCTTGCTTTTGCTTTTTCTGAGATTCAGATTGCTACCCCTGATTTTTTACTTCAGCTGAAGCATAATACATTCTACTGCAGCTTTTTACCTTTACTATGTGTGTATATATATATCTCTGCTTCAAATGTATTTCTTGTAAATAACATATTGTAGGATTGTGGTTCTTAATCCATTGTGCTTTCTACTTCAATTTTATGGGAGAATTCACCTCATTCACTTTCACCATTCTGATTAGCATCTGTGCCTTTCTCTCCATTCTATTTCCCCCATTTATGCTTTTTAGTTCTCCCTTCTCCCTTCCCCTACAAAATAAAGTTTTAACTTTTTGACCACCACCTTCCTCAGTGTTCCCTCTCTTCTATCAGCCCCCTCTCTTTTATTTCCTTTTCCCTTACTACTTCTTTCCTTAATTTTAACCTCCCCTCCCTTTTCTTTCCCCTTCCCCTTCCTACTGCTTATAGGCCAAGTTAGATTTCTATACTTAATTGAGTTTCTTTTTTCCTCCTTGAACAAAATCAGAGTAAATCTCAAACAGTGCTCATCTCTCTCCCCTCTTTCCCTCTACTATGTTTTTGTGCCTCTTCCTGTGATGTAATTTACCTTTTTCTGCCTCCACTTTTTCACATCTCCTGTTACAATCTTTTTGCACCCTTAAATCATGTTTTTTGTTATCACATCTGTTAATTTGTTCCCACTCCCTCTAACTATGTATATCCCTTTTAAATATAATAATAAATATATAATTCTCAAAATGAACAAGCATCATCCTCCCTAATAGGGATGTAAACAGTTTGCCCATATTGAATAACAATTTTTCCCGTTTACCTTTTTATGCCTCACTTGAGATCTGTATTTGAAGATCAAATTTATTATTGAGCTCTGGCCTTTTCATCATGAAGGTCTGTGTGATCCTGACTATAGTACCTTGGTATTTGAATTGTTTCTTTCTGACTGCCTGCTCTACTTTCTCCTTACCTTGATTAGTTCTGAAATTTGGCAACAATATTCCTTGGTGTTTTCAGTTTGGGATCTATTTCACGAGGTGATTATTGGACGACTATTTTGCTCTCTAGATCTAGGACCTCAGGGCAGCTTTCCTTGATGATTTCTTGGAAGACATTGTCCATGCTCTTTTTTTTTATCACGGCTTTCTGGTAGACGAATAATTCTTAGATTTCCTATCCTGGATCTATTTTCCAGGTCAATTGTTTTTCCAATGAGACACTTTACATTTTCTTCTATTTTTTCCTATTTGATTGATTCTTGTTGTCTCATAGAGTCATTAATTTCTACTCGTATTTTTAATGCATTACTTTTATCAGTTAACTTTGCATTTCCTTTTCCATTTGTCCAATTATTCCAGTTAGGTTTTGTATCTCCTTATCCATTTGCCCAATTTGCCTTTTAAATTCTTCCATGAATTCCCTTTTCGTATTTTTAAAATCCTTGGCCAATTTTTCTTCTACCTCTCTAATTTGGCTTTTAAAATCCTTCTTGAGCTCTTCCAAGAATGTTCTTTGGGCTTGAGATCAGTTCATATTCCCTTCTGAGGTTTCAGATGTGAATACAATCTCTGACCTCTTCTGTATTTGTGTTTTGGTTTCTGCCCCATAGTAAGATTCTATGGTCTTTGCATTTCTGGTTTGCTTCTTGCTCATAATGATTGCCTTTTTCTTGGCTTTTAATGTGGATATCTGCTTCTGGGGCACAGGAGGCTCTGTCCACAGTCCTTGTGCTGAGAACTTGAGGCTTTGTGTGTTGTGGCCTCTGGTTCATCTATAAGCTTGAATATTGCAGCTTACCTAGTACTGAGCTGGAAGGTGTGTCCCAGGGCCAAGGCCAGGTGAAGTCTTTCTGAGTTTCCCTGGGGTTATCCTGAAGCTCACTGTGTGAGGTGTGGGCAAGATGTGGTCTGGCCTCAAAAGGTCTCCTCCTCTGAGCTAGAGCACAGGCAGGCTCAGTGATTGATGAACCCAAATCTGTGCTGGTGTCTTCCCAATTCCCCTTGCTGTGCTAAGGCATGCCTGAGGTCCTGGTGTTGGCACTTATGGGCTCCCCCCTCTGGGGCTCAGGATTTCCCCCTGTTTTGCTGAGGTGGGGCTGTCTGGTACAGCTCTGGTCCTGCGCTGGTCCTCTTCAGACACAGCAAGATGGTCTCTCCTTGACAATTTTCCTAGCCTCTCAAGCCAAGAGACCGTTTATCTCTTTGACTGATCCCACTGTTCCAGAATTTTTCCTGGGGAAATATTTTCTGGGTTTTTCAATGTCAACAAGCAGAGGGGGAGAGCACTTACAGATCACTCCACCAATTTTGGCTCCTGGAAGTTCAAGTAGGTGACTTACAAACATTTAATCTGTGGGCTGATAGTCTCAGGAGCAGCTGCTGCTGTTACCAGGGTACTGAGGTTCTCTATCACTCAGTTCCTCTGGACTTACATCCTGTGCTTACTTGTTTGATAATCTGCACTGTTGCTTCTCCTTCGGTCTGCCCAAGTGTTTCCTGCTCAGCTTTGCTATGGCAGCATCTGTGCTGGTACCAAAACATATATTCTTTGAAGTTCTTTTTTATTGTTTTACTAAAATTCTAACATATCTAGCATTTCGTTATTATTGTAACTTCTTGAAAAAAAATATCCCTCCTCTGAAACATAGGCTGTGAGGTGAGAATGCCTGAGTGAATGAATTTATCCTTCAAAACCTTCAATAGCTCAGTTATCTACTCAACCTTTTTATTGTAGCTTTAAGACCTCTACAAATTGTCAAATGGAATTGAATTTGCATTTTTGGCAATGAGATCGGTATGTAACTTGGATGAACATTGTTAAGAGCACTGGTTCTGCAGTTAGTAATACCTGATTTCAAATTGTACCTCACCTTGTGACCTTAGGCAAGTTATTATTTAAATTAATTTATTTAAAACTTAAATACTAATAAATACAAAGTGAGGAAAAAAACAAACATTGGCATGTGCACAACAGAACATAAAAGAAGATTCAAGATATACAGCAATAAATTTTCATTTCAAAAAAGCCTATACAATAAATACTACACATTGGTTTCTGAACTATGCATCTTTTCTTTGTTTCCTTGTAAGTTTTCTTTTGCTCTCTACTGTGTAGTTTTTACTATGTTCTTTTCCTCCCCACTCCCCCAAGAAGGCTACAATTAAGCTTTTATATACACATAAATGCACACATATTTGTGTATGTATACATATATATATATACATACACATGTATATAAACACACATACATATATCCATGTTTATACTCACATACTCATGTACTCAAATATCTATAATCACACTCATATATAGATATATACATTCATTTGCGTCTATATAAGATGGTACCATAGTTGTTTGTTTCTCTGAGGCTGGACATCTTCCTTCATAGGTCCAAGTCATTCCATATTTTTCTAAGTCCAACCTTATACAGTCTAGCTATTTTAAATAGTCTAAAACAATGTTGATTAATGCATAATCTGACATATAGTGTAGTTTCTCTATTTTTCTCTTTAGATTAAATCTATTTCAACTTTGACTTTATCTGAGATCATGATTGCTACCCTTGCTTTTTTCCCTAATAAATTCTACTACTGATATTTATGTTTCTGTGTATCTTTTGTTTCCTACTGACTTCTCTACTTTATTTCTCCCTGCTACCTGGCTCTCTTATTATTTAACCTAACCCCTAACCAAAATTCCCTCCCTTGTCCTCTCTCCCTCCCTACAATTCCTCCTTTATCTTCTCCCCATCCTTTTTCCTTTAGCCTTTTATTTCTTTCTGAAATTTGAACTTTTATGCCCTTCTAGATATATGTGCATTTTTCCCTATTTAACTCATTCCTAATGAGTGTAGGGTTCTAGAACTGCCCCTTTCCTCCCCCATCTAATTCCTCTGTGCCAGTTCTTGCTCTTGTACCTCATTTGCATTAGATAATTACTCTTTCTACCTTTTTCCTAGACTGTTTTACTCCAATCTTTCTTTCAAACTACCCAATTACTAATAATAATCTTTGACATATGATTTAGATTCCCTTATATAAAATATAAACAGTCTGTCCTTATTGAGTCCCTTATAACACATCTTTGATGTTTACCTAATATTTCTCTTGGCTTTTGAATATCAAATTTTCTGCTGATTTGAGGTCTTTTAGCAACAAAATCTTGAAAATCTGGCAATTCATTGAATGTCCACTGTTTTTCTATTCAGAATTATGCTTAACTTTTCAGGTTATGGTGTTGTTGGCCACAACTCCAGTTCTTTTGCTCCTTGATATATATTGTTCCAAGACCTGCAGGCTTTTAGTGTAGCTACTACTAGGTATTGTGTACTTCCAATTGTGGTTCTGCACATTTTAATTGTTTATTTTTTTGTTTGTTTCTCATAATATTTTCTCCTTGAGTTGCAGTTTTCCTAATCTAGCTAAAAATCCTGTAGATTTTCCTCGTGGAATCTCTTTCTGGTGATGATTGATGGGTTTTTTCCCTATTTCTACTATCCCTTCTTGTTCAGGACAATTTTAATTATTTCTTGTATTATTGTATCAATTTTCTTTTTTTTTTCAATTTTAATTATTTCTTGTATTATTGTATCAATTTTCTTTTTTTGTTGTTGTTCATAGCTTTCAGGTAGTTCAATAATTATGTTTTCTCTTCTTTATCTGTTCTGCAGATCAGTTTTTTTCCCCTTATGAGATGTTTCCCTTTCTCTTCTATTTTTTCCTTCTTTATATTTTGTTTTTTGGTTTCTTATAACTTTGCTGTCTTCCCTTTGCACAATTCTAATTTTCAAGGAGTCACATTCTCCTGTAAGAATCTGGTTGGTTGACATTTTTTCCCCTAAGCTTACTTTTCTTGGATTATTTTTATTTAAATATTTTTTCCTCAAAAATAAAAAAAAAGTAAAGTTGTTTTAAAATTCTTCTATAAATTCTTTTGGGGTAGGGGAGGATTTTTTTGCTTAAATATCCTCCTCTGAAGACAAACCTCAGTCCTGTCTATTCCCATATTAACATATTAACATAGGCATGTTATTTTAAAAATTTTCATACACATTGTAGCATCTAGCATGGGTCTTTGTATCTAGTGACTGCTCTCTCAGTTGAATCAAAGAGAGGTTTCTTATGACCTACTAGCAGTCTCCTATTTCATAAGCTACAAACCAAGCCTACGCCAAGGTCTTCTCCTTTTTAAGACTGGATACACCACATAAGATACCCTTAATTTCATTTCTTGGGAACCTTGGGAAAAAAGAGTGATATTTCTGGGTCAAGTTACCCACAGGCTCAATTTTAGTTGTAACATATACCTTTTGATCTCAGGTAGATCCTTAGAAGGAACTTTGATGGGTTGTAAAATCCTACTATACAATATTTTTGGTCCATAATCCATAAGAATTCAGAGATAAGAATCCCATATATAAAATATCCATCTATTCTAAAGTTATTTTCCAAATGAAAAATAATAGGGTCTACAGCGACTCCAATAGTGGAATCAGCATATACTCCAAAATGTTGTGGTTGAATGTAATAATGCTCTTTGAAAATTACAAAGTATTGAATAAACTATAAGATATAAATACTAATTATTATAATTCCAATTCCTGAAATGATGTATGTAAACTATTTTATAAATATAATACATAAATAAAATATAAAAATATGAATATAAAATTTATAAATATAAAACTATTTTATACATAAGTTAACACATATAAATCATTTTGTAAACTACAGAGTACTGTATAAATGCTAGCTATTATTGTTATAGTAGTAGTTGTTGCAAACCTTAAGGAGCTATTTAAATATGACTATTTTTTTGTTGATGGCAATTAAACACTAAATTTTCTGGATGAAGAGAGATCACTGAGAAACTGCTGTGTTAAAGAGGAAGGGACTGTATACCTAGGGCCCTTTCTGATTGTTGCTGTTTAGTCCTATCTGACTCTTTGTGACCCCATTTGGGGTTTTCTTGCTAAAGATATTAGAGTGGTTTTCCATTTCCTTCTCCAATTCATTTTACAGATGAGGAAACTGAGGTAAATGTGGTTATGTGACTTGCCCAAGATCACACGAGGCCAGATCTGAACTCAGAAAGATGTCTTCCTATCCTCAGGTCCAGTACTCTATCCAGTACACCAGGGCTTCTTAAAATTTTTCCACTTGAGACCCCTTTTCACCTGAGAAATTTTTATACAACCACTGGTATATAGATATATAAAATAGATATACAAATAAAACATTTACTGATAATAAATCATAAGGAAATTTATTTTAAAACAATTCTTTGGTGTACATATAATTTTTTACCATTTATTAAAGATGTAAGCAAATTTGTATGCCAATGAGATGCATGTGTTTGTTTATTTTATATATAGAATTAAATCTTGCTGGAATATTTGATAATGTAGGATGTAGAATATTTTTCAGATTTGATTGATATTTTAATTTTATAATTGTTAATGCTGAGCATGCCACTTTTGCATAAATGCATGGTACAAAATGGCAGAAGTATGTTTAGGACCATTTCAGAAACTGTTGGAAATTCTGTCCTAATCTCCCATAATTCATTTAATGATTTTGTACATTTGCAGTTGCAGTATAAATACTACACAGGGCAGCTAAGTGGTGCAGTGGATAGAGCAACAGGACAGGAGTCAGGAGGACTTGACTTCAAATCTCACCTCAGGCACTTGACACTCAATAGCTGTGTGACCTTGGGCAAGTCACTTAACCCCAATTGCCTCATCTTGGGTCATCTCTAGTCATTCTGATGAATATCTAGTCACTGGATTCAGATGACTCTGGAGGAGAAGTGAGGCTGGTGACCTGCACAGCCCTCCCTCACTCAAAACAAAGTCGAGTGCAAGTCATGTCATTATTTCTCTGATGGCATGGTCTTCTTCAGTAACGAGGGATGAACACACATAAACACTGCAATTCTTAACGTACAATCATTCTGAATCTAAGCTGCCATATTTTTGGCATCCTTTGTTGGTTTTGCCTGGCCTGACAGCATATGCAGTGCAAAGTGCACGTGTTGTGTGTTCAGAAGCAACGCTGCAGTGAAATTATGTGATGCAACATGGGCAAGCACTGCCAGAAACACCTTGGAATCATTATTTGTTCAATTTTTTTTTTAAAGCCAAAGAAAACAAAGTTTATTAAGGATTCGCCTAATTGGGTTGCCTCTTGAAGAACGTAAGTATCTGGGACGCTTGTATTCACAAGCGGCCCAGATAGAATCCCAGCTAAGCAGAGTCTGAGCTGGATTGCATCTGAGCCTATTTGTTCAATTTTGAATGAATTTTTGGTCATTGAACATTTAGAAATGCTTTATTGTTGCTAAATTTTTTGTGACTTCCACACTCAGTTATGTGACCTCATATGGAGTCTCAACCCATAGTTTAAGAAATGCTGCATTATGCCGCCTCTCTGCCCTTAAGGGGAGGGATGTCTGCCTAGGACCCTTTAAGACTTTAGATTTCCAAGATCATATTGCATGCTTTCTCCATGGGTGGGGGAGGGACTAGAGGTAGGAAGATAAAGTGGAACCCAAAATTTAAAAACAGTTCAAAAATTGTTACATGTAACTATGAAATATTTAATGAAATAAAATACATTTCTAAAAAAGACCAGATTTCACAATGTCATTGAGGTAATGTGATGTAAAAGATATTATTTTATTCTTTAGGTTTGTGAACCTTAGATGTTATTTTGTTTGTTTCTTTGAGGTCTATTCTCCTGTCTCCCAAGGGTGTTGATTTTGAGTCTGGTTTAAAGTCAGTAAAATAATCAGGATCATAGAATATTGATTGGAAACAACCTTTAGTTGAGGCCACCTAATCCAATATACTTATCCGGCGATTGGTGTTCAAGCCTCTACCTGGAAAAACTCCACTGATGAGGATCCTCCTAACTTCCAAGGTAGTCCATTCCTCTCTGGGGACAGATCTAATTAGTAGGAAATTCCACTGTTTTCTGTCCTCCCAACCAAACAACTTATTGTTCCTAGTACCTCCAACCTATTCTCACGTGCCAGAGCTACTAGTTCTAGCAGCCTCCTGATCATTCTTCTCTGGCCACTCTCCAGTTTGTCACAGACTTATTTGAGATAACCCAAACAACTGAACACAGCACTCCAAATAGTGTCTGAATAGGTGTGTGTGTGCGTGTGTGTGAGTACTAACAAACTTCATGTGATTTTTCTGGGCAATATTGCACCAAATACTGCTTTTGCATCCCAGAGAATAAAGTTTTACTTTTACCAGTGGCTGTTGTTACTCTGTTCAGAAGAGAACATTTGAACAGAACTTGAAGAGCTGTGACTGGTGTTGAATTAGTCAATCAGCATTAATAATGAGGATGAAGAGCAGACAGACTTCTGAAACCTATAGCCTCAGTGAATTAGCAGGTTGTGTTAAAAGTCTGTTAAGTATTCCTCCAGTATATAACATACATAATACTGTGTTAAGCATTTGCCTCAAGTACTTCTCTCTAGGTCTGTCTGTTAATCTCTGCCTCTGTCTCTCTCCCTCTCTCCTACCCTCCTCTATGTGTGTGTGTGTGTGTGTGTGTGTGTGTACCTGTAATAAAAATATATCATTCTCTTATTATATAACAGTATATTTATATATAAATTCTCTTTTATCTGTTTCCTGGCTGCATACATGTCTAAATATTTCTTTTCCTTTCTTTGGTAGCTTATGTCTTTACCTTGTGTGTCTCCTTGTTTCTACTTTTTTCCCTTCTCTTTCCCCTTCCTTTCTCATTCCCAATGTTATCTTCAAAAAAACCACAAAAAACCAAAGCATCTTATCTTTAATGGGTCAAAATACAGACCCAAATTCAAATTAGAAATATTTATCTTTATTTTATACTACTTTGGATTCTGTTTTATTCCTTTTCTATATAAGTTTCATGTAACATTCAAAGTATAGGCATGAGTTTTCCTTGTTCAGAAAACCTACCTTAATTATTTTGGCCTATATTCATCTCTTCTCTGAAGGTATAATCTGATTTTTTCTGAACCTCACTCCCTCAGTAGTCCTAGATTTTTTTTTGAAAGGTGTCATATTGGAAAGTAGAATATCTTACAACATTTTTTAACTTTTGCATTACATTTCTGGATATCTGTATTTTGGTGTCCTACTACAATGAACTTTGTTTCAAAGTTCATTATATAGTTAAATATAAATATGATTCAAATGCAGAGTTTGATAGTATTTTTTTTCCTTCAGTAGAGCACACTGAAATCACACCTTTGACTCTTTCCTGTCTGTCTGTTCACCTCCAATTGATTTAGTTTTGTACTAAGGTAGCAGTTTGTGAACTTTAAGGCAATATTGAATGAAAATCAATCATCACTGAAGAATTTGTAGCTAATTTCTATGCCTACACTTGCTGCTTAATTAAACCCTGTGCATACCTTTTCTGCATTTTCCTGCAAGGATTTTTTTTTGAAACTATGTAACATTTTTCTTCTATTCTGAGTCTATAGATGAGTTTAGTTTCCAGACTACACTTGCAAACCATCAAAAGCTAACAGAAGAGCAGTTATGGTAAGAAAATAAAGTCTTAGGCAGAAGAAGATATAGGTAGGTAGAAGTTTGGTAACATTACATTAGATTAGTAAGTACTGAGGGTAGCTACTCTCTGTAGTTGGAGCAGTATAGTTACATTGGAGTTCTGCCATATCTGACATTCCTTGTTGTAATGGCCTTATAGATGAGAATGTACTAGTAACCTTTGTTTGTTTACTTTGAAATATTTAAGACTTTATCAGAAAAATTTATCTTGCTAACAAAATACATTACCTCAATATGCCCTTTATTTTCCCAGAAATTTAAAATAATTTGTGTAGGTCTGATTACAACACTAGGCTCAACCCCACTGGTTATTGATTTCTTTTTGGTATTTGTTAAGACTTCATGTTAACCATTGAAGTATGTGACTTGGGTCTAAATACAACAAAAAAGTGTCAAAGTTTATGGACAAGCAATCTGGGCCAAGAGATTCCTAAGGTTTTGAAGAAAATTCATTTAAAATCTAAGGATGATAAACATCAGTTTGTGGAATGGGAACAATTCGGTGTATTTTTCTGCTAATTTTTGACTTATCCTGTTACTTCTATTGAAATGTTCACTGCAAATGTGGCTTGAATGCCTCCTTAGAAGCACAATTTGTTACCCAGAATGGGTAACAAAAGATCAGAGAGCTGCACGCCTGAAACAATTTTCTTAAACCAATGATGTAGCAATATGACACTTTCTAATCAGTTCTTTTGAATAAACAAAATAAATACAATTTTAAAAGGTTCCCTGACTCTTATCTTCATTGTTCAATCTCAGTAGGTATCTCTCTGGAGCCTTCCTGACCCAGTGACTTTATTTCTGTGTATTCACAGTTTCTGGCTTCAAGTTTGTATGTTGGACCAATTCCTTGGCAAGCTGAAAGTGAACTAGTCAATAATGTCTGATAAAGAGAGATACCATGAGATTTATGGTCCTCAGAAAATGTTCTAGTTCCAAGATCTCTTGCTGCTGTGGCCTCAAGAGCAAGGGATCACAGACCTAGATTTGGAAGGGATCTGGGAAATCATTCAGCCCAAATGGCTCCTTTTATAGACAATTTTACAGAGACTGTGAGTTGTTCAAGGTCATGCAACTAGCATGTGGATATAAACCTGGGTGCTTTCACTTCAAATCCAGTCCTCTTTCCTTTAAACTATTCTGCTATTCTGGGCTACTTTCCCTCATCATAAACCCAGAGTACTGTCATTGGAATCAAGCAAAATGTGTGATCAGGGTGGAATTCAACTCAGGATCACCTGCTAAGGGTCCAGTGCTGTTAGGCACTTCCAATGTGGGATAAAAGGCAGATGGCTGAAACAGACAGAGGTTCACTAAGAAACTCAGTGCTGTCCTGGGCTCAGTCCAATCCTGTCTGTATCTACCAGAATTCAATTTTAGCATGTATCTGGCTTTATTTTTAAGTATATTTAGCATATATTATTAGGTAAATATAAGAAATGCAGTGAATAAGCAGTGAGGAATGAAATCTCTGAACAATTGGATTCAGTCTCTTTCAGTTGCAGGAGTAAGGGGACAGAACTTCAAGGAAGGGAAAATGCACAGGACTGTGAGGTAGGTCTTCTCACCTTGACATTTTTCAGCTTTCAACAGCAAATACCAAATAAAGTATATCTTTTGTGCAGTTCCAAGATGAGGCTTTAACTGCCTCAAAACCAGTTCACATCCAATAGTTACATATCCAAAATCTAACTCAGAAAACTTACCTTCTCCAAGACAGCCGTACTCACTCATCTCACCACATTCTGTCTATACTAACCTTTCTTCACTCCCACACCCTGGCCCTCTGACCCCCAGGCACATTGTCTCAGTAGGAGTACAATAGGTCTGAGTTAAATTCATTTACGTATTTTGGATTTTGTAAATATCTCTTATGTGTATATACATTTCTGTCCTATTTCTTTGATGTGATGAGAGATCTTTAGTCAGGGGTTGGGTCTCTCCATTAGTACGACAGGGTTAGAACAGAGGATTTAGAGAAGACTTGAAGCCATTCCTTTCCCAGTCCTGAGCACTAGATGCTAGTGCCTAAATGAGAGAGCAAGACTGGAAGAGGGACAATGTCTTGCATTGTACTGAATCCCCCTGCCCCACCCTAGGCTCTACTGCTTGTCCTTAGGGTTGGAGGGGGTGGGTCATCCCCCAGGGAGTGGCCATCTCCTTTCAACCTCAGTACCCTGTGTATGGTTATGGTGACTTCCCGATTACGGAAACTGTAGATGAGTGGGTAGAGTAGGGGTGTCACATTGGTATAGACAAGTGCCAGAGTCCGGTCCCACTTTGGGGCATAACTGGTCTTGGGTCGTGCGTACATGAAGGTGGCACAGCCATAGTGCAATAGGGTAACTGCCAGGTGGGAGGCACATGTGGATGCAGCCTTCCTGCGGCCCCCAGGTGAATGCAGGCGTCTCAGGGCACCCACAATGGCACCATAGGAAATTAGGATCAGGAAGGAAGGTACCAATAACAGCACAATGCAGGCCCCAAGTAGTGGCAGCTCTTCCACATAGCTGTGGGTACAGGCAAGGTGCAACACGGCAGTGATATCACAGAAGAAGTGAATCAGCAGGTGGGAGCCACAAAAGGGCAGTTGGAAGACAGCTACTGTGAGAAATAGGGAGACCACCAGTCCCCCAAGGCAGCAGCTTATAGCCAACCTCCCACAGAGCCCTGGAGTCATCACGGCTGGGTAGCGCAAAGGGTGGCAGATGGCCACATAGCGGTCATAGGCCATGGCTGCTAACAGGAAGCACTCAGCACCCCCAAGGGCCACAAACATCTGCATTTGCACTGCACAGCCCAGGAACGAGATGGGACTGCCCTGGGTTTGACCCCTGGCCAGGTCAGCTAGGCAGCGGGGCACTACTACCAATGTATAGCAGAGCTCAATAGCTGACAGTTGACACAGGAAGAGTAACATTGGGGGGCGAGTGGCAACCAAGGCCACAGACACAAGGATGACCAAGTTTCCACTCAGGGTGGCCAGGTGAACAGCTAACAGGAGCACAAAGAGGAAAGGCTGTAGGTGAGGGAATTCAGAGAAGCCTTGCAGAAAGAAGCCAGGAGCCATCTCTGTTTCATTCCTGGTAGCCTCCATGCACTGCAGGTGACAGCCGGGGTGCCTATGGGACAGAAGGGAGATGGCGGTTTGGAGACATGATCTGTTGTTTTATAAACACATTGTACTTAGAGTCAAATGACTGGCTTGAATCCTGGCTCTCCCCTTAGAAGCTATATGACACTGGACAAGTTTTGCCTAAATGCTAAGACTCCTCCCAGCTCTAAATATAGTTGCTACAACTGGGGAACATGGGAGGGAGAAGGGAAGAAGAATGAGGGGACATCTATAGAAATAATTTTCTGAGAAAAAGATACTGAATATGTGTCAAGTTAATGAGAGGAAGTGTCATGTCATGGCAAAAGCCCCCTGAAAACTGAAGTCTGACCCGTACTAACTATGTGCCCATGGGAAAATCATTTAACTTTTCTGATTTTTAGTTTATCTGCAAAGTAGAAAATACTTAGCACAAAGAGCTTTCTTTATGTACTATCTGATCCTTACAACAATCTTGCTGGGATAATTATTCCCATTTTTCAGTAGAGTACACTGAGGCTGAATGGGGTTATGTCACTTATCTAGGGTCAGAGAGGTAGCGTCTGAGTCAGAATTTAACCTGATCCCAAATCCAGCACTATATTCGCTAATTACCTGGCTGCACTTCCTATCTCACAAGATGTTTGAGCTTCAAGTACTATCCAAAATATGTCTCTCCTATGAAGCCTTCTTGAATTGAGTACCAAGAGCACTGTATCTGAATTCAAAGGACTTACTTTTAAGTCCCTTTGATGCTTAATATTCATCAGATATGTGTGGTCCCTTCCAAGTATAGATCTCTGACCCTTCACTCCCTTCTGTTTAAACATATGCTCACTCACCCACTCCCCCTCTGACCCTTTCTATCACCTTAACCTTTACTCTTTTCTGTAAAACATGCCTCTAACCTGTGCAAACATTCCATTATCTGTTCATGTATTGGGTCAACGTTTCTGCTTGTTGGTCCTGCATGTTTGTGGTCATGCCAGCTGTTAAGAGATCACAGGTCATATTTTTGTCATTCTTTAGTCCCTCTACTTTCTACCCTGTTTGATCTGGGATTGAGCTATTCTTTTGGTTTGTTTTTCTAATCACATACATTTAGGGCTACAGGAGATCCTAGATTATCTAATTCATCCCCTGCCCTGCATTTCACAGATGAAAAGTAGTAGACTCAGGTCACATACTACTCAAGAGCCAAACCCAGATAAAACCCAGGTCTTCTGCATGGTTACTAGCCTTGTGTTCTTTCTATGCCCAGACACTGTCTGCCTTCATGTGTCAGGTGTATTATTAATGTTCCTGACATTTAAATTTAGAACCAAATAACATATGTTGCTTTACAAATATTAAATTGCTTTATAATGGCTAGATATTATTTAATTAAAAATCATTAATAATTTAATAGTTGTTTCAAACAATTCTGATAAGAGTAGATGATGCATTTATTTGGATATACCTTTCAAATTCAAAATTTTACAGAAAAATATGTTATCTTTGTATGTAGTATTTCTGAATATTATATATATATATTTATATTCCAGAATATCAGAAGGTACCTTTGACACCACCTCCTCCAACCTATGCATGAACAAGAATCCCCTTTTTAATGTTATTGACAAGTGTTTCTGTATCCCTGATGAAAATAGTCCAGTGACAAGAAAATCATTATATATTCCTTCTATTTTCATGTAGCATTTAGAGAGCCCTGATCATATTATAGGCAGGCTTCATGGGGCATAAGTGCCATTATGTAAAAGGCAATATAAACCTGCCCAGACCACTGGAAAAAGCAGATATTAAAAATTTGTTTTGTGATGGAGGTAGTTATGGGGAGGGCTAGAATGACAACTTATGCATGTTCAGTTATTGTACGACACAAATATCTTTCTTCCCTTTATCTATTCTAATTGAACTTAAAATGAGTGCTATTAATTTTGCTACTTTTATTAGGAACTATCAGTATATCAAAGCAATGTGAGAAAAGCAATCTGCCCATTAATCATACAAGTCAAAGAACCCTAGAACGTTAGCTTTGGAAGGGACCTCAGGGATATTCTAGCTCAATCCTGTACCTAACGCAGAGAATCCCTATAGCCTACCTCATAGCTGATTATCCAATCTCTGCTTGAAGACTTCTAAGAATGGCTGTTTCATTACTTTACCAGGCAGCTGACACAATTTTTAGATAGTTCTAATTGTTAGAAGGATTTTTTTTCTTCTTTTGAACTGAAATCTGCCTCTCTTTAATTTCTACTCATTGTTTCTAGTTCTTTTCTCTAGGACCAAGTAACACAAATACAATCTCTCTTCCTTGTATCCATCCTTTACATATTGAAGACAGTTATTTTGTCTACTCTGTTTTCTCTTCAGGTAAAAACATCACTAGTTTCTTCAATTGGTTCCCATAGGGTATGGTCCTGAGGCACTTCATCTTGGAAACTCCCCTGTATCCTCATTCATCTTTCTGACTTGTCAGTATTTTCCCTAAAATTTCTTGTGCAGGAGTCAGGAGGACCTGACTTCAAATCTCACCTCAGGCACTTGACACTCACTAGCTGTGTGACCTTGGGCAAGTCACTTAACCCCACTTGCCTCATCCTGGGTCATCTCTAGTCATTCTGATGAATATCTGGTCACTGGATTCAGATGGCTCTGGAGGAGAAGTGAGGCTGGTGACCTGCACAGCCCTCCCTCACTCAAAACAAAGTCAAGTACAAGGCATGCCATCATTTCTCTGATGACGTGGTCATCTCCAGCAATGAAGGACGAACACACACACACACATTATTCAAGATGTAGTCTGACCAGAACCAAGCTCAGCAAGACTATCACCTCTCCTATCATATACACAGAAGACACTAGTGATCAGCAAGAACAAGAGATAGTATTGGTAATATAAACAATAATATAATGTAATTTGATCATCAAAAGAGAAGTTTAATGAGTCCAATAAATTTTTAGAGGGGCATAAAACAATGTAACAAGGAAAATATAACTATATAATTCCATTATCTAAAAAATGGGAGAGATTTTCTCCCTCTTCCTTTTTATGTTTTGTATCTGTAATAGGATAGTAGTTGTTTTTAATAAGCAGTAAGAACATATTTTTAGTTCCTGTCAATGTCTATTCAGTGTCCTTGAGGAGGGAGGTCAGTCATCATCAAAATAATAACAGCTAAAACAACCCACAAATTCATAGTTCAAAAGGAAAGAGTGAACTAACCCTTTCTTCCATGTCCCAGTCGTAGAATGGGTCATCTTACTTTTCATTATGGGGCATAAATTTAGGGGATAATTCTCCGCTACTTCCAATTGTACCTCATGACTGTTCTTCCATGCCCCATAATTTCACATGACCATATTTTACTCTCTCCTCATCTGCAAAATCCTCATATATGAGCCCAGAAATATTCTGAGAGGTATACAATGTTGTTCGGTCGTGTCCAACTCTTCCTGACCTTATTTGGGTTTCCTTGGCAAAGATACAAGAGCAGCTTTCCATTTCCTTCTCCAGCTCATTTTACAGCTGACAAAACTGAGGCAAACATGTTTGGGTAACTTGGTCAGGGTCACACAACTAGTAAGAGTCTGAAGTCAAATTTGAACTCAGGAAGGTGAGTCTTTCTGAGTCCAGGCTCAGCACACTATCCATTGCACCACCTAGCTTTCCCAACAATATTTATGATAATAACAATGAAATCCAACATGGGGGTGATGATTAGAGAAAGTCCCTGGGAGCCAAGAGGACTTAAGTTCAAGAAAAACCTCTGACACATACTGTGACCCTGGGCAAGTTACTTAGACACTTAGTGTCCTGGGAAATTCCCTAAAGAAGTAATTTGTAAATCAGGTGTGTTGGTTGAGGAAGTTCCTCATCGGAATCTCCACACACAGATCTGATGTAATAAATAACAGTAGCAACAGCAACACAAAAAATGTAGTAAAGTTAGCATTTATATAGGATTTAAGCTATACTGAGCACTTTGTTCATATCTACCTTTGAAGTATATAGTACAAGTATTATTTATCCCTGTCTTGCAGGTGGGAAAACTGAAGCTCGGAGGGTAAAGTTTTCGTTATTAGTGTCAGAGCCAGACCTCAAACTAAGGTTTTCTAATTTCAACACCAATGAATGTGCTTTCCATACAGACTCCTCATGAAAACTTGGTCCTTTGAGGTCATCCAGTCCATGTATCCAGCCTTATTTGCATCACACACGATACCCCAGGAGCCCATCTATACTGCTTTTTGGTCATCTATTTGTTCTCTCCCAGAGTCTCCTGCTCATGCTTTCCTCCTTTTTCAGAAAGAAAATTCAGAAAGAAAAGCTGTATAGTTTCTTTCTATTTATATTTTGTAATGAGAAAGTTTCTCATTGAGGTCAACAATTTCATCCTGAAGTTCCTTTAATATGCAGAAATACTTGTCCTGATGATTTATTGACAACTAGCTTCTTGTCTGTTGCTAAGAATATTGGGTACTTTTTTCACCATTTTATCCATATTTTCCAAAAGTCTCCTTGAGCATGAGAATCCAAGTGAAGAGGGAAGCAGAAATTCAGTCAAATTTTCCACTATCTTCTTTTTTTCCTAGAGGGGACCTTTGGCACCATGATCACCATGTGGTCCTCCTGATTCTCTAGTTGGATTTCTACCTTTGGTGTATTTAAAGAATCTCCTTTTAAAGGAAGGAATGAACCAGCAGGGCCTTTAAAAGAACATTTTCCAACCACTGCTCACAGCAGAGGAGGAGAATTAGCTTCAAAGAAATAGTATATAATCCAACATCAGAAGTTTCTGGCAGGGAGATTGCCTCTGTTTCAAAAACCAAAAAGGCCAACCCATTGCTTTTAAGTGCACCATCACTTCCCTGTCACATTTTGATAGATATTCTAGACGCTAGCTGTCTTGCACTGTAAAATGTCAGCATCTTTTCTATAAAGAATAATTCACTTAAATTGAGCAAATATTTATTAAACCTCTTTCCAAAGATGGAAAACAGCATATTTTTTCCTTCAAGGAGGTTACAATCCAACAGAAAGATTTTATTTTCAACCTGTTTTTGAAGTAATCTTTTGTTTTCCTTGCACTGAAAAAAATTTTAGTAAGGGGCCAGGTCATATCCCTTTTAGGCTTGAGGGTCCTCCTTCATAGTGGTGATGTCTGAACATTTTTAGGTTTTTGCTGCACCTGGGTGCAGTGAGTACTAGGTGCCATAAACATGGCAGGTAAGTGGGCAACGAAGAGGAGTAAAGAAACTCAGAACATCATTATGCCATCAAAGTATCATTATAGTGATCAAACTTGTCCTGTCACCTGATTAGGCTATTGAACTTCGGCCCCAAGCTGAATCTAAAGAGAAGTAACATTAGACTTAGAAGCAATGGGTTCCTCTGGGACTGTATTTCTTTAATCCAAGGAGAGTTAGTGAGGAGTATCTTTTAGTTCAAGAGTCCTGTGGAGAGGTTTCTTTCTGTCCTACTCCATTGCTTCTCCCACTGATGGGAAATAGGACAGATGTGATGAAATTCAGTGTAATCAATAACCAAAAATGGAATAGTTCATTGGAAAGAACACTACACTGTGTATAAAGAGGGTTCTAGTTTTACTTCTCATAGTTATCAGTGGGGTAACTTGCACAAATTTCACTTCTCTGGATCTCATCTGTCAAATAAGGGAGTGAATCCTCTTCTCAACTCAGTCACTCCTCATCCCTTCTGATTTGGCTTCTATCCAAACCTTTGTGCTGAAGTAGCTCTTTCCAAGGTCAGCATGATCTCTTAATCACTAAGTCCAATGGTGTTTGACAGGTCTCATTCTCATTGAGCCTTCAGAAGCATTTAAACTGGTGAACCATCATCCATCTTTCCTTCTTTCTTTCTATCTTTCTGCCTTCCTTACTTCCTTTTTTTTCTGTCTTCCTTCCTTCCTTCCTTCCTTCCTTCCTTCCTTCCTTCCTTCCTTCCTTCCTTCTTTCCTTCCTTCGTCCATTTCTCTCTCTCTCTCTCTCTCTCTCTCTCTCTCTCTCTCTCTCTCTCTCTCTCTCTCTCTCTCTCTCTCTCTCCTCCTTAACAGTCTTCTCAGTTTTTTTTTCCTTCTCCTATACCCCAAGTGCAGACTCTACCACATCCCTCTCATCTTTCCTCTCTAACACTAACTCACTAATTCATTTCTGTGATTTTAATGATCATCTCTAAGGGCAAAATCTGCAGATCTATATATTCACTACAGATTCCCCTCCTATATTCTAGTGCTACATCAACTGTTGGATGGACATCTCTACTTCCAACCATTTGCCCCAAACTAAACTTGCCAATTACCATCCTCAATCTGTCTCTCCTAAAATAGTTTTCTTGTTGCCTTTAAATTCACAACTATCCTTCCATTTATCCATGCTCAAAACTGTGGGTTCATCCCCATTCCCACATCTAATCAATTGCAAAATCCTGTCAACTCTACCATCTCAACAGCTGACCTCTCTTTTGAGCTCACATGATCACCATCATAATTCAGGCCTTTAGTACATAGAAGTTTTAGGAGCCCCCTACCTGATTTCCTGGACTTTGGTCTCTCCCCTCTCTAATTTTGACTCCACAAAACTGCCCAAATAAATTTCCTAATAAATAAGTTTGACCATATTACTTCCCCCCAAAAAACCCTTCATTGTGTCCTTACTGCTTTTAGGATTGAACATGGACTCCTTATCCTCGTATTTAAGGCCCTCCATGATCTGATTATCTAAAGCTTATCTTTCTAGTTTTATTTCATACTATTCTTTTTCACGAACACTGTGGTCTGGCCAAAATGGAGCTAGAAGCTCCTTCCTTTTTTTTATCCTTTGACCATATATTTACTCATCTATCCATATACAGTGAATGCACAGTAAATTTTTTTTTCTCCATTGGAATACTTTTTCCCTTAAGTATCCCAGTCCTGCAGAAAAGTTTGCTCTGATCTTGTCAGCTGACAGCAAGATTTTCCTCCTTAAATTTTCTTAGAATATTTTGTTAGAATCTTTCCTTTGTCTCCATCACCTTCTACCAATAGCTTATATTCCATATTCCTTCTATTATACAGCAATCTATTTTAGGGCAGATAATGTGTTGTTTTTCATCCTCATACCCCTGGTAGCTAGCACAGTTGCCTTGCACTTTGATTGTAGTGCTTTAAAATGCTTGTTGAGTTAAACTACATTGAATTTCTAACATCCTTTCTAGTTAAATGATTATGAAAAACTAGGCTGTTCTTAAGATTAAAAACTCACATGGATTAATGTTAGGATGAAAGCACCCAGCTACTATTTTAAGAGGAAATGGAAGATCTCTTCCCTCCCCACCCCATTCCAAATCTCCAGCATCCTTGGTGGGAACATTTTTGCACCTTATGAAACTGGAAGGAGAGAATGAGGACTAGTATTATATAGCATTATATATGCTCTGCATCAAGGGCTTAAAGGAACATTATTACTCCAACTGCATCCTTATTAATGAGAGAAAAGTAACCTTCAGATATCCTCTTGTTTTTTGAAGGATTTTATGTATGTTCAACAGAAATACCACTATCTCCACTTTTTACATGGTCCTGCTAGGCAGAAGGATGCAGCCGAGCAGAGCTCTTCAAGAAAAAAAAAATAGAATCAGAGCCTAGGAGTCCTTGTGTCCATACCCAACATTTTTCTTTCTTTTTCCTCTACTTCCTCCATCCATACCTCTCTTCTTCCTATGACCTATTTAGAATTATAAACTTTTAGAGGTGAAAGAGACCTTAAAGATTATTTAGTGCAAGTGCTCTGCTTGCACTAAAAGAACCAAGGCCCTTAATGGTAAAATCCCTTGCCTGTGATCAAACACATAGACACAGGTATACATGAGGCTAGACTCCAGCTCTCCTGATCCCCAGTCCAAAGTTCTTTCAATTCAACAAATTGTACATTGGGAAATTATGTCTCCTTATTATTGTGAGGCACAGGACTACGACTGAGAGCAGGTTAACCAAATAGGAATTATTTTCTTAGATTCCATCTTTTCTGGAAAGGGAAATGGTGACTCAATTTTCCTGTGCTACAATGCAACCCTCTTTCCTCTACCTCTGTTTTCCCAAACCCAGAGACCTCCTTACCTGAACTTGAGGCTAGGAATGTCTTGGTGATGGATCCAGGAAAAGCTTAAATCATTGTGGTAAAAGAATGGGGAGAACACAGTCACAATGAAAAACCACGAATTGCAGAAGTAAAGAGGAGAATAGGGGGAAGAGACACAGAAAAAGTGAGACATATAGAGAAAGAGGCAAAGAAAGCATGTGAGGGTGATGTTCATTGTAACCCTATAGAGGAGATGACTGGAGAGGGCCCTAACTTGCTTTTTATCCCTTGGGGGTTGGGCAGGAGGGAAAAGAGACAGGATGATTGTCACTTCTTGCATGGCATCCAGAGGGAGGGTAAAGGAAAAACATCTGGTGATTAATTCCCTCGCTTAATAAAGACTTTTTTTTCTTTGAGTAAAGATATTAATGGGAGATTTGGTCCTTAAAAATAACAGCACATAGACTGCTAAAACTGGAAAGGACCTTAGAGACTATTTATTTCATCCCCCACCCACATTTTACATATAGGACGCTAGACCCAGAGAGTTGGAGAGATTTGCCCAAGGACACAGAGCTCGTTAATGACTGAGAAGGGACTAGAATCTCCTTAACTGAACACTTCATTTTACCCCATGGCTAGCTTCATCCTCTGGGGATACATACCATGTGAATGCTGTACCTAAGTACTACTTCAGCTTGCACCACTGTGCCCATCATCAGATGACTGCTTTTAAACTCTGCAGTAATGCCTTAGACCATCATTGAGGTCATCCCTTTTTGTAGAGATCTGGAATTCAACTAATATGAAGTATCTACTCTCTTCAAGACAGTGTAGTAAGTGTAAACTCTGTGAATAGAAATGAAGTCAATAAATATTTAATTAGCACTTTCTATGTGCCAAGCACTGTGCTAATGCTAGAAAGACAAATACAGCAATAAAAAAATAGAGATTATGTAGTAATTTCTTTTTTTAAATTAATAAGCATTTACTTTCTTTTCCTTTTGCCTTCTAAATTTTATGACCTGAAAGGGATAAAAAATAAAATAAGAATAAAACTTACACCAAATATGTATAGTTAAAGAAAAACAATTTCCCATATCAAAATGTGTTTCGTTTTGCGTTTGTAGTCCATCATAATTTTCAAGAGTGAGGAGAGCATTCTTTATATCCAGATTCATGGTTGGTCATTGTGTTGATCAGAATTCTTAAGTTTTTTAAATTTTTTACAGCATCATTATTACTATATAAAATGTTTACTTGATTCTTCTCATTTTACTTTGTATCATTTCATACAATTCTTCCAAGATTTTCCTGAAACAATCCCTCAAATCATTTCTCATAGTGAAATATTGTTCCATCATATTTATATATAATGGGGGTTTTGCTGCACATGCCCTGACATGGAGCCCTTCAGACTCTGGGAGGTGACGCTCTATGTTCTCCTACCACATAGGTTAGAGTAGTCTCCCTTGATTGGCAATGTAGCCAGAGCAAGCTGTGTTTTTGAAATGCCAGACTGGAACAATCTCATTCTTTTTCCAGAGAGGGCAAAGCTTAACCCCTAGCACAAGTCCCATGAAATGAACTAGTAAGGGAGAAAGAGGAGTTTTCTTCTCCTGCTCTCACTCTTACCCCATGAATCTGATAAATGGGGTTAGGTCTCTGTTTCATTTGACCTAATATTTATAGTACCATAATGAATACGAGTAGTGATAATGGACATCCTTTTCTCACCTCTGATCTTATTGGAAATGCATCTAGCTTGTCACCATTACATATAATGCTTACTGATGGTTTTAGGTAGATACTACTTATTATTTTAAGGAAGCCTCCATTTTTCCTATGCTCTCCAGTGTTTTCAATAGGAATGGGTGTTTTATTCTGTCAAAATCTTTTTATGCATCTATTGAGGTAATCATATAGTTTCTGTTAATTTTGTTGTTGGTATGATCAATAATGCTGATAGTTTTCCTAATATTGAATCAGCTCTGCATTCCTGGTGTAGATCCTACCTGATTATAATGTCTTATTCTCATGATAACTTGCTATATTCTTTTTTGCGAATACCTTACTTAAAATTTTTGTGTCTGTATTCATTAGAGAAATTGGTCTATACTTTTCTTTCACTATTTTGGCTCTTCCTGGTTTAGGTTTCGGTATCATATTTTTATCATAAAAAAGAATTTGTTAGGACTCCACCAATTTTCTCAAATAGTCTCTATAGCTTTGGAATTAGCTGTTCTTTAAATGTTTCATAGAATTTGATTGTAACTCCATCTGGTCTTGGAGATTTTTTCAAAAGTGGGGGGCGGGGAAGACTGGTGTTTGGGAATAGGGCCATTTGCCAATATCTAGCATTTACAGTATAATATTCCCCATTTGTAACTGAATGGGGCTGAGTATTCTGCATCATAAGAAAACTCATGAGCACTGTATTAGATTAGATATTGCTTTTAACAGAGTAGAAGAACTTGTTGCTAGGGAAGTATCAATGTTCGGAAGCTGAATTAGAGAGATATTTGAACACTCACATAGGTCATGGGATACTTTCAGTCACTGTGTTAAGGGTCAGATATTGGTGAGGGTGCAGCTTAATAAATGGACTTAGTAAATATTTCTTGACTACCGACTGACTGAACTGATGCCTCTAGAGCAACCCAGTTATCAGCCTGGTAGAGCCAGGTCTGGAACCTGGAATGTTGTGATCATTTGATATTGCTGATAAATTCAGTGTTATCTGTGGTGAATATAACTTACTCTTCTAGCACATAATAATGCCCATACTGGATCATACCTCTAAGCTTCTATTTTCTTTTGCTACTAAAAGTTCTAGGGATGGTCTTTACTTATGCTGTCCATTTCCTAACTTACCCATTCATTCTTTTTGTTTTATTTTCAACTGGATCTGTGGTTTCTTTGACATGGGAATTCAATGAGGAAAATCCCCCCTTATATGTGGATCCAGAGCTATTCCTCAATTTGTGGCTTTTGAGAGTTGTACAGGGACATATCCCCCCTCTAAGTATTGGTGTCCTTCCTGATACTATCGTTGGCCTAATTCTCTTTCCACATTCTCTAAACTTGGGACTTTCATCCACTTCCAAAGTTGTGTGACCTTAATGCTGAAGACTCCTAAATACCTATATTTGGTATCAGTTTCTTCCATAAGTATGAATTCTGATTTAGAACTGTCTGCTGATCATACTTCTCTATATGACTATCTTACTGGAACTATGGACTCATCGTTTCTGAAACCAAACCATCTTTGAAGTAGCAAAGAAAAGAAACTTCTTGAGGAAGTATTGTGACTTGTTAAATGATGAGATTAGGTCTTAAGAAAAGATAGATGGGAATGGGGTAGTTAATGCTGAGAAGCTATGAATTAATTGTCATCTGCAAATGGAATAGGGATACCTTAGGAGGACATGTTAATACTTTCTAACTCATAATTCTGTGTTCTATATCATATTTTATTTTTACTCCTTGGTTAATTTTTTTTAGTAAGTCACACTATTTTTTTTAGAAAAACAAAAAAGATGAACTCTTTCACTTCAATAGAAATTTTCCTACAGGATTGTAAATCCTTTTCCTGAAGCTTTGAAAATATTCACCACCATTTCAAGTGGCTCTTCATTTTGGGCCTGAGAGTCTTCCATGTTGAATAAAAAACATGGTTTCTTTCCAAGAAAAACAGATGTTTTCTTGGAGTTTGCTTTGTTTTAAAAATAAATTTAGGATGTAGCTGGTTCTTTTCTTGATTGGCAAGATCTTTCTTGGGTCAGTCAAGTAAAGAGAATGTATCAGTGATTTAATTTTATCCATTTAAGAGAGAGATAACCAGAAGTAGGTGAAAAAAATATTAGCTTGTTGAGAAATATACAACATTAAACTGTGGGTCACCAACTTTTATTTTTAAGTTTAATTTTATTATTTTTCCATTTAATAAGGATTTGTTTTCTTTCCTATGAGCCATGTCCATCCTTAATAAAAAAAGCAAGAAAAATAAATCCTTTATAATCAATAAATAGAGTTAGGTAAATTTCCTCACTGAAAATGTTGAAAAATATATGTCATTCTTCATTTTAATTCAATCATGTGCCTGTCAGGAGATGAGTAATTTGTTTCATTTTCATTCCTCTGGAATTACTTTGCTGCTTAGTGGTTAGTGAAAATTCCTTTCTTGGAAATCTAAATCAAGAATATATATTGTGCTATGGTGGACCCATAAGGAGGTCTAACCAATCACTACTAATATGAGCAGTATATGAAATAGACTGGTCAGAGCTGGCATGGAGCCAGTCTGTTATAGTGACAGTTTAACCAAAAGCAAATGTTGAAAGAGTTCTCTAGGTAAGGAGCAAAGAAATATCAGAGGTAAAAAGCATTCCCAAAGCCCAAAACATAGCTTAAAAATGAGTTTGAGCACCTAGGTGGCATAATGAACAGGACACTAACTCTGAGTTCAAATCTAGTCTTAGTTACTAACTAGCTGTGTGACGTGAGGCACTTAACCCCTATTAGCTCCAAAAAATAAAGAGGAAAAATGAGTTTAAATAGCCAGATACAGCTGATAGAAATAAGGCAGCTATGTGATACAATGGATAGAATGCTGATGAATTAAATGGTAGGATAACCTGACTTTGAATTCTGCCTCAAATATTTCTAGATTTGTGACTATGGGCAAGTTACTTTGCCATTGCCTGCCTCAGTTTCTTCAGCTGTAAAATTAGAATGTTAACAGCACTTACTTATTAGAGATGTTGTACTGAACAAGTAAGACAATACATGTAAACCATTCTGCAAACCCCAAATGTAAGCAAATATTTTGTAGGGAAAAGATCTGTTGGTCAGGGTCTCATTGTTAGGTTTTAGAAGATCAGGACTTGGGCATAGAAACCCTTTTCAGGCAAATATTTTGTCCTTCCCTTCATTGGCCAGTGCTGAATCCTAAACTAGGGCTTAATCTGAGGTCTTTTGTCTCTTGTTTCTTTTATAAAGTGGTAAACCAAGAGGTCTCTGCAAATACTAGCCAACCTGACTGTCACTCTCTAACTAGACTAGAGAGCAATGGTTGCCAATAACAACTTACCCCTCTTGCAAGGTCTCTAATAGCAGTGAGTCCCTGTCATCAGTTGAGTGTAGATTTGTGTTTCTACTAATTAGATTACTTGTATGCCTCCATTTACTTACTACCCCTTCCCATACAGAGGGTGCTGTATCTCATCGTCACCTTGCTTAACTTCATTAATTTATATACCATTTATGCAAAGTTTCTAAAATAAATAATACACAGGCCAACATCAATGCACCATCTATGCTTAATTTTAGTTCCATGATCCTTCCATCTCTCAATGGCAGAAAGTGGAGAAATGTCTAGAAGTTCAGTTCTCAATCATTTTAAGCCAGGTGTTACTCAAGACTTTCCCTCTGGCATTTTTTAGTTTGAAACTGCCTAGACAGATCAGCTCCATGTTGACACAATGCAGGAACCGGAAGGGTCTGGAAACCTCTCTCAAGGGTAACATGGAGTTGAGCAATCACGTTTGCACTAGGTGCTATATTTGTTCCCAGGTGATTGTGTTTTTGCTTTCCATCTCTATTTTCCTGCTCTGCTATCAAGTTTGTGTGTATAATTACATCTATTTTCCTTTAGAACCAAATAATTCTGGCAAGGGGATGGGAATCTGCCATGAGATATAGACTACTGAGATATCATAGCTCTGCCAAAGAAAATAAAATGAGGGAAGGGCTGGGGGAGAGGCATTCAGGAACTCAAGCACCATTGCCCTATCTTTCCATTCATTTTGAAACTGTTACCTTTTAAGTCCTTCACCCTGGCTTTCTTTGTCATGTTCTTGCGACCCTCAGGGAGAATCACTGGTGCTCCAGTTTAGCTATCAAAATGATCTTTGTTTTGTTTTGTTTTTTTCATTTTTAACACAGTTCACATCACATAAAACAGTTCCAACTTTTGGTTAGGTGATGCTTCTTTTAAAGCATTTGCAATATAGACCACAAATGAATTTTTATTTTTTAACATTAAAATTGAGACACAAATAATACCTATGTATGCTACCTTCACAAACTCTTGACCTAATTGTCTCCACAGCATTACTAAGAATTAAAGGACCCTAACTTGTTGTTGGTCTAAAGTCCTAAGCTTAATAGTTTAGTTTTACACTTAACTTCAGATGTTCCCCTACCAACAATCCATAATTTAATAGATCTGATATTAAACTTACAAACCTTTTGACTATAGGAAATTGCCACTAAGAGTAGGGACATTGTAGGGAAACAGTATCTCCCCAGTTTTATGTCAGTTCCAGGCAGTAGATTGTCAACTTGCATACAGTCAGGCTTAAAGTCTACCAGGTGTCAGTGGAGAAACTGACTGAGGAGAATCCCACCTCAGTCCAGGCTGAACAGAGATCACCTTTTGCAGTTCATACCAGCATCTTAGAGGTTTACTGGCATCATGGATTGGAGGCTCAGACCCCATTTATTGCTATCTATACCTGGAGTTAGACTCAGAAAAAGTCAGTTAATGGTCCCATAGAATCTTAAACTAGCAAGTTCCAATAACCAGGTTTTAGACATAACTATAATTTCACACTGGCTGAGGAACATTTTGAGACAAGTTTAAGTGGCTTACATGCCCATCTATACATGTTCTAGTTCCTGATTAAATAACAATCACATAATCAAATTTACGAGTAAAACCTTAACTTTTCCATCCATGTCAAGTTTTACCCAAGGTTACCCGCCTCTAGAAAATTCAGACTAAAATTCTTTTCCTCAAACTAAAGATGTCTCTGATTTAGTCTCAGTAATTAATTCAGTCAGTTGTTCTAATACTAATTGCTTTTGCATCGCTTTGTAACATATCCAATTTTTCTCCCTATCACTCCCCTCCTCCCACCCCCTAATAACTTGCATTCTGATTACCCTTCCCTCAATGAGCCCTCCTTTCTATCATACCCCACCCTTCCCTTACCCCCATCTTCTCTCTTTTCTTGTAGAGCAAGATAAATTTCTGTACCCCATTACCTGTGTTTCTTATTTCCCAGTGATATGCAGTAATAATTCTCAACATTTGCTTCTAATACTTTGAATTCCAATTTCTCTCCCTCCTTCCCTCCCTACCCATTCCCACTGAGAAGGCAAGCAATTCAATACAGACTAAATATGTGTCATTTTGCAAAAGACTTCCATAATAATCATAATAGTACCTCTTATCTAGTCATCTTGGGTATGCTCCTCCAAAATCATCTTTGTATGAAGGGTCCTGACAGGGCTGAAGTGGGTCTGGTATGCTCTTTTTTCTCACACATTTGAAATGGGCACTCTCTTTAATTCAGCTCAGTGTGAGACTTGGGTAGGTTGGTGGTTGAGATGAAATCTTGTTATTGACTCCAAAACCTGGAAGAGATTTCCTTCCACATAGCCACTGGCTAGATAAGAGGTATTCTTAGAATTGCTCTTTACATTGTTATCCCAAACATCATTCTATTCTTTTAATAAATTTAATCAATTTATTTGTTTTCAATTTTCAACAATCACCTTCATAAGTCTTAAATTTTCTCCCCCTTTCTTTCCCCTCCCTCCCTGAGACGGAATGTAATCTTATATGGATTCTACACATGCATTCTTATTAAACACATTTTCACATTAGTCATGTTACATAGAAGAATTAAAACAGATGGGAGAAAGCATTAGAAAACCCAAACCAAACATTATACAAGAGAAAATAGTCTGCTTTATTCTTCATTGCATTCATAGTTTTTTTTCTCTATATATGGATGGCATTTTGCCTCAACAGTCCTTTGGGAATATTTTATGTCCTTGCATTGCTATGAAGGGATTGGTATATCAGAAACAGTCCTTGTACACTGTGGCTGCTACTGTGTATAATGTTCTCCTGGCTCTATTTATTTCAGTCAATATCAGTTCATGTAAATCTTTCCAGGTTTTCTTGAAGTTTGACTGTTCATCATTTCTTGTAGCACAATAGTATTGCATTACATTCATATACCACAACTTGTTCAATCATTCCCCAATTGATGGGCATCCCATCAATTTCTAGTTCTTGGCCACCTCTAAAAGAGTTTCTATTAATAATTTTGTACACGTAGGACTTTTTCTCATTTTTATGATCTCTTTGGTGTACAGTCTTAGAAGCAATATTGTATTGCTGAGTCAAAGGCTACGCACATTTTTTTAGCCCTTTGGGCATAGTTCCAAATTGCTCTACAGAATGTTTGGATCAGCTCACAGTTCCACCAACAATGAATTAGTGTTTCCACTCTGCCGTATCTTCTCCAACATTTATCATCTTCCTATTTTGTCATGTTGGCCAATCTAATATGTGTGATGTGGTACCTCAGAGCTGTTTTGATTTGCATCTCTCTAATCAATAGTGATTTAGAGCATTTTTTCATATGACTAGAGATGGCTTTAATTCCTTCTCCTGACAGCTGCCTATTCATATATTCTTTGACTATTTATCAATTGGGGAATGGCTTGTACAATATATTTGACTCAGTTCTCTATATATTTTAGAAATGAGGTCTTTATCACAGATACTAGTTGTAAAAATTCTTTTCCAGTGTTCTGCTTCCTTCCTAATCTCAGTACTTCATTCTATCCTTAAACCCTCTAGATGGGGCTCTATAAACAGGTATGTGGCCCAACTGTCGTCACTGATCTAAGTCTAATGATGTCCAGACTCAGGAAAATTTCACCTCTCTAGAACAAATGGTTTTTACAAAATTTGTTTCCTAATTTCATACATGTGTAGACTTAATTGCCTTGTTAGTGGGATTCTTTTCTTGGTTCCTCCATTTCTCTAAAGTGTGAGGACATAGATCAGGGGATGTCCAACACGTGTTTGGGAATGTTTTCTTAATGCCAACCTTATCAATTAGATACAGAACAAATACTGTGACCAGTTTAATTGTTTAAATAAGTCAAATCATTTGCATCAGGCATCTGGGTGTCACAACTTCTCCTGGCTATATTTTACTCTCTCCTACCATTTCATGGGGCAAGTTATTCCTAAGGTTTGCTAAGGTTACTAAAAGAGTAATACTCTCACCCCATTTTACTGGTGGTATCAAAACAAAGCCAGGATACATAGGAAGTATTCCTTCTTAGATAAATCCATTAAGAGGCCATTTGGTCCCCAAAATGTATTGTAGATACTCCCTCAAAAACATGAGTTTCTACTTGAGGTTAGAGTGGTTTCTGCTATGGTGATTTCCATGTAGGAGGTAAGGCTTACATGATTAGATTGACTAAGTTTCACATAGAATAGGACTTAAAATTGGAAGGAAACTAAGCTATTCTAGGTAAGAGATCCTTTACCTTTTTATGTAATGGACCCCTTTAGCAGGCTGGTGAAGTCCGATGGATCACATCTCAAAATAGCGGTATTAAATACATAATATAAAATACATAGAACTATCAAGTAAACCAATTATGTTAAAGGACAATTATTAAAGTTTTAAAAAAAGTTTATGGACCCAAGGCTAAGAACCTCAGATTTAGTCCAACCCCTTCATTTCATAGATAAGGAAATTAAAACTGTATACAATAGAAATGCCTTTCCCAAAGTCATGTGGTAAACTAGGACAGTTAGAATTTTATTAAATTTTCTTTGACTCTAAATCTTTGATCAAATATTTATTGGTTATTTCAGTACAATTAATTGATGTCTAGTATCTCTTTTTCTACATTTATTTCACTCCAGTGCCTTTCAACCCAAACTTTTGTTGTAGTTCAGTTGTTTTCAGTCTTATCTAACTTTCATGAACCATTTGGGTTTCTCTTGACAGAGACACTGAAGTTATTTTCCTTTTCCTTCTCCAGCTCATTTTACAGATGAGGATCTGAGGCAAGTAGTGTTAAGTGACTTGCTCAGGGTCACACAGCTAGGAAATGTCTGAGGATAGATTTGAACTCAGGAAGATCTGTCTTCCTGGTTCTAAACCTAGCACTCTATCCTGTGCCACATAGGTCCCCTTCAAGCTGAAGTAGCCCGCCTGTTGTTTCCCAAACTTGGTATACTATCTCTAGTTTCCAAGCCTTCACACAAGTTTTTCATTATGACAGGAATGCTTTCCCTCCTCATTCTTACCTCTTGGAATCCTCAGCTTCCTTTTAGACCCAGTGCAGATGATGCTTCCTGTGTAAAACATTTTCACATCCTCTCAATAGTCAATGCTCCTTCCCTCCTCAAATTTTCTTATATGTTCTCATTTTGTTTATGCATTACATCCCCATGTAGACTGTAAGTCCCTTGATGACAGGGGTTGTTTTTCCTTTTTATCTGTACCTCTAGTATGGAGAAAGGGGTTTTGGACATAGTAGGTTATAATAAGTGTGTGTTAAATTTAAATCTCTTTCCCTACAGGATAGGTTTCAGGTTCAATATAGTTGTTTTTATTCCCCAATATCTAGTTTTGATGTTTCTGCTTGGATTTGTCTAAAAGTCCTGCTTTGGGAAGCTACTGTGAGATCCATAGGACTTGTGTATAGTAGGATACTTTAGAAATGTCCCTTCCTTTTGCCTAATACTCTGTTCCTTTTCTAGAATCTTCTGTATCAGGAGACTTCTATACCAAATACTATAGATTTAGAGGAGTGTGTGTATGTGTGTGTGTGTGTGTGTGTGTGTGTGTATGCATGCATGTGATGGACTCCTTTAGCAATCTAGTCAGTTATATAGACCTTTCCTCAGAAGAATATTTTTAAGAGCAAAAAATAAAACATGCAGAATTTGAAAGGGAAATTAATGCTATTGAAATGCACTCATTAAAGTGTATAAAAACAAAAGTTCACAGACCCCGTATTAAGAGCTTTTTTAGGACTTTGAGATAGATGCTGATCTAGCAAAGAATACCTGGAAGGAACAGTTAGGCAGGTATGTGTATATATTTGTATGGTATGTGTGTGTGTGTGTGTGTGTGTGAGAGAGAGAGAGAGAGAGAGAGAGAGAGAGAGATTAATTATATGAAAAAGTGAATGAATAATGTATTTATTAAACACTATGTGCAAAGCACTGTGCTAAATGCACATACATATAGATATAGAAAAGATGGTTTCTGTTTTCAAAGAGATGACATTCTAATGGAGGAAACTATATATATATATATATATGCACATATATATGTATATACGAACTTTCAGTGGCAAGTCAGATGATGCATGTCTTGCTCCTTAGGATACAGCAGCAAAACAGATGTTAATATATTCTTTTTAATGTTTTTCCATTGATAAATAATAGTTTCTGTTTTAATAATTTGAAAGTGCCAATGCTTACTACTGAAAGTATACCATCACTTCTCAGGAGCAGAATTAAATAACTGAAATTGACAAGAAATGGTTACAGACCATATATCCTCAGTATCTTTGGTTTACTGTATTATATACAATTATTAACACCATAGTGAGATTAAGTGAGTATGGGGCTCAATCTCCAATCCTGGAAATTTTATATTAGATTGGTGATGAGTAGAAATCATATTACAAATCACAGAACCATAGATTAATAGCTGGTAGGGATCCATGAGATCATCTAATCGAATCCCCTCATTATATAGATGAGGAAGCCAAGGACTAAAGAGATAATGTCACTAGCCCCAAGTCTTATCAGTAATAAGTGACTGGCCCACCCAGGACTTGAATCCAAATCTTAACACCAATTCTAGTACTCTTTTCCTCCTATACCATACTGCTATCCAGGAAGAAAGGATTGATCAACAGGAACAAAAGCTAAAGAAAGAATTGAGAGATATGAGGACTGGAGAGTAGTTGAGAGGAGATTGAAAACTTAAGATAGTAGTTTCAGTAGAATGGTAGTGTTGAAAGGCAGGTAAGTAGTGAGTGAGTGAGTGAGTGGTAAGGGAGAGGAGGAAATGAGGGCAGACTACTTTTTGGTAATGAAAGGGAGGAAACTTTTGAAACAATAATTTGGGGAAAGGCACTTGGGAGACATGATCATGTTTGGACATAGGACGGAAGAAGCTAGTGTATATGGTAAGATTTACAATGGGGGTGGGCATGATGATTTGGATAAGATAGTGCTCTAGGAATGAAGTAGATAGGTTAGTCTTGGCAGTGAAGGAAATCAGCTTAGACTTTGAAACTTGAGAAAGAGCAAGAAGACACAATTTTAGGTTTTATAGTATGCAGTGAGATAGTGAGGTGTAATGGATAATGAGTTGGTCTAAAAACTAGAGAGTCCTGGATTCAAGTCCCATCTTTGAGACACACTGGCAGTATGATCCAGGATAAGTCACTTTTCCTCTCAGTGATTTAGAAAGTGTAGTGTAGAGAAAACACTGACCTCCTTAGGTCAAGGAAGTCTCCTCTTTTGGGAATTTAAATTAAAAAGGAAAAAAAAGTTCAAGAAAAAAAGAGAGTTCAAACAAAGAATGGGATGTCTTCTACTGAAAGAAAAATGGAAAGAGTTTAAATGAATAAGGAGAGTTTGGTAATGGTAGAATAGAGCTTCCATTGTTTATCATTGAAGAACAAATGGATTGAAGAAAGATAGGGCTAAGTTGAATAGATATGAATACTAGAAGAAGGGTTTTTGCTTTGGAAGACAACTTTTAATTTTAGGGAATTAAGGGAGAATGGTAGGAGTTTATTACTCATAGAACATGGTGAGTTTATCTGTGAACTGAGAGAAAGAAATGTCGAAAATGAAGGTAATATTGCTCAGGAAGACCATGTGCTACAAGATGCCTCCAGTTTCAGATGGTATTTTCATTTTTCTGTATCTCTCCACTATAACATCAGTGATGGACCAGATGTTTTCTTCTGGTTGATTGTAGCTAAAATCAGTCATTCAGTGATTTCATATAATAGTAGGATAATGATGAAGTTAGATACCAAGGCTGAGAAGGAAATGTGGGATCCAGATGATTTCATATTTTAATCATTTATAATGATCAACAAATATGAAGCTATGCAGCAGGATGATCTCATGAGTTCTTTGGTCTGATGACAGAAGATCACTCTATTTACTCTTTGTGAGAAGTACAACAATCTTAAGTCCTGTGGTAAAGTTTTAATAGTATATGAATGGTTAGCTCATGAAGTTGGAGGCACCTGAGTCAACTTTGAATGTGTAACAGGATTCTACATCTCCTTGGGGATTTGCAATAAGATCCTCTGCCATAATCTATTCTCCTTCTAGATTGTCTTGAAGAACACAACTCTTAATTGTTGAGTATGAAGAAATTATGGGCATGGGATATCTGGCACCGATACGCTCATTAATATCTGTGACCTTAAGCTTTGAGGTCTGTCTGGGCCTCAGTTTCCTTCTCTGTAAAATAAAAGGATTAAATTTGTAAATTTTTAAGATTTGTTTTGGCTCTCAAATCCTAGACTTCCATAGTTCTGTGATTTCCAATTTTTTATCTCCATCCCTAGCCTACAACTTAAACTCTAGTCAATTATTTCAATCTGTATGCTGACTCCCCAAAATGCCATGCAGTCTTCATTTGTATTATCAGTCACTTACTGCCCCTTTCCACCTTCCTCTTTAAACCCATTACTTTTTGCTTAATTTATTTCATTAAACTACTAACTCAAAGTTTCACACTTTATAGGGCAATCTGTGAATTTATTCCCACAGCCCTAGCACAGTGGTTTTTGTGGTTAGAGACTGAGAACAGGGAAGAAAAAGGAAACAAGATGTAAGGAGAAGGAAATTTCTATGATCTTTCTTCACTTGTAGCTTAGTAGAAAGAATACTGGTTTTAGAGTTAAGATTCCTGGGTTTTAATCCTTACCTTGCCCACTAAGGGCAAGTCAATCTCTCAAAGATTTATTTTCTTATTCACAATAATAATACTGATAATACTTAACTCACAAGGCTATTTGAGTATTAAATAAGATAGAAATAATAGATGCTTATTGAATTAAAAGGTTAGAATGGTCTATGTAAATTCTAGCTGTTGCAATTTTTTTCTATCTATTCTGCCTTCTGGGACAGGATTAGGATTAATCTTCTTAAAATGAAGTTTTATTTCTCTGTGGTAAAATGGCCCCTCTTTCAAAAGTTCATTGAAGGATGATAACCCTTCTATTTTCTAAATTCGGAGCTAGGGACTTTTCTCTCATAATAGAAATATGGTTTCTTTATTTAAAATAATTTAAGGCAAGACAATGGAATTTCTTTGGAAAGAAGCTTTCATTCAAATGTAAATGTTTGTTATGAATATCCAAATAGAGATACTTTAAAGGGGACAAAGTAAATGCAATAGAAGAGAGCCAGGAGATTTTATTCTTTGGGGATGGAATTGTGAATACAAGTTTTAGAAATATTTTTTGTTTCTTTATCAGTAACAATAAATAGAACTAAGAGACTAGGAAAGAGATAGACTAGTTTATAGAGAATTGAGAATGTGCTGGAAGCATAGAGTACCAGAAAATTTGTGGCCAAGAACCAGAGGATCAGAGAAAATCTAAGATACTCTGATTCAGAATGGGGAAATGGAGCAAGAATCCTGTGGACCAAGGATAAATGGCAAGAACAGGAGAGGAGGTATAAAGAGAGAATAGGATTCCTCAAGTCAATGTTGAGGTGATGGAAGCCACTTGGTGAGGGAGGTAATTACATAGACATCAATTTTCACTGAAAACTAGAAGCAAATGAGTGGAGACCCCCTTCTCTTTTAGAAACCAAACATGGAGACAGTGGAAATAATTGTGTGGAAAATTAAAGTAGATTAGCCCAAGGACAATAACTTTAAGATCAGGGTCAAGAGAGGGGACTCACAAGCTAAAAGGAGAATGATGGGAGTGCCAGGAAGGGGTTATTTAATGTTTGGTGTGGTTGTTATTGTTTATCTTTTGTTTTTGAAGAGGACCAATGACATCATGGGTCAATGTCTTGATTCATGGGTGAATTGGATTTAAATGAGGCAGAGTTGTACAAATTGGTCAGTCTCATTCTCTTTCCCAGAGTCATAGAAATCCAGTGGCAAGAAAAATCTCAGTACAATTGGTGATGGCCCAGGATACAGTGAATGACCTTGGAATCTTCAGTGTCCAACTTAAGCATTCCACAGTGCCTGCTAAGCCACCTTCTTGGCCATTGTGACAAATTATCCTCTGCTAGAGGAAGTCTTCACATGCTTGGGATAGACATCCCCTTAAGTCACTGATGGGTTTGTGGTCCATTAATTATCCTCAACTTGATTTAGCCCATCTGCCAAGGTGGTTTCAGTGGTATGTGACTGCTGCTCATGCTATAGTTTCTTGAAGCCACAGATGAGAGATGAGGTATATGGGTGTTCAAGAAAGACTAGCACATCTGGTGTGAGGGCTTGCTGAACCCTTTTTGGGGCTCATCCACCTTTGGTTCCAAGCTTACTAACATGTGGTAACTCTACTTGTATATGATTTGTATTCTCAATACTCTAATGGTATAATAAAGTTCAATTATTCACTTGAACCAAATGAGTATGATTGGCAGTGAGAGGTAGGAGAAGAGGTTTCTTTTATAGTAGAGGAGAAAGAGAAAAAGACCAGGATTTAGGATTGAGATTATACATATATACCTTCCCTCCCTTCATCCATCCATTCATCCACATGTGTACACACATAGACACACACACACATATTAGCTAATAATAGTTAACATTTGGCCATTGACATAAGATTTTGAAGGTGAAGAAAAATGCACGAGGACCAGATGGATTTGCAAATGAATTCTGTCGAACATTTATGAAACAACTAATTCCAGTATTAAATAAATTATTTGGAATCGGCAAAGAAGGGGTCCTACCAAACTACCTTTGTGAAACAAATATGATTCTTTTAGCTAAACCAGGAAGAGTAAAACAAGAGAAAGAAAATGACAGACCACTTTCATTAATGAATATAAAGGCAAAAATCCTAAATAAAACACTAGCGAAAAGATGACAACAATATGTTACAAAGATTATGCATTATGATCAAGTGGGATTTATACCAGGGATGCAGCAATGGTTTAACATTTAAAAAGAACAATCTGATCCCTTGCTATGCAGAATGGGTTGGACTTCACCAAAACTGGAGTCAGGGAAAACAGTTAAGAGGTAGTTATAACAATCTGGGTTCAAGGTAATAAAAGTCTTACTAGAGAGTCTGAAAGAGAAATCAACCTGAGCTTGGTGACATATTGCATATAGAGGAATCCAAAGTGGAGGATTTAAAGACAACACATAGGTTTTGAGCCAGAATAACTGGGAAAATGTAAAATGCAAAAAAAAAAGAGACAATCCAGGCAAGAAACAGGGAAAATACTCACAGTTGAACCCCAGAACATCCTCTGTTAAGATTTTCTTATTTTGAATCAGTCTATACCTTCTGAAACAGTATCTCCCTTTTCTGTTTTTATTTTCATTAGTCCCTTATTGGTCTCTGTGCATCCAGATTCTCAGAGCTCTTCTTCCGAGATCAAAAATCATACCAGAAGGTTATGGTGAAGATAAAGTGAGATATTTTTTGACAAACCTTAGTTAAGAAATAGCTCTTGCCTGCACAGAGGTTATTGTCAAGTAAAATAATGCTTTACACACCCAATATCTTACAGGATTCTCACAGTAGCCCTGTAAAGTAGGCAATGCAAGCATAATTATCCTTATTCTATTGAATTGGAAGTTAAAGCTCTGAGAACATCCCTTCATAAATGGAGAGCAATGAAAAATGAATAAAAATCCATAGGTTAGCAGACATGGGGGAAAACGGGCACATCGAAAATAGTGGAACTGGCAGGGCACTAGAGTGGCAGGATGATAGAAGGTAAAGAATGGCCAACCTTTACCTCAGCTTGACTTTGGACTCTAGACTAGGCCTGCTAGACTGTCAGTCATGGAAGGGTCAGAGTTATCTGGGAGGAATCAGGTTTGTTAATTCATCTCGAACTGTGAGAGCTCATTACTACGTTTCCAGTCACCAGGGATTTAATAAAAAAAAAAAAGTTTTGCCACAACCTACAAAGTGGTGTCTGGGGCCTTGTTTAGTGTAATTTAGTGTCAGCTGTCTGTCTTGTGACCTTGAATGTGTGGGAAGGAGTTGTTGGGGAAAACAGGGGAAGAAAAGGGAAGAAAGATAAGGAGGGGATATAGGGAGAGAGAGAGAGAGGGAGGAAGGGAGGGAGAGAGAGAGAGAGAGAGAGAGAGACAGAGAGAGAGAGAGAGAGACAGAGACAGAGACAGAGACGGAGAAAGAGACAGAGACAGAGAGAGACAGAAACAGAGAGATAGAGACAGAGAGACAGAGAGAGACAGAATGAGAGAACTGAAAGAAGGCAGGCCCAGATAGAAGAGTCGAAGAGAAAGCAGAAGCAGAGATTTAATTAAAACCCAGATGGATAATTTGTAAGTCTGTTTCAATTCGAAAAATGTAATGTGTCCTTCAGGAGTGCCACATGGAGATGAGGGCTCCTTCACTCCCTTATAGGTAATTTTACATGGAGATTTCTGCACAGACTAGCTCTAAGACTCAACACACTGGCTTCTGGAGCAAACAGTTCTTTTCCACACAACATTTCTATCAAATGCAATCTGATATGCATACAACCCTCCCCTTTTCCTCACACTCCATTCACACATAAAACATACATGGACACATATACACACATAATTTGTCTATTTAATGGAAGACTGGTATTTTCCAATAATTTTGATAACTGTTAGAGTCAATAACTAGGTTAAAAAGACGAAAGCAGTGGTCCCTTCTAAGAGAGAAGTTTAATAGAAGGATCCAAAATTGTCTTAGCTATTGATACCCAAGAGAGCAAGAGGAAAAGACAGCAGAAGTTTCTGGGGCAGTCTAATGAGCTCTTCTGGACTGATACTTCTAAACCAGGGCAGCCTTCTGTCTTCCTTCAAAATGGGGCTGAGCAGTGTGATTTAGTAGAAAGAGAACTGACTCTGGAGTCAGAGGACCTGGGTTTAAATCTTGTCCGTAATCTTGGGCAATTAATCTCCCTTTTCAAAAAATGAAAAACAATATGAGGAAAAGGTATTGGACATCCTTTCCATCTCTAGAATTATGATTTGGTTACCTCTAAATTGGGGAAAGGAGGGATACCACCAGGGATATTGCCAGGGTAATAAGTAGGATGGTCTCCAGGCCACAGTAAGGAGGGAATTGTAGATGGAGTAGTCTTTTGAGTCCATCTTCAAGGCAATTCAGAGAGGTTTGGAGCTCTTGGTAGCTTCTCAGTTAGACTTACTTGAGATTTTTATCAGAGTGGGGTTTCACTTTGGTGGATCTGTTTGGATTCTCACTCTTGAGGACTTAGTTTGAATTGGATTTAGTTGAATAGAAATTCAACATTTTCTTCATTTGTAAATGAAAGATTGGCATTTATTGGGACTAAGATGGTGATATTTGAGAGACTCTTTCCATGGCTTTCCTTAGGGTTCTGGATATATTCAGTTAGTTCTTTTTCCTATTCATCCTAATAGTGAGTGTACTTATAAGGGATAAAAAATACAGCTTTGGACCTTCAGTCTCATTAACCTAAGGCCTTATTGGAAGAAGGCCACCATTGGAATACTCCAGGAATTTATACATGACTCTGTCCTATTTAATATTTTTGATCATTGACTTGAATAAAATAAGAGATGACATATTTATCAAGTTTACAGATGATAGAAATTCTGAAAGAATAACTAATATAGTTGACAGAATGATTCAAAAACATCTCTACATATTTGAATATTGGATCAAATCTAATAAAATGGAATTTAATAGGGATAAATAAACAGAAATTTTGACACTTTGGTGAAAACAATCAGAGTGTTGCGAGGAGAAAATTTATATCCCTGGCACTTTAGAGTTTGAAGCATAGCAAACTCTTATAAACATTTTTCATTCACTGGCATCCCTGAGGCTCAGTTTAATCATCTATATAAGGAAGGATTTGGATGAGATGCCTTTGTTTAGGCTGTAGATATAGGAGCCTATGAACTAGGTGTCATGGGTACAAGTTGCAAAACGTCTAATTTAGGGTTGATGGAAGAAACAACTTCCAAATAGAGTTATCTAAAACGGGAATAGTCTGCTTGGGAGCTTTTCCTTCACTTGAAGTCTCAAAGAATAGACTAAATTTTGTCAGGTATTTTCTAGAGGGAATTCTAGTTGGGACAATGAATTGGACTAGGTGGCCCCTAAGGTCTCTTCTAATTCTGTGACTGTGTGACTAGGAATCCACTCCTCAGGAATCACTCTTCATCAGTTTTCTTTCACTGTATGCTCCTTACTACATTCCCTAAGGCTCCTGGATCTTCTTGGCCCCTGAACTGCCTTGGCTGCAGGAGTTCAGAGATCTGCACCTCCAGAGAATTGTTGCCAGGTCTATATTCTTTTTCCACTGCCATAATTTCTAAGTACTCTTTCTTCTCACATATTTTCTTTTCCTCATCTCTTTACCTTTCACATAACAAGTGTATATGTGTGTGAATGTGTGTGTTAGTGTATGTTAATGTAGGGAACTTATACAAAAACAGAAATAATATAACAAGATAAAAATAGAGATATATAAAAGAGGATATGATTTATTTTCAGTTTATGTGGCCTGAAATTTCAAACAGACTAAGGTTTAACCTGATTATTGTGGTGTGGAATGACCAGTCATTGCTTCTAATCTCTTCTTTCCCTAAACAAGAATGGCAGCTTCATTCCAGAGCACATCAAGGGTGAATTTAGAAATGACTCACTTGACTTTTTGGACTAAGCTCTCTGGTTCAATCTTTCAATTTTAATATTAGCCATATAGGGAATGTCATAGTTTACTTATGATACTTCCATCCTTAGTGATACTGCTTCCATAGTTCAATAATTATCCATCTTAGAAGAATAATAACAGTATCTATAATAATGGAAGCATTTATACTATGCAAAGTGCCTTCCAAATACTATGTGATTTCATCCTCACAACAATCCTGGAATTATCTTCAGGTACTATTATTATCCCCACATTACAACTGAGGAACGCAAGGCAAGCAGAGGTTAGTGACTTGCCCAAGGTTGCATACAGGCCTCCCTGGTTCTGGCCCCAGTGCTCATCTATTGTAGTGAACTTTGTAACACCCTAGAAATACTGACTACTTTTTAGCTTGTAAGTAGGTGTAAGTTGTAGGTACTGTAATCACTGGTCCTAATTTCTATCCAGTGTATTCCTTGACAGATCATGCAAATCATGAGTAGGAGGCATTTAGTGAAAACAGGGTAGAAGCATAAATTGAAGACAATGACTTAAGCAAACACACTCTTGGCATTCACATCATATAGTTACCCTACCAAATGTCTCTTGTTGGTCCTAAACCTCCTATCTCCCTGAATCTTTCTCTGTTTCCCAACATAGCAGAAGCAGTGCATCAGTACATGTTTTTGATGAGAAAGCATTGGCAAAACTGCAGAAGTACTTCTTATTTCATCTTAATGACATAGATAATCCTGGGAATGTTAGCATCCTGGCATAGCTCTAAAATGATTCTGCCTTGCCATAATACTCAGAAGAATGTCTTGGAATATCAACCAGAGATTCTTTTGAAACATACTGTGATTGACTATATATTTTGCACTCACTTTATCAAGGTACAGTGCCTGGCATCTGTTCTCATCTCTCTCCTTCTTTTCACCTTCTGTAAGCTTTTCCTTGAATTTTTCCAAACATCTCGGCTCAGTGGCTACTCACATTGTGAACTCAAGTGCAGTCATCTGAGGGATGTAGTTAAAAAACACATGGAATTTGTGTCTAGACATGCTCCTTTATATAAACATCTTCCCCTTGCTATCAGAAAAGAAAAACAAAAATAAACCCAAGGACATATATACCTATAAATAGAACTGTTCCTATCAATTTGAAACTTGGATAATTCAACCTGACAGCCTAGGAGTTCACAAAAAATCCCTTTTTTTTAATAATCTCTTACATAATTTCTTACTTAACTATTACTTTAACAATTTAGTACCTTGTGTCTTATATTTTAGTATCCCTAAAACAGGGTTAGAGTAATTACGTCTAAAATCCTTTCAAATTTCTACATGCTATAATTCAGAAGTCCTTTATTTAAAAGGAAGTAGTTTTACTGGATTTCAAATCTCAGTACAAATAAACAATACTAATATGTGTTTAGTTTTCAGAAAATTGAATCCAATTAGTTTCATAGTATATTGTCCTTGTCAGATGGTAACTCTAGTATTTTATGTAGTTCTGGGTATTACATTTTATTTTTTTTTAAATTTTATTTATTTATTTAATTTTTTACATTCATTTTCACAAATTTTTGGGTTCCAAATTTTCTCCCCTTTTATCCCCTCCCCCACCCCAATACCCCAAGCAATCTAATTTTCCCTATCTCCAATCTGCCCTCTCTTCTGTCATCCCTCCCTTCTCTTGTCTCCATCCTCTCTTTTCTCCTGTAGGGCCAGATGACTTTCTATTCCTCATTAACTGTATGTCTTCTATCCTAGTTACAACAACAGTATTAAACAGTTGTTCCTAAAACTTTGAGTTCCAAATTCTCCCCATCCCTCCCTCCCCACCCATTCCCTTTGGGAAGGCAGGCAATTCAATATAGGCCATATCTGTGTAGTTTTGCAAATGACCTTCCTGATAGTCGTGTTGTGTAAGACTAACTGGATTACCATCCCTCCTAACCTGCCCCTCATTGTTTCTCTTCTGTCTCTTGATCCTGTCCCTCCCCAAGTGTTGACTTCAAATTGCTCCCTCCTCCCTTTGCCCTCCCCTCCATCATCCCCCCCCTTGCAATATCTCTTTCTCCCCCACTTTCTTATACTGTAAGATAGGTTTTCATACCAAAATGAGTGTGCATTTCACTCCTTTGTTTAGTCAAATGTGATGAGGGTAAACTTCTTGCTTTTTTTTTTCTCAGCTCTCCTCTTTTTCCCTCCACTAAGAAAAACTCCTACCTGCCTCTTAAATGACATATAGTTACCCCCTTCCCTTTCCCTCTCTTTCCTCCCCCTACATTTCTCTCTCACCATTTACCTTAGTTTCTTTTAAGGTATGGTCCCATCCTATTCAGTTCAATCTGTGCTCTCTATCTCTGTATGTGTGTGCATGTGTGTATGTGTGTGCATGCGTGTACATGTGTATGTGTGGTCCCACCAACTACCCAGATACTGAAAAGTTTTAAGAGTTACAAATATTGTCTTTCCCTGTATGAATGTAAACAGTTCACTTCTGGTAAGTCCCTTAATACTTCTCTTTGCTGTTTCCTTTTTCATGCTTCTTCTCAATCTTGTGTTTGAAAGTTAAATTTTCTTTTCAGCTCTGGTCTTTTCATTAAGAATGATTGAAAGTCCTCTGTTTCATTGAAAGACCATATTTTCCCTTGAAGTATTATACTCAGTTTAGCTGGGTAGGTGATTCTTGGTTTGAGTCCTAGTTCCTTTGCCTTCTGGAATATCCTATTCCACACTGGGTATTACATTTTAAAAGTGAATTCTGATAAACTAAGAAAGAAAGGTGATGTATTTCATGGAAACATGCAAGAAATTATCTATTCTGCCAACCACTGATTTTGACAGCTATATCACAATGGTATAAATCAAGTCAAGAACCATTTATTAAACAGTTTCTCTGTACAAAGCACTATGTTAAGTGCAGGGGATGAAAAGAGAGGCAGAAAACAGTCCCTGCTCTCAAGGAACTCTTATGCAGTTAGAATGAGAGTAATGCAATTACTGAGAGGTAGGTTATAATCTACACATTATATTATTAATAGTCAAAAATGCATATAAATCATGCATATAGGTAATAAATTCAGAAATGATTTTCCCTTTTGTAGATCTCTAATGAGATCACTTTGCAGTTTTCTTGTGTAATTCTCATATTATATTTCGGTTATAGTTACTTTTATATGGGTCATGTCCTCCTCCAAGAATGAAAACTCCATGAGTATAGGGGCTATGCCTTATTTACACATTACACATACTTTTTGTCACCCAGGAGCTAGAACAAATGCATTGTAAGAACACTCAAGACTGTGCCCCCTGATGGGAATGGTCAAGAAGATTAAGTGTGGATATGATAAATATCTTCAAATATTTGAAGATATTCAAATCTTCTGGAAAAAAATTAGGCGTTCTGTGGTTGAGATGTTAGCTCTAAGCTGTGAGCTGATCCAACCATTCTGGAGAGCAATTTGGAACTATACCCAAAGGGCTATAAAAATATTCATACCCTTTGACCCAACAATACTGCTTCTAGGACTGTATCCCATAGAGATCATAAAAATTGGAAAAGGACCCACAGGTACAAAAATATTTATAGCAGTTCTTTTTCTGGTGACCAAGAACTGGAATTCGAGGAGATGCCCATCGATTGGTGAATGGCAGAACAACTTGTGGTATATGAATGTAATGGAATACTATTGTGCTATAAGAAATAATGAACACGTGAACTTCAGAAAAACCTGGAAAGATTTATATGAACTGGTGCTTAGTGAAATGAGCAGAGCCAGGAGAATATTATATTCAGTAACAGCCACAGGATGCAAGGACTACTTTTGATAGACTTAGCCCTTCACAGCAGTGCAAGGACCCAAAACATTTCCAAAAGACTCATGATGCAAAATATCATCCACATCCAGAGAAAGAACTATGAAGTCAGAATGCAGAATGAAGTAGACTATTTTTGTCCTGTTATGTTTTATTTCTCTCATGGTTTCTCCCATTTGTTTTATTCTGTTACATGAGTAATATGAAAACGTGTGTACTAGGAATGTATATGTAGAACCCATATAAGCTTGCATGCCATCTTGGAAAGGGAGAATGAGAAAATCTGGAACTTATGGAAGTGATTCTTTTTTTTTTTTAAATAGTTTTATTTATTTATTTTTAGATTTTGACATTAATTTCCACAAAATTTTGAGTTTCAATTTTTCTCCCCATCTCTCCCCTACCCCCACTCCATAACACTTTGCATTCTTATTACCCCTTCTCTCAATGTTCCCTCCCTTCTATCACACCCCACCCTTGCCTTATCCCAATCTTCTCCCTTTTCTTGTAGGGCAAGATAAATTTCTATACCTCAATACCTGTATTTCTTTTTTCCCAGTTAAATGCAATATCAATTCTCCACTTTCGTTTCTAATATTTTGAATTCCAGCTTCTCTCCCTCCCTCCCTCCCCACCAACCCTCACTGAGAAAGAAAGCAATTCAATACAGGCTATATATATGTAAATAGTCATGTTGTATAAGACTAACTATATTGCCCTCCATCCTACCCTGTCCCTGCTTTTTCTATTCTCTCATTTGACCTTGTCCCTTCCCAAAAATGTTTACTTCTAGTTACTCCCTTCTCCCATTTGCCCTCCCTTCTATCATTCCCCTCATTTCATTTGTCTCCTTCACCCCCACTTTCCTATAGTGTAAGATAGAGTTTCATACCAAATTTAGTGAGCATGTTATTCCCTTCTTAAGTCATATATGAAGAGAGTAAGTTCCACTTTTCCCCTCTCCCCTTCTCCCTTTTCTCCTCCATTGCAAAAGATTTTTCTTATCTCTTTTATGAGTTATAGCCTGCCCTATTCCATTTTTTCCTTTCTCCTCCCAATATTTTCCTCTCTCATCCCTTATTTTTATTTTTTTATGTATATCATATCTTCTGATTCAACTCAACCTGTACTCTCTGTCTATGTGTATGTTGTGTGTGTGTGTGTGTGTGTGTGTGTGTGTGTGTGTGTACAATCCCTCCACCTACCCAAATACTGAGAAAAGTCTCAAGAGTTACAAATATTATCTTTCCATGTAGAAATGTAAACAGTTCAGTTTTTGAAAGCCCTTTATTATTACTCTTTCTTGTTTACCTTTTCATGCTTCTCTTGATTCTTGTGTTGAAAAGTCAAATTTTCTATTCAGTTTTGGTCTTTTCATCATGAATGCTTGAAAGTTCTCTATATCACTGAATGACCATTTTTTCCCTTGAAGTATTACACTCAGCTTTGCTTGGTAGGTGATTCTTGGTTTTAATCCCAGTTCCTTTGACTTCTGGAATATCTTATTCCAAGGCCTTCAATCCCTTAATGTTGAAGCTACCAGATCCTGGGTTATCCTGATTGTATTTCCACAATACTCAAATTATTTCTTTCTAGCTGCTTGCAATAATTTCTCCTTGATCAGGTAACTATATTAAGTCACAATATTCCTATAAGTTTCTCTTTTTTGGGTCTCTTTCAGGAGGTGATTGGTGGATATCTTCAATGTTTATTTTGCCCTCTGGTTCTAGAATATCAGGGTAGTTTTTCTTGATAATTTCATGAAAGTTAATGTCTAAGGTCTTTTTATGATCATGGCTTTCAGGTATTCCCATAATTTTTAAATTGTCTCTCCTGGATCTATTTTCCAGGTCAGTTGTTTTTCCAATGAGATATTTCACATTATCTTTGATTTTTTCAATGTTTTGGTTTTGTTTTGTAACTTCTTGGTTTATTGTGTAGTCATTAGCTTTCCTGAATTTCACTCTCATGTTTAAAAAATTATTTTGTTCAGTGAGCTTTTGAATCTCCTTTTCCACTTGGCTTATTCTGCTTTTTTAAAGCCTTCTTCTCCTCATTGGCTTTTTGGACTTCTTTTTCCAATTGAGTTAGCCTGTTTCTAAAGGTATTTTCCTCAGCATTTTATTGGTTCTCTCTTAGCAGGCTACTGATTCGCTTTTCAAGGTCTTCTATGGCCTGAGCCTATTTCATATTCATTTTGGAGGTATTGGAGGCAGAGGCCTTGACTTCCTCTGACAGTATGTATTGTTCCTCCTCATCTGAAAGGATGGAAGGAGATACCTGTTCACCAAGAAATTAACCTTCTATGGTCTTATATTTTTTCCCTTTTTTGGGCATTTTCCCAGCCAGTTCTTGACTTATGAATTTTTTGTCAAGAGGAGGGCTCCCCCCAGGACAGTGCTCAGAGCTAAGATTCAGATCAGCTGATCAATTCCCCCAGGGGCTTTAAGCTCATCTGCCTAGACGATGGATCCAGGCTGCTTCTGTGTCCACTGTACCTGCCTGCTGTCTGCTGCTGCTGCTGCAGCCACCTCTACCACTGCCTGGGGCCAGTGGTGGGAAGACCCCACTCTCCTCTTGCACAGCTGGGAAAGCCCTCCCACACTGACCTTTCAAGCTTTCTTTGTTGCTTGTGGGTTGAGGGATCTGGGATGTCCCTGCTGGGAATTCTTCCCCAGAGGCCTGTTTCAGTCCTGTTCTTCCCCATGCTGCACAACCAGGGCTGGGCTCTGCTCCACTCAGCATCCCATGGGATAGATCTTTCCTGTCAGCTTTCCAGGTTACCTTTGGCTAGCTGCTCTAGAATTTGTTGAGAGTCATTTTTTACAGATATTTTGTGGGCTGTGGGTGGAGCACTAGAGTATGTGCATCTTTCTACTTTGCCATCTTGGCTCCATCCCCCAAAAGTGATTGTTGAAAACTGAAAACAAATAAATTAATAAATTAGGGAAGACATAAAATAATTTTAAAAAGATGTTAGCTCTATGGACAATATGTGAAAGTTGTAGGAAGACCATTTTTAGCTAAACATAATAATATGCATTTTCTAAAAGCTAGAGCTGTCTAAAAATGTCATGCTCTCCATTACTGAAAATATTCAAGCAGAGAATTCGTGGCTACCTGTCAATGATATGAAAGGAAGGATTCTACTTGGAGTAGAAGAGATTGAACTGGGTGACTTTTAAAATTTCTTCCAGGCAAAGAATCTCTGATTCTGTTATACTTTCATCTCAAATATCTTATGTGAAGCCAAACTACTATTAAGTAATAAATGTTTATTGTGTTAGGGGTTTATCTGGAGACAGAATAAATCCATTTGGGAGGAGCTCTGTAGCCAAGACCCAGAGAAACTAGGCAGCCCAGCCAGGGAAATGCAGAGGATCCAAAAACACTGGAATATCAGGGGAATCTGACAGTAGAACTATCATGTATATGGAGGTATTTCAGTCACAAAAACAGAACAAAGTTCATCTTTGTACAGCTTAGGGAATTCCATTCCTAATGTCTACCATGGTACTCATATTCCCTCCTTTTCACATAATAAGAGTTTTGGGTTAGAAAGTGTTTCAAAAACTATGATCTAGAAGTCAATGTTAAATAATAGATAAAATTAAAATAAAATAAATATTGAATGAAAATTATTGTTGGAAAGAATGCTTCTATTGATTTAATTCCAGATTTTGGCTCAGGTTTTTCTCTCTCTGACTAAGAATTCAACATTTTCCCCTTAGTTCCAAGCTATTTTTCTAGTGAAGTTTTCCCTAATCCTCTGATTTATCACATATCTCTGGCAGATTTTTAATATTTAAATAATAATTTACATAGAACATACAGAAAGTAACATTATAGCTAAGAACACAAAGACATCATATGATCATGTATGTGAAATGATTTGCCAACAAAAAAAGGTGCATATAAAGATTCATAACAATAATAATATCTGTATAATACTTTAAGGTTTGCAGAGTACTTTGAAAATATTAGCTCAAATGATCCCCATGACAATCCTGTGCAAGGTTAATGTGATATAAGTTCTTCCCCACTCATCAATAGGCCTCACATTGAACCCTGGTGCCAATTAGGCTCTGGGCCACAGGGATTCCCACCTTTCCAATTAAGTGCTGATTTCCAAGCTTCTTGGCACTAAGCCAATCAAGTATTTGATTGGAGACAGTATATATTGTATTGCTTGGAGGGAAAGGTGTGGGTGGAGAGAGAAGCAGACTGAACGAGGAGAGGGCTGAGGGAACAACTTGCTTAACTTGCTTGTGATAACAGCACTCTCTTACTAAATCTTACCTTGTGGTATCCTAATAGCAATGTTCCAAATAAATATTTTGGTTTTGTCTTGGAGGAGGAGAGTTTATTATATTTTGTGAACAAACCCTGGGAATGCATATTCATATTCATAGTAGCTGCTATGGGTATCCCATTGGTGTTACAACTCTTCCTTAGTCTGTGTATTTCTTTCCATATTTTTCTAAATCACTGAGCTCATGGTTTCTTACAACACAGTAGAATTCATCCATTGTATACCACAATTTATTCATCCATTCACCAATTGATGGGCATCCCTGAAATTTCCAGTTCTTTGCCAGCACAAAGAGAGCTGTTATATATATTTTAGAAGAGATAAGTTATTTTCCTTTTCCCCAATCATTTTTGGAAATAGACCTTGTGCTAGTATTCCCGTGTCAAAAAACGTTTAATAACTCTTTGGGCACAATTTCAGATTGCTCCCCAAAATGGTTGGATCATTTCATATTTCCATCAACAATGAATTAGGGTCCCAATTTTCCCACATCCCCTCCAACATGTCACTTTCTCCTTCTATTATTTTAGCCAATATGGCAGGTATAAAATGATGTCTCAAGGTTGTTTTATCCTGCATTTCTCTAATCAATAATGACTTAGAATATTTTTTTCACATGGCTAAAAATTGTTTGGATTCCTTCATTGGAAAATTGTACATTCATATCCTCCAACTTTTTATCAATTGGGGAATGACTCATATTCTTAAAGATTCCACAAAATTCTTTATATATTTCAAATATGAGACCTTCATCCAATAAATTATAAAATTTTCTCCTAATTTTCTGCTTTCCTTCTAATTTTGGCTACATTTGTTTTATTTGTGTAAAACTTTAATGTAATTGAAATTATCCATTTTATATCCAACTTTTCTCTCTTTTATTTATTCATATGTCTGATAGTAATATGTTCCTCATTCTTCTAATTTTCTTGTAAATCTCTTTATATATCTAGGTCATCCATGTATTTTGACTTTATCTTGGTAAATGCAGCAAGATATTGGTCTATACCTAATTTCCCCATTCTGCACTCTAGTTTTCCCAACATTTATTTTTTTTGCCAAATAATGAATTATTATCCCCAAATCTTGTCTTTGTCACTTGTCAAATAAAAGGGTATTATATTTATTTCCTAATATAAATTATATGCCTATTCTGTCCTGTTAATCTACCTATTTCTTAGCCAGTACCAGATAGTTTTAATAATTACTGACATTATATAGCATAAGATCTGGTATTATTAAAATTCCTTCCTTTACATATTTCATTATTCCCTTTTATATTGACTTTTTGTTTTTCCAAAATGAATTTTGTAATTAATATTTCCTAGTTCAGTAAAAAAAATATTGGTAACTCATTTAGGATGACATTAAACATATAAATTAGTTTGGGTAAAATTGACATTTTTATCATATTGGTTCTGCCTATGCATGAACAATTAATATTTCTCCAATTACTTAAATCTGATTTTCTTTGAATAAATTTTAAAAATAATTTTGTTGATATAGTTCCCGAGTTTGTTTTGGGAGGTATACTCCCAGATATTTTATCCTGTCTAGAGTTATTTTAATTGGGGAATCATTTATTATCTCTTCTGGAAGAGTTTTATTATTGATCCACAGGAATGTTGATGATTTATGTGGATTTATTTTATATTCTGCTAATTTGCCAAAGTTATTGTTTCAACTAACTTTTTTAGCTGTGTCTTTACGATTTTCAAGTATATCATCCTATCATCTACAAAAACGATTCTTCTATTACCTCATCTCTTCTGATTCATTCTATTTTTTTTTTTTATTTTACTGGTATTGTTAGGATTTAAAAAAATTTTTTTTTCAATCTTGGTTCCATTCCCTCTTTCCTGTATCCCCAAATAGCATCATGACATAACTATTTACATACATTCCTACAAGAACTTTGGCACCTACCATTAGTTACATGGATAACCAAATGCTTGGTCTTTAACACTCTTTTCCCATGTAAAAAGGAAAGGTTCAGAACTATGCCATTCATATACTTTATCTTTCAAGACTATCTCAAAACCATCCCAAAATGTTATAACTGCATAGGATATGAGCAATACAAATTAGGGCTACCTAATCTCTCATGCCAGTTGCATAGGAAGAAAAAGTACATCTGCCTCTTTGTAGGGACCTACTACTTTGTCACACATATCCATAACTCAAGACTTTTTTTTCTTGTACTAAACATAGAGTCAACTCTGAGGATCCACAATCAGATATCCTCATGTTCACTCCCTTCTTTATTCACCTTAAATAATAGCTCTGAAATGCATCCTAAATATATTCAGGGGCTGATATTTCAGCCACCACACCAAACTATAATGGATTCCTTATTACATTTTCACACTTTCCCTAGGGTTCTCTGGTACTTTGAAAGTTTTTTTGGGAATTTCTTTTCTCTCCCATTGGCTATAACCCCTATTAATTCTGTTCTCTTTATCTTAGGGTCCAACTATCACAATTTCATTTAACCACTCAACACTCAAATTAGCTTTTACAGAAAAGTATTGACTTCAAAGGGACAGCAAGAAAAACCATACAAACATTTCCCCTAATACCCCAGAACCACAACCTTCTTCCCTATACCACTCAGTCTCTAAGGAGGATGGAGGATTAGCTTCACAATGCAACTCAATTTCTACATAGCATTTGTTCCACCAAATTCAATGCCAATCTTTCCCCTGACTCACCCCCACATATGTCCAGGGACTCTGACTTCTCAGAGATTGCCTACTGGATTGGCTACAACATCTGGCAAGGAATCTTGAACTCCAAAATCACCATAGCTTGAGCTCTTGGTTTGGGTACTCCATTCTTTTTTTCACCTAGAACTGAAAAAGACAAAAGAAACAGACCAAAAGCCCAAGCCTATGTCATGGGGCCATATGTTGTAGGAAAAGGTAAACTTCAGATCTTCTCTGTTTATTGCATGGTATCACCTGGTCTAAGTAAAAGAGAAAGAGACTGTTTCAGTCAAAGAGTTTTAAGGGTGTAAGAAGTTCTGACTATAAACAACAGAAAGAGACTGCTCCCAATTGTGTGGTAGGTCAGTGCAGAATGTCCAGAATATCCCTTCTTGTACCAGTCCTCCTGTCCTCCTTTTTCCCAGAAGCAGGTCCCTAATATCTCTCATATGGGTACCTCCACCTCAGGTGACCTGGAAAATGCACCAAACTCATTACATTATGATTGCCAATGTCAAAAAGAATCTCAATAATTCCTTAGGAGGTCATTAATACTTCTGGACAATGGCATGATTTATGCATCTTCCTATACTACTGTTCACTTTCTCCCTCCCAGTTTAGAACTAAGATTTACTGTTGTCATCCAAGCAGTCATGTACTGTCAGTTCCTCAGAATTAGGTTTTGGATTTTTTGAGTTTTATTTTATTAATTTTAGACTTATGATTTTGTTGGCATAGGCAATGTTTGATAAGATAACTACCTGATGACTGCAGATAAACTTATGCCCTGAAATTGAAAATTTCAGAAAAATTCATGAAGCATTGAATCCTTGAATGACTTGCCCAGGCTCATCTAGCGGGTACATGTCAGAGGCATGATTTAATTACAAGTCGTCTTGACTTTGATGCCATCTCTCTATCCATTGTATCACATTTTGGCTCACTCCAAAACCACCTTTCACTGTAAAAATCAGATCTAATTTTTCTAAGCTGCTCAGGAAAAATTCACAACATCTATAAATCTTCATCATCATCATCATCATTATTAGAGGCAGCTGACAGTACAACTGATAGGGCAATAGGCTTGGAATCAGAAAGATCTGAGTTTAAATCCAGCTGAAGACATTTACTAGCTTTGTGATCCTGAGCAAATCACAACCTCTACCTACCTCAGTTTCCACATCTATAAAATAAGGTTAATATTATTACCTGCCTCACAGGGTGTAATAGCAAACAAAGCGGGATTTTGCTGTTTTCTTTTTGGAGTTCAGTTTCCCAGGCTCATTAAAAACATCTGAAAGCTCAATCGCCTTTGAACCCTGATGGTTCACAGCTGTACTGAGTCATGTAGGTTGCATGCTTCCTGGCTCTGAGCAAATCAAGAGTCCAGTCTTTGCTATATATAGTGGGAGGTTGGTATTTTGCTTTGGGAGCTTGCTTATGAGAAGGACCTTTGGATTCCCTGGACAGGACTCTGAGTAAGGCCCCCTCAGATTGCTCAAAGGTTCGTGCTCTCCCATCTAGTGGTATATGTAGGTGGCTATATTACTTTGTTCATACAGTAAGAGCCCTGCCTATTGAATCTTTGTGCTAATTTCTCTGCTTGTATTTTCTCTGTTTGCATTTTTCCACATGCAGACTGTTAACTTTTCCCCTGAACTAGTGAATGACTTATATATGTTTAATTAAAGGATTGTTAACCCCTTTGAAGTCGTCTTTCATTTATACAGCAGATCAAAGAACCTGTGCTAGCAGGCCATCCTGGATGTACTAGGGTGTTTGCTAATACAAGAGTTAAATGAACAGAACCAAGAGAACATTGTATACAGTAACAGCAATATTTTTTCAAGAACAACTAATATCATTTTTACTATTATAAATACCCAAATTAAAGACACCTGTATCCAGAGGAAGAACTAATAAACAGAAGTATGGATAGAATGTATGTATAGAAATATGTATAGAACAATTTTACACACACATACACATTTATATATAATGTGTATATATATACAAGTACACATATGTATATATGTCTGTGTATATACATATATGTGTATACATATATGTATGTGTATATATGTATATGTGTACGTGTATGTGTATTTTGGTGCCATTTGTATTGAGGGGGTCAAAGGAAGAGAAAACAAGAAATTTATATGATAATTTTGTGTATTTGGCAGGAATAGCTAATTGTGCATGATAGATTTGCAGTTTCATGCGCAATCAGTTTTTTACTATACTTTATTATGGAAATATTAGTTTTATTCCATAAATTAAAAATAAAAAAGAATAAAAATATTATTATGAAAAACAACAGACTTGGTGTGCTGGAGTGGAGTGTAGCTGCCTAGTCTTTAGGTAAAAGACAGTTTCTTGTATTCATCACCAAGAAAGAATAGCACCTAGGGAGCTGGGGAGAAAGATGTAGATAAAGAAAAGGAGGCAGTAAAGTATCATTCAATTTCATTTTAATTTAGTAAAAGTTGGTGATTGCATGCTGCATGCTGGGTACTCTATATAAAGAGGAAAAAAACAGATTCCTTGCTATAGAAGCTTTTGAAGTCTAATAGAGAGAACAGATCTATGACTTTATTGTTATGGGTACCCAACAGAGTGAATAGGGCAATGCATCCATATCATCTCCTCCTGTGCTTTTGTGTCCATGTCCTCCAAAAAATGTTAAATAGAGACTAAATGCTTTCCTCTAGGGTTTTTTAAAAATTTTTCAGCATACTAGTATTGTACTGTGGCTGTCTAGATTATTCTTTACTCTTCATCATTATTCTATCCCTTTTTTTCTCTCATTCATTTCCTTAGGCCTCCTAAGATTATAGTATCATAGATTTAGATTGATTGGATTTAGATAGATTGGATCAGACCTTAGAGACTATTGAGACCAAAGTTCTCAAAACTGAGGCATAGAGAAATTAAGTGATTCTGCATGCACCAGACATTGTTGATAATAGGCCTCAGTCTACGCATAGTCTTGATGCATCAATCCATTGCCTGATGTTCATCCACAATTTTGAACCTGCAACGACTGTGATTTTCCACAAAGGGCAGTCATAGAGCGTATAGAATTAGTCAGTCATGAAACATTTATTGTTTCCTATGCACTAGGCACCGTGAGAAAGACTTCTAATAGAAGGTAGGATTTTAGGTAAAACCTAAAGGAAGCCAGGGAATCCAGGATGCTCAGTGGAGGAGGAAGAATGTTTGATTCATGGGGGACAATCAAGGAAAACACACCACATAGAAACAAATAAGTATACTTATAAGATAGGATGTGATGAACATTGTCTTCCTCACTGTGTAGGAGAAAGCTTCATCAACATGGGACCTACCTGAGAGGACAAATTAATTCTTTTCCATTTCAATGGCAAAGTCTTCTCACAAGCGTAGGATAGAACACTCCAGGTCCACTGGCAACAATCAATTGAATTCAAAGAATTCCTCTATAAGGGATTTAAATCTAGACTTCTTCAGAGATCAGATCATGGTATAACTCTGTTGTGGAGTTGAGTTGGAAGGGGCAGTGGAGGTCTAAGTGTCACATTAAGTATTCTCATGAGAAATAAGAGAATATGTATATATATATATATATAGTATGTATACTATATATATATATAGTATGTATACTATATATATATACATATAATGTATACTGTATGGGACGAGGTGGAAGATTGGTAGAGCTTGTGGATGAATTACCTATGATAAAGAGACAGGTGACGATCTTGTCTTACACTAAATATACATCTCAGTCTGGGACCCTAACTAGACCTCTTAGGATTTCTACTAAAAAAGAAAAGCCCAGACAGAATGCTCATATCTCTGATCTCCTCCAGTGAAACAAGGCTGATGTCTCAAGGCAGTAATCACCTTTTACCCAACAGGCCAAACCCAGGCCTTAAAGAAAGGAGCCAGATTCTTCTGCACCTGCTTAGAGAATTTTCTCACCCCCACATTCGTTTTGCTAGCATTGTACTTCAAGCACTCCAGATGGTTGTTCATATTTTTTACAGACTTAAATGAAAGATTCCCTGCCAAAGTTCTCCTGCATCTGAAAGGAAGAGACAGAAGAATGAATTATCTAGTTCTCAGCAGACAATTCAGTGCATAGATACTGTTGAATTAATTTTGGATATAGTTAGGAGTTTCCTTTTTCCTTAATTCATGTTTGCATCCTTCCTATATACAATGAAGCGATACCTACATAAATGCCCTTGAAACCCTGAAATCCCTTTTAGAGAGGATTTCTAGGGCCAATGACTGCTTTTCAATGTCAACCTCAAGAATGTGACGTCTTACATTACTGCCCTTCCCACCTCCCGCCACTCCACCGAAACTAGATCTTGGTAAAATTTTGACAGGTTGAGGAGTGTGAGAAGGGAGTATTCAAGGCATGGTCTCACAATTATGTCTAGACCTCAGGGAATTCATAGATCAGGGATGGAACTCTTCTTAATATATTCTTTATTTTAAAAAATCATTAAATATTTCCCAATTACCTGTAAAATATTTTAACAATCATTTAAACAATTTTTGAGTTCCAAATTCTTGTCCTCTCTGTCCTCCCGCCTTTGAGAAGACCCTCTCCATCTCACTCTCCTTCTTCCTCTCCCCCTCCCTCTCCCTCAACTTATCCCTTCTCATTCTGTGATATTCTTGTCTAGGCAATCCACTGCATTCAAGTAGCACATGATAGGGTACCCTGCATGCATCCCACCTTAGCCTAGGAAGGAAAAAATGGTTAGACTTCATATACAAAAAGCTCTCCTCTCTCCTACATCTAAGTTATTTATTCTAACCCATATTTGTTAATTATCAAGTTTGAGTAAGGTAATGAGGTAGACAATAGGAATATAAACATGAAACGAGAATTTTCAAGGAGTTAAATAATCTAACATTGGTGGTAGGACCTGCACAGAAATAAAGATGATATAAGACAGATTGAGTCACACGTACAGGAGATATCAACATTTCTGTGAAAATTTTGAGGAAGGTCCATTATGGCTGGTGGTAAAATTCTTAACCAGTTAAGGGATAACGGTGATTGTAAAAAAATATTTTTTTAAAAAATCCAAACCCATGATTTCATATACATAGAGAATTCCCAGTAATTAATTTCTTCTAACAAGGAAGACCAGTACCTTCTATGTAACTTACTGTCTTAAAAAGTGCCCTAAAGCATAGACTGATTAAAAGACTTAACCAGCACCACACAGCTAGTGTGTGTTATAGGCAGGACTTGAACCTCTATCTTTTGACTCTAAGGTCAATTATCTATTTACTACATCACATTGTTTCAAACAGATCATCTGATACCCAAAAAGTTTTCAAATGAACCAAATTAATGCAACTAGGAAAAGCGAAGCTATTGAAATTTCCCCTGAAAATACCCTTGACCAAAGATATCCAAGCAAACACTAAAGGGAACTGACAGAGTATCAAGTAGATAAGTGGTCAGATGATAGACATAGGCAGTTTTTCAAAGAAGAAATGCAAGCTACCAACAGCTAAACAAGGGAGTGCCTAGATTATGAATAATAACAGGAATGATATTTAAAACATCTTTACCTCTATTATATTGAAAAATTGACAAAGACAGAAGATGAAAATGGTAAATGCTGGAGGAGTTGTTGAAAGTTGCTGGCATATTTATGAACAATTGGCAAGCTGTGAATTGGTCTGAACATTGTGGAAACCAATTTAAAATTATATTGGAAAAGTCACTAAATTCTAAATACTCTTGCAACTAGTGATATAATTGTTAAGTGAACACAAATCTCCAGAAGCTCAAAGACTGAAGACAGGTTCCATATATATGCAAAAAAATATTTATAGCAGTACTTTGTGTGGAGGCAGAGAAGTAGGAACCAAGTAAGTGCCCATCAATATAAGAATGGTTTAACAACTTTTGGTGTATGAATGCAATGGAATATTATTTTCCTACAAGAAAGAATGAATATTTAGGGTTAAAAGAAACTATTTACGTGAATTTTGTCAACTGAACTGAACCAGCCTCTAATCTGTGGATGACTAGAGCTGAACCGAATATGCTAAAGACAGCAATCAGACAGAAGTTTAATTTCAAAGTGAGGGAAATAACTTTTAAATGAAGTTCTCCTTCCTAAGAAAGAGGACTCACTTCCTTACAGCAGGGGTAGAGTTTTAAGTGTGAAAACAACAAACACCTGGACCATTTCTTACAGAAACAACGTTGCCAAGTGGTACTTAGACCATTAGTATTAAAACAAGGTGTGAAAACAGGGAGAAATGTTAGACAAATTTGTTTTCTGCTATCATGGATGATGTATGTCCTCCTCATATTCTAAGTGAAAGAGAGATTCTTCATGGATAGTGAAATGTTTTAAATGTTCTTTTTTGTAAAGAGCTTATGATAATTTAATCAGACCTGAAACACAATGGGGCCCCCTTGATGAAATCCATGATCAAAACACTTGGTCTTGGACTTCACACAGGAAAAATAAAGTGGATGAAGAATGTAGCTTATCTTGATTAGGGCATGCATTTGGTTGGGCATCACTCAGTGATGTGAGTTAGTGATATATATTGGATAGATATTGCCTATGTATAAAGAACTAAACCCCAACCTAAATAGGAGGTGAATGGACGCATTTGTGAAATTGTGCAGCATTTCCAGTGATCCTAAACTACTTTTTCTTCACATCCTACTTTTTAAACACAAATATTCTCCTGGTGATGATTTATGTCTTTAAAGAATGGATCTCCTATGAATCTAAATGGCAGGTTATCAAAAAGGCGTGCCTGTCTAGACGAGAGAGAACTAGTTGTGGTAGGAAATGACCCCCATGGAAGAGGTTGTAGTTGGGAAGGGAAGTAAGTGGATCGTTTAAAATGTACATTATATGTTTATTGTGTTCACAGTCATAGGCTGAAGGAAAGAGGTGAGATAAATGAAAAGTCAAGAGACATAGTTTCTGGGTAATTAATACTAAATTTATTTTTTACGACTTGCAAATAATCAATAAATTGAGGTCAGTGGTTCTCTCAGGAAATGAACACAAACCTAGGAGATAATTGAGTGACTAAATTCTTTTGGAAAAGAGGTTGTCCCTGATGGCTGGAAATCAATACTCATTGATTAACAATTAATGAGAGTGTGGACACATTAATGAAGAGGTGGGCATAGACCTTCATTTTCTCCCATTCAGAACATAACCTGATCATGAAACCCAACCCTCTCCAGCATTCTGAATAATAAAATCCATGTCTACCCAGACCACTGTGGTTGGCTTCCCTTTCATAAGCTTGGTCACCCTACATTCTAATGGAAGATTCCAAGAATAGAGATATATTTTTAAGTGCAAGAGATTCCCTAGACTGGATTGTGTTTGTAATCCAGTGGGTGGATCCCACCTAAGATCAAGAAACATGTCTCTAGAGGATTTGGGCAATCTTATCGATCAGCAATGTACTTCAGAGACTGACTGAGTAATCTGCAGGGGCCAGTTTTTGAATGAAGAAATAGGAAGGGAAAACCTTAATCCTAATTTTAGTCATTGGTTATTCATATAAGAGAAAAAGAATAATTTCTCTTGATATAATATATAATATATGTAATATTAATATAATATAACATAATATATATGTAATATTAATAATATAATAATTTCTCTTTGATGGCAGTTGATAGTCATATAGTTAAAGTATATAAGAAATAAGCCAGAATGAAGTATGGTTATAGTTAGAGTGCAGCCTTCATTGAGGTAGAATTCAGTATTTTTCCAAACCTTGACATCTTAAAATAAGGAGGACAGGTGAGACCCTGATTTTCCTGACCCATGGAGTCACAAAGAGTTGGACATGACTGAAAAATGTCTGAACAGCAACAAAATAAAAGAATATTCTGACGAAAACCAGATCACAAGATTACATGTTTTGGAACTGGAATGGATTTTGGTGATTATCTTTTATTTAAAAAACAATGGATAACTCTTGTTTTTACACTACCTTCTTTTCTATGTTCCTCACCTACCTAGGGTGTCATCCTTTGTAACAGAGAAAAAAAAAAGAAAGAGGCAAGAAAAATCAAACGCAGAACAATTCAGCAAAATTGAGTAACACATCAGCTAAGCCTGACAGTATATGTAATAATCCAAACTTCTAAACCCCGACCTCTGCAAAGATCAAAAGGAGAAACATTTCCTCAGCTCTCTACGGGCCAAACTTCTTGCTCATAATAATGAAGTAGCACTCAGTTTAATCTTGCATATGTTGTTCAGAAGACATCACCTTGTCCTGCTCCTCATTTAACAGATGATGAAGCAAAGGAAAATGAAATGACCTTCCTAACATCACAGTGGTAATAAGAGGCAGGGCTGAAATTCAAACCCAGTTCTTTGGATTTAGAAGCTTTTGTTTGAAATGAAATTTGATGTTTAATGACAAGTCTTTCTTTCCAAGTCTACCTGGACCATCTCCTTCCCCTATTGAACCTTCTCCTACCCTGAAATATGGGCCTTTGAAAAACTTTGTAAAAGCAGGATTTTTTTCATTGCAACTTAATTAGTTAATCAATAGGCATTTATTAAGCCCCTACTATGTGCTAGATAATGTACTAAGATCTGTGTTACAAAAAAAGGCAAAAGACAGCATCTGCCTTCAAGAAGATCATAGTCTACTTGAAGTTCACACTCTTTGGGGGATTTTAAATATTAGAGTTAAAACACCTGAAGAGGAAAAAAGGGTTCTTTTGCAGAATAAATCAGAAAGTCTTTACATCAAAACCAATTATCTAAAAGAATGTTATTTTCATCATCCAGGCTTTATTGGTATGAAGAGACTATTTTCAAGCTGTATCTCACAATCTTTTTAGTTCTATTTGCAATGTTTAATAAAGTTGTTGGTTTCTTCTTTTACTTGTTTTATTTGTCATGTATATACGGGATTTGAAAACATTCTTTAAGTACCTCTGCCCCAATTCTAACTGTCCTAATATAATATTTTATTCATAAATTCAAAAACCAAAACTTGTTGTAAGTGATTTTTAGTTTTACATAGCTAAATCCACCTCAACTATCAAGATTTTCTCCTACTATAAATATGTATAAACTTTCATTTTATTCAATTAATTTTTTATAACATTTATGAAAAGTCAATATTTAAAATTGATTACATCCATTTGCCAAATGTTAATCATCAATTCACCAAATTTGTTGACTTGAAAATGAAGGTTAGGGGGATGAAGTAGGTTTTTCCTGATAACTTTCTTGTAGAAGCATAGAATTCTCTACCTCACATAAGATGACTGGTGAAAAAGCACTCTAGAAATGTTCAAGTGCTGTATAAATGGCAGTTTTTATGATATAGAGAGTTCAATCCAACTCTTCGATTGCAAAGATGAGACTGAGACTCACCAAAGATCCAGGTCTTGCCCAAAGTCACACATTGACACAATGGCAGAGTCAAGGTTAGATATAAGTGAGATCCACACTGGGCTGGTGACATGTTACTGAAGTGTGTTGCTCAAGTTAGAGGCAGATTGGTTCTCTGCCTTTTATATACAGTCTTTACCAAATAAAGAATGGGTGACATCCACTGTTTTGGCATTTACCTACAGTATTCCTGGGAAGACTAGGAGTAAGAAAAGAGTTACTCCTGAGAAGCAGGAATAAAAAGGAATATCTGACTGGTGGCATTTTTAAAATCCCTTGTATTGAGAATATTTGATAAGCTCTACTCTGCTAGAAAGGCTTCAGAAGAGAAACTGCCTTAAATCAAGTTTAAAGTGTTAATGTTTTATTTCAGACAACAAAAGGATATATTATGAATAGTATGTCATTAAAAATCCTTAATGGGTCTTTGTGTATTTTTTTTTGCTAACCAAAATGTTGCTATAGATCAAATCGTAGTCTGTGCAGCATTTTCATATGAACAAAGAAAGTTTTATTCATACAAATTTGTTTTAGGGTTTACTGCATGATAACATGTATCTTCCATTAGAGTCTGCAATGCCTACACAATGTCACAGAAGTAGTTCTAGGTTGCTGAAAATAATTTCACCAGTCTATGTTCTGATAGGTCCTACAAAGCTGGAAAGGCTTTGCATTTAGTCATGTCCATGTGTTATTCATTCACAGGCCAGCCAAGGTAAATTCAGAGAAACTTAATATAAAGAGGCTGGATACCTGCTGATCATTTTTTCTGTCAAGATGAAACAAAAACCCTAATTAAGAATCTGATAGAGTTTGCCATCTTATTTGGAAGAAGTGCTCACACTGATGAAATTATGGATCATTTGAGGTCTGATATCATGTTCAATTCTAATCTAGCTGCAAAGCAACCTTTTTTTTAAATGAAAGATCCACCTGGGATAGATCAAAGGACAATTATTACCATCATCATCATCATTATTATTTTATTTAGCACTTTCTGAATGTCTAAACAAGATACTAACTCAATTTCAGAATCAAACTTCAATGCAAAAAAAAAAAGAGAATAATGTTGGGTAATAGTCAACTATATCAACTTTATGCTGAAATCCCAAACAATTTCCAAAGATAAACAAATATGTTGTTCAGGGCAAAGTGAAGGGGAGTTTAACATACTGAACCATAATACTTCAACAGAAAACCACATGGTTTTCCCTGCTCAAACAAGAACGTTCCCAAGTCCATTTTCAATAGTTCATGTCTTGTAGGCAAATTTTCAAGCTAATAATGACTAAAAATCACTTGATTTACCCTTTAATTAGGTAGGTTATAAAAATGATGCTATGTTGATTCTGGAGATTTTTTAGCTCCTTCTCTTGCTAATCTATCAACTTCTTCATTGCTTGCAAAACCCTGAATGAACAGGAACATGCACCCATTTAATGTCTATGCCTTGAATAAGTGTATGAAGCTTAACAAAATCTTTGTTAATGACATCTTTTCCTATACTTTTTTTCCCGCCATTTTCCTCCCAGTCTTTAATCCAACTTGTTATACCATTTATAGTAAACATACTATCTGTGTAGAGAACCAGCTTGCTGACATTTTGATTCTTGGCTTGTTCGATTGCTTTATAGGCAGCATGTATTTCTACTGTTTGGTTCGTCTGTTGTCCAGGAAGACTATCACCCACACTTAGGGGATGGCCTGGCCCCCAGTAGACAACAATGCCAGCTCAAGCTTTCCTCCTCCCATTACTGGAGTAGCAGCCATCTGTGTAAACCATGGCGGCATCTCCCAAGTAAGGAAATGCCTCTGTGCTAAGTGAAGGTACTAAGTCTGTATTTTGCTTTGTAAGCTTTGCACAAGGTTCTTCCTCTTTATCTGATGACTCACATGGTTGCTTGTTTGGTCTTACTTTGGGGTTGTGTCACTTTTCTTTTTCTGCACTGTTGAATGATCAGCGCTTACAATATTTCAAAGGCCCAAGCCTCATCCTCATTATGTCTTCCCCTGATGGTAAACAGTGTTCTTCCTCATCCAAAAGGATGGGAGAAAATACCTGTTCATCAAGAAAATAACCTTCTATAATTTTATTTTTTTTCTCCTTTTTTGGGCATTTTCCCAACTAGTTACTTGACTTTTGGGTCCTTTGTCAAGAGTAGGGTATACTCTGGAGACCTGTAGGTTCTCAGTTCCTCCAAGGTGGCACAATCAAGGGAGAGTAGTTTACTCCCCAGCCTGGCTCATGGCTGAGATTGAGATCAGTTGCTCAATTCCCCCAGGGGCTTTAAGCTGAGACTCCAACAATGGATACTGGCTGCTGCCTGCTGTTGCCACTGCCACCACAGCTGTCATGCTGTCACTGCTGCTGCCGCTGCCTAGGGTCAGGGCTAGAGTAGGACCCTGCTTCCTTGTCAGGGAGGTGAAGAAAGTCCTCTCCCTGACCTTTGATGCTGCCTTTGGCGCCTGTGGGTTGAGGGATCTGCAACCTCCACCACCGCTAGGGGGAATTCTGTCCCAGAACCCTGCTCCAGTCCTGCTCTTCCCAGTGCCACACCCCTCAGGCTGGGCTGTGCTCTGCTCTCCATCTGGTGTGACAGACCTTTCCCATCAGCCTTCCAGGTCACTCTGGGCTGGAAATCTCCTCCACCCCATCATCTGGTGGCTTCTGCTCCTCTAGAATTTGTTGAGAGTCTTTCTTTACAGTTATTTTATGGGCTGTGAGGGAAGACCTAGAGTATATGTGTCTTTCTACTCCACCATCTTGGCTCCACCCCCTCCCTATTCAGATTCAAAGAGAATATTTGAAGAGTTATGACTAGTACTGAATTAGCTAACTAGCATTTATGATGATAACGAAGAGGTGACAGCATTCTGAAATGTATAGCCTAAGTGAATTAGCCAGTTGTTGTAAGAGCTATTTGCCTCAAATACTTCCCACTCCCCCTCTCTGTCTCTCTCTCTGCCTGCCTGCCTGCCTGTCTGTCTGTCTGTCTGTCTCTCTCTCTCCATTATATACATATATGTATTATAGAGCAATTGGAAAAATTTAGACTAATTGGGAGTGTTTCTTTGGCCAGAAGAGACTATTTCAGCATGGAAAACCCAGATGTTGGTGCTTCCCTCTCTAGTCTCTGTGTAGATATGTTAATGGTCAGATGTATGAAAGAATGTCTGAAAGTTTGATTTTCTCTGATACCTGTACCTGATTAAAGTGATTGTTAACCCCTCAAAAATAGCTTTTCCTTTTAGAGAAGATCAAAGAACATGTGTTAGCAGGGCCCCCCGTTTATTTAGGGGTACATACTGTTACAGCATTGGAGTTCTTCCATATCTGACATTCCTTATTATAGTGGCCTTACAGATTAGAATGTGATAGTAATACTTTCTTGTTTTCTTTGAAATATTTAAAACTTTCTCAGAAAATATTTATCTTGCTAACAAAATATGCCTTTTATTTTCTCAGAAATCTAAATTAATTTGTACAGATCTGATTGTCACACTAGGCTCTGCTCCATCAGTTATTGATTTGTTTTTGGTATTTATTTATTAACCATTGAACTGTGTGACTTTGGGTCTAAATACAACAAAAAAGTATCAGTGTTTATTGACAAGCAATCTGGGCCAAGAAATTCCTAAGATTTTGGAGAAAATTCATTTAAAGCCTAAGCATGATAAACATCAGTTTGTGGAATGGTAACAATTTGGTGTATTTTTCTGCTAATTTTTGACTTGTTACTCTTCTTGAAATGTTTGCCGCTGCTTGAATATCACCTTAGGAGCATAATCTGGGGTCCAGAATAGGTAACATAAGGCCAGAGAGCTGCATCTCTGAAATAATATTCTTAAGCCAATGATGTAGCATATGACACTTTTTAATCAATTCTTTTAAATAAACAAAATAAATACAATTTTTAAGAGGTTCCCTAACTCTTATCCTCATTGTTCAGTCTCAGTACACATCTCTGGAGCCTTTCTGACCCAATTACTTTATTTCTGTGTATTCACAGTTTCTGGCTTCAAGTTTGTGTGTTGGACCAATTCCTTGTCAAGCTGAAATTGAACCTGTCAATATTGTCTGATAAAGAGAGATACTGAGGATTCATGGTGTTCAGAAAATGGACTAGTTCCAAGGTCTTTTATTGCTGTGGCCTCAGGAGCAAGGGGTCACAGATTTAGATCTGGAAAGGACATGGGAAATCATTCAGCCCAACTAGTTCATTTTGTAGACATTTTTACAGATGTTGCCCAAGGTCACACAACTAGCATGTGGATATAAACCTGGGTGCTCTCACTTCAAATCCAGTCTTATTTCCTTTAAATTACTCTGTTATTCTGGACTACTTTCCATCATCATAGACCCAGCACTTTGTAGTCAGAACCAAGTGAAATGTGTGATCAGAGTAGAATTCAATTCAGAATCACTTGCTAAGGGTCTAGACATGTTAGGCTCTTTCAATTTGGGTATAAAAGGCAGCTGGCTGAAACAGAGAGAGGTGCACTAAGGAACTCAGTGCTATCATAAGTTTAGTCCAATTCTAGCTGTCACCACCACAATCCACTTTTAGCAAATAGCTGGAAGGAACAATGCCTGTTATCAGGTAAATATAACAAATGTAGTGAATGAGCAGTTACGAATGAAATCTCTTAACAATTGGTTTCAATCTCTTTCAGCCCCAGGAGTAAGGGAACAGAACTCCAAAGAAGGGAAATGCATAGAACTGTGAAAATGCATGGACTTCTCACCTTGACAGTTTTCAGCTTTCAACAGCAAATACCAAATAAAGTGCAACTTTCATTCAGTTCCAAGGTGAGACTTTACCAACCTCAAGACCAATTTCTATCCATCAGTTACATATCCAAGACCTAACTCAGAAAACTTACCTTCTCCAGGAAAGTTGTGCTCCCTGATCTCACCCCATTCTGTGGATACTAATCTTCCTTAACTCCCACACTCTGCTTTCCTGAACTCCCCACATATTGCCTCAGCAGGAGTACAATGGGTCTGAGCTAAATTCATTTACACATTTTGGACTATGTAAGTATCCCTTGTGTGTATGCATATACATTTGTGTCCTATTTCTTTGATGTGATGAGAGATCTTTAGTCAGGGATTGGATCTCTTCATTAGCATGAAAAGGTTAGATTAGAACAGAGGATCAAGAGATTTGAATCCATTTCTTTCCCAGTCCTGAATACTATATGCTAATGCCTAAATGAGAGAGCAAGACTGGAAGAGGGACAATGTCTGGAGTTGTATTGAACCTTCCTGCCCCACCCTAGGCTCTACTGCTTGTCCTTAGGGTAGGAGGGGGTGGGTCATCCAATAACCAGGGAGTGGCCATCTCCTTTCAACCTCAGTACCCTGTGTATAGCTGTGGTGACTTCCCGATTACGGAAACTGTAGATGAGTGGGTAGAGTAGGGGTGTCACATTGGTATAGACAAGTGCCAGAGTCCGGTCCCTCTTTGGGGCATAACTGGTCTTGGGTCGTGCATACATGAAGGTGGCACAGCCATAGTGCAGCAGGGTAACTGCCAGGTGGGAGGCACATGTGGATGCAGCCTTCCTGCGGCCCCCAGATGAATGCAGGCGTCTCAGGGCACCCACAATGGCACCATAGGAAGTTAGGATCAGGAAAGAGGGTACCAATAACAGCACAATGCAGGCCCCAAGGAAAGGCAGTTCTTCCACATAGCTGCGGGTACAGGCAATGTGCAGCAAGGCAGTGACATCACAGAAGAAGTGAATCAGCAGGTGGGAGCCACAAAAGGGCATTTGAAAGATAGCCACTGTGAGAAACAGGGAGACCACCAGTCCCCCAAGGCAGCAGCTTATAGCCAACCTCCCACAGAGCCCTGGAGTCATCACGGCTGGGTAGCGCAAAGGGTGGCAGATGGCCACATAGCGGTCATAGGCCATGGCTGCTAACAGGAAGCACTCAGCACCCCCAAGGGCCACAAACATCTGCATTTGCACTGCACAGCCCAGGAACGAGATGGGACTGCCCTGGGTTTGACCCCTGGCCAGGTCAGCTAGGCAGCGGGGCACTACTACCAATGTATAGCAGAGCTCAATAGCTGACAGTTGACACAGGAAGAGTAACATTGGGGGGCGAGTGGCAACCAAGGCCACAGACACAAGGATGACCAAGTTTCCACTCAGGGTGGCCAGGTGAACAGCTAACAGGAGCACAAAGAGGAAAGGCTGTAGGTGAGGGAATTCAGAGAAGCCTTGCAGAAAGAAGCCAGGAGCCATCTCTGTTTTGTTCCATGCACCTTCCATGTACTGCAGCTGATGGCTGTGTTGCCTATGGGAAAGGAGGGACATGCCAGTTTGGATACTTGATGTGTTATTGTGTATATAGCATTGGACTTGGAATCAAATGACTTTGGCTTGAATCCTGGCTTTCCACTTAGAACTTATATGACATTGGACAATTTATTTGTCTCTGGGTCTCAGTTTCCACATCTCTAAAGTGAGGGGATTTTGCCTAAATGCTAAGACTCCTCCCAACTCTAAATCTAATGAAACTGTAGTTACTACCACTGGGGAACAGGGATGGGAACAGGGAAATAAGAATGAGGGAACATCTATAGAAATCATTTCCTGAGAGAGAAACACTGAATATATGGCAATTTGATGAAAGAAGTATGGTGTAGTGGCAAAAGTCCCCTGAACCTGAAGTCTGATCCTTCCTGGCTATGTGACCGTGGGCAAATCATTTAACTTTTCTTATTCTTTGTTTATCTGTAAAATAGAGATAATGATAAATAGCACAAAGCACTTTGTATAATATCTGATCCTTACAATAACCTTGTTGAAATATGGGATATAGTTATTCCCTTTTTATAGTTGAGTAACCTGAAAGTGGTTATATGACTTACCCAGGGTCACAGAGCTAGTAAGAATCTGAGTTATGATTTAACTTGACTCCAACTCCAGCACTTTATCCACTAGTTACCTGAATGTCTAATAATACATATACCACTTATCTCAAAGACTTGTTGATTATCAAGTATTGTGTAATGTGAACCTCTCTTATGAAGTCTTCCTGGATTTAGTACCAAGATCATTGTATCTGCAATTTAAGGACTTAGTTTCAAGATCCCTTGATGATGCTTAATAGTGTGTGGTCCCTTCCACCTATAGATCTCCAAATCTTATTGCTCATTTCTGCAACCCACTCCTCATTTACCCCTTTCCATCACCATAACCTTGACTCTTTCCCCTAAAACATGCCCCTGATGTATGCAAACATTTCATGATCCATTCATATTTCTTGTTTGTCCTGTATGCTTGTGATCATGTCAGCTATTGAGAGGTCAGGGGTCATATTTTTGTCATTCTTTACTCCTAATTCATATCCTGTTTGACCTGGGACTCAGCTATTCTTTTTGTTTGTTTTTCTAATCACAGAAATTTAGGGTTACATGAGATCTTAGAAATGATCTAATTCAACCTCCATTTCACAGATGAAGATACTGTACACTTACTTGGGTTACATGTTACTTAAAGGTCAAGCCAAGATTGAAACCCAAGTCTCTGCTTGATTCCTAGGTCAGTATTCTTTTTATGTCCAGACACTATCTACTTTCATGTATCTGAAACATTATCAAAGTTCCTGACATTTTAATTTAGAATACAAAATACATACATATATATAATATGTATATTGTATATGTATACATATATGTACACATACCATGCTTTATACATCTTAAATTGTTTTATAGCTTAGATAATATTCAATTAAAAATAATAGTCTAATAGAGTTTCAGGCAATGCTGTTAAGAGAATAGATATTTTATCCATCTGTATGTATGTGTGTATATGTACATATATACATATATATGCATGTGTGTGTGCACGTCTTTGTAGGAACTGACTCATAAAATCCCAGAACATCACAAGTAAAAGGTACCTTGGACAGCACCTACTCCAACTAGTACTTGAACCAAGAATTCCTTTGATGATATTACTGACAAGTGGTTATGTGTCCTCAACTAAAAACTTCCAAAGAGAAGGAAATCACTACTTTTTGTTCTATTTACATGGTAACCCTCCTATATCCTTACTTCCCCATGTTTCTAGCTTATCAATATTCTCCCTAAAATTTCCCATTACTCAAGATGTGGTCTGACCAGAACAGAGCTCATCAAGACTGTCACTTCTTGTTTTTTTGTACCTAGAAAGTACTAGTGATCAGCAAAGATAAGAGATGGTATTAAAAATATGTAGAATAATATAGTGTAATTTGATGATCTAAAGAGTTTTTTGAGTCCAATAAATTTTTTTACAGCTGCATAAAACCACATAACAAAGAAAACACAATTATATAATTGCACTAACTAAATAATGGGAGAGAAGACTGTTTTTCCCTACCTGTTTACATTTCTTATCTGTAAAAGGGAGGCGGTTATTGATCATCAATAAAATCATATTGTTATTTGTTGGGAATGTTTATTCTCTACCCTCTAGAAGGGGGGGACAGTCATTATCAAAACATTAAGAACTGAAACCACTAAGGGATTCATTCCCACTCTAGCCAGAGAAAGCTCAAAAGGATGACTGAGCTAACCTTTTCCCTTCTGTCCCAGTGTTATTAAGGTCATCTTCCTTTTCATTATGGGGCATAAAGTTAGGAGATAATCCTCCACTACTTCCAATGTGCCCCATACCCTCTCTTTCTCTCATATCCCCCATTTTCACATGACCCTCCACTATATTCACTCTCTCCTCATCTACAAAACCCTAATGAATAAACGCAGAAACACACTGAAGGGTATACAATTTTGTTTAGTTATTTTCACTTATGTTCAACTCTTGGTAATCTCACTGGAGTTTTCTTGGAAAAGATACTGGAATGGTTTTCCATTTCCTTCTCCAGTTCATTTTACAGTTGAGGAAGTGAATCAAAGAAAGTTGAATAACTTGCCCAGGGTTATAAAGCTAGTAAGCACCTGAGGCCAAATTTGAACTCAAAAAGATGAGTCTTCCTGACTCCAAGCCCAGCATTCTATCTATCAAGCCACCAACCTGCCCCAACAATATTTAGAACAAATAGAAGATAATAGTAATAATGTAATAATGATATCCAGAGAGCTTCTCTGGGAGACAAGAGGGCTTAAACTAAAAAAAAAAACTGTGATACATACTCATCATATATGTAACCCTGGATAAGTCACTTAAACTCTTAGTATCACAGGCAATTCCCTAAAAAGATAATTTGTAATTTAGGTGTGTTGGTACAGGAAGTTCTTCATTGGAAGTTCCACACAGAGATCTGACATAAAAAATAAAGATAATAGTAGCAACTATAATAAGAATATAAAAATGTTATCTTCATGTAGGACGGGCTATATTAAGCAGTTTCCTTATATCTACCTTTGAGGTAGCTGGTAATACTATTATTTATCCCTGTCTTACAGGTGGGAAAACTGAAGCTCTGAGGGTAAAGTGTTCTTTATTAGTATCAGAGTCGGTCCTCAAACTCAGGTTTTTCTAATTTCAACACCAATGGATGCCCTTTCCACACAGACTCCTCATGGAGGTTTGGTCCTCTGTGGTCACCCAGTACATATACCCAGCCCTATCCACATCACTCTATGCCCCAGGAGCCCAAATATAGTACTCTGGTCATCCATCTGTTCTCTCCCAGACTCTCCTGCCCATGCCTTTCTTTTATTAGGTATGGGGAAAAACATGCAGTTTTTCTTTCTGTATTTTAGCTTAAGCATTCAGAAGACTTCCTAGTCTTTTTTAATAGATTTCATCAGTTTGAAAGTAAGACACACTCTATAGTTCCTGGAAGTTCCCTACAGAATTTCTCTCTTTTTCTTTGAATGGGGGTAAAAGTGACCATTGACCTTCTGATGCTTGAGCATTTGGAATGAGAAAGTTTCTCACTGAGATCAACAATTTCATCAAATTTCTTTAATACTCAGGAGCACTTTTCCTGATGATTTGTTGACACTTTGCTTCTTAATTGCTGCTAAGAATAGTGAGTACTTTTATCACCATTTTGTCTAGCTTTTCCAAAAGACTCCTTGGGAATGGGAGTCCAAGCAAAGAGGGAAGCAAAAATTCAGTCAAATTCTCCACTGTCATCTTCTTTTTTCCTTAGAGGGGACCTTTTGTCCCATGATCACCTTGTGATCCTCCTGATTCTCTAGTTGGATTTCTGCTTTTGGTATATTTAAAGAATCTCTTTTCAATGGAAGGAATGAACCAGCAGCGCCTTGAAAAAAACACATTTCTCCACCACCACTCACAGTAGAGGCAGAGAATTTGCTTCAAAGACATAGCATAAAACTCAGCATGAGAAGTTGCTGGCAGGGAGATTGTTTCGGTTCCAAAAACCAAAAAGGCTAACCTCAATGCTTTTAAGCACACAATAACTGCCCTGTCACATCCTGATAGATATTCTAGATGCTGGCTTTCTTGCATTGCAAAATATCAGCATCTTTTCTATAAAGAACAGTTCATTTCAGCTGACCAAACATTTATTGAACCTCATTCCAGAGATGGCAAACATCCTAGACCTTTCCCTCAAGGAGGTTACAATCCAATAGAAATATTTTATTTTCAAATTGCCTTTGAAGTAGTCTTTTGTTTTCCTTGCACTGAAAATAAATTTTAGTAAAAATTTGTGCTAAAAGGGTCAGGTCATATCCCTCTTAGTCTTGAAGGTCCTCCTTCATAGTGATGAAATTTTTAGGTTATTGCTGCACCTGGGTGCAGTGAGTATAATGGCTAGAAACATGGAAAGAAAGTAAACAACCAAGAAGAGTAAAGAAACTCAGAATATCATTATGCCATCAGAACATCTTCATGGTGATAAAACTTGTCCAGTCACCTGATTAGGCTTTTGGGCTTCAATACCCTTGTGCCCCAATCTGGATCTCAAAGAGAAGTAACATTAAGACTCTAAAGCAATGGGTGCCTCTGGGACTGCATTAATTTAGTCTGGGGAGAGCTAGTGATGAGTGTCTTTTAGTTCAAGAGTCCTGTGAAAATGTTTCTTTCTGCCCTACTCCATTACCTCTCCCAAAGATGGGAAATAGAATAGATGTTATGGAATTCAATGTAGTCAGTCTGAAACAACATAATTAATTGGAAAGAATCCTACACTGTGCATAAGGAGATCTGTATTCTAGCTTCATTTCTGACAGTTATCATATTCAGTACAGATTTTCCCCCTAAACTCTAGTCTCACATCAACTGTTAGATGGACATCTCTACTACTAGTACCTAAAATCCTATCAGCCCTAAACTGCATTTACCACTTGCCATTCTAAATCTCCTTCTCCTAAAATAGTTTCCTTGTTGCTATTGAAGGCACCACCATCCTTTCATTTATCAATGCTTAAAATCTTTGACTGATCTTTGACTTGGGTTCGTCGTTCATCTCTATTTCTACACCAAATCAATTGCAATATTTCGCCAATTCTACCATCTCAAAGCTGACCTCTCACCTAAGTTCATGTCATCACCATCCTCATTTGGACACTGCTTACTTGAAATTTTTCGCAGCCTCATACCTGGTTTTCTGGACTTTAGTCTCTCCTCTCTCTACTCTGGACTATACAGAACTCCCAAAATAATCTACCTAATGGAAAGGTTTGACCATGTTACTTCCCCCTTAAAAAACCATTCATTGAGTCCTTACAATTTTTAGGATTAAATATAGATTCCTTATCCTGGCATTTAAGGCCCTCCATGATATGATTTCAACTTATCTTTCTAGTCTTTCTTCACACTACTCCATTTTATGCACATTGTGGTCTGGTCAAAATGGCAAGCAGCCCCTTCCTTTTATCTTATCCTGTGACTATATATTTACTTAATTATCTACATACAGAGAATGCACAGCCATTTTTTTTATCCATTTGTTGAAATACTTTTCCCCTTCAGCATCCAGCTTCTGAAGAATGTTTGCTGTGATCTTGTCAGCTGAAAGTGAGATTTTCCTCCTTAAATTTTCTTAGAATATTTTGCCTTTATTACCTTCTACCTTATATCGTAATCTCTTGTGTACCATATTCTTCCTACTGTACTGTAGATCCCTTTAGGGTAGATAATGTGTCATCTTTCATCTTCAAGCCCCCAGCAGTTAGCACAGCTGCCTTGCACTTTGATTGTAGTGCTTTAAAATACTTTTTGAATTGAATTAGACTGAATTTCTAACTTCCTTTCTAGTTAAATGATTTTATAGCAATTGAATGAAAAACAGATTTTTCTCAAAATAGAAATTTCCACGGATTAATGTGGGCATGAAAGAATCCCGCTATTACTTTAGGAGCAAATGGAAGATATCTTTCCTCTCTTCCCTTCCAAATCCCCAGCATCCTCAGAGAGAACATTTTTGCACCTTATGGAACTGGAAGGGGAGAATAAAGAATAACATATAGCATCATATATGTCCTGTACCAAGGGCTTAAAGAAACATTATTACTTGAATTGCATTCTTATTAATGAAAGGAGAGTAACCTTTAGATATAACCTCATTTCTTGAAGGTCTTTATATACTTTAAATATACTAACATAGAAATACCAACATACTTTTCAGATGAGATTGCTGAGACAGGAGGATGCATCTGAACAGATCTCCTTAGAAAAAAACAGGATCAGAACTCAGGAGTCCTTGTGTTCATAGACAGCATTCTTCTTTCATTTTCATATCCTTCCTTCAGCCACCCCTCTCCTCTTCCCGTTACTTGTTTAGAATTAGAGGTGAAAGAGATCTTTGAGATAATTTAGTGCAAACTCTCTCCTTCTAGAGTTAAAGAAACTGAGGCCCCTAAAGGTAAAATCACTCACCATGATTAAACTCGTAGGAATAGATGGAACTAGATTCCAACTCTCCTGACCCCCAGCCCAATGATTTTTCAAGTCGACACATTGTGAAATTAAGTCTTTTTATTGTGATGCAGTAGGCTATGTCTGAGAGTAGGTTAACCAGAGAAACTATTGTCTTAGACTTCATCTTTTCTGGAAAGGGAAATGAGGGGCAGGGGAGGGGTGACTCAATTTCCCTGTGCTACAGTGCCACCCTCTCTGCTCAACCTCTATTCTCCCAAACAGAGAGCTATCCTTACCTGGGTTTAGGTCTAGGAATGTCTTGGTGATGGGTCTAGAAAAGGCTTAGATTATTGTGGTGAAAGAATGGGAAGAATGCCGTCACAATTAGAAACTATGAACTACAGAGGTACAGGTGTGAGGAAAGTGAAGAGATACAGAAAGAGTGAAGCATATAAAGCAAAGGCAAAGAGGTATGATAGGTAAGAGTACCCTATGGTGATTTGCATTGTAACCCCATAGACCAGATGGCTAGATAGGGCCTTAGCTTGCTTTATATCCCTTGGGAATAGGGCAGGAGGGAAAAACTGGAGAATGATCATCACTTTTTACATGGGATCCAGAGGGAGGTCAAAAGAAAAACAGCTGATGGTTAATTCTCTCTCTTAATAAAGACTGTTTTGCTCTGAGTAAAGGTGTCATGGAGAAATTTGGTACTTAGAATAGTGCATAGACTTTTAGAAGTGGAAAAACCTTAGAATTCCCCAATCCAATTTTACATTTAGGACACTGAGGCCCAGAGAGATTGAGAAACTTGCCCAAGGACACACAGCTCATTAGTGACAGAGCAGAGAATAGAACCTCCTTACTGAAAGGTTGGCTCTGTTCCATAGTTTTCCATAGTAAGCCTCATTCTCTAGGCCTACCTACCTCTGCTGTACCTAGCTTGCATCACTGTGTCCATCATGCGATGACTGCTTTTAAGCATTGCAGTAATGTCCTAGACCATCACTGAGATCACCCGTTTTGAGAATGTCTGAAATTCAACCAATATTATGCACCTATTATGTGTAAGAAATTGTGCTAAGCTCTATGAATAGAAATTAAGTCAATAAACATTTATTAAACAGCTACTATATGTGTATTGTGCTAAGTGCTGCAAAGATAAAGATGGTAATATAAAGAAAGAGATTACATAGTACTTTTTTAAAAAAAACTAATAAACATTTATTTACTTTTCTTTTACCTCCTGTCACCTATGCCCCCACTGGGGGAAAAAAAAAAAAACTTTTTCACAAATCTGCATAGTCAGAACAAAAGATATTCCCATAAATGCTATGTCAAAATGTGTTTCATTCTATATTTGTAGTCCATCATCTCTTTCAGGAGCAGGGTGGCATTCATTATATACAGAATCATTGCTGGTCATTGTGTTGATCAGAAATTTTAAATCTTTTTAAGCATTTTTTTACAGCATTTTTGTTACTCTACAAATTATCAGGTTCTGATCATTTTACTTTACATAATTTCATACAAATCTTTCTAGGCTTCCTTGAAACAGTCCTCACCATCATTTCTCATAGTCAAATATTATTCCATCACATTCATATATCATAGGTGTTGTGCTACATATCACCTAACATGGAGCCACTCTTGGAGGTAGCATCCTGTGCTTTTCTGGTACATGGGTGGGAGTAGCCTCGATTGATTTGCAATGCAGTTAGCACAGTCTGTAGTTCTGAAACTCTCAGACTGGAACAGTATTACTCTTTTTCCAGAGAGAGCAAAGTTTAAACCCTAGTACAATGAACTGGTGAGGGAGAAAGGAGAGCTTCCTTCTCTTGTTCTCCCTTTTACCCAATGACTCAGAGAAATTGTTCTAGGTCTCTGGTTCATTTGTCCTTATCAGTTTCTAGGTAGTAGTAATCACCCATCCCACCCAGAATTAAGTCAGGGTGACCTTGGAGCCAGAATTCTAGGCAGTAAGCTTGACAAGGAAACCCTGAGAAGTCAGGAAGCCTGGGCCTCAAGTCTAAAAGTAAGGGAGGGCTTTGGACTTGAAACAAGACAGTGCTATATAAAAATCGAGCTAAACTATAGACCTCAAATTTCCCCTCTCAGAATCAGATGAATCTAACCACAATATAAACAAGAAACAAATTAAGGCGGTAAATGAGATATTAGATAAGCTAAATATGATAGATTGGTGGAGAAGAATGAATGGGAATAGAAAAGAATATCCCTTTTTCTCAGCAGTACATGGCACCTTCACAAAACATGTACCATGTATTAGAACATAAAACCCTTACAATCAAATACAAAAAGGTACAAATATTAAAAACATCCTTTTCAGATCATGATGCAATAAAAATTACATGTAATAATGAGCAATGGAAAGATAGGCAAAAACTAATTGTAAACTAAATAATATAATCCTAAAGAAAGAATGGATAAAACAAGTCATAGAAACAATAAATAACTTCATCAAAGGAAATGACAATAGACTATATGCCAAAACTTATGACATGCAGCCAAAGTGATTCTTAGAGGAAATTTTATATCTGTAAATGCTGACATAAATAAAATAGATAAAGAATAGATTAATGAATTGGGCATGCAACTAAAAAAGTTAGAAAAATAATATATTGAAAATCCCCAATTAAATACCAAATTAGAAATTCTGAAAATCAAAGGAGAAATTAATAAAATTCAAAATAAAGAAATCATTGATCTAATAAAACTAAGAGCTGGTTTTATGAAAAGAAAGAAAATAGATATAACCTTGGTTAATTTGATTAAAAAAAGAAGCAAATTCAAACATAGACTATTAAAAATGAACAGGGTAAATTCACTAACACTGAAGAAGAAATCAAGTAATAATTAGAAACTATTTTGCACAAATATATACCAATAAATCTGACAATCTTAGTGAAATGCATGAATATTTATAAAAATATGAATTGCCCAGATTAACAGAATAGGAAATAAAATACTTAATCCCATTTCAGAAAAAGAAATCGAACAAGTCATCAATCTCTAGGACCAGATGGATTAACAAGTGAATTATATCAAACATTTAGAGAACAATTAATTCCAATACCATATAAATTATTGGGAAAAATAGGCAAAAATGTGTCCTACAAAATTTCTTTTACAATACAAATATGGATACTGATACTTAAACTAGGAAGAGCCATAACAGAGAAAGAAAACTTCAGACCAATTTCCCTAATGAATATAGACGAAAAAATTTAAGTAAAATATTGGCAAAGAGATTACAGTATTTTATCAAGAGGATAATACATTAAGACAAGGTAGGATTTATACCAGAAATTCAGTGATGGCTCAACTTTAGGAAAACTATAAGCATAACAATAACAAATCTAATAAAAATCATATCATTATGTCAATAGGTGCAGAAAAATTTTTCACAAAATACATCCTATTAAAAAACACTTAGAGAGCATAGGAATGAATGAGATCTTCCTTAAAGTGATAAATAGCATCTATCTAAAACTATTAGCAAGCATTATATTTACTGGGGATAAGCTAGAAGCATCTCCAATAAGATCAGGGGCGAAATAAGGATAACCATGATCACCACTGTTATTCAATATTGTTATATTGCTAGCTTTAGCAATAAGAGGAGAAAAAGAAATTGAAGGAATTGGAATAGGCAAAGAAAAAGAGCTATCGGTTTTCACAGATGATATGGTGTTATACTGAGAGAATCCTAGAGAATCAATTAAAAAAAAACTACTTGAAATAATTACCAACTTTAGCAAAGTTGGCCTCTAAAATAAACTCACATAAACCATCATTTCTCCAGATCTTAAAGTGTATTATAAAATAGCAATCATCAAAACTACTTTGTACTCTCTAAGAAACAGAGCGATTGGTCAGTGGAATAAGCTAGGTATACAAGAAATAGTAATCAATGACTATAATAATCTGTTTGATAAACCCAAAGACTCTGATTACTAGGATAAGAACTCTCTATTTACCAAGAACTGCTGGGAAAAGTAGAAAATAGAAACTAAGCATCGATCAACATATTATATCATATACCAAAATAAAGTCAAAATGGGTATGGGATTTACATATAAAGGCTGACACTATAAGCAAATTAGGAAAGCAAGGAATAGTTTATCTGTCAGATTTATGGAGAAGGAAAGAATTTATGACTAAACCAGAGATAGAGAATATTTGGAAATACAAAATGGATAATTTGACTACATTAAATTAGAAAGTATTTGCACAAATAAAGCCAATGCATCCAGCATCAGAAGGGAAGCAGAAGAATGGAAACAACTTTTTACAGTCAACATTTCAGAGAAAGATTTCATATCTGAAATGCATAGAGAACTGAGTTAAATCTGTAAGACTCCTAGTCATTCTTCAATTGATAAATGGTCAAAGAATTTAAACAGACAGTGTTCTGATGAAAAAATCAAAATTATTTATAGTCACATCAAAAAAATGCTCTGTCACTATTGATTAATGAAATGCAAATTAAAAGAACTCTGAGCTACCACCTCACACCTATCAGATTAGCAATATGACAGAAAAGAAAAATGATAAAGGTTGGAGAAGATGTGGGAAAACTGCAACACTAAAGCATTATTGTTGGAGTTGTGGGCTGATTGAAGTATTCTGGGGAGTTATTTAGAACTATTCCCAAAGTGTTATAAAACTGTGCATACCCTTTGACCCAGCAATACCACTATTAGGTCTGTGTCTCAAAGAGATCGTAAAAAGGGAAAAGGACTTACATGTACAAAAATTTTTATAGTAGCTCTTTTTGTGGTGGACTAGCACTGGAAATTGAGGGAGTACTCATCAACTGGAGAATGGCTGAACAAGTTGTGGCATATGAATATAATGGAATACTATTGTTCTGTAAGAAATGATGAACAAGTGGATTTCAGAAAGGCCTGGAAAGACTTATGTGAACTGATGCTGAATGAAGTAAGTAGATCCAGGAGAATATTGTAAACAGTAACAGCAATATTTTGCAATGATCAACTATGGTATACCTAGCTCTTCTCAGTAATATAATGATCCAAGACTATTTCAAAAGATTTATGGTGGAAAATGTTATCTGCATCCAGAGAAAGAACTATTGAGTCTGATTGCATAAATCATGAAAGCATATTATCTTCACCTTTCAAATTTTTTTCTTTCTCAGGATTTTTCCCTTTTATTCTGATTCTTCATAACATGACTAATGTAGAAATATATTTAATATGATTTTATATGTATGATCTATGTTAGATTGCCTGCTGTCTTAGAGAGAGGGGAGAAAGGGAAGAAGGGAGAAAATTTTGGAATTCAAAATCTTACAAAAATGAATGTTGAAAATTCTCTTTATGTGTAATTGGAAATATAAAAATGACTAAGTATAAATGAATGGATAATGCATTTGTTAAACACTTGCTATCTGCAAAGCACTGTGCTAAGTGCTGGGGATGCAAATAGAAAAGACATTTTCTGCAGGAACCAGGGTAGAGTCAAGATGTCCGAGGAAAAGCAGGGACTACTCACCTGAACAGTCCCCCAAACCCTTCTGAATATCTGTAAAGAATGCCATAAAACAATTCCTGGAGTAGCAGAACCCAATAAAATTACATGATTGGATACTTTTCCAGTCGAGGACAACTTAAAATATCACCATGAAAGGTCTGTTGCACCTGGGTGAGAGTGGAGCACAGTCTGGGACAGGTTACACACCAGGGCAGACTCAGCCACAACAAACCAGGAACAGGCCTTGAGATTCATTGCATTAGAAGCAACAGCAACTGCTTCTAGAGCTCTCAATCCACAGATGATAAAGGAGTCAGACAACTAGTCAGATGAGATTGCAGGAATCTCTCTACTAGGACGGTGGCAGGACTCTGTTGCTTTGCCCATTTTCAGATCCAGGTCTCAGTTCTTTGTGCCGATCCCAGGGGGGTGGGAAGCACTAGTTAATCATAGCTTGCAGTCAGTCAAAATGGAGGGTGAGGGACCACATAATAGATCCAGAGCAGAGAAAAGTGCTCACAGATCAGAGCACCTGTGAGGTATGTACTCTCCTGTGAAGAGAGTAGTATACATACAACTGTTTAGATCATACCACCTTGGAAAAACTGAAAACTTATAGGTCACTAGAAGGATCTCTGCAAATTGTTATACAAAAACCCCTGAAACTTGGAACAGTATGCCCTCCACCCTGGGTGCAGAGCCCTATTTTAACACTGAGTTAAAAGCCACAAGTAGACTGGGAAAATGAGCAAACAATAAAAAAAGTTGTGACAATAGAAAGTTATTATGTCAAAAAATACACTCAGAAGATAACAAAATGAAATCTCCTGCATCCAAGCCTCAGAAAAAAATGAATTGTTCTCAGGCTGTGGAAGAGCACAAAAAGGATTTTGAAAATATAGTGAGAGAGGTACAGGAAAACATTGGGAAGATAAATGAGAGTGATACAAGATAATTATGAAAAATGAGTCATCAACTTGGTGAAGGAGACACACAAAAAGTTGAAGAATGCAACACCTTAAAACACAGACTAGGACAAATTGTAAAAGAGGCACACAAAAAACCCCAAACAAACAATGAGGAGAAGAATAGTTTAAAAAGCAAAACTGGCTAAAAGGAAAAAAAAAAACTTGCATAAAAATTCACTCATGAGAAAAAAAAACCTTAAAAAGTAGATTTGGTCAAATGGAAAAAGAGGTACCAAAGGTCACTGAAGAAAATAATTCCTTAAAAATTAGCATGGAGGCAAATGGAATCTAATTATGTGAAATCAGGAAACAATAAGACAAAACCAAAAGAATGAAAAAATAGAAGAGAGTGTGAAAATATCTCATTGGAAAATCAACTAACTTGCAAGGTGGATCCTGCAGAGATAGTTTAAAAATTGTTGAACTACCTGAAAGCCATGAGCAAAAAAAAAGAGCCTAGACATCATCAAGAATGCTTGATAGTCCTAGATTTCATTGAATATCCATCCCTCCCAAAGGATTATACTATTTTTGCTGGGTAGGTGATTACTGGCTGCAATACTAGCTCTTTTGCCCTCCAGAATATCAGATTCCAAGCCCTCCGATCTTTTAATGTAGAAGCTGCTAAATCTTGTGTTCTCCTGACTATGACTCCATGACACTTGAATTTTGTCCTTCTGGCTGCTTATAATATATTCTCTTTGACCTGGGAGCTATAGAATTTGACTATAATGTTCCTGGGAGTTTTCATCTAGGAATCTCTTTCAGAAGTGTATTGGTGGATTCTTTCAATTTCTATTTTGCTTTCTGCTTCTGAAATATCAGGACAGTTTTTCCTGATAATTTCTTGAAAGATGCTGTCCGGGATCTTTTTTTTTTATCATGGCCGTCAGGTAGATATTTTCTGCTCTCAATAGGATGACATTCTAATGGAAGATGCAATACATATGGAAAGTTTCAGCTGCAAGTCAGAGGGAAAACTCTCTTGCTCTTTAGAATTCTGCAACAAAGCTGATGTTAATGTCCTTACTTTAATGTCATTTCCACAGATAAAAAGTACATTGATAAGAATGTACTGACCTGCTTTGGTCAATGGAGTCTCCTCATTTGGGAATTTGAATAAAATGAAAATGATTTGAGGAACCTCAAATAGGTTGATAGATGACTGGTTTTTTCAGCATAGTAGAAAGCAAGATATTTTTACATATGGATCTAGATGGTGCAGTGGATAAAGCACTAGGTCCAGAGTCAGGAAGAATACTTTTTCTTAGTTAAAATCTGACCTCAGGCTAGCTATGTGACCCTGGGTAAGTCACTTAATCCTGTTTGCCTCAGTTTCCTCATCTGTCAAATGAATGGGAAAAAGGAATGACCAGCCACTCCACTATTTTTGCCAAAAACACCACAAAAGGATCATGAAGAGTCAGACATGACTCAAAAATGACTAGACAAGAAATATACATATGGATATCTATATATGTATGTGGGGTGTTTGTGTGTGTGTGTGTGTGTGTGTGTGTAGAGGGGGTAAGGAGAGAAGCAGTTTGGGAATAGCAATTGTTTGTGGAAGATGAAAAGGATTTACATGAAGCAAAAAAAGACTGGGTCATGATTTGATAAGATGACTTCATAGTAGACCTACTTAGCATAGTTGTCTGACTTTCACCAGTATTGTTCAATAGATTAGTATAAGGAATGGTTAGGGTAGGCTAGCACTGAAGACTGGCAGGGGATGAATTGTAAAAGAACAAAGAGCAAAGCATTAAGGGATTCAAAAATGAAGAATACTATGTTGTATATTCCAACTTGCTAATTCTAAGGTCAAGATCAATAAAGTCAGATAGTGATGCTAGAGCAGTCATGATAGCATGGGAGAACAGGGAGAGATAGAAGGATTGGAGATCATGGTGAAGTTGAAAATAAATTTAAGTCAAGTGAAGTAGAGGGAAAGATGAAATGAAGAAAATTATGATTTTGAAAATAGAAACCACATTTTAGAAAGTAAGAAAGAATGGGATATCTTCTAGACAAAACCGACAGAGGGGAAGAATTTGAAAGAATAAGGAAAGTTTGGTAATGGAAGAATAGTTTATAGTGGAAGTGTTTATAGTGGAAGAACACAGGGATTGGAGAAAGGTAAGGCTAAGTTTGGACAGGTATGAGTACCAGGACAGGGGTTTTTGCTTTGGAAGATAACTTAATTTTAGAGAATTAAGGGAACAGTGTAATAGTTCACTACCCACAGAAGAATATGAGTTGATCAGTGAACTTAGAGAAGGAAATGTCAAAGATGAAAGTAATATTGGTCAGGAAGACCATGTAGTATAAGACTTCCAATTACAGATAGCCTTTTCATTCTTCTATATCTCTCCACCGTAATACCAGTGATGCACCAGAGGTTTTCTTCTGGTTGATTATAGCTAAAATCAGTGATTCAGTTATTCCATATAATAGTAGGATAGTGACTTAGGAGGTTATAGCAAGACTAGGAAAGAAATGTGAGATCCAGATGATTTCACATTTTAATCATTCATTATAATGAGCAAATATGAGATTATGCAGCAGGATGATCTCATGAGTTCATTGGCCTAATGACAGAGGATCACTGGATTTAGCCTCTGTGGGAACTGGGACAATTTGAAGTAACATTTCTATAGTACATTAGCTCATGAAGTTGGAGGACCTGAGTCAAATGTGAAAGTGTAACAGGAACCCATACACCCCTGCGGATTTGGAGTAAGATCTTCTGCCATATGTTATTCTACCCTAGACTCTCTTAAAGAATTCAACTCTCAACTTTTACTTCTATGAGGACAAGGAAACACTGATGCTTTTATCAATCTTGAGCAAATGGGACTTTGAGGTCTCTCTGGGCCTTAATTTCCTTCTTTGTAAAATGAAGAGTGGATTGGAAAATTTTCTAAGCTTCATTCTAGTTTCCAAATCTTAGATTTCTGTATTTCTGTGATTTTCAGTATTTTGCCTCCATCCTTAACCTGTACATCCTAAACTCTAGTCAAATATTTACAGCTGTATACAGAGCGCAGAAAGCACTGTGGAGTCTTCATTTGTATCATGAACAACTTAGTCTCCATTTCCACTTTCCCTAGTGTAGCTCAAGCCCATTATTTTATGCTCAGTTTATTTCATTAATCTACTAACTTAATCTACTAAATCAAAGTTTCACATTTTAGCTATAGGTCAGACCTTGAATCTATCCACTGCAGCCCTAGTACAGTGGCTTCTGGAGATACAGAGGATAGGGACAGAGAACAAAAGAGAATAAAAGGTAGCAAGATGTAAGGAAAAGGCAATTTCTATGATCTTTCTTCACTTGTAGCTTAGTACGAAGTACACTAGTTTTAGAGTTAAGATACCTGGGTTTGAATCTTTACTTTGGCCTGTCTACAAGATTTGAGGCATATCACTTAACCTTTCAAAGATCTTGTTTTTTTTTTAACCTGTAAATGGGGAAGAATATTTGTACTACTTAATTCACAGGGCTATTTGAGTATCAAACGAGATAGCAGGTAATAGTGGCTCATTGAATTAAAAGGTTGGAAAGGAATATGTAAATTCCAGATATTGTAAATTTTTTCTATTGGATAAGATTAAAGGCAGAATATGTCTTCTGAGGCAGGGTTAGGATTAATATTACTAAAATGAAGCTTTATTTCTCTGTGGTAAAATGTCCCCTCCTCCAAAAGTTCATTGAAGGGTGACAACTCTCCTATTTCTAAATTTGGAGCTCTGGATTTTTCTATTATAATAGAACTATGGTTTCTTTATTTAAAATATTTTAAAGGAAGACAGTAGACTTTCTTTGAAAAGATAGATTTCATTCAAATGCAAATATTTATTATGAATAACCAAATAGAGATATTGTAAAGGGGATAAAGTGAATGCAGTAGAAGAGAACCAAGAAATTTTATGCTATTGGGAGATAGAATTGTGAAGACAGGTTTTAGAAATCTGTTTTTGCTTGTTTGTTGGCAACAAAAAATAGAACTTAAAGACTACAAGAGAGATAGACTAGCATACAGAGAAGTTAGAATGTGTTGGGAACACAAACTACCAGAAAACTTGTGGTCAAGATCCAGATCAGAGAAAATTCATAATGCTCTGATTCAACTGAGGGGGAACGATAAATGGCCAGAACTTGAGAGAAAAAGGTGGAAAGAGAGAACGACATTTCTACCATCAGTTTTGAGGTGATGGACACCAACTGGTGAGGGAAGTGATTGTGGAGGCATCAGTTTTCACTAAAAACTAGAAAAGAGGAAGCCTGTTTTCCTCATACTCTTCTAGAAATAACTGCACTGAAGATTAAAGTAGGTTAACCAGAGGACAATAACTAAAATCAGGGCCAAGAGAAAGAACTCACAAACTAAAAGGAGTCCCAAGAATGGACTATTTTATGTTAGCTCTTATTTTTTTATATTTCACTTTTTTGAATAGGACTAATAACATCACAGAGTGATGTCTTCATTCATGGGGGAATTTAAAATAAGTGAGGCAGAGACGTACACATTTGTCAGTTTCTATCTCTCCCAGTCATAGAAGTCCAGTGGCAAACAAAAGTTAGACTCACTAGTGATGGTCTTGGATACCATGTGTCTTTGATGTCTGACCAAGCTCTAAGCGTTCCATAGTGCCTGCTTGTGTCATCTTCATAGCCATTAGCACAAATTGTTCTTTGCTGTGTGAAGCCTTCACATACTTGGGGTAGACATCCCCTTAAGTCACTGATGTATTTGTGGCCTGCCAGTTACCCTCAATCTGATTTAGCCTGTCTGCTAAGACTTATATTGGAATGTGGCTCCTGCTCATCTAGAGCTTCCTGGAGCCACAGGTGAGAATTGGGTTGTGTGGGTGTTCAGGGAGGACTAGCATGTCTGATGTAAGGGCTTGATAAGCCCTTTTCAGAACTACTCATCCACTTTTGGTTGCAAATTAACTTGTGGTACCTCCATCTATGTATGATTTGCACTCCCAATGCCCTAATGCTATAGTGAAGTTTAAATATTCATTTGAACCAACTGAGTATGATTGTCAGTGAAAGGCAGGAGAAAGGATGATTTTTATAGTAGAGGAACAAGAGGAAAAATTTGGATTAGTGATTGAGGTTGTATATGCATATGTATGTGTATATGTGTGTACATATATGTATGTATATATGTGTATGCATACACATATTATATATACCCATATATGTACATGTGGGTGGGTGTGTGCATATTAATAATAGTTAACATTTGCTCATTTTCAAGCTGAAAGTTAATTAGTTTAATAGAGGTCACTCTGGGCATGGTGAATGGGGTGAGCAGATGTGGGGAAGTGAGTGTGTGTACATTTTGTTTAGGAGACACTAATTAGACTAATCTAGTTGGAGGAGAGTGTTTTGAACATTAGTGAAGATAATTTGGAAAAAGTAGATTGGGGTCAGATGTTGGAAAGCTTTGAATTCCAGGCTGTTTGGAATTCATCAGAGATAATTAAAAGATATGAGCATTACAAGAAAAATGATCACTTAGAAAGTTCAGTCTTATCCCCCAACCAGAATAGGTTGGGTTTCAAAGAAACTAGGGTCAGGGAGGACAAGTTAGGAGGTAATTTTAACGATGTGAGTTGGACATAATAAAGTCTTACTACGTTTATAACCATAGAAATAGAATGAGAATGAAAGGAAAAGGGAGCCTGAAAAGAAACCAATTGGCTTGATGACATATTTCACGTAGGGGCATCAAGGAGGAAGAGTTAAATATAGCACTTAGCTTTTGAGCCTGAATAATTGGGGAACTGGAAATATATAGAAAGAGACAGAACAGGTGGGCAGGGGAAAATCATTCACAGTTGAACCGCAGAACATCCTCTGTTAGAATTTTTTTTCACCCTTGAATATGAGTGTACCTACTGAGATGGTGTCTCCCTGTTCTGCTTTTACTTTTATCAGTCCGCAACTGGCCTCTATGATGTCTGAATTCTCAGAGCTCTGCTTTCCTGGGTGTGGGGAAAAAACACCTCCCTTTTTTCAGTTGAACAGAAAGAAGGTCAAGGACAGATACAGGAACTATTTTCTCTATACTTTTGTAAACCTGGGCATATCAGGCTTCTTATTAAAACTTGCTTTGTTTTAACATCCTTCTTTCTCCCTTCCCACCCAGGTTTAATCAAAATAATAAGAGCCTTGATTTTTCTCTGCAAGTCATTTAATTGGCAGAAATAGAAAAGGGAGTTCACTTAGGAGGGAAGATAATGATGATAGCTAACATTTACATAGAGATTACTATATGCTAGGAAATGTGCTAAGTGCTTTACAAATATTATCTCATTTGGCATTTATAGCAACCCTTGGAGTTAGGTGTTGTTATTAATTTTATTTTACAAAGGAGGAAACTGAGTCAAACACTGATTAGGTTTTTTTTAGTTTTATACTTATTTATTTTTGACACAGTTTTTATTAAATTTTGAATTTCAAATTCTCTCCCTCCACCAGCTCTTCCCCCACTATTAAGAAAGCAAGAAACATGATAATAATTATACATGTGAATTCATGCAAAATTTTTTTCCAGTTTACCCATGTTGCAAAAAAAATAGTAAAAAGCAAGAAACAAAAATACATAAATAGTGAAAATAGTGAAAAAATATAGTAAAAAGAAAGAAACATAAATACATAAATAGTGAAAAAAAAGTGTGTTTCAATTTGCTCTCAGAGTTCATCAAATCTCCCTCTGGAGGTTGATGTCATTTTCATCATGGGTCCTTTGAAATTTTCTTGGATTGCTTTATTGATCAGAGTTTGTTGTTAAGTCATTTCATTCATGTCCAACTCTTTGTGTCCCTGCTTATGGGTTTTTCAGTTATTTGGCAAACATAATGGAATGCTCTGCCATTTCCTCATTTTACAGTTGAAGAACTATGGCAAACAAGGCTAAGTGACTTCTAGGGTCATACAGCTAGTAAGTGTCTGAGGATGGCTTTCAATTCAGAAATTTCTGACTTTCTGACTCTAAGCTTACTGTTCTATCAATTGTGCTGCCTAGCTGCCTTTGATCAGAGTAGCTAAGCCTTTTACAGTTGATCATCCTTCCAATTGTATAGTTACTATTACAGTGTTTTCTTGGTTTTACTCACTTCACTTTTTATCAGTTCAAATGTCTTCCTAAGTTTTTCTAAAACCATTCTGCTTATGATTTCTCATTGCATAATTGTATTCCATCACAATCATATACCACAACTTGTTCAGCCATTCCCCAATTGATGAGCAGCCCCTCAATTTCCAATTCTTAATCACCACAAAAAGAGATACTCTAAATATTTCTGTACATATAGGTCCTTTTCCATTTTCTTTGCTTGCTTGAGGATGCAGAGCTCATAGTAGTATTGCTGGGTCCAAGGGTTATACACAGCTTTATAGCCCTTTGGGTATTGTTCCAAATTTTTCTCCACAATAGTTGCTTTAGTCCATAACTCCACCAACAGTGGATGTGCACCTTTTTCCACATCCCTTCCAGTGCTTATCAGTTGTTCTTTCTATCATATTAACCAATCTGATATGTTTGAGGTATACACCAAAATTGTCTTAATTTGTCTTTCTCTAATCATTAGTTATTTAGAGCATTTTTCTCCTTCTGAAGACTGCCTATTCATATCCTTTGATCATTTATCAACTGGAGAATGGATCTTAAGTTCATAAATTTGGCTCACTTACCTATATATTTGAAAAATGAAACATTTATAAGAGAAATTTACTATAAATTCTTCCCTCCAGTTTACCATTTTCCTGTTAATTTTGGTAGCATTGGCTTTGTTTATACAAAACCATTTTTTAATTTCATGTAACTAAAATGATTCATTTTACTTTCTGTGATCCTTTCTGTCAGTTGGTTGGTTATAAACTCTTCCCTTCTCCATAGATCTGGCAGGTAAAATTTCCTTGCTCTCTTAATTTATGATGTCATCCTTTATGTCTAAATTATTTACCCGTTTTTAATCTGAACCTTAACTTTAACCATTTGAACCTTATTTTTTTACATAGTGTGAAATGCTAGTTTCTACTAAACTGCTTTCTGGTTTTCCCAGAAATTTTTATGAAATGGTGAGATCTTGCCTCCATAGCTTGGATCTTTGATTTTATCAAATACTAGACTACTGTGATCATTTATTACTCTCAAACAGAGGTTAAGTAACTCGCCCAGTGTCACACAGCTAGTAAATAATTGAGGTCAAGTTTGAACTTAGGTTTTCTTGACTCCAGGCCCTATACTCCATCCACTGTATTTAAGCTACTTCTCCCTCCTAGTCCTTTTCTCACTTTAAGGACCTTCTTTTATTAATAGTCATTCATTATAAAGCACATGTGTCCCACTAGTATAGAACTCCATTGGTGTGTATAGCCATAGTGCTCCTGGTTATGTGTGGAATAGAGAAAACCTGAAATGGGTGATTTTATTCTTATATGTACCTAGCCCTTTACATATTACCATCCTATTATAATTTTTTTTGCATTTCTTTGTATCTTTAGTACTTAACACTGTATCTGTTACTTAGTAAGACCTAAATGACTACTTATCGACCGATTTAAAAGGTAGAATTGACTTTGATTTCTGGGGAAAAGAGTCGTTCCCTAGTGATTAATGGAATTCTCCTTTTGACTGTCTATGCCTTTTCTTCCTCTGACTATTCCCATAGGACTGTGGGACCTCACGGAGGAGGAAAATGCCCTTATATCTTGCATGTTATTAAAGGGATAGATAGTATCAAATGCTTATACCTGAAGCAAAGTAGCTGAAGATTTGACACGCAGAGTGATGATGTCCTAGAAGTAGATACATATATAGTTCTGTATTTTTTTTCTTCTGAATCCATGCCACCTTCAGAAAAGTGACTCTGTAAGTGGGAGAAGTCCTGGGTAAAAGCCCTGTAGGCTCCCATGCAAGAAGAACAAGGAAATAGATTCTTCAGATTTTATTTAGCCTGACAGTTAGATAGATTGGTGCAGGAAATTAAAAGGATATGGACTAGGATGCACATACTGGGTGCAACACTAATTTCTGTCATTTCTATTAAAGCCTATTCACAAGTATGTTTCCAGGAAGAAGGGAAGGAGCCAGTGACTCCAGAGCACCCTCTGATTTGGGGTAGTACACTTGATTGGTGTGTGTGTGTGTGTGTGTGCATGCACATGCACACACGCGTGTGTGTGTGCATGCATGTACGTGCATACATGTGGGTGTGCTGGAGGGAGGGACTGAGTGTTTGAGTGACAGCTACATGCACAGGTTCAGATTGATGAGTAAGGTAAATAATTTATCATAGTAACCTCTAACAGCAACAATTCCTTCACCTAATGAGCATTCATTGATTTCTTTCTTAAGCAAGGCACTTGACTAGATCATGACTATCCTCTTTATAAATTCATCAAATTTACATCCAAGTTGAAAGAAAGAAAACAGTATTTACCATGCAGGGTCAGACCCATGGCCCATACATAGAAGATCATAGCTGTATTCCATATGGTCAATTTCAAAAAAATCAGGGATGAACATCCCAAAACACTAGTTTCTGAGCTCTTAAATGGGTCATTATCAGCATGGAATTTATTTAACCTTTTTTTGAATAATGCAATATGTGTTGTCACTTCATAATGTTTAATCATAAAATTCATGCTCTAAGATTTATATTCATAAAAATTCAGCCTGAGATCCAGTGACAATGTCTGTCACTGCCTAACTTGTTAACTTTTATTTTATAGTTTTAGTTTTCTGAAAGAATTATTTTTTATTTCCCTCTCAATAAACTTGAGCCTGAAACTTCAATTCAAACAATCTGGCAATAGTATTCCATGGTCACAGTGCTTCTTCTGCTCTTTAGTGCTTTGGCTTCACATGTTCCTGGCATAAGTGAAGATGCTGGGTCATTTTTCTGCTGTCAGTAATTGCCCAGTTCCCCTTTCCCTTTCTGAAATTTCACTTTATTGCCTTACCTGGCAGTATAAGAATGTTTTATTCTTTCTATTACTTGCCTTAGACCCCTGGCATATCTACCTGGCTCTTACTCCAACTTCCATGACCCTCCCCAAATGTAGGTGCTTCCCATCCAATTGATTACATCATTGTTCTGTTTTCTTTATGTTTGTTAACTTACTAGATTGTCAACTCCTAGAGGGTAGTAATAATGATGATGATGATGACAATGATGACAAAGGCTAGCATTTATATATTTATAAATCTCTTTAAGTGTAGAGGGCCACTACTCATGGAGGCCAAAATGTGAGGTACTGCCCACGTTTTACTTGAAACTTATACTAGCATGAGAGCTGAAGTTCTCAGGATAATTGGCTCACCATCCCACTCCTGATATACAAGGATGGGAAAGTCCTGACCTTGACTGTGCACCCTGAGGTTGTTATCCAGAAGGAACAAGATAAAAAGTAAAAAAAAAATAAGCTAAAAATGTTCTCATGGAAATAACCTTGCTTGCTTGCCTTTAAAAGACTATGTAAACCTTGACCCTCAGATCAATAAACTAGTCATGGACAGATTGTACAGGCTCGCCCAGCCCCTGCTACTTTTGTCTCTTTCTTTTCAGTTACCGCCGTGCCTCAGACATTGGCTGACAATTGCTGACAATTGGCACCCAAACAGAGACCTGATGAACAGGGAAAGAAGTGAAAGTGAAGCAGAAGCCCCGACGAATCATGTGTACAGAATTTGAAAAGTCCAGGGAATTTTGGTGAATAATTAGGCTCTCTGGGGGGATTACTTTCCTATCATAGCCTTTTCTAATTTGGTTTTTAAGACCATAAAGAACGTGTTTCCTGGGCTGCACTTGGTCTAGAGAGCCAAGCCAAAGGTTTGATTTATGCAGAGGATTTCTGATAATCTTTTCTCAGTTTTTGGATTCTTCTTTTCATCTTTTGTATATGTGCTCTGCCTTTATATGTTCTGCGTACATGTGCCTGTGTGTTAATGCAGCCTGCTCCATTGCAGCTGGACTTTGGAATGCAGTTATCTCTTTCTCTCCCCCTCTTCCCCTCTTCCCCTCTTCCCCTCTTTCTGGTTGCTGCAGAATCAGAGAAGAGGATCAGAGAGAGAAAGAGAGAAACAAATCTTCCACTATTTAGTTTATATGATTGCTAAAGGCAGTTTCGGGTCAGAAATGGAAAGAAATAACCTATGTGGAGTTTTAAAGCTGCTTTAATCAAAGTCCGCTAGGAGAAGAATATGGGTACAAACTTTAAGAAAAGCATAAAAGTTTTGTAAATTGTTGGAAAGTTGTTGGTAAAATTCTCTCTCTCTTTCTACCTTCTAACCCTGGCCAGGTTGTGAAGGTGGGGAGAAAGACAAGAAGTTTTCCCCTCATATCAGAGAGACAGACTGACTAGTATTTTAATTATCTCATGCCTCATCTAAAAGAGAAAAGGTTTTGTTTAATGGGAAACAACCAAAAGTTAGTTATTCTGGTCATATTTTAAGTAAAACATGTCACTCCTAACTGGATGTTTGAGACAGGCCAGAATTTGTTGCAATTTTTGGCACTAAGGCAAATTGGGAAAATGCATAGATCTGAAAAAGAGACACCTCAGAGATAAAGCTTTGAACTCTTCAGTAAAGAGGAGGTGACTAGTCACCACTGGATCTTTTTCCAGAGTCTCCCTCACTTCAACTAGCAGATTCATTGCCCTCTCTCAAAGAAGTTATAAAGGAATGAACACAGAAGTGAAGCTTACTTGAGTAAAAGGTAGAACCATTAAGGTCTTTTTACCCTGTAGTCCTGACTCTGACCATTGAGCTAGGGCTGCAGTGAATAGTTAAGACAGCTAAAAACATTTTAGCAGATTCTGTTAACTCTTCTCATCCCAGATTAGATCAAGGGAAGAGAGTGCTAAAGAGTACTAGGGAGTTTAAATTCTCCTCAAGAGCAGGGGATGGACCACAGCAGTATGAGATCACAAGCCAACCAGACTTTACATTTAGTAAGCCCAGTCTTCTATTAAGAATTTTTATATGTGATGGTTTGGAAATGCAATTAATGGCACCTAAAATTTACTATTTGCGTTACTATTGTGCTTCTAAATTATAGTAAAATTCTCTTGTATTGTAAAAACTAACACCAGAAATGGTGTTGGACAGAGCAATTTTTAATCTAAATTTTGTTGAAACTAAAAGATGTTGGGAAAATTGTGTGAAACCAGTTATGTTATTTTAAATTTTATCAGTCCTGCTAATCTTGTCTTATAATGTTTTATAATTGCCATTTAGAAAATGAGGTATTTTCACTTTTGTCTGTTAAAGAAGTTATAGCTAAAACAATTTGGTTATCATTGATAAAAGTTGTAAGATTGTTAACGAAGTTATTTGGAGTTACTGCTTTAATACTAAAGCTAAAATTGTTGATTGATTACTGTGTGTGGAAAGAAAGAAATTGAGTGAAAACTTTATTTAGATTGGTTCTGCCCATTCAGAACAGTCCTCCTGTATGTTTGGTCCATACTGATTCCCTTTATTTTTAAAACTGCTAAGGACCCTGGAAACCATCCATATGGGCAAAGTCATCAGCCCTAAGAAAGAAACTTGTTTGGCTCATGTAGCTTCTAAACAATGAATATGACTAATTCAGAAGTTGTAATAGATAGAAAGGATTTTTAGCAATTGACTTTTACATGAGGATAAGTTTTAAATTTGAGAAGGAAAGATTTTAAATGGAATCCCTCATCTATGTAAGTCCTAGTAAACCTTTATTGCTTATTGCAACACCATAAGAACAGAAATAACTATATCTGATTCTAAGCTGTGATTAGTGAAATTTGCTGTTTAAGGTAAAAGACATTTGGGACCATAACTCTTTTTGTTTTGAGTTTGAATTTGGTTATAGTTATTTGCATTAAATCAGTATGTTAGAGAAATGCCATAAGCTACTCAGAGGGAAAGGGATCCTGTACTATTAACTGGTGAAGTTTGTATCTGGAAAGGAAACACCAAGGAGACAGTTCTAGATTCAGTCTAGGATGGGATTCTCCTGGTCAGTTTCCCCATTGTGTTCCTTTAAAAAAGAATGCTTCCTACCTGACTATTCCTGAGTCTGGCTATGAAATAGATACTGCATGATTAGAGAATTTCACTCTTTTCTGAATTCAGAGTCAAGGATGTTTTATCCTGTCATATTTGGTATATCACATGTCCCTGCTTTTTTCCTTCTATAACAAATTTCTATTATCATTGGCAAGTGACCAGCAAAACATGTGAATGCTTTTGTGTAATCTTACTGTGGAATCTGGTACAATTTTTATCTGAAATTATAACATGTTCAGAAACAATGTCCCCATTGTTTATAAGAATTTTTAAAACTGCAGTATTTTTCTGTAATCACTCTTACTGTTACCAACATGAGATTCCATTGCACCTTTTTGCCTAAAGTATTTTGTGATATCTAGAAATTCTATAATCATTAAGAAATGGGTTTGTTCTAATATTTTGGGAATTCATATTACTTAAGGATATTTTTGTACCAATTAAGTTTTAATGAATTTTAATTTTAAAAGGGTTATTTTTGCTTCACAGTGAAAAGAGAGCTATCATTTTAAAAGGTTTTAACTAATGTTCTTCATAAAAGTTTAGTGACTCTTAAAATCAGGATAAATTTTAAACTTTTAAAAGAAGAAATATTTTTAGAAGAAATGTTTTTCAAAGAAAAGGGGGTTAAAACGTACTGAATTTTCACTTTCAAGATAATGAATTGCTAAATTAACATATAATGATCTATAAAGCAGAAAGGATTTTGCTGTTTTAATCTGAATTTGTAGTCATTCCATGGCCTAAGCAGGAGTTAAAATTAGTGTTTGAACTTATTAATAACTTAATTTCTAAAGTTTCTCTTCCAGAGTGAATGTAATCAGAAAAGAATAAACAAACTTGTGAAACAATGATGAACATCTATTCAGTTGTGAGATTCAAGTTAGAACTCTCTTTTGTTTAAGACAATACAGCTATGCTAGTGAAGAGTAATGACTTGTGAGCTATCCTGTCTATGGTAGAAATATAAAGGGAAGTGAAGCAATCTGAATAATGGGTGCAAGAGATTTGGAAAGATAAATAAAAGTTTGATCAAAAATATGGAAAGCAGATAAGAAGCTTAGGGACAAGTGGGAATCATTCAAGCCCCTCCTGCCCTGAATAGTTACTAAGTATGTCAAGAGAGTGTGAGGAAGTTTGACAATATTCTTACAGCCACTCAACTTCTAATTGTTTCCTTCCTATTCTTTTTTGGTCCTCGTTTATTTAATCTCTGTGCCAGATTTGTGTCTTCCAGGTTTAGTACTCTCCACTTGCATTCTGGCTGTATATCACCCTCTGTCTGAGAGCATTACACATCACCATCTGCACCTGGCATTAATCACGTTCCCAATGCTGACTAAAGACCCATCCCCTCTAATGGCAGGACCCTTTGAGGCAGGGACAACTCTACGTCCAATCTCAGCAGGAAATGGTTTCAGAAGCTGAGACCTTCATCCCTTACGCCAAAAGATTTTGGTTCCCATCTGTTTAAGGGAGGAATGATGGGGTGCTTGGGTGCATTTCTCTTTAAAAATCATATTTCTCCCTAGCCTCAAAATATTATCTCAGGCAGTTTCTCCCTCAAGGACACAGCCTGCCCTAGCAACAGCAGTTATCTTCCTTTCTCCTATAGTAGCCAGCTGTATCTATAGAATTCATTTGTTTCAATCAACTGTATACTGAGTTGGCTGTGTACTGGGTCATAATGACATTTACTACTCACTGATCAATCATATGTAAACTGTATCCCCTTTCTCCTGGTACTCCCTCTTACATCAATAAATCCCCATTGCATAAAACCTCTAGAGCTATTACTGTGGATACTTTTTCTTCTTATACACTAGCCACTCTTCAAAAGGTAGAAGCCACTCACCACTAAGAGATCATCTCTTTCACTGTTTTCCTATAGCTGAAATTCCAAAAATCATAAAAACAGATAATGGCCCACATTTGCTAGCCAATCCTTCCAGCAATTTTACCTCTCCTTTCATATTAATCATATTACAGGGATTTCTTACAATCCAACTAGACAGGTCGTAGTAGAAAGAATAAATAGAGACACAAAAACACTCAAAAAACAAAAACAAAAAGAAGGGAGAGATGTAGAGGGCCAGTACCGATAGAGTCCAGAATGTGAGGTACTGTCCAGGTTTTACTTGAGACTTTTACTAGTATGAAGGCTAACGTTGTCAGCATAATTGGCTGACCAACCCACTCCTGATATGTAAGGATGAGACAGTCCTGACCCTGACTGTGCACCCTGAGTTTGTTACACAGAAGAAACTAAGATAAGGTAGTAAAAGAAGTAAGCTAAAAATGTTCTAATGGGAATAACCCTGCTTGCTTGCCTATAAAAGACTATATAAACCTTGACCTTCAGATCAATAAACTAGTCTTGTACAGAGTGTACAGGCTCGCCTCGCCCCTGCTGCTGCTGTCTCTTTCTTTGAAGTTACCATTGTGCCTCCAATTGGCCAATTGCTGGCATTTAAGGTTTGCAAAGCTATACACCCATATACCCACCCCCACACCCACATACATCCCCTTGCATCCCCCCATTTGATTTTCAAACAATCCTGTGAGGGGGATGTGCTATTATTATGTCATTTTACTGATAAAGGAACTGAGACATAAAGGGGTCACACAGATACATAATTGTCTAAGGTAGGATTCTAATTCTGCCTGACTCCCAGTAGTGTTCTCTGTCCACTGTTGCAACCTAGATAACACATTGTTGGCACATAGTAACTACTCAACTTGCTACTTTAATTCTGTAAATGATCTAAATCCTACTGAATGTGAATCCCTCCTACTGCAGATATTGTGAGTGAAGAGAGATGGAATGAAGCCTTTACCTTGGTTATTTTGTCTCTCCTCTCTTTTCCCTAAAATAGAGAGAGCGAAGACTTTTATGACTTAATTTCCTCATCCAAAATCTTTTGAATGAAGATGAAAAGGATATGGTATTGTGGGATTAGAAGAGAGTTATTTGGAATAGACTCTGGGAATGAGAGTGCCCAGGAGGGAGATATATTTAAGTTCCAGGTAGCAGCTCCCCCTTCCTCCACCCTCAAGACCATGGTCAAGTATCCTAGCTACTGATGATAGACAGTATTTGCCTTATAAACCAACAGCCTTGGCTAAGGTATTTCTAGGTCAAAACATCTAATAGCATAGTGGCTGGTTCATAACAGGTGCTTAATAAGTGATTATTAATTCAGTGGTTGATAAAAATCTAAGCTGACATTTTTATACACTTAGATTGTAGGTTTATAAATTATAGGAGTAAATGACTACAGCTGGAAGGGACTTCAAAGTCCATCTAGCTCAAAGCAAATTACATATATTACCTTAATTGATTCTTGCTCCAACCCCATGAGGCAGATACCACAGGTATTATCATGACCATTTTATAGATCAGTAAAATGAATCTTAGAGAAGTCAGGTGAATTGCCCATAGTCACACAGATAGTAAGTGTCAAAGGCAGGAACTTCAAATCAGATCTCTCCTCTCAAGATATTTGGAGACACCCTCTATCCCAGAGCCAAGGTTCAGCAAACAGCCTGTGTCCTGAGCTTAGCATAACCAGCAATCCTTTGCATTCTGGATGATCTCACCCTCTGGCAAAGTATATTGGTTTGACCGGCAACAAGTGTTCACTACTCTCACTACTCTCTTATTTCCCAGGGCCTGAGAGCCCATCTCTCACACTTCTTTTTGTTTTGTTTTATTTTCATTTATTTATTTATTTAACTTTTCACATTCATTTTCATAAAATTTTGGGTTCCAAATTTTCTCCCCATTTGTCCTCTTCCCCCACCCCAATACACCAAGCATTCTAATTTTCCCTATCACCAATCTGCCCTCTCTTCTATCATCCTTCCCTTACCTTGTGCCCATCTTCTCTTATGTCCTATAGGGTCAGATAACTTTCTATTCCCCATTACCTGTATTACTTATTTCCTAGTAGCAAGAATAATACTCGACAGTTGTTCCTAAAATTTGAGTTCCAACTCCTCTCTTTCCCTCCCTCCCCACCCATTCCCTTTGGGAAGGTAGGCAATTCAATATAGGCCCTATCTGTGTAGTTTTGCAAATGACTTCCATAATGGTCATGTTATATAAGACTAACTATATTTCCCTCCATCCTATCCTGCCCCCCATTGCTTCAATTCTCTCTTTTGATCCTGTCCCTCCCCAAGAGTGTTGATTTCAAATTGCTCCCTCCTTCCATTGCCCTCCCTTCCATCATCCACCCTACCCTGCTTATCCCCTTCTCCCCCACTTTCCTGTATTGTAAGATAGGTTTTCATACCAAAAAGACTGAACATTTTATTCCTTCCTTTAGTCGAATATGATGAGAGTAAACTTCTTATTTTTCTCTCAGCTCCACTCTTTTCCCCTCTACTAAAAAGTCTCCTGCCTGCCTCTTCCGTGAGAGATGATTTGCCCCATTCCATTTCTTTCTCTCTCCTCCCAATACATTTCTCTCTCACTACTTACCTTCATTTTTTAAAGATATGATCCCATCCTATTGAAATCACTCTGTGCTCTCTGTCTCTGTGTGTGCATGCACATGTGTGTGTGTGTGTGTGTGTGTGTGTGTGTGTGTGTGTGTGTAATCTCTCCAACTACCCAGATACTGAAAAGTTTCAAGAATTACAAATATTGTCTTTCCATGCAGGGATGTAAACTGTTCAACTTTTGTAAGTCCCTTTGCTGTTTTGTAAGTTCTCTTTGCTGTTTACCTTTTCCATGCTTCTTCTCATTCTTATGTTTGAAAGTCAAATTTTCTTTTCAGCTCTGGTCTTTTCATCAAGAATGCTTGAAAGTCCTCTAATTCATTGAAAGACCATTTTTTCCCCTGAAGCATTATACTCAGTTTTGCTGTGTAAGTGATTCTTGGTTTTAGTCCTAGTTCCTTTGACTTCTGGAATATCATATCCCAAGCCCTTTGATCCCTTAATATAGAAGCTCCTAGATCTTGTGTTATCCTGATTGTATTTCCACAATACTGAAATTGTTTCTTTCTAGCTGCTTGCAATATTTTCTCCTTGACCTGGGAATTCTGGAATTTGGCCACAATGTTCCTAGGAGTTTCTCTTTTTGGATCTCTTTCAGGTGGTGATTGGTGCATTCCTTGAATACTTATTCTGCCTTCTGGTTCTAGAATATCAGGGCAGTTTTCCTCGATAATTTCATGAAAGATGATATCTAGGCTCTTTTTTTGATCATGGCTTTCAAGTAGTCCCATAATTTTTAAGTTGTCTCTCCTGGATCTATTTTCCTGGATCTATTGTTTTTCCAATGAGATATTTCACAATCTCTTCCATTTTTTCATTCTTTTGGTTTTGTTTTGTGATTTCTTGGTTTCTCAGAAAGTCATTAGCCTCCATCTGTTCCATTCTAATTTTGAAAGAACTATTTTCTTCAGTGAGCTTTTGAACCTCCTTTTCCATTTGGCTAATTCTGCTTTTTAAAGCATTCTTCTTCTCATTGGCCTTTTGAACCTCTTTTGCCAATTGAGCGAGCCTATTTTTCAAGGTGTGATTTTCTTCAGCATTTTTTTACATCTCCTTTAGCATGGTGTTGACCTGCTTTTCATGCTTTTCTTGCATCTCTCTCATTTCTTTTCCCAGTTTTTCCTCCACCTGTCTAACTTGATTTTCAAAATCCTTTTTGATCTCTTCCATGACCTGAGTTCATTGAATATTTATTTTGGATGTTTGGAATACAGAGGCCTTGACTTCTATGTCTTTCCCTGATGGTGAGCATTGTTCTTCCTCATCAGAAAGGAAGTGAGGAAATATCTGTTCACCAAGAAAGTAACCTTCTATGGTCTTATTTTTTTTCCCTTTTCTGGGCATTTTCCCAGACAGTTACTTGACTTCTGAGATTCCTTTGCACACCCACCTCGCCTCCAGATCCACCCAGCTAGTGCTTGGAGTCTGAGATTCAAGTGCTGCTCTCCAGCCTCAGGGCTTTCAGTGGGGGCAGGGTTGCTATTCAGTGTGAGATTAAATTCAGCTGCTTGGGTTGGGGCAGGGCCACCACAGGGACTCAGTTCCCTCAGGGGGTTTATGCAGAGACCTTCAATAATGGATCTGAGCTTCTTTCTGCCCTGGGAGCCCCTGTCTGCTGGTGCCTCTGCTGCTGCCTCCCAAGAGGGCCCGAGCCATGGAGATACCCCACTTCCCTCTCAGCATGCAGAGAAGGCCCTCTCACTGACCTTTGCGCCTGTGGGTGGAGGGACTTTCTTGGGTGCTGGAGATTCTGTCCCTGAAGCCTGCTCAGATCTGCTCCTCTCGGTGCCATGCGGCCAAGGCAGAGCTGGGCTCTGCTCCGGGTCCAGTGCAAAATGGACCTTTGGTGTTGGCTTTTCAGGTCTCTCTGGAACAGAAATCTCCTCTACTCCATTGTTGTATGACTTCTGCTGTTCCAGAATTCATTGGGAGCGCCTCCCTACAGGTTATTTAAGGGCTGTGTGTTAGGAGCTAGCATATGTGTGCCTTTCTACTCTGCCTTCTTGGCTCCTTCCCCCCCCCCCCCCAATTCTTGATATGCTCACAATCTCTAACAGCTAAGCAAACCAAACCAGGTACTGCACTCCTTGTTAACTCTGGTTCTGTTAGTATCTGCGAAGCAATCAATTTTGATCCCACAGGACCCAGGAACTCTTATTTTCTCTACATATGACCCTGAGATGGGAACAGCTCAAGATGTAAAAATGATTGTGTCATGATAAACTTGTGATTCTTTATGTATATAAAGTACTTGCTTGCCCCAGCATGTTCAACTCCCTACCTCAGGAGGACTTTTGTTTGCAAGTTTTTCCTCACTTTTAAATTACACTTTTTTTGGTGTCCTGACTCTCCTGCTTCTTGTCTGCTTTGTGTGACTCTGTCCACCCCCAAGTTGGAGGCTAGTTCAGGTCTGGTGGACATTAATTGGTATCAGAAGTGGGGTTGGACATGGAATTGGGCCAAGTGGATTTTCCAGTACCAGTGGGAGTAGACTAGGTTCAATCAGAAAGTTATTTCTCTAGTGTCTAATTCCCCCCCATCTCCACCTCCCATACTCCCCACCAAATCTGATGAGTTTTCTGCCCTTCGTTCCTGCTGCAATTTCCCAGACTGACCCTTGATTGAGCTTTCCTTTCTTTGTGAGGAAAACTCAAGGGCACCTCTCTTAACCTGGCTTTGGTAAAGGCCATGCACATCTCCATTCTTTGTAAATGTGCAACTGTGTGCCTCTTTTCCACCCCTGCATGCCTCAGTACCATTTGCCTCCTTTAACCGACAGTTCCTGCCTGCTCTGTTTGACTCTAACTTCATTCTCTCCTCGCTTCCCTCTCCCCATCCCCACAGTGGCAAACACTCTGATGCATCCAGGAGGGGCAGCTAGCACAGATCTGCTTTTCCAAAAAGAAAGCAACTTTTGAAAGGTCAGCAATCCTTTTTATTCACATATACCAATAGAGAAAATATAAGCAGAGAAATAAGGACCAACAGAGAAGGCTTCCAAATTGTTTGGCTATAAGCAATACATACATCACAGATCAACAGATAGAACTGTCTGACCATTACATACATACATAGCAACCAGAGAGAGAAGCACCAACATTTGGGTTTTCAAAGTTGGTGGGGGGTGGTTTCTTGACAGTTACCCAGACGAGTCTCATCTGGCACACAAGCCTTCTTCCAAAGAGTAAGCCCCCAAGCAAAATGTTATCTCAGAGTACATACACACTTTTCAGAACCAGAAGGCCTTATTACCCTGGTGATCCAGTGCCTCATTAGAAATTTACAAAAGGTGTGGGCCTTCCTACAAAACAAGCCTCCCCTACTCAAGCTTCCCTTAATGGCCTCTACCCATGGCCTATTAATGGATGGGGAAGATCTTTTAACTCATATTAACATTACATTAACATTACACCCTCTCTCCCCCCCAGGTTAAGGAAGTGTTTGATTAGCTGACCCTACTTTTGTAATTTGGTCTCTCTGCTCACCTCTGGTCAGGGCATGCCTTTCTTTTTTTTCCTGCATGCCTTGGCTCTGTTTGCTCCTGAGTCAACCAGGTAAAACTAAATTTGATAGCTTTGTTGTTTGTATTTTTGTCATTTTCTTTATGTCTGTGTCTTTGTAAGATGAAGAATGTGTCGTGTTTGTGCTGTGCAATAGTTTGTGTTATCGTGAAAGATTTAAAATGCAGCCAGCCAAAAAACTTCTAAGGGCTGTAACCAGAAAAGAGAACACTGGGAAAGGTTAATGAATTTTCATAGCTGAAGTTGTTGTTCTAGTAAGCAGGACTAACTCCAACTTTAGGCTTTTTGTGGGAGTTTAGTCTATAAGAAAGAGAAAAATCTACAAGACACTTTTTTTTTTCCCTTGACATTTCAACACTGGCCAATTTGAAATTATAGAAAAACTTTAGATAATCAAAGCTGTAAAAGCACTAAAAACATTTTAAAAGACTGTGGGTATTTGGAGATTAATCATTAAAGACTTTAGCAATTAGACATTTTAAGATTGGATGAGAGAACTCCTGAGACTTTGGAATAATTCCAGGAACTCACTCCTTTCTGAAACATCTTAGTAAATTTTGGGGTACCACTCTGTAGAACTTGTTTTAAGGAAGAATAAGGATGAAACCTTATAAAAGTTTTTAAAGGTTTTCTTTTTTAAAGCAGTTGGCAAGATATTAATAATTTTATTGTTCTAGGACAATGAAGGAACGTTAGTTGATAGCAATTCCAGAATGAAGAGAGTTAAGGAAAAAATATAGGTAAACGGTTTGCACCTTATAGCAACCTCTTGTTGACTCTTCCTAGCAAATTTTCATTTAAAATCTTGGCTATTATTAAAGTGAATAAGGTAATTTAAAGATATAACTTCAATGTATCAATGATGAGTCAATTGTCAGGCATTTGCTGGTATGTCTGAAACTCCTGAATATGGGTAGTGTTAATTTATAGGCAAAATAATAATGAAACTGTTAGAGAAACATTAGGAAAGATAATCAAACCCTAAGTTGTGGTTAGTGAAATTTTACAATTTAAAGTAAAACTTCCTGGAATTGTAATTTATTATTCCTTTGAGTTTTGATTACAGGGATAGTTGTGTGAATTGTCATGAAGTCACTAGTAGAATATGGCATATGCTTCAGTGTCAGAACTACTAAAGTTAGATGTCTGTCTGGGAAAATCTTTGGGAATAAAAATAGGATATGGCCTAGGTAGGATCCTCCTGACTCTATAACTCCATTGTGCTATTTCCTTTCTGAAAAGGAAAATTCCCCACCGGGTTAATCCTGAGCCTTTCTTTTGATACACGGTCACTATGTGATTGACTATCAGATATGACATGCCTGGATTCAAACAGAGCTAAGGGAGTTTTTTTTTTCCTATATTGCTGTAACTATTCCCCTCTTTTTCCTATTATAGAAAATTTCTATAATCAGGAAGTTTTGTAAGCACAGTGCTAAATCTTTTAAATAACAGCTTGTTACTTTAATAGGATGCAATTATGAACATATTAAAATTTTAACCTATATTTGTTGTCAGATTAAAATATAAAGAGGATATCCTCCAAAGAGGGAAATGATTAGACAAGGTAATAAGGTAAAAATGTAACATGAAGTTTTCTAATTAAATGGATTAGAAAAATTTGGAAAAAGTAATAAGATTAGGCTGTTTTCTCAAAGAACTATGTCCAGATATATATAATTGGTTTCCAAAATTTATCTGTCATGGAAATTAAGACTTTGGGTATGTTTTATATTAAGTTCCCATAATTGGATCAAATATTTATTAATTAAAGATTAAGGAAGTTACATACAAATTTTATTGATAATGGTAAGAAAAGTGAAATTATTTCCCCATTATTCAAGTATCTCATAATTTAAAAGGCAGAAGAGTTCATTTTAAGGTTGGACCCTCATAAATTTTAAAAGATTATTGTATCAAATATAAGATTTAGGCAAGGATAGAAATAGCACATAATATATAAACTGACATTCTCTGAAGTTTCACAATTAGAGAACCAAATTTAAATGATTTAATTCAGAATTATCTAGGAACCTTCAGATTTAGAACCAGAGAAGAAGAGCCACTACTAGAGCTGTCCTGAGAATAAAGCCTATGTCCAAGAAAAGGTATTTAGAGACCAGATAACTACATGAGACACCTGGGACTCAAAATGTGCTGCTTAAGTAGACAGTGGGAATGGGTTACCAGGGTAAGTTTGGGTTTCTTGGTTACCTTGTTGACACATAAATCTCCTTTCTCTGAACTAGTCCATTGTAAGTTCTCTAAGTTGTTTGATGTGTACCTGATGATGTAATTACACAATTACGGGAATTCTGAAGAAAAAAAAAAACTTTATTTCATTGCTTGAAACTAGCCCTGTGTGACTGGGAAACTGGACCATCTCCATGCCCGGTTTGAAGACTGTTAACTGAAGACCTACATTATGTTAACCAGAAACTCAGATCCAAAGATTGATGCCAGGAGTTTTCTTATCTGAAAACTCTCCCTGTAGTGATTAATCATTATGTATGAGGGTTCCTACCAGGTCCTTCTGACTATTCCCATAACTGTCAAATTTGTAGGTGTGTACTTCTGTATCATCTGAAAAAAGCCCCTGCTCCTGAGTGAGTTGCACAACCCTCTGGGGACTTCAGGGTTTGTCTAGTACAGACCCAAAAGTAGCCAACATCCAGATGAGAGTGTTGTCCCAAGATTTCAGATTAGAGTTGAGTATATTTTCCTAGTTTTTTTTTCTCTTTCCTTTTATTATATGTCCAGCCACCAAGGTCCTAATTCAAGTATGTGTTGACATTTTCTCCCTCTGCATTCTTGCTACCCCCTCCCACTTTCTGCCTGCAAGCAAGCAATGGCTATCAGTAATACGTGGGAAACACTTCACCAAACAATTCCCTTAAGGAAATAACACTCTTGTGATAGCTTGGCTTACACCTTACTTTTCTTTATTGGCCAAAGAGTAGGGGTTCTTTCAGATACCCTCTCAATGGCCAAAAGAGGGAAAGGCCAAGATATTTGAAGACTTTCTCTTTCTCAGAACTAAGGCCCAGCAAGCAGGCTGTGCCCCAAGCTTAGCATAACAACAATCCTTTGCACTCTCATGATCTCACCCTTTGGCAAAATGTATTGATTTGACTAGCACCAGGGGTTCACTGCTGCCTATTTCCCAGGGACCTGAGAGGTCATTCATCCCACCTCTTGACATGCTCACAGTGCCTAACAGCTAAGAAAACCAAAATAACTCTGGTTCTGTTTGTTTCTGGGAGACAACTTGGAGATTGTACCCAGGAACGTTTACATTGTCCACACATGAATCTACCACGAAACAGCTGCTCAAGATCTAAGAATGATTATGTTATGGTACAGCCCCCTTGTGATTCTTTTAGGTATATAAACTACTTTGCTACAGCACGTTAAGCCCTCCTCCTCAAGAGTACTTCTTTTTGTACTTCCTTACTTTGAAATTAAACTTTCATTTGGGTCCTGACTCCCCTGCTTCTGGCCTGTTTTGTGTGCTTCCAGCAACTCAAACATTAGGGCTTAATCTGACACTCTTTATTCCAAGGTCAGAATTCTTTCTGCTTCTTCTTATTGCCTTTGACTGTATTCCCTTTTTAAAAATTAATTAATTAAATTTTAGTTTTCAACATTCATATCCATAAGATTCTGAGCTCTAAACTTTCTTCCACTCTCTTCCTTTTCCTGTCCCCAAGACAACATGCAATCTGGCATAGGCTGTACATGTACATTCATATTAAACATATTTTCACATTAGTCATGCTAAAAAGAAGAATTAGAACCAATGGAAGGCCACAAGAAAGAAGAACTAAAACAAAAAAACAAACAAAAAGAGAGCAAGTAGTATGCTTCAACCTGTATTCGAAACTCCATAGTTCTTTTTCTGGATGTAGATAGCATTTTCCATCGTGAGTCTTTTGTAGTTGTGTTGATCCTGAGAAGAGTTGAGTATAGCAAAGTCAGTCACCACACAATGTGGCTGTTTGTACAATATTCTCTTGGTTCTGCTCACTTCACTAAATATCAGCAGCTGTCTTCTTTAGACTGGTAGATACCAAAATCAGACTTTCCAAGAGGAAAATCCTATTGTTTGACTATTTTTTTTTGAGGCATGGAGAAGGAAACAAGTACAATCAGCAGTAGGTATCTTACTGAGTCCCTTGTTACTCTTTCCTATTGGCTAGTCTTTTAGAGATATACTTAGATCACTCTCCAAATTGACTGTTCATCCAACAATTATGAGGTTTATTCGGCAGTTAATGAGGCAGCTAGGCTAGATGTTATGTTGGGCAAGGTAATGGGCCTGGAATCCAGAAGGCTTGTGGTTCAAAACTTGTCTCACACACTCACTAGCTGAGTGATCTTAGGCAAGGTACAACCTCTGTTTGCCTCAGTTTCCTCATCTGTAAAATGGTGATGATAATAATAATAATAGGAAGAATACTTCCCCCTTAAGGCTGTTGTAAACATAATATAATTTTTAACAAACTTCCATTAAGAAATAGCCCTTGCCTTCACAGAGATTATTGTCAAGTAACCAATACTTGGCATATCCAATATCTTCCTGGATTCTCACAATAGCCCTGTGAAGTAGGTAATGCAAACATGATTATCCTTTGCCTATAGAATGGAAAATCAAAGCTCTGAGAAGACCCTTTCATAAATGGAAATCAATGAAATACGAATGAAGAAAAATACTTTTATGTAGGGTAGAAGACATGGGAGACAATTGGTAATTAGAAAATAGCAAAAGTGGCAGGGCACTAGAGAGACAGGATTATGGAAGTTAGAGAATGATCAACCTTTGCCTCAGGTTGACTTTAGACTCTAGACTAGGCCTGCTAGACTGTCAGTTATGGAAGGGTCAGAGTTATCTGGCAGGAATCAGGCTTGTTAATTCATCTTAAGCTGTGAGAGTTCATTACTACTCTTATGGTCACCAGGGGTTTAATTTAAAAGTTTTGCTGCAACCTCCAAAGTGGTATCTGGGGCCTCATTTAGTGTGATATAGTGTCAACTCTCTGTCCTGTGACATTGAATGTGTGGAAAGGAGTTGTTGGGGAAAACAGAGGAAGAAGGGGGAAGAAAGCAAAGGGGTGGGGGAGGAAGGCAGAGAGGGAGGGAGAGAGATTTTGAAAGGAGGTGAGCCCAGATATAGGAACCCAAGAGAAAGCAGAGTAAGGGATTTAATTAAAGCCCAGATGGATCATTTGTAAGTGTAAGTTTGAACCTGAAAAATATTCCTTAGGGAGTGCCAGGTGGGAATGAGAGCTCATTCATTCCCTCATAGGAAGTTTTGCATGGAGATTTCTGTACACACTAGCTCTAAGATTCAGCAAACCTGCCTCTGGGACAAACAGTTCTCATCTCCTAACCCAATTTCTATCACATATAGTCATATATGCACATAGCTTTCCTCTCTTTCCCCACACTCTTATCATGCACATATAACACAGGCACAGACACACATGTATACATACTTTGTCTATTTAATGGAGGACTGCTATTTTCCAATAATTTTGTTTGACAACTGTCAGGGTCTGTTACTGAGTTAAAAAGAGTCTTCACAGAAGAATTAGATGAGTAACTCAGTGCTGAAAGCAGTGGTCTCTTCTATGAGAGATATTTAATAGAAGGACCCAAAAAGGATCTTAGCTTGACTTAGCTATTGGCATCCCAGAGAACTGGAGGAAAAGATAGCAAGGGGAAGATTCTAGGGCAGCTTACTGAGCTCTTCACACTGGGGAACTAGAATAACACTTTTTTTTATTTTTTTATTTTAAATAAATTTATTTATTTAACTTTTTACATTCATTTTCACAAAATTTTGGTTTCCAAATTTTCTCCCCATTTGTCCTCTCCCCCACCCCAATACACCAAGCATTCTAATTGCCCCTATCAGCAATCTACCCTCTCTTCCATCATCCCTCCTTTCCCTTGTCCCCATCTTCTCTTTTGTCCTGTAGGGCCAGATAACTTTCTATTCCCCATTACCTGCATTTCTTATTTCCTAGTAGCAAGAACAATACTTGGCAGTTGTTCCTAAAACTTTGAGTTCCAAATTCTCCCCATCCCTCCCTCCCCACCCATTCCCTTTGGGAAGGCAGGCAATTCAATATAGGCCATATCTGTGTAGTTTTGCAAATGACTTCCATAATGGTCATGTTATATAAGACTAACTATATTTCCCTCCATCCTATCCTGCCCCCCATTGCTTCAGTTCTCTCTTTTGATCCTGTCCCTCCCCAAGAGTGTTGATTTCAAATTGCTCCCTCCTCCCATTGCCCTCCCTTCCATCATCCCCCCAACCTGCTTATCCCCTTCTCCCCCACTTTCCTGTATTGTAAGATAGGTTTTCATACCAAAATGGGTTTGTATTTTATTCTTTCCTTTAGTTGAATGTGATGAGAGTAAACTTCATGTTTTTCTCTCAGCTCTCCTCTTTTTCCCTCCACTAAAAAGTCTCCTGCCTGTCTCTTCTATGAGAGATAATTAGCCCCATTCCATTTCTTTCTCTCTCTTCCCAATACATTTCTCTCTCACCGCTTACCTTCGTTTTTTAAAGATATTATCCCATCCTATTGAATTCCCTCTGTGCTCTGTCTCTGTGTGTGCATGCATGTGTGTACTTGTGTGTGTGTGCATGTGTGCGTGTGTGTGTGCGCAATCCCACCAACCACCCAGACACTGAAAAGTTTTGAGTTACAAATATTGTCTTTCCATGTAGGAAAGTAAACAGTTCAACTTTAATAAATCACTTATGACTTCTCTTTCCTGTTTACCTTTTCATGCTTCTCTGGAGTCTTGTATTTGACAGTCAAAATTTCTATTCAGCTCTGGTCTTTTCATCAAAAATGTTTGAAAGTCTTCTATTTCATTGAATATCAATTCTTCCACCTGAAGGATTATATTCAATTATGCTGGGTAGGTGATTCCTGGTTTTAATTCCACCTCCTTTGACCTTTGGAATATCACATTCCAAGCCCTCTGATTCCTTAATGTAAAAGCTGCTAAATCTTGTGTTATCCTGATTGTTTCCACAATACTTGAATTGTTTCTTTCTGGCTGCTTGCAATATTTACTCCTTGACCTGGGAGCTCTAGAATTTGGTTACAATATTCCTAGGAGTTTTCTTTTTGGGATCTATTTCAGGAGGTGATTCTCTCTCCTGGATCTATTTTCCAGGTTAGTTGTTTTTCCAATGAGATATTTCACATTGTCTTCTGTTTTTGTTTTTTTTTTTTTTGGTTTTGTTTTATAATATCTTGATTTTTATAAAGTCATTAACTTCCATTTGCTCCATCCTAATTTTGAAAAATTATTTTCTTTGCTGAGCTTTTGGACCTGTTTTGCCATTTGGCATAGTCTGTTTTTAAAGGTGTTATTTTCTTCCATATTTTGTGGGGTATCCTTTAGCAATCTGTTGACTCTTTTTCATGATTTCCTTGGATGACTCTCACCTCTCTTGCCAGATTTTCCTCTACTTCTTTTCCTTGATTTTCAAAATCCTTTTTGAGCTCTTTCATGACTTGCAACCAATTTATTTTTTTCTTTGAGTCTTTGTATGTTGGAGCCTCTTTTTAAAAAGAAAATTCTATAGTCTGAGTTTTTTCTGCTATTTGCTCATTTTCCTAGTCAATTACTTGTCTTTTAAACTCTTTTTTAATGTAGGACTCTGCTTTCAGTGTGGAGGTGTACTGTCACAATCTTTAAGAGTTTTGTGTAGTCGTTTTCAAAGATACTTCTAGGGACATGCAAATTTTCAATTCTTCCAAGGGTGTATTATCAAAGGAGTGATATTTACTCCTCTTCTGGTCTGTGCTGTGGTCTGTGAGTGACCACAAACACTCTTTTCTTCCTTGGATCCATGAGAAGGACTCCCTTTCTACTGCTGCCACAAGCTTTGCCATGCCAACACTCCTCCTTGCCCAGCACTGCCACCCAGAAGTGTAATCCACATTGAAGCATGGGCAAAGCAAGAGAATCCTGCCTCAGTGCCAGCAGAGAGATCACTGCAAGCTTCCTCTAATTAGTCACTTGATCTCCCCATTGTCAATGACTTGAGAGTGCTACTACCACGCCCAGGGCTGGGGCCGGACCATGCTCCTCTCTTACCTAGGTCCAACACAGTTTTTCTATTGACCTTCTAAGTTTTCTTTGTGTTTGTGGGTTGAAAAGTCTGAAAACTTCCACAGCTGCCAGTGATTCAATCCCCTGAGACCTATGCCAGGTTTCATGGGTCTGAGTCTATGCTGGTACCTCTTATGCTAGACTATGGTCCTCTCTCAGCCTGTTGCAACAGACCTTTCCTGTCAACCTTCCAAGTTGTTTTGGGCTGGAAATTTGTTTCACTCTGTAATTTCATGGGTTCTGCTGCTGTAGAGTTTGTCTAGAGTAATTTTTTTACAGGTATTTGGAGGAGTTTGGAGGTGAGCTCAAGCAAGTCCCTGCTTTTACTCTGCTGTCTTGGCTCTGACCCCCCCCCCCAAGTTGTTAATATTGAAATCACTGGTTTGAGTTTGTGTCTAGTGTTTTCTTTAACAAATCATACCATAAGTGACCCATGAAAATAATTAGTAAGAAGCATTTAGAGAAAACAGTATAGAAACTTAAATCAAAGATACTTACTTAAGCAATCACATTCTTGAAAGTCATATCATATGGCTACCCTACCACATGTTTCTTGTTAGTTCTCATGCTCCTTATATCCCTAAACCTCTCTTTGTTTCCCAATCTAGCAGGAATAGCACATCAATTCAGACCTGTATTTGATGGACAAACACTGTCCTCCTCTTAGAATGAAAACTACATGAACGTAGGGGCCATGCCTTAGTTACACATTATATCATTTTTGAAATCCAGGAGCTAGATATTTTTGGAGTGAATGAATGAGTGAACAAACACATTATAGGGACACTCAAAACTATGCCCTCTGATGGGAATGGTCAAGAAGATTAAGTGGGGATATGATTAATATCTTCAAATATTTGATTAATCATCTTCTGGAAAAAGTTTTGGCATTCTGAGTGGTTAAGATATCTATGGTCAATATGTGAAAGTTATAGGAAGATCATTTTTAGCTAAATGTAATAACCAAGCATTTTCTAACAACTAGAACTGTCTAAAAATCATATTCTCTATTACTTAAAATATTTAACTAGAGAATTCATGTCTACCTTCCAGGGATGTTAAAGGAAGGATTCTAAGAAAAGATTGAACTGGATGACCTTTAAAGTACCTTCATGGTGAAGATTCTCTGATTTTTATTATACTTTCAGGTCAGGTATCTTATGTGAAACCGAACTACAATTGATAGATGTTTATTGTGTTAGGGGCTTATCTAGAAACAGATTAGATCCATTTGAGAGGAGGTCAGTAGCCAAGAAACAGAGAAACTTGGCAGCCTGGTAGGGCAAAGCAGAGGACCCAGAGGATGGAGTATCATCTGTATACTATGTATATAGAGGTATTTCTAGTCAGAAAAAAAAGATACAAAGTTCAGCTTTGTACATCTAAGGAAATTCCTTTCATAATGTGTAGCATGGTATGCATGCTCCCTCTCAATCCCACAAGAATAATTATTGGTTGCAAAGTACTTTGAAAACTGTGAGCTCTAAATCAATGTTGGTTATCACTATTATTGTTGGATAGAATGCTTCCATTGACTTAAGTCCAACTCAACTTTGGCTCAGGTTTTTCTCTCCTTGCCTAAGAAGTCTACATTCTCCTCTTAGTTCCAACCTATTTTTCTACCCTGTCTAGTGAAGCTTTTCCTAATCTTCTGACCATCTAAAGAACCACAGTCTCTCACTGGTCCTTCAGAGTCTACCCTTGCTTCAGGAAAAAAAAATACCATAAGTTCTTTCTTCTTATTCACTTTGTCTCCTTTTCCCACTGATTTTTTTCTGCATTGATTTTTAATTGTCCTAGGAGATCTATGCTCCCTTTGTTCATCTGTATCCTAGCACTTATTTTTCTGTTTGATTGTAGTTTCTTGCTTTTACATCCACCTTTTGGACTTAATCATATATCTGATGAATTTTAACATTTAGCTAATAATTTACATAAAATACTCAGGAAGTAATATTATAGCTATGACCACAAGGGCATCAAATGAGATGAGGTACGTTAAGTGATTTGCATACAATAAAGCTGTGTATAAAGGTTCATCATAATAACAGTATTTGTATAGTACTTAAGCTTTGCAAATACTAGCACATTTGATCCTTAGCACAACCCTGTGCGATAGACACTACTATTATCTCCATTTTATAGAAGAGGAAACTGATGCAAGCAGAGGTTGTGACTTGCCCAAGATCACATATCTAGTAAGAATTTGAGACGTTTGAACTCAGGTCTTCCTGACTCCAAACCTTGGTCCCTATCAGTTGTACCACCCAGCTGGCTCTAATGATGATAACAATCAAGATAATTGTGATTTATAGGTGTTGTGAATTTTTTCTGATCAGCTTAAATAAAATTGATCTGATTTTAAAGGTGAAAGGTAATTTTGGAGTGAGACACAAAAGGCTCATTAGATAGAGAGGGGTCTCAAAGTCAAGAAGACTTAGGACTGAGTCCTGTCTCTGATATATACTGCCTGGATAAGCCTGGGCAAGCTATTCAATAACTCAGTGATCTATGAATTTTTCTAAGATTCTTAGTTTCAGGGTACATGTTCATCTGTAGAGATCAGGTTTCTTTTTCAAATATTACCTACTCCAGTGAAATCATAGATCTAAAATAAAAAACAAACAAACAAAAATCCCCCTAAACCTCAATCTGAGAGATGGACAGTAAATGGAAGACAATCATAAATCTGAGTTCTAAACTGGGAATTGGAAAGTTAATAGTATGGGGAAGATGTAGAATTCATGCCACTGTCAAGTATTAATGACTTCCTAAGAAATTATTGAGATTCTTTTTGACTTTGATAATCATAATGTAATGGAGTTTGGTGCATGTCCAGATCGCCTGAGATGGAGGTACCCATGTGAGAGATGCTAAGAACCTGCTTCTAGGAAAAAGGGGGACTTGTGCAAGGAGGGATATTCTGGACATCTTACACGGGCTTACCATGGAGCTGGGAACAGCCTCTTTCTGTTGACTACCTAATCAGAACTTCCTGTGTCTTTAAAACTTTTTGACTGTAACAGTCTCTTTCTTTCTGATGGTATCCAGGAATGAAGAATTCCTTTACTTAGATCATGTGACACAATGCAGTAAATACAGAAGGACCTGAGGTCTACCTTGCCTTGGGACATGATCTTAAGATACAGACTTGGGATCTTGTTTCATTTGTCCTTTTCAATTCTAGGTACAGGAAGAATGAAATGCCCAACCCAAGAGCTAAAGTCACAGTGGTCGTCGAGTTCAGAATTCCCTGCCAAATGTTGAAGCCAATCCAATAGGGAATTCCTGAGAAGTCACAGTCTCTGGACATATGTGGGAATGGGACAGGGGTGGTAGGAATTGAATTTGGTGAGATTAATCCTATATAGAAGCTGTGTTAAGTTGTGAACCCAATCCCCCTGTCCTCCTTGGAGACTGAGTGGTATAGGGAAGATTATGGTCCTGAGGCATTAGGGGAAAGTTTGTATGTTTTTTTCCTGCTAGACCTTTGAAGTCAATACTCTTTTGTAAAAGCTAATATGAATCTTAAGTGGTTAAATGAAATTGTGATAGTTACTTAGACCCCTAAGATTGAGAGAACAAAATTAGTGGGGGCTGTAGCCAATGACAGAGAAAAGAGACTCCCACAAAGCCTTTCAAAGTATTAGAGAACCCTAGGGGAGGTGTAAGATGTAATAATTAAATGTTACAGTTTGGTGTGGTGATTACAATGCCAACTCCTGGTTATGTTTAGGATGGATTATGGAGTTATTATTGAGTGTGAACAGCAAAGGAGTAAAATACCAGGTAGAGAATGTGAGGATGCCTGAGTATGGATTCTCAGAGCTGATTCTGTTTTTAGAATGAGAGAAAAGAGTTTTGGCATGTGGATATGTGGAGCAAAGTACTATGTCCATGCAGAGAGGCAGATGTACTTTCTCTCTTCCTATGTAGATGGCATAAGAAGTTGTGCAGCCCTAATCCATAGTGCTCATTTCCTATGCAGTGACTTCAATGTCTTGGCATGGCTATGAGGAAATCCTCAAGATATAGTACCTGAATAGCATCGTTCTAAATCTTTTCTCTTTGTATGTGAGAAAAGTGTTGAGGAGGGGAAAAGATCTAGCACCTGAATTTCACTGTAACTAGTAGTAGGTGCTAAAGTCCTTTTGAGAATGTACATGAAATGGTCTGTCATGAGTATATTTGGAACTATAGGAAAGAGGGGTTGGAACCAAGAGAAATGTTTTTTGAAAAAATATAGTATGAGAAAGAAGGGACTTGGTAAGTTGGAGTGTAGTTGCTTAGTCTTTATGCAAAAGAGAAAAAAAAATTCTTGTATACAACACCAAGATAAAACTGGACCTTGGGAGCTGGGGAGAAATATGCAATCTAAGAAAAGGAGGCAGTAAAGAATCATTCATTTTCATTTTAATTCAATAAAAACTGGTTATTACATACTATATGCTAGGTGCTGAATGCAAAATGAAAAAAACCAGGGTCCTTGCTATCAAGAGATTTCAGTCCAATAGAGAGAATAGATTTATGATTTTGTTAAGATGGGTACCCTATCCCCACCCCCAGCATGGTGCTTATTGTAACCCGCCCATGCCTTCTCATCCTGTGCTATTCTTGTCCATGTCCTCCATTGAATCTTAAATAGAGGCTGGATGTTTTCCTCTAGGTTTTCTTTTAAACATTTTTTGCATACTATTACTGTACTGTGGCTGTTCTTTTTCTTCATGATCATCTCAACTCTTTCTTCATTCATACCTTTCCTTAGGCCACTCAAGATCATAATAGTATAGATTTAGAGTTAGAAGGTGTCTTAGAGGCTATTGGATCCAACTCTTTCATTTAACAGAAGAGAAAATTGAGGCACAGGGAAGTTAAGTGGTTCTGAATGCACCAGACATTATTGGTAATAGGCTGCAGTCCATTTGTAGTTGCCTTGCATCAATCTACTGCCCTGTGGTTCACCCACAATTTTGAACCTGCAATGACTGTGGTTTTCCACAAAGGGCAACTATAGAGCATATACAGTCAATCAGTCAGTAAGCTTTTATTAAGTGCCTACTACGTAATAGGCACTGTGTTAATTGCTAAGGAAACAAAGAAAGGCAAAAGACAGTCCCTGCTTTTAAGGAGCTCGAAGTCTGAGAAGGGAAACGTAGGCAAGCAATGTTCTACAAACAAGTGGATACAATTTTTTTTCCAATTTGTCTATAGGATAATTAGAAATAGCCCAAAGAGAGAAGGAACTAGCATTAAGGGGAGATTGGGAAAGGCTTCTAACGGAAGCCAGGGAATCCAGGATACAAAGTGGAGGAAGAAGTATATTTGAAGCATGGGAGACAGCTAGGGAAAATGCAACGTATAGAAACAAGTAAGTTTGCCATAAGGTAGGATGTGATAAAAATTCTCTTCTGCTCTATGTTCAAGAAAGCTTCACCAATATGGGACCTGCTGAGAAGAGTTAAATTAATTCTTTCCAACTCTAATGGCAATAACCTTTCACATGTGTAGGATGACATACTCTGAGTCAACTGCCAACATAAACTGAATTTAAAGAATTGATCTCTAAGGAGTTTAGATCTAGACTTCTTGAGAGGTCAGGTCATGGCACTACTCTGTTGAGGCACTGAGTTGAAAGGTGCATCAGAGGTCTAAGTGTCCCTTTAAGTATTTTTTTTTGTGAGAAATAAGAGGACTACCTCTGTATAGGACAAGGTGGAAGATGGTGGAGCTTGGGAATGAACTAGCTATGATAAAGAGAAAGGTGAAGTTCTTCTTTTACACTAATTTTGTATCTCAGTTTAGTACTGTACCCAAAACTCTTGGGATATCAAGTCAAAAAGAAAAACTCAGATGGAATGCTCAGAATTCTGAAAGTCATTTCCTTCAGTGAAGTAAAGCTAATGATCCTCAATCATAAAAGCAAGCTTCTTACTTAGTTACAGACTACCCAGATCAACTATCAGAAGGGAATTTGGTGGCCAGCCTCTAAAAGTCACCCAAAAATATCCATGAAAAAAATCTTAATACCATTTTGGGCTGTGTCTTGAGACATTATCTGTGAAAAAAATGAGAAGAAAATGTCCTTATTCACTACAACAATTTGATTTCACAAAGAACTGAAGGACCAAAGGCAAAGAATTAGAAACTAGATCTTTCACAGTTTCCTTTTATAGGCACATCCCAGATTTGCTGCTCATCCCTTAACACCCACGGTCATACATTTTCATGGGGTTCTCTTTCCACTCAGGCAAACAGGCAATGGAAGTAGCCACTTCCTTCTGAATAGGCCAGCCCCAGGCCTTAAAGAAAGGAACCAGATTCTTCTGCACTTGCTGAGAGAATTTTGTCGCCCACATATTCATTTTGTAGTCATCATTCCCAGGCACTTCAGGCATTTGTTGGTACTGTTTGAAGACTTGGATGAAAGGGTCCCAGCCAAAACCTTCCTGAAGCTGAAAGGAAGAGAGAAAAAGAGGAAGCATCTAGTTCCCAACTCAGCACATAGATATTATTGAATTCATTTTGGATAGATTAACAAGCTTTCTTTACCTTGACCCATGTTTCCATCCTTCCTATATATAATGAAGCAATACCTAGATAAATGCTCATGGAACCTTGAAATCCACATTGAAGAGGATTTCAAATGCTGATGACTGCTTTTCAATAACAGCCTTAAGCATGTTATTGTATCTAATGTAATCTTACATTACGGTCTACTCTCCCTCTGCCTCAGAAACTAGATCTTGGTAAAAATTTGACCAGTTGAGGAGTATGAGAAGGAAGCATTCATGCCATGGAGTCAAAATTGTGCCTAAAGGAATTCATAGATCAGGGATGGAGCCCTTCTCGGAAAGTATTTTTTAAATTTAAAAAAATCATTAAATATTTGCCAATTACCTGTAAAAATATTTTAACAATCATTTAAACAATTTTCAAGTTTCATATTTTTCTCCCCTACCCTCTTTGAGATGGCAAGCAATTTGATGTCAATTATACATGTGAAGTCATACAAAGCATTTTCACATTACCCATGTTACAAAAGAAACTATGAACAAAATAAAACAATAAAAATGAAGTTAAAAATGTGCTTGAAATGACATTCAAAGTTTATTATTTCTCTCTTTGGAAGTGGGTAGCAGTTTCAGAAAGTACTTCTTAAAGCAATCATATATAGAATTTGTGATAGTAAAAGTGTTGGGAATATTGGAGAGAATATTGTGGAAAATTGTATTATTGGAAAGGTGGCCCTGAAGAGATACTTTATGTATGTCTCTAGCTTTGTCAATACAGGAGTGTAAGAATGTTCTGTGACCTGACTAAATGAACCTCTGGTATACAGGTGACACACTGTCTCTCTCATGTCTCTCTCTTTTGTCTTTCTCTGTGTCTCTCATGTCTATGTGTATATCGATATATATGATATAATACATATGCATATATGTATATATATATCTAGTGAGTGATGTATATGCATTATGATACATATCTGTATCTATATTACTAAGACATATATCTATATAATTTTTCTATATGCATATGCATGTGTATGTGCACACACATGTACACACATGCACACACACACAAAACTTGAGTTGAAAAGGAATGCTCATCAGGCTTTCATGAAAATACCCTTTGAAGATATTCAATTTCTCTTATTGACTTCATTGAGCAATGTTAATATGTTTTTCCAAGTAGTTTTCCTTACTAAGAAGAGAATGTTCTGACTAACCAATGGTAACATTCTGGTTCATCTGCTTCATGGGGAGTGTTAATTTTCTTATAAAAGTCTTTTGGTTATCTTACCCATCCTATTCTTTTGTCAGGTGATGTATTCTGAATGGCACCTTTCTGCCCTGTACTTGATTTCTGGACTATAGCCACCATAGTGACCGCAGGATTATCTCATCTATATTATCATAGAATTACAGCTTTAAAGAACCTTAGAGCAAGCTTCATCATTTTACAGATAAAGAAATTGAGGTCTAGAGAGGTTAAATGACTTGTTCAAGAGCAAACAGGTAGTAATTGACATAAATAGGATTCAAAGCCTGATCCCCTGACCATAAATTCAGTGCTATTTTTTACCATACTCTGTGGATTCCCCTCCTGGGGGTCTCCAGGGCTATGCATGCCTAAAATTTTCTTGACATCTTTCTGGAACAGAGCAGTTCAGATTTCTGGCCCATCTCAATTAAGACCTCCAGAGAAGTCATATAATAATGTATAAACTGAGATGCTGCAAAGTAGAATCAGTGATTTCCTGACCAGTAATAGTAGTTCAAGTTATTTGCTATAAAATGAAATTGGTGGTTTCTCTTATATGAGGGGGAAGTAAGGAGGTAAAATTTCTCTAAAGTTTCAGGAGATTTGTAATCAACTAAAAATGTCTACTTATAATGCAAATCTTCAACTACTCTTCAGTTTATAATTTTAAAAAGTTCCTTGGGGGCACTGAGAGATTAAGTGACTTGTCTAGGATCACATGACTTGTAGGTGTTAGAAGTAGGACTTGAATTTTGCTCTTCCTGACTAGAAGTTCAGTTTTATATCCACTGTGTAACATAGGCACTCATCAGATCCTTTTATTCTACCTACTTATTTGACCTCTCCCTGACCAGCACTCTTCCTCCACCTCCAACTTTTCAAGCTACTTTCCATCTATTCATTTATATATCTCATTATATTTGGGATTCACATCCAAGGTCATTAGTTCCAGAAGCACAGAAAGGTAGTCAGCAAGATGCAATAGTATCATTTCCATGGCTTAGTTGGATGGGTAAAGGAGAAAACTCTCAGGGGCACCAAATTGAACCCCAAATGTGAAGTTCTTCCCTCTATATTTCCTATCCTGCACTCTCCATTCTTGTGTAGTACCTGCAGATATGTCTCTAGAGCTGTCCAACTACGCCACTTTGACAAGGAAGCTCCGTTTTCCTGATATTCTTTCAATCTCTTTTGTCGTTCTTTAAGCTGCAGTGCAGGGTGTACTTGGTGCCGGGAGATGTTCAAAACTGTCTCATGCACATAGATAGGCCAGAGTTTGCAGATGGCATCAGAGGTATATTGGGGGATATCCCAAGCATTACATTGTTGGTTACAACCCAGCTCATGAATGGGATCCCACAAGCCCTTTCTCCTTATTCTTTCTTCAGAGAGCAGTTGATCCACAATATCCAGGTGACCCATGACAGGGTACCCTGCATGCATCCAACCTAGGTTCAGGGAAGGAAAAAAGGGGTTGAGTTCACATATAAAAGCTCTCTTCCCCTCTACCTCTAAGTTATTCATTTCAACCCATATTTGTTAATTACCAGGTCTGTGTGAGGCAGTGACCAAGACATTGAGAAAATAAAGGTGAGACAATTCTCAAAGAACTAAATAATTTAATATTGGGGATAAGATATATACAGAAACAACAATGATATAAGACAGATTGAATCACTTGTATAGATGTCAAAGTTTCTGTGAAAATTTTGAAGACAGTTAACTATAGATGGTAATAAAATGCTTAGATGAATAAGGGATGGAAGTGATCATAAAATATATTTTTAAAACCCAATCTGTGATTTTTTTATATATAGGAAATTCCTAGAAAGTAATTTCTTCTACTAAGAAAGACCAGTTCTTTCTCTGTAACTTTCTGTCTTAAAAAGTAACCCAGAATATAGCCTGATTAAATGACTAGCCCAGTACCACACCGCTAGTATGGGACCTGAATCCATATCTTCCTGAAGGCCAGTTATCTATATTCTACCCCACATTGTTTTAAACAGATTATCTAAATTCTAAAAAACTTTCAAATGAACAGAATTTATGCAGCTTGCAAAAAGAAAGCTATTAATGTTTTGTTTTTTAAATTTCCACTGCAAATACTTTTGACCAATGATACCCAAACAAATAATATAGGGAACTGATAGAACATCAAGTAGAAACATGGTCTAATGACAGAAATAGACAGTTTTTCAGAGAAGAAATGCAAGCTATCAATAACTAAATAATGTTCAGAGTCCAAGGGTGGGGAACCTGTGACCTCAAAGTCACACGTGACCCTTTAGGTCCTCAAATGTAGCCCTTTGTGTGAATCCAGACTTCATAGAACAAATGCCCTTAAAAAAAGGATTTGTTCTGTAAAACTTTGACTCAGTCAAAAGGCTGTGTCCAAGGACCTAGAAGATCACACGTGATCTTAAGTCCACAGGTTCCTCACCTCTGGTCCAGACCACTAATAATGAGAGGAATGACAATAAAAACAGCTTTATCTCTATTAAACTGAAAAATTGACAAAGCCAAAAGGTGAAAATGGTAAATGCTGGGGGCATGGAGGAAAGTCAGGCATACTTATAAACAATTGGTAGAGCTGTGAATTGGTTTGACTTTCTAGAAAATGATTTGAAATTATGTTGAAAAAGTCACTCAATTCTAAATATTCTTACAACCAATAATATCATTCTTACTGAACATATGTCTCCAAAAAGTCAAAGACTGAGGAAAGCTTCCATATATGCAAAAATATTTATAGCAGCACTTTGTGTGGAGGCGGAGAAGTAGAAGCAAAGTGCTCATCAACAGAAGAATGGTTGAATAAATTTTGGTTTATGGATATAATGAAATGTTATTTTGTCACAAGGAAGGATGGATATTTAGGATTAAAAGAAACTACTTGCATGAACTTATAAGTAAGACTTGCATGGATTAATATAGAATGAAGCGAAAAGAATCAATCTACAAAATGACCCCAACAATCTAAGAATGCATGCCTGAAAGATAGACCAGAACTCTGATCCAAGTACTGACTAACTTTTACTTCAGAGTACCGGTTTTGAAAAATGCCGTCTTCCTGTCTGCACAGGGTAGGCCACTGCTACAAAATGAAGTATAAGTTGTTATATATGGCATGGCATGTCTTGGCAAATTTTTTTTTTTTGCTTAACTGCATTCTGTTACAAGAATAGATTGATTCTCTTGGGGAGAGAATCCTAGTGAAGTCACATTGTTGTAAAGAAAGGTATCAAAAGTATGAAGAACAAAAAGAAATTTGAGGAGGAATAGAGCAGCTTAGGCAGTTAAGCAGATCAGGGAAAGATCCATGGAAGAAATGACTCCTGATCTGGATCTTGAAGGAAGAGTATCATTTTGTCTAACAGAAATAGGGGGAAGAATTGTTTGTCCCCATTCTAGGCATGGAACAATGAATTAGATTTGTAAAGGGGATTAGTATGAAGTAATGCTTGAAAGGCAGGTTAGAACCAGATTGCTAAGGGTCTTGAATTCCAGGCTAAAGACTATATTTATTATATAATTTCTATTTTAAATAATTCATGCATTTATCTATTTGTTGGACAATGGCCTTTGTGGTTTCACAGTTAGTAAGGGTTGCTGATGTGTGAGGGAGAAGGGCAGCAGTTTTTGCCAATAAAGAACACCAGCCTCTTCTTCATTCCAAGGTTGCTGGTAAGCTCAACACCAAATAAAGGAGAACTTGAACCTCTTGATTTGTGTATTGGCTGACCCATTATACTGCAATGGTAGGTCACGGTGTTTGGGAGGGAGGGAGGGAGGAAGAACATGAGAGCCAGCTGAGATCTCTTCATGGAAGAAGATATGGCTGTTTTATGCCTGGGGTTGTATTCCCTTTTGTTGCATGAATCCCCAGGGAAATCTGATTTGTCAGGCTGTGCTATATGCTCTCCAAGGTCTTATGTGTAGAGAACACCATGGAAAGGGTGATCTGCTATCTGTCACTTGTATCATCTTGATTTCTCTGGGCTTCAGTTTTTACATTTGCAAGCTAAAAAGCTCCCTTCTAATTCAAAAAATTCTATGAAATCCTGTGAAAAATCTTTCACCACATCAAGGATTGCAGTGCCCTTAACAGAACTTTCTGAGAAGTTTCCTATTTTTTTGAGGATGACTTGTGTTAAGACATCTGAGATCTTGACTTACTGAAGATTTTGCATACAAGTGACATACTTAGAGTGGTACATTAGGAAAACTACTTGGGCATCAGTTTGAAGGACTGATTGGAAAGGGAATTGGCTAGAGGCAGTGAATGTATTCAGGAATTTATTTAGGAATCTATTACAATAATTCTTTTGAGAGATGATAAGGATCTGACTAGAAAGAATAGTGCATATGACAGAACAATTGTTAGAAATACTGTGGAGGAAGAATTGGCATGGCTTGCAACTTCATAGGATGTTTGGGTGTAGAAGAGTAAAGAGTCAAAGATCTGTAAGATTTAAGATTTAAGGTTCTAAGGTTGGACTTTCTGGGGGAAGGTGGTTTCATCAGCAGAAATAAGGACATTAAGAGAAAGGAGGATATAGGGGAAAATATGATGGCATTCATTTTTCATCTATTGGCATTCATGTAGGGATATCCACCTGAGAGTTAGACATGTGGAACTAGAGCTGGCCAAGACATTAAAGGACGTTTTTGTTTGGAAGCCTTCGGTTTAGATTTTGCAGCTGAAGTTATGGGATTGGAAATAATTGCCAAATTTTTAAAGATAATAGTTTTTTAGAGATGATAATTTTGAGAGAAAGGAGAGATGAACTAGGTGGGGAGCCTATAGCCTGGAGGCCACATGTGGCCCTCTAGGTCCCACGCGCAGCCCTTTGCCTAAATTCAGACCTCACAGAACAAATCTCCTTAGTGAAAGGATTTGTTCTGTAAAACTTGGAGCCAGTCAAAAGGCCTCACTCGAGGACCTACAAGAGCACATGCGGCCTCAAAGGCAGCAAGTTCCACACCCTTGAAATAAGACAACATCTTATTGGAAAATGCCTACATTTAGGAGGAGAGAGGAAGAAGAATAAATGAAAGAAAGAGTTATGGCACTACCTATTTGACCATATTGCGTTATGGAATTTGTCATATGTCATTTAAGTAAATGTGTATGCCTTGTCTCTTCAAGTAAATTGTCCCATCTCTAAAAATAGAATATACCTTATCCTAAGGATTTTACTTCATGCTAATCCCATTTCCCACTTGCCCTATCTGTAGATTCCTATATCCCCCAGAAATGTTATACACTTTCTAAGTTTGGATGAAAATATAATTAGAATAACAAGCCTTTAAAAATATAGACAAAGTACCTTTAGAGATTGTCTAATCAAAACCCTCTAATTTTGTCAGTAAAGAAACAGATTCAATGGAATGAAGTGAAATATATGCCTTGGGTCACTCTTATCTGGAAAAAGATTTGGGACTTTAACTTGTCTCCTTGTTTCCATCCACCTATTTTGTCTTTATGTCTAGGTTTCATACTAATAACTTAAAATGTATATGTAATTTGAATTTGAGGTGACATACTGCTTCACACTCTCTGGGAGACAGTGATGTCCATTGGAAACAAATTTGTCGTCAGAGGACTCCGCTTTTCTCATTCTACCAGTTATGAGTTTTGTGACCTCAGACAAATTGCTAAATTTTATGGGCCATAATTTCCTCATCCGCAAAATGAATGAGATTGGTCTAGATGGACTCTAAGATGCTTTCCAACTCTCAATCTATGGTCCTATTGTTTTCTCTTTCACCTGTCCTCCTCCCTCACAATCCTATGATAATTCCTTACATGTACTAGGTGACCAAAAGCCATTCATTGAATAGTGTTCATTTGCTTATTGCAAGCTCAGATTATTCCCCATCCCAAGCTCCAGAGCACCTACCATGCGAGAGTTGCACATCAGTCACAATTCTCTCATGTTGAATAAAGGGCTTGCCTCCAAGTCTGGCTATGGCTTCTGTCATCTCATTCCAGAGGTGCAGCACTGGCTCAGGGTTTTCTAGACATTGTAGATTTCTAGTTGGCACTGTTAGGATAATGTTCTCTGTTTGCAGTTCCCCCCATGGTGCTGGATGGTGGCGGACAGAATTTCTCCATTCCTCCACAGACGTCTTTCCTGAGAAGAGATCATGAGGTTATGAGTCCTGAGCTTCATTTGCTCCACCTCTTCGGCAAATTTGCAATTTGTACCCCATTAGGAAAAAGACACACAGGGCAAAAAACATATATCAAAGAGCTTATTGTGCACCCTCATCCTTTTCCCTCAGTCTTGGAATCTTGGTTTTGCGGGCCAGATGACATCTTGGAGAACACTGAGTGATTCTAGAATGAGGAAGCTGAGGGTCAGAGAGATTGTGACTTATTTTTGGTCTCACAGGAAGCTACTCCAGATACAGTCTCCTTTCCACTCTAGCAAGATGATTCATCGCTTTTCCATTCCAAAATGGCCATGTTACTCTTCTTTACCAAGCCATGACTTCCACCTTGTTTATTATCAAGTTTATAACTCATACATGACTGTCTCTATTTTTTGTCTCCCTTGAGACCTTTACTCACCAAGTATGAAGAGAGGGGCAGGTATAGCTCCAGTGAAGGTGACACATGTATTTCCCAAAGAACAGCCATTAGGTACAGCAACATAGACAAGGCCACCCCAGAGGCTGGAGATTGAGTTATCTTGCTTATCCAAGTAACGCTGATAAACAACTACAGGTGCTCTGACTGTCTTACCATGCTCCAGCAGGTCATCACTATGGCAGCCAATTTGTACCTGGGTAGACAGAAGGGAAAACTATGAAGCATATTGAATCTAACCTATACTTATTTGTCTTTGTGTGTATGTGTGTGTTAGAGGAGGAATCATGTGTGACTAGTCTCCCTATAAATAGTGAGAAGCAGAGCTGGGGAACAAGTCACTTCAAGAATAAATAGACTTGAAAAAAATGCCAGAATAGCTTCAATGTCAACAAAGTCAGACTTAACATTGCCTCCTGGTGGGATGGAGAAAATTTGGGTTTTCTCAGTGACTATGCCAAAGGACCACATGTTTTGGCAGATTATACCAAATTGCAAAGGCTTTGAAAGCAGTATTACACTCAGAAAAATAAAATATAGTCTTAAAACTTCCATTCCAAAGAAATGTCTCAAGCATCTGTTGAAAACCTTAAATGATGCCTTGTTAGTTGAAGTTACAGAAATAACATTGTCAAATGGTACTTGGAACATTAGTATTAAGTAAGATATGAAAACAGGGAGATATATTAATCAAATTTGTTTTTTGTTGTCATGAATGATATGTGTCCTCCTCATATTCCAGATGGAAGAGGGATTCCTCATGGATAGTGAAATTTTCTTTAAATGCTCTTATTGGTGGATTACTTTATGATGATTTAATAAATTCCTGAGCATAATGGATCCTACTCAATAAAATTCATGGTCGAAAAACACTTGACTATGGACTCCACACAGGAAAAACAAAGTACATGAAGAACGTAGCTTATCTCGATTATGTCATGCATTGGTTGGGCATCACACAGTGAAGTGACTTAGTGATATATATTGGATAGGTGTTTCCTATTCATAAATAAGAGATGAATGAGCTGCCATACATTTGGGAAACTATACATCATGTTCAGGGATCCTAGGCTAATCTTTTTTTAACACAACCCATTTTTTAAGCACAAATATTCTCCTGGTGATGGTCTGTGTCTTTGAAGAATGACTCCTAAGAATCTAAATTGCAGGTGATTAAAAAGACAAACTAAAAAAAAGACATGCCTATCTAGACAAGAGAGAATCAGTTGTGGTGGAAATGACCCCAATGGAAGAGGTTGTAGTTGGTAAGGGAAGTCATTTAAAGTATAGGGTATATGTTTATTAGGTTTACAGTCATGGAGTGAAGAAACAAGGGCAGGTTATAGCCATGTAGAAGTATGTAAGAAACAGTGTATTCATCCTTCATTACCGAAGAAGACCACCCCATCAGAGAAATAATGACATGACTTGCTCTTGACTTTGTTTTGAGTGAGGGAGGGCTGTGCAGGTCACCAGCCTCACTTCTCCTCCAGAGTCACCAGAATACAGTGACCAGATATTCATCAGGATGACTGGAGATGACCCAGGATGAGGCAAGTGGGGTAAAGTGACTTGCTTAAGGTCACACAGCTAGTGAGTGTCAAGTGTCTGAGGTGAGATTTGAACTCAGGTCTTCCTGACTCCTGTACTGGTGCTCTATCCACTACACCACCTAGTTGCCCCATGTAAGAAATAAATCATATATGAATGAATTATTTGGTGAAGTTACCTTTATATTAGAGTAGCAAGCGGAATTTGGTATTGTTACATTTAGAGTGCAGCCTTCAGGGAGGTATAGTCCAGTACTTTTCCAAATATCACCCCCTGAAAATCAGGAGAACAGGTAATTCTTTGATTTTCACTTCCCATCCAGAGTCTTCACATTGCCTCCAAAAGTCCCCAATTAATCCTTTCTTCAAATCTCAAATATTTTTATACTTTACCCAACTGTATGCTCCCTACTATCTCTGCATAATCCAGACCCTCATGATCTCCAAGAGTCAAAACAATTGAGACTATATCTGAGGCAGATATAACTCCAAGATATCTTTCTGGGGTCATCCAGCTACATCATTTTTCCCAGCACCCACTACAAACTGATCCCTGCCCTCTTTTCCTTTTACCCTCCTACCATGAACAGTTCTGCCCTCCCCCAACCCCAGCTTTCTATCAATGACCCATACTTACTGTGACTGGTGAGATTCATCTCCATGTCGACAGAGGCTGGTGGTGAGTATAAATGAGGGGTGGAAGTTTCGTACCCTAATTGGTATATTTTTGAAGAAAAATCTGTCCTGACATGGGCTGCTTCAGAGGCCATACGGAGCAGAGTGCTCTTACAGAAGGTTCTGAACAATGGGTTGTCATTGTTGACAATAGGGAGCCTATGATTTTTTATCACCTTCTTTAACATTTGTTGTATGGAGTTATAGATAGGGATTTCTCTTGAAGAGATCCTCAGGAAGGCTGAATAATCCCTGAAAAGCTTCTCTTGCCAATATTTTGGGAAGTTTCCATTCTTATTTTCCAGCTCCTCAAAGAACTGGGCCAGAGCTAAACGGAAATGATAGATGATTTGTCCAGGTCTAGGGCAACCAAACAGACCATTTTCTACACGTTGACTAAGGATGGATATGCCAAAGGGATTGAGAATGTGGTTGCCAGCAAAGTAATTCAAAACACACTTGGTTGGGTTCTGTTGGGACCATGCCCAGGCTTGGCCTCCTATCAGTAAGCCTCCTCCTTCGGCCACAAACTCCAGAATTTCCTTGGCCTCCCTGTCATTGTAGGCCATGCAGCAGTAAACACTCATGCCAGGGGTCAGTTTGCTTTCTACACTACAAATCAGGCCATTTTTAGTGAGCCAGTTGAATAGCTGTTCGCATTCAGGGGTCACTCCAATTCCACCTGTTTGGTATCCTTTCAGCCAGTGAACAGCCTTGGTCAGAAAAAGGCCCAATTTAGTAGAGAAGAGCAAGCCCTCATGGGAAAGAACTATCACCCGACCCAGGCCATAGCGGGCTCCTGCCACAACACAGTCAAGGTTGGAATTAAGTGCAATAGGGAAAGCCAAAGACCCGTGCACCAACAGTTGAGAGGGAACCCCACCCTCTGAGATGTCCAGCTCTGAGATTCCATCCAGGAGCTGATTCTGGTCTTGGAAGATATCATCCCCCAACCTGGAAAAGATTTATTTCCTTTTAGTATTTAAGGGGTACCAAAAAAGGGAGTGGAGTTGGAGGTAAAATAGTTTAGGATAAATATTTAGAATATTGCTTATTAAAGGATTTTACTTTGTGTTTTAAGGCTCAGATCAAAGTGTGTTCTCAGTTATTTATACTCAAAATCACAGCATCACTGAATCTCAGAGCTAGATGTAACTTCATTGGTCATCCATTTCTCTTAATTCTGCCCTCTATGGACAAATAGAGTAAGTTGAATGTCTCTTCCTCATGACAGTCCTCCAAATACTTCAAGACAGCTGTCACATACCCTCTAAATCTTGTCTCCATGCTAAACATCCTACCTAGTTCCTTCAATTGATAAACTTGAAGTTTTTCACCATCCTACTCATCCATGTCTTTCCTAAAATATGGTGCCCAGAATTGATCAGGTACAGTGGGAGTATCATCTCCTTTGTAGCAGTGGAAATTCTTTAAGTGCTGAAGCAAGCCTAAAGATTCCACAGTGGGAATTGTGTGCCTTGGTGCCCTTTAATTCTGAAGGGAACAGACTTATCATCTGTCTTCCTCTTAGGTATCTATTTCCCAGGGTTGCTGAGAAGGTAAGTCTTCTGCTACTGAAGAACTATCTTGCTTGCCTTGTTATAAATGGAAAATGACCATGTAGTCTTGATTTAAGGCAACAAGACCCTGTCTCTGATACATCATATCAAGAGAGAAAGGCTTAGAGTGTAGGTTCAATGGTTTTACCTCACTGTTTATTGGACAAGTAATCCTGAGCAAGTCACTTAACCTTGATGTTCCACAGGTAACTAACTCTTAATATATGTCAGGTTAGAAGGAGCAATGGCTTTTAGTGTCAAGGGATCTGGATTCAAATACTGTCTCTGATGCTTTACTCCATTTCCTCTTCTACCAAATGTGAGGGTTGAACTAAATGGCTTCCAATTCTATATCTGTGAACCAGTTTTCTATGCCTAGCCCAACTGAACTTTCCAGTTAAAATGACCAGTTCCCAACATCCAGCCTTTGCTGAGCTTTTGTTTATCTTATTAGACATCTTACCTCTCCTGTTCTCTGAATTAAAGTTTAGACTACTTTCTTTGGGTAGCCTTCCTGGATGAACTCAATCCACTTATTTATTTGGCAACAAATTCTATGATATATCCTTCTCTCTTCCAGTTTTATAAATATATAGTTGATTCAAACTGGTTTCATGACTAGTGGCATTTTTCCTCTCTAAAATCGAAGATTGATGGTAGGGGACTGGTGCATAATTTGACTTACATGTGGTACAGAGACTTCTATTAGGGGATTATACTTACTTGACCATGATAGGAATCTTAGGTATCTTCGTATGGAGCTTAAGAAAACTGGTGTCTGCTTGGTTTTCAGTGAAGTATATACCAGCCACACTAGTCACATGGTTCCCAGGGAAGTTGCCTAGAACCTGGTTACCATGTTCCTCTGCCCATTGCCAAGCATGGCCTCCAATGAGCAATCCCCCACCATTCTTCACAAATTGAATCAGCTGTTTGGCATTGATGTTAGTGGCATCAGTGCAGAAAACCTTCAGTGAGTCCTGAAAATCATCAACATTTTCTACTTTAAGGCCAATGTCACAGAGCATAAAAGACAGACATTCTACAGAACTGTGCACCCCAACAGTAAGTCCTTCAGAGTAACCGAGCCATTTCACAGCATTTTGGAGAAAGGAAGCCATTTTGGGGTCCTGCAGGTAGCATTCATGTGACAGGACCACCATGCGGCCCCGACCATAGTGGGAAGCAGCAATGAGGACCTGGTAATTTTGATTCACCAGCACTGGGAAGGAAGTTTCACTAATGATCAGCAGTTCGGATGGGATGATACCACCTGGGAGTTCCCAGGTGTTCAACCCTTTCACCAGGCACTCAAAATCATTTGCGAGATTCAGCTCCATGGCTCTTTCACCTGATAAAGGGAGAAAAATAAAGACTGAGTTTGGTGACATCATTGAAGGACATCATTAACAAAGATTCAGTATGATACCACATGAAATGGAATTGGATTTTTGCATCAGAAATTCTATTTTTAAATATCACGTCTATTACTATGTGGTGATGGGAATTGGGAAGAGGAAGGAATAGGATGACAAGACCATGAGATCAGAAAAGCCCACAATTCTTGTTTTGGTTACCACAATCACAAGCCCAGAATAGTTCTAGACATCTGGACAATTGAAATTGCTCAATTCATTTAATCTCCCTAGGCCTCAGTTTTCTCATCTATAAAATGAGGGGTCTGATAAAATGGCCTTTAGGGTCCCTACCTGTCCTAGATCTATGATTTGTGACTCAAGATAGGAAATCAGTGCCCCAGCACACAGAGGATTGTATGTATGTATGTGTGTGTGCACAGATATATATTTCTTTTCACTTCATTTCCATCCTTTTTCTTCTTAATGCCCTACCATAATTAGCCTATTTCCTCTATACTCTATTTCCTCTCCTTGGACATTGTAGTCTCCAAGGTTATAATTGAGTTCATAATCATTTTGTCAGTGCTCATCCTCTTGGCTGTTCTCCAGCATTTAGAACAATTGACAAACTCCTCCTTGAAAAAAATCCACTTTGTTAGTTCCTTAACTTTGACGCTACTACACTCCCTTGGTTCTTCTCCCTCTAAAAGCATTCTTCTCTGGTGCTTCTTTCTCTTCGTTTGCCTTGTCTTCATTAAGCCAACTTTCCTCTTCATATGAATTTAGTCAGGACACAGCAGAGGAATTCAGGATGCAGTGGAGTGCAAAGGAGGAAGGAATGAGAACAGTGAATAGTGAAACACCTCCTCCATCAGCCATCCCACTGACACTCTTGAGTGCATTTATGTCTATAGTGTTTTGATATGGGTAGTACCACAGAGAGTCATATGTGAAACAATGTGACAGCAGTTCTAGAGTTTCAGAATAATCTCAGAGCTAAAAACAGACCAGAGGCCATTAAATCCAACTCATACCTGTATATAAATTTCTTTGACAATGTATCTGATGAGTTTTCATTTAGTTTGTGCTTGAAGTTTGATAATGAGAAAAAACACATTACTTACTTTCAACTTTGGTGAAAGCCCTGATTCTTACAATAGTAAGTTTCCCTGTGCATCAACCTGAAATTCATCTCTTTGGAGTTTCTACCCATTGTTTCTAGACTTGACCTCTGAGCCAAGAAGAATCTTTGTACTTTCTGGTATGAGAGCCCTTCAAATACAAAGAGATTATATTCCCTCTGAATCTGTTTTTCTCCATGTTAAACATTATTGCCTTTGTTTACAATCATAGACATCAGTTCTTTTAACAGATGCTCTTACAGCATATTTGTAGACCCATTACCATTTTGTTTGGTCTTTTCTGCATTTTCTCTAGCTTGTCAGTGTTGTTCCTAAAAGGTGGCAAATCCAAAATGGAACACAATGCCATAGTCCCATAGTGCAGTCTTCCATTGGTTTTTGTACTAGAACTATTCTCTTCTCAAAGCTGCCCATGACCCTATCAGTTATTTTTGGCTAGCATATCAAAAGAATGACTCATGTTAAGCCTGTATCTGCTAAATCACCTGTGTACAAAAAACTATCAAATCATTCTTTCCTTATGAGTTCTTTCTTTCTCAATTGCAGTGTAAGACTTTTGATTAATCCTTATTAAATTTTATCTTATTATATAAGTCCAGAATTCTAGATAATGATTATATTTTGAGATTCTAGTTCTGTCATAAAATGTATTAGCTATCATTCTCACCTCTGTTTTTATCCAAGTCACTGGTAAAAATCCTAAATAGCATAGGACCAGGAACAGATTCGCTAGGTATCTCTACTAGAGAAAATGGCATCAAAAATAACTTTGAATCATTAATGATTATCCTTTGCATTTTGTCATTCAATTATTTAAAATGTACCTAATTTGACTATCATTTTGTTTATAGCTTTGTCTTGTATACAAGGACAAGATAATTCCCTTGTATTCTAATATCCAGTTCTTGCATTGAGGCAGCTGCCAGGATTGAGAGTATATGGATCTCATGATAAAAAACAAAACAAAACAAAAAACAAAGAGAAGGGAGAAAAGGCAGTCTGGCTGAGAGAATCAACATATAAATTAAACTGATTTTCATTGGATAATGCAAGTAAGAGGTAAGTCTCAGATACATTTTCCCTCTCTGCCAGCATCTAGCATCTGCACTCAGAACCCACAGGTGTGCTTACATGTTTTTTGAACCATTTGTCAGATTAGCATGAAATTGTGGAAGAAGAATAGGACTGGGAGTTATGTTTTAATCTTGACCCTAATGTTTTAACTCTTACTAGCTATGTGACCAGAAACTGTGATATCACTTCATTGCTACTGAAAAAGAAAAAAAAAATATATCTGAATCTTGATTGAAAAGTTCTGAGATGATTAGAGGTTAAAAAATAGCAGAAAAACTGAGAGAATTAGAGTGGCAGGGAGGAAAACATAAAAGACAAGGAGAACATCCTCTAGCCTCTTTCTCTGGACATGTTACCTCTCCTTTTAGCACACACACTATCCATGTTACATACATTCCATTCCAGCCCCCATAGGTACACACATGCATCTTATTACCATTGGTTATCTGGTCTCATGCAGTCTCATGTAAAGAACTTGGCAGAATCATACAATTTTAGAGTCAGGAATAGGTATCCTCTCTACAATGTCCCTAATACGTGGCCATCCAGCCCCTTTTTGAACATCTCTAGGGATAAGGAACTCCTAGTCAGGTCCATTGTTGGACAGTTGTAGCTGATAAATAATTCTTCCTTACATTCTACTCAGATCTGCTTCCCTGTACCCTTCATCCAATTGTCTTGGTTTGCCTTCCAGACTAAAGTTGGATAATTTGAATTATCTTCTATAAGAAAAACTTCTCTATAACAATGATAGAGATAGTGGCTTTTTGTCATCACTCCCCATCCCCTGCTTATCTTTTTTGTGGGGTAGAAAATTTGCTCCCATCCTAGAGAAATTCAGGGAAGAGAACTCACCCTTCAATCCTGGAAGTTCAGCTCAGGGCTTGGAAGAAGATGTGTGGCTCAAGAACAGCAAACCTGGAGAGTGGAAAATAAGAAGGATAGGGTGGGTGGAGTAATAAGACAAATGGGAGGAGGAAAGAAAAGGAGGAGTCCAATTTAGTTGCTTCCTCCTTCTGACATGATACTAGGTTTGACAGAGGATATGAAAGAGGTACAAGGATCTTTGACTGGATAGGCCTGTGTCACTTTGAACTTACCTTTCAGCAGGTGTCTACCCTGAATCACTTACTTATGCACCTACAAAACTCAGATTTCAATGATTTGATAATTCTGGGCCCAAAAACAACTTCTAAACTCCTTAACCTGGCAATAAAGGCTCATTGTCATTTGATGCCACTCAACCTTTCTAGTCTTATGTCATATTAATCTCTTCCATTTATTCTAAGCTCTAGACAAATTGAGTAAAATCATGGAGACAGATGTCAACCTAAGGTATTTATATTTTATTCTATGAACAATATGGAAATATTGAAGGTTTTAGAGCAAAGAAATGACATATGCAACTTAAGAATATTTTGGCAACTGAGAAAAATGCATAAAAGAGTGGGATAGACTGGAAGTAAATAGGTACAGAGTCTATCCTCTGTGAAGTGTGGAGATTAAATTGTATCCACTCTGAGGTTCCTTTCAGCTCTAAAATTCTATGATACTATAAGCTAGATGAGAGATGATGAGGTCCTGAAATATGTTGACTGTGTAAGTGAAAAAGAGGACACCAATGAAAGAAAAATTGTGGAGACAAAATAAGCAAATGAGTGGATTTGGAAGATGAGGATATGAAAGAGTCAAAGAGAACTCCAAAGTTTCTAGACTGGGTGACTGAAGGGACTGAGAGATCATTAACAGAAATAACGAGGCTGGAAAAACGAGCCACATATTTTTGAAGGAGGAGATGAGATTTCTTTTAACAAGCTGAGTTCAAGGTTTTAGCAGAATATCCAGATGGAGAGATTCTGCTGCAAATTGAAGACGGAAAACTCAAGCTCAGGAGAGAGGTGGAGACAAGATACATGCAGTGTGTGTGTGTGTGTGTGTGTGTGTGTGTGTGTGTGTGTGTGAAGAATCATATGCTTAGCACTGGTAATTGAAGATTCAGGAATAGATGAAATCATCTGTAAAGATAATACATAGTTTTGAGACCCCAAGCACTAGCTGGGCAGATCTAGGCAAGGGTGGAGAGAATCTCAGAAGTCAAGTAACTGGCTGGGAAAATGCCCAGAAAAAAGGAAGCAAAATAAGACCATAGAGAGCTACTTTATTGGGGAAGAGATGTTCCTTCCTCCTTTCATTTCTGATGACGAAGTACAATGCTTGCCATCAGAGAAAGACGTGGAGGTCAGGGCCTCTCTATCCCAGATATCTGAGGTGGATGTCCGGTGGGCTCAGGCCATGATTTTGTTTTATTGTTTTATTTATTTATTTATTTATGTTGATTATTGATTTTGTTTTAGTGTAATCATTTCAAAAAGGATTTTGAAAATCAAGTTAGACAGGTGCAGGAAAAACTGGGAAGAGAAATGAGAGAGATGCAAGAAAAGCATGAAAAATGGGTCAATACCTTGGTAAAGGAGACCCAAAAAAATGCTGAAGAAAATAACACCTTGAAAAATAGGCTCACTCAATTGGCAAAAGGGGTTCAAAAAGCCAATGAGGAGAAGAATGCTTTCAAAAGCAGAATTAGCCAAATGGAAAAAGAGGTTCAAAAGCTCACTGAAGAAAATAGTTCTCTCAAGATTAGAATGGAACAGGTGGAGTCTAATGGGGAGGGACAGGATCAAAAGACAGAATAGAAACAATGGGGGGCAGAATAGGATGCAGGGAAATACAGTTAGTCTTACACATCACGACTGTTATCAAAGTCATTTGCAAAACTACGCAGATATGGCCTATATTGAATTGCCGGCCTTCCCAAAGGGAATGGGTGGGGAGGGAGGGATGGGGAGAATTTGGAACTCAAAGTTTTAGGAACAACTGTTGAGTATTGTTGTTGCTACTAGGAAATAAGAAATACAGTTAATGGGTAATAGGAAGTCATCTGGCCCTACAGGACAAAAGAGAAGATGGGGACAAGAGAAGGGAGGGGAAAGAGAGGGCAGATTGATGATAGGGAAAATTAGAATGCTTGGTGTATTGCAGTGGGGGGAGGGGACAAATGGGGAGAAAATTTGGAACCCAAAATTTTGTGAAAATGAATGTAAAAAGTTAAATAAATAAATAATTGTTTTAAAAAAAGATAATACATAGTTTTAATTTCTTGTTATTTCCCATATAATTTTATTTCTTCCCCAAAAGACTGGACCAGTTCATAATTCCACCAACTCTGTAATATTCTGCCTGTTGTCTAACAAACCCACCATTTTTTTTCTTTTCATCTCTTTGATGGATATGAGATGAAATTTATGAATAATTTTAATCTGCATTTCTCTTATTAGTGATTTAGAATTTTCACCTGTCTGTTGAGAGATTGAAATTCTTCATTAGAAACTTATATGTTAATATTCTTTCACTACTTTTTTATTGAGGAATGTCATCTTGGTATTATGTAATTGTTTCAGTTCTCTATACCTCTTGGAATCAGATTTATCAGATATTTGATGCAGAAGCTTTCTTTCCCATTTAGTTTCTCTTTGGGGGTTACTTCATTGATTTTCTTTGATATTTTCTCTTTTGTATTGTATATTATACATTGTAATATATGGTATATTATTATTATGCTATGTTATATATAATACATATAGTACAAAAGAGCAAGGTACTCCACAGAGAGTAGCTTGGATCTCAACCAGAAAGATATGAGATCAGCTTGGCACTTGTTGTGGGTCAGCAGTGCAGTTTTATGGACACATCACCAGAGCTTTCAGTGGCTCCAGACAATAAGGAATTTTGACTCCAAGCAGAACTGTGTAAACTACTGCAGATCAGAATGGATAGTGAAGGAGAAAGATTCTTGCTTCAATATGATTTTTTAGGAAAATATAAGGGCAAGCAAAGTAAGATCTTTTCTTGATCTTGTTTTAGTGTAATCAAGTTTCTCTCATTGAATCTTGCTTTTATCAACCAAGAGCCTTTACTAGGAGTAAAGTACAGAAACAAGAGTTTCTTTAACAAGAAACAGTATATCTATTTGTATTTTTAATGTGATTAAAGATCTTCCCCACCCATTAATGGGACTGCCCATTAAAGGGAGTTTGATTAGGGAAGATTTGTAGGAAGGCCCACACCTTTTGTTAATGAGACACTGATTCTCAAGGGTTGGGATGCCCTCTGACCCTAAAAAAGGTATAAATACTTTGAGGGTGAGGTTTTCCTTTGGGGCTTAGTTTTTGGAAGAAGCTTTGTATGCCAGATGGGACTCTGGGGAGCCACTAAGGAGACCCCCTCCCACCCCATCTTTGAAAACCCAGATGTTGGTGCTTCCCTCTCTGGAAACTATGGTCGGACAGTTGGATATGTCTGTTGATATATGTATTGCATATGTCAGACAGTTTGGAAGTGCTGTCTGTTGATTGACTCAACTAAGTAAATGATATATGTGCTTCATTAAAGGAGATTGTTAACCCTTCAAAAGTTGCCTTTCCTTTTAGAAAAGTAGATCAAAGAACCTGAGATAGAGGCCCTGCTGTGTATGTCAGGGTGCTTAATGATGTAGAAAACTAGAAAACTCTCTTTCTCTCCACCCATATGTATAGATGCATGCATGTATCTATACATATATGGGAGTTTGTGTACATATGTGTATAGCTTTCATAAAATGAGAATGCTTTTATATCTGAAACTTCCTATAAATATGCACACATGTGTAGATATACATGCATATATACACATGTATTAAGCTTTTATATCTAAAGATTTCTTGTTTTATGAAAGCTCTATAGATGTATACCTATAAACTTTTCTAACTTTTATGGAAGATCTAAACTCCAGGAGTTTACATAGTTCTCAGTTTTGAAGATTTTATTGTCTGGAACCATTGAAAGGTTTAGTGAAGTCCATAATACTGAATTGCTCAGTACAGAGCCTGAGCTAATGCCACACCCTCCTACTTGGAATCCAGGTGGCTTTCTCCATGGGGTACAGTACTTTCAGAAGGCTGCTACTCGTTTCACTACCTCCTGATTTTATAGCAACTCTTCTCCCTATTTCTGAAGCCTTTTGGGACTATATGAAATGGTTCATTACACTTAGCCAAGTGGTTATTGATAAAACAGCTTTCAGCTTGATGATCTTTGCTTTTCATTCAAGGATCTGCTTCAATGACTTTTTTTCTTATTTGTTTGTCTTATAGGTATGGGCGTAGCTCCCAATTGTACCTTTGATGTAGTGTTGAGTCCTTCAGCTATTTGTTCAGGTACTCACCCCTTTTTGCACAGTTGTGAATTACATCTGTCATATCATCCTTTCCCTTTCCAAAACAACTAAAGAAAGATTTTCCAGGGAGAAAATTAATAGGACCCCTTTCTAGGTATTCTTTCTTGTGTCAGAAATTCTATTCATTTCAGCAAACATTTACACATCTTGTATGTGCAGAATATTGTACTAGATTCTGAGAAAAATACGTATTTACTGTTCTCATAGGGTTTGATGTCTTTGATGCTTGTTTTAGAATTATTATACACAATAGTATACAATGCCTACATTGATATGTTGCAAAACAAAATACTATTGAAGGTACCAGAGGAACTCTCATTTCTGATATGGTACCTTGGGGAAGGTTTCATTGAGCAGTAGGAGGAAATAAAGGCATCAAAAAGATGGCAAATCCCAGCTTTCCCTCCCCATTTGCTATTTTTTTTATTTTTATTCTTTCATTCATTCATTTATTTGTTTATTTAAGTTTTCAACATTCATTTCCACAACATTTTGAGTTCCAATTTCTCCCCATCTCTCCCCTTCCCCCACCCCAAAAGCATCTTGCATGCTGATTGCCCCTTCCATCAATGAGCCCTCCCTACTAACACCCCTCCCTTCCCTTGTCCCCATCTTCTCTCTTGTCCTGTAGAAAAAGATAAATTTCTATATCCCATTACCTGTATTTCTTATTTCCCAGTTATATGCAAAAACAATTCTCAACAGTCATTCCTAAAACTTTGAGTTCCAACTTCTCTTCCTCCCTCCCTCCCCTCCCATCCCCACTGAGAAGGCAAGCAATTCAATATAGGCTATATATGTGTAGTTTTACAAAGGACTTCCATAATAGTCATGTTGTGTACGACTAGCTACATTTCCCTCTATCATATCCTGCCTCCCATTTCTTCTATTCTCTCTTTTGACTTTGTCCCTCCCCAAGAGTGTTTACTTTTAATTACTCCCTCTTCCTGTTTGCCCTCCCTTCCACCATACTCCCCTCACACTGCTTATCCCCTTCTCTCCTACTTTCCTGTAGTGTAAGATAGATTTTCTTACCAAATTCAGTATTCATGTTATTCCTTCCTTGAGCCAAATGTGATGAGAGTAAGTTTCACTTTTTCCCTCTCACCTCCCCCCTTTTCCCCTCCATTGGAAAAACTTTTTCTTGACTCTTCTATGAGAGATTATGTGCCCCATTCCATTTCTCCCTTTCTCCTCCCAATATGTTCCTCTCACCCCTTAATTTTATTTTTTTAGATATGATCCCTTCCTATTCAACTCACTCCATGATCGCTATCTCTCTGTATCTCTGTCTCTCTGTCTCTCTCTCTCTCTCTCTCTCTCTCTCTCTATATATATATATATATATATATATATTTATGTCTGTATGCATGTGTGCGTGTGTGTGTGTGTGTATAATCTCTCCAACTACCCAGATACTGAGAAAAGTTTCAAGAGTTACAAATATTATCTATTCATGTAGAAATGTAAACAGTTCAATTTTAGAAAGTCCCTTATTATTTCTCTCTCCAGTTTACTTTTTCATCTTTCTCTTGATTCCCTTTTTGAAAGTCAAATTTTCTTTTCAGCTCTGGTCTTTCCATCAAGAATGCTTGAAAGTCCTCTATTTTATTGAAAGACCATTTTTTTCCCTGAAGTATTATACTCACTTATGCTGGGTAGATGATTCTTGGTTTTAGTCCTAGTTCCTTTGACTTCTGGAATAATATATCCCAAGCCCTTTGATCCCTTATTATGGAAGCTGCTAGATCCTGTGTTATTCTGATTGTATTTCCACAATACTCTAATTTTTTTCTTTCTAGCTACTTGCAATATTTGCTCCTTGAACTGGGAACTCTGGAATTTGGCTACAATATTCCTTGGAGTTTGTCTTTTTGAATCTCTTTCAGGATCAGTGGGTTCTTTCAATATTTATTTTGCCCTCTGGTTCTAGAATATCAGGGTAGTTTTCCTTGATAATTTTATGAAAGATGAGTCTAGGCTCTGTTTTTTGATCATGACTTTCAGGTAGTCCCATCATTTTTAAATTATCTCTCCTGGATTTATTTTCCAGGTCAGTTGTTTTTCCCATGAGATATTTCACATTCTCTTCCATTTTTTCATTCTTTTGGTTTTGTTTGGTGATTTCTTGGTTTCTCATAAAGTCATTAGCTTCCATCTGTTCCATTCTAATTTTTAAAGAACTGTTTTCTTCAGTGAGCTTTTGAACCTCCTTTTCCATTTGGCTTATTCTGCTTTTGAAAGCATTCTTCTCCTCATTGACTTTCTGGACCTCTTTTGCCAATTGAGTTTGCCTGTTTTTAAAGGTATTATTTTCTTTGGCAATTTTTTGGTTCTTTTTTAGCAAGTGGTTGACTTGCTTTTCATGATTTTTTGCATCACTTTTAGTTCTCTTCCCAATTTTTCCTCCACCTCTCTTATTTGATTTTCAAAGTCATTTTTGAGCCCTTCCATGACCTGGGACCATTGCATATTTATTTTAGAAGTTTTGGATGCAGAAATTTTGTTTTTTATGTCTTCCTCTGATGATATACATTGTTATTCCTCATCTGAAAGGATGGGAGAGATTACCTGTTCACAAAGAAAATAACCTTCTATAGTCCTATTTTTTTCCCTTTTTTGGGCATTTTACCAACCAGCTGACTTTTGGGTCTTTTGTCAAAAGTGGGGTATTCTCTAGGGACCTATAAGTTCTCAGTTTCTCCAAAGTGGCACAATCAAGGGAGAGGAGATACTCCCTGGCCAGTGTGACTGAGATTGAGATCAGCTGCTCAATTCCCCCATGGGCTTTAAGTGGGGGTGGGGCCACCACTCAGGTCTGAGGTTCAGATAAGCTGCTCAGTTCCATGAGTGGCTTTATGCTGAGCACTCTAACAATGGAACAATGGATGCTGGCACCCTACCAATGGTACAGCCAGCCACTTCAGCTGTTGCAGCCTGGGGTCAGAGCTAGGGGAGGACCCTCTTCCTTTTTCATGGAAGTGAAAAAGCCCTCATGTTGATCTTTGAAGCTGTGCTTGGCATCTGTGGGCTGAGGGATCTGCAAACCACCACTGCTACTGCCAGGGATTTCACGCTGAGGCCTGCTTCTCCTAGAACTGCACAGCCCAGGCTGGGCTGTGCTCTGCTCCATGTCCAGCACAACAAACCCCTCCCCTGGCCCTCCAGGTCACCCTAGGCTGAAAATCTCTTCCACGCTATTGCTCTGTGGCCTCTGCTGCTCCAGAATCTGTTGAGAGTCATTCTTCACAGGTATTTTATGGGCTGTGGGGGAAGAGCTAGAGTATGTGTGTCTTTCTAGTCTGCCATCTTGGCTCCACCCCCTCATTTGCTATTCTTCCAGCAAAAAATTAAATAAGGAACATCTTAATAGACTGTGTGGAATTCTTAATCTTTATTTCTCTTTGTGAAGTTCATTGTCTATTTTAGACTCAGGCTGTTTCCACAACTTTCTAGAGTTTTTCATTGTCTAGAAACAGATAAATTGCAATCATCTATGACATCTTTATATTGTTAATGTGAACTTCTATGATTATCTATTTTCTAATCTGAAAGAAATATATTTTCTAGTCTCTTCTTGAAAAGTCATTGCCTTACCATCTCAACAAAGAACTCCAGAACTAATTGCTTGATGGAGTGTTAAATGAAATTTATATACAATAACTCATATTATCCACCAAATACTTCTCCACTGGGTTTCTTAGCAAGAACTCTGATAATAATAATATATCATAGAGATACAATCCTGTCACAGAAATTTAAATGTGGAAGAGGCCTTAGAAGTGATTCAACTTAGTTACCTTATGATACAGATTGCATAATGGATACTACAGTATATAGCATCAGGAAAACCTTGAATTCAAATCTGACCTTGATAATTAGTTGTGTGACTCTGGACAAGTCACTTAACTTCTGTCTGCCTTGGTTTTCTAATTCATAAAATAGGAGTATTAATGTTACCTACTTTTCAGTTTTGATGTGAGAATCAAAAAAGATAATATTTGTAAAATATTTTGAAAAATTTGAAGTGTTGTATAAATGATAGTCATTATTATGCAAACAGATGAGGAAAAGAGGATTCAGTGAGTGGATGTGTCTTAGATAACATTAGAGAGAAAGGAAAAGCCTAGAATCCAGTCTTCAGACTTTAAGTCCAGTAATGTACATATCAAGAATCTTATAAATTAAACTCTTTCGTGAGCCCTAGACCCAAGTTATTAACTGCCTGCTGGACATCTCCAACCGGATGTCCCATAGGCATCTCAAAACCAACATATTTGAAATAAAACTTTCTTTCCTTTCCCTCAAACCTATATTTTCTCCAAACTTCTCCATTTCTTTTAATGGTCCCACCATCCAATAACCTGGATTTGTAACCTCTAATTCATTCTTGATTCTTCCCTTAGCCTCAACTCCAAAAATATTTAGTGGCCACATTTTATCAATTCTGTCCATAAAATCTTTCCCTGGTTCAGGCCCTCATCACCTCTTGCTCAGATTAGAGAAAGAGCCTTCAAATTGGTTTCCCCAATTTCAATTTCTCTCTTCTCCTATTTATACTCCACTACCAAATTGCTATTTATAAAATATAGATCTGACCATGTTATTCCTCCCTTCCCCCCCAAATTGTCAATGGCTTCCTATTATCTTGAGATAAACCAGAAAATCTTCAGACCAACGTTTAAAACTCTACACAATCTTGTCTATTGAGTCTTATTTTGTATTATCCCACTTTTTGCAATCTGTTTCAGTCCAGCTCTCTGTAGCAGTCTAAATTTCACCTTTTCAAAATGTTTTCCTATGTCTGAAATTCATTCCTTCCTCACTTTTGCTTCAAGGATATCTTGGCTTCCACTAAACCATAGCTAAAATCACAGAATGTGATGGAAGTATCTTGAGTGCTCATCTGGTACAACTCATTTATTAAAAAAGTCCCCTCTGTATATACTTTTTAAGTTGTCACCTAGCCTTTGTTTCAAAACCCCTAATTGGGGGCAGGGGGGTAATTCAGAACATCCAGAGGCATATATTTTGGAACATCCCTAATTGGTATTGAGTTTTTCCTGACATCAAGTCAAAATTTTCCTTATTAGAACTTCTACCCACTGTTTCTGATTCTGTGCTCTGTGGCAAAACAAAACAAAACTAATTCTTCTTCTATAGGCAAGCTTCAAGTACTTGGAAAGAGCTTTAATTTCCACCTTGAGTCTGCCCTGAATATCCATTACAAAAGGATCAATGTGCAAGTGAATAATGCAGAGGTAAGGTGACCAAGGCAATCACACTGGCAAACTTTAAGTTGAGGATAAATTTGAATGGAAAGAAGAATTTCTAACAGTTCCAGGAATTTATCAGAGGATTAGCAAAAGCTGAGTCATATAGGTTAATGATAATAGGAATATACATAATTTTATGTGAAGTCTCTGTCATATGTATCTCTTGGCTTAATGCTCATTTTGTTTAATATTTAAATTCTAGTAAAGAAATAAAAACATTTTATAGCTAAATAAATAACCTGTCATTAAAGTAGAATTTGAGAATCGGGAGGAGAGTACATCAGTTTATAACCCATTTTGAGTGAGAGTGCAATGCCTTCTCCATTTTGGCTGCATAAATATAGCACCACCTATTGACAATGAAAGTAAATTTTGCAGAGGCGGATGATGTATGATAATAAAAATCCCTCTTCAAAAACAAAAATTTGGTTGACAACTTGTGATATAGGTAGTTAATGGAAAAGTCAGGGATAGATTCTAGACCTTTTGATTCTTTAGTCAATGCTCTTTCCATTGGGGAAAAGGGTGCATGTTGGGGAAAAGAGTGGAATTAAAAATGTACTAAGAGCAAGTGTGGGTAAGATATAAAAGACAGGAAAGTAGAGCTGCTCAATTCTTATTTCTCATATTTTTCTGTAAAAAACCCTATTTTTTCTGTTTTTTAGACTTGAAAGAAAACATGGTTAATAGAAAATACATGCCCTCATAATCAAAGAGAGAAAAAGAGAATACTTATATATAACCTTTAAATGTTCTATTCACCTGATCCAATTGAATTATATCCTTTAAATTAATGTTGAAAAAATGAGAGATTTGATTGATTAGTCAATGTCAGTGAAATTTGATTGATTGTGGAGAATTGAAATGGTATCACAGTAATAGAAATGTTCAAATATAGTCCTAATTTTCTGAAAATAGAAATAGAGCTTAATCTGCAAACTATAATCCAGTCAGCTTGAGTTTGTATCATGGCAGTATTCTATAACCTATTAATGAAGAGATTGTTAGTGAACAATTAGAAAAGGAAGCAGTGATCATGGAAAGCCAGCATGACTTCATCAAGAACAAATCATTCTAGACTAAGTTAATTTCCCCCCCTTTTCAGAGGATATTTGCAAATCAGGGACATTCTGTAAATGTGGTTGGCTTAGATTGCAGCAAAGTATTTGACAAAATCTTTCATGTTATTATTATAGGAAAAGCTGGAATAGACAACATAGCACAGTAGAAAGACTGGTGAATTTGGTTTCAGCAATAAATATGGATTTAAATGCTAGCTCTGTCACTTAGTACATACATGACCTTGGGCAAGTCATGTAACTTTTCTAGACCTCAGTTTCATAGTCTGTAAAATTATGATGTTATACTAGATGTCTTTTCAAGCCTCACTTAAATTCCAAATATATGATCTCATATAGGCTAGATAAACAGCATTTATGCACATATATATACATATATATAATGTATATACTCATACACATATGCACAATATGCAGATATACAAATATGTTTATACGTATATATGCTTTCACATATGTTTATGAATGTATCTATACATACATACATGCATGCATACACACATACATGAAAGAATAGCTGAAGACATCAGGGAAAAGAAATAAAAGATGATCTATAAACTTGATACACTATGGGCACAACTGGTATAACAAATCCCATAATTAAGATGATATGTACATTTATCTATCAATCTATCTATCTATCTATCTATCTATCTATCTATCTATCTATCTATCTCTTCTCATTCTTAGAAGCCTTCAGTGGTTCACTATTGTTGTCAGGACAAAATGTAAAAGCCTCATTGAGGCATTCAGAGTCTTAATAATCTATCCCCAACCTTTTCAGTCTTATAATACTGATCCTTCTTTCATGAACTCTCCACTCTAGGCAAACTTATTTACTTGCTATCTCTTGAACACATTTTACCTTTTTCTACACTTATACTTTTGATACTATTTCACTGCTCTTGATGTCTGGACTAGTCTTCCATTAATTAGTGAGTTAACTAGGGCAACGAACATCTAGAGGGTCACCTGGATATATATATATATATATATATATATATATATATATATATATATATATATATACAAAGATTACACTTTGAATGACATATGCAAAAGTTACACTTTGAATGGTTATTGCTTTTTTATATGTGTGTGTATTATGTATAAATAATGTACATATGTGTTCATATATGTATATGTGGAAAAGCAAGTAGACAGGCAGCCAATGTCCATGTGTCTCCCAGCTGGGAAATGGTTTTAGCTATCCTTCCTCAAGGGAAGCTAGGCAGCACAGTGGCTAGAGTGCTGAGCCTAGAGTCAGGAAGACCCATTTACGTGAGTTCAAATCCAGCCTCAGATATTTACTAGATATGTGACCCTGGGCATGTCACCTCTCCCTGTTTGCCCACGTGCCTCACTTTTTAAATGAGCTGATGAAGGAAATGGCAAATCACTCCAGTATCTTTTCCAACAAAACCCCAAATGGAAACATGAAGAAATCTGAAAAATGACTGAACTGAACCACCCTTTCTTTATATAGAGGGAAAGGGCACTGGATAGGTCAGAAACCCTTGGTTCTAATCTTAGATTTGCTCCTTATTACCTATGCAAACTCGACCAAATTATTTGACTTCTGTCAGTTTTACTTTCCTTGCCTGTAAAATTAGGATGTTGAACAAGATCTCTCAGATTCCCTCAAGCTTTACATCTCATGCCTTCCATTGAATTAAAAATGTTTCAGTAAAGAGAGAAACTAAATTTTCTCTCCCTTCCACAGTCCTAGTGGTAGCGCTTATGCTTAACTCCCTTTTGGAGAAGTGATGCTCTGCAACGGATTTAGTCCAGTGAGAATAGTATGCCCGTCATCATCATTAGACCTCTGGAGAATAGTGTTATTATATACTATGCAGTTTTGTTTCTTTATCTTTGTTTGGATCTGTCTGTCCCCTTTCTGGATTTCCTTTTTCTCTGGCTATACAGCAAATTTCACTTCTTTTCTTAAGAAGAGAAATTCTGCTTCTGTATTCTACTTCTACCCTTAGGCTAAACTGAACCACTGTTTCTTTCAATTCCATTAGACATGGAGGAAATAATGTCCTATCTGTCCAGTTTTCAGGCTCTTCTATCTAATTCGGTCTGAGTTATGCCTAAGAGGGTTCCTTGGTTTTGGGAGTGATAGAATAAGTTTTGACTCAGTGTGGTGCAATGAAAAGAGCATATACATAACTGGTCATTTGGGTTGGAGTCCTCACTCTTGTCACTCTCTAGTTCTCTGATCATAGGCAAATTACATACCTTGCTCGGCATCTGTAAAATGGGGATGATAATACTATTACTTACTAAACAAATTTACGACTATTTAAATGAGCTATTATTATTCTGCCAGCCATTTGTTTACTGAAATATTCTGTCAACTATCTATCTGGCTCTGCCACTTTCCTGTCTTCCTGTTACTTTTCTTTTATTACTTATTATTTATTACTTATTGTTCTCCATTCCCCCTGGAAACTACCTTATTACTTACCCTTTCTTTAGTATAAATCATTCTCTATTTTAATTACTCTTCCAGATAGTTTTTCAAAACTCACTTAGTTCTTTAAAAATTCAAGTCCAGAATCACAGAATTTTGGAGTTGGAGGGTACCTTAACATCATCTAGCCCAATCTCAAAGGTGTTCCCCACGATAATGAATATGCCAAGTGACCATCCAGCCTTTGGGAGAACTAAAATTAGGGGAAATTCTCCCATCCATGGAATTCTTTGCCACTTTTGAAAACTTCTAGTCGTAAGGAAGATTTTCCTGACATCAAACCTAAATTTCCCTTTGCAATTTTCACCCATTCCTGATGGTTCTGTCCTCTAGGGCGAAAAAGAACAAGACTAATCCCTCTTCAGATGACAGCCCTTGAAATGCATGAATGCAAATAGCATGCCCCTCCTTAATCTTTACTTTTGTAGGCTAAACATCCACATTTCCTTCTACCCATGTTCATTATGGAATCCAGGTACTTCTCTAGTTTATGCTCTCCAGTTTAATGCCCTTCTTAAACTGTGATGCTCAGAATTGAAAATAATGCTCCAGGTGTGATCTGACCAGTGAAAAATTCAGAGAAACTCTTCTTTCAGAGAGACTTCTTTCTTCCTGGAAGTCATGCAACTCTTAATGAAGTTCAAGATTTTGGTAGCTTTTTAGGTTTCTATACAATATTATTGAATTTTATTCAGCATATGGTTCACTAAAAACTGTGATTTCGAGGCAAAGGACATGGATTAAACTCCTTGGTCTGCTGCTTGTTGTATGGCTCTCAGTTCCCTAATTTGTAAAGGGAGGAGGTTCTTCCTAGCTTCAAAGTATTGCCTTTTGAACTTGCTTTTCAAAGTACCATGATCTAATAAACTCATAAATTTAAAGCTGGAAGAGACTTTAGAGCTTACTGAATCTCTGGCATCCTCCTTTAGAGCTGAAGAACATGAGAGTCAGGAAGACAATTGCTTCTCCCAGGTTGCATAACTAACAAATGTCTGGAGAGGGAATAGAATCTAGATTTTCCTTGACTCTAAATCTGGAACTAATTACACCACATCACATTACTACTCTGTCTCCTCCAGAGATGACCATGGGAATTGTCATTCAATAGTGCATTCTGGAAAGATCTGTGATATCTGAATAGAGGAGGGGGAAAAGGGAGCTAACAGTTCATTTCTTCAGAGACTGAATTTAGCTTTTAACTTGAAGAGAAATAAGATTCTTATTGTGAAATTTTCATTGATATTGGGAATGAACTGAATGAATTGCATTTCCAGAAGTGGATAAAATTCATCTGCTGTTATAGTGAGGGTTTAAGGTAATTCTTTTGTTATGTTTTGTTTTTTTTTTGCAGTTAGTGTATTATAAGTGATTATATCTTTGCTTTGTTTTATTTTTAAATTATATTTTTCAGTAATTTGAATAGTTGCTTAGTCATAAGAGATTCAGTGATATAGCATATAGTTACATATGAGAAATTATTGCTATGAAAGGAGGTTCTAATTTATGAAATAGATAATATTTAATGAACTGGGGAGGGGGTTTGAGTCAATTGATTGAAGAAAAAAAGCTTTCAAGTTTATTAATTAATTAAAAATATCAAAACATGCCCAAATTCTAGCATTTGGGATGATAAGATTGAATATCAAAATGAATCAAGAAGCAATTTGAGGAAGGATCTACAAGCAAAGTGAAGTCCAGTCAACAATCTTTCCATCAATGGTTTGTCATTTCCTTCTCTAGTGTGTCCCCATTTTTACAGATAAGAAACTGCATCAAATAAAAGTTAAATTACTTGCCCAGGGTAATACAGCTAGTAAGTATCTAAGGCCAAATCTGAACTCACATCTTCCTGACTCCAGACACAGTACTTTATCCACTAGACCACCAAGCAGCCCCATATATACACACACATATATATATATATATATATATATATATGCATACATACATAATACATATCAATCTAACTATATATCTATTTATATGAATTCCCAGAACAGGACACATTAAACTTTCAAACTGGCCTTAGCGAAATTATAACCTGACCATTCCATGTTTGAGAATGGTATATCCATGAAATTTTTCTCCCCTTTCTCTGAATAAGAATGATGACTTTCATTTAACACACAACACATTCAAATGTGAGATGAACACACCTAGGTCTCGACTTCATTCACTGGTCTGCTCTTCCAATTCTAGGATCATTCTAGCCAATCTTTCTTCTCCCTGAGCTGTTGATAAGAATGTTTTTCATCTGGATGCTAGGACATTTTAGTTGAATTCTTCCAGTTTCTTGCTTTCTTATTACCCATCAACTCTTTTTTAAATTTCATTTTAAATATATAATTTGTTTGTTTTCAGTTCTTAACAATCACTTCCACAAGAATTTGAATTCAAAATTTTCTCCCTATCTCTTCCTACTCCCCACTCTAGGACAGCAGGTACCCTATCCACCCCTTCTTCCAGTCTGTCTTCCCCTCTATTACCCAAATTTCTTCCATCCCCTTTTCCCTCTACTTTCCTGTAGGGCAAAATATATTTCTATACTCCATTGCCTGTATAACCTTAATTTCCAGTTGCATGCTAAAGTAATTTTTAACATTCATTCTTAAAGCTATGAGTTCCATTTTCTCTCCATCCTTCCCCACCTACCCTCATGGAGAAAACAAGCAATTCAACATAGGTCATACATGTGCAACAATGCAAAGCACTTTCAGATGTTATGTTGAAAGACTAACACCATTTCCCTCTGTCCTATCCTGCCCTTCATTTATTCCATTCTCTCCCTTGACCTGTCCCCCCACAATAGTGTTTGCTTCTGATTATCCCTTTGCCCAAATTATCTTTCCTTTCCTATCCCCTTCCCCTTTGCCTTCCTGAAGGGTAAAATATATTTCCATATCCAATTGAGTGTGTGTTACTCCCTCCTTAAACCAAATCCCATGAGAGTGAGACTCAATTATTTTGTTTCATCTTCCCCTCCATTGTAAAAGCTCTTTCTTCCTTCTTGTATGGGAGAGAATTTGCTACGTTTGCTACATTCTACCTCTCCCTTTCTCTTACTCCTAGTACATTCCACTCAACAGTAAATTTTATGTTTTTTTAGATATTCTCCCTTCATATTCAGTTTACCCTGTGCCATCTGTCTTTGTGTATATATGTATATATAGGTATATACATATATACACAAACATACACATGTACATATATACACATACATAATATACACATACATACATACACATACACACCTACATATGTGTGTATATTTACACATGTACACACATATACATATGTATGTTTGTATGTATTCCCTCTAACTACAGTAATACTGAAAAAAGTCTCATGAGTTGCAAATATTTCCAAGTAGGAATGTAAATAGTTCAGCTTTAATGAGTTCATTAAGGCTTCTCTTTCCTGTTTACCTTTTTCATTTTTCTCTTGATTCTTGTATTTGAGAGTCAATTTTTCTATTCAGCTCTGGTCTTTTCAACAAGAATGCTTGGAAGTCCTCTATTTCAGTGAAAATGGAATTTTTTTCCCTTGAAGTATTATACTCAGTTTTGCTTAGTGATTCTTGGTTTTAATAGTATCTCCTTTGATCTCTGGAATATATCATATTCCAAGCCCTTCTATCCCTTAGTATAGTAGCTGTAAAATCTTGTGTTATCCTGATTGTATTTCCACAATACTTGAATTGTTTCTCTTTGGTTGTTTGTAATATTTTCTCCTCAACCTGGAGAATTCCAGGGAATTCGACTACAATATTTCTAGGAGTTTTCCTTTTGGGATCTCTTTCAGGAGGTGATCAATGAATTCTTTCCATTTCTATTTTACCCTCTGGTTCTAGAATATCAGGGCAGTTTTCCTTGATAATTTCATGAAAGATGATACCTAGGCTTAAAACCAATAGTTTTTAAATTATCTCTTCTGGATTTATTTTCCAGGTCAGCTTTTTTTTCAATGATATATTTCACATTGTCTTCCTTTTTTAAATTCTTTTGGCTTTGTTTCATAATTTTGTGGTTTCTCATAGTCATTAGCTTCCATCTACTCCATTCTAATTTTTAAAGAACTATTTTCTTCAGTGAGCTTTTGAACCTCCTTTACCATCTGGCTAATTCTTCTCCTCTTTGGCTTTTTGGACCTGTTTTGCCATTTGGGTTAGTCTATTTTTAAAGGTGTTATTTTCTTCAACATTTTTTGGGATCTTCTTTAGCAAACTGTTGACTCATTTTTCATGATTTTCTTGCATCGCTCTCATTTCTCTTCCTCATTTTTCCTCCACTTCTATTACTTGATTTTCAAAATCCTTTTTGAACTCTTTCATAGCCTGAGACAATTTCATATTATTTTGGAGGTTTGGGATGTAGAATTCTTGAGTTTGATGTCTTCCTCTGATGGTATACTTTCTTCTTCCTCATCTTATTTTTTCCCTTTTTTTTGGACATTTTTCCAGCCAGTTATTTGACTTTTGAGTCCTTTGTCAAGTGGATGGTATACTATAGGGACCTATAAGTACTCAGTTCCTCCAAGGTGGCATAATCAAGGGAGAGGAGTTTACTCTTCTCCTGACCTGCACTATGGTCTGGGAGCAACCATAAACATTCTTTTTTGCCCTGAAACTCAGAGTAAGGTTCCCTATCCAGAGCCTCCACTAGCTCCAGCTGCCAGTGGTCATCCTCACCCCAGGACTGCCACTCAGGACTGAGAAGTAGATCAGCCACCCAAGTCCCCGAGGGTCTTTAGACTGAGGGCTCCAAAAATGGATGCTGCTGCTGCCACAGTGTCTGCTGCCACCCTGGGGCTAGGACTGGACTGTGTTCTCTTCTAACCCAGGTGAAAACACTTTCTCACTGACCTTTGAAACTGTCTTTAACGTTTGTGGGTTGAGAAATCTGGGAATCCCAGCTGCTGTCTGTGATTCTGCACCCTGAAACCTTCTCTAGTCCTGTCCATGCCCTATGGTCAAGGTTGAGCTGTGTTGTGCTCTGAACCCGGTGTGATAGACTTTTTCTGTTGGCCTTCCAGGCTGTCTTGGGCTTGAAATCTATTTAACTCTGTCATTTTACAGCTTCTGCTACTCTAGAATTTGTTTAAAGTAATTTTTTAGAGGTATTTTATGGGCTATGTGGGGAGAGCTAGAGCAAGTCTTTTTCTACTCTGCCAAGCATAGCTCTGCGCCCCCTCCCCCCTCATTACCCATCAACTCTTATGCATCTTACTTATTGACTAAGTGTAACTGGTTTATTGTTGATGAAAAAGAAGAGATATCTCTTCCATGAAGAAGTGTCTTTGAATTTGAGAGAATGGGAACCCAGACATATAAGATAGAGATAAAGACTACTAGAATAAGAGAAAAATAGACTTTTGATTCAGTAGAAGCTGGGCACAAGGAAAACTATACTTTTTGACGTATAGAAGAAAGCACCTTTTAGTAGACACAAAGTGAAAACTAGTGAACTTTTTTCCACAGATCTCTGATTTCATAATTGGAATAAGTTTATAGTGAGGAATTCTTTCTGCCATTGCAGATTGGAGCTAGTTTTTCAATCTATTGCCCTAATTCCTAAGACCAACAGGTTAAATGACATATCCAGGGTCACACATCTAGCATTTATCAGAAAGTGGACTTGAATTCGGTTCCTCTTGAGGCCAAAGCCAACTCTCTTGTACAATAAGCTATGTTGTCTTTCATAGATGGTAAGACTTGGGGGGAAATTCTCAGGCACTTTACAAAGGGCTGGACAAGAAAAAGTGAGGATGACTGGAATTCTACCAAAAATATTCACAAAGCATCCCCTGGTTCCAGGATATATGGGTTCCCCCATCAGGACCAACATTTTTCAAACCAGTGAAATCAGTAAGGGCAGTCCACAAAGATGAACCTCTAGAGAAGTGGATTGGTGGTCTATAATTCTTGCTGGGTGCTTCAATTCTAACATCCTGTACAGAATAATAATTTGTCATCTGTAGTTAAAGAGTTTTTTATGTAAAAGAATGGCCTGAATGTGGCAAAGGACATGATAGTAAAATCATTTGTTCTCTTAAGGTCAGGGCCAAAAGAGAGAGAGAGTTTTCCAAAGCAAATGGAAACTGCTTTCTGTTGTTAAGAGGTCCCCTGATCTTGTCATTTTGAGTGGTCATATTTTCCAGAAACACTGTTCCCAGAATTTGAAAGACACCCCTACGTTATCAAGTATGAAGTCTTATTCTCCTCCCTGAGCTGAAATAATTTGCTATGTACACCCCAAGCTGAATTTTCTGTGTGTCCTTGGGAATCAAGACAGGTACCAGTCAGTCTACAACAGGCTGAAATACTGTTTGTGCATCTGGGACCCTTACAGGTAAGTAGACCATCTTCCTTCAGGAAGGAATTCATCCTTTTTCCTTCCCCTTTCCTTCCCTTTTTCTTTGTAAGTAGGCTTTCTCTGCACAGCTAGACTCCTTGGTATAGGAGTCTTTCTCTTCTAATAAATAATTGCAATGCAGATGGACTTAAGGTGCTGAGGCCAGCACAGTCCAGCAGGTCTGGGGTGGTTATGGGCTCACCGAGTAAGGATGATAAGACGGCGGAACACAGCAGTCTGAACAAACTGAGTTTATTCTGGACATACTGAGCCAATAATTCAGGGAATTGGGATACTTAAATAGTAAAAAACCATAAAGGTAGTGAAATGAAGCATGAAACTGAGCAGATGGTGATAAGGAGAAAGATAGGCTTCAAGGCCTCTTTATCAGAATGTTATCCTCTATAGCAGGAGCCCTGATTCCTGGAACTTCAACACCCGAAGTCAAGGACGTGCCCCTGAGATCAATATCTCACTTAACTTCTCAAGCCAGCTACTCTTCTCCCTTGAAGGAGGGGAACTCTTGATAAGGGGCTCTTTCAAACCCCTCCAGGTTCTCTACACTTAAGATAATGTTTTTGGCTACACTTTGTTGCCATAATAATAAAATTGCCCCTGGTAGAGTGTCTGAGCAAGAGGAAGGAAAGAATCATTTCTTCTTCTTTCTCTCTCAGATAGGAAACTAAAATTGTACTGAAAAAATACTGATGGTAATTTGGTGGGAAAAGGCAAAGAGATATTTTGCATTACAAATAAAATAATAAAACAATAACAATAAAAGAAAACTAATACCTGGGTATGTGGATGTGTAGAAATCTGGTTATTAAAAGTGGCAGAACTACTTTAAGAGTTAGAGAAGATGCGTGGCACTTGGATTGCCCAGCTCAGTACTATGGTACTTAATGAGGAAACCCTATAGAATGGCTTTGGAAAGGGAACAAAAACACCTTTGAATATTGGAAATAAGAGGGGAGCTTCCCTAACATTAGTGAGATATCCAGACATAAAGGAAAGAGTCAACTCAGGCTGTTTGGCCCCAGACAGCAAGTGAAAGTGACCTTGGCAGCTAAGTGGCAGAGTAGATAGTGTGTATAACTCAGAACCAGGAAGATCATTCAAATTCTGCCCCAGGTATTTTCTAGGGATCTGATTCTGGCAAGTCATTTAACCTCTCCTAGCCTCAGTTCCCTCTTCTGTAAGATGGGGATAGTGATAGCATCTAACTCATAGGGTTGTTTTGAGAATCTATTGAAATATACATAAAATGCTTAGCAAAACTTAAAGTTTGATTTATATTTTAGCTATTCTTATCATTATTAAATTAGGACCATTGAGTGAAACTTACAGAAAAACAGTCAGGCTGAATTAAAATGAAAACTTTTATAAAAATTAAAGCTATCCCAAAAGCAGAATAATCTGTATTCCAAGAATGAGTTCCCAGTGACTCCAGGTCTTCAAGTAGAGACTAGTTAATCCCTAGTTAGGGATGTTGTAGTGACCGTTAGTACTTCGACTATGGGTGGGACTAGATGCCCTCCAAATTCCCTTCTGATTCTGAAATTCTATGACCTGATGATCTCTTATGAGCTTTAAGAGTACATGATTCCAAGTATCATTGTCTGAGATCAGTCTTCCTACCCTCCAACTCCAAATGAGTGGATATAATGTCTGTGTTTAAGAGAATCTACTAATGCTTCATGACATTGGAAAAAGTGGTTTAATAATGCAGATCACTCTCCTGTTAGAAGTCTACCTTGCCAAAATGCATGGGATAGCTCTAGGTACCATTTGGAAGTATATATATATATATATAAACTTTCTATAAAACTATGGACCTCATGTTTAGAATTGGTGCTAGTGCTAAAACTTGGTAGTCACATAATGTATCAGGGAATCCTGAATCAGATATTGAGTCAGATAATTGGTACATGCTATCAGTTACTACATGCTAAGCCTTTTAGACTCATGACTGACAAAGGGATCTGTACTTTTGATTTATGAAAAGGATGTGATGACAGAATTCAAAGAGCTTTTGTAACTCAGAAGGTTTGTTAGTATGTAGTCCTTCCCTTTAGATTAAGAAATGTCTCATAATCCTTCCTTTCCAAGGAAATCAAATGTCTGATAGGCTAAGATGGTTTTATAGCTGCTTCTGAGAAATTTTCAGGTCCTGAATGCCATTCAGAACATGTCTCAATATAAAGAGATTTAGTTTTCCCTTTGGAGATTCTGAGGCTATATATTTAAAGCACAGAGTGAAATATCGTATGTAAACAAAGAATTTATAATAGTAAAATGGTTTGGAATATTGGAGAGAACATTGGAGAAACTTGGAATACTGAAAAAGGTAGGTGACCCTGGAGACATAATTTGTATGTGTCCAGCACTGTCTAGAGGAGAGAGTTCCTTGAGCTGCCAAAATGATCATATGATTCATTTAGCAAATATTTATTGTACTTATAACTCCTACATCTAAATCTTTATAACAGAGAAAAATGACTCAGCAAACAACGAAAATATCTTTTGAGGACACCAAATTATTTTTCTCTGATTGAGTATTCATTGAGCAACAGTGATTTGGCTTCCACCATGGTTTTTCCCATTGGGAACAGAATGTGCCAACCAAACAATATGAAGATTCTAGATCATCTGCTTTAATGAGTAGTGAGTCATCATTTCTAGGAAACTTTAGGTCATCTTGCCCTTCCCCTAGTCTCTATAAGGTGACTTCTTGGCCTGAATTTGACTCCTAGACTCCAAGTGGGCTGCAATGTTCCAAGGGGACTCCAGGGCAATTACATCTCTTGAGGATGTTCCTAGGGCTATAATCAAAACTCATATATTGATTCTTAGTGTCAAAGTGTGGACTAATTCAATGAAAACTTGGAGAATTGCCACCTAAAAAAAGGAAATGGAGGCAGAGCAAATTAATGTCAGGGAAGTCATTAACTGAGGAGTGTTGCTATGTTTACTATTTGGACTTAAATGAAATTGGAACTCTGTCATATTTGGAGCTGGATATGGGGTTGCTAACTTAAAAAAAATACAAAACTTGGCAAATTGGGTCCAACAATGCCTTATTATCATGCAACTTTCCAATTGGACATTCCCTGATATGATTAGTACACATTTTTTTGGAGTTATAAAGATTAAACAAATCTCCTTTGTTCTGTGTGAGCCCGTGGGGACACTTTTATCATCAGACTGTCCTACAAACTGCCAAAAATTTAACGCAAAGAAAATACAAAGAATCTAGGTCATTTGCCACCTGGTAGCTGTTCCATCTTAGGTAAATTGCTTCAGCTCTCTGTACCTCAGCTTCCTAATTGATAAAGGGATTAGCCTGGATGAGGGGGTCCTTAACCTGGGATCCATGAACATTTTCAAAAGTTTTGATAACTACATTTCAAATAATTGACTTCCTCTTTAGTCCTTCCTATTTTATGCACTTAAGAGTATTATTCTAAGCAAGTATCCTTAAACTTCCTCAGATTGCCAAAGGGGTCCATGCCATTAAAAATAAAGTTGAGTACACACAGTTAGATGATAATGCCCCTTCTGACTTTAAAAATCCTGTGAATCTTATGATGTGTCACAAGGTCAGGGACAACTCTGACCTTGATACTCTCTTCTAGGCATTTCTCTATTCTCTCAGGCAAATTATAAGAAATGCTAGACTCAGGACTCACTAAAGGTTTTTGAGTACAAGAGTGACACACTTAAAGAGGCACAATTAGGAAGATTACTTTGGCATCAGTTTAAAGGATGGATTGGGGAGAGGGCAAGACTAGAGGCAGGGAGACCAGGAGGCTATTTCAAAAGTCCATATGAGATATGATAAAGGTCTGAACTAGGAAGGGGAGTGGAAAGGAGAGACAAGGCATGGTAGAGGCAGAATGAACAAAATTTGGTGATGTATTGGATAACTGAGGAGAGACTGAGAATAGCATAAGAGATCAATCTAAAGTTCTGACCTTGGATGACTGGGAGAACAGTAAAACCATAGACTAAAAGGAGGACATCAGGGGGAGGGGAAGGTTTAGGGGGAAACACGATATTAGTTTTAGATGTATTGAGTTTGTTCCTGCTATTGAGGTGGCGATATTCAGCAGATAGTGAGTCTATAGCTCAGATTATAGACAAGTATTAAATAAAGTGATTTGAGTGCCCTCATCTTTGAAATGATTATTGAAGCCGTGGGAGTGGATGAAATTGCCAAGGGATAGTATGTACAGAGAAGATAGAAGGTCAAGGGCAGTGCCTTAGGAGATGGACATTTTTAGGAGATGGGGCAGTGCCTTAGGAGATGGGCATTTTTAGGAGATGGGAAGATAAAGGGAAATGATTAGAAAGACAGGAGAAAAATCAAGAAAGTACAATGCTACAGAGAGGAGCTAACATTAATGTAGCTCTGTAATTTTTACAGAGATTATCTCATTTGATCCTTGCTATAACCCTGTTGGGGAGGTGCTATTTTTTAATCTTTATTTTTCAAATGAGGAAACTGAGGTCAAGAGAAGTTGGCTAACTTGCCTAAGGTCAAACAACTAGTATCTGAGTAAAGATGTGAACTCTCTGGTCTTCTTCATCTCAAGGCCAGCATTCTACCGAACATGCCTGTTAGTTGTTCTGCATCCAACAGTATCAATTGTTCCAGAAAGATCAAGGATGGTGATGATGGAGAAAAGGCCACTGTATTTGGTGACAAAGTGATAATAACATTAAAGAGAGTAATTTCTTTAGATAAGTGAGGATGGAAGCCAATCCACAAGGGGTTAAGAACTGTGAATGAAATAAAGACTGTAAGTATAGAAATTACTTTTGCAAGTTTTGCAGTAAAAATGGGAGCATATTATAACGAGGAAATTTCAGTGTGAAGAGAAGTAGTAAGATGGAAGAGGCTTGCCCTTATTTGTAGGTTGATGAAGAACTCTGAAGAAGATTTCTGGAGCAAGGATCCATGTCATTGAAATTGAAGACGCTGGGACCAAGGGCAGAGGTGAAAGATAAGCTTGCATCCTCTTGGACCAAAAGAAAGGAAAAGAAAGATAGAAATAGGAGGGTTGAGAGAATTCCATTTGATAACCCTGATCTCATTAAAATAGGGGTTAAATTTTATGCTCGTAGTAAAAGTGGGGGTTATAGAATTGAAGACTTGACTAGGCAGGAAAAAGGTTTAGCAGGAATGTGAGTCAGCAGTAAAAACAACAGAAAAGACATACCATAGTCATGACCTAGTTGAAATTTTACGGTATCAATTTTTAATGGATCCTTTCAACACTGAAGTCCATTAGATTTCCAGATCCTTGAGGACATTCACTGTCAATCTTATTCCTTTCTTTTTTTTTTCTTATTTGTATCTCCAGAACTTAGCACAGTACCTGGCACATATTAGAAACTTACCACGTTTAGTAACTGACTAGCAAATCAGACCCTGGTGCCTCATTGTAGCCTTAAGGTGACCATGGTTCTTAAAGACTATACCAGTAGAGTCCAAAACCCTATGATTCATCCAATTGAAAACCTTGATGCATTATCACTGCCCACAACACTTCAGATAACGGTGTGTGTGCTAAACTGAGTGTCAAAGTATCAGGTATGATGCAGTGTTGGAGATTCATCTAAGAAAATATTCAGTAGTGTGAATTTCTTGAACTATAAAATATTCTCCAAAACTGGTTTCCTCTTCATCTTAAAGTTCTGCACTGTCCATGTAGTTAGTTCCCTCTTGAACATTATGAGATCCTATCAGGCAACATCTAATACGTTGTATTTATGTATCAGCATGTAGTAACTCATACGTTCCAATAACCACTTTCCAATATCTAGACAAACCAGATAAAGTTGCTTTTACTCAAAATAGTATAAGAATAGAAATTGCTACAATAATTGCAAAAAATACTTCCATCTTCAATAAAGTCAACTCATTTTGCCAGCTGGGAATAAAAGCACGCTAACAAATTCAATCAGAATACCAATAGTGATCTCAAATTTTACTTTTATTTTATTTTGCTGAATCAAGAATATCAAAGTATGATGATCAAGAATATCAGATATCCAATGATGCTTATTCTCAGGTAGAGTCCAATGATGCAGAACTTGAAAGAGGGTTTTTTGGAAGATATCCCAGATAAATATGGAACTTTCTCTGAAAATCCAAGTGATCAAAGATCCCCAGACCTACTCTGAAATCATGTAAATAAATTTTTTAATTACATTTTTATTCTGGAAGAGATTTAAAAAGCTAAATTGATTTGTGGCTAAGTTCCAAATCACAAAGAATGCCAAAATGGCATGGAATATGGAATACAACAATAATATTTATGTTCAACTGAATGAACCCATTGATCTTTTCATCACAGTCATCCCTGAGATTCAAATCATTAGCCTTTTTTGATGAACAACTTGATCTATACATTAACTACATACTCTGCCATGAGACAGATGTTGACTTACTTTGAAAAAAAATAAAAAGGACATCAAGAGTAAGACTCCTGTATTCTGAGGACAAAATTGGCAAAACGACATCAATCATCAAAGTGATTTTCATGGTCTCATCCTTTGACTCCTTCAGTCTGGAATTGTTTTCATATAATGAGAATAAGAGGGCAAACAAGAAAGCCAAGTCTAATACCTCCAAGCATCATAGCAAATAAAAAAGAAAATCAGACAATGGTATAAGAACCTAAACTCAGTGTTCTGTAATTCCCAGCTCAGTGGACATTCACAAGATTTTGGAATATCTCAGTGTACTTACTTGTTGATATATGTCAGATGTAGGATAGATATAGGATTGTCATTTGTCTCTTTCTTGATTCCTCCTTACATGCTTAATGTAAGTTATGCAACTTTGCCTATGGAAAGCAGACATCATCAGTAAGTAGTTACTTAATGGTTATTTCCAAGCTGTACATGTTCCACATGTAGAAATAATTTTCATCTTCTGAGCTTGAGCAATACAGGTACAGATAATTTCAGTAGCCTTATTTAACAGTTGCCTTAAGTAGTCCTCAATTTTCTGTAGCAAAATATGTAGACCTTTTACATATGTATAGAACCCTTCATGGACTTCTTTTCTATTAATGATATTGGCATTTGGGGAAACAGAGCAGTGATAAAATATCATTTCTTTTTTACTTTTGGACAATTTGCTCACCCCAAAAGGATGTTAAACACACACAGACACACACACACACACACACACACACAATTCTGTGACTGTTTCAGGATATAGGAGTTATTCATATATCTTTGAAGAGATCATAGTGGTATATACCATTTACAGATTCCCTATAGCAGTTTTTTTCTTTCTTTTTCTCCCTCTCTCCCTTCCTTCCTTCCTTCCTTCCTTCCTTCCTTCCTTCCTTCCTTCCTTCCTTCCTTCCTTCCTTCCTTCCTTCCTTCCTTCTTCTTTCCTTCCTTCCTTCCTTCCTTCCTTCCTTCCTTCCTTCCTTCCTTCCTTCCTTCCTTCCTTCCTTCCTTCCTTCCTTCCTTCCTTCCTCCCTTTCTTCCTTCCTCTTTCGCTTGATTACTTACGCCAGTCCCAGACACCAAGCTCACAAAGGAGGGGCCTATCATCTCTTTCAAATTCTCCTACTATATAGTTCAATGCTTGTTCTAGTTCTTTTTAGAAATTTTTGATGCATTTATTGATGCCTTTTTAAAAGAACTTCAAGAAATATCACTTCCCCTTAAAAGAACCAATTTATTTTTTATTAATTAATTTATTTTTAGTTTTCAACATTCACTTCCATACAATTTTAAGTTCCAAATTTTCTCCCCTTCTCTCCTCTTCCCACCCCAAGGTAGTGTACATTCTGATTACCACCCTCCCCAATCTTCTTTTCATTTTATTACCCCACCCTCCCCCCTTCTCTTATCCCCTTCCCCTCTATTCTCTTATGAGGTCGATAGATTTCTATACCGCATTGCCTGTATGTCTTATTTCCAAGTTGCATGAAAAAGCAATTTTTAGCATTCATTTTTAAGACTTTGAGTTCCAACTTCTCTTCCTCCCTCCCCACCCACCCCACTGAGAAGACAAGCAATTTGATAGATTTTCATACCAAATTAGGTGTGCCTGTTATTCCCTCTTTAAGTCAAATCCTATGAGAGTTAAAGTTCACTCTTTCCCTCTCACTTATCTCCCTCTTCTCCTTTCTTCACTCTTTTATGTTAGAGATAATTTACCCCATTATATTTCTCTCTTTGTCCTCCCCAAATAGTCCTCTCTCACCTCTTAATTTTATTTTTTTTAAATATCCTCCCTTCATATTCAACTCAACCTCTGTCTGTCTATGTGCATGTGTATATATATATATATATATATATATATATATGTGTGTGTGTGTGTGTGTGTGTGTGTGTGTGTGTGTGTATGTATGTATGTATATATGTTTGTGTGTGTGTATTCCCTCCAACTACCCTAATACTGAGAAAAATCTCAAGAGTTACACATATTATCTTTCCACGTAGGAATGTAAACAGTTCAACTTTTTAGTAAATCCTTTATGATTTCTCTTTCCTGTTTACTTTTTCATGCTTTTCTTGATTCTAGTAATTGAAGGACAAATTTTGTATTCAGCTCTGGTCTTTTCATCAAGAATGTTTGAAAGTCCTCTATTTCATACCATTTTACCCCTGAAGTATTATGCTCACATTTGCTGGGTAGGTGATCCTTGGTTTTAACTGTAGCTCCTTTGACCTTTGGAATATCATATCCATATTTCAATCCTTTAATGTGGAAGCTGCTAGATATTGTGTTATCCTGATTGTATTTCCACAATACTCGAATTGTTTCTTTCTGGCTGCTTGCCATATTTTTCTCCTTGACCTGTGAGCTCTGTAATTTGTGTAATCTGTAATATTCCTAGGAGTTTTCCTTTTGGGATCTCTTTCAGGACATGATCTGTGGATTCTTTAAATATCTATTTTACCCTCTGCTCTAGAACATCTGGGCAGTTCTCCTTAATAATTTCTTGAAAAATGATACCTGGGCTCTTTTTTTGATTGTGACTTTCAGGTAGTCCAATAATTTTAAAATTCTAAAATTATCTCTTTTGGATCTATTTTCCAGGTCATTTGTTTTTCCAATGAGATATTTGACATTATCTTCCATTTTTTCATTCTTTTGGTTTTGTTTTATAATTTTTTGATTTTTCATAAAGTCATTAGCTTCCATCTGCTCCATTCTAATATTTAAGGACTAATTTTCTTCAGTGAGCTTTTGGACCTCCTTTTCTGTTTGGCCAATTTTTCTTTTTAAGGCCTTCTCCTTATTGCCTTTTTGGATTTATTTTGCCATTTGGGTTAGTCTATTTTTACAGTGTTATTTTCTTCAGTATTTTTTGGGTTCCCTTTAGCAAGCAGTTGACTCATTTTTCATAATTTTCTTGTATCACTCTCATTTCTTTTCCCAATTTTTCCTCTACTTCTCTTACTTGATTTTCAAAATCTTATTGTGAGCTCACTTTTGGTACTCTTAGCATGTTTGAAATCCCCTTTAGACCAGAACATCCCACTTTCCAGATATTAGAATATTTAATTTATAGGAATCTAAGGCATCAAGTTGTAGTAGAAAGATGGGTGGCCTTGGGATCAGGGAGAGCTCTGCTCCATTTAAGTCTCACTTTTGATACATTCTGGTTTTGTGATCCAAGCCAAGTCAGTTAACCACTTAGCCCAGACAGGTCTCTAAAACTAAAAAAAGTTTCAGAGACAGTGTTGAACTGAGTTGGGAGAGGAAGTTTTCCCCAAAAATATCCCCTACACTGATGAAATCACGTATCAGGTATGTGTGAGTGTGTGTGAGTGTGTGTGTGTGTGTGTGTGTGAGAGAGAGAGAGAGAGAGAGAGAGAGAGAGAGAGAGAGAGAGAGAGAGAGAGAGAGAGAGAGAGAAACAGAGAGATTGAGAGAGATTGAGAGAGAAAGAGAGATTGAGAGGAATAAGAAAACAAGAGATATTAGTTGTTCCTTGGATTTTGAGGAGGATGGAGGAAACAAAACTGGCTAATATTGCAACGTTAATATGTAACTGAAAATCAGTTATGATAGTTTATGTTGAGAAGGAACTGCACAGTCACTCTCAAGTATATAATCTGGTTTGAGCTTTGTGATACTGTCAGGAAGCTAGTAAACACAGTATCACTCCTTTTTGTAAATGAGGAAGCAGACATTCAGAGACAGACATTGATGTTGATCAAGTTTAGGTAGCTAGTAAATAGCAGTGACAATACAGACTCAAGAGTTTTGATTCCAAAAACACTTTTCTCAGAATACTGTGTATAATAAGTGTGGCATAGAGTGAAGCAATATGGAGAAAGAGGTACTTAGTGATCCTTAAGCAAAAATAAGATTGAACCATATTGAGACTCATACTGGTGATCTTGGATGTGGATGCCAAATATCCTGAACTGAATAATAATCTGAATTTGAGGTATAACTGAGATTATACAGAACCTTACTTAGTACTTAAATGTATGGATTTTTGTGTGCCTAACAGTGCAAGAATGATACAAAACATTTGGTTTAATATTAAGTTGAGATTGAAAAAGAGAGAAACTGCCATGCTCCATTTATAAGCATACCCTTCAGACATTCCAGGTGGCTGAATGAGACGGAAAGTGCCTTGAGGATATAGATTACACATTCTGTACAAAAGTAAGAGAAAGTAGCAAAAGAGGACTGCACACAGTAAGAGCTAAATAAGTATTTATTGGATTGAATTATTCTGTCATCTGTTGGATTTTTAATACTACTAGAGTAGGAAGTCTTCACAAAATGTATGCCCTTACATGCAAATATTTTTTCCTCCAATTAATCAAAGAAAGGAGAAGGAACAAAGAGAGAAGAGACTGCTGTCTTGGACTTTCTTCAAGAGCAACAGTAAGAATTGATGTCCAAGTGAAAGTGGTGGGGCCCTTCGGAGAAAGATACTATGTCACATTGAATTGTAATAACAATATTGGGAGCATTAGGTGCAATATGGAATATTCATATTGTGTATACTACACTTTAGGAGAGCAGTTTTTTAAAAATACATATATGAACCCATATTCACAAATCTTTAAAGGGCTTATGAGAATTAGAAAGCTCTAAAAATGAAAATTTAATAATTCAAATAAGAAAGAAAAGGAAATAGGAAGTTTTGGAGGGAAATGGTAACTTAGTGGTACTAGTGATTAAACAAGAGATCTAAGAATTGTATGACTTCTTTTTCAATGTTTGGAGGAATTGAGACCCATAATGACTGGGATGTTCTCTCCAAGCATACAGATCACAACTTGTCCTTGCCTGATTAGCCCTATCTGACTGTTGTCCATACTCATGTAATAATCCAATATACTGGAGGCCTATCTCTATTTCTCCTGATCTCATGTGGATACCAGTGGAACACTCAGGATATCTGCTTCTCTTCTTCCTTGAAATTCCTTGCAGGCAATCTTATAGCCAGATCGCAACCTCTGCTACTGTTCTCATTGCCCTTTGAATGATATTCATTTTCAATTCTTTGGATACTCTTGTGTTCCATGTAATGCAACCATTCAGTGATACTGGAAAATATTGATATTGAAAAGATAAGTTGGGATTAGAATTGAATAGGTGGAGGAGAGTGGGCTGGATTGCTTTTTGGGAAATTACCAAAGTTGCAATGATTCCAAGTATCTCCCTTATATATAAGCTGTTGGTTTTCCATGTAGGAATCCTTTTAGTATGAGAGAAGTGATTATTAAATAACCAAATATTGTAGAGTTTCAAGATTTTTTGCCTTCCCCATTGGAGATTAGGCCAAAGCTTGGTTCTCTGAAGCCAGGAAGACAATGAGATGAAACCTTGGAGCTGTTGCCCCACCCAACTAGAGAAGCATAAAAATAATTTAATCTAAGTTTAATTTTGGCTCATTGCGTTCTACTTATTGAGCTCTGAGCAGAGGTGGATCCCCTTTTGTCTAGATTGCCCTAGGTGGGGATAGGCTGCATAAGAGATAAGTCTCTTAGATAAAGACTGAATGATCAAAATTATGTCCCCAAGACCCTCATTGGAATAAGTCCACCTCTAATTATAATATTAATTCTCTCTTTACTTATTAACCAATCGAAGTTTAATATCACTCTTGAGAACACTCACTATTCCAAAGATACATAAGAACTGAGTAGGTTCAATGAGGGGTCATTGGCATTTGAGAATGCTACTGACTCCTTTTATTAATTATTGCTAGCATGTTTGATAAAATGATTAGTTATCCATAGATTGTGTCTCTTGAAATTATTATATGTCACACTTGATACTGTATGACTGCTAGTCTTGGAATAGTGTGCATACTGAAGAATTGAAATTAAGGATCACCAGAACAGCACTAGAGAGTTGTATGGAGGGCGAAAGCAGGCTCACTCATCCATTAAATCTATAAGAATTTATTAAATACCCATGTACCAGGCAGTGATGGGTGCTGAGGATAGATAGAAAAAAAATTAAACACTTTCAACCCTCAAGGAGCTTAATCATAAGATATAACACAAATGAAAAATAGGTATATGCAATTATACAAGTAAATATAAAACAAATTCAAGGTACTTAAATCCAAAGAAGGGAATAAAGGGCACTAACCTGGTAGTTGCAGGAATCAAGAAAAGCTTCATATAGAGAAGATAAAATTTGAACTTATCTTGAAGGAAGAGAGGAATTCTTTGGGGTAGAAGTGAGGAGGCAACACTGCATTTCAGACATGGAGGATATCATGTACAAAGGCATGGAGATGAGACATAGAGTTCTGTGTGTGAGGAACAGATAGAAGTCCTGTTTGGCTGGATTTCAGAGTGTGAGCAGGGGAATAAGGCACAATGAGGTTGGAAAAATAGGTTGGGATTGGTTTGTAAAGGGCTTTAAAATCCAAACAGAGGGCTTTGCATTTGATCATAGAGGAAATAGGGATCCATTGGAGTTTATTGAATGTGACATCTGTTTTTAAGGAAAATCACTTTGGGAGGTATGCAGTAAATGTATAGGAGTGGGGAGGTATCGGGAGCAGAGAGACTAATTAGGAAGAGATTGTAATGTATGGGTCAGTGATGAAGTGATGAGAAGTGAGGAGGATCTGAACTAAGATGATAGCTGTGTGAGTAGAGAAAAGAGGTCAAACATGAAAGATGTTGGAGTTAGAAATGGAATGATCTAGAAACTCATTGAATACGTGGAGTGAGAAAGTGAGAAGACTAAGGATAACTCTGTTGTTATAGACCTTGAATACTGGAAGGATAGTGCTACCTTTGACAGGAATAGGGAAAAGTAGAAGAATGATATACTTGAGAAAATTACAATGAGTTCTGCTCTGGACTTGTTGACTTTGAGATATCTCTAGGTTAGCCAGTTTGAAATGTCAAGTAGGCAGTTGATGATATGAAACTGAAACTCAGGAGAGATAGTGGAAGCAGATATACTTATGAGTCATTTGTAAAGAGAAAACAATCAGACCCATGGAAGTTGATAAGGTCACCAAGTGTGAATGTGTAGAGAGAGAAAGGAAGAGGGCCCAGGTCAGAACTTTCATGAACACTAATAATTATAAGGGGTGAAGTGGATGATGAAATAGCAGAAGTGACCAAGTGACCAACACATGTAGGAGGAGGCACATAAGAGAGTCTGTGTCTGGAAAACCAAGAGAGGAGAGAATATTCAGGAGAAGAGCTTACTTCCCTCATCTGTAAAATTCAGATTTATAAGGTCCATTTTTAGCTTTGGATTTTATGGATGAGTAACAAGGACCAAGAAGTATTACTTCATGGAAGATATATTGGGTTCCTTTGATGAATAAATGTAAGTCATTGCAGAGAGCCTACTGTCTTTGAGTGATTTATAAAATGTTTCTCCCAATTAAATTATATTAAACAAATATTTATTGCTAGACCCTGTGGGCTAAATATGTCCCCCAAATATTGTGCTTAGTAGTCTTTTATTTATGTACAGTGTCAAAGTAAGCAAGTTTATCCATGGTCCCACTTACGAAAAGTTTCAAAATGAACACAATCTAAATGAATGAGAAGTCCTGCAACTTTCACCAAAGCCTACTTCTACAGTGTGATATGGCGGAAACTCTGAATTCTAAAAAGTTATGACTGTGGGCAGGAACTACTCTCTGTTAGGTCATTTCAAACAGGAAGGTTCCTAATATGAGCTCAACCACTGCATTTGTATCTGTAATCTAAGGCCCAGAATAACCAACTTCAGAGAAGTTCATTTCCAGGTCAGTAGCAGCCATAGGAGCTCTAGAAGACCAACTAGAAAGAAGATTTGTCATCTGGGATTATTGATTCTATGTAGAACATTAATTGCATTCATTATTTTTACATGGGATGGTCCACTTCCTCTGTGATAGGAGAAAGAAGGTTTGATTGAAGTAAAAAGATCTGAGTGATCTTTTCACATACTGAGTCCTGTATTGGAGTACTAGATTCTGAGTCAGCAGCTTTAAAACTAGAGATCTCAGAAATGGATCCTCTCTGCCTGAACAATATTGGAAAAAGGGGGAGAGGAGACTGTTAGTGGTAGTGGTGATGGTATGTTCTTTAAATTTTCCCTTAAGGCATTTAACACCCGTGTTCTGGATTCACCTAAGCATAAATTATGGAATGGTCTAGTGGAAAAAAGAATAGATATGGAGGCAAAAAGGTCTGGATTTGAATACATTATTATTGTATATAGTCATATTAACTATGACATTTTAATTTAAATATGACAGCACATTTAATAGTCATTAAATACTGTTGTATTATTATACTATCATATTCTGTTATGTTATCTTAAATTGTTCCACTATGTCATATTATCCTGTTATAATATGAGGTTACATGATATGACATTTGCATTGTTATGTTATTTCACTTCTCAAGTTTCTATATTTTAAATTGTGTTTAATTTTTCTTGAACAAATTGAACTACCTCAGAAGAAAATAATGGAAACATTTCGTAAGTTGTATAATGAGTAGATGAAAATGAACTTTTCTTATTCATGTAACCTGTAATCTCAGTTCTGAGCACACATTGTCTGAATTTAATCTAAGGACCTTCTCTCTTCCAAAAATACTTATAACTCAGCTCCCACCTCAGGTTAGTTGCTTTAAAAATTTGGTTCATATATCTCTGCTAATGAAATATTAAAGAGTAGCAAGTTTATTAGATGTAATAACACAGAAAAGACAATAGCAATACCTTTTTCTCCTATGAGCTCTGCTATCTTTGAGATTTAGTGTTGTCCCTGAAAATGAAGAGATTATCAATTAGTTATGGTCTAGCACATAGATAATGGATTTGAGAGTCTCTCGGACATGGTAACATTATTTCTTATCTACATCCCCTGGAATCTTCTTGCTCCGCTCAGACTTCTGGCAATGGTAATGCTACTTCTCTGAATGTCATCATCCTCATAGGTGTCAGTTCAGTTCCATATCCATTTTCATTGATTTCTTGTCCCAGTATGTTCCTATTCCTTTTGGTTCTGCAAGTTTTCCTGTCTATACACTATTGTTCTTTTCTCAATTCTTACAGCAAAAGAGGTTAGCAGGTAGTCAAGTGAATTGCTTTGCTCCCTTTGGTCCTGCTTGTTATATTCTCACCATGGTTATAAGATTTGAATCCACTGTCAATTGTACTGTATGAACCTTTAGCATAGGTATGTACTGAATAACATTGTAAAATTGTACATAATTCTCATATGGTCAAACCTGAAGAATTATTAAAAGCTACAATGTTTCTGTTGGCTATTATAGATTGCAAAAGAATTATGGCACCACTGAAAAGCCTTTCAGTGATCTCACCAAAGATGTAAAATGGAAGAGAAACATAAACATGAAGGCAGAAAGAGGGCAATTTGGCCTTGAACTCCAGGCTCTTTTTGGAATTTTCAAAGACAAGACATGTACTCAGGCCTTTAAGGACTTAGTTAGTTGCCATACATATCTTCCGGTGTCAACTTTTGCCATGGCAAGTAAAACCTTTCCTTGTTTCACACTAATGCCTGCCTAGATGGCCAACAGAAATCTATCATGTTTGTGATTACAACATTTACTAAAAATCAATCTTGGCTCATATTCTTCTAGCATCAGTCTAAATACACCAGCATTTCCAGGTAATTCCTTTCATGAACTATCTTTTTTATGAGTCTCTGAAAAATGACAAGGATCTTAATTAAACATTTAATATAGACTTCTTCGTATTATCATTGCATGTTATTTGATTATCCAGTACTCACAAACATTTTGAATATTGCAACATTGAGGTGTTGCAGTTTCAAAGTATATAGCACATCAAAGGCTGAGGGTCTTTGAAAATTGTCAAATATTCTCTTCATAAACCACTTACATTCCTACATTATAGCCAGAAAATGTTCCAGCCAGGGCTCAAAGATTCACCTTCCAAGTGAGTCTCCTCTCACTGTGATGTCTGATTGACACCTTGTCCTATGGGCAGTGCTCATTCCTGCTTTGGCATCTGTTCCATAACCAAAGAGGATGGTGTCTGTTCCCCAATCTCCTCAAATCTTCTGTCCATCCTTCCTTCTCTGAGGGATCTCATTTGTTTTGCTCTAGTCCCAGATGTAACTGGAGGGTCTAATTACTGATTTTCAAGAACCTCCCTTTCCTACCTAACTCTGGGGTCCTAAGAAGTATCCAAATTTTCAGGCAGTTCACAAAAAGTAACAGCTGTATTTTCCACCTTTCTGAACAGAGGCCCTAGTGCTACATACACCCTTCTCCTTTGTAATATGCAGAAGTCTTCATTTGGTGCCCTTATAATCATCCATGAGCATACTGTGCCAGTTTTTCTCCATCAAGAGGCAATTTTATATGGTCTATCTCAGTTCATGTCTGCTTGCAAAGACTGTGCTAATTCATGCATTGCTGGTGCAGGTAGACCAAATCAAAACCAGGTGAGCTTCACAAAAATAAGCTATGATACCCCTATCTCAGGGATATAACCTATGGCAATATGTTCTCAGGAATTTGTTTTCTTATGATATTTACAGATCTTTCCCTACCCAGTGAAAGCTCTTGGTGACATCATCTTTTGGTTCATGTCTTCATAAAAAGCATTCCTGCTACTTTGCCTCCTGAGGTCAAAACATTAAACAACAATTGATGTGTTAGGTACAGTGAGAAACAAGATGAGATCTCTTTTGCTTGGGGCCATCAAAGGAAGGTGTTATGGAAGAGAGGGCTTTAAACTGTGTTGTGAAAGAAAGACATGTTTTTCTATGATCAAAGATGAGAAAGAAGTGTATTACACCCTAAGCAATTGATTGATTGTAGCATAGGATAGGATGGATTTAGAGAATAGAATCCAGTCTACAGAAAGGGGAATCATGTGAAATAAGGCTGTCAATGTAAATTTGAGTCACACCATAGATAAGCTTAAATCTCAGGGTGACTTTATATGTTATATTTTTATTATATTTTATCCTACAGACAATAGAATGCCACCAAGCATTTTTGCAGAGGAGAGTGACGTGGTCAGGCTTGCATCTTGGAAAGTTCCTGTAAGGGTGCTTTGGAAGAGATGGATTAAAGATGAGGCTAAAAGAACTCTCATCATCTGTGAAATAAGGGGATTGAACTGGATCATTGCTAGGGTATCTTGCAGCTCTAAAAATCCTATCATCCAATGCTTTAGGTGGTAGATGAAGAGATCCTTAAAATTGAGGCATCCATGTAAATACTGCAGAGTGAATCTATGTGAGAAATACCTGGAAGCAGAATCAGTAGGATTTTAACAACTAATTGGTTGTAGGAAAGATTCAAAGAAGACTCCAAGTTTTCTAATTTGGGCAACTGGGAAGATGGTGGTGCCATCAACAGAAATAGAAAGAAGAGATGTATGTATATCAAGGTTGGGGGAAGATAATATTCCTTTTTGACAAGCTGACTTTGAACTACTGAGAGACTATTCAAGTGGAGGTAATTAGTAGGCAGTTGCAAATGTGGGACTGAAGACTGGGAAGATACTGAGGGTAGATCTAGAGATTCGGGAGGAGTCATTTGTTTAGAGATGCTAGTTGAGATCATGAGAATGGATGAAATCAGCAGGTGGAATAGATAGAATCTAAAAAATGGCCAAAGAAAAGCAAATGTCCCAAAATGATGGGGGACACTCACACTTGAGGAAAGGAGGAAGAAGATAAAACAGAAAGACTAATTCCTACAAACCTAGAACTGTACTCTCTTTCTCATCTCTTTCTCTATATGCCATGTTCTTAAGTTCCCTTTTGAATCATTTATATTTTTGACTCTGAGCCATTTGGCATCAGATGGAGACAGAGAGGCACCTCTTGTTTAGCTATTAACTATTAACTGCTATAATTATTTAATATAAAAGAATATAAATAGAAGGTACCATATGAATATGAAAGACATATAAAATATTTGGTCACAAGAAGAGAGGACAATTCTCTACCATCTTCTCTAAATGAGAAACATTTTGGCAGAATTCAGTAATTGGGAAATCCACTCTCCACTTTGAACTCCAGTAGTTTTACCCAGTCAGAGCCTGGTGTTCTTCATTGCCCACAGCCGACCATGTGCCTTAGAGTGAAATGTTGATGTGCAGTCTAGTGGCCTAACTTATCTCATGCCCACAATCCCTTTTGGAATGTCTCCAGGTTCTTGTCTCTGGGGTGTTCTACAACGTTTGTGAAGAATATTTGCTGTTTCACAGTTTCCTGATGGTGTGGCTTGATAGATGCCTATCTTCTGCCTGAGGCCTCCATGGTTATAGCCATCCATTGTTATATCCAGAACAATGTTTCCTGAGAGGGCAGTTTTCAGCTTTCTGATCACCCGTTTTCACTCAAGAGTCAATCCTAACTGCAGTTTCTTGTTGACCATTTGTTTTATCTCTGGGCCATAAGAGTATCTTTGGTTTAAAGTTGAGTCCTGTGGGTCCTTATACATCTCATCTTTATACTTAGGGTCCCCTAACTCTCTTCCTCAGCAGACTTTGTCTACCGTCTCAGTTTCTCCTTCACTTGAATAACTGGGTGAGTTCTTTTATCTCCATGATCATATGATAAAATATGCTTTCCTACATCAGAAAAAAAGTTCAATAAAAAACTACTTTTCTTCAGAATACAGTGATAGATACAGAGTAAGGTAAACATTTTAGAAAATTCATGATCTCTGCCTTTATATCATTTTCAATCTATTTAGGTGTGAATATAGGAGCAGGTTAAGATCAATAAATCAGCAAACATATATGTCTCTTACATGTTGGGTACTGTGTTAAGCAATGGGAATCCAGAGACAGAAGTTAACTACTGCCTGTTCTCAAGGAACTTACAATCTAGTGAGGGAAACAGGATGCACATATAAAATTATATGCACAACATATGCAAAATGAATACAAGGTATATTTGGGAGTAGCAGTAGCTACTATGAAGGGAGGAATAGTAGTAAGAAAGGCTTCATATAGTAGCTGTTTGGAATATGACTAAGAGTGGAAAGGTGGATCAAATAGGAGGCTATTTCAATAGTGAAAGCAAGAGTTCCTGAGAGCCTTAATTAGAGTAGACATCATGTGAGAGGAGAGAAGAGCGCTTACATGAGAAATGTGGGTCAGGATCAAAATGACACAATTTGGCAACTGATCGGATATGTGGGATGAAGGAGGGATGAAGGAGTTGATGAAGGATATGGATGAAGGAGGGATGAAGGAGATCCACAGTGCTTGTGGATCTGAGTATTGGGAAGCATGGTGGTGCTCTGATAGTAACAGAGAACTTCAAAAACTGAGCAAGTTTGGTATGATTCATGTTAATCTAAATAAAATGCACAATAATAAATAAGCGCATTAGAAAAGTGCCATAGAAAATCCCAGGGAGAAAGTAATTTCTGGCCAGCAGTGTCTGGAAGGTTTCATCGGGAGGTGAGGATGAATAAAAGCAATTGACAGTTTTCCTTTTCCAACCTCCATTTTTACAGCAAATCTTCGTCCAAGAAGATACACTCTTGAGTGATTATTTGGATTCCTTCAGCCTTATTTCTCCTTGAAAAGTTCATTGTCTACTTTTTCTTTTTAATATTCATGATTAATTTTAAATAGCAATAGTTTCCACAAGTCAGTTTTGTGTGAGTATTTTATTGTCAAAGAATGGAGATATTACGGTTATTTATGGCATTTTACATCTTCAGTATGAATTCTTGTGACAATTTTTCTATCTGTAAGGGAATACTCTTCAACTTTCCTCATAAAAACCAAATTAAACCCAACACACACACACACACACAAACACCACAAACACACAAAAACACGCACACAGTCTCAGCTTCTAAACAAGAATCTACATCAATAATTTTTAAGTGACTTGTTTTCTTGAGGGCAGAGCCATGATGGCAGAGCCATGATGGCAGAGTGAGAGCAACAACTCACCTAAGCTCTTGGACAAACTCCTTCAGATACCTCTGAAAGGAGAATCTAACCAAATTTTGGAGGTGCGGAATCCAGTGGGAGACAGACTGAATTGGGAGCCCAGGACAGACTGGAAGGTCCACAGGAGGGATCTGTTCTGCGGGGGTGAGTCCACAGTGCACAGTGCAGCATGTCCAACACAGAAAGAGGAAGGGCCCCCGGGAAACCTGAGACAGTGGCAGCTGAGGGTGGGAGACCAGCAGAGCCAAAGGAGTGGAGGCGGCAGTCACTGAGAGCCATATCAGCACAGCAACTCCTGAGACTTTCAGCCTGCAGATTAAACATTGGTAAGTCACCTACTTGAACTTCTGGGAACCAGGATGGCAGAGTGATCAGTAAATACTCTCTCCTCCCCCTTTGATGACCTTGAAAGAACTATAAAATATTTCCCCAGAAAAATCCTAGATCAGCGGAAACAGCAGAGGGGGCAAATAGTGTCATAACACATGAGGCTAGGAAAATAGCTAAGAGAGATTATTCCTACTGTGGAGGAGGCAAACTGGAAGGACAGAGGACCCAGGGCAGAGGAAACTTGCACTAGGACCCAGGCAAGCCTCAGTGCCAGGAGGGGAGCCACAGGAGAGGTAGGGACTCGAAATAGCATCTAGGCATGCCTCAGCACTCCAGAGTAAATGAGAAGAAAATAGGACAGCTGTGATCACCATCCACTGAGCTTGCCTTTGTCTCAGTTCAGCTGAGGAGATCTCCCATGATCAGAGCACCCCTCCCCCACATGTAACAAGCTAACCCCAGGGCTGATCGGGGAAACACAAAACAAAAACCTGCTCTTAGCTTTTTCACACAAGTCAGCTCAACACCAAGTTCTGCAGATTTTAACTGAAAGAACCAGAAGCCACAACACACAAACGCTATCATGAAAAAGAAAAAGAAGAAGAGTGAAAAAACCATAGAATCTTTCCATGAAGACAAGAACCAAAATACAAATACCAAAGAGGTAAGTACTGAGACTGTACTTCCATCTGAAACTTCAGAAGGGACTATGAACTGTTCGCATGCACAAACATTTCTCTTGAAACAGCTGAAGAAAGAAATAGAAGAAAAATTGGCCAATGATTTTAAAATTATAGAAAAAGAATTCACTTTGAGAACATCTCTTTGAAAAGGAAAATTTAATAAATGGAAAAGGGAGTACAAAAATTAACTAGGGAAAATAACTCCTTAATAGGAACAATTGGTCAAATGGAAAAGGAAACACAAAACCTAACTGGGAAAATTAGTCAAATGGAAAAGGAAGTACAAAAATTAACTGGAGAAAATAACTTCTTAAAGGGAAAAATTAGACAGATGGAAAAAGAGATGAAAAAGTTAACTGAAGAAGACAATTTGATAAAGATTAGAATTGGGCGAGTAGAAACTAATGACTCAATGAGACAGCAAGAATCAGTCAAACAAAATCTAAAGAATGAAAAGATAGAAGAAAATGTAAAATGTCTAATTGGAAAAACAATTGACCTGGAAAACAGATACGGGAGAAAAAATTTAAGAATTATTAGCCTTCCAGGAATCTATAATGAAAAAAAGAGTCTGGACACTATCTTCCAGGAAATCATCAAGGAAAACTGCCCAGAAGTGCTAGATCCAGAGGGCAAAATAGTCATTGAAAGAATCCACCATTCACCTCCCAAAAGGGATCCCAAATTCAGAACCCCAAGAAATGTCGTTGCCAAATTCCAGAACTGTCAAGTGAAGGAGAAAATACTACAGGTAGCCAGAAAGAAGCAATTCAAATATCAAGGAGCTACAGTCAGGATCACACAGGACCTTGTAGCTTCTACATTAAAAGATTGAACTGGAATCCAATATTCCGTACGTCAAAGGAGTTGAGACTACAACCAAGAATCAACTATCCAGCAAAGTTCAGCATAACATTCCAGGCAAAGAGATGGTCATTCAATGAAGTAAGGGATTTCCAGACCTTCCTAACAAAAACTCCAGAACTTAATAGACAATTCAATTTTCAAATGCAGGGCTCAAGAGAAGCATAAAAAGGTAAACGGGGGGAGGGGGGAACAAAACTTGTTATTCAATTTGGGCAAACTGTTTATCTCCCTATAAGGGAAGATGATACTGTTAATTTTGAGAGTTGTGCATCTATTATGAAGTATAAAAAGGATATACACAGAGGGAATGGGTATAAAGTAAATGATGTTATGTTACAATATGATTTAAGTAAGCAAAGGGATTGTAACAGGAGGTGTGTAAAGGAGGAAGCAGAAAATGTAAATTACATCACAGGAAGAATGATAGAAGAATTGTGATGGAGGGAAAGAGGGGAGGGAGATGAGCAGTTTCAGAGGTACTCTTATCTGATTTGTTTCAAGGAGGGAACAATAAACTTAAGCAGATAATCCTAACTAGCTCTATAGGCAGTAGGATGGGAAGGGAGAAGAAAGAGGAGGGAAGCTAAAAGGGAGGGAAAAAGCAGTAAGGGTAAAAGGGAGTAAAAGGGAGGGGGGCTAAAAGAAGGAAGGGAAGGGTTCAGGAGGAGGTGGTGAAAAGTGAATACTATTGAGGAGGGGAAGGGAGACAGGAGAGCTAAAAGCACAAATGATGGGAAAGAGGATGGAGGGAAATACACAGATGATAAACATAACTGTGAATGTGAATGGAATGAACTCTCCCATAAAATGGAGGCATATAGCAGAATGGATTAAAAGCCATAATCCAACAATATGTTGTTTACAAGAAACACATTTGAAACAGGGGGATACACAAAGGCTAAAGGTAAAAGGTTGGAGCAGAATATATTGTGCTTCAGCTGATGTAAGAAAAGCAGGAGTAGTAATCCTAATCTCAGACAAAGCAAAAGCAGAAATAAATCTAATCAAAAGAGATAAGGGTGGAAACTATATCCTGCTAAAAGGCATCATAGACAATGAAACAATATTACTAAGCATTTATGCTCCAAGTGGTATAGCATCCAAATCCTTAGAGGAGAGGTTGGGGGATTTGAAGGAAGAAGTTGACAGCAAAACTATACTAGTGGGGGACCTCAACCTCCCCCTCTCTGAACTTGATAAATCTGACCTCAAAATAAACAAGGAATAGGTTAAGGAGGTAAATAAAACTGTGGATAAGGTAGATATGATAGATCTCTGGAGAAAATTGAATGGAAATAGAAAGGAATATACCTTTTTCTCAGCGGTACGTGGTAAATTTATGAAAATTGACCATGTACTAGGACATAAAATCCTCACAGTCTGGTGCAGAAAGGCAGAGATAATCAAGGCATCCTTCTCAGATCATAATGCAATAAAAATTACATGTAATAAAAGGCCATGGAAAGATAAACCAAAAATCAATTGGAAACCAAATAATCTAATCCTAAAGAAGGAGTGGGTTAAAGAAGAAATCATAGAAACAATCAACAGCTTAATTCAAGAGAATGACAATAATGAGACAACCCACCAAATCTTATGGGATACTGAAAAAGCAGTTCTTAGGGGAAGTTTCATATCTTTGAATGCCTACATAAAAAAATAGAGAAAGAGGAGACCAATGACTTGGGCATGCAGCTGAAAAGGCTAGAAAAAGAACAAAACCGAAAATCCCCAAGTAAATACCAAATTAGAAATACTGAAAACCAAAGGAGAGATTAATAAAATAGAAATTAAGAAAACTATTGAATTAATAAATAAAATCAATAGTTGGTTTTATGAAAAAACTAATAAGATTGATAAAATTTTGGTAAATTTGATTTAAAAAAAGAAAGAAGAAAATCAAACTACTAATATTAAAAATGAAAGGTATGAACTCACCTGCAATGAGAAGAAAATGGAAACAATAACTAGAAATTACTTTGCCCAACTTTATGCCCACAAATTTGATAATCTAAACGAGATGGATGAGTATGTTAAAAACTACAAATTGCCCAGATTAACAGAAGAGGAAGTTGAATACTTAAACAACCCCATCTCATAAAAAGAAACTGAGCAAGCCATCAATGAACTCCCTAGGAAAAAATCTCCAGGGCCAGATGGATTTAAAAATGAATTCTATCAAACATTTAAAGAACAGTTAATTCTAATACTACATAGACTATTTTTGAAAATTTGGAAAGAAGGAATCCTCCAAAATTCTTTCTATGACACAAATATGGTTTTGATACCTAAACCAGGAAGAGACAAAATGGAGAAAGAAAATTATAGACCAATTTCTCTAATGAATATAGGTCGAAGCATTTTAAATAAGATTTTGGCAAAAAGAATACAGCAATTTATGAGAATAATACAGTATGATCAGGTAGGATTCATACGAGGAATGCAGGGCTGGTTCAATATTAGGAAAACTATTAGAATTATTGATCATATCAACAACAAAACTAACAAAAACCACATGATTATCTCAATAGATGCAGAAAAAGCTTTCGGCAAGATACAACACCCATTCCTATTAAAAACATAGGAGAACATAGGAATAAAGAGAACTTTTCATAAAATAATAAGCAGTATCTACCTAAAACCTTCAGCAAGCATTATATGCAATGGGGATCAGATCCAATAAGATCAGAGGTGAAACAAGGATGTCCATTATCACCACTATTTTTCAATATGATACTAGAAATGTTACTTGTGCCAATTAGACAAGATAAAGAAATTGAAGAAATAAGAACAGGCAAAGAAAAACTAAGTTTTCATTCTTTGCAGTTGATATGATGATATACTTAGAGAATTCCAGAGATTCAAGTAAAAAACTACTTGAAATAATAAAGTTGCAGGTTACAAAATAAATGCGCACAAACCTTTTGTATTCCTATATATTAGCAACAAAGTCCAACAGCAAGAGATAGAAAGAGAAATCCTATTTAAAGCTAGGGTAGACACTATAAAATACTTGGGAATTTACCTGCCAAAACAAACCCAGGGACTATGTGAACATAATTACAAACCACTTTTTTGCACAAATAAAGTCAGATTTAAGTAAGTGGAAAAATATCAGTTGCTCATGGTTAGGCCCAGCTAATATAATAAAAATGACAATTCTACCTAAATTAATTTACTTATTTAGTGCCATACCAATTAAACTATCAAATAATTATTTTCTAGAGTTGGATAAAATAATATCAGAATCATCTGGAAGAAAAAAAAGGTCCAGAATATCAAAGGAACTAATGAAAAGAAATGCTAGGGAAGGTGACCTAGTGCTACCAGATCTCAAATTGTACTATAAAGCAGCAAGTATCAAAACCATTTGGTACTGACTAAGAAACAGAAGGGTAGACAAGTGGAATATACTTGCAGCTCAAGACATAGTAGGCAAGGCATATAGCAAGCTCCTGTTTGATAAACCCAAGGACCCCAGCTTCTGGGATAAGAACTCCCTGTCCAACAAAAATTTCTGGGAATACTGGATAACAGTGTGGTAGAAACTAGGCATAGACCCACGCCTGACACCATAGACAAGAATAAAGTCCAAATGGGTACATGATCTAGGTATAAAGATTGATATTATGGATAAATTGGAGGAGCAAGGAATAGTGTATTTATCAGATTTATTGAAAAGGGAAGAATTTTTGACTAAAGAAGAGATAGAAAGCATTATGAAATGCAAGGTGGATAATTTTGATTAAATTAAACTGAAAAGTTTTTGCACAACCAAACCCAATGCAACCAAAATTCAGAGGGATGTAGTAAATTGGGAAAGAATTTTTACAGCTAATCTCAGGGATAAAGGCCTCATTTCTAGAATATATAGAGAAGTGAGTCGAAGGTACAACTATACAAGTCATTCCCCAATTGATAGATAGTCAAAGGATATGAACAGGCAATTTTCAGAGGAAGAAATTAGATATATCTATAATCATATGAAAAAATGCTCTAAATCACTTTTGATTAGAGAGATGCAAATCAAAACAACTCTGTAGTACCATACCTATAAGATTGGCAAACATGACAGAACAATGATAAATGTTGGAGAGGTTGTGGGAGAGTTGGAACACTAATTCATTGTTGGTGGAGCTGTGAGCTCATCTAACCATTCTGGAGAGCAGTTTGAAATTATGCCCAAAGGGCTACAAAAATATCCATACCCTTTGATCCAGCAATATCGCTACTAGGACTGTATCCCCAAGAGATCATAAAAATGAGAAAGGGTCCCACATGAACAAAAATATTTATAGCAGCACTGTTTGTAGTTGCCAAAAACTGGAAATCAAGGGGATGCCCATCAACTGGAGAATGGCTGAATAAATTATAGTATACGAATGTAATGGAGTACCATTGCACCATTAGAAATGATGAGCAAGAAGACTTCAGAGAGGCCTGGAAGGACTTATATGACCTGATGCTGAGCAAAAGGAGCAGAACCAGAAGAATTTTGTGCACAGAAATGACCACAGTGTGCGAGAGTTTTTTCTGGTAGACTTGGAACTTTGTAATAACGCAAGAACTTAAAAAAAAAAAATTCCTAATGGTTTTCTAAGGCAAAATGCCTTCCACACTCAGAGAAAAAACTTTGGAATTCATTTGCAGAATGCAGCAGATCATGTTTGTGTGTGTGTGTGTGTGGTGTGTGCGCGCGCACGCATGTGTGTGTATTATGTTTTGATTTGTTATGTAATTTCTTCCATTTATTTTAATTTATCTACACAGATTGACTATAGTGAAAACGTATTCAATAGGAAAGTATACGTAGGTCCTATACAGAATTGTATGCCATCTTGGGGAGGGGGGGGTGGGGGGGTAAGCATGGGGGGGTAAAAATCTAAGTTTTATGGTAGTGATTGTAGAACATTAAAAAATAAATAAAAAAATTTCTAAGTGAAGTGTTAGATGAAATTTATATACTACATTATGGTCTGTAGGTTAAATTAAATACTGCTGGTTCTCTTAGCAAGAGAGTTTTCACAGCCTATTATGCAAACAGAATTCTTTATTTCCCGTTACAGTGAAATTTTAAACCTGGAAAGTATATTAGAGATCAACTGGAGCACCCAAATTTTATTCATTTGTTCATTTATTCATCTCAAAAATGTTTCCTTGATTCCTTTTTAATTGATTTCTTATTTCTATTTTTTCCATTTAAAAGTACTTTTCCAATTACCTGTATATTGTTGTAAACATACACTTTAATAAGATTTTGAGTTCCAAATTTTTTCTTCTCCCTCCTCCTCCCCACTCCAAGATCTGATTTAGGTTTTATATGTACAATCATATTAAACACATTTCCACATTAGTCATGTTGTGAAAGAAGTATCAGAAGAAAAGGCAAAGACCATAAGAAAGAAAAAAACGTGAATATAGTATATTTTGATCTGCATTCAGACTCCATAGTTCTTTCTCTGGATGAAGTTAGCATTTTCAATCATGAGTTTTTGAAATTTTCTTGGATCATGGTATTTCTAAGAAAATCTAAGGTTCTCATAGTTCACCTCATAATGATGCTCTTATTGTGTACAGTATTCTCCTGGTTCTGCTCACTTCACTCAGCATCAATTCATTTAAGTCTTCTGAGGTTTTTCTGAAATCCACCTGCTGATCCTTTGTTATAGAACAATAGTATTCCATTGCATTTTTTCAGCCATTCTCCAGTTGGTGGGCACCCGATCAATTCCTAATTCTTTGCCACCACAAAAAGAACTGCTATAAATATTTTGGTGCATGTGGGTTCTTTTCGCTTTTTTATGATTTCTTTGGGATAAAGACCTAAAAGTTATGACTGCTCAAAGGATATACACAGTTTTATAGCCTTTTGGGAATAGTCCCAAATTTTTCTCTAAGATGGTTGGAGCAATTCACAACTCCACCAGCAGTGCATTATTGTTCCAATTCTCCCACATCTCCAATACATATCATTTTCTTTTTTTGCCCTATTAGCCAAGATGCTAAGTTTGATGTAGTACCTCACAGCTATTTTAATTTGCATTTCTTTAATCAATAGTAATTTAACATATTTTTCATTTAACTATATATAGATTTTATTTATTCAACTGCAAACTGCCTGTTCATATTTTTTGATCATTTAGTAATTGGGGAATAGCTTGTATTATAAATTTGACTCAGTTCCTCTATATATGTGAGAAATGAGGCCTTTGTCAGAAACACTGGCAGCAAAAATTTTTTCGCAGCTTTCTGTTTTCCTTCTAATCTTAGTTGGATTGCCTTTGTGCAAAACCTTTTTAACTTAATTTAATCAAAATTATTCATTTTGCATTTTATCATGTTTCTATCTCTTGTTTGGTCATAAATTCCCCCTTCTCCATGGATCAGACGGGTTAACTATGCCTTGCTCTCCTAATATACTTACAGTAATATCCCGTATGTCTAAATCATGTAGCTGTTTCATTTGGGTACAGGATGTGATATGTTGGTCTATGCCTGTTTAATACCATACTGTTTTCCAATTTTGTCTTCACCTTCTGAAAAATAGTGAATTCTTATCTCAGAAACTGGAGTCTTTGGGTTTATCAAATAGTAGATTACTATCATCATTTAATACTATGTCTTTTTTACCTAAACTTTCTCACTGACCTACCACTGAATTTCTTAGCCAATACCAACTAGTTGTGATTATTGCCACTTTATTTTTTTCTTTATTTATTTTTATTTTATTTATTTTTTATTCAACTTTTTACATTCATTTTCACAAAATTTTGGGTTCCAAATTTTCTCCCTTTTTATCCCCTCCCCCAACCCAATACACCAAGCAATCTAATTTTCCCTATCACCAATCTAACCTCTCTTCTATCATCCCTCCCTTCTCTTGTCCCCTTCTTCTCTTTTGTCCTGTAGGGCCAGATGACTTTCGATTCCCCATTACCTGTATATCTTATTTCCTAGTAGCAAGAACAATACTAAACAGTTGTTCCTAAAACTTTGAGTTCCAAATTCTCCCCATCCCTCCCTCCCCACCCATTCCCTTTGGGAAGGCAGGCAATTCAATATAGGCCCTATCTGTGTAGTTTTGCAAATGACTTCGATAATAGTCGTGTTGTGTAAGACTAACTGTATTTCCCCTCTGTCCTTTCCTGCCCCCCATTGTTTCTATTCTGTCTTTTGATCCTGTCCCTCCCCGAGTGTTGACTTCAAATTGCTCCCTCCTCCCATTGCCCCACCTTCCATCATCCCCCCACCTTGCTTATCTCCTTCTTCCCCACTTTCCTGTATTGTAAGATAGGTTTTCATACCAAAATGAGTGTGCATTTTATTCCTTCCTTTAGTCGAATGCGATGAGGGTAAACTTCTTGTTTTTTTTTTTCTCTTTCTCAGCTCTCCTCTTTTTCCCTCCACTAAAAAGTCTCCTGCTTGCCTCTTGAATGAGATATAATTTACCGCATTCCATTTCACCCTCTTTGCTCCCACTACATTTCTCTCTCACCATTTACCTTAATTTCTTTTAAGATATGGTCCCATCCTACTCAATTCACTCTGTGCTCTCTGTCTCTGTGTGTGCATGCTTGTGTGTATGTATGTGTGTGTGCGTGCATGCATGTACATGTGTGTGTGCGTGTGTGTGTGTGTACATCTGTGTGTGGTCCCACCAACTACCCAGATACTGAAATGTTTTAAGAGTTACAAATATTGTCTTTCCCTGTATGAATGTAAACAGTTCACTTCTGGTAAGTCCCTTATGACTTCTCTTTGCTGTTTACTTTTTCATACTTCTTCTCATTCTTCTGTTTGAAAGTCAAATTTTCTTTTCAGCTCTGGTCTTTTCATCAAGAATGATTGAAAGTCCTCTGTTTCATTGAAAGACCATATTTTCCCCTGAAGTATTATACTCAGTTTTGCTGGGTGGGTGATTCTTGGTTTGAGTCCTAGTTCCTTTGACTTCTGGAATATCCTATTTCACGCCCTTTGATCCCTTAATGTAGAAGCTGCTAGATCTTGAGTAACCCTGATTGTATTTCCACAATACTGGAATTGTTTCTTTCTAGCTGCTTGTAATATTTTCTCCTTGACCTGGAAATTCTGAAATTTGGCCACAATGTTCCTAGGAGTTTCTCTTTTTGGATCTCTTTCAGGCGATGATGGATGGATTCTTTCAATACTTATTTTGCCCTGTGGTTGTAGAATCTCAGGGCAGTTTTCCTTGATAATTTCATGGAAGATGATGTCTAGGCTCTTTTTTTGATCATGACTTCCAGGTAGTCCCATAATTTTTAAATTGTCTCTCCTGGATCTATTTTCCAGGTCAGTTGTTTTTCCCATGAGATATTCCACATTCTCTTCCATTTTTTCATTCTTTTGGTTTTGTTTGATGATTTCTTGGTTTCTCAGAAAGTCATTTGACTCCATCTGTTCCATTCTAATTTTGAGAGAACTATTATCTTCAGTGAGCTTTTGAACCTCTTTTTCCATTTGGCTAATTCTGCTTTTGAAAGCATTGGCTTTTTGAACCCCTTTTGCCAATTGAGTGAGCCTATTTTTCAAGGTGTTATTTTCTTCAGCATTTTTTTGGGTCTCCTTTACCAAGGTATTGACCCATTTTTCATACTTTTCTTGCATCTCTCTTATTTCTTTTCCCAGTTTTTCCTCCACCTGTCTAACTTGCTTTTCAAAATCCTTTCTGAACTCTTCCAAGGCCTGAGCCTACCCGACATCCCCCTGGGATGTCTGGTGTGCCGAGGCCCCGCCCTCCACATCTTTCCCTGATGGCAAGAATATGTCCTCGCCCTCGTCAGATCCGAAAGTCGGGATCATTTGCATCTGTTCAAAAAAAACTCTCTATAGTCTTATTTTTCTTCCCTTTTCTAGGCATTTTCCCAGCCAGTTACTTGACTTCTGAGATTCCTGTCCACCCCTGCCTAGATCCGCCCAGCTAGTGCTTGGGGTCTGAGATTCAAATGGGCTTTCCTTGGCGGGAGCGGCTGCTATTCAATGTGAGCTTAAGTTCTGGTGCTCAGGTGGGGGCATGGCCGCCTCCCAGGCTCAGTTCCCTCAGGGGCTTTATGCAGAAACCTTCAGTAATGGGGTAGGGCCATCTCCCAGGCTCAGTTCCCTCAGGTGCTTTATGCAGAGACCTTCAGTAATGGGGCAGGTGGGGGCACGGCCATCTCCCAGGCTCAGTTCTCTCAGGGGGTTTATGCAGAGACCTTTGGTAAGGGCCCTGAACTTCTGCCTGCTTGGGGACTCCCAGGCTATCACTGCTGCCTCTGCCTCTGCTGCTCCCTCTGTCGCTGCCTCCCGAGGGGGCCGGAGCCATAGAGACACCCCGCTCCCGTCTCGGCCAGCCCTGATGTCTCTCTCACTGACCTGTAGCATCTGTGGGTGGAGGGACCTTCCCTGCCGCCGGAGATTCTGTCCCTGTAGCCTGCTTGGATATACTCCTCTGGGGCCATGGCCAGGGCAACTCAGGTGTGGGCTCCGCTTTCTGGGGTGCAATGGACCCCTGAGGACCGCTCTCCAGGGCTCTCTTGAATGGAAATATTTTCCACTGTGTTTCTGCGTGCCTTGCAGTGCTCCAGAATTCGTGGGGAGTTCTTCTTGCAGGAAATATATGGGCTGTGGGTTCGGAGCTAGCATATGTGAGTCTTTCTACTCCGCCATCTTGGCTCCACCCCCGATTATTGCCACTTTAAATGATATACTTTTATGTATGTTACAGCTAGTCCACTTTTCTTTGCATTTTTCATCAATTCCCTTGATATTCTTGATATTTTGTTCTTTTTAAATTTTTTGAATATCCCCCACTTAATAGTACTTTGTTCTTTCCAATTACCTGTAAGGATAGTTTTCAACATTCACTTTTATAAGATTTAGAATTCCAATCTTCCCCCACCAATTTGCTTATGATATCATCATTTATGTCTAAATCATGTGCCCATTTTGACCTTATCTTGGTATTCTATACAACATTGTCTATGCTATTTCTAATAGCTTTTTAGTTGATTCTCAAGGATTCTCTCAGTATACCATCATATCATCTGTAAAGAGTGATAGTTTTATTTCCTCCCTTGCCTATTGTAATTCCTTCCATTTTTTTCTTCTCTTATTGCTAACTAACATTTCTAGTACAATATTTCATTCTTGTTTCACTCCTGATCTTATTAGGAATGCTCCTAGCTTATCCCAATTATATATGTTTGATGATGGTTTTAGAAAGATACTGCTTATGATTTTAAAGAATGTTCTCTTTATTCCAATGTTCTTTAGCATTTTAAATAGGAATGGATGTTTTACTTTGTCAAACCTTTTTCTGCATCTATTGAGATAATAATTTGATTTCTGTTAGTTTTATTATTGACATGGTCAATTATGCTGATAGTTTTCTTAATATTGAATCAGTCCTGCCTTCCTGGTATAAATTCCACCTCTTCATAATGTTTCATTCTCATGATAAATGGCTATAATCTCTTTGCTAATATTTTATTTAAAAAAATTTGTATCAAAATTCATTAGAGAAATTGGCCTCTAATTTTCTTTCTTGGTTTTGGCTCTTCCTGGTTTTGGTATCAGCACCATATTTGTCTGACAAAAAGAATTTTGGATGACTCCTTCTTCACTTGTTTTTCTAAAAGTTTATATGGTATTGGAATTAATCATTCTTTAAATGTTTGGTACAGTTAACTTGTAAATCCATCTTCCCCTAGAGATTTTTTCTTAGGGAGTTCATTGATGATTTGTTCAATTTCTTTTTCTGAAATAGGGTTAGGTATTTTATTCCTCTTCCATTAATCTGAGTATTTTATATTTTTGTAAATATCCATCCATTTTACTTAGATTGTCAGATTTATTGGCACACAACTAGGAAAAGTAGTTCCTAATTATGCTTTAATTTCCTCTTCTTTGGTAGAAAATTCACCTTTTCCATTTTTAAATTTTTTTTATTTTTCATTTTTAACATAGTTCATATCACATAAAACAATTCCAACTTTTGGTTAGGTGATACTTCTTTTTAAAGCATTTGCAATATAGACCCCAAAATAAATTGTTTTAAGCATTAACCAACTGAGACACAAATAATATTTATGCATGCTAACTTCACAAGCCCGTGACCTAAATGACTCCACAGTATTACTAAGAACTAAAGGACTCTAACTTATTGCTGTTGATCTAAAGTCCTAAGCCTAATAGCTTAATTTTACACTTAACCTTGGATGTTCCCCTACCAACAATTGATAATTTAATAGATCTGATATTAAGTTTACAAACCTTTTTTACTATAGGAATTGGCCACTAAGAGTAGGGACATTGCAGACTCAACTTCATGTCAGTTCCAGGTAGGAGTAGGTTGTCAACTTGCATTCAGTCAGGCTTAAAGTCTGCCAGGTGTCAGTGGAGAAATTGAGTGAGGAGAATCCTACCTCAGCCAGGCTGAACAGCCGATCTCCCACATTTCCCATTGCAACACATTTTTCAGTTCATACCAGCATCTCACTGGCTTACTGGCATCATGGATTGGAGGCTCAGACCACCTTTCTTGCTATTCATATCTGGAGTTAGACTCTGAAGAACAGTCACTTAATAGTCCCATAGCATCTTAAAATAGCAAGTCACAATAACCAGGTGTCAAATATGACTATAATTTCACTTTGGCTAAGGAATATCTTTTGAGGCAAGTCTTAAGTGGCTTACATGCCTTTCTATTCATGTTCTGGTTCTTGATTAAATAGCAATCACATAATCAAATTCACCATTAAAACCTTAACTTTTTCAGAAATGCCAAATTTTACCCCAGGTTACCTGCCTCTAGGAAATTTAGACTAAAATTCTTTTCCCCAAACTAAAGATGTCATTGATTTATTCTCAGTAATTAATTTAGTCAGATGTTGTAATACTAATTGCTTTTACATCACTTTGTAACATGTCCAATTTTTCTCCCCATCACTCCCCTCCCCCTGCATCCTAATACCTTGCATTCTGATTACTCCTTCCCTCAATGTACCCTCCCTTCTATCACATCCTACCCTTCCCTTATCCCCATCTTCTCTCTTTTCTTGTAGGGCAAAATGAATTTCTATACCCCATTCCTGTATTTCTTATTTCCCAATTATATGCAATAAAAGTTCTCAACATTCATTACTAATACTTTGAATTTCAACTTCTCTCCCTCCCTCCCCCACCCCACTGAGAAGGCAAGCAATTCAATACAGACTAAATGTGTGCCGTTTTGCAAAAGACTTCCATAATAATCATGTTATGCAATACCAACTATATTGCCCTCTATCCTACTCTAACTCCCCTTATTTAGTTTTATTTTTTTTGTTCCCTCATTTGACCTTGTCCCTTCCCAAACATGTTTATTTCTAGTTACTCCCTTCTCCTATTTGCCCTCCCTTCCATCATTCCCCTCACTTCACTTGTCACCTCCTCCCCTACTTTCCTGTGGTCTAAGATAGATTTTCCTATTTGCCCTCCCTTCCATCATTCCCCTCACTTCACTTGTCACCTCCTCCCCTACTTTCCTGTGGTCTAAGATAGATTTTCATATCAAATTTAGTAAGCATGTTATTCCCTCCTACAGCCATATGTGGAGAGAATAGCTTCACTTTTCCCCTCTCCCATTTGCCCTTTTCTCCTCCATTGAACAAGATTTTTCGTATCTCTTTTATGAGTTTTATAGCCTGCCTCATTCCATTTCTCCCTTTCTCTTCCCAGTATTTTCCTCATTCACTGCTTAATTTTTATTTTATTGTGTGTGTGTCATCTCTTATCATCTCTTCTGATTCAACACAACCTGTACTTTCTGTCTGTATATGTATGTGTGTGTGTGTGTATACAATCCCTCTACCCACCCAAATACTGAGAAGCAATTCAAGTGTTATAAATGTTTTCTTTCCATGTAGGAATGTAAACAGTTCAGCTTTAGAAAGCCTCTTTATGATTTATCTTTCCTGTTTACCTTTTCATGCTTCTCTTGATTCTTGTGTTGGAAAGTCAATTTTTCTATACCGTTCTGGTCTTTTCCTCAAATGAATGCTTCAAAGTCCTCTATATCATCAAATGACCATTTATTCCCTTGAAGTATTATACTCAGTTTTGCTGGGTAGGTGATTCTTGGTTTTAATCCCAGTTCCTTTGACTTCTGGAATATCCTATTCCAAGCCCTTCAATCCATTCATGTTGAAGCTGCCAGATTCTGTTTTATCCTGATTGTATTTCCACAATACTCAAATTGTTTCTTTTTAGCTGCTTGCAGTATTTTCTCCTTGATTTGAGAACTCTGAAATTTGGGCACAATATTCCTAGGAGTTTCTCTCTTTGGGTTTATTTCAGGAGGTGATCAGTGGATTCTTTCAATATTTACTTTGCCCTCTGGTTCTAGAATATCAGGGCAGTTTTCCTTGATAATTTCATGGAAGATAATGAGTAGGCTCTTTTTTTTGATCATAACTTTTAGGTAATCCCATAATTTTTAAATCGTTTCTCTTGGATCTATTTTCCAGGTCAGTTGTTTTTCCAAAGAGATGTTTCACATTATCTTCTATTTTTTTCAGACTTTTGGTTTTTTTTTTTTAACTGCCTGGTTTATCTCATAGTCATTCATTTCCCTGAACTCAGTTCTCTCTTTCAATGAATTATTTTGTTCAGTGAGCTTTTGAAACTTCTCATACATTTGTCTAATTCTGCTTTTTAAAGTCTCCTTCTCCTCACTGGCTTTTTGGACCTCTTTTCCCAATTTTGTTAGCCTCTTTTTAAAGGTGGTATTTTCCTCAGCATTTTTTTTATTCTCCTTTACTAAGCTGCTAACTCTCTTTTCAAGCTCTTCTATTGCCTAAGCCTAGTTTAAGATCCCTTTGGAGGCCCTGGAGGCAGGGGCTTTGAATTCCTCTGACAGTATCCCTTATTCTTCCTCATCAGGAAGGATGGGAGGAGACACCTGTTCCCCAAGAAAGTTACCTTCTATGGTCTTATTTTTTCCCTTTTTTTGGCATTTTCTCAGTCCATTACTTGACATCTGAGTTTCCTCTCCACAACCACCTCACCTCCAGTTCCTACAAACCAGCACTGGGGGCTGAGATTCAGAGGAGCTGCTCCAATCCCTCAGTGGCTTTAGGCAGAGACAGGGCCTCTATTCAATGTGAAGTTAAGATCAGCTGCTCAGGTGGGGGCAGGGCTGCCACACAGGGCTCAGTTCTCTCAGTGGCTTTACAATGAGACCTTCAACAATGGATGCAGGCTAGTGCCTGCTTTGGGAGCCCCCATCAACTGCTGCCTCTGCTGCTGCCACCTGAGGAGGCCTGAGTTATGGGGACACCCTGCTCTCTTCTTGACCAGCCAAAAAAGCATTCTCACTGATCTTTATGCCTGTGGATTGAGGGATCTGCGCTGCCACTGGAGATTCTGTCCCTAAATTCTACTTGGTTCTGCTCCTCCCTGTGCTGCATGGCCAAGGCTGAGCTGGGCTCTGCTCTGCATCTGGAGCAACAGACCTTTCCCATCAATCTTTAAGGTCACCCTGGTGTAGAAATCTCCTCCACTTCCTTGTTCTGTGGCTTCTGCTGCTCTAGAATTTGTTGAGAGTCCTTCTTTACAGGTGTTTTATGGGCTGTGGGGGGAGAGGTAGTGTATGTGTGTCTTTCTACTCTGTCATCTTGGCTCTGCCCCTGCCCTCCTTTTTCATTTTTGATACTGGAAATTTGGTTTCCTTTTTTAAAAAAATCAAATTAATCAAAGGTTTATCTATTTTATCATTTTAAAAAATACAACCAACTCTTAGATTTATTTATTATTTCAATAGTTTTCTCATTTTCAGCTTTATTAATATCTCCTTTGATTTTCAGAATTTCTAATTTGGTATTTGATTGGGAATTTTTAATTTGTTCCTTTTTTAGCTTTCTTAGTTGCATGTTGACTTCATTAATCTCTTTTTTCTCCATTTTATTCATGTAAACATTTAGAGATGTAAAATTTCCCCTAAAACTGACTTGGCTACTTCCCATAAATTTTGATATTTGTTTTATTATTGTCATTCTCTTTGATGAAGTTATTGATTGTTTCCATAATTTGTTGTTTGGCCTCACTTCTTCTCTAGTATTAGATTATTTGGTTTCTAATGTTTTTTTAGCCTACCTTTCCACGGCCTTTATGTTATCTGTAATTTTCATTGCATCATTATCTAAAAAAAAAAGACAAAAAAACCCCCCAAAAAACTATATATGAGATTTCTGCCTTCCTGAATTTATTTGATTGTGATGCTTTTATGCCCTAATACATAATCAATTTTTGTTTAGGTGCCATGTACCTCTGAGAAAAAGATTCTATCTCAATTCAATTTTCTCTGGACGTCTATCATAACTAACTTTTCTGGGAAGAGCTCAGGCAACTTCTTGGCTTCTTTCCACCATCTTGGCTCTTCCTCACCTTTTAAATTTATATCCCAGTCATTTCAGAGCAAGGGGCATGGGAGGGAATACCTCTCTCCTGCCTAGCATTGAACCTTCTCCAGTAATAGAAAAATTAATTAATCAGTAATACAATGGTCAAATTGTTAGACATTATCCCAGTAACCACTCATTTCTCTAACTTGAAGACAACAGTAAACTTCTTGATCTATTCTCCAGGGCTATCATCTGTTTTCAAAATTTCTCAGAATTTACTTTTCTTTTAGAGTTCTATTCATTCACACGATTACTGTTATTACGCATAATGTTGCCTTAGCTCTTATTTCACTCTGTCTCAGATTATATAAATCTGACTAAGTTTCTATTAATTCCTCTATGTCCTCATTTCTTGCTACACAAAAGAATTCTCAGTGAGGAAAATTCTACCAATGCAAATTTGCATCTGTTCTGTAATGAGGGAGTATGGTACTTTAGAAAGAGCTCCAGAGGCAAAAGACTCCAGTTTAAATCTCGCCTCTCACATTTACTATTGCTGTCGTCCACACTTTGTTCTTGAAAATGACCAACGACATCATGATGGTTTTGTCTTGACTTAATCATGAATTAGATTTAAGTGAAGTAGAGTTGTGCAAAGTCATCAGCCTTAGTCTTCTCCAGAATCATCAAACTCCAGTGGCAAGGCAAAAACAAAGATGACTGAATCTTTGCCCAGGATGCAGTGAATGCTCTTGACTTTTTAAATTATGGTCTTTCCAGTATCAGTTTGTCAGAGGCAAAATTCCTTCAAAGATTAAAGGATAAGTAAAATGGGGAGGCAAAATATTACTCTAGGGGGAAATGAGATCTTTGACAAATTATTATCTCTACTCTTTTGTTTCTTCTGTAAAGAGAGAAAGGTTGGGGAATAAGGACTCCCTTTTCTTTATACTCTATGATTCAGTGATGCTGACTTCCTTCCTGTTCCTCTCATGACTCCATCTTGTGACTATTTGCATTTTTACTGGCAGTGTCCCATGTCTCAAATTCTCTCTCACATCTCCATCTTCTGACTTTCTTCAGGGCTCAACTAAAATCTCACCTTCTACAAGAGTAGCTGTTCTTTGTTTGTTTGAACTTTCCTTTATCTCTCCCACATTTAGCGCAATGATTGACCCATAATAGCTACTTGTCATAGCAAAAACTTGGCTCTGAGATCCCTTCAAGCTCTAGAGCTGTGATCCCTAAGTTGCCATATTGGGGGTGGTGGGAGGAGGAGAAGAGATATGATGTAGTAGAAAATATACTGTATTCAAAGTTAGAAGATATAGGTTCAAATCCTAGCCCTGACAGTCACTACCTGTGTGACCTTGGGCAATTAATTTTTACCTCTGAGACTCAGTTTCTCATATGTAAAATGAAGTTGTAAGTCTTTAAGGACATTTCCAACCACAGCTGTGTGAACCTATGGTCTTAAGAGTATCTTGAGGGATAAGATAGATTAAGTACCATGTCAAGGGTCACATAGCCAGTATAAGCCAGGCTTAAACTGAGTTCTTCATGATTCTAAGGCCATGTCTCTATCCATTAGATCAAACTGATTCTCATTATGTACAAGATTTCCTTCCTTAAATGATAATCCAAATTTGCTTCCAATTCTGCACTGCCACAGAATACTACTATAAGTATTTTTGTCTATGATACCCATTTTTTTTCATGTCTCTCATGTTCTGGGAGGTGGGGAGTGGTATATACCCAGTAGTAGACATCACTGAGTCAAAAGGTATTGTTAGTTTATTCACTTTTTTTGTACAGTTCCAAATTGTTTCCCAGTATGACTGAATCAATTAGTAACTCAAGGAACAAGAGGCTTTAATACATCTGTCTTCTCAAAACCCCATCAATGTTGATTATTTCCATTTTTTCATCTTTGTCAATTTTCAGGTTGTAAGATTAAGCATTTTGGGTTCTTATAATTTATTTTTATTAATAGTGATTTGCAGTATGCTATCAAATGTTAATTTTTAGCTTTCAATTTAAAAAAAATCGTATATTTGGAACATTTACCTATTAGGAAATAGGTCTTGATGTTTTATATCTGTGTCAATTTCTCATTTGTCTTGGATATCACATACTTAGTAATAATATTCAATGCATTAATTTACTTTACAGTTTCTCTTTACGCTTCACCTTAGAAACTTACAAAGATATATATGTGAATAGGGATGGAGCCAAGATGTCAGAGTAACAGCATGGACTTTCTAGAGCACTCCTCCCAAGTCCAGTCAAATCTCTATAAAAATGACTCTAAGAAAGTTCTGGAGATGCAGATTTCACAAAATGATGGAGTGAAGCAAATCTCCAGCCCAAGACTGCCAAGGTCGCTGAGAAGTGTCTACCATGCCACAGAGTAGGCAGGACTCAGTCCAGCATGGGTGGGTCCAGCATAGACAGAACCACAGCAGGCCTTGAGGAGACTGAATCTTTCACATCTGTGGTAGGTTCCAAACTTCAGGACCTCAAAACACTGAGGATAAATTGGAAGGTCAGTGGGCAAAGCCTGTGAGACCAGTGCAGAAGAGTGAAGTGGTCTGACCCCAGCTCCAGGGTGGCTGAGAGAGAAGGGGACAGAGGAACTCAGCAGAGGCAGCAGCAGCCACTGTTTCTGGAGTTCTAGGCCCACAAATTGTGAGGGGATCTAGTGGCAGGTAGTACACTCCCCCATCCCCAGTGGAAGCAGAGATCTACCTTGACAAAAAGTTCAGAAGTCAAGTGAATGGCTGAGAAAATGAGCAAAAACTGGAAAAAGAATCATGCTATAGAATCTTATTTTGGTGATGAGGAAGACCAAAACATGAAACCAAAAGGAAAACTCTTACACTACAGAAAAGTAGGGGAGAAGGAAATAAGTGTGGTGTGTAGGGGATGATAGAAAGGAGGGCAAATTGCAAGAGGGGGTAATTAGAAGTAAACACTTTGAGGAGGGACATGGTCAAAAGAGAGAATAGAATAAATGGGGGATAAGACTGGATGGAGGGAAATACAGTTAGTCTTTCACATCATGACTGTTATCAAAGTGTTTTGCGCAACTACACATGTATAATTTAAAGTGAATTGCTTGCCTTCTCAGTGGAGATGGATGGGGAGGGAGGAAAGGAGGGAAGCTGCAACTCAAAGTTTTAAAAATGAATGTTAAAAATTGTTTTTACATGCCACTGAGAAACAAGGAGTACAGGTAATGGGATATAGAAATCTATATTGCCCTGCAAGAAAATAGAGGAGATGGGAATAAGGGAAGACATAAATGTAATGGAAGGGAAGGCAGATTGGGGGAAGGGGTAATCAGAATGCACAATGTCTTGGGGTGGGGGGAGGGGAGAGATGGGGAGTAAATTTGGAACTCAAAATCTTGTGGGAATGAATGTTGAAAATTGAAAATAAATAAAGAAGAGGAAAAAAGGAGTAAAAAAAATATAGCTAATATTTTGATTTTACTTCTTTAATTTTCTTGATCTATTCTTTGGTTAACCTATTCATGTATGCAAAAGTATATTTTTATTATGTCAATTACTTTATGATTTCTGAATATCTGTGGTCTACTTTAAGGCATGAAACTAGAGGTCCATATATATATATATATATATATATATATATATATATACACATATATTTATATATATAAATATATATGTATATATACACATAGAAATATATATACATATATATACATGTATATGTATTTATAACTTCTCTGTATTGTCTATCTTATGCAAAGGGAAAAGAATGGCTAGAAATGAATTGGGCATGTTTTTCACAGTTGGAAGAAACATTGACATGCCATCACAGATCCATTTGAGTATTGAAAGGCAGTAATTCTCTAGTATGGACTTGGGTGCCTTTAGTACTTTCTCCTCCCGCCAACTTGGATCATAATGTTACTTAATGTCAATTCTTATATACAATTATATTGCCTGACCTATTATCATTTTAATAAATATAATTATGATGAAAAAGTTTGATGGAATGTCATCTTGTAGTATATAAAGAAGGAATAGTGTAGGAAATTGTATAAGTTTAGAGAGAGAAGAGGCCTTAGATGACCTATAATCATTGCTAATATTTATTACTTTTCTTCCCCCAAAATTAATTTATTTATTTTCAGTTGGCAACAATCACTTCCATAAGTTCCAAATATTCTCCCCCTTCCTCCCCAAGATGACTTGGACTCTTATATGGGTTCTGCCCATTTTCACATTAGGCATGTTTCATAGAGGAATTAAAACACATGGGAGAAACCAGGAGAAAAACAAAAGAAAATATAACATAGGAGAAAAACAGTTTGTTTTATTCTGCATTCCAACTCCATATTTCTTTCTCTGGATGTGGACAGCATTTTGAATTATGAGTCCTTTGGAAATGTTATAAGTCCTTACATTGCTGTGAAGAGCTAAGTCTATCCAAAACAGTTTTCACACACTGTGACTTTTATTGTGTATTATGTTCTCCTGTTCTGCTCGTCTTTTTTCAACATCAGTTCACACAAGTCTTTCCAGTTTTTTCTGAAATCAACCTGTTCATTATTTCTTTTGGAATAATAGTATTTCGCAACACTCGTGTACTGTAACTTGCTCAGCCATTCCCCATTTAATGGACATGCCCTCAATTTTCAGTTCATTGCCACCACAAAAAGAGTTGCTATAAATATTTTTGTACACATGGGTCCTTTTCTCATTTGTATGATCTCTTTGGGATACAGCCTTAGAAGCAGTATTGCTGGGTCAAAGAGTATGCACATTTTTATAGCCCTTTGGGCATAGTTCCATATTGCTCTCCAGAATGGTTGGGTCATCTCACAGCTCCATCAACAATATATTAGTGTTCCAGTGCTCCTGCATCTTCTCAACATTTTAATCCTCATTTCTAACACTTGGCTTGGGAGCTACTGCTCTGAATCAGCTTTAGAAAGTAGGGTGAGGTGACAATAGCAGTTGGTTTAGAGATTGACGAAGGAAAGCTTCACTCAATCCCATGACTGCAACCAGGAGATTGGGATCATTTGGTCTTCATGGATAACTGATTAAAGTACTCTAAGTCTCATCATTTTATTATCATATCATATGATGCCAAAATTCTTTTCAACTATCCAGTGGGTTGTTATTGTATATTAGAAGACAATCATTTGCTTGATGAGTGATGATTTTGATGTTCAACAATGATGATGTTTAATGGATGCCATGATTATAAAGCTCCGCTATTGACCTGATACTGATACTTTTCAGATCTATCAAGAAAGGATGACCAAAATTTTAGGTCAGAGTGAGAAAACTAGAAAGTAGTGGATAGGACATGCAAAAAGAAGGCATGGAACTTGTTGCTTTTTTATGATCTTTGGAACAGAAATGAATCATGACCTTTTAAAAGATCCTTCCCAGAGCTATTGTCAATGAGAGGAAAAAACCTGATGTGTAGAAACTGGGGACCCCAGGACACTTTTTTTCTTGGGCCTGATATATTTAAATCTAATCCTGTTATAGAGTTAGGCTATATCTTTTTACAAAGAGTAGTTCACTTGATAATCCCCAAAGCTAAAAAAGAACATGTATGTTGAATTTAGTAGATGATATTATTAATAATATCTTGTTTTTCACAAATATTATTTCAAGGCACTTTAAAATATTTTATTATATTCAGTGTTCAAAACATTAATTTAAGATTGATAGGGTCTTACCTCATTTTTTTAGAAAAAATAATGTACAGAATGGCTAAGTCCCTTGCTCAGAGGTACTGAAAGTTAGATTGTGAGCTGGGACTAGAAACTAGTTCCCATGACTCTCATCTCTAGACTCTGTGTACTCATTTAGACCGTTGCAACACAAGGAGTGAAAAAACCAGGAGGGAATTTCAGGGAAGGTTCAGTATGATAGGATACTGTACCACTGAGAGACTTACACTGTAATTGAATGTCCATGCCTTAGATGTCTAAACAGGGAGGAAGAAGGTAAAAAAAAAATTAAAAAGATGAAAAAAAATAGCTTTCCAGAAGGTCAACTTTGATGTGTAGCCCTGTTTAAGGAAATAGAGTGTAGCATAGGGAGTCAGATGAATGAAATCAGACCAGAAGAAGATAACAAGATTCTGAAGAGGTAATATTAATTGCCCTTTCAGGATGTCAAACTCAGGTCTTGGAAACATCACTAACCTAAGTGCTTTTGGAATTCTCAGTTCTCAAAGTCTGATTGGTGCAAATGCTCCTGCATGTTACAAAGAAATTAGTTATCCATTTTAGCCAAGTTTTCTCTCCTTTGTGAATCAGAAGCATCCTTTTGTGCTTGAAGGTGGGCATTTTATTTGGTAGTGTATGTGTATGTGTATGTGTATACATGTGCATGTGTATCTGTGTATATGTGTGTGTGTTTAAGAAACTGAATTAGGTTTTACCAAAATGAGAGAACTATATGTTCAAACTATTGAACTATATATGCTTTTCATCCATGTCTGTCTTCCTCAGTCTTTCAAGGATCAGGAATGAATTCCTCCAGCAATTTCAGCCTGTTTTTTTTTTTTTTATTATAAAGTGTTACACTTGCTACTGCCTTCCTGGAAAGCTGAGAATTCTAATAAAAATAGCTAAATAGACAAGGCCAGAGAGACTGTAAAAATAGATGAATGGATGTTTCAAGGTGACACAAAGGAGCTGAACAAACATCCTAGTATCTAGAGTTTAGTTATATGTAATTTTATTAATAATTAATGGGTAGTATGCCTGGAAAATTTTCTCAGTCCTCTTTGTATTTATTTAAGGCATATTTTCCTTTTCTTTCATATTTTTCTCCCCTTCCTTCTTTTCTTCCCTTTACAAATTCAAAGTACAGCTGCTTCTTTTAATTTTGTAACTCCTGGTTTCTATGGGTTTGAGGTCAAATGGGGAGAAGAATTATTAACTTCAAATATTCAAGTTATCCTGCTTATAGTTATTTCAATATATGTTTCATAGTATAAAGAGAAATAAAGAAAGAGAAGAATCACTGGTTGAAACTTGACTAGCAGACAGAGCATTGAGGATCCTTTTCTGTTCCTTTTTTTTTGTCTTCCTAGGTTAGTTTCCTTACTCAGCTTTCTATGAAAAATGGAGAAAACATGTGATATAGTAAAGGATGAGGTAAGAGGGTCTCTGACATACAATATTTTCACAGGATTAGAGTGATAGGCAGATCCATTTAATTTTACCAATTGAGTAAAGATTATTCAAAAGCCTCTGCCTTTCCAGTCTAGGAAAAACTAACATAAAACATTGCATTATTGTATTGGGGACTATTAATTTTTTCTATCCTTGTCCATATAATATATAAATATTAGGATTCCGATAGCTAAAGTATGTAAACTTTATAAACTTCAGTGCTATATAAATGTTAGCTGTTCTTTTTAGTGACCTGCAACTCAATCCCCTTTACATTTGTAACACTTAACTATGTACACTACCACAATATATAGTTGTGTTTCTCTTCACACAGGCTAATCTTCTAAAGTTAATTTGATGATATGTGCTTCAGGGCAAAAGGGCCAAAGGTTCCACATTATTATACTTGGAGAGAAAGGGCAGGGAGCAGGGAGTGGATCTGCTAGATATTGTCGGAGTTTGAGATTTGGGGTCTTAACTTTATTAATAAATTATGAGACAGACCATCTGCTTAAAGATGAAATTAGGTTTGAACTTTTAGCAAACTGGAGAAGTTTAGAATAGTCATTATATATAACTTATTTAGTAGTAGACAAGAGTTAAATACAATTAGAGTTGCTAAATAAATAAATGAATGAATTGTCTAGCAATTGACTCAAAGGAATAATGATTTCAGGAATGTTTAACAAAATTTGGAGTAAAGGAAGGATGGTAAATCAAGGTGAGCCTCTCAAGGATGCCTTGGCATCAAAGCAACCCCTACATTGCAAGAGAGTCACAAAAGATAAGGTCCTCTTTCTGTTCTAAATATTTCTTTTCCAAATAAGGTTACTAGGATCTTTTCTGTAACGTTTACTCAAGGAATGGGAATTTAAGGTTATACTCTTGCTTTGAATAGCTGTAAAGACAGGTAAGGTGTAAAAGTGGTGAGAAGTTTCTTGGCAATCCAGTGAAGATTATACAAAGGAAAGTTGAGGGCTGGTACTAATGAAATTTTGATGACAAAAAGTGGGATCTGGTAATGAGAGAGGTCAAAAGTTTAGGTCAATATTATGAAGTGGCTGACAATGAAATATCTGTAACTTCTGGCATAGTGAATCAGTAGATGCTCATTTCTAGGAAAAGGTTGTCTCCTGATCAATAGTGTTGCTTTTTGTTTAGCTCAGTAGAGAGAGTTGAAGGTTGGGCAATGCTGTTGAATTTTAGTGATATTGGATTATGAATGGTTCCCTAAAGAATATCTTATCTGTGACTAATATGACAAAATAAGAAAATGATTAATATTGGAGAAGATATGGGACAATTGAAACACTAATGCATTGCTGGTGAAGTTGTGATCTGATCCAGCCATACTGGAGAACAATTTGGAACAATGCCCAAAGAATTACAAAACTGTCCATACCCTTTGATCCAACAATACCTCTACTTGGGTTGGAATCCCAAAGGGATAATTAAAAAGGGAAAAAGGTTCATCTGTACAGAGCTATTTATAGCAGTTCTTTTTGTTGTGGTAAAGTATTGGAAATTGAGAGAATGCCCATCAAGTGGGGAATGGCTGAACAAGTTGTGGTACATGAATGTAATGAAATACATCAAATGAAATGGTGAGCAGGCTGATTTCAGAAAAACCTGGAAAGACTTACATGAGATGATGCTGAGTGAAGTGAGTAGAACCAGGAGAATACTGTGCACAGTAATAGCAATATTGCACAATGAAGGACTTTGTTAAACTTAGATCTTCTCAGCAACGCAATGATCTAAGAAAATTCCAAGACTCATGATGGAAAATGCTATCCCCATCCAGAGGAAGAATTACGGAGTCTCAATGCAGATCGAAGCATACTATTTTCTCTTTTTGTGTTTTTTTCTTTCTCTTGGCTTTTCCCCTTTCTTCTGATTCTTCTTTCACAACATAGCTAATGTGGCAGAGGATGGGGTGGGGGGAGGTTATTTTATCTAGAGAGAGAATTTGGTATAATAGAGAATGCTGGACTTGGAGTCAAAAAGACCTGGTTTTGAAATCTGTCCTTCAGTCTGGATAGTTTTGTTACAGCAGGCATGAACATCCACTATCTATTCCATACCTTTCACTTGATACTGAAGCTTAGAAAGGGGAAATAGCATGCCATAGAATGATGCAGATAGGAATTGCCAGTCAGGATTCATCTCAGGTCTTCTGGTCAACATCCAGCCTCAGCTGCTGCCCTACAATTGGATCAACTATAAAGAAGATAGTTTTGTTTCCTCTAGATCATTGCTTACTCATTTTCCTTGATTTAAGTTATTCAGTTAGCAATGAAAGAAGGCAAATTAGCTTGCCTGGAGATGTAGTACAAAGACCACAGTAATTGGAATCCGAAGATGTAGGTTTGAATAATTTATTTGTCCCTTTCTACAAATTCAAATATAGATGAGTTCTGTTAGCAATCAGGGCCTCTGTTTATTCATCTGGAAAATTAGGATATTAGACTGGGTTCCTTCGAACTCTAGAATCTAATAAGGAATAATTTGTACAAATAGGTTTATAAACTACCCCAACCACCAATCTTCTTTGTTTCATGCCTTCATGGAATTGAAGTTTGGGGCACACAAAAGGAATAAAGATACAAGTCAAAATTATTTTATTTATTCCATTTTAAGCATGGCTTCTGAACACTCATGTAATTTTCACCTGCTTTCCTCATGATTATAGCTCAGACCATCCTTTAAACAGCAAGTATTCTAGATCTTATCCTCATCTCTTTACTCAGGGGATTTTTTTTTAGCATGATGTTTTGTGTACAAAATATTATATTCAGTTCTGGGAGAGGCAGAAAATTTAGACAAGATAGTCTCTGCCCTCATGGAAAGGAGAGATATAAAAATTCTTCAGAGACAATTATGAACCAACATGCAGGACTGGGTAAAGCGGGATCTTCATAGAATTCAGTTAGATGTTTTTTAGGTACTGTTCTGTAGCTTGCTTAGGGAAGGAGAAAGAAGCAATGACCCCAGTCTGATAAGTGCTTAATGTTTTAGGACTGAGAAAAGCTCTGCAAGAGAATTTATACTATGAATGGGAATCATAGTGGGAATCGTCTGTGAATCGACAGACTCTGAGTTCTTATGCTTCCTTAGACAACTATTAGTTGTAACCCTTGGCAAAATTCATAACTTTCCTTAGTCACAATGTTTCCACATCTATAAAACTGGGATAAAAATAATAGTACCTATCTCAGAGGGTTGTAAGGATTAAATGATTTATATGTAAAACACTTTGCAAACTTTAAAATGTTATGTAAATGTTAAATTTTATTTTGTCATCTGAAAAATGAAAAAGGATCCCAAAAACTAGATTTGACAAACATTCGTTAAGCATTCAAGGGTAAGTAAGCACTTGGGATAAAAGGACAGCTGTGATATCGACCTACCTCTCATGTATTAGGAGTGTAATGAGGGAAAGATATATACATATGTGATTTTAATACTAGGGGAAATGAAATGTTCCAACAAAGTTCTATAAGAATTTTCATGGGGAGATAAATTTTAGATGAGGGATTTTGAGGAGGCTTTAGGGGAAAGATGGCACTGCTATTGGACCTTGAATGAAGGGAAGGATTTCTATAAATGGAGATTGAAGAGGTGTATATCCTAGACATGTGGGACAGAGTAAACAAAAGAGAAAAAGGAGAGGGTAGGGTGTATGGGATTAGTATAAAATAGGGTTAGAAAGGTAGATTTAATTCATATCGGAGCTCTGAATGCCAGTATCATTAATATATTTGCAAGTGAATGGGGAGTTACATTTCTTTAAAAGAAGAAGGAATAAAACTATTCAGGCAGAGGTATGAAGGAAATGAGAAAGAGACTAGAGGGAGCCAGACCAGCTGGGAGGCTAACGAAGTGCCTACAAAAGAAGAGATTTAGGTTGTTGCTGTGATGATGACAAAAGAGGAAAACAGGTAGAATGGATGAAATGACATCTTCTTAGACATAAGAGATAAAGAAGACTCAGTGATGATTCTGAGGTAATATTTAGATGACTGATAGAATGATACTGCCATTAATAGAAATAGGTTAAGTATGCGTTCATGTTTTGAGTAAAAATAAAATAAGTACAGCTTTGTTGTCAGTGAGGTGTCAGTGAGGCATCTCAGTAGAAATTTTCAAGCGATGTGGGAAAATATAAAATAGACATACTGGAGAGATAAAGATAGCTTGGATAAAGACTTGAAAGTAATTAAGCCAGAATTGACAATTATGAGAATGGATGATATCACAAAGGAGAAAATATATGGAGAAAAGAGAATAGAACTATGGACATAAATTTGAGTAACAGTTACATTTAAAATTATGGAGGAATAGTAGGAGCTAAACAAAGAAAATAACAAATGAGTAGTTTTAAAGGTAGGAGAAAAATTGGAAAGGATAAGGAAATGAAAATCACAGGAGGAGAAAATAGCAAGGACTTGGTGGTTCACTTGGCAAATATTACAGAAGGATCAAGGACAGAAAGAATTGAATAAAGATCATTGGATTAATAAAATCACAGAATCAGCCTCAGAGTTGGAATAAACCCTCAGGAAGAATCTATCCCATTTTACATAGAGTTAATTGATTCCAACCTCCTTATTTTACAAATGAGAAAAATCAAACTCCAGAGAAGTTAAGTAATTTGTTCAAGGTCAAGTAGTCAGTCGTGGACCTGGAATTTAAAGCCAGCTTGTTGAACTGAATTGCATTATCTTTGTGTCTATCATTCTTGTGACTATGCTACATATGTCATTAGTTACCATGGCAAGAGGGGATGTTACAGTGGAATGGATTGACTGGAAGCCAAATTGCCCATGGTACAAGGTGATAAAGCATAAGCAATGATTGTAAACTGTCATTTGTAGAAGGAAAGAGAAACAGGATGGGTTGAAGACATGGCAGACTATTTTTATAACAATAGAATCCTAAGTTTGTTTGTAGGCTGAAGGGTCAGCAAAGAGGGATCTATGGAAGATACCTGAGAGAGAGGATAATTGATGGAGTAACATCACTGAAAAGATGGAAGTGATAGGCTTGAGTATACGTGGGGAAGATAAGCCCTGGTTAAAAGGTCAGTCCATGGCAATGTAATAAGGTAAAGCTAGCCCACAATGGTGCCAAACATGTAGTCACAGATTCTTAGAGCTAGAAGGGACTTTGAAGACCATCTAATCACATTCCTATTCAGTGTTCAGTCTCCTCGTCAATATCCCCTTAAAGTGGTAATCTGGCTCTGCTTAAATTCTCAAAGCAGATGAATTATTGCCTCATGGGTAGCTCATTTCATTTAGTCTCAGCGGCACCCTGTTTAAAGCAACAGAGCTACCTCAAGTTATACAATAACCCACATGGGAAAATATACCTGTTTTAAAAGCTTTTCCCATGCTTTGCTTTTCCTTAACTGAATGGTTCTTGTTATTTGTTCCTCTCCCTGCAGATTACCCTCCCAGTTTAATGGAAACAAATAACCAGACGTGGGTGAATGAATTTATTCTCCTGGGGCTGTCTAGTGACCGGCGTGCCCAGGTCTTGCTTTTCCTCTTGTTTCTGTCCATGTACCTTTTGACTTTACTGGGAAACTTTCTTATAATCCTACTAATAAGGCTGGACACTCGCCTCCACACCCCCATGTACTTCTTCCTTAGCAATCTCTCCCTTGTTGACGTCTCTTATGCTACCAGTATTGTACCTCAGCTCTTGATACATTTTTTGCAAGAGCAGAAATCAATTCCATATGTGAGTTGTGCAGCCCAGTTATATTTCTCTCTAGCCATGGGTGGGACTGAATTTGTGTTGCTGGCAGTAATGTCTTATGACCGCTATGTGGCAGTGTGTGACCCCCTGCGCTATTCAGCCATCATACATGGGGGGTTATGTGCCAGACTGACGGCTGCCTCTTGGGTTGGTGGTTCCCTCAACTCTGTCATGCATACAGTTTTTACCTTCCAGTTACCTATGTGCACAAACAATGTCATTGACCATATAGCATGTGAAATTTTAGCCTTGGTTAGGCTTGCCTGTGTGGATACTTCTTCCAATGAAGTTGCAATTACTGTCTCCAGCGTTATCCTGCTCATGACTCCATTCTGCCTTGTTCTGCTGTCCTATATTCAGATCATCACCACTGTTCTGAAGATCCAGTCAACAGAGGGAAGGAAGAAAGCATTTCATACCTGTGCCTCTCACCTGACAGTGGTAGCTTTGTGCTATGGAATGGCCATCTTCATTTACATTCAGCCTCATTCAAGTCTCAGTACTCTTCAGGAGAAGCTGATCACACTGTTTTATGCCCTTTTAACACCAATGTTGAATCCTATGATTTATAGTCTGAGGAATAAGGAAGTGAAGGGGGCCTGGAAGAAATTGCTAGGACAATTTTCTGAATTGAAGTCAAAGCTGGCATCCTTGTGAGTCACTCAGAGACAGCTGGGATCTCTGTCCTCCTATCAAACCTTAAATGTAACATCACTGTCTTTTATTTTTGGCATATGGGAAAACACTGACTGGATGGTTTCAGATAGGAAGAAGAGGATAAGAGTTGTGAAGGGCAGCAGCATTGATGGTACTTGTCAAGCTTACAGGGGGGAATTCAGGTCAACTTTATTCTTGTTTTCCATGTCCTATATTTTAAAATGATGTTATTATATTACTTTAGGCATTTTACAGGCCTAAACTTGAACTTCATCCTAAACCATCAGCTTATGTTCATGCATATCTTGAGTTGATTATTTCTTAAAGAAATATATTTTAATATTGGGACAGTCACTAAGAATAACAATTGGTGCATAAGACCTTAGCTCTGGATAGTGAAACTGAGTCAATATGATGAAATGCCTTGGAGGGAAATTTCTATTATTCAAGTAATGTAGGACTCTCTATATTGTAATCATATTGGTGTCTATGTAAAAAAACAAGCAGGTATTTGATTGAGTTACTTTAGGAGAGGATAAAGTATGGGAATAAGATAAAACTGTTCTGAAAATATAGACATAATCATGGGATACGGGAAACAACCAGGGCTCTACTCACATGTAGTCCCCACAGCTACTGTAGGTTTCTGGTACTTCAGATGAACATTTGCTGAAAATTATTGCCCATAAATTCCTACCAATATTTTTTTTCAAAATTAAGAGTCAAAGGTCATTTTTCAAATTTGAAATTGAATTGAAATTTCAAGTTGAAGAGATAATAAAAATTGACCTTGACCCCCATACCAAGGCTTATATTCTCTCACCAGTTAGCACATTACTAGTGGGAGATAGAGGAAAAAAGGAACATGCCTGAATAGACTACACACTTTAAGGGCATAAGGCATGAATCATTTGTTACTAGGTGACATGTATAAACACTCATATAGGGACAACACAGACCAGATGCTTATGATTAATCAATCGAAAAATTTTTGAGATTTAACTATGAGGAGTGGGGAGGTAGGTCCAAGATGACAGAGGGAAACCAGGAAGTTGTCTGAGTTCTCCTCAGTTTCCCTCAGAAACAATGTTAAGAAGGTGAATAGAATTTTAGAAAATTTAGATATGATAGACTTCTGAAGAAAGTAGAACTGGGAAAGAAAGGAATATACCTTTCTCTCAGTGGTACATGACACAAAATTGACCAGATTATTAGGGCATAAAAACATCACAACCAAAGGCAGAAAGACAGAAAGATCAAATTCATCCTTTTCAGATCATGATGTAATAAAAATTACATGTAATAAAAAAAAACCATGGAAAGATAAACTTAAAATTCATTGGATACTAAATAATATAACCCTAAATAATGAGTGAGTCAAAAAACAAAACATAGAAATGATCAATAATTTAATCAAAGAGAATGACAATAATGAGACAACATACTAAAACTTTTGGGATGTAGGCAAGGCCATTCTTAGGGAAATTTTATGTCTCTAAATATTTACATGAATAAAATGGGAAAAAAGGAGATTAATGAATTGGACATGCAGCTAAAAAATTCAAAAAAGAACAAATTAAATGTCAAATAAGGCATACTGGAAAATCAAAAGAGAGATGAATAAAACTGAAAGTAATAAAACTATTGAACTAATAAAGCTGAGCTGATTTTACGGAAAAAAGTAAAATATGAAAAAATCCTTTGGTTAATTTCATTTAAAAAAGAAAGAAAAAACATTACCAATATGAAAAATGAAAAAGGTGAATTTACCACCAACAAAGAGGAAATTGTGGCAATTTTAGGAGCTATTTTGCCCAACTATATGCAAATAAATCTGACAACCTAAGTGAAATGGATAGAAATAAGAATTGCCCAAAATAACAGAAGAGGAAATAAAATATTTAAATAACCACATTTCAAAAAAAAAAAAAATGAACAAGCCCTCAATGTCCCTAAGAAAAAAATATCCAGAGCCAGATAGATTTATCAGTGAATTCTACTAAATATTTAAAGAATAACTATTTCAAATCCTACATAAACTCTTTGAAAAAATAGGTGAGAGAGTTCTTTTATGACAAAAATATGATATTGATATCTAAACTAGGAAGGGACAAAACAAAGAAAGAAAATTGGAGACCAATTTCCATAGTGAATATTGATATAAAAATTTAAAATATTCTCAAAGAGATTATAGCTATTTATCATGAAGATAATACACTATGACTAGGTGAGATTTATATCAGGAAGCTAGGGCTGGTTCAATATTAGGAAAACCATCAGTATAATTGACTATACCAAGAACAAAATTGACATAAATCATATAGTTATCTTAATAAATGCAGAAAAAATTTTTGATAAAATACAGCACCCACCCACTCCTATTAAAGTATTAGAGATCATAGGAATAAAGGGGGAGTTCCTTAATGATAAGCAGTATCTATCTAAAACAATCAGCAAGCATTATATGTAATGAGAATAAGCTGCAAGCATTTGTAATAAGATAAAAGGTGAAACAAGGATACCTATTATAAAAAGTATTAATTAATATTTTACTAGAAATGTTATCTTTTGCAAAAAGAGAAGAAAAAATAAATTGAAGGAATCAGAATAGACAATGAGGAAAGAAAACTATCATTCTTTTTTTTTATTTAGTATATTTATTATTTAACTTTTCACATTCATTTTCACAAACTTTTGGGTTCCAAATTGTCTCCCCATTTGTCCCCTCCCCCCACTCCAATACACCAAGCATTCTAATTTCCCCTATCACCAATCTGCCTTCTCTTCTATCATCCCTCCCTTCCCATGTCCCCATCTTCTCTTTTGTCCTGTAGAGCCAGATAACTTTCTTTTCCCCATTACCTGTATTTCTTATTTCCTAGTAGCAAGAACAATACTCAACAGTTGCTCCTAAAACTTTGAGTTCCAAATTCTCCCCATCCCTCCCTCCCCACGCATTCCCTTTGGGAAGGCAGGCAATTCAATATAGGCCATATCTGTGTAGTTTTGCAAATGACTTCCATAATGGTCATGTTATATAATACTAACTATATTTCCCTCCATCCTATCCTGCCCCCCATTGCTTCAATTCTCTCTTTTGATCCTGTCCCTCCCCAAGAGTGTTGATTTCAAATTGCTCCCTCCTTCCATTGCCCTCCCTTCCATCATCCCCCCCACCCTGGTTATCCCCTTCTCCCCTACTTTCTTGTCTTGTAAGATAGGATTTCATACCAAAATGAGTGTGCATTTTACTCCTTCCTTTAGTCGAATATGATGAGAGTAAACTTCATGTTTTTTTCTCAGCTCTCCTCTTTTTCCCTCCACTAAAAAATCTTCTGCCTGTCTCTTCTATGAGAGATAATTTGCCCCATTCCATTTCTCCCTCTCTCCTCCCAATACATTTCTCTCTCACCACTTAGCTTCATTTTTTTAAGATATGATCCCATCCTATTCAATTCACTCTGTGCCCTCCGTGTCTGTGTGTGCATGCTTGTGTGTATGTGTGTGTGTATGCATGCATGTGCATGTGTATGTGTGTGCGTGTGTAATCCCACCAACTGCCCAGATACTGAAAAGTTTCAAGAGTTACAAATATTGTCTTTCCATGTAGGAATGTAAACAGTTCAATTTTAGTAAGTCCCTTTATGACTTCTCTTTGCTGTTTACCTTTTCATGCTTCTTCTCATTCTTGTGTTTGAAAGTCAAATTTTCTTTTCAGCTCTGGTCTTTTCATCAAGAATATTTGAAAGTCCTCTATTTTATTGAAAGACCATTTTTTCCCCTGAAGTATTATACTCAGTTTTGCTGGGTAGGTGATTCTTGGTTTTAGTCCTAGTTCCTTTGACTTCTGGAATATCCTATTCCATGCTCTTCAATGCCTTAATGTAGAAGCTGCTAGATCTTGTGTTATCCTGATTTATTTCCACAATACTGGAATTGTTTCTTTCTAGCTCCTTGCAATATTTCCTCCTTGACCAGAATTTGGAATTTGGCCACAATGTTCCTAGGAGTTTCTCTTTTTGGATCTCTTTCAGGTGGTGATCGGTGGACTCCTTGAATACTTATTTTGCCCTCTGGTTCTAAAATATCAGGGCAGTTTTCCTTGATAATTTCATGAAAGATGATGTCTGGGCTCTTTTTTTGATCATGGCTTTAAGGAAGTCCCATAATTTTTAAGTTGTCTCTCCTGGATCTATTTTCCAGGTCAGTTGTTTTTCCCATGAGATATTCCACATTATCTTCCATTTTTTCATTCTTTTAGTTTTGTTTTGTGATTTCTTGGTTTCTCATGAAGTCATTAGCCTCCATCTGTTCCATTCTAATTTTGAAAGAACTCTTTTCTTCAGTGAGCTTTTGAACCTCCTTTTCCATTTGGCTAATTCTGCTTTTTAAAGCATTCTTCTCCTCATTGGCTTTTTGAACCTCTTTTGCCAAGTTTGACAAGAAAATTTTGGAAGTCAAAATCTTAGAAAAAGTGAATGGTGAAAACTCTTTACATGTATTTGAGAAAAAAAAATATAAGTGCAAAAAAAATAGATCATACTATGTGCCAGTCACTGTGCTAAGTGCTGAGGATAGAAAGAAAAACTTAAAAGAAAAATTCGATTTCTTCAAGGAGCTTACTTTCAAGTGGAGTGAGTAACATGTGCATTCATGGCTATCTTCTGCTCTTAGCACGTTCAAAAGAAATAAATAGTAACTTTAAGGGGAATTACTGATATCTGAGAGTACTGGGAAAGACCCACTGAAGAAACTAGAATTCTATCAAAGTGTTGAAAGAAGCCAGGGTTTTGAAACACAGATAAAGAGGAAGAATTTTCCAACCAAGTCTACCCGCTGTGACTTTTTCTGCTGAGCTAAGACTGTACCTGCAAGGTTCACAGGGCTGAAAACCTCATAGCTCCAGGCTATTTCAGTTCTTTTGAGATTCATGCCACCATTCATATGAATCCATCCTGCTAACTAGAAAAGCACTTAGGTCTATCTTTTGAACTCCTCTTTCTCCAAGGTCTTTCTCCTTTTCCCTCTCCCTCTCCCTCTCTTTCTTTCTTCCTCTCTCTCTCCCTCTCTCCCCCTATATGTGTACTCTTTTTACTCAAACTCTTACTTGAATTACTGTCTAAAATACTTTTAACTTCTGTTATATTCACCAGGTATATGTTTCATTTGATTCCAATGATGACATCTGAGATGGTTTTTGTAAATAATGACAATTTTTTTCTTGATTTCTGCTCTTTCTCTTTCTGCTATACGGATACTGAATCTTTTTCACCTAGTGCATAAACTTTGCGTAATCTAGAGACTGTGCTTGCTGTTCAGCCATCATCAAGTGTTCCCATATATTGTTGCCATACACCAATACATGGCCACTTGTTCATCTGCTCAAGTTGACTAATTCTTTGACTACCAACTTCTCATAGATTTTGTATATTTTAGTAACACAAGGTTAGTGCCTTCTTTTCCTTTTGTTAAAAGGTGTTGATGAATGAAGTACTCTTTTCCCAAGTAGTTTCTGAATCAACAAATTATTCATTTAATTTCAAATACTGAAACACTCTATATTTGTAGGAAGCATACAAAGTTAAAAGTGAAGACCCTGAGGAATTACGCTGTTTTTATACCTCCATTTTCTGCCACTGTTGTGTTATTAACCAGAAAACAGTTTGTCAGTGTATAGGTATTGATGCCATCCTGGCAAGGGGCATAGATTTCCATAAATGGGTCTATATATTAGAGTTCTTAGGATAAGAGATTGGAACCCTTACATCAGTTGCCTTATTATTAGCTATTTACATTCTCAGCTTCTCTTAGTTAATGACAGAGGACTTAATAATAAGTTTGGATATCTTAGAATGCATTACTTTTTCAGAAACTTTACATGATAGAAGTTGCTGGTTTTCCCCCTCTGTATTCTTACATGATCTAGTTTATACTTTTAATTCTTCCAGAGTATCTGTAACATGGCTTAGGGCATAGGCATTATAACATGATCATTATAGCCTTTTGGTACTCTCCAAACTATCTGTAATGGAGATCCAATCCCATAATTCTATGTCAGCTTTCCATTAGTTGAATAGTCATCTACTTTTTAGTCTAATACTCAACTATCGATATGTTTGCAATTCAAGAATACTGGTAAACAACAATACCCAACTGACATCTTGACACATATGAGCAGAATAGTTCTAATAGAACAATTGACCTCGTCTATAAAAGTCACATCAGAAATCCCCACTGTTCAATAACAGAAGAGAAACACACACACACACACACACAGATATGAGAGCAATCAAAAAACTCCTTGCCATGCTTAGTCTTCCAAAAATAGAGATTTGGGTGAGTATCCACAATGTATCACTGAGTACCTTCCTCATATATACATCCCCCAAAATTCCCATGTGGGAAATAATGTAAAGATAAATAGCCCTTCAGATTTATAGTACATGAACTCCCACCAGTGGTTTCCTTCACTACATCAAGCAGATGACCCATTTATTCAAAGTAAAAGATATTTAATTCTTCATCATAGCAAAATAAATGAAAAGAAATGTTCTTCTACATATTATTGCTTTTAATAAGCAAGCAAAAGTGTTACTATATATTATAATTAATACAAACATTTCTTCTCTTGGAAAGGTGTATCTCCCACAGGCACACGTTCACTCTGATTTCAGTGTACAGAAAACCATAAATGTATCCAGTTTCAAACTTACGTTAGCAGTTAGTCTTATAGCTGCAGGTAGAAATTCATGCATTTCATGCATTCATTCATTTCTTTTATTGGGAACTACATTTCACCAGTCTCATAAAATATAGACAAAGAAAAAGAAAGCCATTCACAAAACATGTTTATGGACAAATGTACAAAATACAGACAACAAGCAAAATGAATTAGTATTAGGGATCCTAATGTGAGGAAGCAAATTTGAATTTATTGGTATCACTGAGACTTAGTGCTATAAGACTCATGCCTTGAAGACAGCATTGTATACTATGAAAATATCCTTTAATGGGATATTGACTACTGAGACTTACTCTTCAGAAACATGTATAGTATACTCTGCCTGATGTAATACTCCATTTGGAACATTTAGTAAACACACATCTGAAAGATCATGATGTCACACACTATAGGAACACAAGTCTCTCCTTCAGGGGCTGTACAGGCTTTTGGTAACTGTTACCTGTCTACTTACTGTGTGGCAGAAAGAAGACTTTTGATTGGCTATTGAGCTAGGTCATTCACTGACCAAATTCTTCTTGTTTTTTTTCTGTTGAGGAGGAAAAAATTGTAGGCTTCAAAGTGGAGAGAGAGATCTCTGTCCTTTATCTCCTCATCTGAGGTGCTGCCACATGGCATGTGATGACATGGTCTGACTGTTCTCTGTTCATTCTTTCTCTTAGTGAAATGTGTATTGGACATGAGATGAATGGATGAGATTACAACCCTATGAGCTTTGAAAGGTCTGAAGATCAAGCAACCAGAAACATAGGAAAATGGAATTTAATTAATTAAAGGATATTGGGGTTCTAATCACTGAGCCTATTAATGATCTATGGAATATACCATTAAGTTTAACTAGGGATTGATATTGGGGAGTACATATCAGTATGGGGGTCTTGAGCCATGCGCACTGTGAGAACCGCATAGGGGACACCCCTAAAATCTGGAGGGGAATTTGCATCTTATGACACTTTCAGAGACCTGACTAGCTAGTGTTTGTGAGGATGGGGAGCACAAATTTTTGAAGGCTATAGACATCCAGGAACCAGAGTGACCGTATGTGGTGGGATGAGGAGTTAGAATGAGGGTGAAGGATAACATGTATTGAAGATCAGTGGAACCAGAAACAAAAGTCATATTCTTAATATGACCCTGCACAGAGAAAGAGGAGATGGAAAAACAGATTAGGTGACAGATAGAAAAGACTGAAGCAGCCACGATATTATCTGGACGTTTAACTTTCTGGGCATCTCCTGGAATATTCACTTTTCTAAAAGCAGAGAAATTATTAATTTCTTGACCCTTTTTATCATCATTTTCTCTTTCAAAAGGTGACTTAACTATTTCAAAGAGAATTCTATTTTAGATCCGATTCTTACTAGGGAGGATCTAGTTGCTGCAATGAAAACAATGAATCCTTGTTGGGGTGTGGAACGTGGAAGGGAAGCAATCTTTGCATCTTAGTGCTTGTGATAAAAAACAAAGTTGGGAATAGGCTACAACATGTGCCCTAAATTTGAGAACAGGTTTTAGAGGTCAGAGAAAGGATAGCCAGGATAATGTGGACCAAAATGTCACAGGGAAGTCAGCCCAAGAACAATGGGAATCATTTAATATGAAATTTTGAAGACATAAATAGAAAAAATCAGTGAGCTGGAAAGAAAGGGAGTGGTCTAATGCTGCTGTTGTATATGTACAGGGAACTCATCAGCCTGCTTAGGTCTTTAATCAAGACATATGAAAATAGAACAAAGGTCAAGTAACAGTCTGTATATAAAATTGTGGCTCAGTTCTGTCAAAATAGTTCCCAGAATGGTAAAATAAATGATCTGAGGTTGGTAAGGAAAGCTAAGGATAACAAAAAGCTTTATTTAGCTGTGGGGGCCTGGGGAGAAAATGGAGATCGAACTAGAGATAAAACTTTCTCATGCTGATTACTGAGAACAGAAAGAAAACAATTGGCTGTTGAATTCCTATTTTTGTTTGGTTTCATCTGCAAAGCAAAACTATTTTTGTCCTAGAAAAGGCAGATGATATATTGCTAAAAGAGGTTTATATCCAAGATAAGGAAAGAAATAACAATCTAGTTGCCAATAATGAGTTCAGTGAGTAAGTCAATCATTAAATATTTATAAAGAGAAATGGATTCGAGTCACTTGATCCCATTTCCCATACATAATATTCCATCTCTTTTGTGCCTTAGCTTAGACTAACTCTAATGTGAAGAACATTGTCCTTCCTTACCACTATCACTTAGAATGTCCACCTCCTTTCAAGTCACAGTGAAATTAGGTGAAATTAAGTGAAATTAGGATTCCAATGACAAGGGTCCAGATTTTGTCTCTGAGATCTGCTGTTGTGTGAGCTTTGACAAGTCATGTAACCTCCATGGGCCTTAGTTTCCTCATCTCTAAAATGAAGAGTTTGGCTATGATGACTTCTGGGCTTCCTTCTAGTTCAAAATCTGTTCTATGATCTCTGAAATTGTTCATCCTTTCCCCAACCCTGAAATTACTTTCTATTGATTATGAATGAACTTTGCATTTATATATCTGTGTACATGCTTTATTATTACTCCAGTAGAAAGTAAGATCATTGAGGGGATAGGCATGTTTTTTTTATCTTTGTATCATTAGCACTGAACCCAGTGCCTTAAACATGGTTGGCACTCAACGAATTTTCATTGATTGGATGCATAGAATCACAGGATCAAGGATTCTGAGTTCAAAGGGAAATTAGATGTCAGTTCAGAACCCTCATTTTTCCAGTAAGACAACTAAAGCTCCAGGGACATAAGGTGGATTGCCTAATGTCACACAGGCAGAAGTGAAGTACCTAATTGAATAAAAAACAACAAAAAACTGGGCAATGTGATTGCTAAATCATTCTAAGTATCCTTCGGCATACAATGGAAAATGAGAATATTAAAGATGGCAAATATTATAATTTGGAACCTGAAAAATACAAGCTAATAAACCTTACTTCAGTTTCTGTAAGAATATTGAATCATATTTTAAACATGGAGGGCTAGTGGATAGAAGACCAACCTCGGAGTCAAAACAATTGCTGATATACTGACCATATGACTCTGGATATGTTTCCTAACCTCTCAAGATCCCACATAATTCCCTAAGATTACAAATGTTAGAATAGTTACCAATTTGAATGGAAAGAAGGAATTTCACCACCAGGAATTCCTTATTGTGATAAAAATCATGTTTTGAAGCTAATCCCTAAAACCTTTTTAAGAATTATTAAACATCTAGAAAGCAAAGTGGCAATCAAGAATTGGTCTTGTTGAACTGACCTTATTTTCTTTTTCAATAGGGACACAAAACTGATCATTTGGGGAAATGCTGTAAATATAATTTATCCAGAATTTAGCAAAGATTTTGTTAAATACACAATGCTATTCTTATGGACAAGCTAGAGAGTTGTGGGCTAAAGGATATTACAATGAGATACTCTTAACTATTGAATGGCTAGATGCATTTGGAAGCAGAAAGTCATTTCTTGAGGAATTCAAAGCCATGAGATCTATATTTTCTATGTTAATATCAGTACTTTCCAAATATCATATACATGTCAGAATATGCTCATTTCCTCCCTTCTTGTGTATCACAAGCTCTTAGACAGCCCCCTTCTAACTTTTTGATAGTGGTAACAAGCTCTCCATTACTGTGTAGAATTAGGCTCAAAATATGACCCCTCCTTCTCGTTACTTAAAATAATTAGAAAGCATGCTTTGGCTCACTCTCTCGCAGATAGGTTATATAGTCTTACTCTGTCTTCATGATTCCATAGGTTGAATGACTACATATTCCTCTCAGGGTTACAGGAAGCACTCTGCTCTATTGTTGCTAACTCAAGTTCCATTCCCATTATCCCATGGAGCTCATAATATTGAATCCAGATTTATTGCATGCATATTATCAGCTTCAGCCTTACCGCATTTCAAAATTCCTGAGATCAAGTGCTCTGTCAGCCTCCCAACTAGTGGCAAGGATAACAAGCAATGCCTACCATGCTTTGTTGATGCTTATCATTTCTAAAGCAATTTCACAAAGTGCTTTAAAATCTTTTCCCTCATTCTTTTCTCATAATAACCATGAAAATTAGGTAAGTAGGGTCTTATCCCACATTTTCAGGTGGCAACAGTGAGGGACAAGTTGAGTGATTTGCTCAGATGCATTTAAATTAGAGAATGAGCTGGGAATAAATAGAACCCAGGTCTCCTAACTCCTATAAAAGCATTCTTTCTAATAGGCTAGGTTCATATAACACAGTAAGAGAAAGAACTAGGAGGAGATTCCAAAGAAATTATATCGTGGAAGGATACTATACTCAGGGACTCATGAGGAGTACATTCTCATGTAGGAGAATGACCAATGTCTATAGTAAGATGAAGAAAGAATGTATCCAACTCCCCACCTTAAAAAATAAAGCCAAAGCTAAAGAAACTCTTATGGAATGAGAACTTTGAATGGTCAATCATTTTTTTAAATGAAATTTATAAGGAAATATACTTAAAAATTGTCCTTAACCCTAACTTAAGAAGTCAAATGAGTGAAAATCAGACAGAAGGAAGATAACAAGACCTTGAGGAGAGATCATTAATTACCCTCTCAGGATGTCAAACTCAGACCTTGGAAACATCAGCACCCCAAGAGCCTCTGGAGTTCCCTGCTCCCCAGTGCCTTTGAAGCAAACACCTCTGCCCATTACAGATGAGTTAAGTATCCACTTCAACCAGATTTTTCCTCCTTTATGTGCCAGAAGAATCTCTGTACCCAAAGTTGACATTTTTCTTGGCAGCTATGTCTACATGGGGACCAAAATAAGAAAACCATATCTTCAAACTATTGAACTGAGTTTCATGTACTCTGCATCTGTATTCAGGTCTGTCTTCCTACATATTTCAAGGATTAAAAATGAATTTCATCAGTAATGTCATCCCATCATTTTCATTTTTGTTGTAAAGTGTCACTCCGTCATCCTAGTCCCATGCTAGGGAATTAGGAATTCCAATAGAGATGGCTAAATAGACCTAAGTTTCAAGGGTACTTTTAAAGGGAAGAACTGAGGTGATACAGAGAAATTTAACAGGTAGGTCCTCACAGTCCAATTATAGACAACTATAGGAATAATTTATGGGAGATGTATCTGGTAAAGCATTCCACCCTTTGATCTTAATTTGGCTAAGGTAGATTTTTTTTAAAGAATACAAATTTGTAATCCAATTTTATTTCCTATGTTTTAAATTTTCACTTGAATTTCTTTGATTGGAATTCTGCTTGATAGAGGTGAAAGCTCATTACTCTCAAAAATTCAATTTTCTTGCTTAGAATTGGATTTATTTTTAATAACTGCAGAGAGTAATAAAAGAAAGGAATCCTGAAGTTTCATAAGGAGAGAAGACATTGAGGATCTTGATCCTCTTTTGACCTCCCGAATAAGTTCTCTTACTCAATTCCATAGGAAGGGGGATTGGGAACAGCTTGCTGCAGTATCCACAGAATGCTATGGTGTGAGATAGAAAGGAACAGTGTTTGGAAAGGTTTTTGACATAGAGTATTCTTACTAGATCAGAATGATAGACGATTATCCTTATTATTACAAAAGAAGAAATTATTCAAGTGTCACGTTTTAAGCTCTTCCTCTCCAGGAAAAGTAAATTGAATATTTCATTATTATAGTGGAGCCCATGAAGTAGTCATGAAAATAATAAAGTTCATAATAATCTGCATTGGGAGAAGAAGCTTCCTATTTTGATGAAAAAATATGAACAAAACTAGCTGTCTCCCTCATTGTTACTTAATGCCAAAATTCTAGGTGCTCCTAATTCTCCAGAGAGTTGGCATCATTTGTTAGAAGGCAGTCACCATATGATATCTTTTTGATGTGGTTGCCTGGGGACCACTGAGAAATAAAGGGCCATACAACCAATATGTATCAGAGGTAAGACTTGAATTCTGGAGGCCAGGACTCTATTTACTATACCATCCTTCCTCTCAATGACAATGGTTGCCATTTCTAAAGGTCTTTTAGGTTTACAAAGCTCTTGACATAAATGACCTCAAATTGTTACTCAACTGAGGTCAATATTCTTATTTCTGCTTTTACAGATATGGAGACACTGAAAACATCTAGCACAGTGTCTTAGACATAGAGATAAATATTAGATGTGTCATTTAACTAATACAGAGTGGGGAAATTCCACTTATTAATGCAGGGAGGTACCCTATTTGCAAGTTATGACCTAAGAGGGGTTCCTAGAGCACTGAGAGAATAAATGATCTGCCAAGCTCACAGACAGTATATGGTTCTCTGTTCCACCTGAAAACACTTTGCTTTTGCTCTTTCATTTTCTTCCCCCACTCCTTCCACTCCAATCATTTTATCTGGTTGTTTGTGTCCTAATGACCAACTCATGTTTTGTTTCCATTAAGTCATTTCCTCTTAAGGTCCAAATATCTTACCCACTGGTCTGTCACTGATTTCTTCAATTCTTGCGATTAAAGTATAGACTAGTTCAAGCCTCCCATGTAAAATGCCAATTCCTAGGGAGGAGTAACAAATGAAGAAGTAATTTTTATTTTTAACTGAATCCATTTCCTCTGTACAGCTAGCTGAGATAAGGGTCCTGAGAACTGAAAAGTTTTTAGTGAAAAGAGTAATACCTTTGTTAAGAAAAAGTGGGTGTGGTAAAAAGAAATCGTTTTGGACTGTGGGAGTATATATCATCTATGGGGCCACAGAGAAGATTAATTAAGTACTGATATCTATTTTCATTTTAGTTTCTTCCATTCTGTGGAAAAGCTCATCTGAGGGTTAAGTCTGATTGCTTCCTAGACCAGCCCTAATAAAAATTCTGCTCTAAGCACTTGTCTTAAGGGTCCCGTCTCTCCCTAACCCACAAAATATGACTTTTTTCTCACTTTCAGAGCCCCCATCTCATCCTATCCTGGTGCTCTCATGTTCACTCTCCTGTCACAGATGAGGAAATAGATCTGATCAAATGATTTATATAAAGAGCTCACCTTGGCATCCGGAAACATCAGGAAACTTCAGACACACTACCTTTGTGATAAGTTTAAGTTAATTTTTCCTCTCCATCTCAGTTTTCTTATCTGTAGAATGTAAAATTCCTCTGGGTCTTTGTGATGAGTGTTCATTGTGTATGTCAAGTGCAGAATACATGTAAGTGATTAGCATTATTGATGTTATTTTTCCTAGAACTCCTTGAGAAAAAATTTAAAAGCACTACAAGGACAGATCAATGTTTAACTCATAAGGATTAATCATCCCTGATGCTGGGCTATGGGGAGAGTGTCTGGGATGAAGGGCCTCATTGGTCCTTCAGTTCAAACCTTCTAGGAAACTAGCTATTTACTCTATCTGAATTTAAGGGTGGCTGTCATTTTCCTATTAGACGCCTATAGATAGATTTGGAATCAGGGGACTTGAATTTCAATCTCCACTCTGCTATTTATTGTATTTTTGATCTTAGGAAAGCTACTTTTCTTTGAGCCTCTGCTATGTCATCTTCAAAAGAAGTGGATTGAACTAGGTGAACTAATTCTCTCCAGCTCTAATAGTATAGGATCTTACTATTCAAAATAATATTGAAGGTCTCTTTGAATTCTTCTGTTGTTGTTTACTCATTTTCAGTTGTGTCTGACTCTTGATGGCCCCATTTGGGGTTTTCTTGGAAGAGATACCGAGTTTGCCATTTCCTTCTTCAGTTCATCTGACAAACGAAGATCTGATAGAAAAAGGTTAAGTGACTTGCCCAAGGTCACATAGCTAGTAATAGTCTGAGACCAGATTTGAACTCAGGAAGATGAGTCTTCTTGACTTCAGGGCTGACCCTTTATCCTACTTCACCACCTTTTTTAGTCTATTAAACCCAGGGAACATTGGAGAGAGAGAATAATTCTGGAAACATACCAGAATTGAGAAGATTATTTTGGCTTTCAGAATACCAGATGAGGAGAAATATGAAACCAACCATCTAACATTCTATATAGCTTTTTTTTTACTATAAATCTTGCCTTGAAAGCCTGTTTTATTCACCTGAGACCTACCCTATTTCATATACCATTAAACTCAGTTTAAAGAAATCTTGTGTGTAATGTCAGAGATAGGAATAATGTAGAATCAATTGATTTTTGATGAATCTGGAGAAAATGATGAATATGTGCATAGGAAAAAACAATATGTTATGGGGAAAAAAAAGTACTGATTTGGGGTCAGAAGACCTGAATTTGAACCCTAACTGTCACATCCTACTTGTATATGTTATCTTAGATAAGCTACTGTCTTGAGCTTCTTTCCTTATTTATAAAAATAAGAGAGCTGGACATGATGAATGCTAAGAGAAGTAATTTGATCCTATGACTCATTCATTCAAGGTTCTCATTTCACATTGCTTGAACTTCTTGTACTCTACCTGGCATTGTAGTTATTTATGAACATAACTTTCCATTAGATAATAAGGCCCTTGAGTTCAGGGACTGTACTATTTCTTTCTTTGCACTCCAACTGCTTATTATAGTGCCTGGCTTAAAGTAGGAGCTAGTTTTCTGACCCATTTGATGCTCATTAAGCAACTGTCCCATAGTCTCACTTTCATTCAGTTTTTGCTTTAGTGACAAAATTAGAAGCTTTTCTGACCTAGAATATTTTCCTCCTTGAATTTTTCAATTACAAAATATTCATCCTTCCCTATGTTACCAGTGTAATAGTATTTTTTTGGATATGAAATACTACTGTCTAAACTTTGAGACAACACTGCAAGGAAATCTTTAAACATTTATGGTTCAAGGACAAAAAAAGGTTACTTTTTATTAAAGGGATCCCCACTGCTCTCATTGAATTCTAAATAGTCAGCTAATGGATCCAAGCCAGGTGTTTAAATGTCTAGGCCCTGATTTCAATAACATATTTTGCTGGGATAATTTCAAAAACTCCATAAGATCAAACACAATAATTCTTTTAAAAAGTCATCCCACAACAGTAACAAAAACCTTAGGACAACACTGAAATTTTACCACCCCAAATGATGACTGGATATTTTGAAACTTTCATAGTAAAGCAGTGATGTAAATTCTTTGGGAAGGAAAGAGATGGATCTAGGACAATATACAGATTACAAATTCACAGAATTTAAAATGAGATTCCTTAAAATCACACAAAACAAGCAAACAGAACCTGCTTACTTTTACCTTTTTCTTAGCACCCCAGGCAAAGGCTGTATTTTCCTCAAGTAAGAAAGCTTATTCTTGGGGCTATAAACAAGTAACTAAAAGAAACAGACAGGATACCCTGAAAATCATCTCATAAAATTGTACTCTCTCTGTAGAATTGTGAAGGCTGTTTGTATCACTGCTTTATCTTTTCCATCTGTATGGGTTCATAGTTCTCATCTTTAAAACTTTCAAGGCTAAGTGAGGTCATAGGATCTCATCTTTGCTACTTATTACCAATATTACAGTATATAGCACTTGTTCAGTTGTTTTCAGTTGTGTTGGACTTTTTGGTGTTCTTAACACAGATACTGGAGTGTTTTGCCATTTACTTCTCCAACTCATTTTAAAGACAAAGAAATTGAGTCAAATAGGGTTGAGTGAATTCTCCAGAGTCATACAGCTAGGAACTGTCTAAGATCATATTTGAACTCAGGAAGATATGAGTTCCTAACTCCAAGCTCAGTACTCTATTCACTGAACCACCTACCTGCTCCTAAGTGGTTAATAAAGTTTTGTTGAATGACTAACTGACCTTGGGCAAATCATATTATCTCTTTGCACCTTGGTATTTTCATTTATAACATAATAGGGTTGTATTAGATGAACTCTAATACTCTTTGAAGCTCCAAATCCTCTGATTTAGAATTCCTGTGTATTGATTTTGATCTTCCAGGCTTACTTTTTTTAGACTCACCATTTCCCATATATTTTATTCCAGGGGCCATAGAACAGTTCAATGTAATCAGAATTTTTTTTTTCCAATATCAGACAATCTTTTCTTCTAGTCTGTTTCTTTACTATGCCTATTTACTCAGAATGAAGTCAATAGATATCACTGGCTCCTCTTATTGTATCCTAGAATATGGAAGATGGGTAGAAAGAAATTCCTCATTAATATTATTCTGTTCTTAGTGGATAATTTACCTAGAACCTACAGACAGAAATACATAAAAAGAGATGTTATTTGCCACTAGAAAGAGCTTACTAAATCTTTGTTCAATTGGATTTAATAATTCTAAGGATTAAGTTATTTTCACGGGTTGTTTCCAAAATCAGAGTTTGGTTATTTTAGATGGTTTAGATGAACTAATGTATTTTTTTGAGGTTTCCTTTCATGAAATGTTGCCTATTTTTACACTCAATAACACATCCAAGCTTTGTTCTATCTTGATCTTTAAAACATTTTAAAGATCACGTCAGTATTTATTCTGTCCTCTGTAAGTTTTACATTAAAGTCAAAGGCAATAAAATTCTGCCCTGACATGTCTTATTCAAGTGTCAAGTCAAATGATTTGTATAGACATTAAATGCTATGGGAGTTCAGTGGAGGATGAGATACCTTTGGGCTAGAATGAAAGGGGAATTTTTTTAACAGAAAGTCTTATTGATGCCTTTTGTTTTCTGTTATTATACTTATTTCTGACTATAACCCTCCTTTCTTACTTACCTTTGTGAAATGGATTTTTTTAAAAAGGTCAATGAAAATTAATTATGTATCAGTTGTATTTGATAGAATATGTAGCATCATTTCTCAAATGAAAAGAGGGAAGTGAATTTTCTCATCTCTTCTTTGGTATCAAGCTTGATTATAATTACACAATATTTAAATTTATTTTTATTGTTTTTTCCCTTTACATTCTTGTGGTCACTGTATATTTTTCCCCCTGGTTCTCTTTACTTCTTACCTCTGATTACATAATGACTTAGTGATCTTGGACAATTCAGTGCTCTCTCACTGTAATCTCAAAGTAACCTCTCAGTCATCTGGGAAATTCATTGAGTGTCAGTTGCAGGGGAGTTGATGACCTACATTGGTACAGTGAGTTTCCTCCCAAATCAGTGAAAGCACAGGTCCTGTCTTAATCCCTATGCTCTGTGCCTTAATCCACTATGTATCTGTTCATGCTTTCCTGTGTATGTCTGAATTTCTCATATTTGTTTCTTCTTATAGTACAATAATATCATATTTGTGCCGCAAAATTTGTTTAGTCACTTCTCAATCAAAGGGCATTCATTTTGTTTCCAGTTGTTTGTTAATACAAAAGTGTTGCTAATTACTTTTTGGCATATAATTGATCTTTCTCTCTGTCTTAAACCTCCTTAGGGAATATGTAAAATAATATAATTTGTGATACAAATGGTACAGGCATTTTAGACACCTTTCCAACCACGTAATTCCAAATTTCTAGCATGATCAGAACAATTCTCAACTCTACAAACAGTGCATTAGTATGCCAGTAGGTAGGAAATTCTTAATTGAAGAGATGAGACTTGAGGTAGGGAGGGGCGAAGTCAAGATGGCGGAGTAGAAAGACGCATGTTTGCGAGAACCCACAGCCCATAGAGTTAATGTAAAAAGAGATCCCCATAAGTTCTGGATCACTGCAGGGGGTGCAGAAACAGAGTGGAAGAGATTTCCGTTCCAGAGAGCCCTGGAGAGCCATCCCCAGGGTCCGTCGCGCCCCGGAAAGCGGACCCCACACCAGCACTGCCCTGGATGCTGCCCCAGAGAAGCTGATCGGAGGAAGGGCGGTGGCAGAGACGGGAGCAGGAAGCACGGAGGCAGAGGCATGGGCGGCAGCGGAGGCAGTGGCGGCTGCGGCCCAGGATTCCCCCAGCAGCAGGCAGGATCTTCATTACTGAAAGTCTCTGCATAAACCCCCTGAGGGAGCTGAACCTGGGAGACAGCCCTGCCCCACCCCGCTCCATTAATGAAGGTCTCTGCATAAAGCCCCTGAGGGAACTGAGCTTGGGAGGCGGCCCTGCCCCCACCCCAGCACCAGAACTAAAGCTCACATTGATTAGCAGCCGGGCGGCACAGAAAGCCCATTTGAATCTCAGACCCCAAGCACTAGCTGGGCGGATATAGGCAGGGGTGGACAGGAATCTCAGAAGTCAAGTAACTGGCTGGGAAAATGCCTAGAAAAGGGAAGAAAACTAAGACTATAGAGAGTTTTTTTGAACAGATGCAAATGATCCCGACTTTCGGATCTGACGAGGACGAGGACATATTCTTGCCATCAGGAAAAGATGTGGAGGGTGGGGCCCCGGCACCCCAGACATCCCAGGGGGATGTCGGGTGGGCTCAGGCCTTGGAAGAGTTCAAAAAGGATTTTGAAAAGCAAGTTAGACAGGTGGAAGAAAAACTGGGAAGAGAAATAAGAGAGATGCAAGAAAAGTATGAAAAATGGGTCAATACCTTGGTAAAGGAGATCCAAAAAAATGCTGAAGAAAATAACACCTTGAAAAATAGGCTCACTCAATTGGCAAAAGGGGTTCAAAAAGCCAATGCTTTCAAAAGCAGAATTAGCCAAATGGAAAAAGAGGTTCAAAAGCTCACTGAAGAGAATAGTTCTCTCAAAATTAGAATGGAACAGATGGAGTCTAATGACTTTACGAGAAACCAAGAAATCACCAAACAAAACCAAAAGAATGAAAAAATGGAAGAGAATGTTGAGGTAGGCCTTGATGGATGAATATTTATAAAATGCAGAAAAGAAGGGGAAAGATGTTCTAAGAGGAATACAGATATGAGTGAGGCATATTTGGGAGACAGTATTGATAATACCTACTTTGAGAAAGGACAAGTTGGATCTGGGTTATAGATAATGTTTTTGAAATTCGCAATCTGAAATAAGGACTTACTGCTTTATCCTTCAATGCAAATCACAGAAGGTTATTGAATGAGCAAGTAATATAAAAAAGCAGTATTTTTAAAAGAGGAATCTGATGTAAAAAAACTGGAAACAATGAATCCTAATAAAAGCATAATAGATCAGAGTTTGGGTTATGGGAACAATGAGGGTAGGAGAGTAAGAGTCAAAATACAAAGAAATAAGAAAGACTTGATCCTCTGTAGAACTACCTATAGGAATTCCTTTTTCTTTAGACTCTTTTCAGGTCCTCTTCCATGACAGTAGTAAGAACAATTGGCAAGAAAACCTTTGTGTTTTATGATTTACATAATATTCATAATCAGAAATCACTGAGTACATTGGATAGATGAAAGGTATATGGAAGGACATTGACATGTTTCCAGAGGATGAGAAGACATAAAAGAATTCCCTGTGAAGAGAATACACGTTAATAAGATGCTAATTTAATAGAAGTAACAAAGAAGGGGAAATATGGTGTAGTAAAAGGAATGCTCTGAATTAAGATTATAAGGGTTCAAATCCCAGCTCAACCAATTACTTCCTGGGCAAATCACTTAACTTGCATCGAACTCTAAATCCATGATTCTACCCCTGGGGTATGGGCAAACCATACTTTCCAAACTTCACTTTCTTCAGCCATAGAAAGAGGGATTTGGACTAGATGCCTAGATGACCTGATTGGATCTCTTTGGGGTAGTCTTAGATTCACAGGACTTGGAGTTAGAAGGGGCTGTAGAGGTTGTATTAATAATAGTCAGACTTTACATAAGATTTTAAGGGTTTTTAAAATGCTTTACAAATATTATCTCATTTTTTCACACAACAACCCTGGGAGTCAGGTGCTATTATTATCCACATTTTAGTGAAGAAGAAATGGAGGCAAACAGACATGAAGGGATTTGCCAGGGTCATGCAACAAGTAAGTATTGAGGTCAGGTTGCAACTTAGGTCTTCCTGACTTTAGATCTAGTATGCAGTCCACTGTTCTATCAAGCTGCCTCTGCAGAGGCATCTGAAGGATAGTGATACTTTCAGTGTAACTTACTTTCATAGCAATGCAGTGGATAGAGGACTGAGCCTAGAGTCAGGAGTACTTGAATTTAAATGTGTCCTGAAACACTTACTAGCTCTGTGACCCTGGACAAATCACTTAGCAGCTGTTTATCTGTAAAATGGGGCAATAATAGCACCTATCTCACAGGATTGGTGTGAGGATCAAGTGAGGTGATACTTGTAAAGTGCCAGGCACTTGGCACAGTGCCTGGCACAAAGTAGGCACTAAAAAAATGCTTGTTCCTTTTTAGGTGGAGTGATGTATTTGGAATCTTGGATTTGAATCCCGCCTCTGACTGCCTGTGTGGTAACATTTAATCTCTCCTTGAGCTCCAGTTTTCTGAACTATAAATTGGGGACAACTAATATCTGCCTTATAGAGTTAGTGTGAAGTTCAAAAGAGATAATGTAAGAAATACAGAATCAGTGAATTACTTGCTATTATAATCTAGTCCAATTGTCTCTTTTGAAAGATGAGAAAACTAAAGCTCAGAGAGACAAAGTCAATGACAGGCATGTAAAGATGTCAGTTACAGAGTAAATATTATCTATGGGCTCTAAATTGATATATTCAGATTACAAATCCAATATTTAGAATTTATTCTGAATTTAGAGTTAAGAATAAATAAAATATATTTTCCTGCTTCCCTCTTTGCTCATTTTGCTTTGCTTTTGTTCAGCCAGTTAGCAATACATATGACAAATAAACAAGCAAACAAATGGAATAGAAGTAATTCTAGAATTAAGAAAATTTTGGTTTGAACTTCAGCTCTTCTCAACCAACTCTAAGTGAGTATAATATGAGCTTCAATTTATTCATCTATAAAATGAGGGATTGAGCTAGATTCCTTCTACATTCTGCCTCATAGTAATCACTTAATTCATGTTTATTGATTGCTTCTATAACTCCATAATTAGAAAGATAGCGTCCATTTCTACAAATAGATACATAAATACTCCCAATAACTTTCTTTGAGTACTGCTATATTAAAATTAAGTACGATATAAGTACTGAGACAGAGCAAAGATAAAAATAAAGCCATATCTTATTTATAACCCTAACTATGACTTTAAACTATTGGTCTTTAACCTTCACTGGCCATTCCATGTTCACAGAGCTGAGGGACAGACATGTCCCCAACCACTTAATAGCTTCTTTATGTCTTATTCGCAAAAAGCCTTGTATTATCCTAAGCTATCCTTCTTATTCTTCTCAATGGTTGTAACCCAATTAATCATTCTGTTATCTATTCCTGTTCCACTCTCCTCCAGGGTGAGAACAGCCCCTTCTCCATTAACTATAATAATTAACATTTCTCCTTAAAATTCTGTTCAGGCTATTTCTACTCCCCTCTCTACTCTTTTATTACAGGAAGCACAGATGACCATCAACTAGTGAAAGTCTGTCAACCAACCAATCAAAAAGCATTGATCAATCACCTACTATAAGCCAGGAACTGGTCTAGGTACTGTGTATAAAGACAAAAGCAAGACCATCTCTACCCTCAAAGAGCTGCCATTCTTATAGTTACATAGTTTCCCCAAACATGGATGATCCAATAAATTCAATAGAAATTAGTCCAACAAATATTAAATCCCTAATATTTATAGAACTCTGGTAGCCAGTAGAGCTACCAAGTTTAGTTAAAACACAGTCTCTGCTCTCAAGGAATTTATAGTCATGATGGGAGGGGGAAGGATTGGTAATAACAATGTGGCATATGAGGCTGGGTAAAGTAAATCTTCATTTTATTCAGTCTGATGTTTCCAAGTAGAGAATTTATCCAGTGGAGTCAAGCTGAGTTCTGGTCCTGCTCTCCCAAATGTGTAATTTAAGACACTGGAGAAATCTTTCAGACTCTTTAGTGTATGAGTCACACATTAGATAATATATTTCTCTCTGGTCAAGTGAGAACACTGGCTTATGTGGTGGGAGAATAAGGTCATTTTAGTGTATAGGAAAAGTAAGGCTAAAGTGGATTTGAATGTAATTACCATACCTGTATAGTAGTGTCTGGATTTCAGACATGGTTAAAGAAATGTAAGTAGAAAGAGAAATATAAATGCAAAGGAATCTTCCAATTTCCTCACCCCCTAGAACTAGAGGACAGAGAATCCAAATGATCAAAAAAGAATAGACAAGTATCTTACAAACCAGCTTCAACAGAAATATCCTATAATCTACCATGTGCAAGGCCTTATATTTGGTATTATAAGTATAAAAATGCAAACAACCCAGACCTAGCTTATAAGGAATTAATATTAAATCATATATGTAAATAATTACATGACAAAGCATAATTCCAGAGAAAATGCTATGGGAAATTTGAGGAGGAAGACATGGTGTTAGGTGAGGAAGTCTGTGGAGGATATTGCACTTGAATTGAGCCTTGAAGAAAGGAATAGACTTCATCATATAAAGAAAAGACAGCAATTTTCCAGGGCATGTGAGGTGAAGTTGACAAAGAGATACAGAGAAAAGATAACATGATCTAGGGAATAACTTGAAATAAGGTTGGAAAAGTAGGATATAGACACCTTATTGAGGACCTTGAATGCCAGAACGAGTATCTGGAAGGGATCTTAGAGGCCAACCAATCTAACCAGAGAAGTTAAGTGATTTACTCAAACCCACACATGCTGTAAGACCAAGAGTTAAGGATTTAAACCTAGACCTTATGACTCAAATCTATCCAGTCATGTTGGTGTTCTGACTTTCACAGAGCAGGAGAAACACAAGATGAATTGCCCAAGATTGAGAGATTGGATGCATGTTGATAAAATATTGAAAAAAAACTTCTTTTTAGAAATGTAGCAATGAAGGGAGAATAACCAGATGTTATAGATTTTTTTTAAGATTAGGTCATACTTGAACATGTTTCTAAGGTGAATGGAAAAATCTAATAGGGAGTGAAAAATGGAAGATATATAAAAGAATGACAGATAAAGGAAGGTCTCAGAGATGGGAGGTAATGAGGTTGAAGATACAGGTAGAGGTTAAAAGGTCGTGGTTAGCAAGTCAGTGTGTGGCAACAAAATAGAATTAAATTCTCACACAGTGTTATCCAACTTATGGTCAGTGAATCTTAGCATTGAAAGGAACCTAAGCAATTTTCTATTGGAGGTCCATAATCAGTGCTAAATGTCCTTGACAATATGTCCTCCCAATGAGGAAGCTCACTCCATTTGTTCTCAGTAGCACCCAATTTAAGCAACTGCCTTACGTAGGCCAAGTTGACAGAGTTATATAATTACCCCAGCTCAGAAAATAACACATTTCTTTGAAAGGCTATTGATCTGGTTTTCTAATCAAATGATTCTTATTTTCTGCTCTTCTCTACAGATTACTTTTCACAATTTAATGGGAACAGTTAACCAAACATGGGTGAGTTCATTCATTCTCCTGGGTCTATCTAGTGACTGGAGGACTCAGGTTGCACTCTTTGTCCTTTTCTTGGCAATATACTTGGTCACTGTGCTTGGGAATATCCTAATCATCATCCTGATCCATCTCGACAGCCACCTCCACACACCAATGTATTTCTTCCTCATTAATCTCTCTCTTGTGGATGTCTCCTATGCTACCACTATTGTCCCCCAGTTGTTGCTTCATTTCTTGAAAGAGGAGAAATTAATTCCTTATGTAAGCTGTGCAGCTCAGTTATTTTTCTCATTGGGTCTAGGTGGGACTGAGTTTGTTTTGCTGGCAACAATGGCTTATGACCGCTATGTGGCAGTTTGCAACCCTCTGCGCTATTCAGCCATCATGCATGGTGGGCTGTGTGTCAGGCTGGTAGCTGCCTCCTGGCTTAGCGGTTCTCTGAATTCTCTCATGCAGACTACCATCACTTTCCAGCTTCCCATGTGCACAAATCAGGTCATTGACCACATCTCATGTGAACTGTTAGCTGTAGTCAGGTTGGCCTGTGTGGACACTTCCTCCAATGAGGTTGCAATTATGGCTTCCAGCATCATCCTCCTCATGACCCCGTTCTTGCTGGTTCTGCTGTCCTATATCAAGATCATCTCAACTATCCTGAAGATTCAGTCCACAGAAGGAAGAAAGAAAGCCTTCCAGACTTGTGCCTCCCACCTGACAGTGGTGGTTTTGTGCTATGGGATGGCCATTTTCACTTATGTCCAGCCTCGCTCAATCCCTAATATACTTCAGGAGAAGATGATCTCACTATTCTATGCTCTGTTAACACCCATGTTGAACCCTGTGATTTACAGTGTGAGGAATAAGGAAGTGAAGGGAGCCTGGCAGAAACTGCTAGGGCAATTCTATGAAATTAAGTTAAAGCTGACATCCTCATGAGTCAAAAGGAGAGGCCGCAGTGTCTTATGCTCTCCCACCAGACATGATTATGGCAAGAGCTGCTCATGTGTATCTCTCCTCTCCCTTCTGAGAGATGGGAGAATTCTTCATTGGCTCTCTTTACATAGAAAAGGTTGACCAAAGACGTAGCAGGCCACGTGTTGAGGGATATAATCAGGATTTACAGGGAGAGAACTCATACTATTTTATCCTTACTTTCTATGAGATCCTGCCTTGCAACTCTCTCCCTCTCTGCACACTCTCCTCCATCCCCATCATGAGGGGCACCTCAAAGTGCCCCACATCCTCCCTTCTTTTCAGTTTCCTTTTTATGTTTTGTCTTCCCACAATAGATTGTAAGCTCTTCAAGTCAGAGAACATGTTTTTATATTTATATCCCTGATGCCTAGCACAGTGCCTTGCACAGTAGTTGATGCTTAACAAATGTTTATTGATTATTGACATCTTATGTAAAATATAAATCCTATTTTGTCACTTTGATTGTCACTTATGTTACCCCACCAATCATGAAATGAGCACTTATTTTTGAAATGAACAATTTCTTCTTAAGACAAAACGCACTTAAATGCTAGAAGAATTACTCAGAATAGCAAGTGACACATTGAGACCAGCATAAGAGAGTAAAGCTGGGTCTATATGCTCACCTGCCAAGGAAGGAAAGACTTCTATTTTTTTTAATATAAAATTCCAGAGATCTATTAGGTAAAGCTTGGGGTTTTTTTCTTTTTCATTCTACAGATTCAACCTGTAGTTGTCAAGGTTTGCTTTTCCTCCTCCTCCTCCTCTTCTTCCTCCTCCTCCTCCCATCCATACTTCTCACTGGAAAAAATAAAGAACAAAGCTCTTATAAAAATATACATAGTCAAACAAAACATGTTTCTCCATTTGGTGTGTCTGAAAATTCATCTTGCTCTACATCTTGAATATATATTCTCTCTTTGTCAAGAGATGATTAGTATAAGAAGTAACATCTTAGCACTAAAATTAAGGAAGAATTGCTTTGGCAGGGCCTTCTTCATTCTAGGGACATTGGTCATGTCTGCACAGAGCAAAAATACATTGGAAGTGTTCATTTGGGAGATGATCATCTCCTGGGATGATTATAACAGAAGTAAGCCAAACCAGCAGCCTTGGATTATAAATGTTTTGAGGACTTGATTGGATAAGTGAATATGCTATCTATTAAGAAGATCAGAAAAGGCTTCACATAGCAATTAACAGTTGAGTCTTGAAAGAAACACAAGGTTTTAAGTGTGGTCAGAAGGGAGCACATTTTTAGGCATGTGAGATATCCTGTGCCACAATACAGACATAAACAATGGAATCCTGAATTTGGGAAACAAGAAATAGGCCAATTTATTCAGAATGGAGAGTGCACTGAGGGAAGTGATGTAGAATAACTGGGGAAAGGAGAGGCAGATCCGGTGCGTGAGGAGTTTTAAATGCACATCTGAGAAATTCATATTTTATCTAATGACCAAGAAGAAGCCATTGAAAATCCTTGGGTAGTAGAGTGTAGTGACAAAGCCAGATCAGATTTCTGGATGGAAGCAAATAAATGGCATAACTGAGGGAATAAACAATTGAAGATGTGTGTGTGTGTGTATGTGTGTGTGTGTGTGTGAAAATAGTAATTCTATACCTTCTGAAATTTTGCTTATAAAGCCAACTGAGCTGGAATGGGGTAAATGGTTAATGCAAGAGTGACAATTAACCTAAGGTGTATCAAAGGTTTCTATTTAAAAATAATACAAGAAAATTTAAAAGAGAGTATGGCTCCTGGCTCTATTATTTTGTTTCTTTGTGTTTAATCTATGTGAACGTCAGTTAAGTCATTTGTAAAATAAGAGCTTGGCCTAGAAAATGATTTCCGTTTCTGAAATTGTGAACTTAGGCACCTGTATTGTGAAGTGGAGACAGCATTATACCTGGAGTCAGGAAAACCCGAAGTTCAATCTGACCTCGAACACTTAATAGATGTGATGCCCTGGACGAATCACTTAACTTCTGTCTCCCTCAGTTTTTCCACCTGTAAAATGCAGATAATTTTAGCATCTTGCTCCCAAACTTATTCTGTTGATAAAATACTTCTAGTATTTTCAGCCTTAAAACATAATATACATGCTAGCTGTAGTTATTAGTGTTACTAATAATATTAATTACTAATACATTAATCATTGCTCATATTTGTAACACTAGCTATTCAGAGTAAGTGCTTATTGATAGAAACATTAATAATTAATAAATGGTGATTGTTAATTAATATTATTTACCATAATACCTATATTATATTATTAATATTAAACCCACCACTACTCCTACTCCTACTACTTCTGCTACTGCTAGCTGTGAACTTGGCTTTAAATTGAAATTAATATCCCTCATGCAGGAAGGTCAGTCAGACATAGAGAGGCAAGAACAAAGGATGGAAATTAAATTTGTGACCCTTTTTTTATTAATTACTTTATTTTTGGTTCTCAACACTCACTTCCAAATTTTTAAGTTCCAAATTTTCTCTCCATCTCTCCCCTCCCCTTACCCCAAAACCTACATTTTGATTATTCTTTCCCCTAATTTACCCTTCCTTCTATCCCCCCCCACCCTTTCTCTTGTCTCCTTCCTTTCTATTTTCCTGTAAGACAAGATAGATTTCTATACCCCACTGTCTGTATATCCTATTTTCCAGTTACATGTAAAAAGTTTTTAACATTTGTTTTTAAAACTTTGAGTTCCACCTTCTCTCTCTTCCTCTTTCTTTACCCATTCTCATTGAGAAGGCAAGCAATTTGATATAGGTTATACATGTGTAATCATGCAAAGCACTTCCATAACAGTCATGTTTTGAAACTATATTTACCTCTATACTATCCTGCCCCCTCCATTTATTCTGTTCTCACTTTTGACACTGTACCTCCTCAAAAATATTTGCCTCTTGTTGCTCCCTCTTCTTTTTTGCCCTCCTTTCTACCATCGCCCCTCTTATCTCCTTCCCCCTACTTTTCTGCAGGGTAAGATAGATTTTCTTACCCATTTGGGTATGTATGTTATTCCCTCCTTAAGCCAAATCTTCTGAGAGTAAGGTTCATTCATTCTTTCTCACTTATTTCCCCTTCTCCTCCATTATAAGAGCTTTTTCTTGCCTCATTTATGTTAATTTGCCCTAGTCTATCTGTCCTTTTCTCCTTCTCACAGAACATTTGTCTCTCATCCTTTAATTTTATTTTTAGATGTCATCCCTTCATATTCAACTCACCCATGTCCTCTGTCTATATGTACATATATATACACATGCACACATATATGTATATGTATGAATATGTATATATGTGTGTGTATTCCCTCCAACTACCCTAATACTTAGAAAATTATTATGAACTACAAATATCATTTTCCATGTAGGAATGTAAACGGTTCAATTTGAATAACTCCCCTATGATTTCTCTCTCCTGTTTACCTTTTCATGCTCCTCTTGATTCTTGTATTTGAAAGTCAAATTTTCTATTCAGTTCTAATCTTTTCATCAAGAATGCTTGAAAGTCCTCTCTTTCATTGAATGTCTATTTTTCCTTCTCAAAGATTATACTCAATTTTGCTGGGTAGGTGATTCTTGGTTTTAATCCTAGCTCCTCTGACCTCTGGAATATCATATCCCAAGCTCTCCGATCCCTTAATACAGAAGCTACTAAATCTTGCGTTATCCTGATTGTGTTTCCACAGTACTCAAATTGTTCCTTTTTGGCTGCTTGTAATATTTTCTCCTTGACCTAGGAACTCTGGAATTTGGCTACAACATTCCTAGGTGTTTTCCTTTTAGAATCTATTTCAGGAGGTGATCAGGGGATTCCTTAAATTTCTATTTTACCCTCTGGTTCTAGAATATCAGAGTAGTTTTTCTTGATAATTTCTTGAAAGATGATGTCTAGGTTCTTTTTTTGATGATGGCCTTCAGGTAGTTCAATGATTTTTAAATGGTCTCTTTGGGATCTATTTTCCAGGTCAGTTGTTTTTCCAATGAAACATTTTGCATTGTCTTCTTATCATTCTTTTGGTTTTGTTTTATAATTTATTGATTTCTCATAAATTTATTAGTTTCCATTTACTCTATTCTAATTTTGAAGTAATTGTTTTCTTCAGTGAGCTTTTTCGACCTCTTTTTTCATTTTGACCCATTCTGCTTTTTAAGACATTCTTGTCTTCATTGGCTTTTTGGACCCCTTTTTGCCATTTGGGTGAGTCTAATTTTAAAGATGTTATTTTCTTCAGCCTTTTTTGAGATGGTCTCCTTTAGCAAGCTGTTGACTTGTTTTTCATGATTTTCTTTCATCACTCTTATTTCTCTTCCCAATTTTCCTCTGCTTCTCTTACTTGATTTTCAAAATTCTTTTTTAGCTCTTTCTTGACCTGAGACCAATTAATATTTTTATTGGAGGCTTTGGATGCAAGAGCTTTGACTTTTTTTGTCTCCTTCCAGTTGTATATTTTGATCTTTCTTGTTATCAAAGTAAGATTCTATAGTCTGATTATTTTTATACTGCTTCCTCAAATTCTCAGTCAATTATTTGACAACTTATCTCTTTGGTAAGATAGGATTTTGGTTTCAGTGTGGAAAGTGTACTATCCTAAGCCTCAGGGGGTTTGTGCAGCTCTTTTCAGATATTTCTAGGGACCTGTAAGTTTTCATTCATTTCAAGGGTGCTTGGAATATCCTGCTGGGACCAGATGAAGCTCCTCTCTTCCCCAAGTCCAACAGACCATTCCTACTGACTTTCTAAATTGCCTTTGGTATTTGTGGGTTGAGAAGTTTGGAAACCACCATAGCTGCCAATGATTCAGTCCCCTGAGCTGCTGTGGCCCTGTCTGTGCCAGTGTGGCATGCACACTTCTCTCAGACTGGTGCAACTGACTTCTCCTGTCTTGGACTAGAAATTCGTCTCACTGTCATTTTGTGGGTTCTGCTAATCTAGAATTTATTTAGAGTCAGTTTTACAGGGTTTTCAAGGGGTTTGGAGGAGAGGTTAAGTGAATCCCTGCTTCTACTCTGCTATCTTGACTCCTCCCTCATGGCCTTTTTAAAAGAGACTCTAGTCTCCAGTAACCTTACTTTTCCTTTGCCATTGACCATAATAACAGCCCCATAGAAGGCCTCACCAACTCTAGTTTAATGACCAAAGTTTTCTTTGCTGCCATATTAAGAGAGTATCAAATTTGCTTCTATTAGAAATCCTAGACGAATGAGGAAGAAATAAAAAAAAAATAATAAAAGAGCGGAGAATATTGCGGTCAGGAGAACAGTGAGGGAAATTTATCTGTCATTTCAAGTTTTTGATCCTCAGAATTTTCTTTCCCCCCAAGAGTCTATACCTGGCATGTACCTTCCTGCCTCTGTTTCCACATCAGATAATTGGCTTTGTAGACTTCCCCTATATTTCTGCACATTTTGTGCTGTTCAAAGTGCTTTCAAAAATTTCACTGTTCCTCATCCCAACCCTTTGATTTCATCTCCACTAGCTGATAACTGTTTGAATTTGACAGATGAGGAAACTGAAACCCCAGGTAACCATGTGGCTTGATCAACGTGTCTCAGATTAAATGTGAATGTACTTGAACATCAAAAACTGATGACAGTTCTTGAAATCAAGCAAAGAGCATGACTTTTGGAAAGTCACTTAATCTCTCTGGGCTGTTTGCTCAAGTAGACTAGACTTATCTCAAAAAAAAAAATATTCTGTCATTCTACTATTCCCTTGCAATTTCAAACACGTAGCTGTAAAGACTGACTTTAAACACTAGTTTGCTATAGCCCACAGAGTCCTCAGACAAAAGCTAGAAATCCCTAGACATATGATGGGGAATGCTCCTGATAAGTTTATAAAAGTGATCATGGGCTACACAGTGTAGAGAGTTACCACTACTCAAACAGTTTAAAAGCAGTTAATAATCTTAGAATGCAATGTCCTTGACAAGGAGAACTGTGAAGATAAATTACTTCAGTAAGAAATGATGCCATAATTTATTATTTAGGGATTTTGAAACAACTATAAAGTATAGATCTCTTTCAGAAAAAAGCAAGACTCCACAGATGAATCCCACAACATGTAATGTGAAACCTATAACCAAATTTCTTATAAGAGCAGTAGACCATTTATCATTTTTGTCCCCCATCCTTGCCTGAATTTTGGGGAATATAGATTTTCTCAGTTCTTCTGTCCTTCAGAAAGGATCAAAATCTGTTTTTCTTTTATCTAATTAGGATGCGGTAAGTCTCAAGAAAGCAAATGAAGACCAAGAGTGCCTAATAAATAAAGAGATAATATAAAAACAAAACATTTTTAAAAAGCTTAAGATAGGTTTCCATAGTTTTAAAGAGATTATTTCTTTTAATCCTATTCCATAATTTGTGATTTACCTCAATTTTAGCTTTATCCTTATCAGTCTTGGTGGAGTTAGAATTCCTATCTACAAGTTGGTATTCTGTTGTAAACCTGACGGCATAACTTTATAACACCTTGCATAATTTCTCATATAATAGATGTTGCAATGGACTCAACACCAACTCTCTGATTATCTGTTGTCCTTTAGAAGTCTTGAATTTCTGTTCTTGGGACAAAGTAGTATTCCATAACTCAAAGCCATTGCCAGTGTTAAGAGCTGAAAATTTGTTTCAGAGAGAAGCTTGTTATCATATGGCATAACAGAAAGAACCTGGATTTGAAGATGGAGATCCTGAGTTCAGAACCGGTCTCTGCTGTGATCCTGGAAAAGTTACCTCAAGTTATTTTGGACCTCAGTTTCCTCACCTGTCAAATACATGAAGTGAATGTCATGATCATCAAAGTCTCATCCATCTCTAATTCTTTAATCTGGTGAAGTGTGTGTGTGTGTGTGTGTGTGTGTATGTGTATGTGTGTGTGTGTGTGTGTGTGTGTAGAGGCTGGGGAGGGAAGAGATGAAGTGGATTAAGATATCTGTCTACAAATTGAAAATACAGACTTTTGAAATCTTATCTTTTTCTTCTTTTTAACAGAGAAATCATGGGAAGTTGTTGTTCTGAAACATAGGTAATGTCCCATATCATGTTGTTGATCAGAATGTTTTCTGATTCTAAAGACATATCCACATCTTGTGAACATTGAGAATATGCTACTTTTCTTTCTTTTTTCTTCAGCTGAAGATTTCTTTTATTTTTTAAATTTTTCTTTTCTTTTTTCCTTTTCTTTTTAATTTACTGATTTATTTTTACTACTCAACATTCATTTTCATTAAGATTTTGAATTACAAATTTTCTCTCCATCTCTCCCCTCCCTAACCCCAAAACTCAGTGCATTCTGATTAGCCCTTTCCCCAATCTGCTCTCCCTTCTATCACACCTCTCCCTTCTCTTATCACTATCTTCTCTCTTTTCGTGTAGGGCAAAATAGATTTCTATACCCCATTACCTGTATTTCTTATTTCCCAGTTGCATGCGAAAACAATTCTCAACATTCATTCCTTAAACTTTGAGTTCAAACTTCTCTCCTTTTCTCCCTCCCTACCCACCCCTAGTGAAAAGGCAGGCAAGTCAATATAGATTATATATGTGTAGTTTTGCTAAAGACTTCCATAATAGTCATGTGTGAAAGACTAATTATATTGCTCTCCATTCTATCCTGCCCCCTATTTATTCTATTCTCTCTTTAGACCTTTTCCTTCCCCTAAAGTAATTGCTTCTTATTATTCCCTCCTCCCATTTGCCCTCCCTTCTATCATCCCCCCACCCCATTTATCCCCTTCTCCCATACTTTCCTGTAGTGTAAGATAGATTTTCATACCAAATTGAGTGTGCATGTTATTCCCACCTTAAGCCAAATGTGATGAGAGTAAGCTTCACTTTTCCCATTTTATCTCCCCTTTCCCCCTCCATTGAAAAAGCTTTTGCTTGCCTCATTTATGAGAGATAATTTGACACATTTTATTTCTCCCTTTCTCCTCCCAATGTATTCCTCTCTCACATATTAGTTTGTTTTTTTTTAGGCATCATCTCTTCCTACTTAACTCTCCCTGTGCCCTCTGTCTAAATACATATATATGTATATATACATGCATACATACATATCTATATATACATGCATATATATATAGATATATATGTATGTATGTATGCATGTATAATCCCTCCAACTACACAAATACTGAGAAAAGTTTCAAGAGTTACAAATATTATCTTTCCATGTAGGAATGTAAACAGTTCAACTTGACCAAGTCCCTTATGAATTCTCTTTCCTTTTTACCTTTTCATGCTTCTCTTGATTCTTGTATTTGAAAGTCAAATTTTCTATTCAGCTCTGGTCTTTTCATCAAGAATGCTTGAAAGTCCTCTATTTTAAACTGACTGTTTTTCCCTGAAGTGTTATACTCAGTTTTGCTAGGTAAGTGATTCTTGATTTTAATCCTGGTGCCTTTGACTTCTGGAATAACATATTCGAAGCCCTTCAACCCCTTAATGTAGAAACTGCTAGATCTTGTGTTATACTGACTATATCTTCACAATAATTGGTTTCTTTCTGGCTACTTGCAATATTTTCTCATTCACTTGGGATCTCTGGTATTTGGCCATGATATTCCTAGAAGTTTTTCTTTTCAGATCTCTTTCAGGAGGTGATGTGTGGATTCTTTCAATATTTATTTTACCTTCTGGTTCTAGAATATCAGAGCAGTTTTTCTTGATAATTTCATGAAAGATGATGTCTGGATTCTTTTTTTGATCATGTCTTTCAGGTAGTCCCATAATTTTTAAATTGTCTCTCCTGGATCTATTTCCCAGGTCAGTTGTTTTTCCAATAAGATATTTCACATTGTCTTCTATTTTTTCATTCTTTTGATATTGTTTTGCAATTTCTCAGTTTCTCATAAAGTCATTAGCTTCCATCTGCACCATACTAATTTTTAAAGAACTATTTTCTTCAGTGAGATTTTGAACTTCCTTTTCCATTTGGCTAATCCTGCTTTTTAAAGCATTATTTTCCTCACTGGTTTTTTGGGCTTCTTTTGCCATTTGAGTTAGTCTATTTTTAAAGGAGTTATTTTCTTCAGTATTTTGGGATCTCCTTTTGTAAGTTGTTGACTCATTTTTCATGATTTTCTTGCATCTCTCTCATTTCTCTTACCAATTTTTCCTCCACCTCTCTTACTTTATTTTCAAAATCCTTTTTGAGGTCTTCCATGGCCTGAGACCATTGCATATTTATTTTGCAGGTTTTGAATGCAGAATCCTTGACTTTTATGTCTTTCTCTGATGGTAAGCATTTTTCTTCCTCATCCAAAAGGATGGAAGAAAATATCTGTTCACTAAGAAAGTAACCTTCCATAGTCTTATTTCCCCCCCTTTTTTGTGTTTTCCCAGCCAGTTACTTCACTTTTGAGTCCTTTGTAAAAAGGGGGTTATACTCTGGGGACCTGTAAGTTCTCAGTTCCTTCCAAGGTGGCAAAAAACAAGGGAGAGGTGTTTACTCTTCTCCTAGTCTCTGATCCGATCTGGGAGTTACCAAAGCTTTTCTGCCCAGGATCTGCAAGTAGAATTTCCTTTCCAGAGCTGCCACTGGCTCTACCATGTCAGCACTCTTGCTCATTCCATGGCTGTCACTCAGTGCTGAGACCCAGATCAGTGGCTCAACTCCCCCAGCATCTTTAGGCCAAGTGCTCCAAAAATGGACACTGCTGATGCTGCTACCACCTGGGGCCAGGGCTAGGGTTGGATCCTTCTCCCTTCTCATCCAGGTGAAAAAGTTTTCTCACTGACCTTTGAAGCTGTCTTTGGCATTTTGGGGCTGAGGAATCTGGGAACTACAGCTGCTCCAGGGGAATCTAACCCCTCTGAGGCCTGCTCAGGTCCTGTTCTTGCTGGTGTGGCATGGCCAATGCTGGGCTGGGGTCTGTGGGCTGCACTCCACCTTGACCCCATGTGATAGACCTTTTCTGTTGGCCTTCCAGGCTGCCCTGGACTGGAAATTTCCTTCACACCATGACTTTGTGTCTTCCAATGTTCTAAGATTTGTTTAGTCATTTTTTACAAGTATTTTATGGCTTGTAGAGGAAGAACTAGAGTAGGCGTGTCTTTCTACTCTGTCATCTTGGCTCCATCCCTAATATGCCACTTTTCAAGAATTATAGTCAGCTCTCAATATAAAATATAGTACTAGAAATCAAGCCTTGGAAAATCAAATAAGGAATTCATGATAAAGTTTAGGCCTGGATCCAATATTCTGGATCAAGAAGGGATGTGGATTCCCTAGTCAAAGACAGGACAAATCAATAGTCAAGTAAACAGATAGGTGTCAAAATAGACACAGCAGCTTGTCATCAAAGATAAGGCAAAAGACCAGAGTTTTAAATGCAGGAATAAAGCTAAAGATGAGAGTCAAATTGATCAATGAGTCAAAATCACAGGAGAAGAAACAGTATTAGTGCTTCCTTCTGTCTCCTGACATTGACTCTTTTGTCTTGGTTCCAGGATACCCAACAACTTCAACATTCCATGATATCAGCACTTGCTGTAGCTAAATTTACCATTCTGTGGGCAATTCACTAAGGAGTGATTCAGTGTCCATGCTAAAGTTCAATTTAAGTTCATTCATCTTGCAATTACCTACATACCATTGAACAATATCCTCAATAATGCAGGTATGCCATCATCATTTCTCCCCTCCAACTACTGTTTCCTTCATCTGTCTGCATCATCCAGAATGAATCCTCAATGACAAGATTGTTTAGTCAAATTAATTTATAAAGATGTAACTCTTAGTCAATCAGGGCATGGTCCCTCTCTATGTTATATTCCAGACTTAAGGTGTAAATATATAGAGAGGGATATCCTTAATATATGGCTTCCTATAGATAGGGAAGTTTGAAATAATATTTACTTTGCATAGCATGGCATGTTTTCCTTTAAGGAGGCAAGGGCATCATCCATGGGATTTGATTGCTTCTTAGGACTAGAGGTTTAAAAAGACTCGCCCGTGGAGAATTAGTGTACTTGAGATTTGGCAGAGTTCCCATTACCCTGCAATACATGGGTTGACCCAGCAATCCTGTCCCAGTCAGTGTGGAGGCAGAAGGGAACAGCATCTGATTTTAATAATTATATCCTTTCAGTCTTTTGTTATAATAAGTAAAGTCATTTTTATTGCATTTTATGGTAAATGAATGTGTCATTGTGTTCCAGTCACTGAAGTGGTATGAAGTAGGTCAGGTATAGAATATTCTGCTATGTGCTGAAGCTCTAAAGACAAAAATGAAACAGTTCCTTTCAAATAAGAATCATATTCCATAGAAAAAGATAACACACACACAACATATACACATAATAACTGGAAGCTTACCTGACTACAAGCTATTTCAGAAAGCAAGCAAAATTGCGTGTGGCTTCACAAATTGTCAGTATATAACCATGAGAAATAAAGATAAACTTCTCCTTTGACATCTGATTATGTGCCATCCCTATATTTCCATTATAATAGCAAAACGTAACTGCAGAGAATATCTTTGTGCTCTCCCTTTCCCTAGTGCTGAATCAGTTCATGGCTCTCCTCATCTATAGGTAGAGATTTATTTTAGTTGTTCTAGTTAAAATTTCTCCACAATAGTTCCCCCTAATTTCTAAATGCTATTTTGTACTTGTGATATTCTATCTATCAACCTCTATTCCGCTACTCAGGTGGTTTTCATTTCTGCACTTCATTCATTTCTCACTTCTATCTATAACTAGAAGTTGTGTTCATCCTTCATTGCTGAAGAAGACCATGCCATCAGAAAAATGCTGACATGACTTGCACTTGACTTTGTTTTGAGTGAGAGACGGCTATGCACAGTCATCAATCTTACTTCTCCTCCAGAGCTATTTGAATCCAATGACCAGATATTCATCAAGATAACTGGAGATAACCCAGATCTTGGCCCCTGTAGGCCAAGGTTCATTCAGGTACTCACTTAGGGTGAGGTAATGCCCATTCAGTGAATAGGTCTGTTTAAGAAGTGGCCAGGGAATGAGCCTTTTAATGAGGCAAAGGAAAAGGAAGACATCAAGCCGGGAGGAAAACAGCAACAGTTATGACTGATAATCACTCTGAAGTCAGGAGGGTCCAGAAGAGTGCCCATAAGCAGGTGCCTAGTGTTGTCCAATGTATGAGCTTCAGAGTGCAATAGGTTGAAAGCTTTGGGAAAGAGAAGGGAAGGGAGACAAAGGGGAAGGGAAAGAGAAAGAATCTAGCCAGTAAAACCCAAACTAAATTCTTTGAAAATGCCCTAACCTTATATGGATATCTTTCATGATCTCTCTAGTCTCTAGTGCTGTCTCAATCTTGAAATTAATTACCTTCTGTTTACTTCATCTTATATACTTCATATATATGTTGATGTGTTGTGTTCCCCAGGAGGATATTAACTCCTTGAAGGGAGCAGTTTATGATAAAAAAGAGAGAACATTATTAAAGGCAAAATGATAGTTTTGATTACATTAAATTAAAAAGGTTTTCCATAAACAAAACCAATGCAAACAATCTTTGATGGAAAGCAGAAAACTGGAAAATAATTTTTTACTTCTAGTATCTCTGAATAAAGGCCTCATTCCTAAAATATATAGAGAGATAAGTCAAATTTATAAGAATAAAAATCATTTCTAAATTGACAAATAGTCAAAGGATATGAAAAGAAAGTTTTCAGATGAAGAAATTAACATTACCTATGGTCATATGAAAAAAAAAATTCTCTGAACCACTATTGATTAGAGAAATGCAAATTAAAACAGCTCTGAGGTACCATCTCAGAAATATTAGATTGGCTGATATGACAGAAAAAGGAAATGATGAATGCTGGAAAAGAGGTAAGAAAACTGGGACACTAATGCATTGTTAGTGGAGTTGTGAAATGATCAAACCATTTTGGAGAGCAAATTGGAATTATGCCTGAAGGATTACACAACTGTGCTTACCCTTTGATCAAGCAATACCACTACTAGGTCTGTATCCCAAAGAAATCATGAAAAAGGAAAAGGACTCACATGTACAAAATTATTGATGGCAGCTCTTTTTGCAGAGAATTGGAAATCGAGGGAATGTCTGTCAATAGAGGAATGAATGGCTGAACAAGATGTGGTATACGATTGTAATGGAATATTATTGTTCTATAAGAAAGGATGAGCTGGTGGATTTCAGAAAAAAAAAATCCTAGAAAGATTTCCATGAATTGATGCTGAATGAAGTGAGAAGAACTAGGAGTACATTGCATATTGAGATGATCAACTTTGATAGACTTAGCTCTTCTCAGCAATACATGATCTAAGACAATTCCAAAAGACTCATGATGGAAAATGCTATCTATATCCAGAGAAAGAGCTATGCAATCTGAATGTGTATATCAAAGCATACTATTTTTACTTTTTTTTCTTTCTTGTGTTTTCCCTTTTGTTCTGATTCTTTCATGACTAATGTGAAAATATGCTTAATAGTATTGTACATGTATATAGCCTATATCAGGTTGCTTGCTGTCTTTTGTAGGGTGTAGAAGAGAGAGGAAGGGACAAAAAAATCTGAAACTCAAAATCTTATAAAAGTAAATGTTGAAAACAAAAAAAATTAAAAAGAATCTTTGCTGCTTGAAGGCATGTACTGTTTTGTTTTAATATTTATATCCTAGGAACTTAGGACAGTACCTTGTATATAGGGGGTGATAAATAATGTTCATTGAATTGAATTGAGCTGAAAGAACTTGTAGGTATTCAAAGTTTCTTATATAAACATTAATCTAAAAACAAGATAAAAACAACTTCTCAATACTCCATTTAAACCAAACATACTTGGAATGGGAGATAGCAATTCATCACAGCTCCTTGAATAATGTTATGTCATGAGGAATCCCATGGTAAAAGGCTAGATAGACTTTAATCATAATTGTGGACTTCTGGTATTATTATAGTCTTAATAATTTACTCATTATCTAATCATTAGCTATGACTGTACACTACAAATGGGAAAACTCATCAGTTTGGCTTATGTGGAAATCACAGTAACCCATAGACAAATAATTTTCCATTTCATTGTGGCATTTACAACTATACTTATCCATTTCATAATATTTCTAAATATTAATTTCATTTTTATTTTCTTCAATATTTTCCACTGGTGCATTAAGCACAAAATAAAATAAAATGATTAAAATAAAAAAAAACAAAGATGAGATATGTCCCTGAAATCCCTTACTTATCAATTATTGAAAATCACACATTAACAAAAGACAAACAAAAATATGTGTAAGTATACTTTACCAGGGTATTAACCTAAACATACGCTTGTTTTCATGTCTTCTTTTGAACTCCTTTTCTCAATATTTATGTTAAATTTATTATCTTTATAATCAATTTGTATATTTTTATTCTACTTTCTTTTGTCCTAGTCAAATCATGTGTATTGCTATTGTATTGTATTTTTCATAATTATCATTTAATAAGATAGAATTGCATTCCATTGCATTGCTATAACATAATTTTTTTAGCCATTTCCCCAGTTTGTAGAAAATTTGGGTGTTTGGAGTTATTTTCTATTACAAATGTACTATTAAGAAAATTTTATATAGTTATGACATTTTACTATTAATCACTTCCTTATTTATAATCCCTGAGGTGGCTATTAACATTTTATATTTCATTGTGTGATCACAAATTAATTTCCCCCAAATCTGAACTATTTCATCATCCTATTAATGTACATTAAAAAATTCCAGCCATACTAATTCTAATTATACTTGCATATCTGCTGATTTCATGCTTATCAAACAATTTCTTATTTTTATTAATATGAAACTGATTATTAAAGGTTTTATTATTTTGTATACTCATAGAGTGTGTTTCTCTTGTTAGAATCTGCCTATATATAGCATCTAATCACTGATATTTGAGGTGAACATTTTCCCCCAAATCTTTTCTCCCTTTGGCTACACTGCTTTCTATCATAGAAATGTTTCTAACCTAATCAGTAATCAATATTGTCACTTGCAATCTCTTCAAGTCTTGAATATTCAAGATTTTATTTTTAACTCTCTGTAATTGTGAAGATATCTTACTCCATTTTCTTCAAAGTTTCCCCTCCCACTTCTCAATATTTAAATATATGGCTACCTTTTGTAAATTACTGTGATAAATGCTTCAAGATAATGGACAGAGGGCTCAGATTTTGAGAGGCTTTTGAATTATTTCAAATGGGACAAACGATTGAATGAAGAAGTGAAATGAATATCATTAAAGTTAAAAGTTGCATTTTTGAAAGATTAATTTGATGATAATATGCATAGTTTAGGTAAGCATGAGAAGAGATCAGAATTGGGTAGATGCTTGTGGTAATCCAGGTATAGTGTGAACAAACAATGTATAGAATCACATTAAATACCTAACAAAGTCTGACCACATTAGAATAGAACAAGGTCATTATACTATAACACTTAATGAAGCCCAAGACTGAATTAACTTTTTTTTAGTTGCTGTAACACTGTTGACTCACCTTGAGCTTGTGCCCCACTAAAAACCCAAAAGATCTTTTTCTTTAGAGCTATCTAGATAAACCTGTCTCATTTTACATTTTTGAAGTTAATTTTTTTGACCCCAGGTAAAAGACTTTATATTCATCCATAATAATTTTCATCTCTTTGGGTTCAGCCCAACATTCCAGATGGTTGATATCTTTTTGGATCCTGATTTTGACATGCATAACATCTTTGCTTCTAAACAAGCCCTTGATTAAATGATGAATAGCACATAGCTTGGCACAGATATATAGAATACAACAACCAGAAAACTCCTTCTAACAAGAAACCACCAATCACTACTCCTCAGCTCTGACAATTTGGACTACTTCTGAACCCACACCTTTCTGTCTTATCTACAAGGACAGCAACAGAGCACAGCATTGGTGAAATATTTTGCTAATGACTGCATCTCTTCTATCCTTACATGTAGCTAAGAGGTGCAATGGATAGAGTATTGTGCAGAGAAAATAAAGTCCTGAATTCAAATCTAGCCTCTGACACTTGGCTGCTGTGTGACCCTGGACAAGTCACTAAACTTCTGTCCACCTCAGTTTCATTATCTATAAAATGGGAATAATAATGGCAGCTACCTCCCAGGCTGTTGTGAAGATTAAGTGAGCTATTCTCTGTAAAGCGCTTAACATAGTGCCTAGAATGTAATAGGCATTTAATAAATGTTTATTATAGCTGCTCCTAGAATACCCTGTTAATTTACCAGTCTATCAATCCTATCAAAAAAAGGAAATATGATTAATCTGACATAATATGTTTTTGGTGAAGCCATACTAGCTCTTTAAAGCCCTCAACATCATATCCAGATATTTACTATTTAACTTTGTGAACATATATTAACCATCCTGTCAATAAAACAATCTAGAATTCATCTAGGAATTCAAATCAAGTTCACTGGCCTATATAATATGTAAACTCATCCCTTTTCTGAACATCAAAATAACATTGGTCCTTATGTCATACAGGGTTCCCTCCTGTTCTCCCCAATATCTCCCCAATACCCTGAGTCACACGTTATAATAGAATTCTAGAGCTTGAAGGGATCTTAGAGGATCTCAGGTCATCACTGAGAAGATAATTGCTGTTCTGTAGTCAACATGATAAAGTGGATTCACTGTATCACATAAAAACTGGAGGCCAAGAATCCATATTTTCAGTCTAGTCCTAGTAGAGAGAGAGAGAGACCCTCTTTCCTTTTATACACAGAGCTAATTCTCAAACAAGAAATTTTGATACAGGATCATTGATGAACTTTTGTTAAGTTCCTAGCTTGTTTAAAGCATTCTGGTAGGCCCTGGAGCTGCAAAAATAGGATCTATTCCTCAAAACATGCACATTTTATATTTGTTATATGACATTAATAATAATTACATAGAATTTGTAAAACAACTTTTTGGTTATCTTTAAATCTTTGATCTCATTCTATTCTTATGATAACCATCAAAGATTGGGAGGAATGACCTTATTTTCCTAAATTTCTTGATAGGGAAGTTAAAATATAGAAAGATTAAGTGAATAACTCAAAGGGATACAACAAATCAGTATAGGTCTCCTGACTCCTATCTCTGGCATCACTAGCTTTCCATTAACATCGTAACACAATTAGAGACAGGACCAGTAGGGGATTACAGGGAAGGTACACAGAGGAAAGATGGTATACAAGATTAAAGTTATAGGTGAATGTCCAAGCCTTAGATATCTGAGGGAGAATGATAAAGAAGGGGAGTAAGGAAAGAATAGAACCCAAACAAAGAAGGGTCCTAGAGAAGTAAACTGTTAGGAATTGCCAATTTAAGACAATGGGGTTTAAGAGAGAAACTGTTCTTCAATCAAATTTAGGAATGATGTGAAAGTCAGGGGAATAAAATTAGATAGGAAGAAGAAAATAAGACCCTAAAGAGGGAATATTACTTTCCCTCTCAGAATGTCAAACGTCTTGGAACCTTCAACAGCCCAAGTGCCTCTGGACCTTCCTGCTCCCAAAGACCTGTATGATGTAAACATTATTGCCCATTGTAGATGAGCTAAGTATCCACTTTGAACAAGTCTTCTTTGTAAGTCAGAGGAAAAATTTCTGTAGTACAAGGTGGTATTTTCTTTGGGTGGCTAATGCTGAATGTGGTGGTAGGAAACTGTCACTATTAGCAAAACAAAATGAACACATTTTCAATATTTTGTACTGAGCTTCATGTACTCATTGTCTCTATTCCCTAAAATTTTGAGCATTTAGAATAAATTTAATATGCATTGTCATCTTGCTACTTTTTTGTTGCAAAAGTATCATCAGATCCTACTGATCCCATCTAGGGTACTTGAGAGTTCCAATAATGATCACCAAACAGGTTTAAGACTAAATAGAGTGTAAAAATGGCTAAATTTGGGATTAAATGTGACACAGTATTTACCAAGTGATTAGACCTTTACAGCACTGCTATAGGAAATCACGTAAATGATTCATGGATAATATACCTGGAAAATTGCCTCAGACGTTGACTTTGCTTAAGTTGGATTAAAAAAATATATGTTAAAAAGCATTCTATTTTTTTATTCCTAATCTTGGAATTTCTGTTAAGGATGGACGAGGATAATTATCCTCAAAAGTTTTAATGCCTGGCATAAAAAAATGTTGGAATGTATTTTTCATTAATAGAAAAGCTGTAATGGAATATGAGTCAATTTTTTTGAAGATTCACAAGCAGACATGGCTTTGAAAAATCAGTGCTTTTAACTCTCTTTTGGTCTCTCAGATCACTTATTACATTTTGCCAAAAGGAAGGGAGAAGATAAATCAGTGCTGTATTATGGTGTGAGATAGAAAGGAACAATGACATAAGAAATACTTTGACTTAAAACACATTAGAAGGTCATGAAAGGCAGTTAAATTTAACATTGCAAATGAAGAAAACATCAATTTGTTGGCTTTTCAGAAAAATTAAGTAATAGTTCATAGTTAAATGTTTTATATTATTATAATTATTTAGAATTACTGAAGTCACAATGATATTTCTAAATGTTATCTGAGAGCTAGGATAAGAAGCAATTGAAAACATACAAATTAGTTCAATATGAAAACACCTGAGCCTGGAGAATCCTTCAGTAATCTACTAAAAATTGCAGAATTAGGTAAAGGCTTTGTCTATATGATATCCACATCTGGATAAGGGGTGAAAAATAATTAATGCTTTAAATGCTTAGTCGGTATTGGAGAATTTATCAAATTTAATTCAACAAATATTTCTCAAGTGCCTAATATAGTCTTAACTTTGCTACATGTTATTGATATATCCTAGGTGCTTTTATCAGTAACACAGGAGGGGAAATGTGGTAGTATGGTTCTGAGCGCATAAATTTCAGATGGAAAGTTAAGAGAGGGGATCCTGATGACTAGTGGAAGGGTAGTCAGCAAAATCTACACTAACTTCTTTACTGGGAATTTCCCTGAGCTATAGGGCATAGAGTGTGGTAACAGAGACTGGCTCAACAATGTGTGATCCATTTCCACTTCAAATTTAACCAGAGAATAGCAACAATTTTGTTAAGAGTCTAAACAGTCAAGTTGCTTAGTTGCACAGAGCCTCAGTTTCCTCATCTTTAATATGGGCATTATAGTCCTAACTCACAGAGTTCAGGATCAAAGGAGTTCACTTATGTGAAGCTCTTTGTAACCTTAAAATTCTATATAAATATTTGATCATTTCATTATTAGTAATGTTGTTTTGTGACACCAAACTTCCAGATTTTTTCAATATCAACACCCCAGATATTTGAAATTGGTGATCAACACGTGTACTGACTAAAAAAATCACCTTCACTGATCTAGCACTGGCCCCTGAAAATCTATGATTATACATTCATTTCTTTTGAATTAAGAGTTACCTCTGCCAAAAATATTATCTAAACTGTGAACAGTTCAGGAAAGGATAACTCTCAATAGCACTCATTTATACATTTAATAATATTCTATTTACCCAATCACTTTCCTCTCTGGCAACTAGTCAACATTAGGGAACTGAGAAATTTTGAAGAAGCCATAAGGGGAGTTAAGGGCTTGGAGAGGAAGGAATACATTTGGAGCATGAAATACTTCTGTGTTAGGACCATGAAGAGAAGAGAAGAGGGGTTCATCCCTTGTGTTTTTAAAAATTATTATTTCTCTGATTATGGATGGATGTTAATGTGGTTACTTTTTTTGGAAGGAATGCTTCCTATTCAAGACAGATTTTATAGACATAGAAGAATGTTGATTGAGATAATTATCTTTAGTTCCTTTCCCCTTTCAATCTCAAATTGTTGCCCCTTTCACCACTATCAGGCCTTTTTTCCTGTCTCTACAAAATTTACCAAGTTTCTGTTATATCCACAGGAAAATTCTCCTGGTATTGCTATATCCTAGGTGCTTTAATGTCATGGGGGAAGGGGAAAATGACCTTATGAATTCATTCATTCATTCATTCATTCAGACAAAGGAATTGTATGCCCTGACCTGGCACCCATCATAGACAGAACAGTATACTTAAAGAGAAGAAACATAAGTAAGAATCCTACCTCAGAGATTTGTTAGTTTTGTGATCTATGAAACTGCTTAATTGTCAGACCCTAAGTTTCCTGATCTGCAAAAAGAGGTAAATAATATTTGTGTTACTTAGAAGAGTAGCTGTAAAGAAAGTTCTTTGTGCACCTTAAAGGGTCACTGAAATATTATGCTTTAATTTAATACTTAAATTGTCTAATAGTCTCCCCAGGAGTTTCTGAGGGCATTTAAAAAGAGAACTGCAAAGAGAGGGCAGTGTTTAACCCTCACAGATCAACAGATCAATCCCAGATCTTAAAATAATACTCATAAGTGATGGCTAATAGGGAGATATTGTTGGGCAGTAGATTTTCTGGTAGCTTTCAATTCATGCCATTTAAGTGACTCTTTGCTTTATCTCTATTTAAGGTGATTGTCATTGTATTACAGGAGAAAAGATCTCTGTTCTTATGGGGTTCATGTTTAAGGAGATGGACTACAGGGATATATTCTCCTATTTTGTAATTTTGAACAAGGATAGTTTAAGTTACTTCGCTTAAACAATGAAAATGCAAAAGAAAGAGCCAGGAAGAAGAAAGAATTGGTTGGAACAATACCAAAAAAATTATATGATGGAAGCAAAATTCAAGAATTGGTACAGGTAAATTAATACTGCTGACTTAGGAGAGGACAACAGATGGACAAAGAGAAAATGTGTTCACCTGGGATAGACAGGGCAAAAGTAAGAGAGGTTATGAAAAAGACCTTTATTAAAAACAATATGTTTTTGTTGTCACCCCAAAATTCCTTCATTATCTGTTAAGAAATGTATTGTGTGCCATCACTATGCTGAGATAATTTACATCTTGTCTTGTCTGACTATAGAGGGACTGAATAGCATATAGGGTAATCAGTTCTAAAACAAAACCTTAAGGTCGGATGATTTGGGTTTGAATCTTATTTTTTCTGTCTGTATGATTTTATGAAAGGTCACTTTACCTCTCTCAGTCCACTGAGTTAAAATGAAGAAAATGTTATAGTGCATTAAGTATATTATTTTCAGAAAGACCTAAATTTGAATCTGCCTCACACATTTACTAGCTGTATGATCCTGGACAAGTCACTTAACCTTTTGCCTAGATCAATTTTCTAAATTGTTAAATGTGGACTGTGAGTACCTACCTCCCAAGGTTGTTGTGTGAATAAATTTGATAATAAAATGAGATAAAATAAAATGCATTTAAAAATTAAAATACAATATTAACTATTATTTTATATACATATGGGCAAGTGACACAACCGTTGCCAAATAAAAGCTCATGAAGGCATTCAGGCAAAACATTTGTAGAAATGTTTCAGACATCTCAATGTTATGTTTATAGTTTTTTTGGTAGCTTCTGGGTTAGTTAAATTTAAATTGATCTAGAATAAAGTTAACTAAAACAATTTTCAATGACTATTTCTATTTCTGCTATAGAAATTTGAAAGTGATACTATTACCTGAATGATAAAACTTTTTTGTTCCCTGGCAAGGTAATTTCCACACTCAGTTTGGTCATCTATTAAAAAACAAGGACTTTAAAGCATATCTTTATTTATTTATTTGCTTATCTATTTATTTATTTGTCTGTTTGTTCGTCTATTTATTGATTTATTTTTTGTTTTTAACATTCGTTTCCACAAAATTTTGAGTTCCAAATTTTCTCCCCATCTCTCCCCTCCACCATTCCATAATGCCTTACATTCTGGTTACCCCTTCCCTCAATATGCCCTCTTTTCTGTCACACCCCTCCCTTCCTTTATCCCCATCTTCTCTCTTTCTTTATCGGACAAGATAGATTTCAATACCCAATTACTTGTATTTCTTATTTCCCAATTGTATGTGAAAACAATTTTCAACATCCACTCCTACAACCTTGAGTTCCAGCTTCTCTCCCTTCCTCCCTCCCCACCCATCCTCACTAAGAAGGCAAGCAATTCAATATAGGCTGTACATGTGCACTTTTGCAAAAGGCTTCCATAATAGTCATGGTGTGTAAGACTATATTTCCCTCCATCCTATCTTGCCTTCCATTTATTCTATTCTCTCTTTTGACCTTGTCACTCCCCAAAAGTGTTTACTTCTAATTATTGCCTCCTCCCATTTGCCCTCCTTTCTATCATCCCCCAACCCACTTGTCCCCTTCTCCCCTACTTTCCTGTAGTGCAAGATAGATTTTCATACCAAATTGAGTGTGACTGTTATTTCCTCCTTTAGCCAAATGTGATGAGAGTAAGCCTCACATTTTCCCTCTCCCCTCCTTCCTTTTCTCCTCTATTGAAAAAGCTTTGTCTTGTCTCTTTTATGAGAGGTAATTTGCCCCATTCCATTTCTCTCTTTCTTCTCCCAATATATTCCTCTCTCCTTACTTTTATTTTTTTAGATATCATTCCTTCTTATTCAACTCACCCTGTGCTCTGTGGTGTGTGTGTGTGTGTGTGTGTGTGTGTGTGTGTATGTAAACCCTCCAACTACCCAAATACTGAGAAAAGTCTCAAGAGTTACAAATACTATCTTTCCATGTAGGAATGTAAACAGTTCAACTTTAGAAAGTCCCTTATGATTTCTCTTTTCAGTTTACCTTTTCATGCTTCTCTTGATTCTTGTGTTTGAAAAGCAGATTTTCTATTCAGTTCTGATCTTTTCATCAAAAATGCTTGAAAGTCCTCTATTTCACTGAATGACCATTTTTTCCCCTGAAGTATTATACTCAGTTTTGCTGGGTAGGTGATTCTTGGTTTTAATCCTACTTCATTTGACTTCTGGAATATCATATTCAAAGCCCTTTGATCCCTTAATATAGAAGCTGCTAGATCTTGTGTTATCCTGATTATATTTCCACAATATGAGAATTGCTTCACTCTAGCTGCTTGCAATATTTTCTCATTCACCTGGAAACTCTGAAATTTGGCTACATTATTCCTAAAAAGAGAAACTCTTTTCAGATCTCTTTCAGGAGGTGATCAGTAGATTCTTTCAATATCTATTTTGCCCTCTGATTCTAGAATCTCAGGGCAGTTTTCCTTGATAATTTCATGAAAGATGATATCTAGGCTCTATTTTACATAATGTCTTTTAGGTAGTCCTATAATTTTTAAATTGTCTCTCCTGGATCTATTTTCCAGGTCAGTTGTTTATTCAATAAGACATTTTACAGTATCTTCTAATTTTCATTCTTTTGGTTTTGTTTTGCAATTTCTCAGTTTCTCACAAAGTCATTAGCTCCCATCTGCTCTATTCTAATTTTGAAAGAATTATTTTCTTCAGTGAGCTTTTGAACTTCCTTTTCCATTTGACTAATTCTGCTTTTTAAATCATTCTCTTCCTCCTTGGCTTTTTGGACATCCTTTGCCAATTGAGTTAGCCTCTTTTTAAAGGTGCTATTTTCTTCAGCATTTTTTTTGAGTCTCCTTTAGCAAGCTGTTGACTTTATTTTCATGAATTTCTTGCATCTCTCTCATTTCTCTTCCCAATTTTTCCTCCACCTCTCTTACTTTATTTTCAAAATCCATTTTGAGCTCTTCCATGGCCTGAGACCACTGCATATTTATTTTGGAGGTTTTGGATGCAGAAGCTTTGACTTCCTCTGATAGTAAGCACATTTCTTCCTCATAAAAAAAGATGGAAGGAAATACCTGTTCACCAAGAAAGTAACTTTCCATAGTTTTATTTTTTTCCCTTTTTTTTGGGCATTTTCCCAGTAAGTCACTTGACTTTTGAGTCCCTTTTCAAGAAGAGGGTATACTCTGGAGACCTGTAAGTTCTTAGTTCCTCCAAGGTGGCACAATCAAGGGAGAGGATTTTACTCCTCTCCTGGCCTGTGCACTACTCTGGGAGCAACCAAAAAATTTTCTGCCTGGAATCTGAGAGTAGAATTTCCTCTCCACAACTGACTCCAGCTCCACCACACCAACACTCCTCCTCCTCACCCCAGGGCCACTCTCAGGCCTGAGATCAGGGACTCATTTTCCCCTGAAGTTTAGGTGGAGGGTTCCAAAAATGGACTCTGCAGCTGAGGTGGCTGTTCCAGACCACATTCTCTTCTGGGTGAAGGAGATTTCTCATTGACCTTTGAAGCTGTCTATGGTGTTTGCAGGTTGAATAATCTGGGAACTGCCACTGCCTGTGGCACCTTGAAGACTATTCCAGGCCCTGTTCCTGCTGTCCCAGACTTGGCTCTGCTCTGCTCTGCATCTGGTGCAGTAGACCTTTCCTGATGGCTTCCAGGCTGTCTTGGACTAAAAATCTCTTTCACTCTGTCATTTTGTGACTTCTGTTGCTCTAGAATTTGTTTAGAGTCATTTTTACAGGTATTTTATGGACTATGTGAAGGAGCTTCTACAGGTTTGTCTTTCCACTCTCTAAAGTGTCTTTTAGTTCTAAATGTATTACTTCAAGGTTGATTGAATATAGGGAGAGACTAATGAGTGAGATGAAAAAGTCAAAAATGGTTCTAAGATCTGAGTCCTGAATCAATGGGAGAATGGTAGTATGTGATTAAAAAATGATGTTCAGTTTAATTCACTTATTTAAATTCAAGATAATCAGGAGGTGGAGCTGGTTTTGGGGGGAAATTGTGAATTTAAATATATAGAATTTAAGGTGATGATAGTGAATTCAAGTAAAAATATCCAATGGACTTTTGGAGATGTATGACTAAGATTTGTCACTAGATATGAGAGGTATACACATAGAAATATGTTATAAGTTTTGACATTAAGAGAACTCTCCAAGAGAGGATGCATAAGGAAAAAAATGGTAGACATAACTGAAGATAGAAATGTGGTCAATCCTCATGGTTAAGGACTGAGAAAAAATAAGAGTCAGTTAATAAGACCAAGAAAGGATATTAATGAAGAAGGAGAACAAGGAGAGCGAACTGTCAAGGGCTGTGATTAGAGTACAAGTGTTCATTGCTTCTATGTGTTGGAAAGGCAAGGAGCATGAAGATTGATTGAAGAAATTTGTGATTAGGAGACCTTCAACAGGAAGGTAGAATTAATTATAGGGGGATAAAGAGGGAATGGGTGAAAAGGAAATGAACACAATGAGCATTCATTTGACAATTTTTGTCAGTGAAGTGGAAGAACAAGTTGCTAGCCTGAGAAGGAAAACAAAGCAAAGTTTTATTCCAAGGTACAGGATAACTATGGAAAGAAGGGGTGAGACTAGCAATGCTAGAAAGGCTGAGAATAACTAAATGAGCAGCCTTTTCTTGTAGGAGAAAATAAGGATCAAAATAGTATTATCCAAATATTAGTATCACCCAAATAGCTCATACATTGTATTTAGCAGAGGCCACAAAAGACAAAATTCCTCTCTTCTTCATTATATATGTGTTTCTTTTCTAATTTACTAAAGATAGTAGAACACTTTCTGAAGTGTTTTTTGGGGGGTTACCACTATTTAAGGATACATTTGTCTACAGGGAGCTATATAGGTATGTAAAGATTTGAAGACGAAATAGACTTTTGAGGCATTCAATCTTGATTATATGAAAAGGAGGGTCTGTGCTGAAAAAAAGTGATGCCAAGATAAAAACTGAGATCTGGTCATGAGATGTTTGATGTCGAAGAAGATTATATAAAGAGAGATTTACACTGGAACAATTCTAGTGCTTTGTATCAGATGTCCATTTTTTGAAAACAGGCTTGTCTTCTGATAGCCAGTTTTGCTCATTGTTTACCTAGAAATGAAAGATAAGATGGTGGTGGCGTCATTGAATCTCATCTGGTTTTCTTAGGATCATAGGATTTTGAGCTTGAATGTAATGTAGAGATAATTTTGTTTCACTGAAGTAAAAATAAGAGAGAGCAATTAATTTGCTCATGATCATTCAAATAGTAAGTGTAAGAGTCAGGTTTTGAACTAAGGCCTGGCTACTTACTCATTTGTCACCTTCCACCCTGCCTTGGAGTCACTGATGAACAAAAGAGGTTTATTTCTTCTATTCTCCTATGGAATAACTTTCATTTATTACAGTTTTCTAAGAAGAAATAAGGAATCATATTGAACAAGCAGGAATGTAGGCACAGTAGAGAAAATAATGTATTTTGGGTTGGACAACCTGAGTTCAAATCCCTCCCCTGTTACTGCCTGTGGAACAATAAGCAAGCATTGGTAAGATTCGACATAATGACCTTTTCCTCACAGCTTCTTTATGTCTTATCCTCAAATAGCTTTTTATTGGAGGTTTTGTTGTATTTTCTCCTTTCATATTTCATTTGGCCATAAGTTCTTTTTCTCTCTCCCATATTCATCAAATATGTATTTTCTAGACATCTTCAGTGATCCCTAAAGCTTCTTATAACTCCAAATTCTATAGTTTTAGCATTATGTAACTAATTCTAATGAATAATAACATCTACAGGTTGATTTGGGTAAAAAACACTCAACTGTCTTTGATGCTGTTATGAAAATTCAATATAAGTTCTCAATACAAAATTAGGTGCACAAAGATTAAAGATGCAGATCAATTTGCTATTTATTTTTAAAATAATAATTGATATTTAACACTTTAATGTTAACCAAACATTTTGCATTTGTTATTTCATCTAATTCTCCCAACAACCCTATGAGATAGGACTTGTCTTGATTATTTTACAAATGAAGAAACTAAGATTCTGCGAGGACAACTAAATTCTTCATTGTCATAAAGTATCAGAAATTGAATTTGAACTCAGGTAAATCAGTCAATCAGTCAAACAGTATTTGGCAGACACTTACTATGTATTTTCCTAATTTCAAATTCAGCACTTTCTCTATTATGCCACGCTTCTTATCCTTAGACCAACAGTATGTCATTATCCACAGATAATGTACATGGATTTAACAGAATGGTCTTTCCCACAGCTCCTTTAATCTTATCCTCAAAAAGCTCTTTATCACAGTGATGATTATATTGCCCCATTTTATGTGATATTTAACCATAATCTTTTTTTCTCCCTCCCATATTTAACAAATATGACTTTTCTGGACATTAATTTGTCTTCATTTTCTCCAAAATATTGACCAAAGTGTTCTCAACTCAAAAGAAAAAAGTGTTACGGATAGACGACTCACATGGGAAATTGAAAAGATTTTCTTACATCAAAACTTAAAGCACTTGTGAGTCTAGTAGCACCATCTTGAAGAAAGCTCTCTCCTTTTTCTCATTTCTCTTCTCATGCTTTCAAGCTGGTTCACCAGGGGCTGCAAGGAGGTATCATCTACCTTCCATTTACTATGAATGCCATAAATGCACAGGATGCATAAATTATATTTTGGTGTCAAGGTCTATTGCAGTTTTTTGCATACACTAGCAATTTGCATACAAATTGCTTATAATTATTTGTTGAATTCATGGAAGCAGTGAACTTGGGCTCTGCTTTCTTGAAATTTGATAGTGGAAGAGGGGAGAGAGGACATAACTTTAAAGTGAAGGGTTTTGTTTTTTTAAGTTGGCCAAGCACTCTTTCAGATTGGTAGAAAAAATTAGTATTAAGGGAGAGATTGAAAATTCACAAGTAAGAGAATAACAGAGGGCATGGAAGGTGATGGTGCTGAGGGAGCAAGTTGAAGTCCTCTGACCCAGGTAAGAGATCGAATCCATAGTCATGAAATAGAGAGAAGTTAATGTTCTGAGGGACCAAACCTATGATCATAGAATCTTATATTTGAAAGAGGCTTTAGAGATCATCTAATTAATTTGCCTACATAGTGAGGAATCTATTATGAAACATCCCTTCAGAATTGTCATCCAGATGATTTGAAGACTTCTTTGAGAGAGGATCATTATTTCATGAGTCAAGCCTATTCCATTTGTTATACCCACATTCTATTGAAACCAATTGAGTTACTCGTTCCAGACTGAAAGAGATATTCAACACAAAATCCTGATGTGATAAAAGCACACGCTTTGAAAACCTAAGGTTTGATTTTCAAACTCTGTGATCTCTCCTGTTTCTTCTTCTCCCTACAGATTGTTCTTCACCATTTAATGGAAAAAGATAATCAGACGTGGGTGAGTTCATTTATTCCCCTGGGGCTATCTAGTGACCGGAGGATTCAGGTCTTTCTCTTTGTCCTTTTCCAGTTCATTTACCTGCTGACTGTATTTGGAAACATCCTAATCATCATTCTGATCAGGCTGGACAGCCAGCTGCATACTCCCGTGTATTTCTTCCTCACCAGCCTCAACCTTATCGATGTCTCTTATGCTACTAGCACTGTACCCCAAATGTTGGCACATTTCCTGGAAGAAGATAAAACAATTCCATATGTGAGCTGTGCTGCCCAGCTCTTCTTCTCTCAGGGTCTAGGTGGGATTGAATTTGTTTTGTTGGCAACAATAGCCTATGACCGCTATGAAGCAATTTGCAACCCTCTACGTTACTCAGACCTCATGCATGTGGGCCTCTGTGCCAGGCTCGTGGCTGCCTCATGGGTCAGTGGTTCCATAAACTCTCTCATGCAGACTGCTATCACTTTCCAACTTCCCATGTGCACAAATCGGGTCATTGACCACATATCATATGACCTCTTAGCTGTAGTCAGATTGGCCTGTGTAGACACATCCTCCAATGAGGTTGCAATTATGGCTTCCAGCATTATCCTGCTCATGACACCATTCTTATTGGTTCTCCTGTCCTATATCAAGATCATCTCTACTATTCTGAAGATTCAGTCCACAGAAGGAAGAAAAAAGCCTTCCAGACTTGTGCCTCCCACCTGACAGTAGTGACTCTGTGTTATGGGATGACCATTTTCACTTACATTCAGCCCCACTCAGCCCCCAACATCCTTCAGATCTCACTGTTCTATGCCCTTTTAATACCCATTCTGAATCCTTTGATTTACAGTGTGAGGAATAAGGAAGTGAAAGGAGCCTGGCAGAAACTGCTTGGGCAAGTCTATGAATTAAAGTTGAAGCTAACTTCTTCATAAGTCACACGAAGAGATCTACCCTCTAAGATTTAAATGTAGATCACTCTTTTCCTTTGGGAGTTGGAAGAGCTCTTCATCATGTTTTCATATAGAAAGTGAGAGGAGGAGATGAGAGACAGTGAGAGCTACACACTCACAAGGACAGAACTTCCTAAGTTTGCTTCACTGTTGTTTTTGATGTTCTGCATAATCTAGAAAAGAAATCTGATTTTATCATTAAATTTGCCATATTTTCATATTCACCCATAACTTCAGATGAAAGATTTTCTTTTAAACCAAAACACTTTAATATTGGAAGAATCACTCAGAATAATTGCATATGGAGCTCCAGCGTAATGCAGTAAAATTGTCAACTTGTCTAATGCCAGGGAAAAAAATTCTTGTTATTGAAATTTAAAAAGTAGTGCTTATTCAGAGTCTTATACGTTATGGACACACTGACTGCAGCTGTGTTAAATAAACAGATATGTTCAGTTAACTTAGTGAAGGAGAAGAGGAAGAATGAGACCATTTATTCATTTTGAGCTTATACAAATATGTGTATCTTTCTTCAAGCACTTCTTTTTTTAGATAAATATATTTCTATAGGTAAGCAAGTGATCAGAATGGCTGAAGAAACATTTTTTAAAGGGACGTGTGTGTGTGTGTGTGTGTGTGTGTGTGTGTGTGTAGTTGCATAAAATGTTTAAGCCAGTCTAGTCCCAAAAGAATCAGTTGTCACACATGTCTCTGAAGCTTTGGCTATAAAATAAATTGTGCCAGAGGAAAGTTAGTGTTTTTACTTCAAAAGCAAGAAGAACCCTGACTATACATAGAACACTTTACCTTACAACACCCCAATGAAACTGTCTTCTTGACATTGCAACACAGTGGAAAGGGAACTGGATTTGGAAACACAGAACCTAGGTTTGAATCCTGGCTCTACTCTTTACTGTGTATCTTTGAGCAAATTACTTAATATTTCCCTTCTAGTTCCAAATTCTTTGATCCTATGAACTTGGCTGTAAGTGGACATCAGTGTTGATCATCATGGGTGAACTAGTCAGCCATATATAGCTGAAAACAAGGGGTAGAATTTCATGGATCTTGGTAAAAGATTCCTAGACTTGAGAAGACTGTAACAGATTTCACCAACTTTGGTTAAAAGGGATATTTCTGGGCAGTTGAGTGGAGTACCATAACCACATTTGATAGAAATTCTAGCTGGAAAATAAGGGTAAGAAGGAATAGAACTCATAAAGAAGTATGGTTGAATAAGAAGGAAGGGAGGGATGGGTGAAAATCACCACTCATACTATAATCCTGAATTTATAATTACTATATTTAGTCTAGAAGTACCCCAGACCTGTCTTCCTTCCTGTCTCTGTTTTCCTATAAGGTTAGCGACTTTGTCAGCTTCCCATATATACGGCATTTTTGTGATTTTCAAACTGTTTTCAAACTCATTGCTTCATCCATTCTCACAATAAACTATGTGACATGCAGAGGTGGCTGATGTTTATTTGGATGGAATTAAATAACTCATCTAAGACCACATAGCTAGTTCATTGTACGGATTGAACTTCTCTGTCCAGTACTTTCCCCAGAGTATTCCCACAGAATGGCAGTAACCTAGATTCACACTCTAACTTCTCTCAGTGCTGTGGAAGAAACCACATTTAGCAAGTTACACAAGGGTTGTGGAAAGTTGTAGGAACCCAGAGAAACTCACCCTGAAAAAGAGTAGATTAAACTATTCCTAGCTGATCCTACATGAGCTACTGCAGCCACCCTAAACCAACTCTACTTTCTTAGAACCTAACTAATCTAAGTAGACAGTAATCTATTAGTATTAAAAATGATTATTTTAATATATATTCACTTGAATGACTTTATTATATATAGAAAAGAATGGTCTTATGTTGTCTCTCTTAAAAGGCATTAATTAGCAACAATCTAACCTCACATAATTTATCTCCATGAAGGTCTAGACTCTTTTTTTCATTTTATTTTTGTATCTTACAGTATAATGTAATGTCTTGACAATAGCTGATAATTACGGGATTGGATTGGCAGACTTAAATTCAAGTTCTGACTGTGTTATTTACATAGTTGGATGATTATAAATGTCATTCTATCAACCTGTTTTCTCTTTTCTAGAATGACTGTATTACATCCTTTTGAGCTCTAAATCCTATATTATAAACATAAGGAAATGATGGTTTCAGTTGGGAAAATTCCTAATAGAGTCTTTAAGATGGAGGTGGTCCTTTATAAGATTACCATTTTCTCTAAAAGACAGAACCCCAAACTACCCTTGATAATCAAAGACTAATTAGAATCCCAGAGCTCCTTGAAAATAGGGAAGTTGGTACAGTAATGATGGTTCAAGTCACTGATCTTCTATGGAGGGAATATTTATTCTTCTCTTTGGAAGCAACATGACTTAGTGGAAAGGGTGTTAGATTTAGCATGAGGAAAGTTAAGTTTTGAATGCATGGTGCTCAGTTTTAATTCTTCACGTTAGCCTAGAAAAGATTGACCTCATCAATCTTAGAGGTTCTAATAATTCAGCAATATACAGAATCAGGTAGCCACAAGTGCCAAATAGTAGTGAATGGAACCTTTTTTAATGACCAAGAATTTTGGAATATCTTCCTTAAAAATCCCTCTCCTGTTACATGGCAAATAAAGAAACAAATACAAAAATCCACGTTTTGGTTCAGAGGTGTGTGACAGGATAATGAGGAGATTCAAAACCCTATCAGGTTTTACATTAATTTTTATCAGCACGTACATGCTGGGCTTTCTCATAATTATCATTTTGGGCTTAGTTTTCAAAAATATGATTCTTTTATCTTTTCTTTCACATGAGACTCTCTGCGTTAAAATATAGGCAGTTAAAGACAGAGAAATAGGTATAGGAATATACTGGTAAATGTTTAACAACTGTCCTTTGGAAAAAGGAATGTATCCCAATCCAGTTTAAAGTTTAGTCTGCATTATCAATATTTTCATTACTTCTTAAAATCTAGAGATAATCAACAGGAATATAAAAATGAATCAAGCCTCGATTTGCAGCATTTGCTGATTTCCAAGATTCACACTGAAAATTTAAGATCAGCTCTCACAGTCTCAACTTGGCTCCAGCACATGCCCAGGTAGATGGATAGGTAAATAAATGGAAAGATAAATGGGTGGATAGGTAGAGAAGACATTTATTAAGTGATTACTATGTACAAGGTTCTGTACTAAGCACTGGAGAGAGATGTAGGCAAGTAAGATTGTCCCTGCCCTCAAAGAGCTTATGTTCTAATGAAAGAAAACAACACAAATTTGCAATAAAACAATGGCTGGAAAGCTGGGCTATCAATGTAAAGCAAAATATCAACTCTCAGAGATGGGGGAGAGAAGGCTATGTTGAGGAGATGTCAGAAAGTGTCATGGAGGCCTGGTCCAAGACAAGATAATGCAAAAGAATAGCTATAAAACTAGGTGACTGAGAGAGTAGAGTTCAAGATTCCTGTGTGAGCAAGTTGGTCCTAGAGAAGTGGAATATGTAAGGGAAATGGCCAAAAATGGCGAGGAGACCTGGCTTCTAGCCAAATTAGACAAAATATTCTTGGGATGTTTAGTCTGGAGAAGAGATGACTATGGGGGGAGGTTAATGGGGGGCCAGTGTGGATGCGACATAATTTCCTTTGAGTGTTTGCAGGGCTGTCGTGTCGAAAAAGAAGTATACTTCTTTTTACTGTCCCTGGGACAAGTGAATGGAAATTATATGTAGACTGATTTTGTGCATAAGGAAAATATTCCTGGCAGTTGGAGCTGTCCATAAATAGAATGTGTTGTTTTGTTCAGAAAAGGAAGGTGCAAAATTAGTAGCTAAACAGCCACTTGTTGAAACAGTTATAGAGATACTTTTCTATTTTGGATAACTTTTAGACTATATGACCTATGATTCATTTCTAATGTTAGTTCTGTGGTTATATGATTAAGTGGAATCAGTTCCTTTGCTGGCTGGCTAATTAGAACACAATCAGAAACCTTACAAATAGGGGAATTGATTTTCTAAAAGTCAGGTTCTTTAGGAAGAGATGATGCTAAAGTTAGTATCCATGGTATTTACATTTACTTCTCTAAGTTGTATTTCAGGAAAAAAGGTTTTTAGTTATTGGGTGATGGAGAAAAACAACATTGAATCATAGAAGCACAGTGCAGGAAGGGGTCATCTAGTATAATCTATACCTGAATAAATAAACAATGATTTATTAAATGTCTATGTGTCAGGCATTGGGCTAGACACCGGACAAGAAAAGTGCCCATCTAACCTCTGCTTGGAGACCTCTGGTGAGGGTGAGACTACTGCTCATCTCTCTGTGAAAAATGACAAGTCTAATCAATGATAGGTTAGTATAAATATTCTGTCTTCCCACTCCAATGCTTAACACACACACACACACACACACACACACACTACTGGGTGCAAGAAAACATTATAAGTACAGAGAGAAAATATTAAAGGGTATGAAGAAAATGTTATGAAATATAAGAAAACATTATCAAGTGAAATAAAAATATTTCAGTTAATTCTACAACTAGTGGAACAACACAAGTGACTGGTTAAAATCACTTATCATCATTATCTAATAATATTGGTAATTTTCCTTGGAGTGAGTATAAGAGAATTTTTACTCATATTTGCAACCAATTGTTTATCTCTATCCTTGAAATAGATGCTTTAGAGTAAGTGAAAATGATTATTGTATAAATCTGTTCTAGTTCTCAGTATCCTTGTCCTTGAGCTTAGCCATAAACAAAAATAGTATGGTGAAATCCTTCATTCACTCATCTAATCATTCAAAAATTTATTGAATATGTATTGCAACAAAGGTATTTTGGGTGATAAAAAGTTATATATTAACTCCCTATTCTTAGAGATGTTATAGTCAATTCCTCATTAATGCAATTGTAAGAGGGATTGATTCTGATCTTTGTCAAACTATTTATCATACTCAACTCCATGAGTGAAATTCATTCAGAATGGAATAAAGATGTATTTAATCGCATTTTCCAAAAGAGAAACTCTCTGTCTCTCCTAAAAATGTAAATTGAATTTCACAATAAAGCCTTTTAGAAAATAGATATCTTCCAATGAACTTTTATGTCCCAAGTATCTGTGCAAAATTTTGGTCATTTATAGCCATTTAACACCTCCCTTATTTGATCAACTATTTGGTAGTTTACTCTCACTTCTTCTATAAAGTGTCTAGGGCTCCTCAATCGGAACATGGAGAGAAGTAGGACGCTCCAGGAGGGGATGAGATGAGGCAGTAGCAGCGAAAAGTACCATGAGGTAAGGGAAAAGATGCTGGTGTGCCATGGTAACAGTAGGCTTCCTTATTTGGGATGGTCATGAAATTAATTAACCCCACTTAACAGTAAACTATATTCAGAAAATGATAGTTATAGATTCCCTGTCAACTACAGGACAATCACAACTGAGAAAGTCATGGGTCATGGGAACATCTAGCTTTCAGTTTACATGAAATTCTTTTTCCCAAATGGCTTTCATTTCTGATTCTTCATCAGAATTTGTGAGTCAGATATTGAATGGGAACTTAGTTAAAAGTCCTTTGTTCACAAGTAGGAACAGTAGCCATAAGACACTAAACTAACTGACTGTGTATTTCCTAGAACATGGCATGGACACTGTGTACTGAGGTGTCGTAACTCCTTTGTCCATTGTTAGAAAAAAATGGCTAAAAGGTATTAAAACTTCTTTTTGTACAGCTGCTAGGGGAAAGTAGTTGCTGTACTCTCTGAGGATTGGCATCTAGTAAAGATTGTGATCATAACTGTTAATTTTTTTCCTAAATTATATTTTGTTTATCATTATCATTTTAGTTGCTGACTTATGGAAAACAATTATTCATGTTCTGAATGTTTCTTGTGGAGAGTCAACTTTGTTAAGCCAATGATATATGACTAAAGCTCCATTAAATTTAGCAATATAAAAAAGAGGCAGAGTTGTACAGAGATGGAGACTCAAGAGTTTATTTTGATATGGGAAAGTCACAATAATCCACACCACTTTAGTAAAAAAATAAATAAATCAGTGCTGCTTAGTAGATTGGTGAAACTGAGAGCTAGAAGGCCATTCATTCTTTTCTACAATTTCTGATCACCCAATTTATTAATTTTATTCCAATTACCCTAAACCAAGGATGGGGAAACCTGTGGCCTCAAGGTCACATGTGGCTCTGTAGATCCTCAAATATGACCCACACACAAGGTTTGGATTCAGTCAAAAGGCTGCACTTGAACACCTAGAGGGCCACATGTGATCTTTAGACCACAGGTGTCCCACCCCTGCCCTAAGTTATTACTAGTCATTTCTAAACTGAAAGATGAGCAGAGGAAGCTGTGCATGAATTCCTTTAGGGAAGACCACTTTGGGGAAGCTAGAGGAAAAAGAAGAAAGATTTCCAATGGAGTGCAAAAAGGCCATCTTCAAATACCACTTCTGACACTTGTCAGGTATATTGACTATAGGCAAGCCACTTAACCTCTCAGGAATTCAATCTTTAAAATGGGGTTAATTCCTTTAATATGTACCTCACAAGGCTGTTATGAGGAACAAATGAGATAATGTATGTGAAAGTCTTTGTAAAACTGAAAACAGTATCTTAAGTTCTGTCATTATTACTGCAATTATGCTCTTTTAATACAAGAAAGCATTCATTTGTCAAACTGTTAAAGTACCCTGAATTCATTAAATACATCCAAGCTATAATAAAACAATAAAGGTTATTGAGGACTTCTTCCTAAAAGACTATTTTACATAATGTTTGCTTAAAGTATTTATACCTAACTTGAGATTTTTTAGTTAATTTTACATCCCTTTAATAGGATTATCTTAACAAAGGTGGAGCTAAATGAAAGAAAAAAAGTGAACATTATATGGTCATTATGAAAGTTTGGAGCTATAGAGATGCTGCATTACTATTAAATTCTTAGATCATTTTACTCTTCATAAAGGATTCATAGGGGCAGTGAGATGGCACAGTAGATGGAGTACTTGGCCTGAATTCAGAGAGACTCATCTTCCTGAGCTCAGATCTGATCTCAGACACTAACTGTGTGACCAGGGATAAGTCACTTCACCCTGTTTGCCTTAATTCCTCATCTATAAAATAAGCTGGAGAAGGAAATGATCATCCAGCCTAATATCTTTTCCAAGAAAACTCCATGGATCAGAAGGATTTAGGCATGACTGAAGTGACTAAACAACAACAGGAGGGCTCCTACCTGGCGAAAGGAATGGGAGGCCTGAGCTTATTGATCATGGCTTTGCTGATCTAAAACCAAGAATCGCCTATCCAGCAAATCTGAGTATAATACTTCAAAGGAATAAATTGTCAGTAAATGATATAGGGGATTTTCAATCCTTCATATTGAGGAAAATACCAGATCTGTATAGAAAATTTGACTTCCCAAGACAAGAATCAAGAGAAGCATGAAAAGATAAACAGGAAAGAAAAATTATAAAAGACTCTATAAAGCAGAACTGTTTACATTACTACATGGAAAGAAAATATTTATGACTTGAATCTTTTCTCAGTATTTGGGTAGATGGAGAGATTGTACATACACACACACACATACACATGTATAGATAAAAAGTACAGGGTGTGTTGAATCAGAAGAGATGGTATCCACACAAAAAAATAAAATAAAATAAAAATTAAGGGGTGAGGGAGGAAAATACCAGGAAGAGAAAGGGAGAAATGGAACAGGACAGGTTATAACCCGTAAAAGAGATAAGAAAAATCTTGTTCAATGGAGGAGAAAAGGGAGAAGGGGAGAGAGGAAAAATGAAGCTACTCTCTCCATATGTGGCTGAAGGATGGAATAACATGCTCACTAAACTTGATATGAAAATTTATATCACACCACAGGAAAGTAGGGGAGGAGGCACCAAGAAGGGTGAGGGAAATGATAGAAGGGAAGGCAAATGGGAGAAGGGAGTTACCAGAAATAAACACTTTAGAGAAGGAACAAGATCAATAATTGTGAGGAGATAAATAAGGGGGGATAGCGTAGGACAGAGGGCAATATAATTCATATTATGCAACAAAATTATTATGGATGTGTTTTGCAAAATGACACATATTTAGTCTCTATTGAATTGCTTGTCTTCTCAGTGGGGTTGGGAAGGGAGGGGAAAGGAGAGAAGTTGGAATTAAAAGTATTAGAAATGAATGTTGAGAATTTTTGTTGCATATAATCGGGAAATAAGAAACACAGGTAATGGAGTATAGAAATTTATCTTGCCCTACAAGAAAAGAGAGAAAATGGGGATAAGGGAATGGTGGGATGTGATAGAAGGGAGAGTACACTGAGGGAAGGGATAATTAGAATGCAAGGTATTAGGAAGCAAGGGGAGGGGAGTGATGGGGAGAAAAATTGGACATGTTACAAAGTGGTGTAAAAGCAATTAGTATTAAAACATCTAACTGAATTAATTACTGAGAATAAATCAATGACATCTTTAGTTTGGGGAAAAGAATTTTATTCTACATTTCCTAGAGGAAGATAATGCAGGTAAAATTTGGCATTGATGGAAAAGTCAAGATTTTTATGGTAAACTGGATTTTATGATTGCTATTTAATCAGGAACTAGAACATGTATAGAAAGGCATGTAAGCCACTTAAGCCTTGCCCCAAAAGATGTTCCTTAGCTAAAGTGAAATTATAATCATATTTGATACCTGGCTATTGGAACTTGCCATTTTTAGATGCTATGGAACTATTAAGTGACTGTTCTTCTGAGTCTAACTCCAGGTATGGATAGCAAGAAAGGTGGTCTGAGCCTCCAATCCATGATGCCAGTAAGCTGGTGAGATGCTGATATGAACTGCAAAAGGTGATCTCATGGGAAGGGTGGGAGAGCAACTGTTCAGCCTGGGCTGAGGTAGTATTCTCCTGACTCAGTTTCCCCACTGACACCTGGTAGACTTTAAGCCTGACTGAATGTAAGTGGACAATCTAATCTTGCTTGGAATTGACATGAAATTGGGGAGATATTGTATCTCTGCAATGTCTCTACTCTTGATGGCAACTTCCTACAGTCAAAAGGTTTGTAAGCTTAATACCAGATCTATTAAATTATAGATTATTGGTAGGGGAACATCCGAGGTTAAGTCTAAAATTAAGCTATTAAGCTTAAGACTTTAGACCAACAACAATAAGTTAGGGTCCTTTAATTCTTAGTAATACGTGGAGACAAGGTCAAGAGGTCAAGAGCTTGTGAAGTTAGCAACATAAATAATATTTGTGTCTCAGCTGGTCAATGTTTAAAAAAATTCTTTTTTGGTCCATATTTAAAAAGAAGTACCACCTGATCAAGAGTCTGAATTGTTTTATCTGTTACAAACTGTGTTAAAAGTAAAAAAAAAGAATTTTTGAAAAATCATGATTTTGGAAACTTCGTTTTGAAAGATAGTGGGGCAAGATGGTGCTAAATTTTTTTTGTCATATATTCTTGCTGTCTAAAATTGCTGCTTCTTCCAAACTAGTATCATTTAGCCTACAAGGTTGTTCTGAGCAGCAAATGAGAAAATGTTGTAATAATGTATGTGAAGATGATATGCATATATGCACATAAACATATTTCCTTTTTGACAAGATTGCTAGTATAGATGAAGATAATATACTATATGTATAATTTTACTTTTTCATAGGGTTGCTAAACTGAAAGGTGATGGGATGTTGTGGATACAGTTTAACTTAGAATGTAGCAACTCTAGATAAATATTTAATCTGACTTGTGGAGAAGATACATAGAAGTGGATCAGCTGAAAACACAGTTAGATGCATTTGAAGTTGGTAAGATGGGCAGACTCAAATAGCTGTCATTAATGATTCAATATGAACATGGCTGGAGATCTCCAGGGAAGTACTCCAGGGATCTATACTTAAGTCTGAATTGTCTCATATGTTTATAAAAGTCTTGGATAAAGGCATAAATAGCATGTTCATTAAATTTGCAGACAGTATTAAGCTGCATGACATACTGGATGACAGGCAGGATTCCAAAAGATTTTGATAGGCTAGAACATTGGTCATAAGCAAATATTATGAAATTCATTAGAGATAATTATTAAATCTTACACATGAGTACAAAAAAAATCAACTTTACAAGTAAAATATGGCAAAAGGCACAGTTAAAAGTGACTTTTTTCTGAAAAAATAAAAAAGGTGTTTTACTAATTAGTAAGCCTAATATATAGCAGCATTATGATGAGTTAGAGTAAAATAAAAATGTGATATTGGACTGCACTAATGTCACAGCTTCCAAAACTAAACTAAATATTTCTCAGTACTTTTCTTTCTCATTTCACAAATAGCCTATTACGTTCATTTCCAGAAGTCATGGTTTAAGAAGGATATTGATAAACTGGGAAAAGTTCAGAAAAAAAGTGACAAGAATGGTGAATGACTTTTCATATGGAGGAAAAGGAAATGTTTAGCCTGGAGAAGGAAATGTGGTAGATGTATTAAAATATTTTAAGGGATGTCATATGAAAAGAGGGATTAGATTTGATGTTTCATGCCAGGAGGAAAAATCAGGAGCAAAATTTTTTTCTTATCCAGAATCCCTTTAGATTCTGACTCTGTTCCAGTGCAGTAATGATCCCTCTGTTATCTTCACCTTTACTAAATCCTTGATAAAAATGCTAAATGGTACAGGAAAAGTAAAAATCCTGGAATCATTAAAGATTCCTTGCCATGCTGGCATTCAACCATTAATCTATTACATGACTTTACCCATCCAATCAAATCCTGAGTCTCTCAAATTTCAAAGTGGAATGGGCTGCCTTGGAGAACAGTAGATTCTTCATCCTCAGTGGCCTTTAAGCTGGTGCGGAATGATTCTGTATCAGCACGTTATAATGAGGATTCCATTTGTGAATTAGTTAGATTAGATGTCTCTGAGGTTTCTTCCAGCTTCCAAATTTTGTGGTTTTGTGAAACATCATGCCAATTTCAGCTATTAATTTTTTTATGTTACTCTGTCCCGGTCCTCACTTTACATTGAAGCTTGAAAATTCAGTCCTCATTATTTGTGTATTCACTGTTTATTAGTCTTATTATTTATTCCACATTCATTATTTATTTGTCTTTGCCTGAAAGTAGGGTATCAAATAAATAGGGGTTCCATGATTATGATATATTTTTCAAATATTAAATTTTATGTTAACTTATTTTTAAATGCATAATTATTAAAATAGCCAAATGCATCATGAAAGATATTAAATAAAATATATTATGGGGAAATGACTGTAGTTACTTTTGGTGGGAACTGGCAATTATTAGTACTACACACACACACACACACACACACACACACACATATATATATATATATATATATATATATATATATTTCCTCATTAACCTTGATTCTAGAAATTGTGCAAGATGATGCATCTGATGAAAGGATCATTAAAGAAAAACTATAAGTACTTAGGAGAGCTAGTTAGTTTTTCATGGGTACGGTGGCATAATTCACTGAGCTAAATTTCTGCCTATTTTCTCATATCAGCATATAATCTGGGACCTGGAGGTTTCCTTCAGATTGGGAACAGACATATTGTTCCCATGTCACATTTGGACATCATCTTTGAAACAGAATAATACATTTAATCTCTGTTTGACCTTTGTAATTGTTGGTAAACTAGATATTTTTTTTAAAAAGGATGATAAGAAGTGATCTTTTATGATCAAGGGATATGACTTATGAGAGTAACTAGGCTTCAGTTATGCCTCAATTCTAGAAAAGGAAGTGAGTCAATCTATTTTTACCAGAAGAATAGAATTTAACAACTTAATAATTTAAGAACAATTTAGCAAGGAGTATGCATCTAGCAACTAATAACTGAATATGTTTCTAAGAAAATACCTAGAATGAAGAGTAAGAAGACAAAACCAGTCAATATAGGACCCTCAGGAAACCAGAGTCATTTTAAATGATCAGGGAAGGCAAAGGATGAAATTTCAAATTCATTGCAGAATAGCTTGAAATGTCCAGGATGAATTTGTTTAGACTACACACAGATATACTTTTGTTACACAGGGAGCTGAGGGCTCAAATAGATCTTTCCAAGGCTGGGGAAATATCAAGGCTCTTGGGGAGAATGAAGGAGGTAATGGCAGCAATCTCACAGATGGTATGACTCAAGTAGGAAGGCATGTGGAGCAAATAAAAATAATTTCTACATAGCAGGTTTCTCACACCTGAGATAATATTGGAAAGCAGATCTTAAAATGTCTCAGACACTTAGCAACTTTGTTAAACCATTATATATCTCACATTCTATCTTGCATCAGACCCATGCTACTACAATATTAGTTCAAGTCCTCAGCATCTCTCATGTAGACTATTGCAACAGACGTTTGGTTGGTCTCTCTGTCTTAAGTCTCTCCCTGCTCTAGTCCATTCCATATGTTGGTGCCAAAGTTATTTTCTGTAAGTGCAAATCTGATTGTACAATTCCACTATTCGGTCAATACCAGTGGCTTTCTTTCACCTCTAGAATATAACATAAAAGATTCTAGTTTTTAGAACATCACACCCACTAGACCCAACCTACCTTTCCAGACTCATTGGATACTATTCTTCCTTCTGTGTTCTGTGATTCAGACAACATGGCTTCTCTCTTCCTCAATAATGACATTATATATAATTCCTTATTCCATGTCTTTGCACTGACTGTCCCTCATAGCTATAAGCACTCCTTCTTTACCTAAACCCCATAGTCTCTCTTTTCCTTGAAGATGCAGCTCGGGCAACAGCTTCTTCAGGAAGCCTTTCCTTCTACTCCAAATAGCTGATTCTCTCACACCCAAAAGCACATATTTAACTACTACATGTCTGTGTCTATAACATTTATTTATGCTGTACATACTTTTGTATGTGCTTATTTCCTCCATTAGAATGTGAATAGGGATTATTTCATTCTATGTACATATATGTCCAGAACATAATCAGTATATAATAAATACATTTAATAAAACAAATTTAATAATACATTTGTAATTAATATTTATAATTGTATTGTGTATTTATAATAGTAAATAATACATAAGTCCATAGATTTTATAAATACCTCTTGACTGATATGAGGAGTCTCAAATTATGTTCAGTTCAGTAATGAGAGGGTAAGTGGTGTCAATCAGCTCTAAGTTGGGGTACCACCAGAAACAGGGAGTTATTCAGCCGCTAGAGTGCAAGAAAAAGAAATTTTAAACCAATTGATTCTACATTTACCTGAAAGATTTAAGGTTAGCTTTTTAAGATTTTGTACCTATATAATGTTTCTTCTTGATTATTGTCTGTAGTCCTGTTTTTACTGTGGGATAAAAAAAAATGAGGAAAATGTTCTTTAAAAAACCTTGGAGAGCTTGTGTTCTTAGGAAGCAATTTTTATTCCTTCAGATTTGCTCTTTCCTTCATATTGTATAGCTTATCCAATGTCACACAAAGAGTGTTTGAGGCTGGAATTGAATTCAAGTCTTTCTGACTCCTGATCTGTACCCCCCTAGTGCCATGTCATTGACATAGCTATAGCCTGTCTCAAGGAGGCTTTATAATCACAAAATTGCCTATTACCAGACTTCTGAGTCATTGCAATCAATGGAGCATACAAGATGCCCAGAAGGAGGGCAAACATGAACACACATAGGTTTCCTGGGCATTTTCCTAAGGATTATGTGTCCTGAAGGAGATACATTAATACATCCATCTTGAGAAGGGCCCCTGAGAATCTCCCAAATTTCGTTAGACCTTTAATAAGTCTAGAGACTTACATGGGTCTAAGTCCTTTCTAAAAATAATCAAAACTGCTACAACAGGTCTTTACTGTTTTTACTGTTTTATTATGATTTTTACTATTTTGTTTTGCATTGCACACTACTTTTTGGGGAATGCATATGCCCTATTACAGAATTCCCTGTATAGGCAAACAAGACAATCTCTGTCTTAAGGCACTTACATTCTGATGGGAGAAGACAACAAATAAAGGGGAGCTAGAAAAAAGTGGAGGCAAGAAGGTATCATAAAGAAGTCCAGAGACGGAGTTGAGTCAGGAGTAAAGTGACTCGGTCACCTATAGTGGTCTGAGGTACGAACTCGCCAATCAAGACAGTGAGTCTCTAGGCTTTTGTGGTTTGTATTTATGTCCCTAGTCCCAAACATAGTGCTCTCCATAAAGTTCGTAACTGCAGAAATATTTGTTGAATAAAATAGAATTTGACTAAATCGAGTTAAAAGTAGTCTCTTAAGGGATACAACTTCTTACTTAAATGTTAATCTAAATAAAGACAAAAATACTATGCAATTCTCCTAAAAAAATCTGAGTCCACCTGGCATCGAAGACCAGAATTCATTATAACACTTTGCATAGTGCCAAATACTGAACCTTATTTAAAGGAGATAAAATAAGTACTAGCTTGAAGTAATAAATGAATGAATGCTGAAATATGTTAGTGTTCTGTATCTTAAAAGTTTATGTCATAATCATAAGTCCTTTGACATGACCAAATTCTTAATTTTTCACTCTATTTTCATCATTTTGACTAATCAGGTTATTTTAACCTTGAAAAAGCAGGATGATATTTAACTAGATTGACTCATTATGGTCTATATACCATCACATAACCTCTGTCATCATTTGTTTCCTCATCCGTAAAAGAAGATTGGGAGTCAACTCATACCAGCTCATCTGGGCTGATTGTTAGATTTTCATTGTGAGCATTTACACCTCAGAAATATGCATACTACATATTAGGGCTTGCATAAATTTTTGTTCATTGTCTAAACTTAAGAAAATGATAAGAAAATATGTTAATAATAGAGATAAAACTTAAAAGTACATTATAATCACATTTTTTTTTCTAAGAGCTGGTTGTTAAACCATCACTGCCTATGATCCCAAGACAAGATCCCATCCAGGTCTACAGGTAATATAAAAACAAACAAGCAAACAAAATCCACTTTGTTCAACAGGACCTGGAAATTCTAGAGCATTTGTTTCCTGGTTTCCATTTTTCCCGAGTTTGGTCCTGGTACAGACTGTGGCTTTGCCCTTTTAGCATGAGTAGATCAGGCAATTATGAACAGAACTATCAAAAGAGGAGATTCACTTTAATTCAGTAAATATTTGTTAAGGACTTCTTCACCTAAAGACACTGTTAAATATGGGGTTTATGAAGACCTCCTCTTTATCTATTAAGGTCAATAAATGATGTTAGTAATAATGTCCTTTATCAAAAATTTTAAAATCTTTCCTTGCATTCTTGTGACAATCATAAAAGGTAAGTAGGCTTTTTGAATCTGCAAATTTTAGATAGAGCAATATATATATATATATATATATATATATATATATACATATATACAGTGTAAAGCGAATGACTTGCTAAAAGGCATATGACAAGGAAAAATTTCAGCTGGTATTAGAAAACTGGTCTTCTGACTTCTATCCTAAGGCTCTTTATGGTAGATTAAACTATTGCAACACAGCCAGATAAGGGACCAGGAGGGGATTCCATAGAAAGGCATAACTGTGGATGAAAGATGGTGTGCAGAGGGACTTATATGGTCGGAAAATGTCCAAGTCTCAGATGTCTGAAATGAGATGGAGGAAGAAGGGATGAAAGTTAATAATGAAGATCAAACAGGAGGAAGTACTATGGAAGATGACCTATACAGAATTAACCAGTTTGAGAAAATGGAGTCAAAGAAAATAACATGGGTTAAATTGGCTTGATGCTTAATATGTTAAGTTGGATGAATAAAAACAGATAGGAAGTAGATAATAAGGAACATTAATCCCTAAAGAGGGAACATTAATTGCCCTCTCAGGATGTCAAATTCACATCTTGGAAACATCACCACCAAGTGCCTCTGAAAGTCCCTACTCCCAAACAACTGGATGATGTAAGTGTTTCTGCCCATTAGAGAAGAGTTTAGTATCCAATTCAGTCAAATCTTCCCTTGTTTATGGGTCAGTAGAATACATATTTTTTTTTAACCTAAAGGTGTGCATTTCCCTGGGAAGTTAATATGATGTGTGGGAAGAGACCAAATGCTTTTACAACAAAATAAGTTGTATGAAAGATCTAATGATTTTAACCTTTATATCACTTGACCATCTACTGGAAAAATATATTTGAATGTATTTTTCATAGATATAGAGAGCAGTTATGCAAGGAAAGATAAAGACTGGTTAAAGTTTCATAAATACATATGGCTTTGAGGAGTCTCTGTCTATCTGCTTCTTGTGCCATCTCAGATCAATTTTAATACTAATAAACATAGGCAAGGGAAAAGAAAGCTCATCAAAATGTCCAAGGATTAGTATAGTTTGGCACTGAAAGAAATAGTATAGTTCGACTCAGACATTCTCAATAGAACAAAATGAAGAGCAATTATATTTAAGATTATGAAGAGAGAAAATAAGTTCTTTACTTTTCTCAAGAAAAATAAATCATTTTATTATATACTGAGGTCTGTGAAAATGGAATGGAAATTCTCAATGTTATCTCTGAAAGCCACAAAGAATGACATGGAAACTTGAATATCGCTCAAGTATGTATTAAGCACCTAATCTATTTCAGGCACCATGCTAGGTTCTTGGGATACATTTACAAAGAATGAAATGATCCCTGTCTATGGAGATAGCTTCAGTGTTGCTACAGTGAATACTGGGGGTAGGTAAAAGTTGTTTCTGCCTGGCCTCAACAACTGTATAAAAGGTGAAAAAAATGGTTAATCTTCTAGCTGTTTAGTCTGTATCATCAACAAATTCAATTCAATAATCATTTATGAAGTTCCTTCTATCTTCAAGATACATTGCTAGAGGATTTTGAATTTCCCAAAATATTATGATCACCAGTAGAGAAGAGGTGTATGCATCCAATCTGAGACCACAAATCTTACTTGGCATCTACTGACAAAGCACCCTGGTGAATAGAAAAAGGATAGGGAGTTGACACAAACACTCTCTTTTTCACTGGAAATCTCCTCTGAGCTACAGGTAAGGGTGGGTAGCATCAGTTCTTCGATCAACAACTACTAAGTCCTTTGCACCTTCAAGATTAACTAGATGATTGCAACTGACTGGTTGAGGACTCTTGTTTTGCATGGGCAATTTGATTAATGGTTCTAAAACTCAGTTTCCAAATCTCCAAAATTATGTTGATAGAACTTCCTAGAATAAGAGGTGAGAAAAGTTATGTAAAACATTTTGTAATTCTTAAAATGTCATAATTTCAGTTATCATAACTTACTGCTGAACATCCAGATATTTGTAAATATCTGTTGGTACCATATATTATGGTAATGTCATGATGATTGCCATTGTGTATGATGTTATTCACTGGGACCAGAATGATCCCCATATGGTACTCTTCCCCATTCATTTGGCAGCAACCTGAAAATTTACTATTAGAGATTAATTTTATTGGGATTACGACATTATCCCTTCAAATATCTTATTTAAAATGCAAATGCCTATAGAGAGAGTGATTTGCTTAGTAGCCATTATTTCTACTTTGAATATAAATCATATTGACAGGTAACTTGTCTCTGTGTCAGGTAGAAAGGAAAGATATACGTATTTATTAAGCACCCACCATATACCAGGCACTATGCTGTGCTTTGCAAATATCTTATTTGATCCTCATGACAACCCTTTTTTGAACAGGATGGATTCTTCATTCATCTACTAATGCACTGATTCATCAACTATTTATTAAAACTCTTCCATATACTCAGTGCTGCACCAGAATATTTGCAGCATAGTCTTTCTGAATTCAGACAGATGTCACTGCACATGGGAAAATTGAAAGAATATTGGATTTGGATTCAAAGGATTTGGTCTTGACTCTCAGCTTTGTTAAGTAGTCCATGTTAACTGTGGCATCATAGTCATGTAGGTAATGAGAACAGTGAGGTATGTTTTCTCTAGGACCAACATTGGCCATTTTCATTAATCAGATTTCAGTTGCTGTTTTTATATTACTGTGGTGATTACAGACATTGTCCTCAGAAGAACAAGGAGAATCAGTTTACCTTCAGTTCATTCAGGTCTTTGCATTACTGAGTTGCTTATAACCATAATTTCTTAGAGCATGACAATTTTCAACTGCAATCCTAGATCATAATTTATTCCATAATTTCCAGTAGAAGGCTGAAACTTCCTGCATTACCTAATTTGTCACTGCCATTACAGTACTTCTATGAATACCTTGGATTACATGACATCTATCTTTTCATTGTATAGCCTTTTGTTATATATGCCCAATAGAGTCACCTGCGTCCAAAGATTATACATAGTTTAATTGTTTTTCTCACACGATTTCAAGTTATTGTCCAGAATAGTTGGACCAATTTTTAGGTCCTCCCTTACTGTAGTATAGTGTGCCTCACTTCCCATAACTTCTCTGACACCAACTATAATTATTCCTAATTATCTTTATAAATGTTATGATTAGGAGGTAAAACTTCAAGAGAATATTCGTTTGTATTTCTCTTTTCATTAGCGATTCAGATCATTTTCTCATATTGGTGCTGAGAGGTTATAATATTGCTTTGAAAAGCTTTATTTGTATCTTTTTACTACTTGTCTTTTGGAGAATGACTCTCAGATCTTGAATGTGTCAATTTTTCAATTACACTGGAATTTTTTTACATCAGAGGCAAAGATTTTTATTTGATGCAAAGGTTTTCTTTTCTATTTAATAGAGTCTCTTCCTTTTGTAGGTGGTTTGGATGTATTCATGAAAAAGCCTTAAAATTTTATGTAATTGAATTGGTAAAATCAGCTCTTTTATCTTTTATGGCCACTTATATCTCTCTTTGCATTTCATTTTTTAGACTATTCCCACTAACCCTAAGTAAAAATATATTTACTTCAAGGTATTTTTCTTCCTTCCACCCACTCATCTTTAAAATAAAAAGGTATGATCTTTTACATCTAGATTCAATATCCATTTGGAGATTGTTTTGACATCTGTTATAATCTACTGATTTAAACTTAATTATATACTAATTTAGTCAATAACTATGGAAACAAAATTCATAAATAAAATATTAGCAAATAGGCTATGGCAGTATCTACAAATAATATACTATATACTAGTTGGATATATACTTGAGACATAAAACATGATTGCATATTGGGAAAATAATTAGTATAATTGATGATAGAAAGACCAAAAGCAATAAAACCTACATTATTTAAACAGTAGTTTCAAAAAATACGGTGCTAGTTTATTTTAAAAATGCTAAAAAATTACAGATATGGAAAGTTCTTTTTTGGATGTGATTAAAATATGTATGTATTGCTAACATCTAATATTATATACAGAGGAGAAACACTACATTTTTTTTACTAATAAAGAAAGGTCTAAAGAAAGAATACTCCTTTTCCCCATTACTATGTGACAGTTTTATAAATGCTAGCAACTGTAATAAATGGAGAAGTAAATGATAAACCACTCTAGTATCTTTGTCAAGAAAACACCAAATAGAACCACAAAGAGTTGAACACAACTGAGAAATGACTGAATAAATAGCAATAACACAAGAAAGAGAAATTAAAGACATAAAACACTGGCACAAAATGGTCAAAATTATTTTCATATATCAATGATGGTTTACTTTAAAAAACACAGTGAATCATTGAAAAAACTAACCAAAACAATAGTTTCAATAAAATTGCACATTATCAAATAAATCCACAAATATCTCTCTTTCTATATAGTTGTACAGAAAACAAGTACAAACGGCAGAAAACCTATGTATAAAATAAGTACAAAATGCAAAAATATCGGTCAGTTAATCTGCCATACAGTTAGTACTTATACAAAGAATAAACCATACAAATACACCTATAAAATTATCTGTGCAAAAATAAAAGAAAACAAATAATTGAAAGGACGTGATTTGTTCACGGTTGTGCCAAGACAACATGACAAAAACAAGGATATTAACTGAATTTATTTTAGATATTTAGTGTGGTGCCAAACTATTATTTTTAATGTTATAGTACTCATTTATTTTCAGCATTAATAAGAGCTACTTTTTATATTAAATATTAAAGCTTTATTTCTTTTCATAAAGACTTGTCTAAGTCTTAACAAAGGAACCAGCAAAGAAATGAATATTTTAGCTGGAAGGAGCATCTATATGGGTGAAGGAAAAAACAAATATATGGGTTTAAATTTCCTGGTTTTGATTATTTTTGTAAAACAAGAGAATGATTTGGAAGAGTAAACTGAATTTTAGAACTTAGAGAGATTGAAGAAGATAAATAAAAGCCATAGTGCAGAACTTGCTAGGTAACAATAAAAAATGAGGAAAAGGATTGGCTAACAAGTGTATTAATGTAGGGGTTTTCACCCTTTTTGTATCATGGAACCCTTTGGCAATCTAGCGAACCCCACTGACCTCTTCTCAAAATAATACTTAAAATGTATATGATAAAATTCTTAAGATTGCAAAAGAAATCAATTATAATGAGATATATTTATCAAAATATTTAGAAATCAAGTTCACTGACTCCAGGTAAGCAGCCATGCACAAAGGAAAGTAGTTTCAGCAATATTTTACAAACTTGGACCTAAAGGAAGAATAACAAACCTAGAGAAGGTATTTAAAGATGTATACAAGCCGTAAAGATAAACACCATCCATGCAACCCCTACATTGCAGAAAGAACAAAAAGTATAAGGGTCTCCTCTCTCAGTTTTCTAAATAGCTATTGTCAGAAAACTATTTCTGTAGCATTTTCTCATAGACTGGAATTAAAAATTATTCACCTCCATTTAAGAACTTCCAAGAGTTGAAGTAGATACAGACTTCTTGGCAATCCAATCACAGTTATGTGAAAGGAAAATTGAAGTGCTGTGCTAAAGAAATTATGTCAAGATGGGATTTGATGACCAGGAAAAGAAAATGAATTTGGGTAGACATTAAAGAGAGAAATTTGTAATGCAATGTACATTATTTTTTGTAGGATGTCAAGACATGTATTTCAATGAAGTATACTTTGCTTCTTAATCGCCAATTTTGTCCATTTTTGAGTTAAGCAATGGAAGATGAAGCATCAAGAGGGCTGATGAATCTCCACACTTTTTAATATCATAGGATTAAAATATGGAAGGAAGTCTAAGAAGGAAGTCCTAGGAGTCTAGGAAGTCTAGGAACGAAGTCTGTCAACTTCAGTTGACAGACACAGAAATAGAAACTTCGGGAAAGTGACATATCTAGTAAGTGTCACAGATGAGATGTGAACCCAGGTGTTAAAGTTACACATCAGTTTCTCAACTGTTAACCTGGCAAGCATCAAAGAGAGTTAAGGAAGTATTTTTAACCCTACCTTTCTGTTTACTCCCTTATCTTTGATTTAGATCAACAAAGCCATGATCAATAAGCAGGTTTAGAAGTGTACTGAGAAAGAAAAAAACAAAAAAAAATAAATTTACCATCACCATAATTGTCTTGAATCTCTTCCCTTTTATCTATTATCTCTGAAGTATTTTTAAATAGCTTCAGTTTTCTGTATCTCAGTTTTTCCATCTGTAACATTTTATATTCCAAATTATGATGATTTTAAAGGATTTTTTCCAACTCTAAAATTTACAATTCTTTGACAAAGGAAAATAATCACTTCTATGTGTACACACACTTGCATATATATATATATATATATGTATGTATGTATATGTATATGTGTATGTATGTATATGAAAGTATTGTTGGATATGTGTATATGTGTGTTTATGTAGAAAAATATGTGTGTATTTATATCTTTATACCTATTTTTTATTTATTATCATTTAAAAATTAATCATAAAAAAGATATGCTGACACCTATGAAAAGCAATGATGCAAATAAGATCAACATATTATTTGTGATTTTTGTTTCCCTAGATGAGATGTGTGTCATCTTTCTCCTGTCTTCTCATTGTTGTATATGGATTTAACAGAATGACCTTTTCTCCATCAGTAAGCAGTTCTTTTTTTAAAAAATTAATTAATCTATTTTTAGTTTTCAACATTCACTTCCACAAGATTTTGAGTTTCAAATTTTCTCCCCATTTCTCCCCTCCATGTACCCCAAGATATCATTCACTCTGATTACCTCTTCCCTCAATCTACTCTTCTTTCTATCATACCTTTCCCTTCTCTCATCCCCTTCTCCTCGATTTTCTTGTAGGACAAGACAGATTTCTATAACCCATTGCCTATATGTCTTATTTCCCAGTTGCATGTAAAAACAATTTTTAGCATTTACTTTTAAAACTTTGAGTTCCAACTTCTCTTTCTCTCCCTTCCTCCCTTCCCACTCATCCCTACTAAGAAGTCACACATTTGATGTGATACGTGTTATACATGTGTAGTCATGCAAAACACTTTGATAACCATCATGATATGAAAGACTAACTATATTTCCCTCCATCCAATCCTGTCCCTCATTTATTCCATTCTCTATTTTGACCCTGTCTCTCCTCAAAATTAATTATTTCTAATTACCTCCTGCTCCCATTTACCCTACCTTCTATCATCCGCCCACCCCAACTTATCCCCTTCCCCTTGCTTTCCCGTAATGCAAGACATTTTCATACCATATTGAGCGTGCATGTTATTCCCTCCTTAAGCCAAAACTAATGAGAGTAAAGTTCACTCTTTCCCTCTCGCTTCCCCTCCATTGAAAAAGCTTTTTCTTACCTCTTTTATTTCAGAGATAATTTACCCCATTGTGTTTCTCCCTTTCTCCTTCTCCCAATGTATTCCTCTCTCAGCCCTTAATTTTTTTATTTTTTAGATATCACCCCTTCATATTAAATTCACCTGTGTCCTCTTTCTATATGTATATAATCTCCCCAACTACCCTAATACTGAGAAAAGTCTAAAGAGCTACAAATATGAACTTTCCATGTAGGCATGTAAACAGTTCAACTTTAGTTAAGCCCCTTATGATTTTTCTTTCCTGTTTACCTTTTCATGATTCTCTTGATTCTTGTGTTTGAAAGTCAGATTTTATATTCAGCTCTGGTCTTTTCATCAAGAATACTTGAAAGTTCTCTATTTCATTGAATGACCATTTTTTCCTCTGAAGTATTATATTCAGTTTTGCTGTGTAGGTGATTCTTGGTTTAAATCCTAGTTCCTTTGACTTCTGGAATATCATATTCTAAGCCCTTTGATCCCTTAATGTAGAAGTTGCTAGATCTCGTGCTATCCTGATTGTGTTTCCAAAATACTAAAATTGTTTCTTTTGGATTGCTTGCAATATTTTCTCCTTGATCTGGGAGCTCTGAAATTTGCCTGCAATAGTCTTAGGTATTTTCCTTTTGGGATCTCTTTCAGGAGGCAATAGGTGGATTCTTTCAATATCTATTTTGCCCTCTGGTTCTAGAATATCAGGGTAATTTTCCTTGATAATTTCTTGAGAGATGATAATTTCTTTTATTGATCATGGCTTTCAGGTAGTCCAATAATTTTTAAATTGTCTCTCCTGGATCTATTATCCAAATCAGTTGTTTTTCCCATGAGATATTTCACAATGTCTGCTCTTTTTTCATTCCTTAATTTTGTTTTATAATTTCTTGATTTTTCATAAAGTCATTAGCTTCCATCTCCTCCATTCTAATCTTTGAGGAATTATTTTCTTCAGTGAGCTTTTAAACTTCCTTTTCTATCTGGCCAATTCTTCTGTTCCAGGCATTCTTCTCCTCATTGGTTTTTTGGATCTCTTTTGCCATTGGGGTTAGTCTATTTTTTAGGGCATAAATTTCTTCAGAATTTTTGGGTCCCCTTTAGCAAGCAGTTGACTTGTTTTTCATGATTTCTTACAGCACTCTCATTTTTCTTCCCAATTTTTGCTTTGCTTCTCTTACTTTATTTTTAAAATCCTTTTTGAGCTCTTCCATAGCCTCAGAACAATTACTATTTTTCTTGGACGCTTTGGAGGAGCTTTGGCTATGTTTTCTTCTTTCATTTGTATATTTTGATCTTCCTTGTCACCAAAGTAAGATTCTATAGTCTTATTCTTTTCCCAATTTTTGCTCATTTCCATAGCCATATACTTGACTTTTGAGCTCTTTGTCAAGGTACTTCTCTGCTTCTAGGGAGGTAGTGGGATATACTGGCAGTCTCTTGAACCCCCCCCAAAATCTGTGGGCCTGGAGCTTCAGAAACAATCACTGCTTCTCCTCCTGTTGCAGCTGCCCCAGTCTCCTCCACCACTCTACCACAGTGGGTCTACTCTCTCACACAAGTCCAACAGGTTTTTTCCACTTATCTTCCAATTTGTCCTCTGTGTTTTTGGGGTTGTGAAGTATGGAAACCACCACAGATGCCAGAGATTCAGTCCCCTCAGAGACCTGCTCAGGTCCTGTCAGTGCAAGTGCAGCCCACACTGTGTTCTGCTCCTAACCTAGTGTGAAGGACACTTACTGTTGACCTTCCAGCCTGTGTTAGGCTGGAGATTTGTTCTACTCCATCGTTCTTTGAGTTCTGCAGCTCCAGAATTTGTTTAGAGTCATTTATAAAGGTATTTGGCTGGGTTGGGGTGGGGAGAGCTCTAGCATGTGTCTGCTTCTACTAGCCATCTTGGCTCCACCCTAAAAAGTTCTTCTATATCTTATTTTTGATAACTCTTGGTTATGGGGAATTTTTTTTTCATTTTGCATGATATAACCACAAAACCTTGTTCTCCTCATAATCTGCCTCTCATTCTTAGCCACCCATTCTCTATTGTAGTGTCCAGGTCCAGTCATGTGAGGTGTACCCCTTCCCCCCTATAGCCAGGTCCCAACTAGTCCAAATAATCAACCACGTGAAGTGGTCACATAATTCAGATTCTCATGCATATTTCCATGGGCTGAAAAAAAGTGATCATATTTTGCATATCTGAATATTTACAAATAGTGTGAATTTGAAAACAAAATAATTTCATAGGTTTTGTTATGCTCACTAATTCAGCCTTAATAAACTACCACATAATATTATTCTATAAATTCTGATCAGGCTGCTTTTACCACCTTTACCTCTCTATGACAAGAAGCACGATTCATTCAGTCTATTTATAATTCAATCTGCTCATCTTACCACATAGTTTCTACTTACATATTCATTTCACTCTAATTTAATTCAACAAAGCTTTAAGTTTTTAGTGTGCATAGAGCTCTGTGCTAGGCTCTGCAAGATAGAAGAAGTTTAGACAGGACAGTTGCTTCCCTCATTGAACTTGTGTGAACTGTGAACAGATATAGTTTCAAACAGAAAGTAATGAGTCAGAATATAGACTGAGGGAGTAAAATCTTCAGGTAAGTCATGTTTTTAGATATTGTGCCACACTTTGTTCCAGCAATTCATTTAACAGATGGCAGCCCAGAATTGGTGAGGTCAGTCTCACAAAAGCTTTCCTTTTTGATTCTAGGGGAAATCCTTCAATTCTTCAATATGTAAATCATCTGAAAAAGGAAAAAAATAATATTTCTCTCCAGCCAGGGGAAGACTCTTTGGCCAATGTAGTTGGGAGGATGAGGGTACTTTGTGTCCAGACAACATTGCATCCATATGGGTTGATGTGCTTGCAATTTTGTCAAAAGCAGGGTTGTTTGTAAACTGTGCTCACACTTAATTGTAACATATGGTCTGAGGTAAATTTGTCCTGAGAAATATAAAAAAAAAGTTTTGATTTTTTTTCCCTGTTCTCCATAGCTGAAAGATAGTCTGCTTCATCAGAAAGAAGAAAAATATTTTAAAAACTGGGTTCGTAAACACTTACTAAGTATCTGCCATTTGCAAGATATTAGAATATACAGTGGGAACACTAAAATGCAAAACACACTATGAATTTAGAGTATATTGTACTATAATCTATGCAAATGTATATTATGCACATATACTACTTTGATACAAGGGAGAATGACTGATCTAGAAAAAATATGAAAAAATAAGTAGAGATAAGTAGGTGACTTTTATCTTAGGAGATCCAGGAAAAGCTAAATGGAAGATATGGAATTGAGGTTCATATCCATTAAGGTGAACTTTTCCCTTGAAGGAAGAAGACTTTGATAGACAGAGATTAGAGGTGATTCTATTCCAGGAATGAGAAAAGGGCAACGTGAGCAAAACCATGAACACAGGAGATTAGAATGCATTGTAGGGATGGGGAAGAGTATGAGAATAAGTAGATTCGAATGTCAGAATAAGCTGTTTATACTTTATTCATCAAGCAATAAGGAGTCAGTGATGACTTTTTTCTAAAAGAGTGATGTAGAGTGCTATATTGATTTTAAAAAAGCAACACAGTTATTAGTGTGAAAGACCGAACAGAAGATGGAGAGACTAAAGACAATAGCTAGGAAGCAAATAGTTGTCCAGAAGAGAAGAAATTTGTTAAGTGACTTCTCCAGTGTTAGATAGCTAATGTGTGATAGACCAGTGACTAAAATTAATGTCCTGTTAAAATGGATTTAATATTTTTTCAACTATAAAATTTTGATTTCAGTTAATGATTTCAAAGAGAATAAAGTTGCAACCACAGTGAAATTTAAAAAATATATATTCTTAAAGTTTACTTGATGGGTGATTCATTTATGTAAAGCAAGGTCCCCAGTTCTTTGAGATTGTCCATTTGAAGAGGCATTAGACTTTTTCTGCTGTGCCCTTGAAGGAAGAAGTAGGAATAATGGGTGAATGATGCAGAAAGGAAAATTTAGGCTCTAAAAACAGAATGGACTCTTTAAGGTGATAGGATAGTACCTCTCAATAGAGTTTTTCAAGTGCAATCTAAACGACTAATTGCTGGAGGTATTAAAGAAGAGCTTTGCTCAAGTAACTATCAGAATATATGATCTCTGTGGCCCATTTTAACTATATAATCCTGTGATACTGTATAACAAGAGTTTTAATAGGGGTCTATGTGATGGGAGTAAAAAGAAAAAATGAATAGAAGAGTAATAAAAAACCTTGACTTGGGACCTATTTGGATTTGGGAAGTTAGGAGGAGCCAAAGATAATCCCATAGCCATGATCCTCCATGATTGGAATGTGGTGGTGTCATATACAAATTGCAAGAGCTGGATCAAATTTTCAGAGGGAATATGAAGGGTTCAAGTTTAGAAATGACTTTGAGGAAGCAGAGAGTGCATACACTTAGAGTGATCCAGAAGAGTTAGAAATATAAGATGTACTCTGATTTAAAGGTAAGACTGATGTTATAAACTTAGGAATGTTTCTTCATTAAGCTCATGTCAATTCATTAAGAATTTATGAACATGTACTATATTAAAGTCACTGTTCTTCATAATTCAACAATGGGAGTGGGTAAGATAATGAAAGGAAAGAATAAAGAGAAAACTAATGCACCAAGGACAAAAAAGTGGAGAAAAATACATTCTAAAATAGAAGGGTTAGGAGCAACAAAGAGAACAAAGAAGGGGTTATCAGAAAAAGATGAGAACCATGACAGTTTAGTAATATACAAGTACAGTATTAAGAGGGGTGGTGATTCACAATGTCAAACCTTGTTTGGGAATCAGGGAGCGAAAGGAAAGAAAAAAAGTCATTGGAATTAATGATGCAAAGGACCTGAAAGGCTCTTTTATTGTTACTCAGTCATGTCCAGCTCTTCATGACCCCATTTGGGGTTTTCATGGCAAAGATACTGGAGTGGTTTGCCACTTCCTTCTCTAGCTCATTTTAGTGATGAAGAGCTGAGGCAAACAGAGTTAAGTGACTTGCCCAGGCACAGATCTAGTAAGTGTGTGAGGCCAGATTTGAACTTCAGTAGATGAATCTTCCTGCCTCCAGTCCTGGTGATCTATTCATTGTGCCACTTTGCTGCCCTAAAAGATTCTTTAGTTCTCTCTCATTTATAGATGAAGACACTGAGGTCAAAGTCATTAAAAGATTTCCACAAGATCACACAGGTGAAAAGCTGCCTGTCAAATACAGTATTCTTATCACAAATTCCTTGACTTTTCTACCATAGTATCAAGGTCATTAGTTACCTTGGTTTTCAAACTCGATGATCTTTTCTATTTCTACCTCTTTCTACAGATTCATTCTCTTTCATGGGAACAGAAAACCAGACATGGTTGAGTGAATTCATTCTCCTGGGGGTATCCAGTGACAAAGGAACACAGATCTTCCTCTTTGTCCTTTTCTTGACTATGTACCTGATGACTGTGTTGGGAAATACTCTCATAGTCATTCTGATTCAGCTGGATACCCGGCTCCACACCCCCATGTATTTCTTCCTTACTAACCTCAACCTTGTTGATGTCTCTTATGCCACCAGTATTGTCCCTCAAATGCTGGCACACTTCCTAGAAGAACAGAAAACAATTCCATACGTGAGCTGTGCTGCCCAGCTATTTTTCTCTCTGGGGCTGGGTGGAATTGAATTTCTTCTGTTGACAGTAATGGCTTATGATCGGTATGTGGCAGTGTGCAATCCATTGCGCTATTCAGCCATCATGCATTCAGGGTTGTGTGTCCGGCTAGTGGCTGCCTCTTGGGCCAGTGGTTCCTTGAACTCTCTCATGCAGACAGCTGTCACTTTTCAGCTGCCTATGTGTACAAACAATGTCATTGACCATATATCATGTGAAATCCTAGCCTTGGTCAGGTTGGCCTGTGTGGACACATCTTCCAATGAAGTGGCAATTATGGCTTCTAGTATCATCCTCCTCATGACCCCATTCTTACTTGTTCTCCTGTCCTATATCAAAATCATCTCTACTATTCTGAAGATTCAGTCCACAGAGGGAAGAAAGAAAGCCTTCCAGACTTGTGCCTCCCACCTGACAGTGGTGTCTTTGTGCTATGGGATGACCATTTTCACTTACATTCAGCCTCACTCAGCCCCCAACATCCTTCAGGAGAAGTTAATCTCACTGTTCTATGCCCTTTTAATACCCATGCTGAATCCTTTGATTTACAGTGTGAGGAATAAGGAAGTGAAGGGAGCTTGGCAGAAGTTGTTTGGGCAATTCTATGAATTAAAGTCAAAGCTGACATCCTCATGAATCACACAAAGAGACAACTGGACTCTCTCCCCCAGACTCGAATGTAGTAGATACTATCCACATCACTGACAATACTTTCAAGGGATAGAAAAATATTATTAAATGTTTTGAGATAGGTGGTAGGGAGGTCGTACGGTGGATACTGCTAAGTACATTTATGAGGACTCAATTTTTCATGCCTATTTTCTGATTGCTTTGCATGTTCTATATTATCTGAAAAAATAAATATTTTATTATTTTTGACTTGTTACATTTATATAACTTTTCATCACCTGAGATAAAGAGCTTCTTAGCCTGAGGTCCATGAATTTGTTTTTTAAAATAATTTATTAATTCTTTTAATATAATTGGTTTCCTTTGTAATCCTATGTATTTTATTTTATGCATTCAAAAACTTGGAGGTGTCCATAGTTTCACCAAACTGCCAAGGAATTCTATGACACAAAACTGTCAAGGATCCTTCATTACCCTATGTTTCCCCATCTTTCAAAATGAACTATTTCATCTTAAGTCAAATTGCATTTTATTATTAAAAGAATCACCCGGTATAATCAACTGCACATTGAGACTAGCATAAGGCAGTAAAGCTGAGTCAATATGTTCAGATGCCAGGGATACAAAGTCTCAACCTTAAATAAAAAGGATTGCTTTTGGAAGGCCTTTTTATACTGTGGACCTGCAAACTGTGTCTATGCAGCACCCAAACAACAGATGTGTTAAGTTAAATTAGCAGTCATTGGAGTAGAAACCTGACCTACTTACCATTGATGCTGAGATTGAACATACATAACATGTGCCTTATCTTTATCATAGCATAATTTCTTTAGAGATATATAAATTTCTATATGAAGAAAATGAACAGAAGGGCTGGAGAGACAAATAGTTGGAGCCATGCCTCAGTTTCTGTATGTATTAAATATCCATATGTTTAACCAGTCCAGTCCCTAAGGAATCACTTCTCCCTTCCCTATATAAAATTTTGATTATAAAATAAACTGAGATAAAAGGAAGTCATTATGATTACTTTAAGAATAAAACTAAACATAGAATGTACTAAATGCATCTATCTCAAAACTCAAGAAAATACAGAAGATGCTGTGGTGTAATAGAAATAGCATTAATTCTATGTTCAGAAAAACCAGACTTGAGTTACTTGTAATAAGAGTTACTGTAATATGAAGAGTTCAGACTAGATGGTTCCTTTCAACTCTAAATACTGTGATGTTATGAACTTGATTTTAGGTGATCAGTAGTGTCCATCATTTCGGGCAGGTCATTTTGTCATTTGAGGGTAAGAAAAAGAATAAGGTAAAGTTCCTTTAAGCAAGGGCCTATTTGGGGGGCAGAGCCAAGATGGCAGAGTAGAAAGATGCACATGGTCTAGCGCTTCCTCCACAGCCCATAAAATATCTGTAAAAAATGGCACTAAACAAATTCTTGAGCATCAGAAGCCACAAAACAACAGAGTGAAGGAGATTCCAGCCCAAGGTAGCCTGGAAGACTGACAGGAAACATCTATCACAGAGCCCAGCCCAGTCATGGTGGCATGGTGCAGCAGAGACAGTACCAGAAAAGGGCTCAGGAGCAGAATCCCCAGCAGTAGGGATGATCCTTGGATTCCTCATTACACAAGTGCCGAAGAAAGCTTCAAAGGTCGATGAGAAAGCTTTTCCACTTTGGTGACAAGGGAGCAGGGTCCTCCCCTAGCCCCAGCCCCAGATGTCAGCAGGGCATCAGCAGCAGCATCCATTTATGGAGCACTCAGTCTAAAGCCCAGAGGGGAATTGAGTAGCAGATCTAAATCTCAGTCCTGAGTGGAGGCCCTGCCCCAACCTAAAGCTCCTGGGGGAACTGAGTCACTTATCTGAATCTCAGGTCTGAGAGCAGCCCTGGGGTGAGGAGGAGCGCTGGCTTGCCTGGTGGTTGTGAAGAGGGAATTTTACTACTAACAGATTCTGATCAGAATAGTTTTTGGTTGCTCCCAGACCAGTGTGCAGGTTGGGAGAGGAGTACAGTCCTCTCCCTTGATTGTGACACCTTGGAGGAACTGAGAACTTTCAGGTCCCCAGAGTATACCCTCCTCTTCACAAAGGAACCAAAGTCAAGTAACTGGCTGGGAAAATTCCCAAAAAAGGAAAAAATAAGAATATAGAAGATTGATTCTTGGTGAACAGGTATTTTCTTCCTTCAGATAAGGAAGAACAATGAATACACTCAGAAGAAGTCAAAGCTTCTGCATCCAGTACCTCCAAAATAAATATGCAATGGTCATCAGACCATGGAAGAACTCAAAAAGGATTTTGAAAAACAAGTAAGAGAAATGAGAACAATGCAAGAAAACCTTGAAAAGTGTGTCAGCAGTTTGCTAAAGGAGACCCAAAAAAATGTTGAAGAAAATAACACCTTTAAAAATAGGCTTACTGAATTGGAAAAAAGAGGTCCAAAAAGTCAATGAGGAAAAGAATGCTTTAAAAAGCAGAATTAGCCAAATGGAAAAAAAGTTAAAAGCTCACTGAAGAAAATAATTCTTTAATAGTTAGAATTGAGCAGATGGAAACTAATGACTTTATGGAAACCAAGAAATTACAAAACAAAATCAAAAGAATGAAAAAATAGAAGATAACAAAAAATAGAAGAATATCTCCTTGGAAAAAAACTCACCTGAAAAATAGATCCAGGAGAGAGAATTTAAAAATTATGAGACTACCTGAAAATCATGATCAATAAAAGAATCTAGATATCATCTTTCATGAAATAATCAAGGAAAACTGCCCTGATAACCTAGAACCAGGGGGCAAAATAATTATTGAAAGAATCCATCAATCACCTCCTGAAAGAGATACAAAAAGAGAAACTCCTAGGAATATTGTAGCCAAATTCCAGAGTTTACAGGTCAAGGAGAAAATATTGCAAGCAGCTAGAATGAAGCAATTCTAGTATTGTGGAAATATAATCAGGATAATACAAGATCTAGCAGCTTCTACATTAAGAGATCAAAGGGTTTGGAATATGATATTCTAGAATTCAAAGGAACTAGGATTAAAATCAAGAATTACCTACCTAGAAAAACTGAGTATAATACTGCAGGAGAAAATAGCCATTCAATGAAACAGAGGACTTCCAAGCATTCTTGTTGAAAATACCAGAGCTTATTATAAAATTTGACTTTCAAACACAAGGATCAAGAGAAGCATGAAAAGATAAACAGGGAAGAGAAATCATAAGGGATTTCTAAAGTTGAACTGTTTGCATTCCTACATGGAAAGATAATATTTACAACTCTTTAGATTTTTCTCAATACTTGGGTAGTTGAAGGGATTGTACACACACACACACACACACACACACACATATATATATACATATATATATATATGGACATATATGTATATATAGACAGAGAGTACAGGGTGAACTGAATAAGAAGGGATGATATCTAAAGAAATAAAATTAAGGTGTGAGAGAGGAATACAGTGGGAAGGGAAAAATAAAATGGGGCAAATTATCTCTCATAAAAGAGGCAAGAAAAAGACTTTCCAATGGAGAAGAAAAAGTAGGAGGTGAGAGGAAAAAAGTGAATTTTACTGTCATCACATTTGGCTCAAGGATGGAATAACATTCTTACTCAATTTGTTATGAAAATCTAGCTTACACTATAGGAAAGTAGGGGAGAAGGGGACAAGTGGGGTGGGGGTGTTGATAGAAGGCAAATGGGAAGAGGGAGTAATCAGAAGTAAACATGTTTGGGGAGGGACAAGGTCAAAAGAGAAAATAGAATAAATGGAGGGCAGGATAAGATGGAAGAAAATGTGGTTAGTCTTACACAATATGACTATTATGGAAGTCTTTTGCAAAACTACACATATGTAGCCTATATTGAGTTGCTTGCCTTCTCAGTGGGGATGAGTGGGGAGGGAGGAAGGGAGAGAAGTTGGAACTCAAAGTTTTAGGAAGGAATGTTGAGAATTGTTTTTGCATACAACTGGGAAACAAGAAATACAGGTAATGCGGTGTAGAAATCAGTCTTGCCCTGTAAGAAATGAGAGAAGATAAGGATAAGGGAAGGGTAGGGTAGGGTGTGATAGAAGGCAGGGCATATTGAGGGAAGTGGTAATCAGAATACAAGAAATTATGGGGCAGGGAGAGGGGAGAAAAGGGGAGAAAATTTGGAACTCAAAATTTTGTGAAAATGAATGTTAAAAACTAAAAATAAATAAATAAACAGTAAAAAAAAAAAAAAAAGGAAGGGCCTATCCCACCAGTTCCTTATTTGCCATTTACTTTGGTAGACTACTCCCTGGCATTACAATTTATGATTCAATACCCGAAGGGATGTAGGCTGAGACTTGGTGGAAGAACCTAAGCCAATTCTCCCAAAAGTCAACATGACAAAGCAGGGACAAAGCAAATAATGAAGGGCAGTGGAACAGTTTGGAAGCAGAAGGAAGAATGTGAGAGTCACATTCACTTCAAAACCCTCATCTTCAAAGCTCTTTCCTCAAGGACAAGATCAAACCCAGTGTATTGAATATGGACTGGAATAAAGTTTCAGGACATTAGGGATAGCATTTATACAGTAATACTCTGTAATTTCCCCTTTTCCTATAATTCCTGTGCTCTTTAGGTAATTGTTCATCAGTCGTTCGTTTATGATACCCTTAGACCACTTTCTCTGGTTATCGTCGTTCAGATTTCATTATGATAATTAAACAGTTTAGTTTGATTATTAGGAGCATAGCAGAAACTACACGAAAAAATGATATTCATATGTAAAGATGACGTTTAACTCTGCCAGTCCTCTTGTATATTATGACCCTCATATGGAGAATTCAGGAAGTTTACCCGCTTACTGTATACTTCCCATTCACCACCAACTTGGTCACTTTGATCCCAGTCACTTACAACACTTGCTAAAGTTCCAAATGACTAGCTGTGAAAAGAAGAATCTGAGTCCTTCTGGTAGTAGGTAAGCAGCAGGCTGGGAAATTGCTTCTCGACTCAGAGGATGAAAGTCGCTGCCTACATCATTTTGTTGGGCTACATTGACTCTGTTCTCCAAAGAACGGACAAGAAATTCTGCACTTCTTCATTTCTAACCAAGGTCAGCACATTTTTCAGTGGCTTGCACTTAAAGTTTCCACCTTGGTCAGGGTGGTTCCTTGCTAGAAATCTCTACATAATAGGGATTTGAAACTTGACTGGCATCCTGAGATTTGCAGTTTGGTAGGTCAAGCATTGGATCTCAGCCTTTTGTGTGATTTTGGCTTATCACAATCTTTGAACTGAGTGGTGGACTTAAGTCATGCCCAGGAGTTCTTAAGAGGACATGCAGATTCTTTGGGGGACAGATCAAGAGAAAAGAGTAAGGACTAGAAGAGCTAAGCAGGAGTAGCAGTAACTGTTGGAAGATGGAGTCTTAAACTCCTTATAGATCAATGAGCCCAACTGGAAGGAATCAATGACCCATGGACAATATTTGAAAGAAGATACTGGAAAGGAAAGAGTGAAAAAAGGGTTAAGCTTTGACCAAGAAGATTAAGGAAAAGGTGGGTCATTGAACTCTCTGAATACCTCAGGACCAAGCTTTTCTTGTAGCTTTCAGTTTGCTTCCCCTCTTCCAGAATTGATGGTAGTTCCCCCAAAAGGTCATCACTTTCCCTAGCTTCCCTTCCCCTTGCTTATACAGTACCATGATCTCTTCTCTCACTTAAATGTCTCCCATATCCTGATTTTGCCTCAAATATAGAAGGTAAGCAACATCGGAATTAGGACAGAGAGCCAAGGCTGAGTCTGAATGTTAGGAATTTTCCTAAGTGAGGGCTCTGAACTATTGTGCTTTTAGTGATAACATTCCTTTTGATATAAATTCCAAAAAATTTAGAGGAAGATGCCACATGGACCCATGAGACAGTATATTGCCTTCAGGCTAAAAATGAGATAATTTTTATGAGTCTTAATTAAATGTCAGAAAAAGAATGTTACAGGGTAGAAATAGTTAAGATCTAGACAAGATAGGCAGGCTTAGATGAGCTTAGTTCCTCCCCCTTCATAAAGGAAAGGAAATCAAAATGGATACAGTACTTTCTGTGGTACTACCAGTGCTGCATGGGAGCTAGTTTGTATAGGCTCAGAGAGTTGATTGTCAGATTTTCACTGTGTGCATTTAGATCTCAGAAATTTAAACTACAAAACTGAGTTTGATTTATTGCTTTGTTGATTGCTAGTCCTAAAAAAGATATGGGGAAAATGTTAATACAGATCATACTTTAAAGTGAGAGTTGATTATTAAACAGTTACAATCATATCCCTGAGCACCATCCTTTGATGTTAAACATATGGGGAAGATCATGGAAGATTTGATTGCCCAGAGTTCATCAGTATTTTATGCAATTTCATAATGGCATGCTTACACCATTTCTGGATAATGGGCAATGTCTCCAGTTTCCCTAGTTACCAATGGAGTGAAACAGGATTGTGTGCTTGTTCCCATACTTTTTAGCATAATGTTTTCAGAGATGTTGTTGGACACCTTCAGTGAGCATGAAAACAGCATCAAGGTTAGCTACCCACTGATGGTAAATTATTTAACTTGAAAAGGCTACAAGTCAAGACTAAAGTGGAGGGAGAGTAGGTGCTTGACATTTTGTTCAGAAATGATTATGCACTCAATGCAGCCTCTGAGGAAAATGTGGGAGAGGAGGTATTAGACTGCCTACCATACTGAAGGTCTAGGAACTGTTATGCTAATCTCATTGTTGTATACCTGTGAAGCCTGTCAGTGCCATGCCAGGAAACCGAATCTCTTCATTTTGAATTGTCTTAGGAAGATTTTGAAGATCACCTGGCAAATTAAGGGACCAGATACTGAAGTTCTTTCTCAAGCAAAACTTTCAAGTATTCAAACTCTACTGCAGAGTGCACAACTCACCTGTGTTGGCCATATTATTTGAATACCAAACATATGCCTAAAAGACTATAATATAGAAAATTCAAAAAAGACAAGCTCACATGAAGGTCAAAAGAATAGATACTCAAGGTCTCTCTGAAGAACTTTGGAATCAATTGTAAGACACGGGAGACACTGACACCGGATTGTCGAGTGTGAATCAAAGAAGGTGTTATGCTCTATGACCAAAGCAGAATTGCAGTTGCTCAAAAGAAACATGAGATATACACATTTAGAGACATCTCTACTCCAAATTTTCATATGTACTAGCCTTCTGAGTTCACATTGGTCTGATCAGACACAGTTGGACACATTTTATGACATACCCAACCTAGTGATGTCATTTTGGTCCTCTTTAAATGCAAAGGTCAGCAACCAACCAGTATACGTGAACAAATATTTAGAGTCTTAAATCTAGAATGAAAAGACATTTCATAGGTCATTTAGTCCCACCTCTTCATTTTACAGATAAGAAAACTGAGGCCCAGAGAGAGATCAAGTAATGTGTCCAAAGTCACATAGGTACTGAACACCAGAAATGAGATTTGAATTCAACTCTTCTGACCCCTGAACCAGTGTAAGTTCCATTACTATACTCTGTCCTGGCATCCTAGAAACCTCCTCTTTTCTTATTTAATAAGCATGTGGTATCGGGTAAAGTGATCTCTCATATCCAGGATCTTCTTTATTTTCCAGTCTCCTTCCAGGAATTAAACATTTACTTAAGCTATGTAACTCTGGGCAAGTCTCTTAACCACTCTCTCAGTTTCTTCAATTGTAAACTAGGGCTAATAATAGCACCAGGATTGTTGTGAGGACCAAATGAGGTAGCACATACAAAGTTTTTTGCAAACTTTAAAGTGCTATAGAAATGCTATCTATTAACACCCAAAAGTTGATAGTATCTATATGTTCTAGTATGTAGTACAAGTAGGTAGAATTTTCCTTCAACTATATCTAACAAAAGTTTCACACTTCTAATAGAAATCTCCTGCCATCTTGGGATGGTAGATTCTTTCCCATACTAGTTTCAGTATTCTCTCTTGGCTCAAGTGTCAAGAATCAGCATGTAGTGCTTCTATGACCATGTATGGGAATGTAATATGTGGTGCCTATTACTTGCTGGTATCACCTGTAGAATCAGTTAAGTATTAATAGCAACTCAAATAAAAATAGATCCCAGAAAACCACACATCAATGTTGTTGCTGAGTTGTTTTTAGTCATGTCCAACTCTTCGTGAGCCCATTGGGATTTTCTTGGCAAAGATACTGGAGTGGTTTTCCATGTCCTTCTCTAGTTCATTTTACAGATGAAGAAACTGAGCAAACAGTTAAGTGGATTGCCCAGGTCACACAGCTAGTAAGTATCTCAGACCAGATTTGAACTCAGGTCTTCCTGACTTCAAGACCAGCACTCCATCCACTGTGCCAATGTCATATTATATTTTTAATAATCTGGTTAAATATTTCCCAGTTACATTTTAATCTGGTTTCTGGTGGCACTTTGCTGACTGACTTTACACTTAGCTCTCTCTTACCCTACTCCTTGGCTTAACTGCAACTTCTTCTGGTTGTTCAAAGACAGGTTTTAGTTATAGAACTGGAAGGGACTTCAGAAATTATCTGATTCAACCCTCTTCTTTTCCAGATGAGGAAAATGAGGCACAGAGAGATGAAGTGATTTGACCAATGTCACACTAGTAATATATAGCAGATATAAGATCTAAATTCAAGCCCTTTGGCTCCTTTCCACTGAACCACTTCAGCAACCTATATCTGTGAAGATCACACACTTGCTTCTTGGTTGGTATCAAACCTGAAAGATCTTCATTGTGAAGTTACTCCTGATGTCAGTCATCATCCAAGATTCAAGGTACAGCCATGTCATGCAAGATCAGCTCAGTGCACACTGATGACACAGCCTTGGGTAGAAGTTAGTTTCTCAGCCATACTTTCCTATGATAAATTCATTCCTTGAATTTCGAACCTTCAAAGTTTCCCTAACTTTGAACTCACATGATATACAGAGGAGGGCATTAGTCTTTCTTAATGAAATATCATAGTGAAGTCATTACTGGCTAATGCTGCTTGCTACTCATATCCTTAATATGGCATCCAGATTACCACTGGTCAAAATATAAGACAGTAGATTGTTGGGATAATGTGTGTAAATAATTTAGCAAACTTTGAAGCACTATATAAGTGATTGCCATTATTATATCTTAACTCAGTTTTTTATTGCATCTCCCCAAGTCTAATCAATCTACAAGTTTCTATTAAGCAATTACCACATGCCAAACACTGCTCTGTAGCCACTGGGGATGCAAATACAAAGAATTAAATAATCCTTATTCTCAAGAGGCTTACATTCTATCTGGTGAAAAAAAACATGCACATATACAAGGGAGTTTAATAAATAACTAGAAGATTAGCACATATAGATAGGCTTGAAGAAAATCAGGCAATTGGATCAACATTTTAATCTTATAGGTTCTTAGCTCGAAGAAGAAATTGATAAAATTTAGATTAAAAAATCATGTTTATTTTACTCATCTCTAACTTAAATCTGGCATCTGTCCAATATGAATGTAGGCAATGAACCATTATTCTGAAGAGTCCATAGTATTCACCAGATTATCAGTACACAAAAGAGGTGAAGAACCTCTATTACAGAGCTGAATCTTTCCAAAAGAGTTTATAAAATTATACTTTGACTAAGCTACCTAATTAATTTGTTGCTTAGCTCAAATCTCTTCTAAATGTTACCACCTGAGGAATCTGATTGCTAATAATCATTATGATAATTGACTTTACATAATCCTTTATGATTTACAAATTGATTTTTCTCATTCATTCTTCATAATACCCCTGTGAGGAAGACAGGAGAAATATTAGGGTAAAGAGGATGATTTGCAGATAAGAAAACTGAAGTTCATAGAGGTGAATTCAATTCAGTTCAATAAATATTAACTATGCACCCACCACATAAGTAAGTGATTTGGCTTAGGTCACATAGCTAGTAATTAGCCAAAATGCATGCATTGCAGAAGAAACACTAATCTCCCTGCGTTTGTCCTTAGTGTAAATTGTCTTGAAGTCTCTAAATTGATAAACTATTCCTTCAGTTTGCTCACCACCCTTATCTAATCCTTCTTTCATAGATTATAGCTGTTTGCATCTGAGACTTTCTTTTTATTAAGACTTTCCTTTCCTTAAACTGATTGGACCAGAACTGCCATGAATTTCCACACTAAAAGGATTGTTACTAATATACTATGTCTCAGCCTTGATGAAATTGGTCTGTCCAGTCCTGGAGGTGCCAGTGATTCTATATCTACCTGTCACTCCAAGAAGCTATGACCACAGAAGAGACCACAACCTGGTAAAACTTACCTTGGTAGATGGATTAAATCACCTAGAGAGTAACCATCAGTCACCAACCTCAAACCTATTAGTGATTTAAGAGGATATCTAGTTGGTACAGTGGATAGAGCACTAGTGCAGGAGTCAGGAGGACCTGAGTTCAAATCTTCCCTCAGACACTTGGCACTCACTAGCTGTGTGAACTTGAGCAAGTCACAACCCCAAATGCCTCCTCCTGGGTCATCTTCAGTCATCCTGATGAATATCTGGTCACTGGATTCAGATGGCTCTGGAGGAGAAGTGAGGCTGGTGACCTGCACAGCCCTCCCTCACTCAAAATAAAGTCAAGTGCAAGTCATGTCATCATTTCTCTGATGGCATGTCTTTTTTGGCAATGAAAGACTAACACATACACAATCCAAGCATATGAAGACTCCCTCTGGTGACTATGAAGATGACTGAAGGAGGTGCTGTGGAGTGCTCAGATCTTGCATCATCATCCCCTGCATCCTGGGCCATCACCAGTCAACTTGACTTTTATCTTGCCACTACAAACGACTCTGAAACAGACAGTGATGCTATTTTTTGCAACTCTACCTCACTTAAATCCTATTCATGTGCAAGTTAAGATACTATCCATGATGTCATTGGTCCTTATGAAAAACAAAGGACAAATGAAAACAGCTAAAGAATTGTTTCCTCAAGCCAAAAAAGAAAAAAAATGGATTTTTTTTTGCCTGACTGAGGGAATTTAGGAACATACATTCTAGTAACTAATTCTCTTCTTAAAGAAATAAAAACCATCTGATTCAATGAACTTGAACCCAAGTTCAAGTTTTGACATTGACATTATCTGTGTCACTTTTTTACCTAACCTTTCTAGGTCTCAGTTTCCATAACTGTGAAATCAATATAGACGTATGAATCAAGCATGGGGCAGGCAGTTTTATTTCTACAATGAAATGAGATTAGACTAGATGATCATTAAAGTCCTTTCCAGATTTCTGATTCAATGGCTGACATTTTGGTCTTACTCTGGGACATTTTGGTCCCAGAGAAGCCTGCTAAGGATGATATAAGGACTTGAAAATATCAAGTTTTGCATTAATTCTTATCAGTGACCCTATTCTCTGATCCAGAGCCTTCTCTGCATTAGAACTTTAGTCCAAAATTTCAAAATTATTTTTTTTCCTCTTTAAAACTTCTACATTAAAAAATACTATCACTTAAGGTTTTGTTTAATCTAAAAGATGTTTAATATAGAGAAGAGAAAACCTAAGGGGGTGATTCTTGAAAAACTTCTTCAAGTATATGAAGGATAGTTATGTGAAAAATGTATTCCACTGTTCTAAGATAGAGATTTCAAGAAAATTACAATGGAAATTTTTATTTTTAATTAGGTTTACTTGGATGAGTTTATCATTTCTCCAATAAAAAAAGCATGGTCTTTGATGTTTCTTTTTGTTTACAATTATGTTTCTACTTGGTAAGTGGGGTTGGGACAGCAATGATTGTAGTGTGATATTTAAGAAAAGCATAGACCTGAATCAGGAAGACTGGAGTTTATAATAATAGCTGATTTTATTAAGTTCTTTAACATTTACAGAAAATTTAACAAACATTATCTCATTGCCCTTCACAACAATCCTATGAGACAGGCTCTATATACCAATGTTTGGGGAATAAATGTTTGTTGAACAAATTTCTCTGAGATGAAGCACACAATCAGAGGTTTTAGCATACAACAGAAATCATTAATCAATAGATGTGATGATTTTGCAAGCCCCCTCCTAGCACAGAAAAGATTACAAGATCATAGGTATAGAGATGGAAGTGACCATAGAAATCAGCCAGTTCAACCCTCTCATTTTATAGATGAGGAAATTGAGGTATAGAGTGCTTAAGTGTATTGCCCGTCAAGTAATTAGTAATAGAGATAGAGTTTGAACCCAGGTCTTTCTAACTCCAAGTCCAGCCCTCTATCCACTATACCATTGTGCCTTTGTCAACAACTGGCAGGAACTTTCATCATGCCTCTATTGTGTCCCGGCACGTCAGGGCACTGTGTGGTGCTTAGTCTAAAGAAAGGCATTAGAGAACCAAGTAATGCCTTGTCTCAGCCACCCTCGGTGGTTACTATTAGAGCTAGCATTCTCTACTTCTTTTTAACTTCTCTTTAGCAACATCTAGCTGTGAAGGTTTTGGATTTCAGTAGATGATGTCATAGGTCCTCAAAAACACACTCAAACAGGGAATTCAGAAAACATCACCACTAATAACAATATTAAGTAGCAATGGTGTAGTACTTTCAGGTTTACAAATTTCACACATGTTGTTTTTGTTTGTTATTTCACATGGTAACCTTGTGAGGTACCTGTATTTAGCCCCATATTGCAGATGAGAAAGTTGGAGCCAAGGCAAACTAAGTGACTTGCCTGGGGTAACACCTAGGAAATAAGTGTTTGAGACAGGATTTGAACTTAAATTTTCCTCATTTAAGTTAGTTCTTTGTGTCCTAATGAAAGTGTTTAATAATGCTTTTTTTTCCATTCATTTTTATTCCCCTAACTCCAAATTGTGGTAACAGAAAGTTTTCTAAGGCAAGTATGTCTTAATTGTGTTGGTCATAATTATTCTTTTAAATATGTGTAGCTGTGGATTTTGAAAAAAAATTAAAATCTTTCATGATTCTAATTGAGCAGTATATATTTTATTATCAAATATGTATATTTATTACTAGCACTAACTTCAGATGACTCTTCTGTTTCTTTAAAAAAGGTACAACACTTTCAAAATAGAAACTCTTGGTTCCTTCCTAACCTTAGACCATTACAGTAGAAACTTCCCTTCCCTGTGGGCTTTAGCAATGACATGCAGAAACTCCTGGGACATTATGCAGTTCTCAGAAGCTAATAATACCAGTAGCTTCTATGCTACAGATGCCACCTAGAAGAGGATGGCCGTTGTAGGCACAAAGTGCTGGGGATGCCATTCTGATGTCTCTTTACACACATACACACACACGCATATCCCTTGTATGGCAAGTCCCTCACAACATGTCCAGGTTGGGGCATTGGGAGTAATCTGTGCTCATTCTCTCCTTCTAACTTTAGACAATAGGTGTCTCATGACCATTTCCCAATAAATGACTTTCTCTTTTCTGCTTCTTTCTCTTTCAGATTCACTGAAGAATCTTCCTTCACTCCACTAAGGGCGGTTAATTGAGGTAAGTACCATTTCTCCAGGGGTCATTTTGAAGATTTTATTTTTAGTTGTACTGATTTACTGTTGAATAGGAAAAACTTCACCAGTGATCATATCATAAGAATGTCTAAATCTCTAGGCCTTGGTCAAAATGTCAGTTTATTTTTCAGCACAAATCTCTCCCATTCCCTAATCAAATATCATGATTTCTCAACTCACTATTAGTCTATGTGTCCTAAGATGAGAAGAGAGGACTCCCCCTCACCCTCAGTCATGGTTCTTCATGGACATCTTTGGTTGCACAATTCTGAAACAACCTCCTTTGTGCTTGAAGAAACAGATGGCAGATTTTCATGGAACTCTGGAAAAATGTGGGAATGTTTCTACCATTTGATTTTAAGAGTCAGGTAAAGATTAAATTTCATTTTGTGGTAGAATCACAGAAAAGTTAAAATCTTCCAGCCCGTTCTTCAGGATTTGTGACTGTGCTGCCACTTATACAGCAAACAGAAAGCCGGAGAATCCTCTGGAGGTTCCTCTATGGTGATAAATGAGGGGGTAAGGTTTTCGTATCTCAGCTCTTGTATCTGTGTGTGGTTTTTTTTTCTTGGATATATCATGTGATCATGTTTGTCTATTTTTGTAGGTATATGTGCCACTATGTGTTCTTGTATATCTATTTTTGTGGGTGTGTGCTCTTCCTGATGTACACTATTGTGTGCATCTATTTGTTATCATGTATTAACATATCAGTATTTGTTAATGAGTATATTTTTATGTGCTTATGTTTACGTGGAGTTATATGTACCAAGTAGATACTCAATAACTATCTCAATGGATGTATGACTTTAGCTGTTGTATCTGCATCTATATCTACACTTACATATCTATATACATCTTCATATGCATGCACATTTTAGCTTATCTATTTGTACATATATGCTACTTTAGTATGGCTATCTGGCCATAGTTTCCTACACCAGTCAAATTACAGTGCCTGATGAAAAAAGAAAAATATTTCTGTGTGTACGTGGGTGTATGTGACCTGTGTATCTTTCTGGTTGTATGTCTGATTGATTACTAAAATATAGGCTTATCTCTGGTGGCATATGCTCACAGTGATGATCTTAAAGACTGAGGTATTTTCCAAGAAGGAAGGAAATTTCAGGGAGAAGAAAGTGATGATAAGTCTCAGTCACAAGGGTATTATTTTTCTGCCTGTGTATCATGTGTTTGTCATGGTCAAAAAATTCATTACCTGTTGAAAAGTCTCTCCTTCCATGGCTAGAGTGGTCCATCGACAATGAACATACATGATTTGCCAAGACCACACCCAAAGCCTTTACAACATGGGGCACTCTGACAAAGTTTGATCTTTTTTGCTAGAATAGCCTTTAAAAACCCAGGGTCATTTCTGTGGTATGATTAGAAACCAAAATAGAAGTTTATGATTTTTTTTTAGATATAAGACTTAAATTAATAAACATCAAATTACTATCTTGTATTTAATGTAACAAATGTGCCAAAGTATCAAATGAAGGGGTGTTCATGATTTACTAATTCATGTGAATGACTTATTAAGAAGCTGCATAGAGCTAATCTTGGTCAAAATAGCCTTAATAAGTCATTGAACTTCTTAAAGCCTCAGGCAACACTATATCAATTGCAGAAGTGACAATCTGCTTAGGAAGACAGAGTTTCCACTTAGTGAGTTTACTCCATCCATGAAATCATAGGCTTTATACTATCCTACAACAACTCCTTAAAGTCTAATCCAACATTGTTGTTCAGTTGTTTCACTTGCGTCTGATTTGGGGTTTTCTTGGAAAGAGACAGGAGTGGTTTGGCATTTCCTTCTCCAGTTCATTTTACAGATGAGGAAACTGAAGAAACAGCATTAAGTGACTTGCCCAGGGTCACATAGCTAGTGCTTGAGTCACCAAACCCATTAGTGATTTAAGAGGATATCTAAATTTGAATTTAGGAAATTGAGTCTTCTTGACTCTGATCTGGGTGCTCTACCTACTACACCACCTTCCTGCCCCTCTAATCCAACATACAGTCTCCCTAAAGACTTAATCATTCCTATCTACTGTCCTATGTGGATAGACCAGTCTCCAAACTTCCCATATCCATAGTAATCAATTCATGTAAACAGAGTCTTTCAAAGCTGTTTCACAAATTCTCACCGATTTGGCCTTTCTTCCCATGACCACTCCTCGGTTATCAAACCCCAAAATCTATTTCCTGATGAGTCTAAATCCCATGATTCCTCACATAAAAGTCTATTTGCATGCCTAGAGGAACCTCCACAATGTAGTCCTCCTCCAACAGTGTCTCCTGTATCCCGGAGTATTCCAGTAGTTCTCCAACTCAAATTTAAAACTGATAATAAATTGGGAAAAGTGAAGTTCAGGACATAAATGAGGAAATACTTCTCTGAAATGAAGAAATAACCATTTGTGTTATCAGATATCTGAACATGTAGGTCAGTTATTCCCCTGAGTCTTAGTAGATGCTAGAAGGAATCTAGGGTTCAGCTCACTGTGAGTATTCTAGTGGGAGTGAGGGAAAAATTGAGTCCTTTTCACAGGAATTTTGTGACCATGTGATTGATTATCTGTCTAGGAAAGTTAATCTGTATATCATGGATGTGGAGAACCAGACGATGGTGACCGAGTTCATTCTGGTTGGGTTCCCAGGGAGCAAGACCATGCGTGGGCTGATATTCCTGATGTTCCTCGTGGCCTACATGCTGACAGTATCAGAGAATGTGATCATCATCCTTTTGGTGCAAAAGAACAGGCCACTCCACAAACCAATGTACTTCTTCCTGGCTAACCTTTCCTTCCTGGAAACCTGGTATATTTCTGTCACTGTACCTAAGCTGCTATTCAGTTTCTGGTCTCTGAGCAACAGAATCTCTTTCTCCAACTGCATGACTCAACTCTACTTTTTCATTGCACTCATGTGTACTGAGTGTGTGCTCCTGGCTGCCATGGCATATGATCGCTATGTCGCCATTTGCCGCCCACTCCATTACCCTACCATCATGAGCCATGGCCTCTGTTTCCGTCTGGCTCTAGGATCTTGGACCATTGGATTTGGCATTTCCTTGGCCAAGATCTACTTTATCTCCCGACTTAGGTTCTGTGGTCCCAATGTCATTAATCATTTCTTTTGTGACATCTCTCCTGTGCTTAATCTGTCCTGCACAGACATGTCCATGGCTGAGCTAGTTGACTTTATTCTAGCATTAATCATCTTTCTTTTTCCATTATCTATCACAGTGTTGTCCTATGGATGCATTCTGGTTACAGTTCTGAAGATGCCCACAGGAAAGCATAAAGCTTTCTCTACTTGTGCCTCACATCTTGTGGTGGTCACTATTTTCTACTCAGCCACCATCTTCATGTATGCTCGGCCTCGTGCTATCCATGCCTTCAACATGAACAAAGTTATTTCTGTCTTCTATGCCATTGTGACCCCAGCCCTTAATCCTTTCATCTATTGCTTAAGGAATCGAGAAGTCAAAGAGGCTCTGAAAAAACTGGCTTGTGTACGGGATACCCGAACTGACTCATCTGGCCACTAAAGCCAAATGGACAAAGAAGAATGGCTCCTCTTCTCTTTTCTTCTCCCCTGTCTTTCCTGTTCAAATGCAGTTGAATTTTTCCCTGTTAACATTCTACTTCAATTTTTCTGAAACTTACTTCACTCCTCAGTGCTAACTCCTTTGGGTGTATTAGCCTCAAAATAAGAAGATCTTATAATGACTCTGAATGAGAAGGTGGCATCCATGGTATAAATATGATTAAGAGTTACAGAAAAATTAAATAGATTTGAATAATAATGTTAATAGCTTATATGTATATATAGTATTTTATGGTTTGCAAAGTGCTTTACATATGTTATCTTATTTGATCATCACAAAAACTGTGTGAGGTATGTCCTATTATTATCCCCTTTTGACAGATGTGGAAACTAAGGCTGAAAATGGTTAAATATTTTCCCCAAAGTCACATGGTTAATAGTATCTTAAGCAGGATGCATACTCAGGTCTTCATTATTCCAAATCTATAGAAAAATCATCAAATTCTATCTCCTAGCCCACAAAAAATTCTTCTCTGTCATTGCCAAGAGATAGCCATCTAATCCTCTGATTGAATGCCTTGATGTTGGGGAATGCATTACATATTGGGGCAATTAATTTTATTTCTGGACCACTCTAATTCATAGAAAAGTTTTCTTATGTTGAGTCAAAGTGTATTTCCTTATTAAAGTATTAATTTTGGTTCTGACCTCTGGAACCATGGATGAGAAACTGGCTCCCCATTTATTGAATTTAAAGATAGCTGTTATGTTCCTAGTCAGTATTTCCTTCTTTGTACTGTATAGTTAATCTATAAATAAGAGAGTAAAGTTCAGAGTGAACTGGAGAAAATTGCTTTTTAGTCCTGGAAAATTGGGTAAAATTTACATTAATCAGTTTCATTTTGGGTTATTAATGGGAAAAAAATAACCTTTTCCTCTGAAATTATATTATTTTAAAATTTGTCTTCAGAGAAGAGGAGTTTGTTCTAGAATTGGTGCCCAGTGTCAGCTGTTAAATATATTTTATTCTCCTCGCTTCAACATCTGCCATTTTTTTAGGACAAGAGAAAAATGAATTCTCTACATGGTGAGAGATAGTACAATTGACAGATGCTCATTTTCAGTGTATCTGTTAGGAAATTCTTTACTTAAAAGCTTTCCTCTACTTTTTTTCACCCTTCTTTTTCTTGTATTTTAAGATTCAGGTATATGCCCAGGAAGCTAGGTTCTTGTGATCAGATACCTGTGCCTTCCCTTTCAACTCCAGTCCAGCTCTTCACAGAATTCTACTTATAGAATGCAAAGTTGGAAAGGATCTCAGAGATCTGTTACTTTAACCCTTGCCCAAGGCATGAATTCTAGGTACAACATTCCTAACAAATAGCCCTTCATATTTTGCTTGATGGCTTCTGAGTATCAAGAAACTTAATCCCTGAGGCATCTTGTTTCAGTTTTTTATAGCCTTAATGGGTATGTGTTTGCTGTCTTGAGGTAACACCTAGCTCCTCTGTCAGAATCTGTTAATAATGAAATAGAGGCGGGGAAAGGATATTCTGTGAATGTATTTTCTCACTTAGCACTGATCATGGTACAGTCTTAGTAAAAGCTCAAGAGCATCCCTCTCCATATTCTTGATGAGTGGAAACAGGAAATAGGGGTGGGGGTTTGCCAGATATGTGTTTTGTGATTTATGATTCTCTCAATTATCAGAGGTTGATGAGTTGGGTTATAAAGTGAAATTTGTGAACAGCTTACTTAGAGAAGAGCAATACCTGATTTCTCCTAAATATGGGGCAAACAATGGGAGAAAGGCAAAATTAAGGCACAAAGGCAAGGGGCAAAGGGAATGAAGTAAATGAATAGGAAGAAGAATGAATAGAATCAGGGATTGGTGGGGGCTGGAAGCAGTAAGTTTTGCAGTAAGGATGTGTATCTAAAATGGGCTCTGATGGGGAGTTAGTAGAGGCTGCATATTAGGTGAGAACTGATCACTATAAGTCTTGGTTGAGTAGGTATAAAATATCAGATGATATTTAGCTCTGCTCAGTTGGATGTCTCCAGCAGATCAGTGCAGGAGAAACATTCATTAGAAGTTATCACCACAGCAGGAAATGTGGAGAAAGCAAGCAGAGAAAACTTCTATTTTTTCTTTAATATGTTCATATGCCCTAGAAAGCTATGGATTTTAAATGGGGGAATATAGCATATATCTTTGCCTTTCCTGACTTCTCTATTTCAATGGTACCACCATTTTGCCAATGTTAGTCATTTCTGACCCTTCCCTTTTCATCATTCCCCAGCTTCATATATAACTCACCAAAATTTGTTACTTCTTCCTTCATAATATATTTCATATATATACTTTTCATTTTATTTTTGGGACAGATACATGGTGTGGTGAATAACAGGCTGTATTTGGGGGTAGAAAGACCTTAGACAATTACTAGATCTCAGAATCTGGTCAATTCATTTAACATCTCAGACCCTGTTTTCTGATTTGTTGAAGGACGACAATAATAATACCTAACTCATAAGATTGCGATGGAAATCAAATGAGATAACATAGACATAGACATAGATAACATAGATAAACCTTAAAGTGCTATGTAGACATTATCTTTAATATTCTCTCTGCTATTCTCCAGAATAATCTAATTACCTATTACTATATTTCATGGGTTTTGGTTTTTTGGGGCTTTTTTACAGTAATCTCCTAACTGGCCTTCCATTTCCAGTCTCCCAACTTAAATCCATCCTAAAGACATCACTGCCAGATTAATCATCCTAAAACACACTTTGTAGATGTTATGCCTTTGTTTACAAACATACCAAAATAAAAGATATCAGGATCTCCCCATTGCTTATAAGACAAACCATATTCTTTTTAACCGGCTATTAGTGTCCTTCCACAATCTGACCTGAATATATCTGTCACTCTCCTCCAACATGAATCATTTAATGGCACCTAGTCTGTACTACACAGTGTTCCCAAACTGTACAATGGATGTTCTCACCTCTGAAATGTTTGCTCATGCAGTTTCCTCCCATCTTCTGTACATTACTCCATCTATCCACCTCCTGCCCAATTTAGTTCCTATATCTTCCATGGAACTTTCTTTTGAGTCCCAAACCACAAATATTCCATCTTTCTATAACTTGATATTGATTGTATTCTTCATTTAATGGTCTGTTGTAGCCTGTCTTCTATCATATTGTTGTCTTAATATTCAACTCCTGTTTTATATATTTATTTATTTTGTATATACATCCATTTTTCCTAATACACTATAAGCTTCTTGAGATCAATGACCATATTCTGTTCATCCTGTCCCACTTGCTATCCCCACGGAGACTAACATAGTTTTATATACACGTTGTTATTGCTATTTTGTCATTTGCAGCCATGAGTGGCTCTTCATAATACCTTTTGGGTTTTTTTTGGCAAAAATACTGAAGTGGTTTGTCATTTTCTCCTCCAGCTCATTTTACAGGTGAGCAAACTGAGGCAAACAGGGTTAAGTGACTTACTAATGTCACATAGCTAGTAAGTATCTAAAGTCTAATTTGAACTCAGATTTTCCTGACTTTGTGCCTAAGACTCTATCCACTGTACCACCTAGCTATCCATTAGACACAAGAGGTTGTTAATAAATATTTATTGAATGCATGAATAACTATTCAATTCTGTTCTTTTCTTACTCTTGCACTCATTTTTTCCCCACCTTTCTTTTATTCTCATCCCAACTTACAGGGATAAGTATTTATATCTCCAGTAGGAAGTTATTCTTTTCAAAGACATTCTTTGCACCAGATTAACATTTTTGCTCCTCCAAGTCTTTTTTCCCCATTCTGCACTACAAAGATTTTCAGCACACTCGTTAGCCTACCACTCTGCCTAAAGAGGAATGATGATGACAATCCATGAGATTTACATAGAGCTTTAAACTTACAAGGCACTTTCCTTATAACGTTCCACTTAAGTAATTAGTATAAGACTTTGTACCCCGGTTTATGGATAAAGAAACAAGTTCTGAGAGGTTGAGGACTGTCGATACAAGGGGTGGAGAACCTGTGGCCTCCAGGCCACATGTGGCCTTCTAGGATTTGTTCTATAAAATTTGAACTCACTCAAAAGGTCGCACCCAACTTGTGACCTGATGGCCTGGTCTATACTCACCTAGCTGGTAAGGATCAGCAATAAAATTCAAGCCTACCACACTTGACTCCAAGGCTAACATTCTATCCGTGGCACCACACTGCCTCTCCATGGCTACCCTGACTATCCTTGTCAAATCTCATTACAAGGAACAACTCTGTAATAAAATGGTTTCTGACTTATCAGCTACTTATTTTCAGCAGCATTCTATAGAATATGCCAGGACCATGAGGAATGTGACCTGTCCTTTGAAATCTGTTTGGATTTGGTCAGTAGCATCTTTTCAACTTCTTAACAATGCAAAATGTGCCAAGAATACAAATGAGACTTGTGATTTCATTGATATAGCAAACTCCTGGATAAGGAACTCCTGCTATTGTAGGGATTAAAGGAAATTCCTACTACTGATGCAAGTCAGTACCATCTCTGCAACTTAAAGTGTTAAGAGAGTGGCATAAAGCAACAAGAGTTTAAGTGAATTGCCCAGGATCACACAGTTACAATTAAAGTCTACCTCTCTCCAAAGTCAACTCTCTAACTACCTCTTATTTAGTAAATATTATTAATTGTATTATCAAGTTAAAAGAGGGAAGGATGAGTTTCCTTATTTTGAAGGAAGGGGAGATGCAGAATCCCTTCTCTAAATAGAGTTATCACACACAAGTCTAGTAGTAGGAGCAGGCCAATAAATCCAATTCTAATGCCTGACAGCCTCTCTAAAGAGGCACCATATTGTTTCATTCTTTGGAAACAAGCTGGTTACTATGCAGTTTTAACAATCAGCCTTTTCAGAAAAAAAAAATAAAACAAAAAACAAATGTACATATGATAGAATTTTAAGTTGATTGTAGGTTTTGAACATTATATCCATTACTTTCTTAATTTTAAACAATTAACAAAACAATCAATTAAGCCTTGATTGATAGCATTTGCTTTTCTGAGATGTCAATATTCATGGTAAAAATTTAACAGTTCTTGCTTGCCAGTAGCAGCTGGCTTCAGGAAACCTCTGGCTCCATGTCTAATGGGCTGAGGACAGGGATGTGGAAATGCATTCATACTTTTGCTACAGAAGTACTATTAAACAGAAAATAATACATTAAAAAAAGGAAAAAAACCACAGTAATTCCCTAGAGAGGGGGAAAAGCAGACTATACAATGACAACTTTTATAGTTTATAAATCACTTTCACACATATTATCTTATTAGATACTCGAAGGGAAGATTTTGCTATGACCTTTCTACAAATTAGCACAGTGGGGCTCCAAGAATTTAAGAACCTTGTCCAAGGTAATCCAGCTTAATAAGGAATTGTTGACTCCTATTTTATTCCACCGTGTAAAAGAAATCAAAGCTTTTAACAGGAATTTCCATGTATCAAATTTCATTTTCCTTTTTATTCCTAATAGAGAATGATATTCTGGTGTTGTTGGGTTTGTTTGTTTTGTTAGGCAAGTGACTTGCCCAGAATCACACAGCTCGTAAGTGTCAAGTGTCTGAGGTCATATTTGAACTTGGGTTCTACTAACTATAGGGTCAGTACTCTATCCACTGTGCCACCTAGCTACGCTGAACGCATGATATTCTGGAAAGGTATTTTAACCTCATGATGCAATAATTTTAAAGGATGTAACAAATCTTTTATTTTCTCTGTCATGCACATGATGCAATAATTTTAAAGGATGTAACAAATCTTTTATTTTCTCTGTCATGCACACTGGAAATGTTCAAATTTAAACAGAACTTTCCTTCATTAAATCTGGATCATATAAAATTGAAATGCAACTAATAATATTGTTCTCATAGCCATAAACATAGTTTATGGCTTCTAGAACTCTCCAGTAGCAGCATCAGAAGCAGTAGTAACAACATTTTTTCCACTTCCCCACACATAAGCAAGAGGGACCTATGCCAGATACTCTTACTACAAGATCAGAGGAGACAATGTCCTCAGTCTGCCATCTTTCTAAATACTTATTTGCATCCTTCCTCTTTATCTTCCTCTCTGTGTTCACTCCTACCCTCCTCTCATTTCCCATCACTGAGTCTGGAATAGTAGATATCTTCAAGGTTGAAGGAAGGAGGGAGAGTCTCACAGAGAGACTCTTTTATTTCCAAGGCTGTCATTCATAGTTCTAAAGATGCCTGTGCAGTGGGAGGAGAGACTCAGAGACAGAGAGACAGAGACAGAAAAGGAGAAAGAGAGAGAGGCAGACAGACAGAGATGGAGAGGGATATAGACAGCAAGAGACACAGAGAGACATACAGAGGGAGAGAAAGATAGAGAGAGAAAAAGGGAGAGAGAGAAAGAGAGACAGAGAGAAAGAGAGAGAGAGAAAGAGAGAGAGAGAGAGAGAGAGAGAGAGAGAGAGAGAGAGAGAGAGAGAGAGAGAGAGAGAGAGAGAGAGTCTTTCAGTCAAGGTTAATGAATCCTGGTGCATCAGTTTTGAAACAGATACAGAGAATGAGACTGCTGTTGTAATAAAGGGGAGAGAAGGAGAAGGGCAGCTGGAAGCGATCCACCTGTATTAATCTCCCCCCAGCCTCAATAAGCCTAATTAGTTCTGAGTTCCTGAGTGCTGTCCTTATTCAAAAGAAGTCATGGGGTGTAGCTTTTAATTGATCCTGCTTTGGGAGAAATTCATGATGAGCTCAGGTCTCCTGAGAGCTTTGGTCCCTGCTCAAGCTAGAAGGACCTGGGAGCTGGACAGTAACTGCAGGAGTGTGGAATGGGGTTTCCTGCTAGCTTCCCATGTTTTTAATTGTGTTTCTAAGAATAGGTAGAAATCAGGTGACTGATCACTCTGTTTTAGTGAAAACCTCATAAGGGAAGAAATCACAGCAGGTCTTTAGGATTAGCCAAGGATGAAGGGACCCAGGAAGTTTCTAGAGGAAATGAAAATCATTAAGATGTATTTATGTAGTTAGACTACCCAACGGGCTATTTCAGTACAGGATTTTAGGGAAGGTTAGGCAATTGGGCTCAGTACTATCCAGAATCCTGTCCTCAGAGTTTGAGTTGGAAATTGAATCAGTTCATTTAAGATGGTCAGGGCATGGAGAATCTTTATGCAAATTTTCAAGAGACTGTTTTATAAAGCAATATGTAGTTTTAGTTATTTATAAAATGAGGCAGCAAGATGGAGGTGGGTAAAGAGTTGGCTTCAGAGGCAGAAAGACCTACCTGTGATGCATTCTGGCTATGTGATCCTGCTAAAGTATTTTAACCTCTCAGGGAGCCCAGAAAACTCTTCAGAGATGACACATTACAAAATACTTGTTGATCTATATTAAGAAGATTTGTTTACCAGACGCTGATAAAGCAGATCTGGATTGAAAAATAAGAGAAGAAAAAAAGTTTTCATAACGTTGGTGCAATATCCTTATTCACTAGGGTATACTGGGACACATAGGCTATAGTGCCCATGGGCACTGAGGTCCTATTTTCTGAACCAAAAATCAGGATGTGTGGTTGATGAGCTTTTTCTGACAGCTATACATATTTACATATATACATATATATATGTGTGTGTGTGTATATATATAGCAATGTTATTTATATATGAGTGTTATATATATGTTCTATATTACATATGAGTGTTTTATAGAAATAAAATATATGTAAGCATTATATAATATATGTATCATATATTATCTTACTTGATGTGGTGATGTCAAGCAAGATTTAAGAACTGGAACCTCTGGAGCCGCTCATAGAAACCTGTGCTATATACATATCACACATACATGCCTACTATGGACATAGATATACACATATTCAAAATAGCCTAGTATGTTTTTGTTTAGGGGCAGCTATACAGAATAGTGGATAGAGTGCTGGACCTAAAGTCAAGGAAAGCTGAGTTCAAATCTAGCCTCTGGCACTTAATAGTCATATGTCCTTGGTCAAGTACCTGAAGCCATTTGCCTCAGTTTCCTTAATTGTAAAATGAGGATAATAACAGTATCTATATCCCAGAGTTTTTATGAAGACCTAATGAGATTATATTTATAAAAGAATTTAGAATAGTAGCTGGTACATAGTACTGTTGTTGCCCAGTTATTTTTCAGTCATGCCCAACTCTTTGTGACCCCATTTGGGGTTTTCTTGGCAGAAATACTGGAGAGGTTTACCATTTTTCTTTTTCCAGTTCACTTTAGAGATGAGGGAACTGAGACAGATGGAATTTAGTGACTTGCCCAGTGTGTTACAACTAGTAAGTGAGGCGAGATTTAAACTCATGAAGATGAGTCTTCCTGACTCCAAACCCAGAATTCTCTCCACTGTGTCATTTAAGTTGCCCTGGCATGTGGTAGGCACCATGTAAATGCTTATTCCCTCCCTGCTCCCCTTTTATTTGGGTGATTATTGATATTTCTTCAGTGTATTATTCTCAAAAACCTCTCAATGTGCTCATGGGATAGAGCACCTAGGATTTGAAGGCAGAGGTGTTCAAATCCTGGATCTGAAGCTTATTAGCAGCAGACCATTATTACCTCTGTGACTTTGGACAAATTACTTCTGGGCTACATTTTACCTTCAAAAAGAGCAGGTTGAGCTAGATTATATGGAAAGCTTTTTCAACTCTACAAGCTATTATCTTTTATTTTGTTGTCAAATCTTTTTATTGTAATGTTCACCAACATATCTTTCAGTCCAAAAAATCTTATTGGACCAAAAATATTGGGATAGTCAGCACACTCAATGATTTATAGGGATCAGTGACGTGATATTTTAAATAACAATCTAATATGTACAGTTTCTACATCCATTTCCTGCCCCTCCCCAAAGGGTGGAAAATCATGCTTCTTATTCTTTCCTGGCTATCAATAATTGATGCAGTATTTTTATACCTCATAATATGTGCTATGAATAATTTTCCACATAAAAATTATTATCTATCTAAGAGTCTAGGTTCAACGTATTCCAGAAATTGGGAGGAAGAAAGAACACATTTTTTTCTCGGGCATTGTCACTATAAGATGAATTCTTCCCAGCTTTTTTTTCTCTGTGATAGGACTGGGGTTTTCCTGACTCAACTTGCCCTACGACCTCACCCTCAGCTTGCCTGACCTAGCTTCCTTCCCGTCCGATACAACCTCATTGTCCTCCCCCCAATACTTCCCTAATTGAGTTTCCTGGTCTGGGGTATAAAAGGTCCCAGTCTTGCATAGAGCCAAAGATCCTCAGCCTTGGCAGGTACCTAAAGCCATGGCAATCACAGATGCAATTTCCAGATGCAAACAAGCTGGGGTCCCACATACGAAGAAGCTAAAGACCACTGTAGCCTTGATGGATGCCCTTGCTGTATTAGGGCAAAGAAAACTTCCTCCTTTGTTAAATGTTCAGTGACTCACGAGTGCCTCATTTCATCCTAAATTTGAACCTGAAGTAAGAGCGTACTTAGACACACTAACAACACTCTCTTTCAGGGAAAGTTTTGTTGCTGTTTGTGTCCAGACCTTTGAGTTCATCAGTATGGGAAGACTTAGTGAAGAAATTCCCTCCATCAATGTGTGTTGGCAACAGCTTTGCAATTTAAAATCCTATAGAATTGGGTCACTGAGAGGGTAAGGGACTTTCTCCAGGTCTCACAGAAAATGTGTGTCTGAGTCAAGGCTTGTTTTCAGATCTTGTCTGGAAAGCTGGTTCTATGTTCACTACACCATGTTACCTCATCTAGTATAAGTCTTTCAGTCAGTCAATAAACATTTATTAAGTATTTACTGTGATTCAGGGATTAGACTAAATGCATGTCTTTAGAGGAAATTTGGAAATAAAGACAAGTACAGTTTTTAATGAAATTGAATTAAATAAAATTTAAATTTTGTGATAGGAAATAGTGACATACTTGTTCTCATATAATCAAAAATACCTAATCCTGAAAAATTAAGTACAATCCCACTGGAAAAAACATAAAGCTTTAATAGAATAGAGGACTTTATAGCATTCCTATTGAAAAGAACATAGCCTGATTTTAAAAATATACACATATCACTTTTCTACTTGGAAAATATTTTGATTATATTGGAAGTCCTCACAGAGTAGTTTAATTCAATTTAGTAAATATTTCCCAAGGACCTACTATCTGTAAATTACTACCATGCAGTTGTATGCATAACTTACAGAAGTTGTTGTTCACTTTTGTCTTTTTTCTTCCAGTGATAAACGCATAGTGGGTCTTTAGAAGTGTGTTGAATGGAATTATAATATATAATTAGACATAGCCTTTGTTCCCAAGAAGCTTAAATCTAGTAACAAACTATCTGTCTATTCTAATTAAGCACCTGACATTTTGTCATTCCAGACATGATACTTCAAGAATTCATGAAATAATTTCTAAGCATCTTATTTTATCTGCACCATTATTTTAGTGTGCCCCAAGTATTATAGACAAAAAAGACGATGATCATAGTGACAATATTAGACGTGTGTATGTATTTGTACACACATATACATATACATGTGTATATATGTAAATGTGCAATTTACTTGGCTTTGTTTTGTCCTGAGCCTGAGATTTCAATGCAGAAACTCATAATAAAGAAACTCTTTTCTCAATGTAGATCTACCACTGTCCCCTCTTATGTCACTACATTTTAAGGGGACAGCTAGGTGGCATAGTCAATAGAGTGTTCGGCCTAGATCAAGGAATATCAATCTTCCTGAGCTGAAATATGACCTCAGACACTTAGCAGTTCTGTGACTCAGGGCAAGTCATTCAACCTCATTTGCTTCAGTTTCCTCATCTGTAAAATGAGCTAGAGAAAGATATGGCAAAGTACTGCAATATCTTTGCCAAGAAAATCCCAAATGGGGTCATAAAGAGTCAGACATGACTGACAAATGACTGAACTTTTGACTATGTCAGAGTTGACTTTTACTCATATTTTAAGACTTAAACCCACAAAATCTGTCTTAATCAAAAAATAACTCCTAATATTCTTGACTAACCTGTAAGACTGATTATTTTATTTATTCACTAGATGGCACTCATGTGTGAGTCCATCAATAAATCAATCAAGTATTTATCAGGTTCCTGGTATGTGCCAGGTTCTGAAGATAGATACAAAGTTAGAAATAAAATAGCCCTTAATCTCAAGGAACTTACATTCCATTGACATAGACAACACCATGCAAGTAAATTTAAGATTACATTTAAAGCAAATATAAGTTAATTTTAAGATAGAAAGCATTATGGAGAGGATCAGAAAAACAAAAAGGAGGTGTTGCTTGAGATGCTTTGAAGAAAGTTGGGGATTCTGTGATATGGAGGTGATGGGGGAATGAATTTGTTTGTGGGATTGCCATTGCAAAGAAAGATAAAAGAGAGAGTGGATGTGTGAGGAAGAATGAAGATGGCATATCTAGACAATAGAAATTGGGGAAAGAGTGTAGTATATAAATGAGCCTGGAAAGGTAGATTAGGACCAAGTTATGGAAGGCTTTAAAAGACAACAATAGAGTTTATATTTCATCCTCACCACTCAATTCAAGAGCATAGGAGAGGGTAGAATCTGGCTGGCTACAAAACTCCAGTCCAAGAACTGTAACTGGAGGTATGAACAAATAGAAGAAAACTCCAAATACAATAAAGTAATACCATGGGTTACATTAATCCTCAGAAGCACATGCAGAAGAAGAGAAAAAGAGAATAATTCCACAAAAGCTGTAAGTAGAATCTCAAGGCAAAAGTTTTAAAGACATATGTAGCTAGAAATGTACATTTCTAGGACAACCCATATTTCTGGTGCTATAGGCCTGCCTCAAGGTTCTTTGGGCAATCATTGGGCAATCTGCCTTCTTTTCTGAGCTGGGGTCCTTTGTTTCTCTGTTGTTTTTGTCAAATTGCTCTTTGTAAGGTGTTTCAACTGCGTTATTCTGCTTCTCTTTACTGAAATTTTGAGCATGAGCTGCTTTCTGCTAGGAACTGAGGGTTTTCCACCATGTGACTCTTTGTTTCATTGGCAGTATGCTTTAACAGCTTTTTAGCCTTTTCTTCCTGGTGCAAACCCCAGCTATTCCAGCTCAGGCTTGATATCTCACAGGCATCTCAAACTCAACATGATCTAAATAGAACATTTTATCTTTCTGCCCAAATCTAACCCTCTTCTAAAATTCTTTGTTATCGGTCAAGGATACCACCATTCTTCCAGTCACTTGACCTCAAATTCCTCAGCTTTTCACTTACACTTACTCCACATAACCAATAAGCTGCTAATTGTCATACCCACAATAGATAGCTCTGTGTATATGTCACACTTGGTCATTTCCCATTCAGTCATACAGTCATCACTCTAGTTCAGACCCTCATCACCTGTTGCATGGGATTACTTAAAATAGTCGTTTAATATCTCTATATTAACTATATTCCTATTCCAATTCATTCTCCATACAGTCAACAGAGTGATTTTCCTAATGTGCAAATATGATCATGTTACACCTCCCTCTTCTGCTGCCCAGTAAACTCCTGTGGCTCCCTATTATTTCTAGCATCAAATATAAATTCTCCTTCTGACATTTAAAGCTCCTTGCAATTTGATCCCTTCCATTTTCAGCCTCTTTAAAGATTCATGGCTTCCCTTCCCAAATTTTAGCATGTTTTTTAGCTATACTTATAACTATGTCTACATAGGATCAAACTTTTAGAACTGAAAAGGGTATTAGAAGTCAAATCTCCTTATTTTATTGCTGAAAAACTGACTCTCTGAGAGCTAAAACAAGTTGCACAACTTCACTCTGATAAATGTAGAGACTAGAAATGAATGTAAGTCCACTGATTCCAAAGCTAGTGTTATTTTGCTTCACCACATGGCCTCTTCATTTTATCTATATCTCCACCTAAATCTTTATATCTGAAAAAAAAAGATTAGGTCTCTCTACTTTCCCAGACTGGATGTATGGGGGCTGCTCATAGGTCCTGTCCTATTACTGATCATCCCAGAAACTTTGACATATTTCATTTATATTTTTTTTACTCTCAAATTCATTTGTTTATTTTTAGTTTGCAACATTTAGTTCCACAAGCTTTTGAGTTCCCACTTTCTCCTCATCCTTCCTTGTAACTCCCCCCTCCAGCTGGCATGAAATCTGATGTATGCTCTACATTTACATTCAAATTAAACATATTTTCACACTAGTCATGTTGCAAAGAAGAATTAAAACCTAAGAAATGCAAAAGGAGAAAGAAGAAACAAAACAAGAGAGACAGCAAATAATATGCTTCAATCTACATTCAGACTCCATAATTCTTTTTCGGTATGTGAAAATAGCATTATCCATCATGAGCCTTTTGGAGTTGTCTTAGAACCTAGAATTGCTGAGAAGAGCCAAGCCTATCAAAATTAGTCATCAAAAAATGTGGCTGTAACTGTGTACAATGTTTTCTTGGTTCTGCTCCTTCACTCAACATCAGTTAATATAAGTCTTTCCAGGTTTTACTTAAATCTGCCTGTTCAACATTTCTTATAGCACAATAGTATTCTATCACATTAATTTACAAGATTTGTTTAGCCATTTCCATATTGATGGGTGTCCCCTCACGTTCCAGTTCTTCACCACCACAGAAAGAGCTACCATAAATATTTTTATGCCTATGTGTCCTTTTCCCATTTGTATGATCTCTTTGGTATACAGCCCTAAAAGTAGTATTGCGGGGTCAAAAGGTATACTTATTTTACAACCCTTTGGATACAGTTCCAAGTTGTTCTCCAGAATGGTTGGATCACTTTACAACTCCACCAACGATTCATTATTGTTCCAATTTTCCCACATTGTCTCCAACATATATCATTTTCCTTTTTTGTCATGTTATTCCAGCTGACAAGTGTGATGTGATACCTGAGAGTTGTTGTGATTTGCATTTCTCTAATCGACAATGATTTAGAGCATTTTTTCATATAACACTAGATAGCTTTAATTTCTTCCTTTGAAAACTTCCTGTTCATATCCTTTGACCATTTATCAATTGGGAAATGACTTGCATTATTATAAATTTGACTCAGTTCTCTATATATTTTAGAGATGAGGTCTTTATCAGAGATAATGGTTGTAAAAATTCTTTCCCAGTTTTCTGCTTTCCTCTTAATCTTGGTTGCATTAGTTTTGTTTGTACACAAACTTTTCAATCAAATGTAATTAAAATCATTCATTTTCTATTTTATAATGGCCTCTATCTCTTATTTGGGCATAAATTTTTCTGTTCTCCATAAATCTGAAAGGTAAACTATTCCTTGCCCTCCTAGTTTGCTTATAGTATCAGTCTTTATACCTTAAATTGTATACCCATTTGAACATTGTTTTGACATATGGTGAAAGATCTTGTTCTATGCCAAGTTATTCCATATTATTTTCCAGTTTTCCCAGTAATTTTTGTCAAATAGTGAGTTCCTATGCCAGAAGCTGGAGTCTTTGAGTTTGTCAAACAGTAGATTACTATAGTCATGGAATACTGTGTACTTAACCTATTCCACTGATCTACCCCTCTATTTCTTAGCCAGTACCAAGTGGTTTTGATGATCACTGTTTTATAATAAAATTTAAGATCTGGTATGGCATTTCTTTTCTGAACTATTTAATTTCCAATCTAGGCTGCTTCAGTCCTTCCTGAGCAGCCTGGTGGTTCCCTTCTTCCAGAGATCAATATTGATGCTGGGCTTAGCGTGGACATTTGATCAGCATAACACACTTGAACTCATTAGCTCACGTCTATTTCTAGCTCCATATCTAGATAACTAAATTGACAGAGATAGTAATGTTTATAAATATAAAATCTATGGACATAGTTATACGGATATAGATATAAAGATAAATTTAGATATCAATGGTCAAAGTGTTCCTGTTGTGGATGACATCATCTTGGTTGAATCAGGCACCAGAACATTACAGAAAGGCTCTTCTCTTCTGAAATAGATCTATGAGTACTCAAAAAGATTTGATCCTACCTATAGAGTTGATCCATGTGTATTTGTATCAGCACCTGTGCTTGTACCTGTATCTACTCATCTATAGAGATAGTTATAGACATAGGTAGATATAAAAATGAAGATAAATCAGTAATATACCAGTAACTGTTTAACTGACTTGTATATAAAAAAAACCCAAGGCACACAAAAATTTGATATTTTATTTGTTTCCCCTAATTACATGTAAAAAACATTTTAACATTTTTTTAAAAATTTTGAGTTCCAAATACTTTTTTTATATGTGAAAAATATAGCAACTCATTTTGTTTTATTTATTTATTTTCAGATTTTGACATTCATTTCCACAAAATTTTGAGTTCTAATTTTTCTCCCCATCTCTCCCCTCCCCCCGCGTCATATCACCTTGCATTCTGATTATTCCTTCCCTCAATATACCCTCCCTTCTCTCACATCTCACCTTTCCCTTATCCCCATTTTCTCTCTTTTCTTATAGGCAAAGATAAATTTCTATACCCCATTACCTGTGTTTCTTATCTCCCAGTTATATGCAATAACAATTCTCAACATTCATTTCTAATACTTTAAATTCCAACTTCTCTCCCTCCCTCCTGTCCCACCCATGCCCACTGAGAAGGAAAGCAATTCAATACAGACTACATATGTGTCGTTTTGCAAAGGACTTCCTTAATAGTCATGTTGTGTAAGACTAACTATATTGCCCTTCATCCTACCCTGCCCCACCTATTATGTATTCTCTCATTTGACCTTGTCCCTCCCCAAAAGTGTTTACTTCTCCCATTTGCCCTCACCTCACTTGTCCCCTTCTTCCCTACTTTCTTGTAGTGTAAGATAGATTTTCATACCAAATTTAGTGAGCATGTTATTCCCTCCTTAAGTCAAATGTGAAGAGAATAAGCTTCATTTTTCCTCTCTCATCTCCTCCATTTTCTCCTCCATTAAAAAATATTTTTCTTATCTCTTTTATGAGTGATAGCCTGCCCCATTCCATTTTTCCCTTTCTCCTCCCAATATTTTCCTCTCTTATCCCTTAATTTAATTTAATATGTTCTATGGATTTCATCTCTTCTGATTCAACTCAACCTGTACTCTCTGTATGTGTGTGTGTGTGTGTGTGTGTATAATCCCTCCACCTACCCAAATACTGAGAAAAGTCTCAAGAGTTGCAAATATTACCTTTCCATGTAGGAATGTAAACAGTTCAGCTTTAGAAAGTCCTTTATGATTTCTCTTTCCTGCTTACCTTTTCATGCTTCTCTTGATTCTTGTGATTGAAAATCAAATTTTCCATACAGTTCTGTTCTTTTTATCATGAATACTTGAAAGTCCTCTTTATCATTGAATGACCCTTTTTTCCCTTGAAGTATTAGACTCAGTTTTGCTGGGTAGGTGATTCTTGGTTTTAATCCCAGTTCCTTTGACTTCTAGAATATCCTATTCTAAGCCCTTTGATCCCTTAATGTAGAAGCTCCCAGATCCTGTGTTGTCCTGATTGTATTTCCACAATACTCAAATTATTTCTTTCTAGGTGCTTGCAATATTTTCTCCTTGACCTGGGAATTCTGGAATTTGGCCACATTATTCCTAGGAGTTTCTCTTTTCGGATCTCTTTCAGTGCATGATAGGTGGATTCCTTCAATATTTATTTTGCCCTCTGGTTCTAGAGTATCAGGGCAGTTTTCCTTGATAATTTCATGAAAGATGATGTCTAGGCTCTTTTTTTGATCATGGCTTTCAGGTAGTCCCATAATTTTTAAATTGTCTCTCCTGGATGTATTTGCCAGGTCAGTTGTTTTTCCAATGAGATATTTCACATTATCTTCTATTTTTTCAATCTTTTGGTTTTGTTTTATAACTTCTTGGTTTATCGTATAGTCATTAACTTCCCTGAACTCCGCTCTGATTTTTAAAGAACTATTTTGTTCAGTGAACTTTTGAACCTTTAAAGACTTCTCCTCCTTATTGGCCTTTAGGACCTGTTTTTCCAATTGAGTTAGCCTATTTTTAAAGGTATTATTCTCTTCAGTATTTTTTTGCTTCTCCTTTAGCAAGCTGCTTTTCAAGATCTTCTATGGCCTGAAGCCATTTCATATTCATTTTGGAGGTACTGAAAGCAGAAGCTTTGACTTCCTCTGACAGTATGAATTATTCTTCCTCGTCTGAAAGGATGGAAAGAGATACCTGTTTATCAAGAAAGTAACTTTCTATGGTCTTATTTTTTCCCTTTTTTTGGCATTTTCCCAGTCAGTTACTTGACTTCTGAGTCCTTTGTCCAGAGGAGACTCCTAGTGCTCCTCCTCCCCCCAGGACCCTACTCAGGGCTGAGATTCAGATCAGCTGCTCAATTCCCCCAGGGGCTTTGTGTGGGGGCTGGGCAGCCACTTAGGGCTGAGGTACAGATTCCTTGCTCAATTCCCCCAGAGGCTTTAAGCTGAGCTGCTTGGACAATGGAGCCAGACTGCTTCCATGGCCACTGTAGTTGCCTGCTGTCTGCTGCTGCTTCTGCCTCTGCTGCTGCCTGAGGCCAGTGCTGGGGGAACCCTGTTCCTCCTTTGCTCAGCTAGGAAAGCCCTCCCACACTGACCTTTGAAGCTTTCTTTGTTTGCTTGTGGGTTGAGGGATCTGGGACTCTCCCTGCTGCAAATTCTGCCCTGGAGGCCTGTTCCAGTCCTATTCCTCCCCATGCCACATGGCCAGGATTGAGCTCATGTTCAGCATCTCATAGAATAGACCTTTCTTCTTGGCCTTTCAGGTTACTTGTGGCTGGAAATCTCTTTCACTCTGTCATTCTGTGGTTTCTGCTGCTCTAGAATTTGTTGAGAGTCATTTTTTACAGGTATTTTGTAGGCTGTGGGCAAGCTCTAGAGTATATGCATCTTTCTACTCTGCCATCTTGGCTCTGCTCCCTCAAGTTATTAAGTATTTAGTTATTAAACTAAATACTGGACTCTGGTGCACTAGTGTTACTCAAGATCCAGGACTGCAACTCAGATCCAGTATATGGGATGTGACAGAGCCCTGCTCCTGGTGCCAGCAAAGGGACCCCTGTAATCTCCTTCTGACCACTTGTCTGACCCTTTTACCATTTGTGTCCGAGATCTCTGGAAACTGATACTGTCACCAGTGATTCAATTGCCTCCAAGGCCCTCTGTTGTTTTGCTGGGGTATGGCCTATGTTGGACCCAGGTGCAACAGACCTTTCATGACAGCCTTCTAAGTTGACTTGGACTGGAAAATGGTTTCACTTTGTTCTCTGGTAGGTTCTGATACTCTAGAATTTGTTTTGAGGTATTTTTAAAAGATATTTGGAGAGTTTTGGGAGAGAGCTCAGGTCAGTCTTTGCCTTTTCCCTCACTATGTTGGCTCTGGTCCCTCTGCAAGACATAATTTTAAGTTTACTTTACATTATTAAGGTTTTTTCCTCACTTCCTTAGATAAGAAAATCAACTAAACAATAAATTAATTGAAAAAAGAAAATGGATCTATATGTACAAAAGTATTTATAGCAGCTCTTTTTGTAGTGGCAAGGAATTGGAAATTGAGGGGATGCCTATCAACTGGAGAATTGCTTACCACTGTTTTGTTTTGTTTTGTTTTTTACTGTGACTGTGCTATAAGCAGTCATAAGAAAGGTACTTTCACAAAAACCTGGGAAGACCTACATGAACTAATGCAAAGTGAAATGAGCAGATCCCAGAAAACATTATATACAGTAATAGTAAAATTTTGATCAACCATGACTGATTTAGTTATTCTCAACAATACACCAATCCAGAACAATTCTGAAGGACTCATGATGAAAAACACTATCCACCTTCAGAGAAAGAATTGATAGCGTTTAATGAAGACTGAACCATATTCTTTTCATTTTCTTTATTATTATTATGGGAGTTTTTTGTTTGTTTTCTTTGATCTGCATTTTATTTTGTAGCTTGGCTAATAAGGAAATGTTTTGTACAACTGCACATGTAAAATCTATATCAAATTGCTTGTCTTCTCAGAGAGGGGGAGGAAGAATGAGGGAAAGAATATGAGCTTAAAATTTTAAAATAAACATTAAAATTTTTGATTTACATGGCATTAAGAAAAAAATTAAATTTAAGCATTAAGCAAAAACCAATAAATCAAGGTTTTATTTGTAGTTTACTGATAGCAGATTCCAGTGCGGGGAATGCTCATACTGGAAATTTAAGTCACCTCCTTTAGAAAATGGTTCTAGCATACCGTTGAATATCTGTAGATATATACTAATTGTGTAGCTCTTTAAGTGGAGCCAAATTCTATATCAATGTCAATGTATCTATGTTTTGCATATATATATGCATACATACATACATATATATGTATGTTTGTATACACACATGTATGTATTTGTTGGTATTTATATAGAGGAGAAAAGGAAAAAGAGAAGAAAATAGAAAAGGAGGGAAAGAAGAGAGAGCAAAGAGACAGAGTAAAGAGTAAAGGAGAGAGGTGATAGGGAAAAGGAGAGAGAGATTACAATGTGTTGAGTCCAGAATTAATGAGAGGAGGTTGGTGACCTGGATTGACTTTGGGAAATTTCAGAAGGTACAAAGCAAGATTTATTAATCAGCTAAAAGCTGATATTAGGTTTCCATCCAAATGAGTGATATAATAGATAAGTGATGTGTCCCCCAACATTAAGACTGCTATTCAACAAATCTTTTAAGGCTGGATGTTATAGGAAGAGGGAAAGACATGGCTGATTTTAGTAAGATAGATGAAGTGATAAGGAGAGAAGGACATAGAGATGGTTACCTCCTTACCCAACCTTTTTTGTGAGTATTGCCTAAGTAATTGAAAAGAGGAAATAGAATTTAAAGTAATGATGAGGGCTGGAGAGGTAGAGGAATGATAGAGGAACCCCAAAACCCCAAGACCATTCTCTGGGTCATCTGGAAAAGAATTTCACAGACTCAAGCATTGTGGAGGTCAAGGTGGTAAAGATTTATTATGCTTTTCAACATGCAAGAGTCCTTAGGGAAGCTGCTATTTGAATGGGATACAGGTAAAGTTTATATAGTATATTCTATAGTATAACATGTGTCAAACATGCTGCTGCAGGTGATTCAGGGCAGGATTAGGTAGTGAATAAGGAGTGGTTAGTTCTTAAAGAAACATGCACTTTTAGTAGCTACTGTGCAAGTATTTTACCCAGAGTTCATTGGGAAATAACCCAAGGTGGGGTTACATGGAGGTGTGGTTTGAGATCTGAAACATAACTAAACCAACTAATGGTCAGGACTGACTAAGTAATACCAGACTGCTCTCATCAGTGTCTTAACAAGACATCATTATCTTACTGTCTAACAAACAAGATAAATGTAAGAGAGCACACGTAGGATACATATATATATGTCTAAGTCTAGGATTGGTCGGTGAGTAGTAAATATCATTATGACCCAGCACACAGCCAGTTCAGTCAGTACATACCTGGTTTAAACTAATAAGTTCTATAGGTTCAGCTGGCTACTATAGCAGGAAGGAATATAATGGTTTTTACTGGGTGAGACAGTTCTTGAACTGGGGAGATACTGCCTGAAATAGTGTTTTGAGGCTAGGGAGAAATGTAATTTTTAGAGAGAAATGTGATTTTAGAATTGGGGTCCAAGCATAAGCACCAAAGCACCCCATCAGTAATAGAAAATGTTTTGCATGGTTTCAGATTTTTTTTAACCATATCCTTAAAGTATAGCACAATGCCTTGCACTTACTTTTGATTTTGTGGTTTGATTTTGATTTGATTTATATCCATGAAGTTTATTGAATTGAAATTAGTTGAATTGAATCAAGTCTCGCAAAGACCAGCAATCAATGATGTAGAATGAGAAAAAAAATTGTGCCAACACTCTCTAAAATCCTGTATAGAATGGTCAGCAGCAATCTTTGCCCAGATCAACTAAAAACCTACAAGGCATCCCTATGCCACCAAAGATTTGATCAATCTCTAATGTTAGGATCCTCTAAAAGTTCAAACCAAAAAGAGTGTTTATTCTGTTACGGAAAAGTAAATAAAGACAGAATTGTAAAGTAATATGTTGTTGCTGTTGCTTTAACAAACGTCAGAATTTATCAATCTCAGTGAGTCTTGTCCTGCCAAAATAATCTCTTTGGGAGGCTTGTCTGTTTATGCCAACAAGACTGCCTTTACTCAAAAACTATTTTAGAGCTTCTGTCTTGGAATTGCTCTCATAGCCCATGGCACATTCTTTTTTAATGCCGTTGTTGGCAGCAGTCTTAAAATCACAGAAGTAGAAAGGATTTTTAAGATTTTCTGGTTCAGTAACATCTTCTTACAGATGAAAAAAAAAAAGTCCCTAAGTGGTCTGTCCAAGGTCACACAGCCAATTAGCAAGAACAGACCCAAGAGGAGGACACAGGTCTCTTAAGTTCCTAGTTAGTGAGATTCCAACCCTCCATTGGGGCGTATCCCAAGCAACTAGACTTTAAGTAACAGGCAGATTGCCCAATTGCAAGGCTAGAAGTTTCTACAACAATCTGTTCCTATGGAGATAAAATCCCATGTCTAATCAATCAGTCTTTTGTTTTTGAGGTGTTTTTCAGCCATGTCCAACTCTTCGTGACCCATTTGGGATTTTCTTGGGAAAGATACTGGAGTGATTTGACATTTCCTTCTCCAGCTCATTTTACAGATGAAAAAAACTGAGGCAAACAGGGTTAAGTGACTTGTTTAGGGTCATACAGCTAGTAAGTATCTGAGGTCAGATATGAACTCAGAAAATGAGTCTTCCTGACTCCAGGCTCAGCACTCTATTCATTGTGTTACATAGCTGCTGTTCAATTAATAAGCATTTTTAATTGACTACTACAGCATGTAACTGGGACTCCACTAGTCCCTGGGGATATTCACTTACCCTTAAGGAGCTTGCCTTCTTTTTGTGAGAGAAATGTACATGTGTGTGTGTATATGTGTGTGTTCATGCTCACCACGTATATGTATAAAAGGTGACTTTTAAAGGAAGGGGCTCAAGCATCTAGGGGCATAAAATATGATTTCATACAGAAGGTGGTTTTTGAGCTAAAATTATTTTTAAAAGGAATTTCAGGCAATTAGACTACAATTCATTAGGGTAGCAGGGATGGGGAACCTGCAACCTGGAGACCACATACTGATCTACTTGTGGTCCACTCTTGAGAATCTAGAGGGCCACATGTGTTCTCGAGGCTGCGGGCTCCCCATCCCTAGGTAGGGTTTGATTAATATAAGGGTACAAGTAATTCTAAACTAAGTATGCTTCATAAGATGGGTAACAATCAGTTTTTTGAGGTGATGGGGGTAATGACAGTTGTTTTTTTTTAATGTGGTTCATAAACTATCTCTGAAGTCAAACGGAAAAATTTAAAAATATGTGAACAAATAATTACATTATTGGAATAAGAACACAGCTACCCAAGGGAACTACTTTGAAAAACAAGCCTGATTTGGATGGATAAATTTTGGTATCTTTTTTCAAAAGAACATTTCCTTTCTTTTTGCAAGAGTATAAAAGTTCTTGTTGTTAGAGAACCTCTGCAGGAATGAAGAGGTAAGTTCCGGTTCTCTGCAACATTCAGGTGTCCCTCCCACATAAAAAAGCAGGTTGTTTTTCTGTCCTGTCTCTGCAGATCTTCTTTCCAAATAATTTTCATTATTATCACAACCCACATTTATATAACCTTTTAAGGCTTACAGTGAGTCTCTTTTTTTTTTTCAAAACAGAAAAAAAGTAGTACAAGTACTAAATGTATTTATTGGTAAGTAAACTGAGATGCCGAAACTTTAAGTGACTTAGGTCCATGGTCGCAGAGCTAACATTTGCCTTTTTAAACACCCAGGACCATGTCTTTCTTCTTACTTGTACCTGAATGACAGTAGCTGACCAAGCCCCAATCTTCCCTCTCCCCTAGTGTTCAATCCTCTGTGAGCTGGTTTGACAACTACAAGATTGTATAATCCTCAGCCACAAACTGGTTTAACCAGATGTAACACTTGAAGTTGGAATCAAAATTACGTAGACAAATTTGTAGCCCTCTTAATGTCTGAAACTAATTATTTCATTCAGGAAAGCAAAGTCATTTACAATTATAGCTGGAGAGGAGAAAGGAAATACTAAATGTTCCATCTTTCAAATTAGACTTGAATAGCCTCATTAGGATACTAAGCATCTTTTGCCTAAGAAATAGGATGGAGAGCATCTAAGGACTTGAAAGCTTGATAAACTTTTAAAAAGTCCAGTAAGAGACCCATCGTCTAAAATTATATCAGGTCATTGTTAGCAAGTGTGAGTATGAGGTATTCATTGTTTAGTATACTTTGTGTTCATGATACAGATATTGCACCATAATCGAGCTGTTTGGTTAAGAAACATACAGTTCTTGAGAGCATCTGGCTTCATTTCCCAAGAGATGAAGACAGCAAACCACGAACTGCTTTAGTTAAAGAAACACTCCCTGGGAAATGTCATTGAGCAAGGTTGCTGAAATGGAATTGTGGGTCCTACTGCCCTCTCATGATGAAAAGGAGTAAGTACTAAAAAGCTACATAGCTCAACATAGTAAATCCATCAAAGGATTTGAAGCTAGAAGGGACCCTAAGAATCAATTGGTTTCAATTCCTCATTCTATAGATCAAGAAATTGATGCCTAGAAAGAAAAGTGGTCTACTTAAATTCACACAAGTAGCAATTAGCAGGCTTCTCTGATCCACGTCCTCTGACTGTAAATGAAATGTTCTTTCCCCTCTAATCAGTCAAGAAGCATTTATTAAACTATGTGCCAGTTACTGGGCTAGATGCTAGGGACAAAAATACTAAAATGGTCTTCCAGGAGCTTACGTTCTATAGGAGGAGATAACTTTTACACTTATAAGTACAAAGAAAATAGAGAAAAAATCAATAGCAAGCAGTGGGGTGGGGGTAGGATGAGAACTAATAGGTAGCATTGTAGAACTGAAAGGAACTTTAGAGTTCATCTAATATAATTCTTTAATTTTATAGACAAGTAAACCGAGGACAAGAGAAATGAAATAACTTGATTTAGGTCAGACATTCCATTAGAAATCAGCACATCTTTATTTAGATCTATTCAAGGCAGCATATTAAGCATTGTAGAATAACCCAAAATCTGTAAAACATCTTCTCAGACTTCAAAGAGTGAGCCTACAATGGAGATCAAATGAAATAATAATTATAAAGTGCTTAGCACAGTACCTGGCACAGAGCACTTATTCCCTTTCCTTCCCTAGTTGAAGAAACAAGAAATAAAGACATGAAAAATTAAGAGACAATAAAAAATTTAAATAGCATCTGAACAGTAATAAAAGAAACATCACAAGTTGGTCCATAATTATTTCATGAATTCTGTGGACTATGATTTCTATCAGTTCAGAAAACGAGAAGTCAGCCCACTGCAGTTGGACAGGTCAAGGAAATGTTCATTGAAGAATTGGGTGTGTTAAGTAGCACAGCAGAGGATTGAGAAGAGAGGGCCTTCTTGCTAGCTGGATAGATGTGACCCCGTGTGCAGAGATAAGAAAGTACAGTATATATTTGGGAATGGTGAGTAATGAGTTTATAATGAGTATCATATGGAATATTTACTTCAAGAACCTAGGATTTTATTGGTTTGGGGGCTCCCTCCACTGCGACTTTATGTATGATCTTCTTGAGTTTCTCTGGCAAGGAACAGTCATCATTTCAGGATCAATCATCTGGTGATGAACCTCTCTTAGTTTTGCTAGACTTGTTGTCAGACAATAGATACATTGTCCATTACCTTTATTCAGTGACTTTCTAATTTAATGGAATCTCAGACAACTTAATATTCAGTTTCATCTCCACCCCATGATAAAGTGTTCCATTTTACCTTTAAGGAGTAAAATGGAGAAAGGAGAAGTACAGGAAATAATGAACACGAAAATTCACATGATGTAAAATTACGAATGTGACAATTTTAAAGTATATTAACAAAGTAGTGGATTAGTGCCACTATAGAAAATTGATGGAAGCAGAAGATTTGGAAAGGTGGACAGTAAGAAACTACTGAAAAGATAATTTGTATCCTGATTATGGATAGAATTAATCATCAGGGCAATGATTTTTGAGCCTTTTTTTTTCTAGGCATTGAGAAGCCGCTAATAACTTTTGAACAAATTGGTAACATAATCCAAAATGGTGATTTAGAAAAACTAGTCTGGTAGCAGAATATAGGATAGATTGTAGAGGCAGAAAAAAAAGGTATGAGATGATAAAATAGAAATAAGGTAGTGGGAATAGAAGGGAAGGAAAAGAGAATATAGATAATGTGAAATCAGAATCAATAAAAATGGTTATTAATTAATGGGGCAGATAGTCAGCAAAGATATTCTATATGCCTGTCATGTACAAATATAAGATTACATGACATTTTTACAAAATAAATGCAAGGTAATTGGACAAAAACATTATTAGCGATGTGATCTTTGGCAGGTTGCTTAATCGTTGTGGGTGTCAGCTTCCTCATCTGTAACATGAGGTTGGACTAGACCTCTGAGGACCCTCCCAGCTTTATTACTGTGAGCCTATTATCTTAAAACAATCTTATATTTCATATCTCCTTGATACCTTTCCTGCCTTTCACATAGTGAATGCTTAATAAATGCTTGTTGATGTGAATTAAGGTACAAGGGACAGTCAATGAAAGGCACAGATTGGGATGTGTAGGGGAGTAAAATATAAGAAGATTGGAAAACTAGGATGGAATTATATTATAAAGTGGTTTAAAATCTAAACAAATGATTTTGCTTTGGATCCTGAAGGTAGTTGGAAGCCTGTAGTGTTTATTGAATAGAAAGGTGACAGCATCAGACCTGAACTTTAGAAGGATCACTTTGGCATTTGAGTGGAGAATGGACTACAGTGGGGAAAGGATTGAAGCAGGAAGACCAACCAGAAGGCATTAGTCTATACTAATACCAGAAGGTCTAGATGTGAGGTAATGAGGGCCTGGACCATAGTAGAAGCAATGTCAGAAGAGAGAAGGATCATATGTAAGAAATGTTACAAAGGTCAAAGCAATGGGACTTGGAACTGATGTAATGTGGGTGGTGGTGGTTAGTTTCCAAGTGTGAGTGAATTGGAAGAACAGTGGTATGCTTGAAAGTACTGGGAAAATTTAGAAGAGGAGCAGAATTTGGGGGAAAAGATTGAGTTCTGTTTTGAATAGTTGAGTTTAAGATGTCTATAAAATCTGTGAGATATCTAGTTGGACATTTCCAACAGGCAATTAAAAATGTGAGACTGCTCTGGTAGCAGGTCAGGAATGAGCCTGGATAAATAGATCTGAGAATCATCTACATATACAACTACATTTATAGAAGTTGATGAAATCACTGAGCCAAGTAGCATAGAAAGAGAAGAGAAAAAGGCCCAAGTAAGAGCCTTGGGGGATACCTACCATTAATGGGCACAGCCTAATTTGAAGATGCAGCAAAGGAGACTGAGGAGTCGTTAGACATTTAAGAGAAGAGGGACAAAGTAGTATCATGAAAACCTAAAGAAAAGAGAGTGTCAAGGAGTAGAGAAGGTGGTTGATGGTATCAAAGACCGCAAAGAGGTCAATATTAATAAAAATTGAGAAAATGCCATTGATAAGGTAATTGAGAGAACACTGGTAACTTGGGAGAGAGTATTGTAGAGCACAATAAATAATTTCAGAAACAAGACTTCAGAGTGTTTACAAGAGACTGAGAAGAAAGTAAGTAGAGGTACTCATTGTAGGTTGCTTTTTCAAGGGGGTTTGCCACAAAAGTGAGGAGAGAGGCCCATAATTAATGGGGATGAACAGACAAAGGGAACTTTTTTGGTTTATTTTTTTCTTTTACCAATGGGGAGACATGGGCATGTTTGTAAGCTACAGAGAAGCCACTATTAGACAGAAACAGATTAAAGATTAGTGAGAGTATGGAAATGGTAGAAGGGACAACATGCTGGAGAAAGGATAGGATGGGATTATTTGTACATGCAGAGAAATTTGTTTTAACACACAGAAAGATGACCTCTTTATGCGAGACAGAAATAAAGGAGAAGATGGTTGTGAATTCCTTCTGAATGATGTAAGAAAAATAAGCTCTCAGCAAATGGCCTCAAATTTTTCAATAAAAGATGAGGTAAAATTCTCAGAGGAGAGTAAGAGTCAAGGGGAAACCTTAGGAGGTTTGTGGAGTGATAAAATTGTCTGGAAAAGCTGCTGTAGTGAGTTGGATAGTAAATCATTTAGTGATGGTCTAATTGAGATTATATATATTAATTTGTAATAAACCTCTAATCATCAATTTTCACTCAGCTCTTTTTAACTGCAAAAAAATAGGAGCAAAGGTAATTGATACTGAGATTAATCCAAGTTTGGCAGGCATGACTGGTGACAGGATAAAGGGTCAAGGGATTAAAGAACAGAGGAAAGTATAAAGTTGAACTGATTCACCGAGACGACAATATGGGGAAAGGAAGAGAGCACAATCAGCGTAGGGGTGAGGACCTGGGAAAGAATGGAAGGATGGAGAAATTGGAGGTCATGTTGAGGGAAATAATCAAAGTTAGGAACCATAAGACTGAGGAACAGATGGAAGGATGAAAAATTATGAACAGATAAAAAAGTTTCAGAGTTCATGAACATAGAAGTAGAACATTTGTGGATAATGTAGGGTCAAATTTGTATTTAGCTGAGATGGGATAGAGGAAGCATTTATAGTATACAAGCAACCGAGAAATTGGACAATTAAGGTGCTTTAGGGAGTATCAATGTATATGTTGAAGTCCCCTCAAGTGAGGATAGGCCTTAAGGGGGAGACATGGATGACAAGCTCATTGAGGAAAAAAGAAAAGTGTCATGGAGTTTGGCAGATAACAGCTACAAGAATCTTGACTGGTGATTGGTATTGAATGAATGAACCTCAAAGAAGAAGACATTGCTTAGTGATGGTTGTAGAGGGAAAGACAGGAAGTATTCTGACTCTCCTATCAGTCCCGGGCATGAGTGAAAGTGTAACCAGTGCTGGGAAAAAGTGGTAAAGAATGCATGTTATCAAGAGGGAGCTAGGTTTCAGTGAGTAGCTGAGGATAGGAGTGAGAGAGGCAAAGCTTTAAGATTTAGGCAAATTTATTAATGGTGGATAGGCATGCCAGAAAGCCTAGTGGAAACAGTAAGTATATCTGAACTGAGACGTTGGGGAGTATCAGATTAAGAGGGATGGGAGTATGGTAATAAGAAAGGAGGGACAGGAAATGAGATTTGTACAGTGACAGAATCACTGGAATAAGGAAAGCATGATGGAGTAGGAGTATGCCAGTCACTGAGGGATGCATTCAGGAAGATTATCAATTAGTAGAGAGAAATTTGTTGAGGGCAGGAGGTGGTTAGACTATGATTAAAGGGTTTTCCCTCAATATTGTGGTAGGTGATGATGTTGACATTTGTAAGGCCCAAGAGGTCCAACTTACAACCAATAGGAGCAAAGCCAGGAGCTGGCAATTTGAGCTGGATCTTGGTCTGGGAACAGCCTCCTGTGGCCTTGGCAAAGTCCCTGAAATGAAGTAGAAGCCAAGACCAGAGGCATTTTGAGCCTGATGGTAAAGTAACCGGGGAAACTGAGAAAGAAGTAGGCCACGGGCTCCTGTGTGGGGCTGTTGCAGAGGTGAAGGCAGAGGGACAGCTAGCCTAGGCCTGACTCTTGGTAAGGCAGCACTACATAGGAAGTCAAAGAGGCAAAAACAGAGACAAGGCTACATAGCCAGGGTAAATCAGAGACAAGACTGGAACACAGAGCCTTTATACTCCAAATCTATCTATCTACTTCACCATATTCCTCCTAGAAGCTGCTAAACACTTGTTGAATGATGACTAGGAGATGTCATGGACAAAAATAGAGACATTAAGAAGAGTAGCTAATTTCATGGGCATGCGTGGAGTCCAGTTTTAGAGGTGATGTGTGTAAAGCAAAGATAAAACATACAAGGGGAAATATCTAGAGGGCAAATGGAAACATGGGCTTGGCACTATGGAAAGAGGCCATTCACTTAAAGGGTAAAGGTAACCAGGAAAGTGGTGAGCATAGTTAAAGTACTGAAGGCAGAGTACAGAGACAGGAGGAGGCCAACGATTAAACACTGATATATTTCTTCTATTTAAGGGGTGGGAAATGCATGAGAAGTCTGAAAAGCAAAAGCAGTCATAGAGATGAAACAAAAACCAAAAGAGTATAGATAGAATCATGAAAGGGTGGAGAGACAGGAGGAGAAAGGTCATTTAGCAGTGGAAAATACTAGAGAAAGTTCAAAAAGAATGAGGAATAAGAAAAGTTCCATTGGGATAATATTAGGAGAATCCATAGAAGATTCTGTGTAGGAGAGGGAATGGAATCTTCGTTGCAATGAGTAAAAGGAAGGCAGGTGATGAAAAATTAGAGGCAGCTGTTGCAAACTAGCTGCAAGAAGTTTGGCAGCAAAAAGAAAAAGAAAAATGGGATGGTAGTTGAAAGGCCGAAGTGAAGTGAAACTTTTATTTGTTAGCATAGGTCAAATCTGAGTGTGGGGAAAGGATACTGTAGCAGGAATGACTAAAGATGTTGGAAAGCTAGAGGATGATTTATGGACCCAATTCCCTCAAAGTCAGCAGAGGATCAAAGGCAGAGGGTTAGTAACTTTCAAAAGGCTTTCTGAAAACAGTACAACTACAGGAAGGAAATTTTGATGTACAATGAAACGAATTTGCCTCATCGTAGGGTTGATTCAGGTTGTTTCAGAAAGAGAAGAATGACTATAATAAGACAATTTAGAAACTGGCCAGGGACAGCCAGGTGGTGCAGTGGATAGAGTGCTGGGCCTGGAGTCAAGAAGACTCATCTTCTTGAGTTCAAATCTAGCCTCTGACATTTCCTGGCTGTATGACCCTGAGAAAGTCATTATTTCCCTCAGTTCTTCATGGATAAAATGAGCTGAAGAAGAAAATGGCAAAGAACTCCAGTATCTCTGGAACCGCAAATGGGGACAGGAAGAGTTGTGCGTGATTGAAAAATGACTCAACAACAAAAGAAGCTGGCCACTGATAGTTTAGACTTTGTGCTTTTCAACAGATTTGTGAGTAGAAAAGCTTTATTAGCTTGGAATTTTCAGATTTTCGACCAGAAAAATAAATTTTCAACTGGGCTATCGGAGAGGATCAGGGGAAATTTGTTATTTAAACTATACCTGAGAATTCATCTATGTACAGAGCTAATGGTAAAGAAACTTCCACCATCAGTGCCGCACATTCAACATGGCAACGAGGTCACCTTCTTTTTGTGGCCTAGAGTTTTGTAGAGACGTCTACCTCTCTTGGTGTTCTCAGTGAGCTTTGTTATGTATTGTTCCTTCCCCCTCCCCCCATTCTTTACCTTTCATTACTGTGCTGCCATTAATAAGCAGGCTATGATCAGGCCTCCAGTGTATTCCTATAGACACTATGCAATGTTCATTTTTAGAGTAATACCTCAGTATACCCTGCAGTTGTTGTAGAGCAAACAAAATGCTAAAAGGCAGTCATAGGAATAAAAATCAACTTCACTGAACCCCAGCAAACTTTATAGTAGTTAAACTCTAGTAAAATTGATCCTATATCACTGTCTTCACATATCACTATATATAGATACTGTGAGTCTGACCTAAAGGGCTCTGGTATAATCCTTGCAAATTCTAATGAGTTGTCTAGAAGTATATGTCAGAGTGTATATAATTCTTTAATATTATTTTAATAGTGAATCATATACAAATTTTCTTTGTCCTCAAAAATGGTTTTATTTGAAAAAAAATTTTTTTCTGTGAAATACATTGATCCATTATTTTATGGAAAGCAATGAGTTTGGACTTTGGATATACTTATTTAGGATGTGGAGGTAACTTTAATATTTACATTAAATTAGCCACTTAAGGCCAATGCCTTAGGCAATAGAGCCTATTAACATTATAAAGTTTCATCATGGCTCTATGTCAGACTAGACTGCTGCCTGAATGGAATTAGCTTGTGCAATTAAAAACATATCCAGGATGGAGAAAGAAAAAAATAGTTATTTTGAAAAAAATATTTCCAATTCAGTCAAGTTGGTCTGGCCTTTATTTTAACTCTGTGACCACAGTGATTCTCTCAGAAACAGAACCACGGGATGTGTACACAGTAGGTATGAATGAATGCCAAAAAAATGCTTGACCAAATATAGAATGAGAAATATGGAATGAGAGAGTGGAGAAAAGATAGAAGAAATAATTTCTGTTAGTAGTCACAGGGGTGGGGTGCAAAAGTGCCAGAAATGATGTAAAAATAAAGTAATAGGACTGAGGACCAAAGCTGAGATTTTTTTGGGACAGAGGTATCCCAAAATGGAGCAGGTGGAGTATTGAATTGAGGAAGGCCCTTACTGAAAGTCTTTACCTCCAAGTCCCCATGCACTAGTCAGAGTTTGGTTGGTCCTTCCCTCAGCAACAGCTTAGCCGGTTACATTGTCTGTTTTCTCTTCTTAGGGAAAGAGGGAGTTACATGTTGAACCAGGGACTCTAGACAGAGGCTTCAGTGGGAGCAGTGATCTCTGTTGGGTTCACTCAACCTCCCTCCAGTTTATGGTAGAAGATAAGAAATAATTAAGCAAGAAAACTTCCGGAGCCCTAGTCTGCAGAGTATCTGAAGCGGCTCCCTCAGCAACCTTGGATACTGACTGTGGGCCTTACAGCTGAGCAACATAGGGTCTCTTGCAAAGGCTCTGTTGGCCCAAAGCATTCCGTTGAGACTGAGGCTGCTGTAGTTAACAAATTACAAAGTTTTAATGAACTCTGCAAGGAGAATTTCTTCACACTCTCTTCTCTGAGTCCTAGAATAGTTAATATTCCTTAGAGATCAATTAAAAAGTTTTTTTTTTCTTTTCTCCCAAAGTCCTGAGGGCATATTGCAGGTTCTTTAATGAGGTCTCTAGTTGACACCCAAGTTATAGGCACTGAGAGTTCACTAACTGAGACTGTAAGAAGTCTTGGAGGACTGTAAACTTTTAGGTGTCAGTACAGCTGGTATCTCTGAGGAGAGGGCCTTATGTGTATATACCTTCCACTTCCATAGCTCTCAGAGTTCATTTCTGACTTTAGGACAATAAAAGAGATCATTTCGACAAGGATTTACCAAATATTTGCAGTATGCTAAGGATCCAAAGATGGGGGGAAGACACAGTCTCTCCCTTCGTGGAGAGTTTAAAAGTAGTGATTGGATAACATTTCCACAAATAGGCTTCTTACAAGGTAGAATGTGATAAGTACAAAGGAAAATCATGACACATTTGTTGCCAATTAAAAGAAAAATTTAAGGCATTATTGTCAGCCCTGCATTGCAGATGTGCATGTGCGCGCATGTGTGTGTGTGTGTGTATGTGTATGTGTTGGGAGATGTGGAGGGGATCAGCAAAGCTTGAGGGAGAACATGACATCTTTGAGTTGAACCCATTAGGGAGACAAGGATTCCAGCATGAGGGAGAGGAGGAAGGAATGTGTTTCTCATCTCTGAAAACAAATGACCAAAGCATCATGGAGGTTATGCAGCCTTTGATAACAATGAAAAATAGAGGACCAAGGAGCTCATACAGGTTGTCACAAAAACAGATAACTCTAAATAATAACTATTATTATTATTATAAAAGTAAAATAAAAGTAAAGAGCTGACAGTGTTTCTAAAAAAGTTTTCTTTATTCCATTGGAAAAAGGAAACCAGACACATGTCTCAGGGCCTCCTCTAAGGGGAGATCTTCTTTAGGGAGGCAGCCTTGATATACACACACACACACACACACACACACACACACACACACACACACACAGAGTGAACTATATTGTCTCAGTGAGTAACAGGAGCAATGAAACATGTTTGATTCGTGACCACAACATGGTTCCTCCATTAAATTGGTAAGCCCTTCACACTCTGCCCTTATTTTACCTTTCCATTTTTTTATTGTACTCTATTTATTATACTCTTTATTATACCTTTCACAGTCTCTAATTATCCAACTACACTGATCTACTTGCTCTTCCTTTGACTAGATATTTCATTTCTCAATTCTCTTTTTTTCAGTTTGAAAAACTCTGTATTTCTTTCTCTTGCTTCACCCTCTCCAAAAAGAACAAAACCCTTGCAACAAATACTCATAGTCAAGCAAATCAAATTGTTTCATTGCCCAGTTCATTTTACACTGAGTCCATCAGCTTTCTTGCTCTTGTGCCTTTTCCCTGGCTGTCCCTCATGCCTGTAATGTTGTCTCTCCCCATCTGTATATTTTGCTTTCCCTGGCTTTATTCAAAATTCAGCTCACATCTTACATACTGCCAAGTCATTTTATCAAGTCCTCCTTCCATTGATAGCATCTTTTCTCTGAAATTATCTTCCATTTACATTGTCTATCTTGTATGTACATTATTGTTCTTTTTTTTAATTTTGTATATCATTTCTCCCATAAGAAAGTGTGTGCCTTGAAGGCAGGGACCATGTTTCTGCCTTTCTTTTTATCGCCAGGGCTTCCCAGAGTTTCTAGCTGTTAGCACAGAATGAACTTAATAAATGCTTATTGATTGACTGGACATGAAGTTAGAAATAATCTCTTCCAATTCATTTGTTTGTAGATGAGCAAACTGAAGATCAGAAAGATTAGGTGACTTGTTTTTCCCTCATAAGTCTCTGTTGGTTAAGGTTGTTTTTCATTAAAAATTAATTTTTAGCTTTCAACATTCCATTTTATAATATTTTGAGTTTTAAATTTTCCTCTTCTTTACCTCCCCTCTCCCCAAGATAGCATGCAATTTGATATATGCTATATTTGTGCAATTTCCACATTAGTCATGTTATGAAAGAAGAATCAGAACAAAAGAGAAAAACAATGAAAAAGAAAAAAAAAGAGAAAATAGTATGCTTTGCTCTTCATATGGATTTCTTCATGTAGGCTCTTCATATGGACCATAGTTCTTTCTCTGAATATGGATAGCATTTTCATCATGAGTATAAAGTTAGTTTCTGAATCCAGTTGTATGTGTGTATAATATTTTCTCCTTAAACTAGATCAGATGAGGTTAAGGTTCAAATGTTGCCTGCTTCCCCCATCCTCCCCTCCTTTGTATGAGCTCTTTCATGCATGCCCCATTTAGGTGGGGTAATTGTCCCCTTTCTTCTTCTCCCTTCTCCCCTCACTCAGTGCATTCTTTTTTCTCTCTCTTACATCCTTCTTTTGAGATCATCCCCAAATAATATAATCACACTCAGTGCCTATAAGTAGACTTCCTCTCAAACCTGTCAGCGATAAAGTTCTTGATTATTGCGTATATCATCTCATATAAAAGTGTAAAAAGTTTAACCTTTCTCATTGTTTACCCTTGTTTCCTTTTCTTGCATCTTGTGTCTCAACGTCAAATTTTCTATTCAGCTTTGGTCTCTTCATCAGGAGAGCTTCAAAGTCCGTATTTGATTAAAAATCCATTTCTCCTTTAAAATTATATGCGATTCTGTTGACTGTTATTTTTGTTGCAATCTCATCTCCTTTGCCTTCCAAAATATCATATTCCAAGTGCTCTGTTTGTTTATAGTAGTTTCTAAATTTTGTGTGATCTTGATTGTTGTTCTATGGTACCTGAATTCTTTTTGGCTGCTTGCAGAATTTTCCCCTTGATCTTGGAATTCTGGATTTAGATGACAATATTCCAGGAAATTTTCATTTTGGGATTTCTTTCAGGAGGTGACTGGTGGATTTTTTCAATGTCAATTTCTACTTTGTTTCTAAGACATTTGGGCAGTTTTCCTTGATAATTTCTCAACTATGGAGTCCAGGCTCTTTTTTATCATAGCTTTCAGGTAGTTCAACCATTCTTAAATCACCTATCAATTTATTTTCTAGGTCCGTTGTTTCCCCTATGAAGTATTCCATGTTTTCTTCTATTTTTTAATTTTTAACTTTATTTTCTGATGGTTCATGGAGTCATTAGCTTTCATTTGGCCAATTCTAATAGGAACTATTTTTCTTCAGCAAGTTTTTTTTAACCTCGTTAATAAGCTGTCAGTTTTGTTTTCATTATTTTCTTGCATAGCTCTCATTTCTTTCCCTAGTTTTTTCATACATTTTAAGCTCTTTTTCCATTTTTTTCCCTTTAACTTTTCTAGGAATTCTTGTCAGGCTTGTGTCCAGTATCCATTTTTCTTTGAGACTTTGCTTATAGATGTTTTCAAGTAGTTTTCTATATTTAAGACTTGAGTTTCCCTTTCATTACAGTAGCTTTTTATGGTAAGATTCTCTTTGTTTTTTAGGTAAATTTTCCAGCCAACATCTTGACTTTATTCTTTATGTTCGTGTTCAGTTCAGATCACTTCTTGGGAGGAGGTGAGAGTCTGGTCTGAGCTCATTTTATGTCTTTTTGCTTTCACACCTCAGTCTGGGGGCATGTAAGTTTTCCATGCTTCCAAAGTGGTGTGACTCAGGAAAAGGTCAGTTCATTGCCCTCCTAGTATGTGTTTACTTTGCAAATTCCTCACCCAGGTTAGGTCCATTGGCTTGTGTGTTGTTGAATTTCTGTAGACTGATGCTGAACTCAGTAATTGTTAGCCCACAGGAAGGTTCTATAGGTTCAGAGTGACCAAACTTCTGATTTGCCCTTGGTTTTGGTTTTCTGCCCTAGTTTGTTCTGCTGAAGGCTTATGTGCAGGACTAAAGTTTAGAACTGAGTCCCCACTTTGCTCTTGGGTTCAGAGTCACACAGCTATCTTTCTGGAACCTACTACTTACACAAGCATGGCCCCTTCTCCTTTGTGACCACTCCTTTCCCTCCTGGAACTGTGACATTTTGTCTGGGAGATCATTTATTCACAAGTGAAAAGCTCATTGAAAGAAGGTTGAATGCTATCTTTCCAGCTTATTTTTCTCTGGTGCCATCTAGAGCCCTCACTTCTGCAAAAGAGTGGGCAGAATTATCTTCTTATATCTCTTTTATGTAGACAAACTTAAAAAAATTCAAAACATTAACTTCAATTCATCTGTGGCTGTTCCTTCCATTTGCATTATTGAATTCATTGTGTTTATTATTTTCTTGGCTCTGCTTACTTTACCTCAGATTACTTACACAAATCTTCTCAAGCTTATCTGGATTCACCATGTTATTTCCTTGTATCACAACAATATTATATTATATCCAGATGCATAATTTGTTTAGCCTCCCCAGTTGATGACTATCTACTTTGTTTTCAAATCTTTGCTACCACAACAGTATTTCTATAAATATTTTGGCATATATGAAGCATTTCTTTATGTCTTTTGACCTGATTGGGGGAGTTGTTGAACAGTAGTACTTTGAAGAGATCATATCTAAAAGCAACAAGTTTTCTTTCAGAAGAACACATGACCTTAAAACAGGTAGCAATCTTATATTGTTATTCTGAAGCGTTTCCCCAAGAAATTCTCCTTGCATTCTCTGGTCAAAAATTCCTTGGATTAACTCCTATCAGAGTTCTTTGGGCAATGGTTGTGACCTTGTGTCAGATGTATTTTAAAGGTTAAGCTAGAGAGCTGCTGAGGTCTTTTTCAATTCTATGATTCTGAGTATATGACTGAAATGATCGGGGAAGGGCAAATATAATAAATTTAATTTTATATGAGTTAGATGTGAGGTGATAGAACAACAAGTTCAGTGTAAATAGAGGTGTCAGATTTAAAGACCAGAAAGAGGCCTTTTAGACTTTCTAGTTTACACTCCTTTTCCCTTACATTTTGATTTCCTGACACAATCAGTAATATTATTTTGATATCATTATCATATTCAGCATTACAAACATAGGACACTCTCTAGCTGTATATGAGCCTCATTTTCTCCAATCTAAATGGACTTCCTTTAATTTGAATTTTCTCTCATACTTGGGCAAGCATCCTCTTGGTTAAGATTCATTTTCTGACTCAGCCTAACAATCTTAAGAATGGCAATAACACAATAGCCACAGAGTTCCTTCTTCTTGAATGTCCTATTCGTTCAGAGATTCACGTATTTCTTTCTCTTTTTTTACATTTTCACCTTAGTCTTGTTGCGTGGAAGAATTAAAATGAATGGGAGAAACCATGAGAAAAAACAAAACAAAACAAAACAAAACACAAGAGAAAATAGTCTGCTTCATTCTGCAGTCCAATTCCATAGTTCTTTCTCTGGATATGGATGTCATTTTGCCTCAAGTCCATTGGGAATTTTTTAGGTCTTCGCATTGCTATGAAGGGCTAAGTCTACCAGAAAAATTCCTCACACACTGTGCTTCTTACTGTGTACAAAGTTCTCCTGGTTCTGCTCCTTTCACTCAGCATAGTTCATATAAGTCCTTTCAGGCCTCTCCGAAATCTTCTTGGTCATCATTTCTTATAGCACAATAGTATTCCATTACATTCATATACCTCAAGTTGTTCAGCCATTCCTCAGTTGATGAGCATCCACTTGATTTCCAGTTTTTGGCCACCATAAAGAGAGCTACTATAAATATTTTTGTATATGTGAGATCCTTTGTCATTTTTATGATCTCTTTGGTATACAGTCCTAGAGCCATATTGCTGGATCAAAAGGTATGCACATTTTTGTAGCCCTTTGGGCATAGTTCCAAATTGCTCTCCAGAATAGTTGAATCAGCTCATAGCTCCATTAACAATGAATTAGTGTTCCAACTCTCCCACATCTTCTCTAACATTCATCATCTTCCTACTTGGTCATGGTAGCCAATTTGATAGGTGAGTTGTGGTACCTCAGCATTGTTTTAATTTGCATCTCTCTAATAAATAGCGATTTAGAGCATTTTTTTCACATGACTGTAAATAGCTTTAATTTCTTCCTCTGAAAACTGCCTATTCATATCCTTTGACCATCTATCAATTGGGGAATGACTTGTATTCTTGTACGTTTGACTCGGTTCTCTTTATGTTTTAGAAATGAACCCTGTGTCACAAACACTAGTTATAAAAATTTTTTCCCAGTTTTCTTCTTCCCTCCTAATCTTGTTTGCATTGGGTTTGTTTGTGCAAAAACTTTTCAATTTAATGTAATCAAAATTATCCATTTTGCGCTTCATATTTTCTCTATCTCTTGTTTGGTCAAAAATTTCTCCATTTTCCATAAATCTTACAAATACACTATTCCTTGCTCCCCTAATTTGTTTATAATATCAATCTTTATACCTAGATTATATGTCCATTTGAACTTTATTCCTGTGTACACTGTCAGGCATTGGTCTATTGCCCAGTTTCTGCCACACTGTTTTCCAGGATGCACATATTTCTCTATGGATCTTTCTACTACTCTCTGTGCTCACTCTCCTGGGGAATGAAATAATTCATCTGTCTCTTCACCCAACTCCACATGCCCATGTGCTTTTTAGTCTAAAAACCAATCTTTGTTGATATTTTTTGTTTCAAATAATGTTCTGAAAATGTTGTCAAAGCTTCTAAACATAAACAGAACTATTTCTTTTTCTCCCTGTATAAGACAGATTTTTCTCTACTTGGGTTTGGCAGGAGCAGAATGTTTCCTTCTGATGGTGATGTCTTACAAGAGGTATGTGGGTATTAGCCACCCCCTCAGACACTCTGTCATCATGAGATTGAGAGTCTGCTCTGTTCTACCATCATGTCCTGGGCACGTGGCTCTCTTTTGGCCCTGGTCCATGTGATTGTCTTTATGAGCCTGACCTTCTGTGGACCTCAGGAAGTCAATCACTTCTTTTGTGAAATTCCATCCATACTCAAGTTGGCCTGCACCAATACTTGACCAAACCAAGCTATTGTCTTTCTTACTTGTGTTATAATTTTACTGGGGCATTTCTACTTGGTCCTCATCTTCTTGCATATTGTCTGTGCTCTACTAAGCATCCAATCTGGAGATGGAGGAAATAAACAAACAAAAACCTTCTCTACCTGCTCCTCCCACTTCTGTATGGTTGGACTCTTTTTTGGCACTGCCATTGTAATGTACATGACCTCTCATTCCACTCACCTGGAGGAACAATAGAAAAACTTCTCTCTGTTCTACAATTTCTTCACAACCTATCACTGAATGCCATGATCTACAGCCTGAGGAGTGGAGATATGAAAGGGGCTCTGAGAAGAGTGATGAGAAAGGAGAGGATATGGTGAGTGTGTATGTGGAGTATCCCGTAGGTAACCTCATTATCATCCTCAACTCTTCTATTGTGTATACCCCATATGTCCATCCATTTGCCAGATCTTTAATGCACAAATATATGTACACACATACATACACATATACACATATATACATATACACATGCACATATATACATTACCTTATACAATCTCTCACATAAGTTCCCTCCTATCTAGTTTTCTGACTATTCCTTTAACTCAAGCTCTCATCATCCTTAACCTGAATTATTACAATATACTCCCATCTGATCTCCTTACCTTGTCTCTTCCCCCTCCAATCTATTCTCTCTCCAGCTGCCAAAATGATTTTCCTAAAGCATAGATATAATCATGTCATCCCTTCTCCCACCTAAATAAATCCCCATGGCTCCTTACTACCCCTAAGATAAAATTTAATGTCCCTTGTTAGGCATTTAAAGCTCTTCATAACATTGTTGCTTTTTTACTTTTTTCCATCTCCTAACATTCTACTAACCTCTGCCCACTTTATGATTCACGATATTGGCCTGCTTGATGTTATTTGCATATGATACTCTATTTCACATGTCTGTTCCTTTGCACTGGGTACTCCCCAGTGCTTCCCTCTCAATTTCTAACTTCTGGAATCCTAAAGTTCTTGTAAGGATCATTTCAAAAAGCCTCTACTCTAGGAAACCTTTCCTCTCCCCTCCCACCTCCCAGTTACTATCACCCTTCTTACTTTCCATCAATTCTGTATTTATCTTATAAATTCTGATGTGTATACATATATATAATGTGTGTGGATACGCACACATATATGCACACTTGTATATATACATATATACATACATTTATATATCTATGTCTATATACATGTATACACAGAGATTTTGTTGTTCTTGTTGTTAAGTCATTCAGTCACATCTGCCTCTTTGAGATCCCATATTGCTTATTTCCTTCTCTGGCTCATTTTAGAGATGAACAACTGAGGGAAACAAGGTTAAGTGACTTACCTAGGGTCACACAGCTTATAGGGATCTGAAGCCAGTCTTGAACTCAGGAAAATGAATCTTCCTAACTCCAGACCCACCTAAAGTCACTGAATTTACCTGAGGAAGATGGGGCAATTAGCAAATTCTGTAAGTTACCTTCCTGGTTCTGAGTCTAAGTGCAATTTGACTCTATCCACCACTATGCCATCTAGCTGCCCACTCCACACTTTTATGTATACACACAGTAAGTATATGTGTACCCACAGAATATATGTATATACACAGATGTGTGTATGCATACATATACTTATGTACATACATAAACATACACATATAACACACAAATTGTGTATAGTCTCCCTAATTAGAAATGTAAGGTCATTGAGGACAGGGACTATTTTCACCTTTTATTTTAAAAGCGATAATGCTTAGCAATTAGAGATGGTAGTAACATCACCATCTAGGTGATGTAGTGGCTACAGAGCTGGAATTGGAATCAAGAAGACCTAAATCCAAATTTTGTCTCAGATGCTTCCTAGATGTGAGAGTCTGGGCAAATGGATAGAGCACCAGTGCAGGAGTCAGGAGAACCTGAGTTCAAATCTCACCTCAGACACTTGACACTCACTAGCTATGTGATCTTGGACAAGTCACTTAACCCCAATTGCCTCATCCTCAGTCATCTCCAGTCATCCTGATGAATATCTGTTCACTGGATTCAAATGACTCTGGAGGAGAAGTGAGACTTGTGTCTGCATAGCCCTCCCTCACTCAAAACAAAGTCAAGTACAAGTCATGTCATCATTTCTCTGATGGCATGGTCTTCTTTGGCAATGAAGGATGAACATACACACACCACATGATAATTTGTTTTGGTTGACTATAATTTTGGGGACAAGGGAGGGCTTATTGAGGAGGGAATAGAATGACTGGCAAGTGATAGTTATATAAAAAGAGAAAATATATGAATAAAACATTAAAAGAGTGATTCAAATGAGGAAACAGAGATCCAGAAAATGTAAGGAATTCATTCAAGATCTTATGGCAAGATAATGGCAGAGCTAGATGTAAAATCTGTACCACTTCTAGCCTTTGGTATTTGGTATTTTTATAAAAAACAGTTTTTTCATGACTTATCTAGATATAACAATGAGATTTTTAAAATTCAGAGATAATTTAAACCATATTACATCAGCATGTGTAGTCCTGAGATTTCCTAAATTGTATTGCCAAATACATCTTGTATTATTCCACAAATAAAAGGTCAGGATTAGTCACCCACTCAGAGAAAAATCTGTTTTTATAGTTCTGCACTCCTTTTCTCATGAGGAAAATTCAGTGTCCCTTAACTGAAAAACAGGAAGATTTCCAAAGGCAAACTTTCCACATTGATTTGTGCCCTCTAACAAATTCTCTAAGAATTAGAGTCAAACAAATTCCTTTGGGAATCTCTGACTCTTCTTTTTTTTTTATTTTTAATTTAATTTGTGTGAGGGCAATAAGGTTTAAGTGACTTGTCGAGAATCACACAATTAGTAAGTGTCAAGTTTCTGAGGCTGGAGTTGAACTTGGGTCCTTCTGTCTCCAGAGCCAGTATGCCATCCCCTGAACCATTTAGCTGCCCCTGACTCTTTAGATTTTCAATATCCTCTGTACTGACTCCTTGACACTATCCTCACAGCCTCTACTGACTTAGGATCCTGGCCCTAATCTCTCAGAAGCAGAATTTGGAGTGATTTTCTGGTATAAAGATCCTGGATTCAAATTCATTTGCCTATCAGCTTAGGTACAAGGGACAAGGGTGGGGGCAGTCAGTGTTACAAAAGAGAACATGAAATGTCGGTAGTTAATATTAATATTTACTTCATTAAGTAAGGTTGATATATGGGCTCTGCCTCCCCAAGCTCCCAAATAACATATTTGAGAAGTGTTCTGGTGGGGGTGGTAAGTTTTAAGGCATTGTCACAGTGTATTCACAGAACTACAATAAGTCCAAATACTTGGAGAAAACAGTATGTGATGTGGTCTCAAGAGTATGACTTGTTATCAACTGAGTTTCCTTTATGTGCATCCTTTTCTATGTCACCTGCTCCAGATCTTCCCTCCAGGGGCCCCATAGAGACAGACTGACATTCCTAGTGCCTCCAAAGGGAAGAGGTAGATGCTCCTCCTCAAGAGAATTCTCAGGAGTGCCTGAGGATGGGGAGAAGTAGGGTTGATTAGAGAATAAAATGTTGTTTGTGGTCTTTATTATACAGAATTTCAGGAGTACTTCCTCAACCCCTCAGGCTGTGGAGTGATTTATTTCAGGAGTTCATCTCCCAGAGAAAATGGCAAATTTTTATACCTATCTTAAAATGCTTTCCCTACTTATGTAGGTACAGATCTAGTTTTGAAATTAGGACTCAGCATGCACTACTATAAGTGTTCCTTTTGCACTGGAAGTTGGTAAAGAGGGAGGAGATGGGGTCACCATGGACAACTGAAGTCATTGAATTTGCTCAGGGAAGATGGTGAAACTGGCACATCCACAAGTCATCTTTCTGGCTGTGAGTCTAAGTACTATCTGAGTCAGAAACTATTCCCAGGGATAGCAGCCTATATGGCCAAACTTTAGGCATGTGATTCTGTAACTTTTCATATGTAGCATCATAGGAAATAGAAGAGTAGAGGTTTAAAGATAAACTAATTCATTCCACTCATTTTGATAAGAGACTGAGAACCAGAAAGATGAAATGATTTTCTTTTAGTAAGCAATATGTAGCTGAATTTGAATTCAGATCTTCTGATCTCCAGTTAAGAACTTTCTACAGTGCTTGACTTTCTATGTTCCTCCACAGTAAGTGATTGGTGGTCACTTACTGGTGATCACCAGTCACTCTAGTGAGGGAATGATTTCCCCTATCCCAGTAAATGATCATTTCTGAGCTGCTTGCCTCTTCCACATTGCAGAAGTAGACTCTATCAGACAAAAAAAGAAAAAAGTATGAACCCTTCTGTAGCTATGATATAATGGGGTAAGTGTTAGACATGAACTGAAAAGATCTGGGGCTTGAATTAGACCTGTAACTTACTTGCTGGAAAATATTTTATCATCTCTAGGACTTAGTTCCCCCATCTTTAAAATTAAAACATTGGATGTGTCTTCTACCTCTAACAACCTATACATCCTCCTCTCTATAATCCAGGAAAGGAGTAGACAGGTCATACGAGGAGCATCATGGGGTTAATATCAGAAGCAAATACTCTTGTTTCTGTTTCTTGTGATCCCTTTAACATGTTAAGTTTTTGCAAAGCTAAAGTTAACAAGTGACAATAAATGTCACAGGAAAGCAGGAAGAGAAAAGCAAGTGAATGTGAAGATCAAACCAGAAAGTGAGAAAAGTATCTGCAAAGTAGAGAATACATCTGTTTTCAGAAAAAAACATCCAAAATTGTAGAAAAGATTTTTCATAATTTGTTGCCTGTGTTGGTAAAGTACATTAAAAACTCAGAGTTGGAACTTGGCAACTGAATAGGGGTATTGTACAAGGGAGAAGGAAAAATTCATGATGAAACATGAGTAAATGGTACCATTAGAAAAAGAAGAGGAGAAAGTTTTGCTGGAAAAAATTGAGTACAGTGTAAGACATTATGAACTTGTTGAGCTAATGTGTTATCTCAATGGAGATGTCCAGTAGGCAAATAGAACTGTGAGCCTGGACCTTGTGATAAAGGTATGGGTTGGGAATGAAGATTTGGAGACAATTTGTATTGAATTGCTAGTTGAAGTAGTGAGATCTTTAAGGCCCTGAGTACATCTAGAGAGGATCTGAGCATTAAAAGTCCTTTGAAATCCAGGCCTACCCTGCCTTTTCAGGTAAGTTATTCTGTTACTCCCCCTCACATACTCTGGAAACCAGTGCACTCCATACTAGCAAAACTGGCTTGCTTCCACATTTTCCTACCTCAGTGAGCTTGAATTGATTATCTATTATGCCTAGAACAGATATTTTCTTCATCTATCTATACTTGACCTGTTTTCAGGGCTTAGATCATGTGTTACCTCTGATGGAAACCTCTCCTGATGTTACTAGTTCTTCGTGCTTTTGCCCTCTTCCACTTATTATGTATATGTCTGTTTATGTGTAGCAAACTCCTTCAGGAACAATTTGTTTCCATTTTGTCTTTAAATACCCTAGAACTTAGCACAATATCTTGCCCATATTTAATAAATTCTCAATGGTTTGAATTGAACTGGAGAACAAAAGACGAGTGCTTAGAGAAGTTTGGAAATGCCTACGTTAATAGAGAAATAGGAGTCAGTGAACAAAGAAGATTCCATTAAAGAGGTATGAGGAGAATAAGGAAAGCATAGTTTCCCAGGATTCGAGGAAGGAAAGTGCCTCAAGAATAACAGGGTGGTCAACAGTGACTTTTGAGAGAGAAATTTAGAAATATCTCTCCCATAAGGCCCATTGTCTCTTCTGAAAACACAACCACTCTGATGCAGCCTTTCATCACCTCATGGCTAGACTATTAAAATAGCCTGCTAGTTGGTGGGCATCCTGCTTCAAGTCTCTCTCCCTACTGCAATCTATTCTCCGCTAGCTGCCCTTGTAAGTGGTGAGTAGGGCAGTATATTCTCTTTCAACAGTATTTCCCCCAATAAATATAACTCTAAGGTCGTCATTTTTTCTTGGAAAGTCAATGTAAGGTAGCTTGGAGTGAGTGATCCAACAGAGAGAGCAAAGTGGTGTTAAAGTTCTCATAAAAGAAGTATGGGTCACTGCATCGGGTGAACATACCCTGCCAGAGATATACCAAGATGCATTCTTAAAAAATCAGGCAACATATAGAATGGCATGAAATTTGAATCAAATTTAGTCTTTATTCAATAATTGATATCTTTGTTTATTTCTCAGCTCTGTTTTTACTGCATTATTGGTGGATGGGACTACTTCTGTCGTAAAGGCATGGAGAACAATCAAACACTGATTACAGAATTCATCCTGCTAGGATTTTCTATTGGCCCTGAGATGCAGCTTTTCCTTCTTATCATTTTCTCTCTGCTTTATATTCTCACCCTTCTGGGAAATGCAGTGATATTAGGCCTCATCTGTTTGGACTTCCGACTTCACACTCCAATGTACTTCTTCCTCTCACATTTGGCCATTGTTGACATCTCCTATGCTTCCAACAATGTCCCAAAGATGCTGGTAAACTTTCTTAACAAAAGTAGGACCATCTCATTTGGTCCATGTATAACACAGACCTTTTTATACATGGCTTTTGCCCACACAGAATGTCTTATCTTGGTGGTTATGTCCTATGATCGTTATGTGGCAATATGTCACCCCCTCAGATACACTGTCATCATGAACTGGAGATTGTGTACCACCCTAGCCATTATTTCCTGGTTTTTTGGCTCCTTGCTGGCCATTGTCCATGTACTTCTCCTCCTAAGGCTGCCCTTTTGTGGACCCCAAGAAGTCAATCATTTCTTCTGTGAACTCCTGTCTGTGCTCAAACTTGCCTGTGCAGACACCAGGCTAAACCAGCTTGTGATCTTCATTGCTTCTGTATTTATCTTAGTTGGGCCCCTCCTCTTGGTCCTGGTCTCCTATATGCACATTCTCCAAGCCATCTTGCGGATCCAGTCAGGGGAGGGGAGGAAGAAAGCCTTTTCCACCTGTTCTTCCCACCTCAGTGTGGTTGGGCTCTTCTTTGGCAGCGCCATTGTCATGTACATGACCCCTAACAGCAGTCACCCTGAAGAACAGCAGAAAATCCTCTCTCTGTTTTATAGCCTTTTCAATCCTACACTGAACCCCCTTATCTATAGCCTGAGGAATTCAGAGGTGAAGGCTGCTCTGAAAAGAACACTAAGGAAGGAGAGATAAACGTGAGGTACTGCATAGAGCCTCTGGGATTTCAAGGAGTTTGGGGAGTATCTTTAGTCCATTTGAAAAGTAGGGACATCATTTATTCTGATGTTTACAATTCTTGTCAACAATAATGCTTGTACACCCAGTCAACCAGAATTTACTAAATACCTTCCATATGTCAGAATAGCCCAAAACAACCCTGGTTCAAGTAATCTGCAAGCTTTACACTCCCTTCCCCCCCAAGTCATACATTTTCTTTCTCCCTAAAGTACCTATATCTTTTATAAATCTTACAATTATGAAGTTATATTCCTCTCACAATTTTGTAGCCATCTCAAGCCTAGCCTATGCTGGAAATCTCTCAATAAGGGTAGAGAAATTCCTAGAACTTGAGGGATGCAAAAATGATGGGACACCCTAAAAAGAGATGTTTTAGAATGAACATCATTTCACTGAGAATCTTCTAATTGTCCCTTAGCTTCCTGTGAATGAGCAGTAGGTATACTCAGTTCATTCTAATTTTGTTTGCCATGGTGGACCCAAATAACTACCCTCTTCTGTCCTGCCCTCTCCTATCCTTTCCTCTCCTGTCCTTCAACTTCCTGACCTTAAACCTTAAATTGCACTCTGAAGCCCATAGACTGGGTCCCTGCCCAAACTCCACTTAACGGCTGCTTCCTGGACCCCTCCTGGCTAAAGAGTGATTATCAATTGTAACTGTTTCCTTCCCTTCCAGCTTGATTTGTGATTTTTTCTTTTGCTCATTAAAGGTGCCACTCCCTGACTACTTCTAAAAGAGTCCTATTCACTCTATGGGCCTTACCTCACCCTAAGTGAGTACCTAAATAGGACCTGGCCAAAGAGGCCAGGATCTCCCATTGCATCCTGGAACATCTCCAGCCATCCTTATGAATACTAGGCCACTGAATCCAAATGACTCTGGAGGAGAAGTGAAGCTGATGACCTTGCACAGCCCTCACTCACTCAAAACAAATTCAAGTGCAAGTCAAGTCATCATTTCTTTGATGTCATTATCCTCTTTGAAAACTAAGGACTAACACCACAAGAAACACAACAGTAACAGCAACAATTTTGTTTTCGATGGGGGACCTGAGTAGCTACCCCACCCTTGTACCTCATTCAGTTTTTTGGACCTATAATCATAGAATAAGCCTTTGAGGATTTAAGCATCTGAATAGAGACAGAATAATTCTGTGAAAGAGAAGGGAAGTCTTTTTATGTGATTTATTTTTCAGTTTTGTTTTTAGATAATAGAGTTCAAATTCTAGTCATTTTCATTTGGGGGTCATTTTCTTAGAAAGTAAGCCCTATATCCTTTCAAAAATATGTCAAAGTGCTTTAAATATCAGGGGGAAATGGCATAGCCAGGTCCATATTCAAACCTGGGTATTCCAGACTTTCAGCTCATCTTCCTCTTCCTCTGAAAAAAATGCTGTTCCAAAAGGTTGAGGTTTTTGAAAAGGCGTCAAAATGTTTGAGAAGTGTTATTTGATGTTCCCCAAGAATGACAAGATGGATCAAAAGTAATATATAAAAAATAAGTCTGTAGGAGGGAGTTTAGTAATTATTTACAGTTTATCCAAGAGATACGGCAATAGAAACCAGCTAATATTCTTAGCATAAATCAATGGAGAGATGTAGTGGATAAGTGCAGGTTTTATTTTGAGACATCAGTTTAAGGGAAACAACAGACCTGCTGCGCTTGTTGGATTGATTTGGGAAGCAGTCAGATCCTGCTTTAAAGGGGGAATTAAAGAAAAAAGATGGTTTGTTGGGCTTCTAATTGTGGAAAATTTTCAAAACAATAAATAAAATTTATTGTTGAAAACTACAACAAAATCTGACATTTTCACACACAGAGGCTGAAAGTTCCTGTGAATTCTGCATAAAGAATACATGGAAATGAGATGTTTAGAGGATATCCATTGAAACACTAACACCATTGCTTTTTGTGATATTACAAAAGCTAGCCTGTTATCTATATGTGGCAATTTGTAGTAACTATACATTATGTAGGAATACCTGAATGATTAGGAAATTTGGAGGAAGTGGAAAGATGAGTCTCTGTGATTCAGAAACCTTAGAAAATGTCAATTCATTATTATAGACTTAATCTAATCCTTTCATTCTTTAATACTTTATGACATATTTGATAGTATTGTTTATCTGTTAGCACTGATGCTTTCAAAGATGAAGATCTGAAGAGTCAGCATCCTATCCTTCTTGGAATGTAAGATCATCAGTAGATTTTAGAAAAAAAAAGTTAATGGCTATAAAAGAAAGAGGTGGGTCAGAATTTTTGGTTACTCTCTGAAGGTGGCCTATGTAGAATCAGACATAACAATGGGGACATATATTGTCTTACTGGAAATGTATCCAAAATATTGTGGAGAACCACTGTGACTTATCAATACTTATGAGCACTATACATTAAATCTATTTTGTGGGAATGCATGGCATTGGCACCTGTCTTTCATAGGATTTTTGCCCTTTTATGGCTTAGATATACCATTCTTTAGTATGGAATGTAATGGAACCAAGACAGGATAACACCTACACAGAATCATCTAAGTCTATTAGATGAATAATATTAGAGATACAACCCTTTGAGGGTTTATTCTATATCACCAACATGTACTACAACATCTAGTACAAATATAGCTTCTAAATAATTTTTCATGGAACTTAATTAGATTTTCTACCCTCCCTGACACACTAAATATCTCTCCTATACCCTGACCTCTTTCCCCCCTCCAATTATCCGTTGAGATTTTCATATACAAAGCAATAGTTTGAATATATAATTTTTTGAGTTAACAAGAATAAAAGTTCACATATAGTTTTACTATTTCTATTTAAACAAGAATGTGTAATTTTAAAATTTACCTTAGACTTTTAGAGATTTAGGTCAATTGACAAGAGCAAGCCTATAAGTCAGTGCTGTACACATAGAAATAGGAGTAATAAATTTTTGTCATATGAATAAACTTATGAATGAATAAAATTCATGTTGACAAAGAAGAGATTCTCTTAAAGGATCCCGTAAATAAGAAATATTATTGCTAAGAGACTGTGATGCATCATTCCACAATGTTTGAAGGTTATATATGAGCCATCCAGGGGCAATATTTACACACACACACGCATGCATGTACGCACATGCACATGTGATAACACACATACATGCACTTGCACATGTATGTATTTTGAGAGATAAAAACTAATATCTCCTCTTATTTTTACTGTATTTGCTTTACAATGTAATTAAGTTTATACTGCACTGATTTTTCCATATGTTTAGCTTCTGCCTGAACTCACCCTACTCCAAATTGTGGTCTCTCACAGCCTTAACTAAAGGCATGGTTGAATAATATCACTCCTAGTCCCTAACGGACATTTGTTTGTCAACCTGTTTAAGCTGAGACTACTGTTTTGTTTACCTGTTAACAGGCATGGATGAGGTTAGAGGGCAGATTTGTCCCTCTTATGAGGGCTTGCCAAACTCTTTTCATGGCTGCTTATACACCTTTGGTGTTCACCTGCCACCCAAATCTCACCTGTGGTTCCAAGAAGCTCTAGCATCCATAGCAGCCACGCACTGGTAAAACTATCTTGGCAGACAAGCTAACCAAGGGTTACAGGGTAAACTATGGGTCTCGAATCTATGAGTGAGGATGACGTCTACTCCAAATATATGAAGGTTTCCCCTTCTACAATAGGAAAATCAGAACAATTCATTCCAGTGACCATGAAGGTGCCTGAAGCTATTGTTATTGAACTCTTAGAACTTGGTCGTATATCAAAGAAGCCAAGACCATCCACTGTATCCTGGGTCACTGCTGATAATCTTGACTTTTGTCTTGCCCTTGGATTTTGATGTCTCTGGAAGAGAGAGTGAGGCTGACAATTCTGCATAACTCTGCCTCACTTAAATCCAATTTACATAGAAATCAAGACATTACTCCATGATGTTATTGGTCCTTTTTGAAAAAAAAAAAGAAAGGATGAACAGCAATGGCAACCTGTCAAGAGAAGTCCATCTAAGCTTGGCCCTTCCCCAAGGGGCAGGTTCTGTACCCTTGACTTTCTTTACAAATAGGAGTGGTTTGGTCTCCCCAAGGGTCCGGCTAACCTGGTGATCATGATTGGGATGGTTCAGATTTTCCAGCCAAGATTACTACAGGCAGTTAAGAGCCATAAAGCAATTAACATTCCTTAATTATCAGAGAGGGGCATGATCAGCCTGAAGGCCAACCCACTTTCCCCAGTAGCAGCCGATCATAAAGGCTTCTGAACTACTCCGATCCCTTTTTTTCCTGCGTCTCAATAAAAAAAATGGATTTTTCTGCATCCTTGGTCTTGCTGAGGTGGTCAGAATGACACACTTTATTAACAGGTATGTGTGTCACTGTTATGAACTGTTATTTTCCCTAGAAAAAAATTTCTCCATTTACCTCAGTTTCATTTTGCTCACCATGGTATTCACATATGACATATATATATATATATATGTATATATTTATCTGCATACCTTTTTAATTGAATAATTTTTTGTTAATTTTCAAATGGAAGAGAATACATTTCAGAATCACAAGTTTTCATAAGAAGGAGAGAGGGAAAGAAGAGAAAAGATTACTCATAGGAAATATTTTTAGGATGTCTCGTAGGAAGAAATATTGACCTACATGGAGAATGCAGAGACAAAAGAACAAATTGAGAAGACATATGGATTACTTGGGGAATTAAAAAAAATTTTCAAGTTTTGGAGAAGTGTAAATGATGATGCTAAAGAATAAAATAAAAGAACATGGAAGAGCAGAGAAAAAAAGAGAAAATTTTAGAAAGAAAGAAGAAAAGAGACAATCCATCTTATTCCCACTCAGCACTTACATTTAGAAGAGAAAGTCAGAGAGCCTTATCAGTCTACCCCAAATCTTACATTTTGGATAATAAATTGGCTAATCTCCAGGTTCAATGTCAAAATTCCAAGAAGTAGAATTTGAGAGAAATCATTGGAGCTTCAAAATAGCTGAATAAGCTCTGATTTTTTTATAAAGACTAAGTTTCGTACCTCTCCTTGAGGATCCTCTCTACAATTGATTACAATGCTCTCTTATTCCTGAATACTCTCTTCAAAGCACCCTTTACCTCAGCGTTCCTCCACCTTTAGGTCATGTTGTTCAGCATAGGGCTGAACAAATTGTAAAAGAAGGAAAGGACTTTCTGCTTTTCTCAGGGTCACTCAAGTTTGGTGTCAAATACATGATGATGACACTGCCAAAGAGGAGCCTGGATCCCCAGAATAACATGGAGGATACTCATGGAAGGGATGGGAATCAAGGAGAGGGCCAACTAAGAGTACAATTTGGTTGAGTGACATATTAGCACAGGCAGGCTTAAACATTGTATTTCACTAAACTGACTGACTTCCCAAGGCCCCCCCAAAGGCAGCATCAGTAAGAGAATCACATGGACTAAAGCCAGGAATGAACCATATGTCTAAGAAATAATGGCCAGTAAAACGCACAATCTCTCTGTTACAGGTAAGTAAGAAAAACAATGAATAATTACATCAAAGAGAATGACAGAAAGATGCTATATAAAAAATATATGGAATGCAATTAAAGCGTTATTTATGGGAAAAGTCACAGAACTTTAAAAGCATATTAAAATAGGAGAGGAAAAAGGATTAGAATATCACAGGAAGTAGTAGAAAAATCTTATTTACAACTTCCATATCCTGTTTAACTATGTGGTGATATAGCCTGTGTGTCTTGTGTTGATTTATGGTATACAAACACTTGGCTCTATGATGGCCCCTTTGTATGCTGGTTTTGACTTGCGCAAGGAGAAACTGAGCATATCTATACTAAGAGCCTACACATGAATGAAGCAAAAATGTCTAAGCGATTTCTCTAGGATGAGAGTGTCAATAACTTAACTCTTGTGCCCTTGTGTTTAGGGGTTTTCCTTTTCTGAGGAGTCATTTTTTTGTTTCCTATTCAATCTTGGGCCTTCTACCTTTTCAAATTATTGAGGGAGCAAGGCAGTTTCTTTTTCCTCTATTTTATATCTTGGGTACTTTAAGTATTACAGTTCTATAAGGTTACTACAAAGGAACCTATCCACTCTGTGGTTTGTGTTAGAGATTTGTGATATGCCATTGTATCCATTTATATGGTAGTATGAATGATCATTTAACTCCCTATATGTAATGCTTTAGAATGAGACACCTGCTGCAGAGAAGCTTTTTGCAAAGTTCGCAAGAGAAACAGACTGCCAAAATTATTAAAATGCATGGCTGCATAATCAGTCCACAAGCATTTAAGTGTTCCTAGTGTGTCAGGCACTAAGGAATATAAAGAAAAGCAAGCAGTCCTTTTCTGTAAAGAATTCACATTCATATTTTTCTTATTTAATTACAGTTACATGTAAAATCATTTTAATGCTCTTTTTTTTTCAAAATTTGAGTCCCAAATTCTCCCCATCCCCATTGGGAAGGCAAGCAATTTGATACAGGTTATACATACATAAGTCATGCAAAACATATTTCCATATAAGTCATTCTGTGAAAGAAAACAGACAAACAAACCCCAAGAAAAATAAAGAAAGTAAAGAAAAAAAGTATCTGATCTGCATTCAGGCTCTACCAGTTCTTTTTCTGGAGATGGACAGTACTTTCATCATAAGTCCTATAGAATTGGCTGGATCATTGTATGCTGAGTATAGCTAAGTTATTCATAGTAGATCATCATACAATATTGCTATTACTGTGTACAATGTTCTTCTGGTTCTACTCATTTCACTTTGCATCAATTCATGTAAGTCCAGTTTTTTTTTTTCTGAGAGCATCCTGTTCATCATTTCTTAAAGCACAATAGTATTCCATCATAACCACATATGATTATTTGCCCAAACATTCCCTAATTTATGGATATCCACTCAATTTCCAATGCTTTGCCACCACTAAAAGAGCTGCTATAAATATTTTTTTTATACATAGGTCCCTTTCCTTTTTGTTTTTTGTCTCTTTGGGATACAAGCCTAGTAGTAGTATTGCTTGGTCAAAGGGTATACATGGTTTTATAACCCTTTAGACATAGTACCAAGTTATTCTCCAGAATGGTTGAATCAGTATAAAACTTCACCAACAGTACATTCGTATTTTAATTTTCTCAGGTCCCTTCCAATATTTCTCATTTTCCTTTTCTGTCATATTAGGCAATCTGATCAGTGTAATGTAGTAGCTCATTTGTTTTAATTTGCGTTTCTCTCATCAATGGTGATTTAGAGAATTTTTTTATGACTATAGATAGCTTTGATTACTCTATCTGAAAACTACCTGCTCTTATCCTTTTACCATTTATCAATTAAAGAATGTATTTTATTTCTATAAATTTGGCTTAATTTTTGTTTGAGAAATGAAGTCTTTATCAGAGAAACTCAGTATGAAATGTTTTTACAGTAATGATTGCCAACTATGTATTTCCCTGCATTGTATTTTTCCCCAATTTATCCATTCTCTTCTTTTACTCTATCCACTCTCAAAAGTGTTTTGCTTCTGACTTTCACCTTCCCCAAATATCCCTCCCTTCTATGAGTTCCCTGACTTCTCTTATCCCCTTCCCTTCCTACTTTCTTGTATGGTAAAATAGATTCCTACACCCAACTAATGTGTATATTATTTCCTCCTTGAAGCAATTCTCACAAGATGAAAGTTGATGCACTCTCCTCCTCACTTTCCCCATTTTCACCTCCATGGTAAACTCTCTTTTAGTCCTCTTTGATGACAGATAATTTATTCCATTCTTCCTCTACTTTTTCCCTTCTCCCAGTGTGTTTTTCTTTCTCATTTCTTAATTTTATTTTTTTAGATAATCATGCCATCATGTTAAACTTACTCATCTGCTTTCTGTCTATGTATACTCATTCTAACTACTCTTATAATGAGAAAGGTTTTAAGAATTATAAATATCATTTTCCATGTAGCAATATCAACAGTTTTATCATATCAAATCTCTTATGGTTTCTCTCTCCTGTCTACCCTTTTAATGTTTCTTTTGCATCCTGTATTTGAAAATAAAATTTCCTGTTCAGCTCTAGTCTTTTCATTGAAAGTTCTCTATTTCATTAAATATGCATTTTTTCCCCTGCAGTATTATATTCAATTTTGCTGGGTAAGTGATTCTTGGTTGTAATTCTAGCTCTTTTGCCCTCCAGAATTCCAAGCCTCACAATCTTTTAACGAAGAAGCTGCTAAATCTTGCATTTCCTATCTGTGACTCCTTGATGTTTGAATTGTTTCTTTTTGGCTGCTTGCAAGATTTTCTTCTTGATCTGGGAGGACTTGAATTTGGCTGCAATATTCCTGAGAGTTTTCATTTAGGAAACTCCAGAGGTGATCAGGGAATTATTTTAATTTCTAATTTATCCTCTGGTTCTAAAATATCAGGGCAGTTTCCTTGATAATTTCTTGAAAGATGATTTCAAGAATCTTTTTTTGATTATGAGTTTCAAGTAGTCCAACAATTCTTAAATTATATCTCCTGCATCTATTTTCCAGGTCAGTTGTTTTACCAATGAGTTGTTTCACATTTTTTCATTCATTTGATTTTATTTCATTGTTTTTTAATGTCTCAAAAAGTCATTAGATTCCATTCACCCAATTCTTGCTTTAAAGGAATGTTTTTTTCTTCAGTATGATTTTTGTACATACTTTTCCATTTGACTAATTCTACTTGTTAAGTTAATTTCTTCTCTTCAGTTAATTTCTGTATATCTTTTTTTCCCATCTGTCCAGTTCTGCTTTTCAAGGCATTCTTCTCTTCATTGGATTGTTGTGCCTCTTTTTACCATTTTACTTATCCTGTGCTATTTTTTTTAAAGATGAGTCTCTCTCTCTCCAGATCCAGTACTCTTTTTAAAAATTTATTTATTTATTTTTCGTTTTCAACTTTCACTTCCATAAGATTTTAAGTTTCAAATGTTCTCCCCATCTCTCCCCTCTCCCCACCTCAAGATATCATGCATTCTGATTACCTCTTCCCCCAATCTTTCCTTCCTACTATCACACCCCTCCTCTTATCCCTTTTTTCCTCTATTTTCTTGTAGGGCAAGATAGGTTTCTACATCCCATTGTCTGTATATCTTATTTCCAAGTTGCATATAAAAACAATTTTTAGCATTCATTTCTAAAACATTGAGTTTCAAATTCTCTCCCTTTCTCCTTCCGCACTCACCCCCATTGAGAAGGCAAGCAATTCAATATAGGCTGTACATGTTATGCAAAACACTTCCATGACAGTCATGTTGTGAAAAACTAACAATAATTCCCTCCATCCTATCCTGCACCTCATTTATTGTGTTCTCTCCTTGGACCATGTCCCTCCTCAAAAGTGTTTGCTTCTGATTACAATTCTGTTTTTTTAAGATGTTATTTTTTCCTCTATTTTTGTGCCTCCTTTACTCGGCTATTGACTCTTTTTTCATTATTTTCTTGCATCACTCTCATTTCTCTTCCCAAGTTTTCCTCTTCCTCTCTCACTTGATATTTAAAATCCTATTTGACTTCTTCTAGGGACTGAAACCAATTAATATTTTTCTTGGAGGTTTTGGAAGGAGAAATTTTGATTTTTTTTTGTCTTCTGAGTTTGTATTTTGATAGTAACTTTCTATGGTCAGAATTTTTTTTTCTGTTATTGGCTCATTTCTCACCCTATTTCTTGACTTTTAACTCTGTGCTAAAGGTGGGGCTCCGCTTTTCAAGTTGAGGGGGCACTGTCCCAAACTTCAATTTTTTATGTAGTTATTCTCAGAAGCAATTCTGGGGACCTTTAAGTTTTCAATTCTCCCAGTGTGCTGTGATCTAGTAAGAGGAATGTTTACCATTCTCCTGTACTGTGCACTGATTTGTGAGTGACAACAAGCATCCTTTTTCAACCCTTAAATTGTGATCAGGGTCCCTACTCCACTGCAGCCACAAGTCTTCCTTTGCTAGTGCTTTTCCTCACACTGAGACTAAGGCCCAGAACTGCAATCCAGATCTAAGTATCACCCATGCAACAGAGTCCTGCCCCTTGTGCTAGTAGAGGGACCCCTGACCTGTTGTCTGATCCCCTTAACATCTGTGGGTTGAGAGATCTCAAAACCACCACTGCTGCTGCTGATTCAGGTGCCCTGAGGCCTGCTTCTGGTTTGCTCAGACCCAGTCTTCACTGGTGCGGCCTGCACTAGAGTGTACTCATCTCACCCTGCTGCTACAGACTTTTCCTGCCAAACTTCTAAGTTGTCTTGGACTGATTATTTTACTCTGCCATTTTGTGGGTTCTGCCCTCTAGAATTTGCTTAGAGTAAGTTTTTAAAGGTATTTGAGAGGTTTGTGGGAGAGCTCAGGTGAGTGCCTGCTTTTAGTCCACCATCTTGTTTCCACTTCCAAGAATTCCCATTTAATTGGGGAAGACAATGTTCAAATGGCTGTGCAAACAAGATATATAATGTGTAAATAGAAAACAATCTCAGAAGAGAGTCACAAGCATTGATGTGAACTGAGAAACATCTCTTTCAGAAACTGATATTTAAGCTGAATCTTGAAGAAGGACAGGGAAGCCAGGAGATAGATGAGAATAGAAAATGTTCCAAGTGTAGTACTCAGGTGGTGAAAAGGAGTAGGGAATGAAATGAAAAGTGATATGTGAAGGGTAGTCCAGGGTAGGTATACAAAAGAGCTATGAAAAGAGGAGTAATGTGTAAGAAGATTGGAAAGGTAGACAAAGCCAGGTTTTGAAGGACTTTAAGAGCCATAGTATTTCATATATGATCTTAGAGATAATAGAGAGCCATTGGACTTTATCGAATAGAAGAGTGACATGGAACATTACTTTGGCAGATGAGTGGATGATAGATTGTAATGAGGAAAATGGAGATGGGGAAAACTAGAAGGTTTCTGTGACAGTTGAGGGTTGAGATGGTAAGGGCCCACAGTAGAGTAACTGGGAAAACTAAGATAAAGGATGTGTATGAGATATTGTGAAGGGGAAAATGACAAGATTTGACAACAGATTTGATATGTGGAATTGGAGTGAATGAAAAGTTGAGGATGTCATTGAGTTTACAACATTAAATGATTGACAGAATAGTGATATCCTAAAAAATTGGAAATTTGGGAAGAGGCCAGGATTTGGGGTAAAAGATAATGAGTTCTCTGTTAGATACATTGAGTTTGAGATGCTTGTGGAACATCCAGTTTAAGATAACTAAAAAGCAGTTGTTGATGCAGGAATGGAGCTCAGGAGTGTATTGTTAGTGTATTCTTAAGGAAATTAATGTATTTTAGTGGAATGAAAAGATCTTTCCCATGCATTAATAGGCCTATGTGACCTGCTTAAGTTATATGGAAGCCTAGGTTACATGAGTTTGAGCCACATGAAGCCTGTGGTGGGAGGAGCTTGCTGAATAGATGGAACAGGAAGGGGTAGAGCAAGAAGGGTGGAATAGGAAGAGGCAGAACTAGAGCAGAAATGAAAGGAAATTAGAGCAGTCAGAGCTGGGAGAAGAGAGAAGAAGCAATCAGTTGGCTCTGAGTGAGAGAAGGGCATTTTGCTTGAGGGTGTTTGTGGGAAGACTGTAACAGAGGGAGGGATTGGGGATGGCAGTTTCCCTGCATTGATAATGTGTACAGATTTCTTTGTTGCTATGATGGATTTGGCTTTATGGTATTGGGATATAAATTTCTGGCATTTGAATAGATATTTTGGTTTAATTTTCCATGGAGAGAGTCTGTTATATTTTGGGACTCACAATTATGCTGGCATATTCATAGCAACCATAGTTACTGTGCATATCACATTGGTGCTACAAGGAGAGAAGTTAAAGATAGATACATGGATATGTGAATCATCTGCATAGAAATAGTCATTGAACCCTATGAGACTAGATGCAATCATTATGGGAGGTAGAATAGATGGAGAAAAAAAAAGGGTTCAAGACAAAACTTTGGGTCATATCTCATGCTTAGTGGGCATCCTCTTGAGGAAGATTCAGAAAATAAGATTGAGAAAGAGCAGTCAGAGAAGTAGGAGGAGAGAGCAGCGTCATAAAATCCAGAAAGAAAAGATTGACCAGAAGGAGGGTATCAAATATTTTAGGATAGTCAAGAAGAATGAGAACTAAGAAAAGATATAATGGGCAAGTAAGCAATCTTTGGTAACTTTGGAGAAAGTAATTTCAGTTGAATGATGTGGTAAGAAGCCGGGTGAAAGTGGGTTTTGGAGTGAGATGAGAGGAATTGGAGACTTCCTCCTATAGTCAGTTTTATTAAGGAGTTTAACTCAGAAGTTCAAGAGAGATATAAGAGGGTAACTAACAGGAGTGGTCAGATCAAGTCAGGGTTCTTTTAAAGGTTTTGATAAATAGATATAGATAGATTGTCTACAGTTATGGATAACTATATTTATATCATCTATTGTCTATATCTCTGTCTATGTCTATATCTGTCCATTTTACCAACCAGCAAAACTGCCATAATGCATATATGTGTGTGTGTGTGTCTATGTGTGTGTGGATGTGTCTATGTGTGCGTGTATGGAGCAATTAGGTGGCACATTGGACAGAGTGGTAGTTCTGGAATTAGGAAGACTCATCTTCATAAATTCAGATCTATCCTCAGACATTTATAAGCTTTGTGACCCTGGGCAACTCCCTTAACCCTGTTTGCCTCAGTTTTCTCATCTACAAAATGAACTGGAGAAGGAAATGGCAAACCACTCCAGTATCTTTGTCAAGAAAACCACAAATGAGGTCACAAAGGTTCAGATATAACTGAAAAATAATAAAAAGTATCAATGTACAATATTAATTAATACAATATAGTGTTCTAACAATCAAAAGGGAAAGGGGATACTATATATGACTAATAGGAACAAACAAATGGAGGAAACAATGTTTAGGAATTTAATAGGAAACAAAGAATATGAGAATAAATTGGGTCTAGCATTACAATATTTCAAATCATGTTATAATTTTAAAATGTTTGGTGCCAGTCAGAAAACTGAAAATTCAATCAGCACATTAGACTACATAAAAAAGGTATAGAATGGGAGATCCAATAAATTCCCAAACACAGTCTATTGGAATAGAGACTTTAATAGACAAAAACTCCTGGGAAAACAAAAAGATTAAGACAAAATAGATTTGGTTCAATATCTTGTGCCATATACCACGTTGAATTCCAAATGAATAAATGATCCAAAAATAAAGCATATGGAAAATGTTATTTTAAAGAATAACAAGCCATATTTTTGAAGGTTGAACAGAAATTCATAACTAAAGAAGGGATGGAAGAGATTTTAAAAGGTTTAATAGATAATTTTGATCATTCAAACTTTAAAATCTTCTGCATGGACAGAATCAATATACCTAGAATAGGATAGTATTAATTTGGAAAATATTCATATCAAACATTTCACATAAAAGTTTTACCTACAAAATTTGTAGAGAATTGACCCATTTATAGTACTGAGTTTTAAACTACTCTAATAGTTGGGAGTAGTCAGAGGATATCAATGGACAATATTCTAAAGAAGAAATACCAGGGGTTTTGAAGATGCTTTCCTCCTACTGACATTGAGGAAGTTCTAGAAAAGGTCACTGCTTCTCCTAATTCCTTGCTTCCGGACTCCATAAAGCTCACAGTATTTCAGAGCCTGGATAGACCAGACAGAACTCTCTGAAAAAATAAATTTCATAGGTTTATCCCACTTCCTAGTCAAACAACCACACTTTCTGCATCCTGAACATTCACTGTTCCTGTTGTGATAGACTAGATTACTAGTTTTTTTCTGGATGGAATTTGGAGGCAGTATCAAAGCCTTGCAAACCAGTTCAAGCTTGACTTAGTCTTCCATATCTTTTGGTTAGGAGGATACCAGATATCTTGAAAGAGCTACAGGCGTTGGGAGGGTTTTCTCTTCTATCTTTTTGACATTACTGTACTTTCACAAATGAAAGGGTTTTGCTTTTGATTTTAATATAAACTCTCTTGATTCTCCTAATCATTCTTTGATGTACATGCTATTAATATCCCCATTTTATAGATTAGGAAACTGAGTCTGAGAAAGGTTAGGCAACTTGACCAGAGTCACACAGCTACTAAATGTCTGAAGTATGATTTGACCTAGATTCTTTCTGACTCCTTGGACTGATTTTTTAAAAAAGGAGTAAAGAGTTTAAAGAGTTGTTGGTAGGTATGGGTAAAAATATGCTAAGTAGAGTAGCTTGTATCCATTCCTTGAGAATAATATAGGCCACTGGGACATCCTGGCTCTTCTTTGTGTTCCCCACTCTAGCTTCAAATTCATTTCTCTCACATAAGGAAGAGGAAAATAATAAATAAACCTAATTTTCCTCCAATTTCTATCTAACCTATAGACTGATGATGAAAGTGACATGAAAGAGAAAGGAGAGAATTTGGAGGCTAAAAATGATATTAGAATTCATGGAACTATAAGAAATCTAAATATCTGGGGATTGTATTTGTGATTTGGTCCCTGGGTATATAATTTGCTGCTTTATTTCCTATGTATCAATCCTACTGGGTGTGAAGATATTTCCTCCTCCTTTTTCCCACCTGAACATATTTCCCTGGGGTCTTGAAAGACAGAAACAGGCTAAAACAGTCTTTGTTTTTCCTTCAGTGTTACTGTCAGTGACTATGATGTCCCATGATGTTTTCAAATACACTAAAACTTCTGAGTGTCTGGGGACAGATTAAGTTGAGTTGATCAGAGAATAAAACTCTTCACACTTACTTATCACACTGAAAATCATAGGGTTCTACCTCCAGGATTATCAGAAATGGGTTTTGGGGCTTCTGCAGCAACCCTACAGAGGGATTCGGTCTTAATTACGTATTCCCCACTTCACTGATTGTTCTTCTGGTACTTGGTACAATATTCACGTAAAGAGGTTCAAGTTACCTACTTTTCCAGAACTGTGAGTTCTCTGCAAATCTAGCTGGATATCCTGCTTATAAGTGATAGCACACTTATTTATGAAGAGAAGTGATTATTCTTCATTGGTGTTGAATTTATTGTCTTGAATAGAACATATCATGAGCTATCTGACAGCTCAAGTAAAATTTATTCTAAAAATTTGACAAATGGGATATAAAAAAGTGAATTTCTTTCTGTTTAACATTTGATTGTTTTCTTTTTAATGGTGAGAAAAGATTCACCTTTGACTGTCTTGTTTGCATTATTTGATCAATGATTTTTATATAATTCCTGACCGTTGACTGAAGCATGAGAGATTTTGCCTTGAGACATTTTTCTGCTACTTAAGATTGTTACATGACAACGCATCACAGATGAAACTTATGAATCTTCTTTTCCTGAGTTATTTAGACATAGGATTGTGAGCTTTAAGCTAGAAGGGACTCTTGAGGCCATCTAGTTTAATCCCTTATATTATTGGTGAGAGAGACGAGACCTACAGGAATGAAATTATTTGCCCAGAATCACATTCACAAATTTAATTACAAAACCAAGGATTTGAACCCAGTCACATCCCAGAGATTTATTAATTTCTTGTCTCTTAGTCTTATCAAATGAAACACATTATACATTCTTCGATGGCAGTCATCTTTTTCTTATATCCACACAGCACTTAACATGGTGCTGGATAATTTGGTGAGCAGTAAGTATTGTGGACTGAGAGATTTCCATTGAGGTCAGGCTAGATGAGGTGAGATTTATTTGATAGCCTATTTAAAAATTAAAAAACAAAGATGGGTTTATCACTCAATAATCTTTTTCTACTGGATTTATAAGACTGTATATTCAATATATGAGGTATTCCTCAATCTCTGCTAATAGCTCTATCTTACAAGAAAGCTAAGGTAGAACTTAAACAAGAATAAGGACATTTTTCACTCCTGACTTAGAATCAAATCTCATATATACGAAGCACCTTGGAAATTGCTTCATTCAGCCCCTCTCCAATGCGGAATTCCCTTCCCCAGGTATCTATAGATGATAATATAGCCTCTACTTCACCATTTCTGATTTTGATAGAAAGGAAAGTTAATAGAATGTAAGCTTCTTTAGAGCAGGGATGATTTTATTCTTTGTTTTTATAGTTGCAAAGTGCTTAACAAATGATTGAGACAAATTCTTCCTTTCTGTAATGTCCACCTATTATCTCTTGTTCTATGCACTCAAGAAGGGCAAGGTATGGAAATTCTTCATAAGTAAATTTAGCAGGAGATTTGAGAATTTTGTAGTTGAAAATGACTTTTCCTGCTTGGCCACAGAAAATTTTTCAAATTTTCATTTTGGTGAAGTGAAGAGAGATGCTAGATGGCATGAGGTTGTGGAGACATCCAGAAAAGAGGAAGTGGATGTCGTGCACAGGTTCCAATCCTCAATTTAACTCTCAAGTAATGCTTTCTACAAATTCACTGACTTCTGCTGTTGATTGAAGATTTTCCCCAGGCTAAAAACTAGCACCATCTGCACCATCTGTACCATCTGCTTTAACAATGGCTTTTTACTGATGTAACTTCCATCTAGCTCAAATTGCCAGGCATGTATTAGAGCAAGATTTTAAGGTGAGTGGAAAATTAAGCATGAATATCCAGACTGTGTAAATCGTGAAGGACTAACGATCAGGTATCTACAGGGATTCATTGACCCTTCAAGGTGCAGTTTGATTGTTGCATTTGGATAACATGTGTTTACTCTTTTTGAGGTCTATATAAGTTAGCACATAGAGCTCATGACTACTTCAAGCCTCTAGGATTCACCCATTCCCTCTGAATAACCTTGAAATCATACTACTAATTTTATTGCCACGTTGCCCCTTTCTGTATCTAGCACTATGGCTGTTCTTGTATCACAATCTCAAAAGTGTTTGGATGGATGTGGATATGCTGAATGTAAGAAAAAGTGGATATGAGCTATGGTGAAAATGAATTGTGAAACAGGGAAACAAAGTAGTAAGTGGTTGTCACACATTTGCTTTCAAAGGTAAAATGGGAAGTGAATTTCTTTTCAGTGAAGCATTTTCTGGGGAGTTTGGATGACTAATTATTGGGAATGTAATAGGAATAATTATTCTGGTTTTGATTGACTTAGATCTTTAAGGTGACTCACAATTCTGAGATTCTCTGATTGTAGACTATGGGGCATCTAAAGAAAAAACCCTCCAGATCAAAAAATGGAAAATTTTCAGTCTCACTAAGAAGAGGATCATGGTATCCTACAAAGATTCACCATGTTAATTTAATGACTGTCTACCTGTTTGACTAGTGGCAGTACTACTCACAAAGCAACTTACACCAAATTAATTACATTTGCCTTTTTAAAATTTTCTAATCTTACATTTTTCCCCTTGTTTGAAACATTAAGGAAAATAACATACCAAAGTTGGTCCTACAATTTTTGCTTTTAATTCCATCCCTTCCCCTCTACTATAGGAGCTTGCTTTATAAATTTAATTGATTAAACACTGTTAAACATCTGTTATATGCTGTATATTGTGATAACCTTTGGAGATACAAAGATTGAAAAATAACATAGACCCTGCCCTTGGTGAACCTTAAGTTCGCTGGGTAGAAGTGGGGGTACCTGACAAATGCTGATGTTAAGAGTATATGTTACGAGAGAGTGGAGGAGGACAAAAGAGGCAGAGGACAAATCTAGATTAAGTCTTCAGGGAAATTTGAGAAAAAGGAAAGATAGGAGAATCAGGGATGATTTCATGGAAGAGGTAGTTTCTGAACTGAACTTTGAAGGAATAGAAGGATTTTAATAGATAAAGAAATGGCACATTTCAGGTGTGGAAGGGTGGTGTGTGTTCATGCCCAGAGGTAGAGTTTAGGACAAATTTGGGTAACAGCTAATACATTTTAGCTCAAACCCAGGAAGAAAAATAAGGTAAAATGAAACTAGAAGGGTTAGTTGGAAATGTATTATGGCAGGGTTTAAAAGTAAAGTTAAAGAAGTTATATTTTATCCTGTAGGTGACAGGCAGTCAATGCAAGCTTTTGGATAGAGAGATAAAACAACAAGATTATTTGTGTCAGTTTAATGAATGAGATAACCGAATGGAGATCAGTTACAGGGTTATTACATTAACCTAGGATATTAGGCTGTCAAGTTCACTCCTTCTCTCTCACTGTCAATCTCTTCTATTGCCTCCTTCCCCTCTACCTAAAAACATACTCATATATGCCCTATCCTAAAACAAACAAAATGTCCTCCCTTTACTTTGTTATCCCCTCAAGCTATGCCCTATATCTTTTCTCCACTTCAGCGCTAAATTTCTAAAGGGTAGTTTATCTCATTCCCTCGACTTCCTCAAAACCCATCCACTCCTCAACTGCTTACAGTCTGGGGCAATGTTGCCCCTATCACTCTACTAAAGTGGATCTTTCTAAGGTCACCTTGACAAGATTTGCTAAACTCATTGGCCTTTGATCAAGTCTCATCTCCCTTGCTGTTTCTGTAGTACTTGACATTTTTGACCTCTTCCTTCTATATATTTCATCCTTTCTCTCATTATTCTCTCCTTTCTTCTTAGTTGACTGACCATTTTTGTTTGATTTATTCACTGATTCATTGTCCTTCTACTTTCCTACATGTAAACCAAGGCTGCATCATTAAACCTATCTATTCTCAGCACTCTTTCCTTTTGGTGGGGATTTACAAGCATAATCATCACATTTGAACTGATAACTAATAAAAGACTTTAGTGCATTTTATCTGGATCCTTCCATTGCCTCCATCCCAGGCTTCCTTGTTTTAGAATTATATATGGATATTATATATACTTTATTTGAGTATAATTGCTTTAAGAATGGAGACTATGTTATTTTTTACCTATTACATTGCATGGTGCCTGGTATATATAATAGATACTTAATAAATATTTCCTTAATCAATTTGCCTAAATTAAAAAATTCCCCTTGATAATTTTTGTAATTTCCCTTTATAGAAATCTTCTATACACAAATTAAAGTTAAAAGGATCAAGGTCACCTGATCTAACCACTTCATTCTTTGGGCAGGCTTATATTTAAATCATTCAAGACATATTACTGTATATATATATAATATATGTATATACATACATATATATATATATATATATTAAACAGTCTCTGTGGATAGAGATTTTACAACATTCCCTAGGAAGCTGTCTGAATTCACAATATATCTGAAGTATTGTTGTGGTTCTGTCATTTCTCAGTTATTTCCAATTCTTCATGACCTCATTTGTGGTTTTCGTGACAAAGATACTGGAGTGGTTTGCCATTTCCTTTTCCAGCAAATTTTACAGATGAAGAAGTGAGGCAAATAGGGTTAAATGACTGGCCCAGAGTCACATAGCTATTACGTGTCTGAGGCCAGATTTGAACTTAGGAAGATGAGTCTTCCTGACTCTAGGCCTGAGGCTCCACTAACTGTGACACTTACATATAAGATACCAGAGATCACAAAAAATGAAATCTCAAGTATGAAGACTTTTTTTCATTTTGATCTTTATGTTGGCAGCCTGTAGTCACGGCTTCATATGTAAAGCTAATGATCATGTTCTTAATGCCATTATATATATATATATATATATCCCTTAAAAAAATCAACAGGAGACTCAGAAATGCATTTTTATGAGAAAGTAACATTTATCAAAACCATGAACAACAGCACCTTTACTCTGTCAAGGGAAAAGTGATAAATGATATATAAGGTCCTTTTTTGCTGAAATTATTCATCAACAGAAATTGCTTGATTATTGCTAGTTCTAGGCTATTTCCATATGACTTATTGAAGAAGTTTCTAAACTTATGTCTTAATGAAACATTTTACTAGAGACCACATTTTTCAAAAGCCCTTTTTTCTTTCCTTCTAGGCAGAATATCACTGTCACAAAAAGAAATCCAATTCCATTGACATGATTTGATATTAATATGTTATACAAGTTACAACTGAGTACCTGCTGAGCTTAGTCAGTGGTGACTGAATTAGCTAATTATTTTTTAAACTATGATATAGTGCAGCAACCTTTCTATTTTTTCTTCTTGAACTCAGACGGCAAAATATAAACTAAGGGAGAGAGAGGGAGAGAGAAAAAAAGAGAGAGAAAGAGACAGAGACAGAGAGAGGGAAAGAGAGAGATCATGTGCCTCAGGGGATTAGATTTCAGATCATTATAAGGAAGGACTTCTTGACAATCTGAAATGTCTGTAAAAGTTAATGAGTTTTCCACCACTAAAAATATTCAAGTGGAGGTTGGCTAAGCACATGAAAGGGATTCGACAACCTCTAAAGTTCCTTCCATATTTAAGATGAATAATTTCTATAATTCTATATACGACCAACAGTATCATCAAATCAAATCAAATTAAGGTATATCAAGTCAAGAAATGGTGCCGGGCACTGTTCTAAGTGCTGAAAACGCAAAGAATGAAAAAAATTTCTGCTATCTAGGAGATCACAGTATAAGAAGGCAGAAAACATGCAAACAACTATGTACAACCAAGATATACATAAGATAAACAGGAAATAATCTCAGAGGGAAGGAAGTAATATTGAGAAGGATGAGGAAAATCTTCTTGCAATAGGTGGGACTTTAACTAGAATTTGAAGGAAGCTAGAGAAGTCAAGAGGTAGAGATGGGAAAAGAGAGAGTTCTAGGCATGGAGGAGCATGCCTAGAATCAGTAGATGGAATGTCTTGTTTAAAGAACAATAAAGAAGCCAATAACACTGAATTACAGAATACATGGAAGTAGAAGAAACCTAGAAAAGTAGGAAGAAGCCAGATCTTTGTGAAAGGCTTGAAAATCCAGATTTTATATTTTATCTTGCAAGTAATAGTAACTGAATTTTATTGAATAAAGGAGAGGGTGACATGATCTGACCTGTACTTTGGCAAAATTAAGTCTCCCAATGTGACTCAGATTTTGGGAATGGGACCTATCTCATGGTCCATGTGCTGGAGATGGACATACTTTGGCAGGTTATGAGTATCTGTGCACATGGCAGACTACAACAAATTAGATCAATTTTTCAATATAGTTTTCTGACATTCTTTCTCATTATAAAAAGAGACTGGCTTTACCATGTTTATAGCAGGAAACTTCCATTTATTTGGTTTGGTAGCCATGTAGATCTTTAATTTCACATATTATAAGACTATTCTATTAGTATATTGCTTTAATTCTTCATTAGGAATGATGGTAGCCTTGGGATTGGCAGATGCCAAAAGAACACAAGCTTCATAGTACCTGTGTATCTGTTGTTGGATAACTATTTGGATAATAAGCTCAGAGAAAAATGATCATCAGTGTAGTAACCAAAGGATGATTTTCCTTTTTTTCCCTTTTTGGACACAGAAATTCATGAAACTTTCTATTAAGGTTTAGAAGACTTTTGCTGTCATAGATACTAGAAGAGTGAAGTATGAATTAAGCTTCTAGGCAACATTTTGATAAATTAATTTTGAAAAGAACAATAATATACAATGAAAATCAAGTTTTAAGACTTTACTAATAATATAGAGTCTCATTTGAAATATCTTACATTTATTATTCCAGAAGCAAAAAATCTTATCTCATAAAACAATATTTATACAAAGTCATAGCTATTTGTTGAACTGCATTGAAATGGCATTTTAAAATATGACAGACAAGCATTTGACTGTTTCAATTTCTTTATCCCTCAAATAGGAGTATGGGAGATAATCAGACAATAGTGTCTGAATTCATTCTGCTTGGATTTTTTCTTGAGCCAAAGATGAAGATGTTTCTCTTTGGGCTTTTCTCTATTCTCTATATACTTACACTTTTGGGCAATTCAGTGATTTTGGGCCTCATCTGCTTGGACTCCCGACTACATACTCCCATGTATTTCTTCATATCACACTTGGCCATTGTTGACATCTCCTATGCCTCAAATACAGTCCCCCAGTTGTTGGAAAACAACCTGGATCCAGTCAAGCCAATCTCCTTTGCAGGATGTTTGATTCAAACCTTTTTTTTTCTAACTTTTGCTCTCACAGAATGTCTTCTTCTCCTGGTAATGAGCTATGATCGTTATGTGGCAATTTGCCACCCTCTCAGATATTCTGTCATCATGAACTGGAAAGTATGTACTGGACTAGCTATCATACCCTGGGGAAGTGCTGCCTTCCTGGCCCTGGTCAATGTGATTCTCCTCTTGACAGTGCCCTTCTGTGGGAACATAAATATCAACCACTTTTTCTGTGAACTCCTATCCGTACTCAGGTTGGCTTGTGGCAATATCTGGGTCAACCAGATCATGGTTTTAATCACCAGTGTCTTATTTTTACTGGGTCCCTTCGGCTTGGTTCTGGTCTCCTACATGCATATCATCTGTGCCATCCTGAGGATCCAATCTGGGGAAGGACGAAAAAAAGCATTCTCCACTTGCTCCTCCCACCTCTGTGTTGTTGGGCTATACTTTGGTAGTGGCATTGTCATGTACATGATCCCCAATTCTAGCAATCCTGAGCAGCAGAAGAAAATTCTTTCCCTATTTTATAGTTTCTTCAATCCTACAGTGAACCCACTGATTTATAGCCTGAGAAATACAGAAGTGAAAGGAGCCCTGAAGAGAGTGTTGGGGAAGGAGAGCCCAAAATGAGGCACTTTGGGGAATACTTAAGTGTACCAAGAAGAAATGTAATGGCATGAAACATGTGAGAAGAGAAGTGGAATCTTCATCTTCTCTGATAACTTGGCAGCTTGGTATCTTGAATCTGTAATAAATTCCTTCAAATATTGTGGCTTGAAAAGTTCATATTAATTCTAGATATTTTTTAGTTTCTAATCAAATTCTCTGAACTGCATTCTGGATCTATTATGCCCTGTTTCTTTATCTTTCCTTTTGTCCTTCCCATTTACCTCCAACATTATGTTCTATATTGGTATATCATAATATTACTATCCTCTTTTGTTTCCATTTTGCTTGCTCCTTCTGTTTTCATGCCTCTTCCCATTCTTTTGCCTCTTCATTGCTCCCTTTATCTCCCTTATTCACTACTCCCTGTATTCATCTGAAACCAAGAGGACCTGCTTTCACACAATATTCTTAATAAATATTAGTTGAACAAAAAGATAAATATTTTATCTATTCCCCTGCACCTGTCTTAAAAGCTGTTAGTCACCTTTAAACACTGCAAAATGGTATTATTCTAACATTTTAATCCTCAAAATAAAGAAACAATAATTTTTGCATATGAAAAGACTATTCATTCAACCAAAACTTGTCAAGTGTTCAATAATTGGCAAAGTAGGGCAGACTCCTATGATCTGAAAAGGTTGAGGGCAAATCACATAGCAGGAACAAATGCCAACCAATGTGAGTGTTGCCACAGTATCCATGTAAAATTAAAAATCTATATGCAAAATTTCCAGTATATTGGGTGAATCTTATATAGAGACTGAGATCAGTAAAGGACATTTGCACACTGATTCAAAGCACAGATGGATTTGATCATCAATCAACCAGAATTTATTAATTTCTTAATATGTACCAGGCACTGGAGATACAAATTTTAAAGAGATACATTCTGCCCCCATGGAGCTTACATTCTATTAAAGTGGATACATTAATATTCACAAAGAAATAAAGGATATATAAAATAATAATATAAACGAATGAAGTCACTAACATCTGGGTGAAACAGAAGTCTTTTGAAGGATACATGTTTAACTGAATCTTGAAAGGAGTTAGGGATTTAAAAAGGCAGAGATTTGGAGGGAAACCATCCTAGGAAAAGGGCAATATCCAAAGTTCCAAAGATAACTTCCAAATTTAACTTATTTTATTACAAAAAAACTTTAAAATCTTTTGTTCTGTAATACCAACTTTAATAAGATCCTTCACAGTCACCATAAATAACCTTACTATTTCTTTAAGTGGCAATGGAATCTAGCAAAGTGACTGTTCAAACTTTTTTCCTATGAAGAGATGGAGAATTTATCTGTCATTCTGAAGAGACTTGGTGATGTCTGAAGAAAGGATAGAGAAATAAAACTGAGAATTCTTAAGAGAACAGGATTAAACTCTTGTATTGTGAAGAAACAAGAGAAAAAACTTATTTTTAAAGCTTTAATTGACATTCTTAGAGAAATGAATGATTAGTTCTGTGTTTCCAGAAGTGAGGGAAAACCAGTCGTTGTGATGATGGTTAAAGATGAATTTGGCAGTGATATTTCTCTCAGATGATACACTGTTAATATTTATTTATTTATTTTATTCATTGTACTTTGAATAAATATTATAACTAGTAACTTTGATATTTATTTAAGCTTGAGATCAGGGAATGAAAGATATTTCAACAGTTTATTTAATACATGTTTAATAAACTAAGATAAGGGTTTAAAGGTAACTGATTAATAAGAGACATAATTTTAATAGTGAATAAAGTATTATCTGAGCATACTCTTTGATTATTACCTAGTGTAAAAATAAAAAAGGATAATGAGTTAATTATAGATAGAAAGGCAATCACCCTACCTAGTTTACATGAAAGATTTGAACTTAAAATCCTTGCTACCATCTTTCCCTAAATCTTCAGTTAAAACTACTCTGTTGTTTTTGATATAGCTTTATATTCTGTAGATTGTTTGTCTTTGCTTTATATAGTTGGAGAAGCATTACATGAGCAAGGAGTTTCATTTCTTCTGTAGACAGACAAAAGACCTTTCTTACTAGGGATTATTAAGTTAGGAATCAGGTTGGAGGGCTAGAGGATGCCAGTCATCCTGGGTTAACTGTAAGACCCTGGGAAGTTAGAAAGGGCAGGCTTAAAGAAATGACAGTCTGCTAAACCCATCTAGGATGGGCTATTCCCATTTTATTGCACCTGATTTGGGAAGCCTTAGAGATGTCCACAAAGGGTAAAAAAAGTTCAACAAGTGTATGTTGACAGCAATAGGTCTTTATTTAGCAATTTTACTTCATAAAGACAAAGTTTCTAACTTGAGATACCTGTAAGGAAGGGACAAGAAGTAATCCAATAAGTAGTGAGTAGTGAAAGATGGATCCATCTAAACTTCTGGAGGAACAAGATATATCCATAATTCAATCATTGTCAAAGAGCACACGTTATGGAAGAGATGATCTTTAGGCTACTATGGGAAGAGAAAGGCAGTCAGTGATTCAGAGAGAGGCTGTATCTTAACCTAGTGTTCAGTTTTTGCCAGGTTGTGAAAACGCTTAGTTTGTCATAAGCATTCCTTCATTCTTCTCACTTCTGTTGCCAAAAGTTGAGAGGCACTGATGAATCTGTTGGTATAGAAGGTACTAGACATAATAAATCCTAGCAAAGGGAATGGGTATATTACAAAGAGGAGGAGTACCTAGAACAGAAATCGCCTTTCATAAGAAAGTGATGAATGTGCCCAGTACGATACAGACTAGTGAATTTGACTCATCACATGAAGAGTCAGTTGAAGATGAACACTCTATTTCAGGTATCATAGCTATCCTTAATCCCTTGAGAATTGTTCTCAATTTCTAGGTTTATGTTCTCTTCCAGGTTGTAAATTTAAAGATGTAGGAGAAATCTCCAAAAAGACATGGAAGAATTAAAGAACTATGGTACACAATATATAAATTGTGTTCTGCACCAGAGGAGAGCTATTAAAATACTGAGTTCCAAACCTTTTAGACTTCTATCAGTAGCATGGAATCATCATTCATCACCATCCATCTCCAGATGAAGATACCCCTGACATAGACAAGTGTTGTGAAATCCTACAGGAGCTAGAAGTCTGTCTTGAAAATAATCAGAAAACCTTAATACATTGTTTTGGAGGACTCGGACGATCTTGTCTTGTAGCAACTTGCCTCCTACTGTACTTAACTGGCCCGGTACCACCGCAGCAGGCAATTGACAGCCTTCAAGATTTAAGAGGATCTGGGGCCATAAAGACCATAAAACAACATAATCATCTTGATGATTTTTGAAACAAATTGGCTGCACATCTGTCAACAAGAGATTCAGTATCAAGATCTGTATCTAGATAAAGAACAGTATCAATTTACATAAAATCTATAATTGTATATCGTTATCAGAAGCTGTTGCTAGTGTAACCAACTAAAATGAAAACTTGCCCATACAGATATTTTACTAAAGTTTTTTTTGACAGTTTTCATTTGGTATTCTTATTTGGAGATATTAGATGCATAAAAATATCCTTCCTGTAAATGGGCTTCTTGTCTGTTTTATATGGGTACCATTGTATGATTACATTCAACATCATTTATATGTTTGTCATGAACCCTGTGTAATGCTCATTAGTAAGAAGAAGAGAAAACAACGCTGTTCCTTGACATCACTATGTAGTGCTTGACTACGAGAAGACTGGAAATTCCTTGGTTCTTGATTTTTATTGATCCTGCCTGACTTGTTTTTAGTGATCTACATCCTGTTCCATAATTTGTCTGTTTCCTTTTCCTCTACGTAGTGCCTCAGCTTATTTCCTTTCATTATTTTTCTACATGAATATCAATTTTCTTAAACAATCCTAACTCTAGTAGCTTATTGTTGATGTTAACCAACCTAGATTGAATCACACACATTGACTCAACTAAATTAAAGAAATCTAACTTAATTTAAGATCCCTTATCAAACCAATTTAATAAAGAAGTATGCTGTTCTAAATTATGTTCCTGAAAATGCCCAAAACTCTCACATGAACTTGAGATATGGAAGACCACAATATTTAAGATCGCTGATTTAGCTATAGGTAGTGATACCATACTCTACAGGGTACTGATGTGTCTCCGAAGTCTAATTAGTTTCCACTGCACTTTAACACCTAGAAACTCCAAAGGAAACCTTTGCCTATCAAATAGTCCAGCAACTAAAGCATTTCTTTTTGCTGTTGGAGTAACTGTAGTATTTCAAAGAAGTGCTTCAAAATGATTCAATGTTTTCAATAACCTGGTCCATGACACAAAACTCATTATATTAATGTCTACTTTAGTTAATTAGAAAGTTAACTCATAGAAGTACTAAGAAATATATATATATATATATATATATATATATATATATAAATTATGTATCCCATTAATATCCAAGTGACAATACTAGGTACTTAAATTACTATCTCAAACCACAGGTTACTAAAAGGACGTTATTGACCAGTAAAAGTTCAGGAGTAATGAAATAGTTCAGAGATTTCATGAGAAATCACATTCTGCAATTTGAATAAAAGCACAAGTTAAACATTTTCTAGCATCAAACAGTTTTGAATTTTTATTTTGCTTCCACATATTAGAAATCACACTGCCAACTCAGTATAATTATTCAGGATAATAGAGGAAGGTAATGCAATTGGTTAACTGAGCTCAGCTAAATCCTCATTGTTGTATCAAAGTTTCCATTTAAATGCCATTTTAATATTTAATAACATATAGAAATTATTTTAAACAGGAAATATAATTTTCTGTATAATCGAAAGACAAAATAAAAGAAACTGCTCCATAAACTGTAAAGAAATATAGTTAGTGTATGACATGATGGAGAAAATATTTTCTCTTCCTAATCTTGGATGAAGGAGTTCATTATAAATTACACAGCCAAAATGGGGGTGGGGAGAAAATAAAAAAAATAACCTAGAAGAGCTTAATAATCCACAAACCTAATAAGAAGTAACTAAATTTTAAATTAATAGCTTAATGTGCCAACAAAGCATGATATTAACATAAATAACACAAACCACAAATACTTTGTGACATTTTTTTATTTAATATACAAATGTAGAATAAACTCACTGAGCTACAAGGATCAATTTTACGTGCATTTTCTTTGGTCACATGTAAAATCTTGTAAGTTTGAAACAATAATTTTAAGAAAACAAGAAAAATGCTAAAATAAACTGTTTTGTTTGTCTTATCAGTGTTAATGCACAGACTTATCTCTTGTTCCAGGATACTGCTCAATTGCACCATTCCTTCTAGAAGAGAAGGCAAGAAAATTGTAACTAAGGAAAAGTATATATATAATAGACATATCTATATATATAGATATAGATATATACATACATACACACGCATATATATACACATATATAAACACCTGACAATTTAAACTTAAAATGTGAAATGCCAATTCTGAAATAAATCAAGATATTTTCTAACTATATGTAGTTACACAATGAGCACTACAAAAAAAGTGCTTCTGAAGTGACACCATTACTATATTGTAACAGCACCACGTAATTAATACTGTTTTCCAAATCCCAAAAAACAAAACACCAGAGTTAAAATTTGGTGATTAAAGCTACAATCTTAGTCTAATTGAAACAGTATCCTTTATAGGTACGATAGTCACCTGAAACAGTAATGACTATAAAAGCGGAGGAACCCTGCTTTCTTCTCAATATAAGCTATTATGTACTGATTCTCTGAGATTTGTTAATGCCAAAAGATTCTTTGCACCATAGTAAACAAGTATAATACTAAAGAGCTTGTTTATCGTAAAATAATATAAATTACTTAACTTTTTGCAACTGGTGCAAAAAGTTGCAAAAACTTAAGAATTAATATCTTACATTACTGGTGGTATAGTTATGAAGTTTTCTTCCTTACTAAAATGATTATTGCTCTGTCAAAATGTAGTTGTTCATCAGTGCTTCTAAACAACTTGGAGTTATATTGTATGATTTCTTGTCAGATGCAAGATGTTTATAAGATCAGAGGTGCGATTTTTTTAAATTTCTTGGTATAAAATGTCCAAATCAACTGAAAATCTACTATTGTATATAGGATTTTCTAGGTACACTCTAATGTGAGCTTACATAAAATCTCATTAAACACTGCATTTGCAGACAAGCCAGAAGGGATGTTATTTTGTTTGGTCCAAACCAACAGCATGTAAGAAGGTATCACATTTCTATATCTGTATTACAACTTAACTGTATTTGATTGAAACATTAAAAATTTTACATTTAAAAAAGAAAGCCTAGACCCAGAAAATTGGAGAAATTTTTTATGCTGTCACATTACCTCATAAAAAATATCTTTCCAGGAGAGGATTCTGGGAAAATAGCAGAATAGGTGAGAAAATTCCAAGCTCTTAATATTTTCCCCCACAAAAGAGATGAAAGAGTGCCTCACCTCAAATATCAAGCAGGAAAAATGAATAAGAGTAAGGACAGAACAGGGGCTCTCCTGGGATAATCAGAGAAGTTCTGAAGATAAGTCTTAGTATGAGCTTTGGTCTGTGGGAAGAGTAAACAGCTCCAGAATAGTTCCTTTTTCTTTCTTTTTAAATTTAATTAATTTACTTCAGTTTTCAACAATCACTTCCACAAATTTTAAATTTTCTCCCCCTCTGCCCCCCTCCCTCCTGAGGATGGCATGCAATTTTATATGGGTTTTACACATACATTCTTATTAAACATATTTTCACATCAGTCATGTTGCACAGAAGAATTAAAATGAATGGAAGAAACATGAGAAAAAGCAAACAAAACAAAACATAGCATGCTTCATTCTATGTTCTGATTCCATAGTTCTTTCTCTCAATGTGGATGGTATTTTGTATCAAGAGTCCTTTGGGAATGTTTTAGGGTCTTGCGTTGCTGTGAAGGGTTAAATCTATCAGAAACAGTGCTCACACATTGTGGCTTGTTATTGTGTATAGTGTTCTCCTGGTTCTGCTCATTCCACTCAGCATCAGTTCATACAAGTTTTTCCAGCTTTTTCTGAAGTCCTTCCAGGCTAGATCCTTAAATAAGTGTCAAGCCCTAGGGCTAGCTGGGTTGGGAGCCTGAATTGCCCCAGCTGAAGGAACTTTTAGCCTTGAGACAGTAAGAGGTGTTGGGTACCTGAGTCTGGGAAGATCAAAGGTACCTCTGCTGACAAGGAATGCTAGACTCTGCTGTGCTGTGGTACAGCTACTAGATCTGTATCCCAAAGAGATCATGAGTAAAGGACCCATGTATACAAAAATATTTATAGCAGCTCTTTTTTTGTGGCAGCAAAGGAATGGAAATGGTGGGATGCCCTTCAAAGAAGAATGGCTGAATGAGTTATGGCATAAGCATGTGATGGAATACTATTGTTCCATAAGAAATAAGCAGGAAGACTTCAGAAAAACCTGGAAAGACTTGCATAAACTGATGTTGAGTGAAGGGGGCAGAGCCAGGAGAACATTGTACACAGTAACAACAAATGTGCCGTGATCAGCTTTGATAAACTTAGCTCTTCTCAGCAATGCAATGATCTAAGACAATTCCAAAAGATTCATGATGGAAAATTCTACCCACATTCAGAGAAAGAACTGTGGCATCTGAATGTAGACTGAAGCATACTATTTTCTTTTTTTTTTCTTTCCCATGGTTTTTCCCTTTTCTTCTGATTCTTCTGTCAAAACATGAAAACTCAAAATCTTATAAAAGTGAATGTTGAAAACTATCTTTCCAAGCAATAGGAAAAAAATTAAAATACTATTAAATGCAAAAGAAGAACTGTAAGTTATGCAAGTTATTCTCTTCCAGAATAAGCCTATTTCATGTTTTATATAGTGTGTTGATCAGTATATCCACATTTCTTAGATTATGTTTAAAACATCAGATTATTTAGCTATGGAATCCTCATCTATATTGTCCACCTCTCTTGTAATTTGAAAATTATGTAACTGAACTTGATGTTTATCAAATCTAACTAACCAACGCTTTCAGTAAAACTGTCTTAGCTATCTACTTCATTTTTATTTTCTTTCACTGCCTTACATAAACTTGAAGCTTTTATGTGAATAATAATAAATAAATAAGATTTGCAGAGTGCTCACTATGCAACAGGAACTATGCTAAATACTTTGCAATTAACATGTCATTTGTTCCTTAGAAGAACCATTACCTATAGGTGCTATTATCATCCTCATTTTAAAGATGAGGAAACTGAGAGAAATACAGGTCAAGAGACCATTTATTAGTGGCAGCTAGAATTAAGTTGCGGACTGTAATTGTCACATTTACTGGACAGGAATATGGGTCAGAATGTGTGACTTGCTTAGTAGCAATGGTAATGAAAAATATTTCCGTGGTGAGAGATACTGCGGAAGGAATAGAATTGATAGGACAAGGCATCAGAGAATAAATGAGAAAGAACCGAGCTCTTTCTATCCAATTGGGATAAAATTCCTCTTGAACAGATATCACTGAGACTATTACCTTTTTAATAGGTATAAGATCAGAGGCCAAGGAAAGAAGCTTAGTGAACTATAGGGTCTTATCTTGGCCACAAGTGGTTCATAGCACTGCTATTATGCACTGATGCTTTGTTGCCTAGCAGGTTGATTGATTTATAATTTGAATAATGGAAAAGCATTTATCTACTGTTCAAGGGTTATGTAACAGTGAGAATACTGGATTTGAGATAGGAGGCCTGGGTTCCCAAATCTGCTATTTATTACAAACATAACCTTGCACAAGATTCTTTAAACTCTTTTAACCTCAATTTCTTCATCTATAAAATAAAGGATTTTAACTAATCTTGCAGGTCACTTCCAGAACTAAATCCTGTGATCCTATGTCGTAGAATCCTATTAACATAATGAAAATATTATAAAAGATACTTAACAACAAGAATGGTACCCAAACTACTGACCTTTCTAAGATTTGTACTCTAGAAGAGGATTCTGGGAAGATGATAGGATAAGGCAGGATATTACCTGGTTCTCCCAAATTATTACCTCCCTCACAACTTAAAATAATGCCTCAAAGTGAACTTTAGAGGGGCATAAATAATTAAAATCTGGGGTAAAGCAGTTGTCCAGCCTAACACAACTTGGGGGGACATTAGGAAAGACCTTGCCTCCAAGGATTGTGATTTGGTCTGATTGAAGTGCATGTATCTCCTGGCAGACACCTCCAAATCAATAACAAATCCATGGTAGTGGGGGTAGGCTGTGTAGATCACAGAATGAGCTTTAGAAGCTTTCGCTTCTGGACTATATGGGGGTCAAATAGCTGATGAAGGGAAGATTGCAGATACTACCACCCCCACTGGTGCTGGACATGGTGCTCACAGGAGCTAACCAAGGTACAGTCCTATGCTGTGACTGTGAGTGAAGAGGAGATATCAAAAGCTAGTGAGTACTGTGATAGAATGGCAGGAGCCCTACTGCCTGTAATTACTAGCAGGAGAGTGGAGGCCTTGATTTTGGTTCCAGGCTGAAGGGTGGAACTGAAGCTTGCAGTCACTTGAGGGACTTCAGTAAGAGCATTTGTGGCCACAGTGCTGAGGGCAGAGAGAAATGTCTGAAGCCAACCCCTTAGATAGAGATCAGAAGACAATAGCAGGTAAGGCTTGAAGCCTGAGACATTATCCACTTCACTAGGTCATACTCCAATGTAAAGTTAATAGCCAAGAGATGAGCTGCTAAAATGTAAAAGAAAAAGAACCAGACCACACATACTATGGCGACAAATAAAATCAACATTCAACCTCAGAAGACAATGAGGTCAAAATAGTCACTTCCAAAACTTCAAGGAAAAATGAAAAATAAAAGGCTCAAAAGTCGAAAAAGAGTTCTTGGAAGAGCTAAAAAGACTTTAAAAATCAGATAAGAAAGGGTAGGTTAAAATTAGGGTGGAGGAAGTGATTACAAGAAAATCAAGAAAAATATGAAAAGAAAATCAAGCAATTGGTAAAAGAAATCCAAAACTTACAGTAGAAAATAAATACTTGAAAACTGGAATCAGTCATGAAGCCATGAACTGATGGTCTCATTAGATACCCAGAAATAATAGAACAAATAAAAAGAATGAAAGGATAGAAGAGAAGGTGAAATATCTCATTACAAAAACAACTGTCCTAAAAAAAAAAATTGAGGAGAGACAATATAAGATTTTTTGGACTACCTGAAAGCTATGCTCAAAAAACAAGTCTACTCACTATACCTCAAGAAATTAAGAAAAATCGTCTGGAAAATAGAAATTGAAAAAAAAATTCATCAATCTTCACCTGAAAGACATCCCAAGATGAAAAATCACAGAAAGATTATAGCTAAGTTTCAATGCTCACAAGTCAAGGAGAAAATATTTCAAGCCACTAGGAAGAAACAATTTAAATATTGTGGAGCTACAGTCAGTATAACACAAGATTTGACAGGCTCTACATTAAAAGACTGAAGAGCATGGAGCATGATATTCCAAAGAGCAAAGGAGCTGGGTTTCTGACCAAGAATAACTTAGCCAGCAAAGCTGAGTGTAATCCTACAAGAACAAAAGATATTTAATGAAATGAAGGACTTTCAGGTGTTTTTGAGGGAAGGATGATAAGTGAACAGATAGTTTGACCTACAAGAATCAGGAGAAACATAAGAAGGTGGACATGAAAGACCAAATACAAAGGATTTGATAAGGTCAAACTCTTTACTTCTTATATGGGAAAATATATATAACTGTTAAGAATGTTAACATTACTATAGTTGTTTGAAAGTGCATACATAGATTGAGATTGAGGGCTTGGGGTTGAGTTATGTATGATAGGATAATCCTAAAAAATAACATTGGTTACAAAGAGGTAAATTATCTCAAACAAATGAGGTGTGAATAGAAGAACTGTTACAGTGAAGGGCAGGAGGGAGGGGAGAGTTTATTCTCATCAGAACTGTATTAAAAAGGAAACAACATATACATCTAGAAATGTATAAAAGTCTTCTTCATTTACATAGATATAGGAAGAAATAGGAGGGTAAGGGGAGAATATAAGGGAGGAATTCTTAGAGGTGTGGGGAAATTAAGGAAGAGGAGGGAAAGAGGATAAGGGAAGAATTATTAGAAGGAGTAAAGATTAGGGCAATAGTGGTCAGAAATAAATTAAATATATAAGGAGGGATAGAGTAAATAAAAAAGGGGAGAAGGATGAACAGTAAGAAAAAATTTGGATGGAGGAAAATACACTACTAGTAATTACAATTTTGAGTGTCAACGGGATGAACTCATACATAAAATGAAAATAAATGAAAATTAAATAAATTATAGGTGGAAATAGAAAAGCTACCAGTGTGGGGAACTTCAACCTTCACTTTGCAGAATTAGAAAATCTAACAAAAAAATAAGAAAGAAGTCAAGGAGATGAATAAAATCTTAGATAAGCTAGATTTGGTCAATATCTTAAGAAAACTGGATTGGAACAGAAAGAAATATGCATGTTTCTCCAGTGGCACATGGTACCTTTGGAAAAAATGACATTTATTAGAGCATTAAAAACATTATAGTTAAATGCGGAAATGCAGAAATATTACATTTTTTCAGATCATAATGTCATAAATATATCTAAAAAGGGACCATTGAAACAGATTAGAAATCAATTGGAGACTAACACAATTTTAAAGATGAATAGGATAAAGAACAAGTCATAAAAACAATAAAATACTTTTTAAAAGAGAATGATAACAATGAGACAATATATCAAACATACCGGACGAAGCAAAAGAAGTAATCAGAGGAAAATTTATGTCTCTAAATTCTTTTTTTTTTTATTTTTAAACTGTTTTAATCAAAAATCTGGTTGGGTAATTCAGTAAGCACTGCAAGCTTTCAAAGATTTTCAGGAAAGGCAACGGAGACCTAAGTGGAAAGACGCAGCAGCCACTGCAAATTCTTTGGTTATTAGGAGAGTGCCAGGCGCTCTGGGATGCACGGTGTGCCCGCCCCGCCATAGCCCCCAGCTTGGCTCCATTCCCGAAAGTCTGAGGGGGATGTGCCCAAAATAGACTCCTAGCATCCCTCAGAGCACAGATTGTCCCCGAGTCAAAACTACTTTCATGTCTGGGTTCTTTTTGTTATACTCAATGTGCATGATTTGAACCTTGAAGTCAAACATGAACTCCTTTGTAGTCAATTCCAAGACACAAATTGCCCCACAACCCACACAGAGAGGACCGGCAGGGCCTGTTTTCAAAATAGCCATTTCCTGTTGGCCAGCCCCAGAGATGATTCTGAGGCTCATCCCACGCCCCTCACCCCCCTCCCCTCCACAGTGGAGCTCTGCTCTGAAAGAGTACCCACCTTTGCTACAACCTTCGACAGTTGTGGGTGTGCACTTATGGGAACCAGCAGATTATCATTTCTTGTGGTGTGGAGGGTCCGACTGAGATGTTCCAGATTACATAGTGGACTCGTTTTTCCCTTCCTCAATACTGGGTCTAGCAAGTTAGGACTGTAACCTCTAGGGAACTACGAATGAGGTTCCAGAGGATAATATAAGGCAACCTGATTTTATCAAGTCACCCCAACAGCGCAGTTTCTCCCACTCAGTGGCTTACTGAGTCTCTTGGGGTTCTATGTGACATGGGGGCCTGTGCCGCATGTGTTTTAACATCAGTGGTCTCAGTTTAGTTTTCTCGGGGCAGAGCTGCAAGATCCAGGAGCACCCTGTTGCGGCAAATGATGGTGCTCTTCATCAGCATGGCGACTCCAATGGGACCCACACCCCCAGGGATAGGCGTAATGTAGCTGGCTTTCTTCTTAACTTCTTCAAAATCCACGTCTCCCACTAGTCTGGGCTTGGCGGTGATGGAATCGTGAACCCGATTTATCCTCACGTCGATGACAGCAGCCCCTTCCTGGATCACATCTGCTGTGATCAGATTAGGGAATACCTGCAGCGGACACTACGGTAGCTGCAAGAATCGTGTGTCTGCCATCTGTATGTAGCAACACTGCGATGGGCATGCCTACATTCTTGGACCTGCCGGCCACCACCACGTTCTTCCCCAGTGTGGGAATGCCCGTCCGTTTAATGATCTCCCACACCGCCCAGGGCGTAGTGGGTAGCACGGAGTACTGGTCCAGGCACAGGTGCCCCACGTTGATCACCTGAAAGCCATTCGCATCGTTATCTGGAGCCGCAGCACTGCAGACCAGAGAAATCTCACTGATGTGCTCAGGAACA